>OZ007590.1:87177915-88491153 GCA_963931845.1 Maratus michaelseni
AATCTAAATTAATTTTTAAAATTTTCTAACAGTATAAAGTGTTTATGACTTTGGTTTCTCTTGCGGTGCTCTAAATCTCATAAATATACTCTGATTGCCATGTGATTTATATGTTATGGAGGTTCACTATACAGTGTCTGTTCTGAAATTAGTAGGACTGGTATTTTCCTGAGCGAACAGGCGGACGAGAGGCGGTCTGCACGTGCACGATAGATAGAGGGGATATTGGGAATGCTGGGAAAAATCAGCAGTCAGCTGTTGCCCGTTGATGCGAGCAGGTCGCTTGTACTGTGAACCCCAGTCAAAACGCCTCGTCACGGAGAATCATGGAGAGTTTTCTGGAGCAGCGATACGCAATCAAATTTTGTGTAAAGCGTGGTAAATTGGGCAAAGAGACTCGTGACATGAATAAGGAGGCCTACGGTGATGCGGCCATGGGTAGATCAGTGTTTTTGAGTGGCACAAGCTGTCCTGAGAAGGTAGGTAAAGAGTGGAAGACAACGACCGCTCTGGACGCTCTTCGACCAGCAAGACCAAAGAAAATGTGTCGCAAGTGAAAAATTTACTGAACAGTGATCGTAGGATGAGTATCAGAATGATTGCTGATGAATTGAGCTTTCCTCAAACCCAAGTTTTTGAGATCATGACAGCATGCCGAGCCACACAGCGTTTCGCGTAGTGGAGTATCTTGCCCAGCACAATGTGGCAACGCTGTCTCATCCCCCCTACAGTCCAGACTTGGATCTGCCAGATTTTTTTCTATTCCCGAGAATACAATCAACGCTCAAGGGGAAGCATCATGCTCGGTAGAGGCGGTTCAACAGGCCGTGATGAGGGAGCTAAACAGCATTCTGGTCCAGGCGTTCCTGGAGTTGTACGAAAACTGGAAAACTCGTTGGCAGCAGTGTGTAGATGCGGAAGGGTGCTACTTTGAAAAATTCTAATTGTTTGTACTATTCTCATTAATAATTTTTTTTTTAAATGAGTCCTACTAATTTCAGAACTGTATACTGTTTGTTACTGAAAATGAAGTATGTAGCATTTACAGTTCATTTACCAGAAAGAAATGTTAGTTACATTATGGTCCATGTGGAAAAATTATGATGCTTTTATTAATGTTAAAATAATTTAAACATAATGACAACGATATGCATCACTGAGATGGATATTCACTGATATGCTTTCTGTGGAGTATAGAATAAGTAGCATCAATAGTTCATTTATGAAAATGCACAACAAAATTACATTATATTATTATCTATAGAGAAAATGCATTTGGAGTGCAATTTAATGATGCTACGATACTTCAAACATAATGAAATTCATATGGATCATTGAGATATACTACTACAACATGTTTTCTATAGATTATAGAGTGCATAGCATTTTTCATTCATTTACAGATACATTAAAAAAAATTCAGTTACAGCATGGTCATTGATCGATAATTGCTGGTTATTTTCAGCTGTGGTATGTAATTTTAATTTTAACAAATTTTTAGTGCATTACATGGTGAGGATAAATTCTATAGATCACATACAGGGTTGCATGAAAGAATTCATACACATTACTGGATATGAACAGCAATTGCAGAAAATGAATTCTTACTTGTTTTTTAAATTGTGTTTTTAGATATTTTATTTCATTATATGAAAAAATTAAATTTTTTAACAATATTCTGTTAGTGTTGGAAAGAGTTTCATAATATATATAGGATGTATGATTTTTTTGTTCTTGATTTTCATGTTGAACAATATCTCATATCAAGTGAACATTAATATGCAAACTGTATGTCTCTCTGGAACATATATCTTTTTTTTTTTTTTTTTTTTGGGGGGGGGGGGGGGGGGGGGGGGGGGGGGTATGCGTGTATGTTTTACTTTCGTTCTGAGTTTTTGAAATTACTCAATTCTTTCTTGTTAAAATGAATAGAAATAATTTAAAATCATAATAAATTTAAAAATCTTATACATGATAAATGGGGCTCTACTATATAAATATATTGTCAATTTTTCTTGAAGGAAAGTGCAAAAGCATGTTAAAAAATGAATCTTAGCAAATACTTATCTGTCATCATGAATCATGATAAATAGATTATTTTTATTATTATTATTTTGTGTGTGTGCATTGTATTTTACATTTAGCTAACAATATTTTCTACAATATGATAATATAAGTGTTGTATAATATAGGCAATGCTACTCCAAATAATTATATGAAGATAAAATGAATGGATCTTTATTCATTTATTTTATCTTCAGTGTAATAGTTTAACATTATAGTACTTTGAATTTATATTAAAAAGCTACGAAAATAGCAATTCCATATAATTATCATAGGGGAACCACTTAAAATGTTTTCTATTAATTAAATAAATAAATAAGGCATTTAAAAATATTTTTTTTACACTTATTCTGCAGTATTTCTTTGTTATAGCAGCCCCCACAATTACGATCATGCCAAGTTGCAGTCAATTTTGCCAAGGTTGTAGACAATTTTGTAAAGAGTGAACATATAATAGAGATTTTAAAATAACTATCGTTGCATTAAATATGATAATATTTTATGTTAATAAGACTATATTACAATGTTTCATAACAATTTCTTACAACAGGAATCATTCTAGAACATAAAAAAGGGCAGGGCGCACATCACATAATAAGGGCAATTTTGTTGAAAAGGGCACATCATTTCATAAAAAGGGCATTTTTGTAATAAGTGCATATACCAATATACTGTTGGGGAGGGAAGTCTGGCAATAGCTTACAGTACTCTTTAATTAAAAAAATCCAATAACATTTCTAATTTCTATAACTTCCGTTTGAAAAATATTAAAAATAGCAAAATGAAACTTATGTTCTCAATTTTTATTGTAAAATTGTTCATTACATTCACAAATCATTTTTCTCTTTTCCTACGGTAGTCAAAAACTTCTCTCTCTAAAACTTTTATTCACCAGATAACTTTTTTCCAGTTTTAGCAAAATTGATTTTGAAACAGCTACAAAATAAAAATTCTAAAGCTACTTCTCAAATTTTTTATAGAACTTATGTAAGTTATTATGTGGTCAAAGGCCAAAATGCCTGATCTAATACTACATTTCAATAGAGAAGGTGAAATTAATCAATGACCCTTAGTTACCCTTTATGTCTTGTTGAATGGAAAAAATGATAAATGGAAAGATGAATCACTCAAATTTAAAGATTAGATATACCAGGGCATTTCATAGAGAAATAAAGAGGGAAAGAGAAGTACTCTTGATGCACTATACTAGCATTCTACAAATAAAAGATAAAGAATTTTTGAAAGTACAATGCAAACAAGGCAGTATTCAACCCAGGGGTAAAAGGAGGGTTGAATTCTACCTAAAAAAAGGGCAAGGATGGTAAAATTCTACCTGGAAAAGAGCAAGGAGGGTGGGATTTTATCTAAAAAGGGCATGAGGGTAGGCCGCCTTCCTGAAACTCTCTAGAGTGATCCCTGTGTACAAGAATAACAACTTTTTAATTTTTTAACACTTCTCTCATGTAACTATTTCAATTAGCTGTTGCATTTTCACCTATATATAGATGTTTCTTACAACATTTTATGGGCATTAATTCCTTTGCCCAATAGTACATAAACCTAAAATAAGTTACGGATGGTATTCTCGAACAACTAAACCAATTTCCAAGACAGAGGCCTATCTTTTAAAGAACTTTTTATGTTGCATATTACCTTATCATTAGTAACATACAGTTTCTTATCATGGCCATTTTCGCATAGTTTGTTTGTTGGGTAAAATCCCTCTCTTTTGAAAAATGAGATTACATCATCTCAGTATTAGGTGAATCAAAGATTGTTTCCATATTTATAAAAAATATATATCCAAAATGTTCTGGAACATCAACTGAAAAGAAATATCACAATAGCATAAACATGTATTGTTTCTTTAGGACTGCAACCCATTTGATGAGATTTTACTACCTAACTTGGCTATATATCTCTGTCACTTGGTGATTCACCCTTGGGGGCCAGTATAACAAAGATGTATCCTTATTTCTAACTTTTGATTTATTGAAGTGTCAATTCATCCCAACAACTGTAAGTTTGTGTACTGGCAACTTTCAGATTATAACTAATATATATGCTGAAAATATTTAACATTAAAAATTATTTATAAGTAAACATTATTTAGTCATAGCAATTAAAAAAAATAATAATCTTTAATAAATAAACCATACAAAAAATCTGGAAATTAATCATATCAAGCAACAATATAACAATCAATATCAATAAATATTCACCTGTCTCTGTAGGTAAGACACAATATCATCAAAAGTTGTAAATGTATTCTTTTTACCATGCTTAAAAACTGGCAAATGGCCTATAAAGAAATAAATTTCATGCTATTAATCATATGGTATTTTAAAATAAAATAAAGCACAATTAAACTATGATATGTATTCTTTTTACCATGCTTAAAAACTGGCAATTGGCCTATAAAGAAATAAATTTCATGCTATTAATCATATGGTATTTTAAAATAAAACAAAGCACAATTAAACTATGATAACAGCTATAAAAACTGGCAAGGTCATTTAATCAATATAACAATAATATTTGCTTTGTGGATTTAGTAAAGGAAAAGATGATAAAATTTAAAAATGGCTTTGAATTACAAGGTTTTTTGAATTACAACTGTTTCAACTTTTGGAAAAAAAAAAAAAAAAAAAAAGTAAATGTTTTATTTGTCTAGTCAGTTAGAAACTTGTCAAATTCACTCAGTGATGCTGGGGATACACTATAGCCATCATTTAAGCCAAAAATTGGGGAAGGGATGCATTAAAATGATTATGATGGGTCCTACAGGATGCATAATTTTTGCCCTTGAAAGAGCACAAAAAGGTACATTTCCTATAAAATAGATTGAATATGTGTTATGTCTAAAAACAGAATCCACTTAAAAAAAAAAAAAAAAAAAAAAGATCCAGCTTTTTTAAGTGCCTGGAGTCCCAGATACCCAGGATTTCAAAAACCTAGCGACATCAATATTCACTAGAATGCATTATATGTCAACTCAAATAACTCAAATCATACGTAAGACATTGAATAGATGGTGATGTCATCTCATTTTAGCTGATTTTGCCAGGTAGAATCTTTTTATATCAGGGCAACAACTTTAAAATTTTCACAGAAGGCAATTAGAATCCAAGAATTAATTTACATGCTCTACTTTCAGATTAGTGTGGGCATTTTGTGTTATTGTACTTTTGGGATTGTGAGAATTAGCACTATAAGATCTCTCACATGTTTATGCTTTTCTTTTGTATATGTTTAAATGAGACAGTCATTCATAAAATTCCAATATGAGACCCGACAGATCCCATTGTTTACTTAACAGGTGACAAGACACAAATAGATGTTAAAAGATGTTTAAAAAACTGTCTTAGTACTTTCGGCCGGCTACCGCCACCATCATCAGGGAGTGAAAATTCTTACTGACTGCTGTCTTATGCATTTGAACTCCAGCTTCGTTTTGAGGTGGAAAAGTCCATTATTTCTTGGGTGTTACTTGAGTTAGTTTCTATGGAGACTCTGAATGATAATGTAAGCAACTTGTGAACTATGTGAAAAAGGAGAAGGGGGGGGGGGGTTCATACACTTTATCTTCTAATATTTAGGACATTAAACCATATATCTAACTATGTTAGAATAACTATAATATTAATTATAACCATAAATATTACAAGATAAAGTGTATGAACCCCCCCCCCTCCTTTTTTACATAGTTCACAAAGTTGCTTACATTATCATCACTCAGAGTATCCATAGAAACCAACTCAAGTAATACTCAAGAAATAATGGACTTTTCCACCTCAAGAGGAACCTGGAGTTCAGATGCATAAGACGACAGTCAGTAAGGATTTTCGCTCCCTGATGATGGCAGCGGTAGCCAGACAAAAGTACTAGGACAATTTTTAAACATCTTTTAACACCTATTTGTGTCTTTTAAATTGTCTTGTCTTGTCACCTGTTACGTAAACACTGGGATCTGCCGGGTCTCATATTGGAATTTTATGAATAAAGTAAGGTGAAATTTGCATTTCGCCCTATGTGTTTTGATTTTAAAACAGTTATTTTCAAGACCATTGTTAAATAACTTGATTTGAAACTTAAAAAAAAAATCTATTTTGCAGGGACATTATTTCAGATTAGTTTGCTTGGGAAAGGAGAAAAAGCACTACAGATGTCGCAGACGTACCAGGCAGCTCCGCCTTTCTTTCCGCCTTTTCACCTTTTTTTTTTTCTCTCGTTAGAGGAATTTCTGAAAAATTTTAGGAAATAAAAGAAGGGTATTTTTCTGTTAGATGAACACATTTTGTGCCAAGTGCAAATGTTGGAGGTAAAGCTAACAAAGATGTCATTCACAAGTAATTATGAAAAGTGTACGCAGAAACTAAGTTAGGAAGATAAAAAAAATAATAATCCTAATGACATACATGTAGTTTAATTAAAAATATAACTATTATATATTAAATATAAAATACAGAAAAAATTTGCAAAGAATAAAAATAATTAATAATTTATTTACATGGTCGCCATAAAGTTGATGATTTCATTTAGCATTGCAGAAAATATATGATATATATTCTTATGAGAGTGGTATACAAGGGTGAAGCTACTGGGGGAGGGCATAGGGGAGAGGCGAGATCCCCCCCCCCTAATGTCGACAATTTCGATCATAGTCGGCAAATTCTATGTAGTCGATATCGATCGATATCAATCAGATGTCGCAGATGTACCAAGGGGCTCCACCAACAGATCACCTTTTTTTTTTTTTTTTGTTAGAAGAATTTCTGAAAAATTTTAGGAAACAAAAGAAGGGTATTTTTTTGTTAGATGAACACATTTTGTGCTAAGTGCAAATGTTGGAGGTGAAGCTAACAAAGATGTCATTCACAAGTAATTATGAAAAGGGTATGCAGAAACTACATTAGGAAGATAAAAATAATAATAATCCTAATGACATACATGTAGTTTAATTAAAAATATAACTATTATATATTAAATACAAAACAGAGAAAATTTGCAAAGAATAACAATGATTAACAATTTATTTACATGGTCGCCATAAAGTTGATGATTTCATTTAGCATTGCAGAAAATATATGATATATATTCTTATGAGAGTGGTATACAAGGGTGAAGCTACTGGGGGAGGGCATAGGGGGGGGGGGGGAAGACGCCCCCCCCCCCAATGTCGACAATTTCGATCATAGTCGGCAAATTCTATGTAGTCGGTATCGATCGATATCAATCAGATGTTCGATATCATTAAAATATACACTTAAAACCATCAAGGCTTAGCATTTGTCTTAAGAACTTCTTTCGAAAATCCAAAGTTTGTCTCTCTGTTCTCTGGCTCTGCGTGACCACTGAAAACAAACTGAGAAAGGACCAGAAGAGACTAAGATTATCAATATATTAGTGTATTGAAATGTGCTGGACAATTGAATCATTTGTCGAGTGAAGGAAGATGGGAAGACATTAGGTATCTTTCCATCTTCCTTCACTGCCTCCTTTTGATGCTTTGTTGGTTTCGCCCATTTTCCACCTGTCCAGTGCACTGCTTCAGAACTGTGTTTTTCAACTGGTTTTTTATCCTCTGATGATGGCTAATGTTTAGCCGAAAGCGCTTAGGTATTTTGACATCTGATTTTACATCATAAATAGTTTTAATGCTTTAAAATTGCGTTTTTAGTATTTGCACCTATTACAGTAACAAATAAAATTTTTATCAATGTGTTTGCATTATGTTTTTCCAAACATTTACCTATCAATATTTGTAATCTGTATTCTGTATTGAGAAAATCAACAATTGGCTTTGAACCAAATATACTTAAAAAATTGTCAGTAAAATTCAGTTTCAACTTTCTCACTAATGTACTTGATACCACATTTTTAATAAAACATTACAGTTATATACAATAACTATAAAAATAACAAATGTAACCTGTTAATGTTTACTTGCCAACTGAATTGGGAATGTTAGTCTTTAATAACTCGGTCATTTCTATGGCACTTCTTTTATAAAAATTGTGCCCCCTAACATAAAATAGACAGATTTTTTCATAATAATGTTGGTTATAGAAATGAATGAATATTTACCATGCTTTGATAAAGGCCAGTTAGACTTCTTGATTTTCACAGGAGCTCCTGAGAATTTGGAATATGCCTAAGAAAAAACAATCTGATATTATGTATTCTAAGAGCAGTAACAAAAATAAACAGGGTCGGACTGGGCTAGGAGAAAGGGCACAGACCTTAGATTTTCAGAGGGTGCAGAAATTTTAACAAACTCAAATTAATTTTCTTACTTGTGTTGTATCTGACTTGACATGGTTTATTCTCTAACACAAAGTAAGAAAATGGCTTAATATTATATCGGAGTATAGATAGACGACTTTGCTTTATTCCCTGTGCACGTTTGAAGTTACATCAAATCTACATTATTTTTCAAAACATCTTATGTAATATTAAAAAACTCTAGAAAGCTGAACACAGATTACCTTGTAGTAGATTGACTGTAGGCTAGGACTTTTCTACTTTGTTCTTTTGACAATAGATACCTTAGAACAGTCATGGAACAAAAGTGATCACCCCTACTAATTATCCTGCAAATAAGGTATAAAAGATACATAGGTACCAATTTATTCAGAATAATGTCTACTTTTAAATTCTAGTTATAAATTTTGTTTCGGGGATTGTCTAGATATTAAAAAATGCACGAACATGGATTTTTCAAATGGTAACAACTACTTTTGACACTCTCTTTGAGTTCTCTGGATCAAGGCAACCTGGGATGGGAATATACTTCTATTAAATCATCATAGGGTTATAAAAGAAAATGTGTTAGGGATTTATCTAAAAATTTCGGAATTTAAAATTAAATCTTACAAGAAAAAGTACTGAATACACTCATTTAGTCACCAGTAAATTTATACAGAAATTTTAAATTTATTACTAGCGTTCTTTATATAACAGTAAATAAGAAGCTAGTAAAGATTTGTGGGATTAAAAATAAAGGTACTATATTATCCCGTCAAGCACTTTTCATAACAAAAACTATCACCAAACGGTAAAATTAAACACCAAAAATGCAGTCCCATTTACTTTATGTCAGAAGCATTATACGTGTTTGTTATGTCATCAAGTGGTTTTTAATTCGACATTTGCCAGTATTTTTCATTATGTTTTACTGATTTATTAGTTATTTCATTCATTAAAATAACAATTATGTCCTTAAATTCTTATATTTTATTTATTTATTTATTTTGATATTCCAATGGCAACGTTCTCCCGTTCATTTGGCGATAGTTTTTTGTTATGAAAAGTGGTCGACGGGATAATAGAGAATTACCAAAATAAATTTGGAAAAGACTAAGGTGATGTTCAATTCATTTGTTCATTCATCGAAAAAGAAAATCATCTACATGTTCGGATAGCTTATTTTAAACTAATTATTAATCTGTTTATTCATTTTGCTTTTTATAAGATATTATTCTGTTTAAGAATTAGTTGTATAAAGTTAAGATGACACATACTAAAATTAGTGTTTGAGTACTAAAGTAATTGCATTTTTCAATGCTGTCGATGGAAAGAAAAATGACATTATTTAATATTATTTAAAGGGGGTTGGTTAGTCAGATCTCAAAGTCCCTAGCTAATGTTAAACCTTTGGGAATGGAATGCATTCTTATTTTCAAAATATTTTATGAGGGAATTAATATTTTTAATTTATTTTTTTCTGTGTATTCTTCTTAAAGGATATCTCTTATTTTTAGTTGTCAAAATGTTTTGATATGCTTAGAATGTTCTCAAACATATTTTAGTTTGTTTTCCAGCTATTAAAAATGAATTTAACAATAGAAGCTCAAGATTTTACAACGGTATAATTACTAAACTAGTGCATTGAAGGACGTTAATAATAGTGATAAAATATGCTAATAAAATTTGTCCTATTTTAATTAGAAACATCAATTAAATGTCTTGATTTTTTAGGCAAATATTAATTATTCTTCTAGAATTACCGATTAAAATTGCTTATAATTTGGTTTCCTTAGTTTCAGAAATGTTTCATTATTTACCATTTGTATTTTAACTAATATCGCTATAACTATTATGTAAATAAATTTTACTTTTATGACTAACAGGATTCAAGAATTTCAGTGCTAAGAGCTCCAACCTCTTTTTTAAAAATATATTTATTTGACATAATATGAATTAATTATTATGTCAGTTATGAACGCGATACAGATGCAATTTCTGATATAAACTGACAACAAATGCTTTTTATTTACTACAGCTTTTTTTTTCTTTAGTAAAGTAGCATCTTTAATTGTGGTCTCTGGAGGTGTCTGCCTCATCACACATACAAAATAAAGAATCAGTACGCAAACCTCATTAAAAGAATATATATATTGAGACAAAAATGTACTTTCCATATGGAAATAGAAACTTTGAAACTAAAACCCATGCTTGATTTTTTTGTCTTTTGAAACAGTACCACATATTATAGCAGTATTTGAATTTCCAAATATAGGGGTGGTATTTGAATGGGAAATAACACTTGCTTGTGAAAATAATATTATACTTGTAGCACGTGGGATAAGGAGAGACAGGAGGGGGAAGAGGTATTTTGTATGCTTAAAAATGACTTTATGCATCCTTAAAATGCTGAGTTGATATTGCACTATAAAAAGGTTTCTACTGAAAAAGAACATCGAAAATAGCAATTAGTAGCCTCAAATCATTAAAATAATTAAGTAAATTTACTTTTCTCTGCACACTCTTCCCATGATTTGCAAATTTTTTATAATTAGCGATCAAGGGAAATATTTAAGTTTCCATAATTGAAAGAAATCAACCAGGGTATGTAATCCTGCAAGTTACAGGATTTTGCTGCCAGCATTTTTTAATTAAAAAAACCTACAATAGTTTCTGAATAGTAATCATCGCTTTATTTAACGATAAAATTTTCTGTGATTAAATAAAACAATTTTCTGTTGAAAATACATACCAGAATTTCCGAATAGTTATTTAATAACGAAAAGGCAGTCATTAAATAAATCTAAGATTACTATCCGAAAATTATGGTAGGTTTTTTTAATGAAATAAATGCTGGCTGTAGGATTCCACACCTTGCAGAATTGCAGCACAGAAGTGTCATCAAGGTTGTATTCCTTGAAAAGAAAGGTTATGTTTAATCCAGTCAACAACAAAATCTGCACAAAACATTTTTGCCTTCTAATATTTATCTCTTTCTGTTATCATGTTGCTATTCAAAAAGCATTGTTTTAATTATAGATGCATTCAGGGATGGCTTTAAAGGGGTGCAAGGTCGGACGGCCTCCCTGGGTACAAACAGCTAAGGGAGGAAAATATTTAAAATATTTGATGTAAGATTTAAAGACCTAAAAGATATTGTAAGAACTATAATTATTGATATTGTAATAATTATAAGATATTGTAAGAATTGAAAATAATATCTTTCAGGGCATGGGAGTAGTACCTGAACTAGTGTTGGGTAACTCATACAAGAGGCACTTCATTTGTCCCATACACCGTGAGAATTTGTCCCATCACCTCACGTTTCAAGTTTGAGGTACCTCAAAATTTTGTCATGTTGCCTCTCTTTCAGGTGGTGAAGGCTGTTTCAGGAAATGAAGTGTGTGAGCAGGGTTAGAAATTAGCGGTCGTTAGTCGCCAAATGCAACTAAATTATTGCATTTGACGACCACAAAATTATACCTAGTCGTCAAATTTGACGCCTAGCTTTTTTTTTTTTTTTAAACTGATGCCGCGGAGGCGTTATAGCGTGTAAATTGCACAAAAAATTAGAGTTGGGACGCAAAAAAAAGTTCTTATGTGTCCCATGGGACGCGTAATTTTTACACGCGTAAGTTCTTCGAAGAATCGCAAAATCCTTTTGTCGAATGATCCGAAAAAACAGCGAATTTCGCCATAGGATCGCGAAGAACCGCGAAAAAATTGCGAATTTCGTCGAAGAAGTGGGAAAAATGGCAAATTTCGTCGAATGATCGTGAAAGAAAACGCGAAATAAATTAATAAAAGATAGCAGAAACTGGCTAAATTCATGGACAGATCACGAAAAAAAACGCAAATTTAGTCAAAGGGCCGTGAAAAACATGATTTTTATCAAAAGGCCGTAAAAAAAACATGAGTTTCATTGAACGATTGCGGAAAAATGCGAATTTCGCTGAAGAGCCACGGGGAAAACGCCAACTTCGTCAAAGGATTGTTGACAAAACTTCTAATTTCGTTGAAGGATCACAGAAAAATGGACAATTTCGGTGAAGAAACGGCAAATCTCGTCGTCGGATTGCGAAAAAACGGCAAATTCTGTCGGAGGATCGTGAAAAAACGGCAAATTTCGTCGAAGGATCTCGAAAAAGATGGCAAATTTTGTCGAAAGATCTAAAAAACGACGAATTTCGTCAAAAGATCGCGGAAAAAACGCAAATTTCGTCCAAAGGCCAAGGAAAAAACGCGAAATTCATCAAACAAAAATGGCTAATTTTGTTGACATATTGCGATAAAAACGCAAATTTTGTCAACGGGCCGCGGAAGAACGTGAATTTCGTCAAAAGACCATACAAAAAACATGAGTTTCGTCAAAGGATCGCAGAAAAAATGCTAATTTCGTCAAAAGGCCACAGAGAAAATGCAAATTTCGTCAAATGGCCGCAGAAAAAAACACCAATTTCGTCAAAGGGCCATGAAAAAAACGTGAATTTCAACAAAGTTCACGAAAAAACATGAATTTTGTGAAATAGTCTTGGAAAAGATGCAGCATTCCTTTAGAAAACAGCAGACACACAAAGTTCTATATGCTTGTTAATATAGACATAGTTTTTAATCTCAAACAATATACTGAATTAACTTTTGAAAAATCAGGTTAACTGAACCAAATTTGCAGGAATCTACACTCAGCCTAAAATCGCAAGTTAATCCGACCTGCAGCAACAACAAAAATAGTGCTGAGAGAGGATTCCCCCCTCCCCAGATAAAATGTTTAATATGTACAGCCCCCTCGTCCTTAACACATAAAGATAATTACAATATTATTGTTAACTTGGGTTAAAAAAGAAATGAGAAAATATGATATACCATAAAATTGCAACCATGAAATGCAGTTTGGCACCTAGAAAAAAAATTGCAGGCGTCATTTGACGCCTTACGTAGAATTCCCAATTTCTAACCCTGTGTGTGAGTGAGTTCTGAGTTGTGTTTGTCTTTGTGTCATTGTGTTGGAAGCAGAGGAGTGGAGTCGGAGATAGTTGCGGTCTATGTTTGAAAAATCTTAAGCTATGAGGTGGTTGAAAGAACGTAGGAAGATAAAAACAGAGCAGAATTGGGGGAGGGACAAATTGTCTTCAAAGAAGTGGAGTTGGGGTGATAGGGAAAAGTGATGTTTTTTATTTTGCTTTTATAAGTATTGAATTGGCGGCCCTTTTCAACCTGTCATTTAGGATTGACTTCAGGTGGGAAACTAGGGGTGGGGGGCAATGAGGCATTTGCCCTGGGCAACAGCAGAACAGAAGGTGAGGGGTGCGCAAAATGAATAGTTATAGAAAGAGAGGAATAAGTGATAATTCCAAGCAAACAAAGATATTTTACGGTATTGAATTCATTGTTAGGCGAATAGAAAATCCTGGTTTTACAGTTTTTTAGACAATGGGACTCATACAGGGTCGAAACAACCTGGGAGGGGGGGGGGGGGCAAAACAGAAGACGTAGAAGAAGGGTGCGCTGTGCCAGATGAAGATTTGGTTTGTTGTTTAATACAAAAAAATATATGAAATTTGAGTAAAAATGTTTTGCAGCTGGAGAATGTAAAAGAAAATCTGAGCCAAAATGTATTAAAATTGACAAATAAATAGATAAAAAAATTGGTGAAGTCGGTGACTTCCCGGGACACTAAAAAAATAGGCATTTTTAAAAAGTTTCTTAGTACGATATATAAAGTCACTATTGTAATTTTGAAAATTAGCGTTAAGTTCAGGAAAGCATCTAGACATATCAGCCTATTAATAGAAAGGGCGTTACAAGTGATAGTTCCATGAAACTGGCTGTAGATAGCACACAAAGATATTTTATGGTATTGGAATTCGTTGCCTACAGAAAATCCTGTTTTTTTAGTTCTTAAGACAATGAGACTCATTCATATCACTATGGTTTTAAACTCCCGCTCAATTGTAATATAACACTACAACTACAGCAAAATATGTGAAAATGAAATCTGTCTAAAACAGAATCCTGTCTTAAATGAAAAAAATCATTTCCCCAACAGAAAGAATATCTACTATTATACATGCTAAAACGTAAATCTGTATAAAGCAGAATTTTTTCCAGTACCTTTCAATTCCAGTTTCGCAGGTTTTATTGAATAAATATTTCACAAAGCTGAGTACATAGTTCAATATTACATATTTTATGATTACATATTTAAAAAAAAAAAAAAAAAAGTTGGCTATTAGAAACTTTGCAAAATTATCTTTGTAAATTTATATTGTGGAGGAGAGAGAAAGGGGGGGTGCCAAAATCCGCCCTCCGCGAAAAAAAAGCTAGTTTCGGCCTTGGCTCATATCACTTAACTTTAAATACCCCAGTAGTAATAATTTGAAATACTTACAACTACAGTAAAATCTGTCTATAACGGATTCCTGTCTTAAATGAAAGAAATATATGGTCCCAACAGAAAGAATAACTACAGTTATACCTACTAAGATGGAAATCTGTATAAAGCGGATTTTTTTTACAGTTCCTTTCGATTTCGTTTTCCCAGATTTTAATGAATAAATATTTTAAAAAGCTGATTCCGTAGTTCAGTATTAAGTATTTTATGATTACACATTTTAAACTAATTTTTTATAAGTCAGCCTTTAGAAGCTTAGTAAAATTCTCTTTGTAATTTTACTTTGTGTAGGAGGGGGAGGGAGGAAGAGAATTCGCCAAAATCCATGTTTCCCCCGGTGAAAAAAATAGTTAGTTCCGGCCCTGATTCACATTGAGTCGATGAATGAGTGAATGAATTTTAGATTTGGTGTCATTTCAAATTTAAAGTAAAATTACAAATTCAGATCGTTAATTTAACTTTAAAATTGCTATTATTCTACTTTTTTAGCTCTCATAAATACTCTTACTACGTATTTATTCAACATTCTACATGTAATTTTCTCTTTCTAAATATTTTATTCAGATTTGTGTTTGTGTTTGTACATTTCACTTCAAAGACATAAGTTTTATAATGTTATTTGATAAACTTTATAATATTTATCTGCTCAGTTATTATATTAGTAGATAATTAGTAGATACAGATGAGAGAGTATCTGCTCTCAAAACTGGTAGACGGGAAGTGCTGGGCTCGAACCCAATCGCACTCGTCGGCCTATTCTTTCGGAGTTTTCGGTGGTTTTCTTCGAACCTTGGATAACCATGCGTAAATACCGGTTAGGTTCTCTTAGAAAGACCCCCACGGAAGGCACTCCTCCCCTAGGGTCTATATCCCTTGTGTAGATAATCGGCCGTCATAAATCAACCAATTAACCAACCATTTTCTGCAGTTGCTCTCTTCACATCCGGCAATGTGCACAAATTCTTTCGAATCTCTGTATGTGATATATATAATTTATACACTCCACACAATACACTAAAATTAGTTACGTTTAAAAATACATACCACAGCTGAAAACGCACTTCCAACAATTATTAAGCCTAGTCCGTTCTGTAACCGATTTTTTTTTTTTTTTTTTTTTTTTTTGGGCCAAATCACTTCAATAATCACGCTTGTAAGTGTCATTTATGTTTAAAAATGTGTCAAAAAGTTTTGCGTTGTTGAGCGGGGGGAAATATTTTTTTGAAAATCATCTTAAATGTGATACCGTTTATATACCGATAAAAACGAGTTTCAATCAAAAGTCTCTGAAAAAATGCATCATTTTATTTCAATCCCAGAATCATGCTCAATACTTATACTGTGCGAACTGTATTGTACTCATGCTTTTTTTTAGCTTTGAGTCCCCTTTTATATATGACATAATTTTTCACTAAGAACAAGACGACAAGTTGTTTTTATTATTTGAAGACATAATATAAATCAATGATCCAATTATGGAAGACAAGTTGTCTGTAATATTAGTTTTTTTTGTTACGGCCGATTGTCTGCACGAGAGGAATCTTAACGCGTATTTATGCAAGTCGAGCAAGGTTAGAAGAAAACCACGGAAAACACCGAACGATTAGGCCGACGGGTGCGACATGTATTTGAACCCAGCACCTTCAGTCTATCAGCTTTCAGAGCAGACCGAGATTATACTGTATTATTAGTATAGGACAAATCTCTTTAGTCTCTGTATCTAGGGCCCAAATTTTCTAAATAGGACCTTCCTATATCTATACGAAATTTTCACCGTTTTATAAATTAAAAAGACATCCTATAATTTCAGCAGTTATCAATATATTTTATATACTTATTTTTCTAATCAATCGGGTATGTTGGTAATAGCAATAGCAGGAATAATGTACATCAATTAAATTCCATCCCTCCCCCTAATATTTCCACTTTCCCCTCACCCGCCATACAAAGCATAATTTTTTTTTTCTGTTCAATTTGTCACTTTATAGTAAAAATAAATAATCAGACATCTAAACATTGCAGAAATTTTACACCCCCGCCCCCAGTGCATGGTATTTAAAAACTTTAAAAAAAATCAAAAATTTCTGTCATGTTTGTTGTTTTGCAGTAAAAATAAACAATCAATCATCTAGTTTCACATCAGTCATCTGATGTGAAATTCAAAATTCACACAGCATGCTTCTGCACACAAAATTAATTTTTTTAAACACTTGTTTGCCCTAGTTGTTATTTTTCACTAACGTTAAATAACTTCCTGTAAAAACAATGCTAAAATGCTTTACTTAAGCCCCCCCCCGCCCCCTCCCTCAAAGACACATTGTGCCTACCTAACATACAAAGCTTTAAAATTCTTTAATTTCACGTCACAGCACGCAGCTAACCTTAAAAATGCTTTTTTGTTATGAAATTATTCTGACTTTTTATTTTATTTATTTTTTGTTTAAACTGCCGTTTGTTGGAATAATAAATAAATAATTAAATCATAACGTGATGATCAAATATCCAACAAAGGTGGATAAAAGTGGTTATTTTTTTCCAGTAGACATAATTTATTGTCACATATAATAAGTATTTTGTGAATATAATTTTTCAGATGAATAATACCAACCAAAAATACACACTTTATAATTTGAAGTAGTTGTCCGTAAATTTTCCTATAATTTTGTGAAAAATTATTAAAATTCCTCCCTAGCAATTTCCAAAGTGTATCACTGTGTATATATTGAACTTTAATTCAAAATAAGCATTCAATTTCATGTTTATTATCTTGGCAATCAATTTTTTTTTTCTCAGAAGTAATTTTTATTCCTTTCAAGAATTTTTCACTTCTACACAGTAATATTACTGTAAAAACAACATGTTTCATTGTGCATTCATTCACCTCCCCTTACTTCTTTTCTGAAAACTACTACTATTTATCTTCCTGACAATGAGAAGAACATGCTAGAATGAATATTGCTCATGAAGAATGCTACTCCTAATTACCCTAGCCTCAGACTGTCATATTTGAGCAACATACAGTACAAAGAGGAAGGGAGGGGGATTACTTCCTTCCTAACTCAATTGTAGTTCTTGTGAGTTACCCCTCACTCAACACTTCACTTGAGGCATGACATTGTCATGACAAAAATGTTACTGAGGCACCTCATACAAACGTCACAAAAAAACCGTGTCCTATCCAACACTAACCTGAACGTAGTAGTAGAGCTTTAGTATAAACGGCGCACCAGGGCTATTAATAATTTCCCTAGGTGCACGTTTTCACCCTCACTCGTATGCAAACATGCCCGCTATGATTTCCGAATCTGCAAATTCCTTCGATGTATCTTCAATTTCTTTATGAATATAAAAATTCCTCTCTTTTGCTATTTGAATTAAATGATGATTATCCCTAAGAAAATTCTCGAAATTTAGTACACTAATCAGAATGTATGCGTAATGCGTATAGCAAGGGAAAATATTGGAGCGGCTTAGGGGCGCGAAATTTTCTCTGGCTGAGGGCGCGCCGGCCCTCGGGCCGATGGACCAGTCCGCGCATAAACATAAATAAATCATGAGAAATATTATAACGCTAGATAAAATATTCTAAAAGATTGCGAAGTATATTAAAAGCTATGCATTATAATTTAGTCTGTCTTTATAACTTTTCAACGAAGATATGTAATTAAAAAATATTTATTTATGCTTTATATTACAATTCTATAATCTAATCCATGCAACATAAAATTTCCAAACGGCATATTTCTGTCATTTTATAACTGAGAAACTTAAAAAAAAAAAAAAGCCGACGGTGAATGATATTGGACGATATAATGAATCAAGAGTATAACGCAGACTTTTATTTTGAATAAAGATAATCCTGAAAATTTTTGTACAAACCATAACTTGCAGACAAGTGAGGTCTATGGATGGAAGACCCCAATCGCCCTCCCAAACATCTAATTCCATAATTTTAAACAGAAATACTATACAACAAAATTCAAATTGACATGATCTAGCCCAAAGCCAGGAATCTTCCAAAAATAGTAAACAAAAATAGAGTTGAGATGAGATGCATCTTTGCCTCTAATCATGATCGGATCGCCCGCTCGCAATAGAGATTAGAACATATGGAGTGATAAATTTTGCAAATATACAGTGGACTCTACTTTCCGTTTGGGTTCGAGGCTACGATTTCGGAGATGTTTTCCCAAAGTACAGCGCCTAGAATACATAATAGTGTGGAAACCGGCTATCCTTGTAATGCTTTATAAAGTGCTAAAAAGTTGTAGCCTATAAATGTGCAGCGGTGCTCCTACGATAATAAGCTCTAATGACATCGTATTAAACTGCTTTCTGTATTATATAAGCTAGCAGATGGCGCTGCGATCCCATCGTTATCTTTTCAGCAACGTTGTACATTTATTGGATTCAATTTTTTAGTACTTTAGTACTACAGTACTTTTTAGTACTGTAGCAGATTTCCACACTATGTATTCTAGACGCTGTACCCAAAGTACAGCGCCTAGAATACTTAGTGTGGAAACTCAAACTGGCTATCCCAGTACACCATTGAGCTCAGTGCAGTACGCAGATCCCAGTAGTGCTTTAAAAAGGTGCTAAAAAGTTGTAGCCGATAAATGTGCAACGATGCTGTACGATAATAGGATGATCGCAGCGACATCTGCTAGCTCTTTTCAACATAAAAAATTAGTAAATATCATATGTATTTTGAACAGTTATACGTTGAAAATCAAGCAATGACAAAAACTATATCAAGTATAATCTTATGATTATTGTGCTGTCCTCTAAAAAAAGCCCATTTTTTAAAATTTTCTCTACATAAAGTCTAATAAAGAATTTAAAAAAATTAAACATGGCTAAATTTTTACAGCGTGTTCTGACTAAGATTTTAATGTTGGGCGTTTTTCATTTTATCACTTTATTACAAAATAGCAGCCAATTAAACATGAATTTGAGAAAAAAACCACTTTTTCAAAAATTAACCCATGTTAACTGGGAAAAAAACACACACAGAAAAAAAAAAACTACCTGACATAATCAGCTGAAAATGAAGCAATTTATTACATATTAATGGTTTAACATAAAAAAAAATTTAAAATTGTGTAGATCATTCTGAAATTCTATTATAACAACAAAATGAAGCTCATGTTTTGTCAGAATTCTGCAATTGTTAATTTAAGTTATTTTAAAACTAAATAAGCACTCCTTAGGTATTTGTAACTAATTTTATTTTTCTAAATGATGCAGAAAAACAGAACGAAACAAAAAAAAAAGTCCTTCCGGCCTGTACCGGGAGGAAAATGTAGCTTTCCTATATCTTCGTTTTAAAATTTTAGCTAATGTTACACGAAAACAGTAAGTTAAAATGCAAAGAAAACGTTTACAAAAGATTCGTTAATACTGAATTTGAATACGAAATTCGTCAAATTATTGAGCAATAGCCAAATTGGCTTAATTTATGAAGACTTATTTTGGTCGCCAAATTTGGCGATATTTCGCCAAATGTCGCCAGGTTTGGCGAGAATTTGGCGCTAACGGATATGAATATATAGTTTTATGCGTATGATTGGGAAAATTATTACAACAATGAAAATTTTTGTAATGTGCTGTCTTGTTTCAAACTGTCAGCCACCCTAGAATTTCAAACTGTCTCCAATCACAGCCATTTTTTAAGATAGAGGTAAACCAAAAAATGCTCTGGAATCCTCGTATCAAGACCTAACACTTAATTAAAAATAAATTTGAATTTTTAACTTTTTTGTATATTTATTTTAGTTTTAAATTTTTAAGTGGCCGCCATCTTGAAATAAAATGGCGGACCAAGCTGGCCAACGAACTCGGTCGAGACATTGGTGAGCTTAATACACACAATTAGTTTCATCAAAATTGATTTATAAATACGAGCGTTATCGTATGACATAGGTCAGATTATATATATATATATAAATCAACATTTGAACGGAGGGTGGTTTTGGGGTCTGGGGGGTCATGATCGGTGAAAATATATCGAAATTTTCCGGAACTGCTTTCTTCCGAACGGCTGCAATATGTAGCTTTATACCTTTTGTATTGAAAGCTACCTAAAAGATTTTAGTGAAATATTTTACGTTGTACTAGGTGTCATATATATCTAACTGTAACTTGTATTCAGCCACTCGACTACTCAACTTGAAAATCGCGTTCTAGCATGCTCACTTTATTCTATTAGTTTCCTATCTTTAATAAATGTTGTGTTTGTGAACTCTGTGTAATTACTATAAATATAATATGGCGCAGCCGGTTTAAAAGAATATTTTTTTAGTTTTGTTTAAAGAAATTAATATATCGTGGTAATTATTTAATTTAAATTGCTAACTGTTTAATTTTTAGGGTTTCGTTCATCTCACGAAACCCTATTACTCCCGCTCCGTTGTCTATCCGTCACAGAGCCGTTCTCAGAACCTATATAACTTACAGAGTTGAAACTTTGTGTGTATATAAATGAATATCTGCTAAGAAGCTCAAAATATTAAAATTTGAAAAGATCGTACTATTTTAATAAATAGAGATAAAAAACCAAAATTCTAACAGCCTTTTCCTATTAAATTTAAACATTTTTCGTTATAGCAGTTGCTAACAATTAAAAATCCACAATAAAATTCTTTCCACAATAATTAATTTTCTATTGAAAGATTTCCACGTGAAAAATGAAAATGAAATAAAAAGTTTCAGCAATTGAAAAAAAAAAAGATTATGACGTCATATGGGTAATAAAACGGAAATTTTCAAAGATTTCTCAATAATACAAGGAGTAAATGTATGTACAGAAAGCATATTAATATCGCGTCATTAGAGAATTAAAAAGAAAATTAATCTGACGTCATATCGGATGTTTAACGGATTTCTCAAATGCTTGAGAATAATACAAAGCGAGTATCAATATGAGTAATAGAGAATAGTAAATATATGAATTTGAGGAACGTATTGAATCATGATAAAAACCCGATTATGGAAATATTCGCATATTTTAACATTTTGAAGGTGTATAACATGTTTAATTTTGAATTTTTTTTTTTAAATATCGTCTTTAGTCCACATGACATATATTATTATGACGCTATCGGACCGGTTCAGATTTGAAAAATAGACCGGTAAATGTTTACTTTATAAAAAACAACTTTTTTTTTGTGTGAAAATGAATTTTATTTGGATTTATTAAAGAAAGGATAAAGTGTTTTGAAAGGAATATTAAACAAAACCCTTTGTGCGATCTTCGATCACACTTACCGACTTGTTTTGTTTCCTGTTATCCTGTTGTTCTTGGAACGAGAAAATGGCTACATCGGGATTAACACCCCTGAATCCACTTTCTATGAATGAAAATGTGCAAGAATGAATGTTGCAGAAAATTTCAAGAAATGGAAACAAAAATTTGAATTATATATGTTGTCTAGCGAATGTAATGAAAATACCACATCACCTTCCTGTAAAGGTTTAAGCAATTTAGAACCTCTGTCGTTATACGATTTTAAAGTTTGTTGTCGGTTAATGAACTTCTGTGGATTCTCATCGTATAGGTTAGTAGGGAAAAAAATCTTCTTTAAGTGGCATAATTCCATTAATTTTATGACCAAATAACAATTCTGATGGTGAGGGAATATTATTGGATATTGGTGTATTTCTGTATATTGGTGTATTTCTGTATAAAAGTGCTAAATATGGGTCTTTGTTATCAAAGTCAGCTTTCTTAGGCATATACTTAACCGTGTGAAAGTGTCTTTCAACCATTCTATTTGATTGAGGGAATCTGGGACTTGATGTTTCGATCTGGAAATTCCAAGATTTTGTAACTATTTTTATTTTTTTAAATGATGCAGAAAAACAGAACAAAACAAAAAAAAATGACTTTAGTGAAATAGTTTATGTAGTACTAGGTGTCATATATATCTAACTGTAACTTGTATTCAGCTACTCGACTACTCAACTTGTAAATCGCGTTCTAGCATGCTCACTTTATTCTATTAGTTTCCTATCTTTAATAAATGTTGTGTTTGTGAACTCTGTGTAATTACTATAAATATAATATGGCGCAGCCGGTTTAAAATAATATTTTTTTTTCTTTTGTTTAAAGAAAGGAATATTAGGGTGGGCCGAAAAAAACTTTTTTTTTTTTTTTTGATTCGCTATACCGCGGAAAACTTGGCTTTAGGGTTGCTTAGTAAAAAAAAAAAGAAAAAAAAATTAATTACATTTTAATTTTAGTGGCAGAGCAGCTCAAATAAATTTATTGGAAAGCAATAGTTTTCTTTCTTTTTTTAAAGCTATAAAAGAAAAAAAAACTGCTATAGTGAAAAATCTTTAAAAGAAAGATATAAAAATACATTATAATAAAAAAAGAAGCAAAATTACTTCATTTGAGGTAGCGCAAAGCATTTAAAAAATCCTTAAATTAACGCAATCTAGTTGTATTCACTCAGTGAATGTTGGCCAGATTGTGGTTCGGGTCTTTTTTTCTGTTTTGATTCGCTATACCGAAAAAGACTTGTGTCTAGGGTAGCTAAGTAAAATGCAAAAACAAAATAAATAAAATTTTACTTCTGGTGGTAGCTCAAAAAGCCTAAAATTTGTGAAAATTTGGCTTTTTTTCTCAAATTTTAGGCCTTTTGCGCTACCACCAGAAGTAAAATTTTATTTATTTTGTTTTTGCATCTTACTTAGCTACCCTAGACACAAGTCTTTTTCAGTATAGCGAATCAAAACAGAAAAAAGACCCGAACCACAATCCGGTCAACATTCACTGAGTGAATACAACTTGATTGCGTTAATTTAAGGATTTTTTAAATGCTTTGCGCTACCTCAAATGAAGTAATTTTGCTTCTTTTTTTATTATAATGTATTTTTATATCTTTCTTTTAAAGATTTTTCATTATAGCAGTTTTTTTTCTTTTATAGCTTTAAAAAAAGAAAGAAAACTATTGCTTTCCAATCAATTTATTTGAGCTGCTCTGCCGCTAAAATTAAAATGTAATTATTATTTTTTTTCATTTTATTTTACTAAGCAACCCTAAAGTCAAGTTTTCCGCGGTATAGCGAATAAAAAAAAAGTTTTTTTTCGGCCCACCCTAATGAATGTATTGTGGTAATTATTTAATTTGAATTGCTAACTGTTTAATTTTTTTGTTTCCTGTTATCCTGTTGTTCTTGGAACGAGAAAATGGCTACATTGGGATTAATACTTCTGAATCCACTTTCTATGGATGGTAATGTTGCAGAAAATTTCAAGAAATGGAAACACAAATTTGAATTATATAAGGTGTGTCCCACCGAAATAAAGCCACCGTGATTGTGTGCTGTAACTCGACACGAAACAAACCAGTGAGAATGAAACAAATATATTACGAACGTCTATATACAAATACATATTTACAAGGAGTAACTCATTCCCTACCCCACCTCGGCAGGAAAAAAAATTGAAATGTAAAAAAAGAGGAGGAAAAAGTGTCCCGCTGAAATAAAGCCACCACCCCTATCAGTGTTTATGGGAACGCCCGACATTCGAGCTGCTATAGGTCAACAGGTTTATGATGTCAGAAAGTTGTCAAATATCTGTTCTATGCCAGTCGAACTTTGTGCAGACTTCAGAAGGTTGTATTTTCTATTTATCCTGCAGCATTGCATTGGGAAAGGAAACCCAGCTATCAGAGTTAAAAAAAAGCCAGATGGCAGCTTTTTAGGAACAAAGTATTTCTCGTAGACAAATATCTAAGCTAATCAAAAGATCTGAAACCGTAATAGACAATTTTGTGAGTCAGGGCAATGCGTACGGGTATAAAAAATGGAGTTGTACATGCAGAAAAATGACTTCCAGGCAGGAAAGAGATGTTGTGCGTCGTCTTTCACGAGGTGGTATTTCTCTAAGACAATTGTCCAAAGAGGATAACATCCCTGTGACACAATAAACCCTGTCACGGATTGTAAAACGTTCAAGCAACTTGCGATATAAGAAAAAGAAGCAGCAGCCCATGTTGAAAGCTATCCAAAAGCAAAGAAGAGTCGATTGGGCCAAATATCATCGAACCTGGAAGGTCCAGTGGCATCGTGTTATATACTCAGATGAGAAAAAAAATAATTTGGATGGCCCAGACAGTCTTGCCTTCTATTAGCATGACATGAAGGAAGAAGAGGAAATTTTCTCCAAAAGACAGCAAGATGTAGGCTCATTAATGGTGTGGGGAGGCTACGGCTATGGTGGTAAACTTAACCTAGCTTTTCCCTCCAGTCGCATGAAGGCTACCGATTACTAAGAAATGCTAGAAACCCATTTACTGCCATTTTCAGAGAGAATTGATGGCCTAAGTTGGATTTTCCAGCAGGACAACGTCCCCATTTACGTCGAAAAATCCTCCTGGCAATGGTTTTTGGATAATAGGGTGCATGTCATGGAATGGCCTGCCCTTCCCCATGATCTTAATCCCCAAGAAAATGTGTGGGGTATCCTCAGTAGGGCTGTATATGCCAATGGCAGACCGTTTCAATCTGTGGCAGAATTGATGGCCGCCATCATTGAAGCCTGGGATAATATTGATGCTACTGTCCTCCAAAGACTGGTAAATAGTATGCTACATCGTATATTCCAAGTCAGTTATAAGCATGGCGGATATATCGGCTATTAACAGTAGTGGCTTTATTTCGGCGGGACACTTTTCTCCCCTCTTTTTTTAAAAACATTAATTTTTTTCTACCCAAATAGGGCAGGGAGTGAGTTACTCCTTGTTTATATGTATTTGTATATAGACTTTCTTAATATATATGTTTGGTTCTTATTGGTTTGTTTTCTGTCCAGTTACGGCACACAATCACAGTGGCTTTATTTCGGTGGGACACACCTTATGTTGGCAAGCGAATGTAATGAAAATTCCACATCACCTTCCTGTAAAGGTTTAAGCAATTTAGAACCTCTGTCGTAATACGATTTTTGAGTTTGTTGTCGGTTAATGAACTTCTGTCGAATTTCATCGTATTGGTTAGTAGGGGAAAAATCTTTTTTACGTGGCATAATTCCATTAATTTTATGACTAAATAACAATTCTGATGGTGAGGGAATATTATTGAATTTTGGTGTATTTCTGTACTCTAAAACTGCTAAATATGGGTCTTTGTTATCAAAGTCAGCTTTCTTAAGCATGTACTTAACCGTCTGTAAGTGTCTTTCAATCATTCCATTTGATTGAGGGAATCGGGGACTTGATGTTTCGATCTGGAAATAGACGCTTTCAGTGTGACGTCAGTCATGACGTTTTGCTTGGATACTGACTCCAAACAAAGGGTTGCTATGTTTAATTTCTTATTAAATATAAATCGTAGAAAATATTACCAATGCATATAATGTATTAAAACACTTTGCCGTGAGATATAATTATAAGATATAGGTATAACGAGCAGGGAAGACCGAGCTATGCTCGGTCAAAATTAAATTTTTGTTCAAATATCATGACCCATGACCAAAATGACCCACTAATTGAATTTTCTCGAACATGTGACTTAGCCCAACAGTCTTCTCGTGCCGGAAAACCATAGGATGCAAAATTTAGTGTAAATTGAGCCGCTTTTTAGATATTGACCCACAATGACCCAGAAATGACCCACTAATCGAATTGTCTCGAACATGTGACCTAGTCTAATGATTTTCGCGTGCCCGAAACTCGTAAAATACAAAATTTAATCAAAATCGTTAGAGCCGTTTTTTAGATAAAATTAATTTGACCCGCTTTGACTCAAAAATGACCCCTTAATCAAAAGTTCTCGAACATGTGACCCAGCCTAATAGTCTTCTCGTGCCCGAAAATAGTCGAATACAAAATTTCGTCAAAATCGTTTGGACCGTTTTTTAGATACAATTAGCTTGACCATGACCCAAAATGACCCACTAATTGAATTTTCTCGAACATGTGACCTAGCCCAACAGTCTTCTCGTGCCCGGAAACCATTGAATGCAAAATTTAGTGTAAATTGAGCCGCTTTTTAGATCTTGACCCACAATGACCCAGAAATGACCCACTAATCGAATTTTCTCGGACATGCGACCTAGCCCAATGCTTTTATCGTGCTCGAAACTCGTAGGACACAAAATTTAATCAAAATCGTTAGAGCCGTTTTTTAGATAAAATTACTTTGACCCGCGTTGACCCAAAAATGACCCACTAATCGAAAGTTCTCGAACGTGTGACCCAGTCCAATTGACTTCTCATGCCCGAAAATGGTCGGATACAAAATTTCGTCAAAATCGTTTGAACCGTTTTTTAGATACAATTAGCTAGACCATGACTCAAAATGACCCACTAATCGAATTTTCTCGATCATGAGACCTAGCCCAATGGTTTTCTGGTGCCCCAAAACGGTAGGATACGAAATTTCGTCAAAATCGTTAGAGCCGTTTTTAAGATAATTTTTGCATATATATTGTATATATATATATATAACCACCCACAAGATTTGCTCGTATTAGAATATATGATATACAAACATAGCAACCGTTTGTTTCGAGAGCAAAACGTCAGGACTGAAAGCGTCTATCCAAGATTTTGCAAAGTTTTTGAACCTGGAACTGTCATACTGTGGGCCATTATCAGAATAAAGAAGTTTGGGAATGCCAAATCGTGCAAATATATCTTTTAGTGTTTTGATGGTGGCAAGACGTGAGACTTGTGTTAATAAAGCTGTTTTCACATATTTACAAAATTAATCAATAACAATCAAATGTTCTCGACCTTGGAAGTGAAACAAATCAGTTCCTAAAACTTCCCATGGGCCATATTGAACTTTTTTGGCATCAAAGGTTCATTCTGGCTTGTTTTTCTAAATGACAAACATATTTTACAATTTAATACAAGATCGTCTGCCTCTTTTGACATGCCAAGCCAAAACAAAATTTCGCATGCTCTGTTGTTGCATTTTCCAACACCCATATGCCCATAATGTATTCGATTAAACATATCATTTCTAAGACTTTTTGGATTAACAACACACGAGTTTTTAAAAATTAATCCATTTGTAACTGTCAATTCTTCATGAAAACTAAAATAAGGCATTGCAACTGCAGGGATTTTAAGTTTATTATCCGGCCAACCTTCCAAAATTAAGTTAGATACAGCTTGTAATTCAGGATCATTTTGTGTATTAAAATCCCCCAAAATACACGAAATTCGTTAATGCGACGATCATTGTACCGCATGTATGATCGCTTCGCGAACATGAAAACAAAAAACCATGACTGGATGCAGCAACCTCGTTGTATTAGAAGCCCCCAAAATACACGAAATTCGTTAATACTGCGATCACTGTACCACATGTATGATTGCTTCGCGAATATGAAAACAAAAAAAATCACTGGATGCAGTAACTTCTTTGTATTGGGATCCCCAAAAATACAGGAAATTCGTTAATGCGGCGATCACTGTATCGCTTGTAGGATCGCTTCGCGAATATGAAAACAAAAAAAAATATCACTGGATGCTGCAACCTCATTGTATATGAATCTCAAAAAATACACGAAATTCGTTAATGCGGCGGTCACGTACCGCATGCATCATCGCTTCGCGAATATGAAAAAAAAATAACTGGGTACAGCAACCTTGGTGTATTGGAATCATACCCAAAAATACACGAAATTCGTTAATGCAGCGATCATTGTACCGCACGTATGATCGCTTCGCGAACATGAAATAAAAAAACACACCACTGGATGCAGCAACCTCGTTGTATTGGAGTCCCCAAAAATACACAAAATTCATTAATGCTGCGATCAATGAGAAATAGTTTGAGTAATTCCGAGATCTGAAGAAACATTAGCCGTGGTCCGGTCCGAGTCATTAGCAGGTAAATAATAAATAGAAAGAAAACAATCCATACGTGAGAAAATAAGCTGTCACAAAAAATAACCAACCTACTAGCATTCAAAACTCGAAAATAAATGAGTAGAAACACGTGCCTAAATCAGGAGCGAGGCTATACGCTAGTTCTCCCCTCCCGACCTCCTATTTTCCTCTGTCCCCACCTTCTATATTGGGACTTCAGAATGGACTAATCCGCTCCATTGTGCGTCACTCCTCAAAAGAGCTGGTAATTGCAGTTACCATGTAGAAAGTAAAAATAAGGGTTACTATAATTAGTAATATTGGCATCATGCATGGCGCAATTGGCTGAAACCTGGCCCGGATAATACGTAAGTACCAGACATTTTTTTAATATAGGAGCATTGGCGAGATAGAAAATTCTATACGTATAACTCTATGATCTGCGCATTCTCCTGAGTATATATTGTGAATCTTTACTCACTCATGGAAGATGTATCTTATTTAACAGATTTATTGCAAAATATTTTTGATACAGTTTATTTTCATAAACATATTTATATTTAAAAAAACATTCAGTATATATTTTTAGTTTCGGGAGAAAAGGCAGTAGTGCTTAGATAATGCTTATATATTATTACCTTTACTACTGAAACTAAAATGATATTGTGAATGTTTTTAAATGTACATATTTTATCGAAACAAACTGTATCAAAACTATTGGCAATAAATCTGGTAATCAAGATAAATCTTCCATGAGTGAGTAAAGATTCACGATAGATGCTCAAGAGAATGCGCAGATGGTAGATTTTGACACACTGTCGTGTGTCTAGATCTGTCTCTATGAGAAGGGAAACGGGGTTCCGACACATTATGAGTCGGCAAGCGTTAAATTCTGTAAAATGCTTGTCTCTCGCAATTCAATTACTTTCGGAGGGGAATGTCAGATCCAGAGATTTCATCTGTTACTAATTTTTGTATATTTAACCTTGAATGTAGTAAATGTTTGTTTACCAATTTAACAACATCAATAATTTTTATAACAACATCATATTTTTTTTGAATTGGGGTTTTACTTCCGAATGTGAATACTAATAATTTTTCCTTTCACAATATTTTAAGTCTAATTTATCTGAAATTATTCGTGAGACGATACTGTGCATCGATCCTGTATCCAATAATAATCGAATATTTAGCTCTTTACTTTTATTTTTTACTTTCGCACTGCAGGTCTATAAAAAAAAAAAAAAAAAAAAAAAAAAAAAAATTCTTTCCAATACAGGAGATAGCTGAAATAATTTCATTACTTGTTTCGTTTTGAGCATTTACTGTTTCAAAATTTTCATCCGAATGATTATTATTTTTATTTGATGAATTATATTTCTCACAAATAGTTTGATTATGTCTTCTTTATATTCTTTGCCAGGTTTTCTGAACAGAAGTTGAACTACGAGCGAATTGCCCGGTAATCGTGTCTTCATTAAATTTTGTTTCTCTAACTGTAATTTGCCAATTCTTTATATTGAATGCCTTTTCACTCATGATGCTTTGTTGAACGCAATTGAATAACTGATAATATTAGCAAACAAACTACTCATTTTAAAATGCCCACCTCCTTCTTTTCTTCTTTGCCTGTTTATAGTAATTAAAAATCGCATAATACGTATCGTATAACAGCCCATACTTCAAAGACGAAATGATAACTATACTACCATCTATGCGATATATTTTTTTTTTTTTTAAATTTTATACTTATAATGCTGATTGTAAACATATACAAATATGTAATAACACGTTCAGTACAGATTATATATGTGGTAACATGTTAAAACCATGTTCAGTACAAATTATAAATGTGGTTACATGTTCAATACCGATTATACAGAAAGCACCATCACCATTGAGATTATACAGAAGACACCATTACCATTACTACTTATAGACAGGACTGCATGCACAGGAGAATTCGAATACGTTTTCCGTCTATGCACAATAATTGCTGAAAATAGGTTTTCAACTATGTTATCCGTTTTCCAAATTGTTTATTTAGATATTTTCTATCATAGTTTCGTAACAATATTCAAGACAGGCTAGAAAGTGTTTGATAAACTATGCGATATACGATTTTTATTTTTTGTTTAATATTTTTAATGGGCTACTATTGCGACGAGCAGCTTATTATTACGCTATACGTTCATTATTTCTTGTAATATACAAGAAATTATAATACAAGAAATATACTATTACGTTCTCTGAATTAAGGACTTGTCCTATCTTTTAATATTTTGATTGATCCCTACGGTGGATGCTTTCCCTCTTCCTAATATATATTGTTTCCGTGTAATTACTTTTTTATGTGTGATTAGATTTACCCTTGCCAGATGCTTCAAGGCGTCTCCGAAACGATTATCAACATTTAAAATTCATTAATTCACCAATTATAATACATATAAAGATGAAATAAGTGGCCTGTTTAATAAGGTAGCTTATACATTTTGTTAACAGCAATTTTTCAAATACTTCAAATTTCATCAACCCTGGCGCTACACTGCTTCAACCTGTAAGATTGCAGAAGCTGAAATTTCGTATACAGTAGTTTTAAAAATAGCTCAAATTTTAATTTATAGATGATGCTGTACTTTTTCAACGCATTAGAATTCTTAATCTGGTTTCTCTTTTCGCATTTTACCAACAAAACAGATTGAAGAGTGAAAACTGAGTGACTTTTTATTGTAACCTAAACATTCTTACGCAATCTTTTGGCTAAAATTTTAACTAATTAAAAAAATTTCTGCATACAAAGTTTACGTGATACCTTTTAAGACACGTATTTAATCTCTATATTTATTGTAATTAGTGAGTTATTGCATTCTAGATTTCGGGAGTCCAATTTGGGACACCCTGTAAAAAGGAAATATACATTTCAGCTATGTAAATAATAGTTCTTATTCTAGTATACAGTTACTATCACAAAATGCTTTACTGATTTCTTGAAGCTTATTCGTTTTATAATTAATAATTCTACATTAAACTCAAGACGGCCTTTTGAAAAGAATTCAGGGCTATTGACAATTTGCTTGAATTAAAATCACTGACATCAGCCTTTCTAGCTCGGCGGAGCTCTTTTATTTTCAGCTTTAGTAAAAGAAACTAATTTATTGTGGCGAACATGTTGCCTCAAGATTTCAGTATTTCAAATATAAAATTTCTGCAACTACATCAATCTCTTTGAAACTTTCTGCACTCTGAAGGTCATCTGAATAGAATGATAAAAGTCAGCATCTGGTCGAGTTCTTACAGAAGCGATTGATTTTCTAAAGGCTAATCATAAAGATAGGTCTCTAAACAATGATTTCTTCCGCCAAAGAGAATACGACGAGAAAAATAGAATGAGGGCTTTTGCTGTTCACTCTTACCCCTGAATTCGTACAATTCATTGGGAACAATGAGAAGAGAAGTTGCTTTAATTTCTTTACAATTACAGCTTGGTTCAAAAGTTCTGCAACTGCTCTTGCAAACTTTATTTGAAAGTATAAAATTATTACCATTTTCAAAATTAAATCCATTTCTAAATTTAATGAAATACTTAATTTTAAAAAGTCTATTTATATAAAATTCAAAACTTTTAAAAATAATCACATTATTTGAAAAGTTTTGAAAAAAAAAGACTCATTAAGAGCACAATTAATCCATAAATAAATGCATGTTATTTTTTAAAATTATTACATTCTTTATTTTTATTTTCTTTTTTTTAGTGTTTAAAATATTTCATTGTTGCAATTTCACTGCGAGTTGGCTTATTTTGGCGAGCGTGGTTTGGTACATAATCGACTCCATTGTTATTGTAATTTATATACAGTTGTAACCATACAGAATAATTGGCGATTTATCACCTGCGGCTGGCTAATGGAAAAATGTCTTAAAATTAATTTATTAATTTATAATTAAGTTCTAAAAATATTAAAATATTGTATTGCCATCGGAAACACACTTGTGTACATAATTTTCATAATTCTAGCACATCAGGAAAGGGAGGAAAAATCGAATACAAAATTACATCGCTACATACAAAAACCAAGTTAAGTTAACCCTTAACAATCGAATTCCGCCATACTCGCGACAACCAATTTTTATTGTCCGAAAGTGTTGTTTCCAATTAGACACCAGTATTTTTGAACAGAAAATTTTGGCTAATCTAACCTCAAAATTTCAATAATTAAACAATGCAAAAAAAGTTTATCAAAAAAAGTGGTGTCAAAACAATCAATAATACTAGATTAATTTTAACACAATTATTCTAATTGGTAAATAAATCATACGAGATGTAATTTTCCAACTGGGCGAAAAATGTGACCCGGACATTTTTCACCCAGTTGGAAAATTACATCTCGTATGATTTATTTACCTATTAGAATAATTGTGTTAAAATTAATCTAGTGTATTTACATATCCATCGTTTGCTGGAGTTCCATTACGTGTGATTTATTCTGTTGAGTTGATTCAAGCTATCAGATCAATAAGGTTAACTGGGTGAATTGTGTCCTCCAGATCCGTTCGGGATAGCTCAGTTGGCAGAGCATTGGCAGCTTCAGCCAAGAGGTCCCTGGTTCGATTCCTGGCCCGAAAATTTTTCGTCCAGTTGGAAAATTACATCTCAAATCAATAATAACTAAAAACAACACATTTGGACAATAAAAAGTGGTTGTCGCGAATATGGCAGAATTCGTTCGTTAAGGGTTAAATAAAAGAGTGTAAAAACTAAAATTGATTCTTTGATAAACTTCTTTGATTAATGTAAGATTTTGAGTTAGTAATTTTACCATATTATTTTCTGTTGAATTTGAAAAATTAATAGTAGTTTACGAGAGTAATAAAAAATTTAGCATTAACTTTATAGTTTCTTTGATTTTTTTTTTTTTTTTTTTTTTTTTTGTACGCATAAGATTTATAGAAATGTTACTTTTTAAAGTCTTAAAATATTTTGGAGTTTTTCATAAAATTATCTTAACATTCTTATGTTATTTATGAATTTTAGGTTTAAATTAAAATTTACAGTGGTTTTAGATGTACAAAATACATGCTTTCATCAGTTCTTTTGCAGGACGTAACATACCGTTTCCGTTAAAAATATATATGTACACTGAAAAAAGTGGATTTGAAAACTCTTTATTTGAAATTAGCGACATTTTCTTGGATCATGATAAAAGACACCAGCCAAGAAATGTACAGTTCCGAGAGAAAAAACAACGCAACATCAATAACAACAAAAAACACCGTACCACCTTGTTCTAACTGTGCCGCAAATCATCATATAATAGTGTGACTGGTACAAATAGATTAGTAAAAACGTCTACTAATTAATGCTATTACTTAAATTTTGCTAAGGGGATCGTCTACATATAGTAACTGGGAACAGATGTGTTACACTCACACACAGGTGTTTGGCGACTTTTTGATTAGCATGTTTTCAAATAGCCAAGTTATCATCAAAGGTAAAATCTCTAAAGTTTGGCGACTTTTTCTTTTTTATAACCGATTAAAAAAAAACTGTGCGTGAGTGCAAGACATCATACCCTGAAAGTGTACTAACCAGGGCAATTTTCAATACTAACACCTCATTTTGAAATCATATTTGAATTCTTCGGTGCATCTTACTTTCCAATACCAAACGGAAAATCATTCGGTCAAGTAGTTTAGGAATTAAGCAGGTTTGAATTTTGGAAAAGCGAGTGTTGCCATTTGAAAAAGAAAGTTAGTTTCATTTTTGATATGCAGACGGTCCTCAAACCTTAATCCATGCATAACATTTAAAAGTAAGATGTTATTACTCATTGATTGGTACCAGTTACTTTTCTATACGATCATTTGTAACAGAATTACACGGGAGTATCCTTTTTTTTTTTCCCCCACGAGTGCATACATTGCTATGCTACTAAAGTAGTATCTTTTGTTGACCCTATATGATACGTGAAAGTGCCATTAATTTCAAATAAATAGTTTTATTGTTATACGCTCCTCCCCCACTTTGTTGTTTAACATTTGGACAGCAGTATATTCAACATGAGTATTATTTTTAATATTTTGTGAAATTTTTCTTTTAGAATGAGTTTATGAATTAACAGAGATGGGGTACAGCAATCAGTCTTTCAAAAACCTGTATTTGGGGCCTGGTGTGAACATCTTTGTTATTTACTTTTATGAATCACTAGCAGTGTTGAATTCAGACACTTTTCTCCGGGGGGATTTCTGCGGCTATGGGGGGGGGGGGAGGGGGAATTGCAGAGTTCCGGAGAGGGACATTTCAATAATCCGGGGGGAATGTCACCCCTGAATTCTGTACTGATTACTAGCATCTAAACAATATTGTGCCAATATTCAAGGCTGCCACTGGCAACTACTTTTGTATTTTACTCGCACCACTATTTTTAAAAAATACATTTTGTAGTATATTTCTGTTACACAAGTTGTCAAAGTTTATGTGAAAGATTTTTGTTTTAAGTGGTGCGAGATAGAATGAAAAAATAGTGGCCAGTGGCAGCTCGGAATATTGTTTCTAAACGCTACACCGTGGCAATATTGTCAGGTATTTCCCTAACATTGTGGTGTTTAGTCTATGTTGCACCAATGATGACAAAACTCTTTTTGCTATTTCATTGCAAATATTTCCAGTTTATATATATATATATATATTTTAAATTTTGGCGTCTTATTACAAATAATTTCAATGTAAAGCCAATATTTAAGCAAAATTGGTATGTCATTGGAATTTTTTCCAGTGAATGAGACACTGGCGTAATATTAAATTACAATATAACGAATATTGGTTTGTTAATAGGGTGATACAACTATCAATGATTATCCCGCTTGGTACTAATGCCAGGTCATCGCTCTCATCACAGTTCCTGTGATTCTACATCCAGCTGTGTAAGAAACAGTGTATAGCTAATCTAGAATTTTTTTCTTTTAGAAATGGAGTAATAAACTACAACACAAAATAATCAGGCAAAGAAATATTTATTCAAAGTGAAACATTTATTCTGAAATTCACTTGAAAAAGTTCATTATAACATAACATTTTTATTTATTTATTTTTCTGAATCATGAATCACAAAGTTCTGAATCCAAATGGGTGATTTTTGCTTTGATGAATCTCCAGATGGAATCGCCGTCAGTTCTCCATAAAAAATGGATAGTTTCCACACTACTTTTCTAACTTTAGAGCGATTTGCTATTTTTGTAGGATTTACATAAACATGTTTGAAATAGAAAATTATTTAAACAAGCACTCCGAATCTTTCATATGTAAAGTTTTAGATTTTGGACAATTTTTTGAATATTTTTCATGAGGATGAACATCTTATTGGAAGGATTTAAAAACGATATATAATATTTACAGAAAAAGCAAAAATTATGTCATATCGAATATGGTGGTGTGTGGGAGGGGAGGGGGGTAGTTTCTCCCTTTGTTATTTTAAAGGGATTGTAATATTTCTGTATTGATTAATAAAAACAAAAATAAAATGCGAAAAAACCTTTTATGAGAGGAAAAAAACAAATCTAAAATGATGTAAGTTATGCGGGTTATATCGAAAGTTGTCAATGAATAAAATCTTGTTTTTATCATTTTAACAAATATTTCAGGCGATTTGACTAAATATTAAATTTGTAATTAATCTGCAAATAATGTAGAAAATAACTGAATTTAAAATTATACAAAGCACTAATTCAAAAGACGTATACATTTTAAACAATAGTTCAATATAAATGTTAGACGTATATAATTAATTATTTGAAATAGTGTAGTTAAAAATGCTTTGTAAGAAAATAATGCAGTTGTAAAAGTCTGTAAGTCGTAAAACTAATTACATTTGTCTATTATTGTTTTGTTTTTTTTAGTCAGTAAATGAGGTCTGGCCACTTTGACTAATGGACTTTATAGCTTCAAAGGACGATTGCTATAATTTATCTTTCTTTCTTAGAAATCGTAAGTTGAAAATAGCCAAATATGTATTAGACGTGAAGAATTGTGATTTCCTTTTCTGGTTTCAACTGACTCATCCTTGAACTTATGCCAACAGTCAAATAAAAATAGTAGTAAAAAAAAAAAAGACTACAGATTTCATTTTTTTTTATACAAGAACAACCGTTAGAACATGAAAAGTTGGGCCTTTACAAATACGTTGATTTAGAAAAATAAAAATAATAATTTATCAATGTTGTTGATATGGCAATCAAAAAAGTTTTTAATTGAAAACTATTTGTTACTAAACTTTACAAAACTTTAATAATGCCAGAAACAATATTAATATCATGAAACATTCCTTGCTTTTCCTAAAACGAGTCCATTTTTCAGTTTGTGGGAAAAAAGGATTTTTAAACTTCGGTTTTCACAAATAAAAGTTGATCATTAAAAGTAAAATATATTTAAAAAATATTTTTGGAACCACTTTTTAATTTTAACCGATAAATGAAAAAAAAAATTTAAAACAAGAAAAACAAAAAACAAAAAAAAAAAAACAAGCTTGAACTTTTATTTAACATATAATAGTTATATTCAATAACCATGATATATGTTTTCTTATACTACATGTTGTTTTACAGAGGTATTTTTAAGTAAACTAATTAAATGCGTCAAATGACATTTCAAGATAAGGTACGTCGAAGTAATTGTTCTTAATCCACTACTGTATATGGTGGAATTCTTTTAAAGAGAAGAATGGTTATTATTCTTAACTATTAGCTGAACCTCCAACTACTAATAATTTGTAAGTAGTCAGGTTACATTGATAATAATTCGGAGAGCTCTTCAATCATTAATTTGCTGGTAATATCATTAAAGTAGAAGTAGTTTTAATTACAGATGGTTAAACTATTTTTAGAGGGAAAAGTTTACCCCACTCCTACAAAAACATTAACAATTAAACAGTTGCCTAAATTAATTCAGAGGTAAATATTTTTTCTATTTTTCAAAATTTTACAGATAACCATTACTTTTTAAAAATTACTACTCCTTTATAGAATGTGAGGTCATGTTTTAACGTTATATAAAACAAAAATAAGAAAGAAAAATCATGCTTCAAGTATACACTAAGAAACACTTTCCAACACTTGTAGAATATAGCAACGGAACTTCACTGTTTAAAAAGGGGAAACCAGATTTCAGAAATTACTGTCTATAGATGGAAAGGTACTCGCTTTCTTTTGTGCATACCTGTATATGATCTATAAATCAGTATATACATTACACGGTGTGTTAAAATTTAGCTTAGTTACAAAACGCATAACAGTTGAAAATTTACCTTCAGGAATTTCCAACAATAGACGAAAATTCACTCGAATAATTCTATACAGTCCTGTATATTATCTTCAGATTTTTATGTACTCCTCATAGTAAACTAAAATTTAATTTAGGAAGAAGAAAAAAAAAATCGCTCGACAAAACAGAAAACGCAATTTCAGAAATTACCATCCATAGACGGCAATGTAATAGGTTTTTTGCGTAGCCCTGTATATGATTTATTCATATTCTACAAAAATATCTTAGTATGCTAAACATAGTTTAGCTGGAAAAGGCATACCTCAATTAAAAAACACCCTTAAGCACTTCACACTTATACACAGTACTGCTTACGAATTTTTTTGTGTAGAGGATTGTGTAGTAGATTGTGAATCATAGAATTTATACACACCATATAGTGTAAGAAAATTCAGTTAAACATAAAAACGCATACCATATCTGGAAACACACCTCCAACTTTTATCGCTCATAGACAGTGCTGTAATCGAAATCTTTTGTATATACTTGTAAGCGAAAAATAACTGTTATGCACATCATATTTTACAATAAGCATCATGTAGTGTACCTCGATAATGTATATAAATTTCCTTATGTTTCAAATAGCGCAACGTTATTAAAATACGCTACAAACGTTTTTCTTCGTAGATCATTATGTAACCGAATTCTTTTGGGTGACCCTGTAAATGAATAATAAATGTGTTGCACACCATATTCTATAAAACTCATGTTTTAGTTCACTTCATAAATGCATATCAATTTTATTATGTTTCAAATAGTGTAACATAATTTAAATACACCGCACACTATTTTTCCCCATTCACTATAATTTAACAAAATTCTTTTGAGTGTCCCTATAAACGAATATTACACAATGTGCAACATTACAGAAATGCTATACACGGCATTTTTAATAACAAACATGCCATAATAAACTCCTATAACATATATCAACTATATGGCAATCTGAGTATAGTTATAGGAGTTAGACTACGGACAAACGGCATACATACGGCAGAAAAACAAACCGAAATCATAAAAACGTTTCAACTGTGTTGGAAAGTGTTAAAAAAGAAAAAGGAAAACGATAAATTGCCATATTAAAATCATGGTATTATAAAATACGGTATTATAAAAAGCATAAAAATATTTAAAAAGTTTTGATTTTGTTATCATTTTTATTCCATTTGGTTTAAAATACGAAAATAAAGCAACAATGATAATAATATATTTTTTTTTCCTGTGAGGGATTTCTTAAGATGGACGATACCAGGTTAATAAGCACCAGACAAACATGTCAAAATAGAAACTCTTTGAAAAAAAAAATTGATGCAAAAAACATTAGTATCCATTTTGGGAAAAATGATATAACATTCTAATGCGAAAGGTTCGACATTTTTTTTATTTTCACAAGTGCGACATCCATCCATTTGGAGATTCACCAAGAAAAAAACGTATGTATAAAATATTGCACAAACAGTTTCTTTTCAACAATAGCAAGCTCAAATATACTATAATATTTACAAAAAGAGTGCGGTGTTCAGGGCAAGCTTTCATTATTAATATTTTATTGTATGCTATATTTTGACTCATATAATTCAAAAGCAACTCAAGGAATAAAAAGTTAAAAACGTTGATTTTTTTTAAATGTGGGCTTAGTTACAGTTACAGTTTTATTTTATTGATCGCCTTTTCTTTTGAAGATTAAACTATCTGAAGAGCTTTATTTTAAGGCATTTTATAGATTATTTTTCAGCATCGAACAAAAACAAAGTTGCCTTTGTTACTCTATGTCATTCATATAGTATATTCTATGTGATTATCATACTCTTGTTTAAGGGAAAGGTGTATTATACACATTTGAAAAGATATTATTTATACTTTCTTTCTTAAAATTATTCGTGAAAATTAATATTATTTACAGTGTCAGACATAAATATATGTTTCATGATTATCTTACATATTTTTTAAACATTTGTTTTACATTGCATATGAATGCAAGATTTAATGAAGACCTTTTAGATATATGTGCAAATTCTGATTTTGGATGCACAAGTTTGTTGTTTTTAACATTTTACTGACAGATTTTTCTTTCTTTTTTTTTACATTGATATTTCAGTAAGACTCTCAAATTAAAATACATATTGAAATTAAGAAACTTTTCGCTTTATACTGTCATACATATATTGCAATTACTAATTGAAATGTTTATTTCAGAAATCTCCTAAGCGTAGTATTTCAACTTTTGAGATATTTACGAAAAACTGTCCAGCCAAACTAAAGAAGATATTTCTTTATGAAAATATTCCAGAGAGTAAAGGATGGTTCTCTTTATCGAATGATAAAGTAATTTATTAATTAAGATTCAGAGGATAAGATAAAAAAAAACCCTTTAAGAAAAACTGTCCAGCCAAACTAAAGAAATATATTTTTTATGAAAATATTCCAAAGAGTAAAGGATGGTTCTCTTTATCGAATGATATAGTAATTTATTAATTAAGATTCAGAGGATAGGATAAAAAAAAATCCCTTTAAGAAAAACTGTCCAGTCAAACTAAAGAAATATATTTTTTATGAAAATATTCCAGAGAGTAAAGGATGGTTCTCTTTATCGATTGATAAAGTAATGTATTAATTAAGATTCAGAGGATAGGATAAAAAAAAAAATCCCTTTAAGAAAAACTGTCCAGTCAAACTAAAGGAAGATATTTTTTTATGAAAATATTCCAGAGAGTAAAAGATTTTTTTAAATCTAAAGCCGAACTAATACCTACTGATACACTGAAAAAAAAATGTTGATTTTACAGTATAAAAGCGCCAACGTATTACTGTTAATTTTACGGTATAATACTGGCAGCTGGGATGCCAGTATTATACTGTAAAATCAACAATTTTTTTTTTGCAGTGTATAAATATTAAAAAACCGCTAAGATCTTGTGTACTTTTACTTCAAGCTTTTCAAAATTTTTGTCAGTTATAGAGTTTCTGAAATAAACGATTCAATTTTATTAGAATTTTCGGATATGGAAATATCAGGAGAGCTATTTCAAAGTTATTTTTCTTCTTTATTAAATAATTTTTCATTTTTATTACAATTAATTAAAAAACAATATGGCTGTCATGCATGTTCTTTTGAATAGAAACATTTTGGGAAACAGTAAATTGTACAATAAAATTATATCATCACTCTAATCACCAGCAAAAACGAAATCTCTTTACTCGATGTTTATATTTTATTCTGAATTGTTTATATCAGAAATGATATAAGAATTAAGCAATTAGAATTAAATTATTAGTAATTACTAATATAAAATAATATTAACTAAAAAAATGTGCTTTTTCAAATTTTAGATAAATGTAAAATAAATAAATAAATTATAAATTCAATTATTTATCGTTAAAAAAAATCTCTTTTTGAAATAAATTCGTTATTAAATATCAAAAATATTACTCATTTGTTTATAGGTTGCTTTAATATTTCCTCCCAAAATTATAAAAAAATTACAATTTAAATATTTTGCTGCCTTTTTTTTGTTTTTGTTTTACTTCATATATATATATTTTGTTAATTTCCCTCTTTTCTAGTTTAAGGAGTATATATAACTATTTCCTAGCATTTAAAGTAAATGTGGCAGGCTTCAAGCTCAATTATTGTATTTCATATAAGGTTTTTTGAGAAAATATTTTATTTAATAAGGTATATTTATTTATTAGAAAAAAAAATCACAAAAGAAATATATTTGACGTGAATAACTTAACAAAGGAACAGAGTCAATAAAGCTTTAAAAGTGGCTGCTGTGACATTCATGTAAATTTTGAAGTATACATCATAGAACAACTAATAGCATATAATATTCATTCAAAAATTACTTTAATAAAGCTAAGTAAATAATAAATAATGAGTGTTAAAAATCACAACAAAATTGATGCTACTGCAAACTAATTTAGTTATTGGCACTACAGAAATATGATTTATTTAACGATATTGCGAAAATATAATTTTCTATAAATATATAAAAAGTTATATAATAAGTATATAAAAATATAATATAATAAATTTATTTATCTTGTAAAAGAAAAAGTTTTATTTTTTTCCAAGTATGAGCGATTTCGGGAACCAATTTTATTTTAAAGTTTTAAAAATCTTTATACCCTTAACATAAATATATATCAAAATGAAAATAGTATCTTCGTTCGCTCTCTGTATAACAAATATATAAAATGTAAAAAAAAAAAAAAAAAAAAAAAATCCAAATATATCTGGGAAATGTTTTCTTTTTTCTTTTTCTTTTCTTTTCTTTTCTTTTTTTTTCTTTTTTTTCTTTTTTTTTAAATCTATGAGTGAATTAAGGTACCAATTTCATTTTGATGTTTTATAAATACATTTGACATAAACACATATAAAAATCAAAATGTTACTTTCGTTCACTCTGCGTAAAATAAAAAGATAAAATGAGAAAACAAATAGCAAATATGTCAAAATAGCCATGATTAGCCTCCAAAAAAAAAAGTTCTGTTTAGCAATTGCAGCGAATCTAAATATCATATAATATTGAACAGACATAATAAAAAAAAAATGTTATAATAATTAGAAGAACATAAAATAAACTTTTATGTTCACCAGGGGCGTAGCCACAAGGACCGGCTTTAGTGTATTAGTGTGTGTGTGTGTGTGGGGGGGGGGGAGGCCACGCTAAAAATTAAGTGGCGGATAATACACAAAATTCGCGGTTAAAACTTCAAGCTGCTTCTAAAGAAGTCCTATCATTTGTAGGGCGCTGAAAAAAAATAAAATCTCGTCCAGGGCACCGAGGCTGCTAAAGCGATCACTGGCGGCGGAGGAGAAGGGCGACTTAGGGGGTCTAGAGCCCGCTACTGAAATTAGTTAAAAAGAAAAAAAAAGAAAGGAACATTAAGCTTATTTCCACAGCCCCCAATAAGGCCATTCCCGCTCAGTCATGAACATAGAGGTAGATAAGGACTTCTAACGAAATAGCCTTTCAAAGAAAAAAATCGTTCCTCGAAAAATGTTTCAAATAGGTGGCGCCTGTATAGGACAGTTGTATGAGTTCGTCTGCTCCTCCAAATCGTCATCGTAGGTACCCGATATATGAATTTTATTGTCATATTGTTATTTATTTTAATTGGATATTAATATATGTATGTATATTGACTAGCAATGGGTGGAAAGCATTATTGTTCAGTGCATATTTATATTGCAATACGAAATATTGTTGGTGACAGTTTTGGTTTGTTGTTTGTAGGTGGCGCTACCTTAGCACGATTGTACGCCGGCTGCCATTTAGTTCCAAAGTCGCGACTCGATATTAACACTATTTCGTTAGAAGTCCTTATCTATTTCCATGTTCATGCGCTCAGCCCTTCCCCTCCCCGAAACAAAATTCTGGCTACGCCACTGGTGTTCACCATTGACATGGGCCACTTCCATAGTTTTAAAGACCTTAGTCCTTTAACATACTGTATTTTTCGGATAATTTATATGACTAGTAAGCTTTTTAAATACCGGTCACTGCACATATCTCAAATTTTAAAATCTTCGAAAAGGGTTTTATAAAGAGTGATGTATGCAAATGTATAAATCTATTACTAAATAGAAACAACACCCAAATAAAAACAAAATCCATAACCAAGCGATTTCAAAATATTTCGCATAAAGGTTTTCTGCGAATTAGAATCGGGATTCAAAAGTATAGCAAGCTGAATTATGGTATTCAGATTCATGAATTTTACAAATGATCACATATATCGGCATATGTAAAATGTTATATATCGTAAGAGTCAAAGCATGTTGGAATGTAAATGGAATTTTCCCCCTTGATCATTCTGAAAATTGACTATCCGATTCTTAAAATTCTCTTACAATCGAATAAAAGTTTTTTTTAAATTAAATTAATTTTTTAATGTGCAAGTCTCTTTTATAAAAAAATATACACACATTTTCTGTGGAACTTATAACAGAAAAATAGAGAGAGAACACCGCTTAGATTAATTGGCATTTTTTATGTCACTTAAAAATTATGTGCATTTAATAATAATAATAATAATAATAATAATTTTATTTTGCGTGTGTGCGTAAAGAAATTTATTTTCCTAAATCTAAACAAATCAAATCATAAATGTTTGGAAGGTTTCAGACTCAGTGTACTAATATTATAACAATATAATTATATATAGATATACTTTTCGGCTTTTTTTTATAATAAAAATGTACTCTAATTTTAATAACTGGAAACTGGAAAGAAAATTTATATAACAACAAAGCATCTCTTGATATATTAATGTTGACATTAGATAAAAAAAAAATCTTTAAATATCAAATTTATAATCGTTATTTTAATTAGATATTTCCTAAAATAACAATCAAATAATAAAATATTTTCTTGATATTATTTTAATTAATTATTAATGTAATTAAAATGAATATTATTAATATTTATTGTTATATTCAATAGCGATCTTAGTAATCAATATTTGTTTAAATTCATTTATGCTATTATAAAGGTATAAATTTAAAATTTTAAAACTGTACAATTTAATTTTTTATTTTTTATTATATTATTTCCAAATCTATTTCCCAGATTGTATGTTATATCATCACGCACTATGTGATTGTAACAAACTAGAGTACACCTTATTTGTACAAACATTTTCACGCAAATTCCATATCAAAAGATTTATCGTTTATCTTGATAATGCAGACGTATATAAACTGTAAAAGTTTGACCATACATTTATTCCGGATGTTTTTAAATCGCGTAAACAAAATATAACGATTACAAAAATAAACAATTATAGATATGTCTACATGCTACGTTTGGCAGTATGCTCTATTTAAGATAATAAAACATTTATCACATATTAGCACCTTATACAAATGTAGACATGTTTTGGCAAATTCCAAGAATTAGTGTATTTGTTCTTATATAATTAGATCTATTTTCTAATCGTGTTAATTTGAAATTTAAAGTGTAACAGTATTAAATTAGATTGCTTTAAAAATTGTTATTTTGAATTTTAGAAGTCAGCATGATATTTTGATTTAATAAAGCAGCAAAGAAATTTAGAGGAAAATGGAGCTATTTATATAGTTAATTCGAAATACTACTTTAATATTAGATATTCATAATAATAATTTAGGATTGTTCTTTTTAGTTTCTTAAGGCAGTCGTTTATTTTTAATGAAGAAAATTGTTTAATGGCGTGGATTTATAAGAATTTTTATCTAAAATGTAAGATTTTTTTTAAAATAGATTTTTTTTTAGCATGATGTTGAAAATGAAAAATAAATAAATAAATAAAACAAAATAAAACACGTAATAATTACTTGAAACATCTGAGGTTTATTTCCTACTGATTTCAAAGTATGTGCTAGCAAAAATATGCAACGGAAATTATGAAAAAGTATAGGAATTGATAAAATTATAAATACTTTAAACATGGTGTTCCCAGGGATAGACTTTTGAATTTTTTAAAGATAAATTCAAAAATGTTTTTTTAGCAATATACAGGGTCATCGAAAAAGGTGTCCCTGATTTTAAAACATAAATTGCACGAGAAATATGAAATCAATCGGTACGAAACCAACATGGAATTGTAGAACATCTGAAGGAGTTTCGGTAGTGGTGATTGCGTTGATCTTGACGTGATTGCGCGCATGCGCCGACGCCACTTCGTGACGCGATGCCATTTCACTCATCAGTCAGTTCACAACAGTCATGGTCAAAACATCTTAAAAACATTGTTTATGTTGAAAAAGTTCGCTATTTATTGTATTCTAATTATGTTGAAAAATTTCTGCAGCAATTAAGAGAGAGAATTTACGCAGCTCTAATAATTATCAAGTAATTATTACTGTAACCCCTGATACGATTGAGCGCATCTGGAAGGGGATCGACTACAGCTTAGATGTTTGCCGAGCAACAAGGAGTGCTCATATTGAAGTTTTCTAAGTAATGTTAAAAAAAAAAAAAAAAAAAAAAAAAAACCTCTTTTGATGATCCTGTATTAAGGAATGCATGCCTATATTTTATTAAATGCTTCCAACAGTTGTATTTAAAAAAAAAAAAAAAAAAAAAAAAAAAAAAAAAAAACAGTTTATAAATGAGAATCTGAGATAGGATAGTCAAGATTCTTCAAGGATGAATGAACCTCGAGTGTTTTTTTTTTTTTTTTTTGTTACAAAGAGTAAAGACACAAGTTGGAGATATTAATGGACTTTTCTGTGCAATACTTTTCACACCATTTCATTCAGAGATATATTATAATACATATGTCCATTCTTAACTTTTTCCAACCATTCTCCAAGTCTCCAAATGCTTTCATAAAACCTGTAATAGAAAAATAGGAAATTTAGCAAAAAATAACAAAAGAATTGAGAGAGAAACAGAACATTACAATCTCAAATATTTCAGTTATAAAACAGTTCCTAAGATGAAAGCATCAGTTTTTAGGTGCGTTCTTAATTATATAAATACGTAGCACCTATAGTCGTCGTCTGGTCCGCCCGTCTGTCCGCATATAACAGCGTAAAAACTACACAGCTGAATGTTTTTAAATTTAACATACAGGGTGTCCCAAAAGTCTCCGTACAACTTCAAAAATTAATTACAAAAAAATAATAAGCCTACAGCAAAAATAATTACAACAGTACATAGAGTAACTTAAAAAGTTTTTTCTACTACCTTAGTATACTTGTATATGAGATCCTTTCGTTGCACGAAGAATATCAAGTCGATATTCCAATTCCATCCATGTGCGTTTCAGCATGCTAACACCAACAGTAGTTAACAACTGTTTGGTTCTTTTGTTTCAAGTGAACAGTCTCGTGGAATTGAAACAAAAGATCCAAACAGTTGTAACGACTGTTGCTGTTACTGTTGATCTTTTGTTTCAATTCCACGAGACTGTTCACTTGAAACAAAAGAACCAAACAGTTGTAATTACTGTTGGTGTTAGCATGCTGAAAGGCACATGGATGGAATTGGAATATCGACTTGATATTCTTCGTGCAACGAAAGGATCTCATATACAAGTATACTAAGATAGTAGAAAAAACTTTTTAAGTTACTCTATGTACTGTTGTAATTATTTTTGCTGTAGGCTTATTATTTTTTTGTAATTAATTTTTGAAGTTGTACGGAGACTTTAGGGACACCCTGTATATTATCGTTTCAGAATTTTGTCGAGTCATTTCAAATTTTATGAAAATCGAATCAAAACTTAAAAAGATATTAATAAAAGTTTTCTCCACTCTATTAAATCCTACCATACGTAATTAATTCAATGATATCCCATGATAGATAATGATTCTAGGTTGCCATGGTGATTAAGTCATATTTAAGATGGAGTCATATTATTTCTATATTACTGAATTTAAAAACAGAATTTGTATACTAAAATTGTTTAATTATAACAATTATATAATCTACCGACAGATTTTTGGATAGATGTTTCCGGAGAAATAGATATTAAATGAAAAAAGAGTCCAACTATGGATTTCAAGTTCTGAAATTTTCAAAGCTAAGCTTACGTTTCCCGTTGGAATTTTCAGTAAATGTCAACAAATGATAAAATGTTGCCAACTTAAAATGTACTTATTTTATTACGAAAATCAATCATATCATAATAACAGACGATATTATTCATTTTTTCAGTGAAATAGTAACAATATATATATATTTTTTACATTGTCTTGTATTGGATATTTGCGCGTAGTATAATTTTAATGTAACAGAATTGTAATTAATTGTTTGTAAAAGTGTATTGAAACTTAGTTTCATAAAATAAAATCATATATTCTAATACGAGCAAATCTTGTGTGTGGTTATATATATATATATATATACAGTGGAACCCCGATATTACGTAACCCGTTTCCTACGTTATCCCTCTTCCTACGTTATTTTTCGTCGGTCCCAGAAAATTCCTATTCCGATAATGTTAAAAGTACCTCGATTTTACGTTATTTACTCTTAATGTTTCCCGCTTGGTACGTCATTTTTGGTGAAGTATCTCAGGAAATTTTATCTTACAGACGGAACTGAGAAGCTAACACCCTTTGTGATTGGTAAATCCATCAAGCCCCGATGCTTCAAAACATTAAATGTTTGCCGAATGTACCTCCCAACAGGTGGCGCTGCTATGCTACATTTTGCAGGATTTACACGATTTCAGCAATAGTCATATCTCAAGAACTAATGCACGGAATTTAATAAAACTTTAGATTCAGTTAGACCTTGATATAAATTGGTGCTGATTCTTTTTAGTGCATGCGAAACTTGTGTGAGATAGAAGAAAGATTCGGGATTGGCTCATCCGACTAGTTTTACTTGATTATGGAGAACTTCAAGATGCTTGGAAAACAAAGCTAAATGTTCCGGATGTTCTTCATTTCATCTCATTGGCGTGGAATAGTATAGATGAAAAATGCATGTCAAATGCTTTTCTGAAGGGAGAATTTTCAAAATCCGAAATTAATGGTTAAGAGCCGCCGGAAGAGCTCTCTATGGAAGACTACACAAAAGAGGATGAATTTATACTTGCAGACATCAATGTTGATGAGTACATTGATTGTGATAAGGTTGTTATCGCTGCCACATGCATTAAGACTATTTCTGATTTGATTTCGCAATATGAAAGTAAGGATGATATAGATGAAGATCCAGAGGAATCGTGCCCTCATCGGCAGAGGCTATTACGAGTTTAAAAATTTTAAAGAAATTTTAACTGGACATGAAAATTAAGAAAGAAATTTGCAAAAACTTGCATGTATTGAAAATAGTATATGTGAAATTACACTTAAAAAGAAAAATCAATAAAAAATAAGATTTTTTTAAATACTAATAAGGTATTGGTAAGTTTATTTTTTTGTAATTTGTTTTCTTGAAGTGTTTTTCTGTATTTGACCCCGATTTTACGTTTTCCCGTTTCGTACGTCTTTTTCTGCTGGTCCCATGAAAAACGTAAAATCGGGGTTCCACTGTATATATACTAGCTGTTACCCGTGACTTCGTTCACGCAACATTAAAAGAAGAATAAATACATTAATTAAACAAAATATTTCAGTCCCGATAATTAAAAACGTTAATAATTAACTAACTATTTATCACATTTCATAGGAGACAATACGATATTTTTTGTTGTAGGGACCTTGACATAACTAATAAAAAGTGAAATTTTGTGCCAAATAATCGCAAAAATGAAATTGCAACCAATGCAAAAATGAGGGCCAAATAAAATCCTGGAAATAGACGAATTAGGTAAAAACAAATGTCATTTTTACCTGATAGACAATTTTACTTTTAACGCCTTTGTGAAACGTTTTAATAGCCATCCTTCAAAAAAACATTAATTGGAAATAGTATATGCTTTTTCTTTAAATTCAATTCTGCCTCCTTGGTTTAATGTATAGCTAAAACAAATCTTGTTTTCTAAATGACAGTATGTTGATAGGCAATTTTTGTTCTCCAGAATAAATTGATTCATGAAGTTTGATATGTGAAAATATGTTTTTATTTTTCGGATAATTTACTGAAGTCAAGATTTTGTTTTCACAATCTATTCAAAGTGAAAAGAAATTCTGTTTTTCAGTTTTAATGAGAAAATGGTGTAAAAAATAGACTGATCTGTTTTATTTCTCCTTTTTTATTCACAAATATGGACTAGTTTATTTTCCATTTTCAGAGAAACTTCGTTAAAATTTACAAAAAAAAAAAAAAAAAATCTTGGCATCTAATTTAATTTTTTAAATTCTGAGAGTTTGTGTGACATCCTCGGATCAATGATAACCGGTATTAAGTAAATCACGTTGCGTTCGATAGTCTAGGAGTACAAACACATGGTCAGATTTTAATATAATGGATTCATTTTCCTTTTCTTAAAATTATGATGTGATTTTTAGCAGAAAACTCTCATCTGTATATAACGGATACTCATGCTTAATAATCAGTATAGATAAAAAAATAAATAAATTTTTCGTTATAAATATGGCGTAAAATTCATCTACTTTTTATACTTACTGATCCTTGTATTATTAATGTAAGGAATTGCTTCACACTCATTTTAAAACATATTGGAAAATTCCCGTTTTATTTCAAATATGACGTCTCTTTTTCTCCAGAGAAATCTCATTTTAATGACATAATTCTTGTTAATTTTCTTAACCAGGCAATTAATTTCAATACTGGCATAGGGGAAATTATGTTACTTTAACGAAATAATATTAAATCTTTAGGTTTTATCAACAAAAATGGAACTATTAACATTCGTCAGTTTTTTAGGTAATCGAGTTATTTCTTTTAGTTTTAAGAATGAAAATAGCTATTTCTCGCTATCCATGACATCATTTTCGACATAGATAATTTTGCGGAGCATATTATTGACATTTGCTAACCATTTACTTTTTAAACTTCATTTTACTTTTTCAAAATTTAAATAAAAAATACGGTATAGTTATATTAGCCATGCGCTGACGGTAAAACGCCAAGTATTGTTATCATATAAAAGAAAAAAAAGAAAAAAAGTGAAGAAAAAACCCAAGATTTTATTTCACCAATCAAAGCCTATCCGCTTTATTTGCGATGTATGACGTCATATTCGCATGTTTCCTATGGTTACGCATATTGAAACCTTGTATTATTGTCAAAAACTAAAAAAAGTACGTTTTATTTCTAATAATATTATTTAATCTTCTTTTTAATTCTTTAATCTTTTAATTTCATTTTCATTTTTCACGTGAAAATTTTTCAATTGAAACTAAATTGTTGAGTAAAAATTATTACTCCGAGTTTTGAATTAGTTTGGACAACGATAAAGTATTAGCAACGGTAAAGTAAATTTAACCATTTTACAATATTATACGAAAAAATGTCCATTTATTCTTTATGAAAATAAAGAAATTTTGAATTATTAAGAAAATTATTTGAATAAAATAAACAAAAACCAGCCTATGTTCATTTGGGGGTTATAATCAATCTATATGCAAAAATACAGGATCATTAAAGGCTCTATTTTGACGCTGGCTTCAACCTAACATTTGCACACAATCAGATTTATAATATTACTAGCTGTTACCGGTGACTTCGTTCACGTATCATTAAAAGAAGAATAAATGCATTAATTAAGCAAAATATTTCATTCCCGATAATTAGAAACGTAAATAATTAACTAACTCTTTATCACATTCCATAGGAGACAATACAATATTTTTATGTTATAGAGCCCTTGACATAACTAAGTTTTAAAAAAGTGAAATTTTGCGACAAATAATCACGAAAAGGAAACTGCAACCAATGAAAAAAGGCGGGCCAAATAAAATCGTGTAAAACGGCGAATTATATAAAAACATATGTCAAGTTTACCTGATAAACCATTTTACTTTTAACGCATTTGTGAAACATTTTAATAGCAATCCTTCAAAGATAATGGAAATAGTATATTTTTTATCATTAAATTCAATTCTTGTGAATAGGGAGCAATTATTGTAGACCTAAATGCAAGGAGCTTAAATTTGCCTCCTTGATTTAATCTATAACTGAAAAAAATCTTTATTTCTAAATGAAAATATGTTGACAGACGATTTTTGTTCTCCAGAATAAATTGATTCATGAAGTTTGAATGTGTGAAAATACGTTTTTATTTTTCAAAAATTTTACTGTAATCAAGATTTTTTTTCTTTCACCATCTATTCAAATTGAAAATAAATTCTTTTTTTTTTTTTTCAGTTTTAATGAGAAAAAATATATTAATCCGTTTTATTTCTTATTTTTTATCCACAAAAATGGAATAATTTATTTGCCATTTTTAGAGAAACTTCGTTAAAATTTACATAATAATAATAATAATAATAATAATAATAATAATAATATCTCGGAATTTAAATCATTTTTTTTTAAATTCTGAGAGTTTATGACATCCTCGGATGAATGATAACCGGTGTTAAGTAAATCGCGTTGCGTTCGACAATCTGAAAAGAGTAGTTGCGAAATACAAACAGGTGGTCAGATTTTAATATAAAAGATTCGTATTTATTTTCTTTTCCTTGTAATCATGGTGTGGTTTTTGGCAAAAAACTCTGATCTGTATGTAACTGACATTCATGCGTAATAATCGATATAGATAAAAAAAAAACATTTCAATTTTTTGTTTTAAATGTGTCGTGAAACTAATCTACTTTCTATACTTACTGATCCTTGTATTATTAATGTATGGAATTAATTCCCTCTCCTTGTAAAACATATTTGAAAATTCCCGTTTTATTTCAAATATGACGTCACATTTTCCTCAGCGAAATCTCTTTTTAATGCCATAATTCTTGTCATTTTCTTTTTCTGGCAATCAGAACGTAAATTTTAGCGGACAACTCACATTTGTATGTAACTGGTACTCAAGCTAATTATTAATGAGTATCGATAAAAAATATTTCAATTTTTCATCTTAAATATTACGTCCATTATCTATCTACTTTCATTATACATTGATATTCATGCTCCTTGTATTATTACGACTATTTGAAAATACATGTTTTATTTATGACGTCATATTTGTCCAAGCCGAGGAGGATCCTTTTCATAGTTCCATGGTCCAAGCGAAATCTACTTTTAATAATATAATTATTGTTCATTTTTTCTTCTAATTATAACGCAGTTTTTTGACAGAAAAAGATCTTTTTAATGTAACCGATATTCATACTTCATGTATAATAACAAATACTCCATATTTTTGTTTCAAATATCACGGAAATTCATCTTCGTTTGAATTCTTTTTCATTTTCATTTTTCAAGTGAAAATCGTTCAATTGAAAATTAATTGTTGACGAAATTTTTTTTCCGTGTTTTTATTTATTTGCAACGATCAAAGCCCTAGCAATGATAAAGTAAAATGGTTAAATTTTATGGGAAAATGTCCATTTATTCTCTATGGAAATAACGAAATTTTGAATTATTAGGAAAAATATTTGAATAAAATGAACAAAAACCAGCCTATGTTCATCTGAGGGTTATAATCAGAGTATACGCAAAGATACAGGATCATTAAATGCTCCATTTTGGCGCTGGCTTCAGCCTAACATTTGCACACAATCAGATTTATAATATTATTAGGATATATATGCAAATTTTATCTTAAAAACGGCTCTAACGATTTTGACGAAATTTCGTATCCTACCGTTTTGGGGCACCAGAAAACCATTGGGCTAGGTCACACATTCGGGAAAATTCAATTAGTGGGTCATTTTGGGTCATTTTGGGTCATGGTCTAGCTAATTGTATCTAAAAAACGGTTCAAACGATTTTGACGAAATTTTGTATCCGACCATTTTCGGGCATGAGAAGACTATTGGGCTGGGTCACATGTTCGAGAACTTTCGATTAGTGGGTCATTTTTGTGTCAACGCGGGTCAAATTAATTTTATCTAAAAAACGGCTCTAACGATTTTTATTAAATTTTGTGTCCTACGAGTTTCGAGCACGATAAAATCATTGGGCTAGGTCACATGTCCGAGAAAATTCGATTAGTGGGTCATTTCTGGGTCATTGTGGGTCAAGATCTAAAAAGCGGCTCAATTTATACTAAATTTTGCATCCAATGGTTTTCGGGCACGAGAAGACTGTTGGGCTAGGTCATATGTTCGAGAAAATTCAATTAGTGGGTCATTTTGGGTCATGGTCAAGCTAATTGTATCTAAAAAACGGTTCAAACGATTTTGACGAAATTTTGTATCCGACTATTTTAGGGCACGAAAAGACTATTGGGCTGGGTCACATGTTCGAGAACTTTCGATTAGTGCGTCATTTTTGGGTCAAAGCGGGTCAAATTAATTTTATCTAAAAAACGGCTCTAACGATTTTGATTAAATTTTGTATCCTACGAGTTTCGAGCACGATAAAAGCATTGGGCTAGGTCACATGTTCGAGAAAATTCAATTAGTGGGTCATTTCTGGGTCATTGTGGGTCAAGATCTAAAAAGCGGCTCAATTTACACTAAATTTTCCATCCAATGGTTTTCGAGCACGAGAAGACTGTTGGGCTAGGTCACATGTTCGAGAAAATTCAATTAGTGAGTCATTTTGGTCATGGGTCATTATGGGTCAAGCTATTTTATCTTAAAAACGGTTAAGAGGATTTGAAATAAATTTAGCACCCTACAGGTTTAGGGAACAAGAAGACTATTAGGCTAGGTCACATGTTCGAGAAATTTCGATTAGTGGGTCATTTTGGTCATGGGTCATTATGGGTCAAGCTATTTTATCGTAAAAACGGATCAGTCTATTTACACTAAATTTTGCATCCTATGTTTTTCGGGCACGAGAAGACTGTTGGGCTAAGTCACATGTTCGAGAAAATTCAATTAGTGGGTCATTTTGGTCATGGGTCATGATATTTGAACTCAAATTTAATTTTGACCGAGCATAGCTCGGTCTTCCCTGCTCGTTAATATCTATAATAGGAAAATCTGCACATAAAATAAATTTTGTATTCATGCATTTTTGCATAAGAGTGCAACAGCTATTGCACCACGATCTGAATATTTAAAAAACTAGTTACGGTACGAACGCACATCATTTGTCATGTTTGACGCACAATTTCCAAGTTGTTTCTGATAAGTTTAGGAAAGGACTGCTATCGTCATAAAACTGTCCCTTACCGATGTCAAACATAAAAGATTCTTCTAAGTTCTTTTTTTATTATAAATTATAAATTATAAATTGTTTATTATATATATTTAATGCGACATAATATTTAGATTAACTGCAATTGTCAAACAAATCTTTTCTCTTTTGGTGGATTTTTTTTTTACTTTTTTTACACTTTTGTTATTTTTTTTTTACAATTTATTTATTTATTTATTTTTTACATACATGTAACGAAGATACCATTTTGATTTTCATTTATATTGGGGCATAAAGATTTATAAGACATTAAAATAAATTTGGCATTTTAATTCTCTCATGGTAATACTTGAAAAAAAAAAAAAAAAAAAAACTTTTTAGCAGTATAAAGATTTATAAAATACTAAAATAAAATTGATGCCTCAATTTATACTTGAGAAAAGCTTCTACATTCACAAGATCAAAAAGTTTATTATATTATATTTTTATAGATTCATTTAATATATATTTATATATTTTTATAAAAATATTTTTTATGTAATATCATCAATAAATTTGTTATATTTCTACGGTGTTCATAAATAAATTATTTTATTGCAGTATTAATTTATATTAAGTAATTTTTAATTAGATATTATATATTTAACATATTTTAAATATTTTTTTATTCCGTATTTTTAGTTAATAATTGTTCTATGATATACTTTAAAATTTACATAAATGTTGGAGGACCCCTTTTATAGTCTTATCTAAAATTTATTATATTGTATTTTTGTAGATATATTTTAGAGATTTTTATATCTACCCTATATCTATATTATAAAGCACAAACGTGTCCGTGCGTAACGATGACGTCATTTTGTGAATGGCAACACTTGACGATTAAATTTTTGTTTTGCAATTTTCGCTGCTGGAATTTTTTTTACTTCTAAACGTAAGCACGTTTCAAAATGGAAAAAAATGTACTTTGAAATGCAATTTGTTTCAAAACTGTATTTCAATTTACTCATTTATTGCGGCTTTTTAAATAATTTTTTAGCATGATTTTTTGTTTTAAATTTATGTCCATTGCGTGCAGGACCCATTATGGAAAAATAATAAAATGCTTAAAACAACACAAATAGTTCAGCTTTTGTCTCTCACTAATTTTCCATAATGGAATTAAAAGTTGATTAATAAATAAATGCTATAAAATAAAACATAAATTTAAGATGTATGTAATCGAACAATTAAAATTTTTCTGCCGCAGAATATATAAAAAAAAAAAAATGTATTTTCAAATGTAATTTGTTTTAAAACTGCATCCGAGTTTACTGATTGTTTGTGCTTTTTTACAAAATATTAATATGTTTCCATTTAAAACAATATAAAAAGTTCGCATATTTTTCCGTCTAATATTCCCAAACGAGATTAAAACTTTTCAAATAAATAAATAATAATAATAATATAATATAAATAAAAAACAAATTAATAGACATGTAATCGAACTACGCGATGTAATCGTCCGCTGAAATTATCAGAATAAAAAAGACTGCAATAGGTGGAAAAATCTTTAGCGATTTCTTCAGCTGTTAACTCTAGGCCTGGGGGGTGAAAGTATCGCTTTTAATAATTTTCAAAACTTTATTTGAATACATTATTGATATTTTCAGTATAAAAATACTTTTTTGGTTTTTTGGTGTTGTTAATGATAAAGCTAAAAATATAATAGGCAAATTAGAAAAAAAAAAAAGGGGGGTTTGTCTATGTTCTGTGACTAGGGAAGCCCGGGTTAAATCCCCTAGTATATATAAAATCCTAATGTAACGATTTTATGAATTTAATTTGTGTAACTATTTTATGAAACGATTTTATGAAACGAATTTATGTAACGATTTTTTGAAACGTTTAAAGGCGGGGTTTGTAGAACGCTGACAGTAATGCACACTGAAAAAAAGAAAAAAAAGAAAGTTGATTTTACGGTATAATACTAGCACCCCAGTTGTCAGTATTATACCGTAAAAATAACAGTAATAAACAGTAAAATAAGCAGTAATAGGCTGCCGCGTGCGCGGAGAGATATAATACGCATTTAATGATATAGTGCATAGACGAACAAAATAATTCGATTACACAACCGTCATTAGGCGGTATATATTTAAAATTCATTTTACTGTCATTATGTTATTTGAAACTCTACAAAATTTGTATATGTTACTATTGCTTACTGCGCCATGTTCTGCACTGAAAATATTGGATGTAATATTTATAGTTCCTTTACAGGACAACAAAAAAGAATTGTAAAAAAAAAAAAAAAAAAAAACAGAAAATTATATTGAAGAAGATTTATGAAAATATCTCGTAAAACTTCTAAGTTACCCACGATTCCGAAAAACGCTTCTTTATCTTCAGGACCTCAGAAACCAACAAATTTTCGAAATTTACAGAAGAATTTCTGAAATAAATGTGTCTTTTGTTGCTTGTAATTTTCGAAAACATTACGAAATAGTTTTTACAGTGTATTAATCAGTTTTCTCAACAGGGTATCAACACGAAATATCGTTAAAAAAAAAAAAAAAAAATGTTCTCAATTTTCAAGTCAGCATTTTCATGTTCAACAAAAATGTTAAAATAACAAACATGCAAAATTAACAATACAAAACGAACATTATTTTGTTACTCTTCCATGTATAAATTCTGTTACGCAGCTGAAAATGCTGATTTGAGAATTGATAGCATAAAATACCAATGCTACTACTACTTACTACTAATAAAATAAATAAAACGAGATTTCGTATTGATACTGGGGCTGAAAAAGCTGATTAATAGACTGTAAAAGCTACTTTGTAATTTTTCCGAAAATTACGGGCAGCAAAATAGACTTTGTTTCAGAAATGCATCTTTAAATCTCGGAAATCTACTGGTTTTTGAAAATAAAAGACCATTTTTCGGAATCGTGGATAGCTCAAAAGTTTTACGAAGTTATATTATATTTTCCTAAATTTCCAAGAAACTTTTCTCTTTTTATACAGTGTGGTGCTGCTGTCGAAGCTAGCCATGAATGCAAAATAATAATGTCACGGAAAACAAAGCTCATTTTCGATATTTCATTTTCATTCATATTATCACTTTCTATATTTCAGAACCAATCATTTGGAATTGCTTTAGGTATTTTTCAATTTTTGTGTTGAAAATTGTCTACAGTCAATTATAAAATAAAAAAACAAATTAGAAAAAAAATGCCGAAATGAATATGATCAAGCAATCAATAATAATAATAAAAAAATAATCAATAAATAAAAATATTATTGAAATGCAAAAATATACAACTGAAATTTTGAAGTAATTTCATAAGTTCCTGGTTCTGGATTCCATCATTATTTTTCGATGTCAAAGATGAGCATTTATTTCCATGACAACAATACGTTCTTTTATAGATGTCTCCGCATGATACCAATGCTGCTTTCCGTCTTCGACGCCCTTATTGATAGTGCCATTTGCTATTGCCAAATTGGTTGAGATGTTTATATGAAGACATCTTAGCTATCAAAAATAGATTTACCTTATAGGCAAAATTCGCTCAGAAACTTGTGATACATTTCAAATTGATGATTAAATTGAATAAGAAATCTAAAGATTAGTCAGTTCTTTTATAATCTTCATTTGCATACACTGTTAAAAATTCGCAACAAACTGTCCAGTCTTTCGACCGTTTTTATAGAAAACTGTTACTTAACCGTAATTTAACTCTATTCTGACCATATTATTGCTCATATTATGGCCAGAATAGAGTTAAATTATGATTACGCAACCGTTTTTTCAAAAAACGGTTGAATGACTGGACAGTTTGCTGCAAATTTTTAACAGTGTACTTACCGAAGCTGCTTTTATGTTAGCAAAATAGCTTATCAGAAAGTGTATTCATGAATATAATTTTACAAAAAATAGATAAAGAAAGTCAAAAACAATTTGAACTTTCTCTCGAAAATACGCAGGTTCCAAATTTTGATTATTTAATGTCATTTCTGGAAAAAAGATGTATTATGTTAGAGAATGTTTCTCGGTCTCATGGCGCCAACCAAGTGAATTCGAAACAGATCAAAAATAATTACGCAGTAAATAAATCAAGGTTTATTTTCATCAGTGACAATAAAAATAAAGTAAAGCCTTGCATTTTTGTAAACATAACCATTCGTTATTTAAATGCATCGCATTGCAAAATATGAGTGTTCCTAATAGAAAAAACTTTGTAAGCAAAAATAAGTTGTGTATAAACTGCTTGAGATTACATAATAGCGAATGCAATTCTAAATTCTCATGTAAAAAGTGTTCCTCTCGACATAATAGCCTACTTTGCGAAATTGTGAATGAATTTCCAGAAACACAGATGAATAAACCCTTAGAATCGATAAAAGATAAACAATTAATTATGTCAGATTCCCAAAGTAAGGATAAGGTGTCTTCTTTATTATGCAGTAATCTTTTAACTAATGACTCAAAGAATTGTACGTTATTAAATACTGCAATTATTTTACTAAAGGATTCGCGTGGAAATAAAATTAAATTACGAAGTGTCTTCGATAGCGGTTCAACGATAAACATCTTATCGGATAGTGCTTGTAGGAAATTGAATTTAAAACCAAAACCTTTTAAAAGTAGCGTTTCCGGTATTAACGGTTCATATCAACAAGTGAAACGAATCGTAAATACGGATATATTCAATCAAAATGAAACATTTTCAAGAAATATAGACCTGGTTGTGTTGCAAAAAATAACAAATCATATTCCGATCACGGAATTAGACATTTCAAATTTATGCATCCCTAAGTACATAGAATTAGCTGACAGCAGTTTTAATGTTCCATATCAAGTTGATGTTCTAATTGGTAGCGAATTATTTTTTGATATTTTAAAGGGGGATAAAATTCGTCTCTCAGATGGAAAGTGTATTTTACAAAATACAGAATTCGGATATTTAGTGACAGGCACACTTCCACCCATTAGTAATCAATCCTTTTGTTGTCTCTTAACTGAAGATAGTTTGGACAATACACTTAAGAAATTCTTTGAAATTGAATCCTTACCTGGAGACAATGACGAATTTGTGAAGGGTGAAGAAGAAACATTTTGTGAGGAGCATTTTAGAATCACATATAAACGCTATCATACCGGTAGATTCATAGTGCAGCTACCAATGAAAGAAAATGCTGAATCAGTTTTAGGGTCATCTAAAGAAATTGCAGTTAGAAGATTAAATAATTTATGGGCTAAATTAGATAAAAATAAAACAATGGCTAATTTATATAGAGATTTCATGGAAGAATATGAATTTTTGGGGCATATGACTGAAATTAAAGATGGAAACACCAATGGGGTATCGTACTTCATTCCACACCATGCTGTCTATAAACCAGAAAAAACCTCCACTCCCCTACGCGTGGTTTTTAATGCTAGTTCAAATACATCTAGCGGGTATTCCCTTAACTCTATTTTATTAAATGGTGGAACAGTCCAGCAAGATTTGTTTTCCATTATAACTAGATTCCGCACAAACAAATATGCATTTTGTGCAGACATTAAGAAAATGTACAGACAAATACTGATCGATCCATTGCAGAGAAATTTACAAAAAATTGTTTGGAAGTTTAATAAGGATGCACCAATTAAAATATTTCAATTAAATACGGTAACATATGGCACAGTTAGTGCCCCGTTCTTAGCTACGCGTACATTAAAAGCGCTTGCTGACGAAGAAAGAAAGTATTTTCCCAAAGCTGCAAAGGTGATATATAATGATATGTATGTTGACGATTGCTTGTCAGGTGCGGGTTCCTTGCAAGATGCACAAGAGTTACAATCTCAATTGATTCTGATTTTAGAAAAGGGTGGTATGGAACTACACAAATGGGTATCTAATCACCCTGAGTTGTTACAAGACACCGCTATTTCAGAATACGCATTTGAAGATCCCTCGCAGCAGATTTCTGTAAAAACATTAGGAATGTTATGGAAGCCCCAATCGGATCATTTTCCTTTAAAATTACGGTCATCCCTAAAGACAATTACTCCAAGAGAGAAGTATTGGCTGAAATCGCCAAAATTTATGATCCACTAGGCCTGTTGGCCCGATTGTCACTAAAGCAAAAATTTTTATGCAACAGCTATGGGAACAAAAGCTTGATTGGAATCAACATCTGCCTCCCAACTCTCTTCGAGAATGGAACAATTTTTTGATTAAATTACAAGACATAAATAATCTTGTCATCTCTCGATATGTTCTGTCGGACAATATCGCTAGATTAGAACTTCATGGTTTCTGTGACGCATCAGGGAAAGCCTATGGAGCTGCTGTTTATTTACGATGCATCTCCACGACTAGACAGTTCAGTTCGAATCTTCTATGCAGCAAGTCTCGAGTGGCTCCCCTAAAGCCAATGACTATACCAAGATTAGAGCTCTCAGCAGCTCTACTATTGACGAAACTAGTTAAAAAATTAGTTCCGACCTTACAGTTGGACTTTGAAAGGGTGTGGCTTTGGACTGATTCTTCCATTGTACTTTTTTGGCTCAATACTCCACCACACAAATTAAAAACTTTCGTAGCCAACAGAGTGACTATGATTCAGACTCTTTCTGAAAATTATCTATGGAATCACGTATCCTCCAAGTCTAATCCGGCTGACGTGATATCCAGAGGTGCATATACCAAAGATCTAATAAATAATGACTTATGGTGGTTTGGACCAGAATTTCTTGAAAGAGAAATCACAGTTCCTAGACAGTGTCCCAATCCCACAGACATTGACTGTGTAAAAGAACTGAAACCAGATATCACTTTGATCACAATTTCTAATGAAAATTACACTTTTTGTGATCGTCTGTATAAATTCTCCAATGATTTTTTAAAACTAATTAGAATATGTAGTTTCATTTTCAGGTTTCTTGACAATGCTCGTAAAGTAGAAAGGAATTGCAATCACCTGACGGCGAACGAGCTTCAACAAAGTACTCATTTTTTGGTGAAAAAGGCCCAGGAGGGTAAGTTTGCAGCGGAAATAGCTGCGTTGAGGAAAGGACACACTGTTCCTTCATCCAGTAGCTTAAAATCATTAAATCCCTTTTTGGACGAAGGTGGCTTACTTCGTGTAGGTGGCAGATTAATCAACTCCAATTTGCCCTTTGAAGCCAAACATCAATTGATTTTACCAAATGATCACGTACTCACTAAATTAATCTTTGAATTCTTCCATAAAAAGTACTTGCATATAGGTGCACAGGGATTAGTCCATCAAGTACGAATGCAATATTGGCCCATAAAGGTTAAAAACATAGCTAGAAAAATTGTTCATTCCTGTGTCACGTGCTTCAGGCACAATCCCAAGACACTAGATCAATTAATGGGAGACCTCCCACAACAACGTGTAACACCAAATTCAAGTTTTTTAAATTCAGGCGTCGATTTTTGTGGCCCATTCCACATCAAATATAAGAATCAAAGAAAAGGAGTTTATTCAAAAATTTATGTGGCCATATTTATATGCATGTCTACTAAAGCAATACACTTAGAAATAGTAAGCGATTTATCTGCTGCTCCATTCATCGCGGCGCTTAAAAGATTCTGCGCTAGGAGAGGCAAGATAAGTACACTAACCTCAGACAATGCCACTAACTTTAAAGGTGCGTCAACAGAATTAGATAAGTTTAAGAAATCGCTGAAAACTCCCAGGGAGGAATTATCGGATTTTTTAGCCCAGGAATTCATAACATGGAAATTTATTCCCCCGCGTTCCCCTAACTTTGGCGGACTCTGGGAAGCAGACGTTAAGTCCTTCAAACAACACTTGCTCAGGGCCGTAGGTAATAATAAAATTACTCTTGAGGACTTCGAAACTCTTATCATACAAATCGAAGGCATTCTAAATTCCCGGCCTTTATTTCCACTTTCAGATGACATAAATGAGTTTGAAGTGCTTACCCCAGGCCATTTTTTAATTGGCCGACCCATCTCTAGTATTCCCGAGCCTACTGTTATGAATATCTCCGATAATAGATTAAATCATTGGCAACGCATTACTAAATATGTTCAATGCATTTGGAAACGTTGGTCTATTGATTACCTAAATCATTTGCAGCAGCGCGGTAAATGGCAGTTCACAAAAAGTAAAGTTAAAGTAGATCCCTAGTGTTATTAAAGGAAGAAAATCTGCCACCATGTAAATGGGCACTGGCCCGGATTGTAGAAATAGTCCCCGGCAAAGACAATAAGGTGCGTGCAGTTAAAGTAAAAACTGCCACGAGTGAATTTTTACGGGGCATTTCAAAAATTTGTCTATTGCCAATTGCTGAAAATGTAATGTAAATAGCATTTATGTTGTATTGTATTTGAATATTATTCTTAATCAATTATATAACCAATTCACTGTATATTGTTCATTTTTTGTATTGTAATATTATCTGTAATGTATATTAATTATATTCTAAGTTTAAATTAATTGCTGAAATATTTCATATTTCATCCAGGGGCGGCATGTTCCGTCGCGGAAGTACGGTTTTGGCTCCATCTAGTGAGCGTTGTATCACAGCTCCACCTAGGAGCATTTTGTAAAACAATTCACTTAAGCTGTGGGTCAATGATGCACTCGCACGTATGCTAAACATCGCCCAATTCACGCGGCGATAGTAATCATAAAAATGCAGTTCAATTTAATAATTTGTGTGTGTGAACGTCTACTGTCCTGTTATATGTTAATAATAAAAAGTTAAAAAGACAATCTCAACTCAATACAGTCCACTTCATAACGACCACCACCTATGGTTTACCAAGTTAAGGTTCCAAAAGTAAAACACGTTCCAACTTGCCCCACCCTCCCCTAAATTTTATTTTAATACGAGGCATGTTTAAAATTCTGAAGATAATACACTGGGCTGTACAAAATTGTTCGAGTGCATTTCCGTCTTTGGTGTAGGTTACAGAAGGAAATTTTCGATTGTGTTATGTGTTTTGTAACTAAACTAATTTTTAGCACACTATGTACAGTGTACACAGATATATAGATCATGTACAGGGATGCACAAAAGGATTTGAATACTTTTCCGTCTATGGATGGTAATTTCTGAGATTTGGTTTTCAAATGTGTTATGCGTTACTTAGATATGATCTTTTACCTTTTTAAACGATGAGTTTCCGTTAGAGTATTCTGGAAGTGTTGAGAAATATTTCATAATCTATGCTAGACGCATGATTTTTCTTTCTGGTTTAAAATTAACTATATTGTCTAACTCAATAATTTCCCTCTTTTAAACACATAGCTAAGCCATTCCAGCATCCAAATTTTACTTTTGATATTTACATCTGACTGCAACGTACTATATCACAAGTTTTGGAGTAATCTTTTGGAGCATCTGTATCTGACATTCAGTGTGAACAGAATTATTCATAATAACCTTATTCATAATATTGAGTTGCGTGTATCACAAGTTCGCACGCAACAGTGAATTGTTATTGAAAAGAAAATTGAAACTATTTTTTGAACTTCCAACATGTAAATGAATATGTGATTTTTTGATTGATTTCGAAGGGTGGTGAAAGAATTAAATGCCAAAGCAGAAAGTGCTCAATTTTTCGATGACAGCAATAAAAATTTTATCAAAAAATATGTAGTATGAATTATTTTTTCTACTTTTTGTAAAAAGTAAAAAAAAAAAAAAAAAAAAAAAAAAAAAAAAACAAGACCGGAAAATTATGCATCAAGCATAGATTATGAAACACCTTTCAACACATTGCAGAAAAACTTCGCAGTTTACAAATTAAACAATTTATAAAACGCATAGCATATTTGAAAACCCAATTATTTCAGAAATTACTATCAATAGTCGAACAAAATATCCGAATTATTTTGTGCTGCCCTGTATATGATTTATAGATTTGTATGTATACTACACAGTATGCTAAAATTTACTTCACTTACGAAATACATAGCACAATTGAAAATTCCTCTTCAGCGCATGCGCGGCAGCGTATTACTGCTTATTTTACTGTTTATTACTGTTAATTTTAGGGCATAATACTGGCAGCTGGGATGCCAGTATTATACTGTAAACTCAACACATTTTTTTGCAGTGTATACATCATAGCAGTGTTGTCGTCGTAAAAAAACCCAGAGGGTATAGGTAGACAACATACACCAGAGAGTACACGCTATATCTACGGAGGGTATACGGAGTCGTCCAGAAGGTATATGGCGTAAACCACCGTATACTCCCCACTACATACCTGATATACAAGGTTGAACGAAAGAATTCGCACGCATTACCGATTATGGACCAGGAATTCCTGAAAATGGATTTTTACTGAGTTGTGTGTTTTTTAAACTGCCTATTTAAATATCTCATTTCATTGTATGAAAAAATTATTATTATTTTTTTATAATATTCTGTTAATGTTGGAAAGTGTTTCATATTCTATGCCTGCTGTATGATTTTTCGCTCTTGTTTATCTTCGATTTTTGGCTCAGACATGTAGGTTTAATTTTTAACTTTGAAGAATGAAACAAACGCATGTTTGAAATAAAAGTCTGAGCAACGGTGTATACAGCTTTAATCAATTTATTTTGCTTTATTATTAAACACAGAAACAGAAATGAAGTGGAATATCAAATGTAAAGGCATGTATTGTTCTTATAACTACATGCAAAGAATAACAATAGTAGCAGTAAAGACGAAAATTTTGTAAATGTAGAAACATATATTATTAGTAGTATGTCAGACTTGAAAGGGCTAAAGATAACAACATTTTGTTAAATTAAATTATAAATCTTTTATTTAAGAGAAAAATATTAAAATATTATGTCAATTTTTATAGTTAAGTAGTTATTAAATTAGCGCATATAATAAATTTTATAATTGCAACATGTAATTAATTACACCATCAGTACAATACCATTTATCCAGAATGGTTGGGGTCAGATGTATTTTTCTGGGTAACTGGTTGGGCATTAAAGCAACATCCATTTGATATTTGATCAGATTTGTAGAATATATATGTGTCTGTGGCATTGTTTCTGATTTGAAATTAATTATTATATTACTCAGATTAAGTCTAAAATCCAATCAAGATCAAAGATTAATCAAACTTTGAAAGAAGGCGATTTTCGGAAATACCTTGGAAACAGAAATTCCTCTGCATAAAAATCAAAATGTCCAATATCTAACTAAAAATGCTTCCATTGCCTATCTTAGATGTTGGTATCAAGTTATAACATGTATGTTGTAATGTCTCAAACAATGCACATGTCAAGCTGGTACAGTACTGCACATTTTTCTGGAAAGTTTCTGAATTCAGTTAATTGGAAATATCATTCTGGATAACTGGTTTCCAGATAAATAGTTCTATACTGCATTAATTATTTTTATTTATAAAAATGCCAATAAATCAAAACACTAAATATTAAATAAAAACAATCATATTAATTTATTATATAACACAACTAATTATAAGTTATGTGACTCGTACGTAAAGAATTTTATTAAATCGTTGTACTCTCTAACTGTAAAACAAATTGCATAAATAATAATACATCACAAGCTATTCAATTACTAATTAATGTTAGTGGGAAAAAAAGCGTTACCTTATGCTTCATCTTCGCCCTTTTCGCCGTTGGTCATCCCTTCCCCTTCACCATCTTTCACTTCTCTTCGCACCTTATACCCTCGAAACGTTGACTGGATTTTCAACGCAGCCTTTTCCACTTCTGGATCTTCTAAGTCAATGTCTTCCACACTTTCCTGATAGACAGAAGGAGAAATTTCAATGTTTCAGTTAACGTTTCAAGTTTACGAAATTCTGCGTGAAATATACTAAAAACATTATTGGCACATTGTGTTTGCTTTTTTTTTTTGTTAGTTTGTTTTATCTAGCAACTTATAGTTTTAATAACAACGGAACATACGTAAAATTAGTGATGGGCATAACGATTATTTTGATTATTCGAATGAATCATTCGGGCATGTGCAGAAGCATATCTGTCAAACTTCAATTTTTTTTTTATTCAATTACTACCAGAAATTTTGAAAAAAAAAAAAAAAGTTTCTGAGAAACTTTTTTTTTTTTTTTTTCAAAATTTCTGGTAGTAATTGAATAAAAAAAAAATTGAAGTTTGACAGATATGCTTCTGCACATGCCCGAATGATTCATTCGAATAATCAAAATAATCGTTATGCCCATCACTACTTTAAATATTAAATTGACTAAAATAACAATTTTAAGAACATTAGATAATGTCAAATTCGTTGCGTGTCGTCACAACATTTAGAATAATTACACGTTTATAAATTATCGAAAAATATATTTATGGTCGGAATATTGTAAAAAGCAATAAAAGTTAAATTTTATCTATTTTTTTAAAAAATGATTTTGCTACAGAAGCATTAGGAAAAGTTTGCAGTAAATGAAATCAGAGTATGATAATGAATTCATTTATCGGTAACAGATTTGACAAAATAAATACTTTCAAATATATTTAAACTATTTTTTTTATATTTTATAGCTACTCCAGGACAACTTTTGTCTAAAATAATTTTGTTGAAATGAAATTTAAATGAGGAAGAAAAAAAAAACATATAAAATTAAATTTATCCAGCAATGGATTTGACATTTCCCCCTGGGATGACAGTAAAAATCAAATAGCAGTAAAAATGTGCGAGTTTGATAGTAAACACGTACAAGAGATATGTATGTTGATAAAAATACGAATTTCTCACAGCTAAAAATATATCCCAAAAGTGTCTCCCAAAAGTGAGGGATTGGTTCAGTTCTTCTTAAAGGAAAATTTCCGTTTAGAATGGAAACAAAGAGCATTAAATAAAGGAAATATCCAAAACTTTTAAACATAGATGTTTCAAGAAATTTAATATTCATTTTTTCTTATGAATAAACAGAAATGCTATATTAGATAGAATACAAACTTATAAAAAGAACCGCCAAAAATTCGAACTCACAAAATTGAGAGTACTTGTAATTTTTTTTCTTACATAAAACAATATAAAGCAAAAAAAAAAAAAAAAAAAAAAAAAAAAACAAACATTTGAAGCATATTCTTTTGGTTTGATGACTGCTTACAAATCCTCATCAAATCTGCAAGATCTTTAGTTATTTCGAAAAGAATTTTCTTCTATTCTTTTTTCAATACAAGTTGTAAATGTTCTTTTATTGTGATCGGATATTTATTCGACAGCTTTATCAAGATGGAATCATAAATGCTCAATAACGTTAAGGTCAAGAGATTGTGTGCGTGTGTACGGGGGAGGGTGATATTTTCAGCGCTTTTGGGCAATGATACAGGATGCCTTTTTTTACTATAATTGTTGTATGTTTGGGATCATTATCCTGTTGAAATGTGTATTTTGACCCTAGTCCCGCTATAGCAGCACTGTATTTTCGGTTGTTTAAGAAATACCATCTTATCAATGATTCCATGAGTAAATATAGCTTTCTAAATCTGGTGCTGTCATACACCCTCAGATCATTACTGATCCATATCCATGCTTTGCAATTCGAATTGTGTTTCTTGGATCATCAGCTGAATTTTGCTTGGGCTACACCATACGGCGACCGTCATCTCTAAAATCATTAAATCTGCTTTCATCGCAGGGAAAAAAAATCAATCTAGAATGCTTCTGGCTTCAAATGTACTCTTTTGTAAATTTCAATCGATTAACATTATTTCTTTTAATAATTAAGGGCCTTATTTTAACTTTCATGCTGTTAGACTTAGATCTTCTGAGGAACTGGCTGGTTCTGCAAAAACTGATTTACCCGAAATGTTAGAAGTGCTTTCAGCAATTTTAAGAGTTTTTATTTTGGGATTAACCTTTAAGGGATGTATAATTCTTCGGTGTGCTATCGAGCAAATTTTCGTTCGCTTTTTTTCTGCTTAATTTTTTAATGTACCATCCTTTCTAAATCTTCGAAAGATTTTTTCATGCAAGTCACACTTCGACAAATACTTTCTAGTATTTTTCACAATTATTTACCTATATTTGACAAATTAATAACAAATTTTCTGTCCTCAATAGATGTTTCGTTCCGACCCTCCATTTTTATCCCATAATTATGTGTAACATACACCAATTTCAATAAAATAAAATTATTGCAATGCATTATTTTTGTATAAATTTTAAGTGCGAAATACTTTTCAAAATTTACTTGCAGTTTTATAAAGGTCTCTCGAATTGGATATTAACGTCTACAGTGCAATGAAAGATGCATTGGGTGGACATTACAGATTGTGTCATAGTATTATCACACTGTCATCACAGCTAAGAAATAGTGATCTATTTCAGCTTTTGGAGATTTTCACGAGTATAGCAAACAAGTTCTAATTATTTGATGACAAATATATATAGAAATGTGATGATTACAAACACTGTGTAAATAGACAAACGTTTCCGAATATATTACGAAATTTAATACGGTTTAAAAAAACATAATATAACCTCTTCCAAGTTGCCCACGAGTCCGCCCGTTTGTACCAAGAGCGGTTCGAGTCACGGAGGGCCCTCAGGTCCAAGGTCTGTGGCTCGTGTCGCGTTCTCTGGGAGGGGATTGTGACTTTCTCGGAACTGTTCGACTGCCAAATCTTCATTCGAACCTTGGGCCGAAACCAGCCCAGCGCGTCTTCGCGTAGTCAGAGCTTTCTGTGCCTGACAAGGTTGGGGCTAGCAGACTTCTTCTAACAATGACTTCCTTGTACTATCCTCGACCGGGTCCGCTTCTTTAGTGCATTTGAGGGAATTTTCCACGACCCCCAGAGTCCGGAAGTGGTCATTCGTTCTTCCGTTAAAGTGTATATATATGTGCATGATCTCATCGAATGGGGTCGCTTGACCATATCCTAGTTTCGCCTAGGAGGTTCTGTCTCGCGGGAAGCCATTCGGTGGGGGCAACCCAACCAAGGCGTGTCTGTGCGCCAGGGACGAGTTTCTTCGAGGTCCCGGGTTGGCGAGAAGCACCTTCTGCTCTTGTAGTTATATTATATGTGTATGAGCCATTAAATGGACAGATCCATTTGATGTGGACGACCTTAGCCAAGGCGTGTCTATGCGCCAGGGAACAAGTTTCTTCGAGGTCCCGGGTTGGCGAGAAGCTCTTCTTGCTCGCCACATCCGATGAACTAGTCGCTTTTTCCCTCCCTAGGATTTGATAATCGGAAGATGTGGTACAGTAATGGGTCGTGGGAGTGTTCAGCATTGGCCGAGGACCCGGTTTCCCTTATGGGATCCCCGGCTACGAAGCCGTTGTTCACTTCCGCGTTCTGCCCAAGTGTGTTGTGGTGGTGTCCTCTGAGTTTGGGCTCCACCGTATCTCTGTCGTCATTCATTTGGGAAAGGGTGACGAAGCGCAGGAGGCTTAGGTCCTCGTTTCTCCCCCGGCCGAAGAGCACCACCTTAGAGGTTTCCGGGTAAACCGGCCCTTCTTGGTTGTAACTTCGTATGGGCTCACGAGAGCCTGGAATCGGCGGTGAAGTACGACTGCCTTCGGCAGCCGTAGCTTGTCTTGCCCACGAGTACGAAAAGTATTCCTTTATCTTCCGAAACCTTAAAAAACGATAGATTTCTGATATTTAAAAAACATTTCTGAAACAAAAGTTTCTTATATTGCCCATAATTTTCGGAAATATTTCCAAGTAGTTTTTATAGTGTATTAATAATTTTTCTCAATGCGAAATATCAGTTTCTCGGATGCTATCAGTTACCAAATAAGCATTTTCAGCTACTTTACAGAAATTTTAAATGAAAAAACAAAATGAAAACAAAAATTGTTAATGGTAAGGTTAATGGTGCTGGTAATTTTGCATGCTTATCTGTTGAACATTTGGATGAACATGAAGCTGTTAAAATTACTATGACTTATCTAAAAATAAGAAAATAATATTTGCTCTATACTGACAAGGCCGTTCACAGTGCGGCGGGTGCTATTTACCTGTTGAACCAACGTGCCTCCAACGAGACTAAATGACCTTTTTCAGTATCTTTGAAATAAAAAATGGAGACTATTCATGTGACGTCACAGTGGGAATCACGTGTAAAAGTAGAGACTAGCGCGTTTGTTTACCTAATATTTCATCTCTTAATGCAGCATAAATACAGGTAAATGCATGCATAAAACACTTTATTTATTTTGTACGAATTACTATTCGTTAAATGCACTCCATAAATACTCGATAAAATTCATTTATATTTATTAATTAAAATCAACAATTTTCAATTTATAAATAAAATGATAACTATGTATGAAGTTTAATTAAAATAGAGAAGTGAAGTCACGCATAATCAATATCTGTTCCTAAAAAGATCTAAAATTAGAGATAAAGATAAAATATAAGCGTAATTTTTCTAAACACAGCGTTTTTCAATTGCACGGTTCTGAATTTTATTTCCAAGCTGACGATTTTTTTTTTAGCCACGAACCCAAAGGAAGATTATTGTCCAACAGGTTCCGAAAAGCTTTTTTTTTCTTTAAAACCCCCAGAAACCAATAGTTTTTCGGACGCTATAAATTCTCGAGTAAATATTCCACAAACACGTTTTACAGACAAACATGATAAATTAACAGCATTAACATTTACATTAAAATTAATATTATTTTGTTACTCTTGCCTGTTATAATTTAAATTAAGCAGCTGAAAATGTTTAATGGAGAATTGATAGCATACTAGAAACCGATATTCTGGTTTGAGAAAACTGGTTAATACACTATAAAAACTACTCGGAAACATTTCCGAAAATCAGTGACCCCACCAGTGGCTGAGAGGTTCTGCTCTCAAAGGTGGTAGACGGAAGGTGCTTGATTCAACAAACCCATGTCACGTCCGTAGGCCTAATCGTTCGGAGTTTTCCGTGGTTTTCTTCGAACCTTGCTTAGCTTACGTAAATACGGGTTAAGATACCCTAGAAAGACCCTCACGGATATTCCCTCCTTCGGCTTATATCCTTCGTGCAGATAATCGGCCGTAATAAAAACACACACCGAAAATACGGGTTAAGGGGACAGATCACCTTTAAAATGGTCAAAAATTCAATTTCAAGGTTTTGATGTCAGTAAATAGTGCATTTTATTCTGAGTAGAAAGGTACCAATGTTTTTCAGAGGCGATAATTATTGACGAAGATATAAAGTAAAACGCAATCGTCATTCTTTGGTTTTGAATGGAGAGTGAAAACTTTAAATGCATTTAATTCACAACAATGAATTTCAAACTTGCGCGCACGATTTCTCCAAAAATAATTTAGATAGAACCTCAATTTTTTTCAAACTTATTAATGTTGTAACAATGAACAAAATGAACTAGAATCTTTTATTTGGTCAATAAATTAAAAAATAATTAACTGTAATTCATCGAAAAGCGCATTCAAAATGCGTTTTTAATTTAATTACAGTTAATTATTTTTTATTTATTGATCGAATTAAAAGATTCTAGTTCATTTTGTTCATTGTTACAACATTAATAAGTTTGAAAAAAAATTGAGGTTCTATCTAAATTATTTTTGGAGAAATCGTGCGCGCAAGTTTGAAAATCATTGTTCTGAATTAAATGCATTTAAATTTTTCACTCTCCATTCAAAAACAAAGAATGACGATTGCGTTTTACTTTATATCTTCGTCAATAATTATCGCCTCTGAAAAACATTGGTACCTTTCTACTCAGAATAAAATGCACTATTTACTGACATCAAAACCTTGAAATTGAATTTTTGACCATTTTAAAGGTGATCTGTCCCTTTTTAAGATCCCCTAGAAAGACCTTCACGGATATTCCCTCCTTCGGCTTATATCCTTCGTGCAGATAATCGGTCGTAATAAAAACACACACCGAAAATGAGTCGCAGCAAAATAAATTTTTTTAAAAATAAATGCTTCTTTAAATCTCGAAAATATATTGGTTTCTGAGGTTTGTAGTGATAAAGAATGTTTTTCGGAATCATGGATAACTCGGAAGAGGTTATTGTATATTTTCGTAGATTAAGAAACATTTTTCTTTTTCTACAATGTAATCAAAGAATGAGCCCTGAGGGGTAATTCGATAACTTATACCTTCTAAGGATGAATAATGCTTGAAAAAAAGAAATGTGTCTGCTTCGACTGACCATAAATTTTTAAATACTTATTGCAATTATTTAGAGGTTCTTTACTTAAGATATTCAAGATATGTTTTCCGTCGTACGAAGTTATAAAATAAATACGCTTTATTGAATAAAATAATAATAATAAAATAATAATAAAAACAAAAGGAATTTTTAAATACCTTCATCAGTGATTACATACAAGTATCTCAAAATTGTACCTTACAGATTGAATTAATAACAAAAAAATCTTTTGGGAAGAAGTATTTAAAAAACTTATTCAAATTTGAAAAAAGGAAAATATATCAAAATTACAACCATTAAATCATTAAAAATGATTTTAATTTTTAATTATTTCAATAATATTAAATCATTCTATAAATACTACAATCATATACAAACAGGAGTAATTTTAAGCTTATCCACAGAATAGATTTTAAAAAAAATCTTACGGATCATCATGAAAATTATTGTTATCATTAAAGGAAGCTTAAAGTTCGATTCCAATTAAGGAATAAGGCAGATTCTACTAATTGCTTTGCTAATACACCAATCAATATCTGTTTCCAACGGATATTGATTCGAAAAGGAAACAGTTTTTCTAATTTCGTATGTACTGTTTTCAACCTAGATGACGAGTACGATTGTACTTGAAAGTACTAAGTTTTAGATATGCAATTTTATATTTTATTTTGTATTTCATTTTATGTATTTAACAACGTATTAAACACTTTCTAGTAATTTGACTGAATTCATTCTGCATTCATTCATGTAACATGTTCTAGCTAAGGTGGAATAATGGATTCATCAATATCTTTGATTTATACGATAAATTATTTTAAAGTATCCTAGAGATGGTTAGACAGACAAAATAGCTGTTTGAGATTAAAAATAAAAAGTAAAGAAAAAATGCGTACATCTTTATTTTCTGCGTCATTTGGAATAGGTTCCTCTTTCTCTTTTGTGGGCGAGGGTGTGTTCTGTGGTGGTTTTTTCTTCGTAAACTTTCTGTAGGAAGCTTGTATTTTGACAGCAGCCTTCGCCAAATCTTTATCGGTCAGATCTATATCAAGCTGAAAAAATAGTTTCTTTGTAAATATTAAATATAAATATTTTGTAAATACAATTTTCTTATACAATAACTATTAAAACCATAAAGTATTTATTTCCTTCAAAATGAACACATTATTTCAAAAGCCTAATTCGGATGCATTAGAAAAACAAAATAATAATATCTAGTAATTACCTATCTTTCATTTTTTTAAATTTCAAAATCAATTCTCCAATACCTCAGCTGCTAAAACTACATGTTATTAATATATATATATATATATATATATATATATATATATATATATTTGTAAAAATGCATTATATACGGTACGATAATTATTTTGAAAATGCAAAATAGTAGTGCACATCTTAATAATCTAACCGAATTTCACGTCAATGGCTTAATTCGACGAACATTAGAGTCTAAAGCAAGGCTTCCCAACCAGCAGTCCTCGGGCCACATGCGCGGCCTAGTCCTCTAGTCAATGCTATCCGGCAGATAATAAAAAATTTCCTTAAAATATTGATAATTTAAAGTAGTTTTTTTTTTATTTATTGATTAAACAACATATTTATTGAAAATATTTCCACAAGATTAAGTGAATATAAATTTAAAGAATGCGTTTATTGCATTTCCTGAATTACACTGATACTGATCAGAGAAAATGCTATGGGAAACCTTGATTGGCCTCCCTCAGTTTCAGCATTCATTCTATGGGATGATAGGAATATAAAGGCATCATTTTGCCGGATCAGAAAAGGTCTAATGAGGAAGGCTTCTGATATATGTTTTCGGTATACGTCAATTTGTTGTTATCCGAATGCTTTTGAAGCTACCAGGCCCATCTTTGACCAACGATTTCGATGAAAACCTGAGTGGTGGTAAAATCCGTATTAGACGTATAACGGCGCGGCGTTAGACAATCACAATTCACGAAACGTCTAAATCCCACAATTTTCCAATTTTGTAAAACAAAACAGGCGATAATCTATACTGTAAGTTTTGCTGATTACAATGCATCCCAAAGTATGCGTTTTCTGAGCATATAGTTAGCGTTAGTATTATGTGCATAATGTTCCCTAATATGCATAATATTATGTGCATAATGCACCGTGCGTACAGTTAGTACAGTAAATATACTGTAGGAAAAAAACCCAGTTCTGCAACTTCCTCCTGAAATGCGGCCCGTGGGAGCTTTGAACATTCCTGGTCTAGAGAGACGGAAAGACAAACTTGCATACTTCTAAAATTTCCACTGATTTAACACGAATACCCATGAAATCTTTCAAAGCAGCAACAATAACAACAACAAATAATAGTTATCGAAGTCGGATGCAAAGAGTTTTTTTACACATTACTCAAAAATTACTTAGCAGAATGACCTGTAATTTTGAAATCGCATATTTGAAGCTTCTAGGATTAGATTTTTGTTAAAACATTCAAAAGTTACAATTCCTATTTCTTAATAATAATTTCTTAATAATAAATTTCTCAAAATATATATTTTGTGAAATTAATTTTCGAAAAAAAAAATATATATAAAGACGACCTATTAAGCTTATTTTTTAAAACATAAATTTAAAGAAGACATTATTTACAGTCGAATGATTATTGCTGAGTTGATAAAATTATATATTTTCATTTTGTATGTTATATATTTTTATATTGTTTATATATATGAATATTTTATCTTTTAAATAAAAAAGAATCTTTTTAATAAAATGCTTCCCAATAAACACATTATTATTATATTTTTTTTTACATTTTTCATTATAATTAAACGAGATATTTTAGCTCAATACTTAAATGTAAAACGTTGCGTTTCTTTTAAATTTAACAGTTGTAAGAACCCTAAAGTTCTATTTTTTTTTCTTTTTACACCCATCCATTATAACTAATAGCAATACGACTGTTTTGCAAAGTTATATTTAATTGAAAAATAATTACCTTAGGTAAATACCCAAACTGAGTCCAAAACCTTTAAAAATAAATATCCTAGTTTTTTACATCACGGATCATACGGTGATTTATTAAATCATAACTAAACGAATTTAAATCTGTATTTCAAAATATTTTCAAATTTGCGTTAATTTGCCTGACATATCGTAACAGATATGTTCAGCATCCATCCAGACAACGTTAAGTAAAAAGCTTTTTTGTTCCTTTTATGAATATCTTCATTCACTCTTCGATATGATTGATCAATTTAATATTTTAAAATATCACTTAAGGTATCTTCTTTTCTTGCGATTTTTGTGTCGGATCTATTGTATCGATGATAAATAGCTAAATACATGGCTAGTTGCCAACATCCGGATTAAAAAAGTGCAAATTTATGTTGCATTCAGAGAAGGGATTTTTCAAATAATAAAATGCGCCAATCAAAACGTTTGTAAACGGAGTGTGTGGAAAAGATTTTAAAAGGAAGACACAGATGATAAATGGTTGTCTTGACGACAGATATTTTCGAAGCTCGAACGAAAATTTTTATTACCTTTTTAACTGCTTTGGAATGCGCTTCAATCTCACTAATGCGAAATCAAATTATTTAGTGTTGGAAAAACGCATTCATTATTTTACATTCAAGTTTTGGCACTAGATTTCCTGTTGATTAGCTTAAGATTATTTGTATTTATTCCTATTAGTTTCGTTATACATTATTTTCTTATGAATGAAAAAAAATTGTGAAAAGTACTGCAGTTATATTTTGACTGCGTCCATAAATTGAATTCTTTTCAAAATTAAAACATGCATATAATACCGTCTTCACCCTCCTATCCAGATATGCGCATCTGCGCATCAAAAAGATTAGTAATCAACAAAATTTATATGGATACTGATCTAAAACTCAATATAAAAAAATAAAAATAAAAGTACTATAAAATATGAGAAAAGCAGAAAGCTTCTTTAAGGCTGGAGTGGCACAGTTGAGATTTTTTTCAACAAAGAGATAAATGTCCAGGCCAAGACTCGAACCTGGGTACCTTGGCTTGCCGTACCAATGTTCTTCCTACTGAGCTACTCGGACGATACCTGGCTGACATAATTCACTCTTATTTACTAGACATGGCTGCGCAACGAGTTTTCTCAGAGGCCATGGCCCCTTTAACACCTAACTGCAAAAACATAAAAGTGCCAGTTCCCCCCACTGTGAGTGTGGTGAACTGGGGACTGCTACTCATGCATTTCATCACTGCATTCTCACGCAGCGCTGGCACATCGTTCGCCCATCCACGACCCCTAAGAGTTGGCTTCCCAACATCCTAACACGACCAACACTTCTATCAAAAATTAAAAATATTCACATCTTTTCCCATGACCTCTGCAACTGAACACACTAGTGGCCTGGAGTACACCCTGTTCCGTGAATAATAATCACCAAGGCTCAAGTAGTACAAGTGCCAAAGTGCCTCATTTGATACCATGGTGAACTAAATCTACCACTAGTTTCACTGCCCAATGTCGTGTGCGAAATCTGTTTTCCGGCAGTGAAGAATATATTTGTATATTTCTTAGTTTTATGTCATTCAAAGCCACCCTGCCCCGTGTCGCGTGTGGATTTTCCACAGGCAGGGCAGGTGTTTGAACATTTTATTTTTTATTTATTTATTTTTTTAATGTATCTTAATAAAGGAATCCGGGAGGGACATTATGCTCTACGGACTTAATTTCCTCGTCTGAGCTGTCCCTCTTAGGCTATCAAATCAAACTGCAGCGCAAGTTTCATTCATCCGAGCTATAACTATAGCATTTACATGATGAAAGTGTGTGATAACATGGAAACTCCTGCATACCATGTAATTAGGTCAGAGCCGCACCAAGGGTAGTGCGGACGGTGCCCCCGCACCAGGCGCCATCAGTTAGGGTAGGCGCGGGCAGGCTTCATTGGCGCCTTCAGCTGTGATTATTGATGCGTCGATGGTGTGTAACAGTGTTTCACACCAGGCGCCAAATGGGGTTGCTGCGGTGCTGAATTAGGTCATAATGAAGAGAGGGATTTATTTTCAACGGGATAAATCTTCTTCAAGGTTGGAGTAGCACAGTTGAGGCTTTTTTCAGCAGAGCCAAAATGGTCATGCGAAGCACAAAGCACCTCACAACAACGTAGTCTTTTGTCATCAGACGCAAAAACATCATCAACAAACAACAAACAAACAAACAAACAAAACGCTTTGAGATGAGGAGTAAGACAAAAGCGATTTTCTATTTTTTTTAATGGCGTTGTTAAGAAATTGTTATTTTGTATTAATAAGCAACATTACATTTCAAGATCCTACACGAAGGCACTCGCTAGAAAATGTTAAGCCCATTACAGCGTTCTTTTAAAATTTCTCGCTTGCATTTCAATATTTTCAAATTATTTTTATCTTTTCATGGAATATCTGAGGTCGGTTTCTAACTGAGTATATTCGTACATTTTCGATTTTAGTTGCACTTTTTTTTTTCTGAGGTCACTTTCACTCTTGGAAGTAGTTTCAAAATTAAAAGTGACCCCAGAAAAAAAAAAAAAAAAGAGGCAGGCTTTTAAAGGTTTATCCGATTTTTTTTTTTTTTTAATTTGGAAAAATTTTGCAAGCAATAAATTTAAATCGAAGAGATATTAATAGAAAGGACTAAATTATTGAACAGGAATCGCTGGATTATATTTGTTGCTGTTCCTATCCCGTTCCTACATGAGTTAAATCAGCATGAACATCTCGCACTAATCCACGATGCTTGTCTGTAATTTAACCTTTTGTTGCATATCTGGAACATACACAAAAGTTAATGATACTTATACAGCCGGCTTTAAAAACGATTTATTTAAAGCTGCTATCTTCCAATACAGCAGTTAATATAACTTGCTCATAGAATTATCAACAGACGGTGATACTGAGAGGATTTTACATACCAAACTTTTATTTATCATTTGAGCAGTTTCACTTTGTTATTGCTAAAATGAATTTCCTAAATTTTCTCAAATTAAAAAGGTTGGATACGTTCAAAAATAGATTTTTTTTTACAAAGGTAAGTTTATATAATTTACATTTTGTATTAGAAAATTGACACTATTTCTGAGAAATACATAATTTTCTGTTTGTTGCAAATGTGAAAAAAGCAACTTTTACGCAATAATTCCTTTTAGGTTTTAATTTTTTTACATGCTTAAAATGATGCTTTCTAACATTTGAGTAAATAATTTTCAAATCGGAGTTGTTGAATTACAAAGGGTTAACACAACGAGTGTGCTTGAAATAAAACATATTTTGAAAAACAAAAAAGTCCCTCTCAAGACATTAAGCAGAAGACATTAAAGCGCAGAAAGACATTAAAGCTACATGGCACTAGGGTTTCTTAGTTATTAACTTTTTATGTTAGATGGATTTCGATTACAAAGGTTGTACATATTATTTATTCAATAATCAAGCTTAAATGATACTGTAGCATTGATACAATGGGTGTTATCAAAGGAGAAAATGATGTTTTTCTCTTCGTAAAACTATTCAAATATTTTGGTCTCGATATTTTGAAGAAAATTAATTATTAGGGGTATCCATAATTAATGTCTCTTTCAGATATATTATTTATAAGCGTATTTCTTTAGGATTGCTTAAACAGGAAAAATAGATGGGAGGGGGGAAGAGTCGTAGTAACCTATGTTGAAAAAGCTGATTAAATGTTTCTTTGAAAAATACATTTAACATACATTTCATAAAAAATGTTATTTATTCTGTATACCGTTAATAGATAGCAAATGGACAGTCAAAGAAACAGATATTTCGTATACCTGTCTTAATGAAATTTACCGAAAGCCATCTGGAAAATATTCAGACAAACAATGAATAATGTTTCAACAAAGTAGATTAACCAATAATAGGATACGTATATTTATATGTTCGCATACAGGAACGCATATAAACTGAATCAGCAATAAATAAATAAATAAATAAATGAATAAATAAATCTTATTTAATTTATACATTTTAATTTTAGTTTTTTACTCCCTAACATTTATAAGCATGAACTGAGGGATTTAGGGATTACAGCTGTCTTCTACATTCTTCTGTACGTGTAGATTTATTAAAATTTATTTAGAACAATAAATATAAATAAACAGACAAATAAAAATAATATTTAATATAATAATAATATATATAATAATGTTTATAAAAAATTACTTAGAACAATAAATATAAATAAACAGACAAATAAAAATAACATTTAATATAATAATAATATAATAATAATGTTTTGGAAAACTAACTTCAGTTTACAAAACTTCTAAATTCAAAGCGCATAGATGTGTATTTCGACATTAAAAAAACATTGCATTAACCGTTTAACTATATTTAGTTAAATAAATAAAAATAACATCTAAGGAAAATTTCACTTGTTTTAAATAAATGAACAAAATTAGGCTGACTATTTCAATGTCGAATTAAATAAAAATTTGTAACGGGATTATATAAACTCAGTAGATGATTTGCTCATACAGAGAGAAAATATTAAACTTTAGAATATATAGAGGAATAATATCAGTTTAAGTTACATGGACTTTAATTTCCAACTAAAATAAATTAACAGAAACCATACTGCTTCATGGACGCCGGCAGAACGAAATTCAAGGAAGGGAAATATTTTGGAACATATGTGCCAATCACTGAGCTCCATATATAACATAAGTTCTGAGCCGGCGGTCAGAAGCTTGCAAGGCAAAGGTAAAAAAAGTCCGCGTTTTTATTTACTATTATCTTAATTTATGCTTCTTTAACTAAGCTATGCTAATGTAATTAATAAATGATTCTCTAATCATGTAAGGGAATGCGATAAATAGCATGTTTTGCCACGAATGCGAACTAAAATTATCGTCACTGTATCCTTCCGCGCTGACCGCTGGAAAACATGTTAGGGAATAGTAAGACTAATGGTACCAATGGTGCCAATGGAGAATATAGGCACGTTTTTGAAAAAAATGATAATATAAACATAAAAACCAACTAAACTAAGCATTTTTGGTTAAAACACCCCGTGAAAGGCAATTTATTTTTAAAACCTATGAATATAAAAAGCCTTACGGAAATGTAAGCAATAAGGAATACTAAAATAATTTAATAATCACATCAAAAACAACTCGTTGTAAATGATCCCGCCAAGCCACAAACCTAAAACGTCAGCCATAAAAAGAAGTGATATCACATAAAAAGAAACGATATAGAAGTGCATACTCCGAGTCCCGTGTAAAAATCTATCACCACTCATAATGTTTCCAAAGGACTCGGAGTGAGGTACAGTATGTGAAAACTGCTTGGCGACCTGCAGGCTTTTATAGTGTTCGCGTTTCCTGCAATTACATATGACTATATTATTTTTATTTTTATTTTATTTATTTAATTATTTTGCTCCCATAAAATTGTAAAAAGCTGAAGCTTCTGTGTTTGCATGTCTTTTCTTATTTATGAGCTTGAAAAATTAATTTGTTGATTTTATTTACCATTATTTAAACTAGAAACACCACTCTTACGAAGAAGATTTCTTAAGTAAACATGTAAAGATTTTGAGTTTGTAATATATATATATATATATATATATATATATATATATATAATGATCATACGCATATTAATAACAATGCACCTTATAATAAACGTTAACTAAATTGAGATATATTGCAATAATTCTAGCGTAAGCGGAATCGCATAAGTCTGGAGAAAAATCCGTTCTGTCAGTTCTTTCGCATACAAAAATATTTATAAAAGTGATATAACAAAAATTAAAAATTAATTTTTTCGATTTTTAAAATTGATATACTGCATATATTATAAAAGCCTGCAGGTCGCCAAGCAGTTTTCACATACTGTACCTCACTCCGAGTCCTTTGGAAACATTATGAGTGGTGATAGATTTTTACACGGGACTCTGAGTATGCACTTCTATATCGTTTCTTTTTATGTGATATCACTTCTTTTTATGGCTGACGTTTTAGGTTTGTGGCTTGGCGGGATCATTTACAACGAGTTGTTTTTGATGAGATATCACTCCTTTTTGTAAGGTGTTTAATTTCAATTACACAGACCCCATTTTTATTCAGAAAAGAAAAGATAAAAGAAAGATGAAAGGGGCAAAATAAAAAAATAATTGTGATGCTATAAACAGAATTATACATCAAAATTATGCAATTTATTGAGTGACTTATTCCAATGTACATGTCTCTACCATAGCAACGGGGAAACTTTTATATTCATTTCCTTACATTGTATTCATCAGATTATTTATGACATGTTTATTTTCCTTTTTCTTTTGTTAATATCACTCTTCCGTTTATATACATTCAAAAAACAAAAAAATAGAAAATTTTACAGTAGTTTACAAAGTAATTAAAATACTGCAGTTTCAGAAAAAATGTGGAAAAATAAGAAGCACCTTTTTTTTGGTCAATTATAACAATGAATTTACTTTACCGAGAATAATCAAATTTGTTTTTCTACGAATCATTTTAATTTACAGGGATTTTTATACTAATATATTAAATATTATTCTTGAAAATTACTGAGCACCTTAAAAGTTTTTTAACTCAACGTTTCGAGAATCGGAAAAATATAAGATTAGCAACGTTTGCAAAAGTATAAAAACTATTAAAGAGATTTCAAAATAGAAAATGTTCGTAGGATGACATGTATTCCAAAATTTTGTGTGATTTTGTAAATATACCACAAAGACTAATGCGTTTACATAATGTACCGTTTAAAAAAATGTAAAATTTTATTAAAATTTTTGATCTGATAAATCATAAAGCTTTAAATTAGATTTTAAAAAGGAGCGTGATTAAACCAAAAAGGATTATATTTACTAAATGCACAAAATACATAAAGACACAAAATACATAATTAATGTTTCTAGTCTGTCCATTCCAATTCGGGGATACTAAAATATAGGTCCTCAATCCTTGGCAGTCCATGGATTAATTAGGACATATGTATGCAACTGTTAAAATGTTCCCAAAGTCGACAATAGAAGCAATAAGTATAGCTCGGCAAATATAAAACACGGCATTGCTTCATCATGACTTTGTTTCGTGAGCTGTTCGTTCTCCAAACAAAAAAATCTCTTGAAAGTGTCCGTTAACTGAACATGTGTTCGTTATCCGAACATAAAAATCTCTCTCGAAAGTGTTCGTTAATCGATTTGTTCGTAAACCGAACAATTCGTTACCGATCACCTATTGTAAACGAAATATAGCATTTTTAATTTTTATGGGGAATTTAAGAAGATATTTCCTTTTCATTGTGCTCTAGGCCCGTTTTTAGAGCATTTTAAGTTCGTCATTGCCGGAGATTCGATGAACGGCAAATATTTAAACGCAAAACTTCTAATCTTGTGGTAGCAACATTTTTACATTCTATTACTCAGCGCATGAATGTAAAGTTGGAATTTTTTAATCGCTTTTTCAATCAATTCCTGATACATTTATTAATAAACACAGTTTTTTTTAATCGATGAAAATACTATATTTTAATAGATTTAGAGCTTAAGATCGACGAGCTCTCAGGCGGACAAAATGAACGCGTATTAAATTTTAAAGCAAGATAATAAAACCTTACAGAGATTGAAACAATATAAAATCATTAAAATACATCTCACTCAGTAAATATACATCGGTTGTAATGTAATCAAGATCTTCTAAGAGACTCTGTAAACGAAACGTATATGGTTCAACAATACAAACAATAGAGAGTTTAAATGAATCGGATGCAGTAACATATTTGAATATCTTGCGTATATAGCCACTTTGACAAAAATTATGCTAATTATACTATTGTTTTTCCTCTGTGTTGAGGAATCAAGTACTTCAACGTAAAAATTCGCTAATTACACAACTATTTAGTCTTACTAAAAAATCTTTTGAGTTACCCTGTAAACGAACAGTAAATTCTACAATTCTGTTTTACAATAGGAAGCTAACTTAGGTCGTTCGTAGTAACATAGTTTAACATCCTGCGCATACGTTCTTTTTAAAAAGAATTAGACCATTTAATATTTCTTTTCTTCATCTTAAGTATAGGAATAAATCACTTTAAAGTGATATACATAAAAAAAACTAATTCATATTTTTACACGAAATATTAAACATTTGAACTACTCATAAAAACAATGCAATTGCTGAAAACCGCGTAAAAATCGGATAATTACACAATTCTTTAGCCCTATATCAAAAGATCTTTTGTGAGAACCTGTAAACAAACCTTAAATGTTACTATTTTTTTTTATAATAGGGAGCTTACTTGGGTCGACTGCAATAACATATCTTAATATCATGTGCATACGACCATTTCTAAAAGAGTTGGGTCATTTATTATTTTTTTGCTCTATGTTAAGTATAGGAATCAATAACTTTAAACTGATATAAATCAAAAACTAATTAATATTTTTTTCATGAAACTTACAAAGGTTTGAACTACTCATAAAAACAATTCAAATGACGTAAACCACGCAAAAATCCGATAATTACACATTGCTGTAGCCCTGTCAACAGTTTTTTGCTATATGTTAAGTATAGGAATCAATAACTTTAAACTGATATAACTCAAAAACTAATTAATATTTTTACATGAAACTTACAAAGGTTTGAACTACTCATAAAAACAATTCAAATGACGTAAACCACGTAAAAATCCGATAATTACACATTGCTGTAGCCCTGTCAACAGTTTTTGGTCTGTACAAGATTTAAAAAGTGCACAAAACAGCACTTTTAAAATCGCATTTCCTGAAAATCTATTCGACAGATCTTGCTTTTCTTTTGATTTTTTCGTCACGTGGCACGCCCCATTCCATAGAATCAAGAATCTTGTTTCTATAATAAATAGAACGCGATATATAGATGTGTCAAAAACCCGTTTTGTCCCGTCCGCAAAATATAAACTAGACAGAGTTAAAAAAAAAAAATTGTAAAATCGTTTGGCATCCATTGGCGGAAATTCCTTTCATTTACGGTTCAATGCATTGCTGTTTCTTATGCTTGGCGAGAAACTCTGTCGAGTTTCTATGATAATAAATAAATAATAATAAAATAATAATTTTTTTACCATCTTTTTTTTTTTCAAAATGAAGAATTGAAACAATTCACACCGCTCAGATAATTTTTAAATACATGGACTTATCAAGAAACACTGAACTAAAAATTGTCTTCCATTGGGGGTTCAGAGGGAGGGCAGCACCCCTCCCTCTTCGCCAACCCATCCTCGCCAGACGAAAATCTCCTTTCTCTTAGAGTTTAATCATTTCAAGTTACTTAAGAATAGACTGTATTATTATTCTTTCTAAAACATGAAAGGCAATAAAGAAAAATCACACGTCAGGCATAGATTTTGAATCACTTTCCAACATTTCCAGATTACTTTAACAAAACATCGCCACTTAATAAGACAAAGAATATACTTAAGTAAACATTTTAGAAAACGCATAATGTATTTGAAAATCAGATTTCAACAATACCGTCTATAGCCGGAAAGGTACTCGAATTCTTTTGTGCAGTTATGTACATTATTTATAGATTTATATACATTCTACATAGTATACCAATATTTAGTTTAGTAAGAAAACGCATAGCAGTGTTGAAAATTCACCTCTACAATCTCTACCAATAAACGGAAAAGTACTTGAATTCTTTTGTACAGCCTTGTATATTATCTACAGATTTTTATACACGCCATATATTAAGCTATAATTTAATTCAGGCAGAAACGCGCTTAAAACTACTGAAATCACACTTCCAGAAATTGCCAACCATAGACGGCCATGTAACCAGCCTATTTTGCGTGGCCCTGCATAGGATTTTACCTATATTATACAAACATCTCTTAGTATACTAAGTATAGTTAAGTTTGAAAATGAATAACTCAATTAAAAGCCACCTTTAAGCAATTCACGCTCATACTGAATAACGCTTACTAATTATTTTGTGTAGCCCTGTATATGATCTACAGAATTTACATACACCACGTGGTATGGAAAACCTTAGTCAAACTTAAGATAGCATAACTGAAAACACAGTTCCAGCAACTATAACTAATAGACAGTACAGTATCCGAAATCTTTTGTCTGTCCTTGTAAATGAACGATAAATACTATGCACATCTTATTCTATAGAAAGTAACTTATAGAAACCTCAGTAATGTATATCAGTGGCATTATGTTTGAAATAGTGCAACATAATTAAAATGCTCTGCAAACAGTTTTTCCCCATAGAAACATTGTGTAACCGAATTCTTTTGTGTGGCCTTGTAAATGAATGATAAATTCTTTACACTTCATATTGTACAGAAAGCATATTTTAGCACTCCATAATTTCATATCAATTTTAATATGTTTGAAATAGGGTAACATAATTAAATTACATTGCAAACAATTTTCTCCATAAACCGTAATGTAATGGAATTTTTTTGAGTGCCCTTGTAAACGAACTATAAAAGCTACACCTTTCATTTTAAATACTGAACATGCCCAGAGCCCGATATAGGTCGTCTGGGGCCCAAGGCCCAACAACTTTTTGGGGCCCCTTCAAATTAAAATAGTAGCTAGAAATTTTTCGAGGATTATTATTAGACACTATGATACAATTGCCAAGCTAAGCAAAATATTTTTATTTAGTCTTTTGAAAACAATTGCAGAAAACTTCATTTTTAAGAAACTTTTTCTAAATTATTTTATTCATTTTGGGGTCCCCAACAGCAGTGGGCCCAAGGTCATGGCCTAGGTGGCCTGTGTGTTAATCTGGCCCTGAACATGCCACGATAAATCTCAATAACATATATCAATTATATGTCAATCCGAGTATATTTAGGTGAGTTTAGGCACGGTCAGACAGACGACCAAATTCATAAACACTTTTCAACTATGTTGGAAAGTGTTAAAAATGAAAGGAAATTTTACTGAATTTTAAAATCTAGGAGGGGGATGGTTGTACCTTTTACCAGCCCCTTACGTATTATTTAAATTTTAGTAGTTATCATTTTGCAACAATTGATTTTCTTCTAATTTATTTGGTTATATAAACTGAAATTTTAATGAGACAGAGTTTTTCATTAATTTCAGTTGCTGAAAATAATCATGTCATTAAAAATAAAATATGAATTTAACAATACAATAAGATATTGACATATGAAAGTAAAACATTTCTCCATTATTACAAATGACTATCAGAAAATCAAACAATATTTTTTATTTTTTTATTTTTTTAAGAAAAAAAATATAAAGCAATTTTCTCCCAAAAGATATAAGCATCTTTGAAAAATAGTTTGTATTAGGTAAACGCATTTTTCACTTGGAAAAAAATCGATATAATTCTTCACATACTTTCCACTAAGGAATTTCGACGCGTGGGTTTACTATCATATTTCCTTCCGTTCTTCCCGGGAAAAATTGTGTTTGAAGAAGTAGCTTTACCGAAATTTTACTAATATAGAAATTTTCTGTTTTCATTTGGTAGTGTGTAATATAGCATTTTTTAGGTTTTTGTTTATATTCTGTATTTTGAAGTTACTTAATTAAGTAAATAGCATATAACAAAATTGAGGTGGACGAATAAATTACTTTTACACGATTTAATGCACAACACAACACAAGTACTTACACATGACGCATAACAGAACTACATCTACATTCTATGAGTACTGCAGTGAAACAATAACATCTGAACGATAGGTGGTAGTACTTGCTGGAGAGAATTATTCCTGTGGTGTTGCCGTCTAGAGTTTATTATTAAAATTTTTTTTCCATAGTTTTTTTCAAGTTATTTAATCCCGATAGCGTAGCAGAGATTATTGAAAATAATGTCCTGAAGAAACCTTTAGTAACTGTTTATTTTTATAAAAACCAATATAATAAAACATTCAGCCGTTCATCAGATTTTTATTTGATTTCTTATGTTTTTTAATACTTTCCAACGTAGTTGAAAAATGTTTATGAATTCGGTTTCTCTGTCTGCCGTCTGTCCATGCTCTAACTCGCATTATACTCGGATTGCCGTGCAATTGATATATGCTATTAATGTTTACTATGTCTTGTTTGGTATTGAAAATGAAGTGTGTAGAATTTATAGTTCATTTACAGGTGAACTCAAAATAATTCCGTTACATTATGGTCTGTGAGGAAAAATCCTTTGCAGTGTATTTTAGTGATATTAAACTATTTCTAATATAATGAATGATATACATTAGTGAAGCGCACTACAAGATTCTTACTATCAAATAGCACTTATTATTAGTTAACAGGGAAACTCAGAAGAATCCCATTATATTATGGTCTATAGGAAAATGTCGTTTGCGGTACATTTTAATTATGTTACACTACAAACATAATGAAATTGATATATATCACTGAGGTGCACTACAAGATGCTTACTATAGAATAAGGTGTGCATAGCATTCACCGTTCCTTTACAGAGACACACAAAAGAATTCGGTTACAGTATTGTCTATCAATAATAATTGCTGGAAGTGTGTTTTAAGTTGTGTTACGCGTTTTTTAATTTAACTATTTTTTTTTCACATTAGTGAGTGTATATAATTTCTAAAGTTCTTATACAGGGCTGTACAAAAGATCTCGAGTATATTTCCGTTTATTGGTGGAATTTGCTGTAGGGCAATTTTGAATTGTGCTATGCATTTCCTAATTGAAGTAAATTTTAGAATACTATGTAGTATATATACAAATCTATAGGTCCTATACAGGACTGCACTAAAGAATTCGAATGCTTTTCCGACTATTGACGCTAATTCCTGATACTGGGTTTTCAAATGTGTCATGCGTTTTCTAAATTATTTACTTAGACATCATATTTCAACTTATTAAACAGAGAATTTTTTTTTTATAGTATTCTGAATGTGTTGGAAAGTGTTTCATTATCTATGATTGGCTCATGATTTTTCGTTTTTGGTTTTTTATATAACGGATAAAACACTACGAGAAAGAACGGGAATTAATTGGTTATATAGTTTATTTTTCCATAAAAACTCGAAAGACATCAATCTTAACACAACACTCCTTTCATCTGATACAGTACGAGTATAATAAATATTAATCAATATATACTAATCAATATATACTAGCGTGAAAATGTCTTTTGTCAAACCTATAAATTAACAATAAAGGACATAGTATAGTGAAATAGTAACAAATTTAATATAGAACGATGTCATACATGATGTAATAACGAAATATAGGTGAACATTTTAAATATTTAACATAAAAAATATAAATGGATTCATATTTTGTTTTTGTCGATGTGGTCTCTTTTAGTACGTATTATAGCTTTGCACAATTTTGGCATTCGAGACACCAATTTTTCCAGTGTTTCGTGGCTTATGTTTCTCCATGAATCATGCAAACATCTCAAAGACTTCGGAGATTTTTTGGAGCCATCATACGAACTTTTCTGTCCATTTCATACCACAATTTTTTAATAGCATTGAGATTAGGCGATTGCGGGTCCATATCATAATTTTGAGAGCTTTTTGCTTCTCCTTTGTTTTAAAATTATTTAAACATAATTTATATGTGTGTTTTGAGTCGCTGTCTAGCTGAAGAGTGAATCTTCTGCAATATTTCGAGTACCAAATGGAACTTACATGATGTACTAAGATACCGTGATGCATTTTCTTATCCAATGTTAATTTCACTTGTACCAAATCTCCAACTTTTCCCCCTCCAAAACCACCCCAAATCATGATGTTACTGCCTCTATGTTTCACAATGTGATTTAAGCGATTTTTGCATACACGATCTCCGACCATTTTTCCAACATACTGACGTCTTTTGGTTATGAACAATTCAAACTTTGATTCATGAATCCAAAACGCTACCCATTTCCTCAGCGTCCAAGATCGATGTTTTTTAGCCCACTGAAGACCTTTTTAACACTTTCCAACATAGTTGAAAAGTGTTTATGAATTCGGTTTCTCTGTCTGTCTGTCTGTCGTCTGTCCGTGCTCTAACTCGCGTAAATATGCTCCGATAGTCATGCAATTGATATATGTTATTGAGGCTTACTGTGGCATGTTCGGTATTGAAAATGAAGTGTGTAGGCACTTATAGTTTTTTTACAGGGACACTCAAAAGAATTCCGTTACATTGCGGTCTATGATGGAAAATCATTTGCGGTTTATTTTAATGATGTTACACAATTTCAAACATACTGAAATTGATATATATCACTGAGGTGCACTAAAAGAGACTGACTAATTATAGAATGTGGTGTGCATAGCACTTATAATTCATTTACAGGAGATACTCAAAAAAATTTCGTTGCAAGAAAAACCGTTTGCAGTTTATTTTAATTCTGTTTCACGATTTCAAACATATTTAAATTGATATACATCACTAATGTGGATTACAAGAGGCTTACTATAGAATATTGTGTGTGTATCTTTCATCGTTCATTTACAGGGACACACAAAATAATTAGGTTAAAGTACTGCTTATTAATAATGATTGCTGGGAATGCTTTTTCAGTTGCTGAACGCGTTTTTAAATTTAACTCATTTTTTGTCTATTACTTGGTGTGTATAAATTGTATAGATTGTACACAGGGCAGCACAAAAGTTCTCGAGTACATTTCCGTTTATTGTCGGAAATTGCAGAAGGGAAATTTTAAACTGTGCTACGCGTTTCCTAACTGAACTAAAATTTAGAATTCTGTTTAGTATATATACAAATCTATAGATCATATACAGGGCTGCACAAAAGAGATCGGATATTTTTCTGAATATTGTTGGTAATTCCTGAAATTGGATTTTAAAAAATGTTATGTGTTTTCAAATTTGTTCAGTTAGATATCATTTTACACCTTACGGTAAAGATTTGCAAAATTATTTTGGAAGTGTTGGAAAGTGTTACATAATCTATTCTTGGCGCATAATTTTTCGGTCTTGTTTTATTTATTTCTTCGTTGTAGCAAAGGTTTTTGACAAGCTATGCGACCATCCAAATCTACAGTACGCAAATGCTTCTTAAGTATATCTACGGATATGGGAGATTTTCTACTTTTACTGAACTCTTTTTTAAATGCAGTTGATGGAAGTATATTTTGTTTATTCATGATCACAAAATGTTTGTCTTTCCTATTTGATGTACATTTAGGCCGTCCATAACGTTTTCTAGTTGAATTTGTTCCTGTTTCTTTCAATCGAGCTATAATGTGTATCTTAGGCTTGATTTTGGGATTCTTAAATTTTTGCATTTTTCTCATGGGTATAACCTTCTTGAGACAGAATTTCAATTTTATATTATTTCAATTTTAATTATTTTTATTGAATATTCATTTTTTTCTCCCTTTTTTAAAAAGTCGTTTACAAGCAATCGATATTACCTGCAACAGAGAGTAATATTAATTAATCTCTAAGTAGATAAAATATTAGAATTTCAAAACGTAAATTAATATTAAGTAATCATTATAAAATTAGTATACTTAACTAAATTTATCAATATACATACCAAACTTGATATGACGAAACAAAAACTGCAAATTTTTATTCGTAAATAATGTTCGAATATGCGATTGCTATAATATATGTGATGTTTCCAATCGATATATAATAATTTGAATGTACTAAATTAGAACTTCTGCTTTGTGAAGTTGTTGATAAACGCAAAATTAAATTTGAGAAATAACTGAAATTCATATTGATATACATTTTGTAATCAAAATCGGTTTATTGTGTTTGACCAAAGACTTTTGTACACTAGTGTAATAACAAAATAACTTTGAAATTTAACGAAAGGAACCCCCCTCCCTCCCTACTGCTTCAGAACACCAGTAAAACTATACGACTATATTTTCAAGAGCAATTGATAGAGTAATTGCCTCTGTGATGATTTCGTACGTTTTTTTTTTTAATTTAAATAATATCTGTAATAAAAATAATATTTCAACATTTTATATGTTATTAAATGACATTTTAGTTAAATCTAAAACTACAATAGTCGGTGAAATAAAACAATAAAAAAATGTTTTTATTGTGTTAATTTTGTTTTACGTAATAGCTGTTTTATACATATAGGCGAAGCAATGCAGAAAAACCAAAAGCTATTTCTTTTTCAGAATATTTTTTAGTGATATAAAAGGTCAACATTCTAACATTATTTAGTATTCGATAATTTATAATATTTGAAATTAATTTTTCAACTCAAAGTGGTGTAAATAAAAAAGAAATCTTCTCTATTTAGAAATCATTTTTAAAATGTCAAATAGTCACTATCATTAATCCTTTTTGAAGAAAAAAGAAAGAAGGAAAGAAAAAAAAAACACATGAAATTTTGACGGAATAGATACGAACGTCTTTGAAAAATTGTTTGTAATAGGTAAAAACATATTTCACTTTAGAAAAAAAAATTATATAATTCTTCACATATTTGCCACGAAGGGATTTCGATGCGTAGGTTTACTGTCATATTTTCCTGTTTTCTTTACTGGAAAATTTATGTCTGAAGAAGTAGCTTTTTCCCAATTTACCAAGAATTTTTCTGTTTTACTGCGTGGTATGCAATATATCATTTTTTAAGTTTTTTTTCTTCGAAGTTATTATTTTTAAAATTCCGATAGCATAGCAAAACTTATTGGAAATAATGTTTTGAAGAAACTTTTCGTAAATGTTTATTTTTATAAAAACTAATATAATAAAACTCTGAGACATTTGTTAAGTTGAATTCTGTCGTTTTCTTAAAAAAAAACCGGATAAAACATCATTACGGAAAAAAATAAAGAATTAATTGTTTATAGAGGTCTCAACTCTATAAAAACTAACAAGACATTAATTTCAGCATAAAATCCGTTTGATCAGAAACGACACAAGTCTAATAAATATTAATTAGTATAAAAACAAAATAATTTCCAAATTACACTCAGAATATTATTAAATCTACGACTATATTTTTTTTGAGCAATAATCAATTAATTATTCCTCAGCTTAATGATATCTGCAATGGAAATAAAATTGTAGCATTTTATAGATTAATAGCAGATTATGTTTCAGTTACATCGAAAACTAAATTTTCTTTATAATAAAATATAACACCATGTAATAGTATATTACTTTTAAATGCTAAAGGTGTAAAATTAACAACTATAATATAAATTAAAATAACTTTTATTAGTTGTTTTACATGTTTCGACTCTTCTGAGTCATTTTCAAAAACAAAATGAGAATATTCTAAAGCTGCACGGGCTTTGAAGTTATTATTTACATGTACTTTTTAAAAAATTACGCACGTTATCTATTATTTTTACTTGATTGTTTATTTTCATATCTTTGAGCATGGAGTAATTCTAGCCACAGTTTCGGTAAATTAAAAGATGTCGCATCGTTACATATTGTATTATATGTGAATTATATACTATTATATATTATTGTGATTTATATCAAGAAGAAACCATCCAAATAAATTTCAATGAAAGTAAAATAATATTTCCCTCCAGTCTACACTATCCATCCATAATAAGAGAAACCATAGAGATACTCACGCGCAAAAATACAATATGTAACGATGCGACATCTTTTAATTTACCGAAACTGTGGCTAGAATTACTCCATGCTCAAAGATATGAAAATAAACAATCAAGTAAAAATAATAGATAACGTGCGTAATTTTTTAAAAAGTACATGTAAATAATAACTTCAAAGCCCGTGCAGCTTTAGAATATTCTCATTTTGTTTTTGAAAATGACTCAGAAGAGTCGAAACATGTAAAACAACTAATAAAAGTTATTTTAATTTATATTATAGTTGTTAATTTTACACCTTTAGCATTTAAAAGTAATATAAATTTTCTTTGTTAAATAAAGCAACAATTAATGTTTTTATTGTGTTAATAATAGTTAGATGTAATCTAAAACATCTGAAATAACACACACACACACAAAAAAAAAAAAAAAAAAAAAAACTAAAAGCTTTTTTTTTTCTTTTGAAAATTTCTTCGAGTGACAATTAGATATATTAAAATATTCTTTAGATCTTTCGATAATTCGTTTTATTTTAAATTAATTTTTCAACACAAAACGATGTAAATAAGTATTGTTTTCTTTGTTTAGAAATCATTTCAAGTAATTATAGCTTCATCTTTTTACTTTCTTCTATCTTTACAAGAAGAAAGTATTGTATTTGTGAAAAATTTCGACTTTCTTTTTTCGACGGATTTATACGTTTTAGAAGCTCCTCAACACGATTTGTATATAGAGTTCCTTATGTATCTTTATTATGCAAAACGATACAGATATTATCACATGGAAAAGAAAGATGCGCAAAAGAACAAAATAGGATTCTTACAGCATTTTTCAACACTTACAAAAAAGGCTTGTTCTGCCCAAAAAAGGAACACATATGAGTCAGTGACTATGGAGTAAGACCTCCTCCTACACTTATGCACATTTTTGCACCGTTTGTGCTGGCTGTTTACTAAACAGTTGAAGAGAACTTTGGGAATTATGTCTCATTCGTTTCACAGGGCGATTTTCAGTTCCTGCACGGTTTGAGGAGAGTTCTGTCTTTGATCAATACGTCTACCGAGTGCATCCCAGGCGTGTTCTATATCCAGAGAATAAGCAACGCATGTCATACGCTCAATATCATCTCCTGCTAATGTGAGGGACACTTCGGTTGTCTTATGTGGGCGGAAAATTGTTATCCATGAAAGGAATTCTGGACTAACTGCACCACGGGAAAGATAGATATAACGCTGGAGAACACCTGTGAAATATCACTGCGATGTCACTGTATCCTTTTCAAATACGTGAAGCAGAATTGCGACATTATACCTGATAAACGCTCACACAATCACTCTTTGGCCATAGTTATAAGTTTCCTGGACATTCTGGTAATGGAAATGAATTCCTATCTCTTTTGTTACAAGCTGGTTCTCAGAATCACTGTTTATGGTGTAGCGGGATTCATTAGAGAACATGATTTTGGACCTCGGTTTTTGACCCCAACGAATATGCTCCTTACACTGAAGTAAACTTTCCCTATGATGATGTGATAATAGTGGCATGCAACACGCTTCTGTGCATCTAAGCCAACATTATTTATTCACCTAGAAATGGTTCTCGCAGATAGCAAAGTACCAGTAGCGTTAATAAGGTCTGAGGTTATCTGATCTGGAGTATCATTTATGTTCCTCTTAACCACTAGGCAGACATATCCCTTCTTGTAGCAATTCCGCCTCCAGAGGTCTTTTCAAACTTCAAAATTACAATCTTCGACACGTCTCTTGCTTTGGTAACTTGAGTGACACTTTGCCCTAGCTTGAGACATCTCAATGCTGAACCATGATCGTACGCAATCAAATGATGTCTTACAGGCATTTAACGGTCAATACATGTCGTCCAAAAACGAAATTTACAGCTCTATCTTCAGAAACCGACGGTGTGACTTCCCTCTCAAATATTACTAGTACTTGCAATTTCAAAGAAGGAAACCACATGGATACATTGCCTTTAATACAGACAAGAGACCTGGGCGTACAACGTCCTCCATTGTTGTTTCTTCTATGATTGCGTGGCTTAATGAAGCGCAATTTCGAACAAATTCGTTGTTCCTTAGCATTTATCAAGCAGTGTAAAAGTTTTTGTTTTTGGAATATTTTTTGAGTGATAATTAGAAGGTTATATAATGAAATATTTTATAGATATTTCTATAACTCGAAATATTTGAAAATAATATTTCAACACAAAATGATGTAGATAAATAAGAGAAAGAAATAGCTCCATTTAGAAATATTTTTTAGAAAACAAATAGATACTCTCTCTTTATCGTCGTCATAATAATAATAAAAAAAAATCCCACCCAAAAAAAATAAACTAAAAATAGTTTGTAATAGGTAAAAGTATTTTTCATTTTTGAAAAAATAATCGATATATTTCTCCATACTCACTTTATTAAGAGATATTGACATGTTAAGCTTACCGTCATATATCTCCGCTGATTTTTTTTCCTTATCTCGGAAAAGTAATGTTTGAAGAGGTAGCTTTTTCCCAATTTACTAGAAAATTTCTGTTTCTAGTTGGTAATGTAATGTATCATTTTTTAAGCTTTTACTTTTTTCTAAGTTGTTATTTTAAAAATTCGAGAAGCGTAGCAAAAATTATTGGAAATAACATTCTGAAGAAACTTTTAATAAATGATTATTTTTATAAAAACCAATATAACAAAGCTCAGATTCATAATTCTTTATATTTTGCTACTAAAAATTAGGTTTTTTTTTTTTTTTTTTTTTTTTTTTTTTTTTTTTTTTTTTTAAATATAATGAATAAAGTATTAGAACAAAAGTAGAAATGAACAATTTGTAGAATTTCGTAATTCTATAAAAAATTGTAAGACATTAAGTTTAACATTGGTTTATTCTGTAACGACTTAAGTTTAATAAATAAATGATACAAGACCTCACTTCGAAATTCATTTTTGCATTAAAAAGTAAAAATAATGTTGAATTAAATTATAACATGCAATCAAAATTATTTTTACTCGAACAATTATAGAATATATTGTAGTATTTCTATGCCAAAGGGGAATACCGGGAATAATTATTTCGGTACTTCTCCATTATCCTGTCGACCACTTTCCGTATATATATATATGTCATATAAAAATTTTACTTCGCGATATTCCTTTAAATTATTCTAAATTCCGACATATTCATTATTTTCCTATTTCTTAATAATATCTATTTCTATTTAATTTCCTTTAAATTCATAGCGCGCATATTAATAGTTACCTTATTCAAAATCTTAATCTAAGCTTCAAGTCAATTCATAAACATCTAGCAACAATCCAATCAATAATATTCTGAGAGAAGCTAGTTTTTTCATTTCGAATGTTTTTAAAAGCCATTTTGTTATTTTATTCCACGAATCTGTTTTCGCGCGTTATACTGTTCACTTCAAAAAGCCTCCATTACAATGTCGAGGCTTCTTTCTCCTTAGACCACTCCCTCTTGCGTTCATTAGCTTAGCCGCTCAGCTGTCGAGCGATACTTTCACCGGTTGGTTCATTTCTTTTCTACGTCGATTGTGTAGTTCTCCGCGCGTCTAACAAAAAGCGAAGGCACTGACTTCGGAAGCAGAATTTTGTCTTGTTTTCCAGTGCTGATCAAACGATTATCTTATGTTTATAATTTATATTATTTCTAAATTAGCTATTTAAGATAGATTAATATGATGAAATGATTTATAGTCAAGCCTGAAGGCTTTAGGAACATCTCGTCATGTGGGAATTGTTTTTCGTTTTTACTGTGCTTAAATAAACTCCTCATTTGAAAAATTGGCTTGTTCTTTCGGGAGAAATTACCAAATGGGTACATTATTGCCATGATTATCTAGATTTGTCGACTGCTAATTATCACCACCATTCACATGAATTTTTAATTCATCCATCTAAAACCTTATATATATATATATCGACAAACTATAAGATTTAATGCCAAAAATGCATGATTGTGAAGTCACATTCACTTGACGTCAGAGGGGTTACACGTGTTTGGTAAGTCATCAAGTGATTTTTAATTCGACGTTTATCTGTATTTTTAATGACGTTTTACTGATTTATTATTTCATTAATTAAAATAAAAATTATGTCATTAAACAGCGACGTCATGATATTAAAAGAGAAAAAGCAATGAAAAAATGTCGCGATGCATAGTTTTCTACAATAAATAGATCAGTTTTAACTGATGTCACAAACATTTATCCACCAGCGGAGAAGGATAATTAAGAAAAATAATGTAAATAATTAAATATCCAAGATTTTTTAATTCTGTTTTCATTAATATATTGTAAATTTTGTTTCAAAATAATTGTTAAATGTTATTAAAAATGTAGCCAGAATTATTCTCTATTATTCAGTTACTATGGGTCGCAGAAGCTTGATACATGGAATTTACCAAGTAACTGTTTGGTATCTGAGTCATCAAGTTCCGAAAATAATCACCAAAATGTGGCCTCTGTATTAACCAGTTGTTATTTACAATTTACACTTACCTATAAAACAATTTTTACAGAAATAATAATGTGTGTGCTAGAAAACAGTTTCATCCATTTATCATTTTGTAACAAAAATAGAATTTCATTGAATTTTAAAAACTATATAATATTACTAAAAAGACATTTCAAGCATTGTTAGGTTATAGATCACAAAAATATATTCGAATACATTTATGTGGCTCTCTATATAAACATTATTTTACTCACATCCATAGTAAAACTAAATTTATTTTGTGAACTATAGTAGGGAGCAAAAAAAATGGCAAACAGATGAATAAACATAACTAAGTTAGAAAAAAATTTAATCTAACAAAGCTTACATTATTTTGTTCAAGAAAGTATCATTTACAAAATACTATTATTTTTTTATAGCTGTTATTTTTTTTTTTAACTTTTCAACATTTCGGGAAATGCACTTTTGTAAACTTTTTCTCACACAAATGAAAAAAAAAAAGGCTCTCAAAGGTAATGGGTCCCATACATCCACAATAATGAGTTTCCATTCCACAATACTGGTGAAACCTTCATTAGAAAGAGTCTTTTTATTGATAGCTCACTAACTTTTAATAAGACTGAAATCTGGAAAGTTTAGGGACCATTCGACAATCCTCAAGAAATCTTACAGTTCGGTACTTTTTTGGGGATTCATTTAAAAACTGGCCATTTCCGACCTTTCAATATTCTACCATTTGTCCATCGAAAGGCTAAAGCATTATGTTTGCATTTGCAACCATCGTGATAGCTTTCCGGCTGTATTTTGGACGAAAAGCTGCACATTGCGCCAGACGAAGTCGATTATTAGCATACAAAATGTTCTTTTGTCATGATCTAGCCTTTGACTAAATGTTTTTCTCCTATTAAAAATTTTCCATTTCTCGATTACATGTTTTAAGATATATCTCCGTTAACCCTTTCCGGCACAGTGGTCCTATTCCGGGAACACCTAATTTTTATTCCAAACTTGCATTTGACACCAAGAATATTTAATAAAATTTTGTTTCTACAATGAAAGCTTAAAATAAGGAATTCTTATTTTCTAAAAAAGTCGTTTGTAAATTCCGGTGTCAATCAGTAATTTCTCATTTTACGAAGAGACTTTGTCCGTGCCGGAAAGGGTTAAAGGACTAGCCTCTTTTTTTTCTGTTCTCATACCAGCATAATACCGTATCTGCTTAGAAAATGGAGTCAGTTTCTGATTTCAATTTTCGTAACATTTTGAGTGTAATTATATCTTTATAACAAAAATCCAATTTTTACGCAAAGGAAATTACTGTACTGTACGCTGTCAGTATTCTTTCTAAGTTCGTTTATATTAAAAGCAGAGTGGTATAACTGCAATATCCATTTAAAATAATTATTTTTTGTATGCAAAGATTTTTTGTCATTTTTTCCCCTCCCAGCTTTATTAAAAGTGAAAGGGTAAATAATTTTACAATTTAAATCACTTCGAATTAAATCAATTTATCTACAATATCCGGCATATAACGACCAAATTAAGTCTAATAAATCTTTCTTTGCGCGATTTTAATAGCTTTTAATAATGCTCTTACAATCAATTTTTCAGCAGCTGGTTTTCTTTAAATAATGAATCATGCCTGCTCACACAAGTAAATTTCACTAGTGACTAAAGAAATAGGATGATAGAGAACTGATTAAACGTATCTTAATCATCAATTATGTGATGAAGTTCAAGTGGTGTTTCATGTTAAGGCCCTTCAATACTTTCAAAAATCATCGTAAATAGTTCATTAAATTTCTAGAAGTCGAAAAGAAATTTCATTTAATAAATTGAAATGAAAAAGAAATTTCCTCTGCCGAGATTTATAATCCGAAATTGAATTACCTGCAAAAGATGATGCCCGGATGAACGCTAAAATGATCCAGAAATAAAAATTTGAGAAACGGAAAGATTAAAAAAAAAAAAAGTTATAATAGCTGTCTTCGTTATGTAATTTAACGTATTGAAGAAATGTTTTATCGTTTTCGAATGTATGCGAGGACTTTCGAAGGTTTTTAATTGGCTTTGTTAGCTTTAAAAAAGTCCACAATGTTTAAATTAGTTATTTCGGATGCTGGTAATTTGCTTCTTTATTATTTGAATTAGAAAAATACACATGCTTAGTATACAGTACATTGACATTCAAAATTTTGATGCCGCTAAAATTATAATTTAAAAAGAAAGTGCAAAGCACATTTATGTTTTTTTTTCAGATGCGAAGTTTTAGTCACAGAAGTATTTACTCAAAATAAATTGGTTGCATTCATATAAAATATATTTCATCCACGTTCAAACATTTAGCCACCGAAAATCATTGAGTATTTTTTATTGATACCTTACATTTAGAATTTTTCATTATGATTCATAAGTTAACTGTAACAAATAGCTAGCTACCAATTACAACTCTAATCAATCAATTTATGGTATACAGAGTGACCCAATAGTCTCTGAACAAATTAACTAACCAGAAATCTTACAGAGTGAAAACTGAGAATACTTTTATTTTTATGTAGACGCATTTATTAAAATTATATTTACATCGATAGAAATTAATTTTCATTGAGATTACATTTTATTTTGACCACGACCTTAAAATGTTCTGGGAATTTTCTCAGGTGTGACGTAACTCATTTTTCACTTATTTTTTATCGACACTTTTCTTTAAATATTCCGCATTTTTTGTGAAATTTATTTCAAACTTTTCTCTCTAATATGCTTCAAAAAGAAAAATCTAAGAAATTTAAACACGTACTATATATTTAAATACAAATATAAGACATTTTAAGACATTGGGAATTAGGGAGAATTTTGAGTCAATAAAACATGGAAGAATAGCTCTTCACCAATCTTGGGTAGCTTTAACTTTTATGGACTGAGGCAAAGTCTTTTTTGGGAAGTCCAGTGTTTTTTCTCAAAATCTTTACTAGTCCATGGGTATAAAGCTTCCTTTAGAATGGGCTTGTTATAATAATCTTTCAAAAAACAAAGTATTCTTTCTTTTATTAAATTAACCTCAAATGTTGTCCACGAACTTGTGGGTCATCCCGATAGATAGAATGTGAAACAAAGTATAATTTTCATACCAGTTTTCCTAATTTCTTTTAATATAGATTGTGACATGCAATGTTTATTGCTGTCGGGCATAATTTAAGAATAATTCATTAGTTTATCTTAATTATTGTTGAACAATAATGATACCTTAATATTGAAATATATTTGTTTAAAGCACTTTTTGATGATTTCAGAGAAATTTTGATGTTATATATAAATGAAATTTACAAAGTTATGCATTAAAAAATGGACAGGTAATCTTGAATTTATATAATTTATTTTTGTATGAAGGATGATTTGGAATAAGCCTTACGAGTATTTTATAATGAAGAAAGTTTATCCATTCCTCAAAAGTGCAAGTTCATTTTTTTAAACTATTGTGACTTTAAGAAATACACTAAAACTTTCTAAAACGGAATCGTGCCGTAAAAAGAAAATTTTTCGTGGTACCGTGTGAGAGTAAACTATACCTGTTAAGATGGAAATCTCTTTAAAACAAAATTTCGTTTCCATCCTGAACGATTCCGTTTTTACAGGTTTTACTGTATTTTATTTTAAGAAGGTTTAAAATGTTTCAAATTTATCTACTTGTATAATAAAAGAAAAAAAGGTTAAAATAATGTAAAACAGAAAAAAAAAATCACATATTTTTTAATTATATGCTACTGATAAAGATCAAAGATTGATAAATCAGAAGATTTACCAGTAAGTTCTTATACTTAGCACAGTGAGGCATTAATAGTCCAAAAAAGGATTTTAGATATTTTAATTTTAAGCTTTTAGCTTTTAGCAAAGCATTTCGACCTCACTAATAAAAGTCTGAAATGATTGATTAATTTGATCGATACATTTCACCCCCCCCTTTTTTTTGTTTTTTTAATATCGTCTATGAAAAAAAAATAATAAAAAACCCCACAGAGTTATTATGATGAAAATAAGTAAATTAACAAGGATAACAGATTTTGTTTAAAATGTTTGAATTACATAAAGAGTACAAAGTACGCAAATGTGTGAAGAGCACACAAGTGTACTTTTATTTAAACTGCATAACTTATTAATTATTCTTAAATAATTCATAAATACCTTAAATCTTTTAGTTCTTTACGTTTCTTTTCTGCCCCCCCCCCCTCACAAATAAACTAGAATCAACTATAACTAATCTCATTATTCTTATGTGTCATTTAAATAGTCATCAAATTGTTATTTTCGATAATCATTAGGTTTAATCTTGGCTTTGTACAATAAGAAAAATGGAGTCTGAATGCTAGTTATAACTTTAAATGTGACGCATGAAAGAAAAGAAAAAAAAATGGGTGACGAATTTTTTAAGATTGTTTATGTATTTTTATAGTTCATTTTGTCATAAAAGCATTCTCTACGTATAAAAATTGAACATAATTTTTAAATTTAAACTCTCAGTGGTTCAGTAGTATTTCAGTTTTACTGATTGTTAGGTTTAAACAAATTTTCACACGAAGAAAAATTATGTACTGAAGATTTTCAAATTAAATATAAAACAAAAAAAATTAGTTTTTAGTAAAAGTTTATTGATGTATTTTCAAAGTAATAAAACAACATCCGCTGATATTTGCATAAACTATAGAATAATGCGTCCTTCTCTCGTCGAAACACATTCGCGCGTGGAAAAATAAAAGAGGTATAGGAAACAAAAACTGTAACTAAAAAATGTGTTAAAAAATTAAGTGTAATAAAGCTCATTCATTATTGCTTCCAAGTTGCACTTTTCACTACATTTAGCCAACTACTATCACAACGCGAAAACTCTATATTAATATCGAAAACCAACAGAACTTCATAATTTCACTATCATGAATTTAAAACTTCATAATTCTATTATTATGATGCAAGACTTCGGAGCAACCTCACCCCACACAATATGGAACTAATACAATATATCAAGAATGATAATAATAATAAATATTTTTTGCCGCAATATACGCGGAAATCGACCTACTAAGTACACGGCAAAATAAAAATTTGGATTTTATGGTATAATACTGACAGCTGGGTGCTAGTATTATACCGTAAAATCAAAAAAAAATTTCAGTGTAAAAGAGCGTATATTGCGGAATTTATCAGTTAAGGGTTAAAATTTCCACATCCTAATTAAGCCTAATAAAGTGCTCATAATCCTTCTTATTCCTTCCAGAAATTTTTAATTGAAAATTTTCCCTTATTTAATCAAAGTATTTCTGCAATTTAATATGACAAAATTTTCTATTTTCGACCCTTTTGGAACTAACGGGACTTAATAGTACCGGTCAATTTAAATTGTTTTTCTTTTGTCTTAACAATTATTATTGCTGTTATCTTCATGTAGTAATGACAGTATATGCCTATACATATTTTATTATCACTTCATTTATGTTTAAGCATTTAGTAATAAGACAAAAATAAAACGTTTGCTTAATTGATTGATAGATCAGAAGATTTGCCAGTAAGTTCTTATACTTAGCACAGTGAAGTGAGGCATTTTTAGCAAAGTTGTTATTTTCGATAATCATTAGGTTTAATGTCTTTGGTCAATAAGAAAAAGGAAGTCTGAATGCGAGTTATAACTTTAAATCTAAAACATGAAAGAAAAGAAAAAGTGTGAGAAGATTTTTTTTTTTCAGATTATTTATGTATGTATATAGTTAATTTTGTCAAAAAGGATCATCTACTTATTAAAATAGAACATATTTTTTTTTAATTTAACTCTCAATGGTTCAGAAGTATTTCAATTTTACTGAATGTTGCGTCTAAAATAATTGTTATATAAATAGAAATTATGTACTAAAGATTTTTAAATTAAATGTAAAACAAAAAATAATTAGTTTTTAGTAAAAGTTTATTGATGCATTTTCAAAATAATAAGATAACACCCACTGATGTTAGCATAAACTACAAAATAAGGCATGTCTGTCTTGTCGGAACGCATTCACGCGTGGAAAAATAAAAGAGGTCTAGGAAATAAAACCAGTAACTAAAAAATGTGTTAAAAAATTAAATGTAATAAAACTGATTCATATCATTTCCAAGCTGCACTTTTCACTAAATTTAGCTAACTACTATCACCTTCCGAAAACTCTGTATTAATATCGAAAACCAACAGAACTTCATGATTTCACGATTATGAATTAAAGACTTCGTAATTCTATTATTATGCAAGACTTCGGAGCAACCTCACACAGAAAAAAATAAAACCCAATTTGGGTGGAAAGATTCTTAGGTATGTGCCCAAATTGGGCCATGCCTGTTTTGGTTACCACTGTGTATTCCATTTTGGGCACTGTTAAATACCCATTTTCAAAAAAAAAAAAAAAAAAAAAAAAAAAAAAAAAAAAGTTTTATTTTTTTCTGTGCACCTCACAATATAACAGCAATATAGAATTAATAAAATATATCAATAATAAAAAAATATATAAATAATTTTTTCTACAATATACGCGGCAATCGACCTAATAAGTAAAAGAGCGGATATTGCGGCACTTGTCAGTCAACACGTTGAGTGCCACGTCAGTCGTCGGTGACTGACACTGAACTTTCCGTTTAGGCCGCGTCAGTCACCGGTGACTAACAGTGTAATATATGATATAAAACTAAAAAATTACATTGTTTTAAGTAATTACTGAAAATTTATTTAAAATGTACTTAATTTTTATTTATTACAGGAGTGTATCATTAATGCATTTATATATTTCTTATCAAAAAATTTTAATTTATTTCACTGAATCACGGTAAACTATTGTCCTTCGCATGTGTCACAAAATGTGGCAATTTGTTTAATCATTTTTTCTGGGCATTGCTCTACCAGATTGTGTCACAATTTCTTCTTAGCATGATTTACAATATTTTATCAATGCACAGACTTTTCCGGGTCATTTTTGGAGTTTGTGTGGTGTTTTTTCAGAAGTTGTTACAATACAGCCTTAAGAAATATTTAAAAAAAAAGAAATAGTGGTGCGGGTAGAATATAAAAATACTCTACAGTGACACGCATGTGGCCTGAGAGGGATTTCCTTAAAAATACGCGTGGCGCTCAACGTGTTAAGTGTTAAAATTTTCAACGTTCTAATTAACACTACAACGACCGGAAATTTTACTCTAGTTTTGCAAAACTAATTCACACCAGAATTTTTGTTTAAAACGATTTAACTTATTCATTTAACATATTTCTGAGAGTTTTATATTTAATTGATTTTAAAAAGAAATTTCTGGTTTGAATAGGAATATATTCATTTGGTAGCGGTCAAAATGACCGCTCATAGTCGTTCTAGTGTTAAGCATTTCTACCAGTGATTTTTAATTGAAAATTTCTCCTTATTTAATTAAAGCATTTCTGAAATTTAATTGACAAAAATTTCTATTTTTAAAAACAGATGATGAAAGTTTAAAAAAATTCTGTTTAGAACGCTTCTCGCGAAGAAGTTAAAGCTTAAATTGATGATATAATGGAAATGTAAAAACGCAAATTTTAATAGGGTGGACGTCATGCAAATCGCTTCGAATGAATTCAATTTCGATTCAATTCGCGATATTATATAACAACTTAATAAAATAAAAAGAAAAATTCTTTCGGTGACGTTTAATGATTTTCAACTCCATTACAGATAATTTTTCAGCAGCCGGCTTATTTTAAAGTAATTAATCATAGTTGTTTTTAAAAAATTCACGTGTGACGAAAAAAAAGGACGATATAACATTGATTAAGTACACTTTAATCATTGAGTTACATTCAGCGCTGAAGACCTTTAATGCATTCAAACGCGATGACAAATAGTTCGTTAACTTTCTAAGAGTAACAAACAAATTTCGTTTAATAAATTGGAAAAAATAAAAGAAATTTATCTTCCAGAGTTTTATAATTCAAAATTGAATTACTGATCCGAAAATGCACGAATAAACGTTATAATGATCCAGAAAAAAAAAAAATCCAATTATAATACCTGTTTCATTATTTAATTTAATGTATTAAAGAAATGTTTTATCGTATCTGAATACATGTGGATTTCCCAAAGATTTTTAATTAGTTTTGTACGCCTTAAAATGTTTGCAAATTTTAAATTAGTTGTTTAGGATATTGGAAATTTCTATTTAATCATTTAAATTGAAAAATACACTTGCTTAGGCCGCAACATACTTGCTTTTTGAGTTTTTGTCAACGGTATCTCTAGAATGTAAAAATAAAGGGAAAACAATTTTATATTTGTTAATCTAGCGAAGTTTTAATTTAGACATATTTATTCAAAACGAATGGATTGTATTTGTAAAAATTATTTTTCATCACCTTTTTGACATTTAGTCTCGTTAAAGAGCAAAGATTTTTTTTAAATTGAAACTTAACATTTAGTATTTTTAATTATCATTCATAAGTTAATAGCACCGAGCGATTTATAATTAGCTAAAACTGAAATCAATTTATGGTTGATATAAAATTTTAATGACACAAAAATTTATTTTCATAATTTTCCTAATTTAATGTAGAATGTGCCATGCATTTTTTATTACACTGATTCTATTTTGGGATAATTTATAAGCTTCCGCGTTCTTAATCTTTTTTTTTCTTCTTTCTGTTTTTAACACTTTCCATCATAGTTGAAAAGTGTTTATGAATTCGGTTTGTCTGTCTGCCCGAACTATAACTCGCGTAAATATACTTGGAATGCCATGCAATAATATGTAATTATATTATGCCTTAATGTGTAATTAAGGTTTACTATAGCATGTTCGCTATTGAAAATGAAGTATGTTATAGCTCGTTTACAGGGACACTCAAAATAATTGTGTAGCATTAATATATATGGGGAAAAATCGTTTGCGGTGTATTTCAACGATGTTACACTATTTCAAACATATTGAAATTGATATATATATATTATCACTGAGTTGCACTACAAGAGGCTTACTATAGAATAGGGTGTGCATAGCATTCATCGTTCATTTACAGGGATACACAAAATAATTTGGTTGCAGTATTGTTTATTATCAATAATTGCTGGAAGTGCGTTTTCAGTTGTGGTACGCATATTTAAATTTAATTAATTTTATTCTTATTACTACATGGTGTGTATAAATTCTATAGATCATATACACGGCATCACAAAAAATCTCAAGTATATTTTCATTTATTAACGGAAATTGCTGAATGGAAATTTTCAGCTGTGCTATGCGTTTTCTAACTGAACTCAATTTTAGCATATTATGTAGTATATATGCAAATCTATAGATTATATACAGAACTGCCCAAAATAATTCGGATATTTTTTCCGAGAATTGCTGGTAAATGTTGAAATCGGGTTTTTAAATGTATTATGCGTTTTCCGAGAATTGCTTATAAACAAAGCTTCACCGTTTAATAAGGCGAAAGATGATGTCTAAATATACACTACAAAAAATAATTGTGGATTTTACAGTGCAATACTGGCATCCCAGCTGCCAGTATTATACCGTAAAATTAACAGTAATAAACAGCAAAATAAACAGTAATACACTACCGCGCATGAGCGGCAGTGTATTACTGCTTATTTTACTGTTTATTACTGTTAATTTTACGGTATAATACTGGCAGCTGGATGCCAGTATTATACTGTAAAATACACAATTATTTTTTGTAGTGTATACTTTGACATCATCTTTCGCCTTATTAAACGGTGAAACATTGTTAAAGTGTTCTGGAAGTAAATGTTGGAAAGTGTTTCATAATTTATGCTTGATGCATGATTTTTTTGTTCTTGTTAAAAAAAAAATCAAATCAAAATAAACGTGAGGGGTAAATGATTACCGATGCCTTTTAATAAAATTATCCGTTCTATGCTTTAAAGGCTTTCATAACTCCTGATTCGTAATTCGTCGAATGTCACAATAGTACAAAGCCATCAATATTCATGCTACACAGTTTCAACACAATAGTAGAGAGAGTATATATTCAGTGATTGTATCCTATACTTAACAAACAGCAGTCACAGCATGACTTAATCCGGTGACACCGTTTGTGCTCAGGGAAATTAATCATAATCTATCCTGCCACGGCATCGCTTATTATAACTTTCGAAAAATCTATTTCCTCTATGTCAAACACATACACTGCGGTTTGGAGGCGGATAACGTGCAAATTATTATGCAGATTAATTATTAAATGGATCCCGGAGTATTTCATCGATATGGTAGTGCACGTTATTAGATAATCAACTCTCAACGTAAAATTAATCTCTGAATATTGATTGGTTATACAGGGTGTCCATAAATTATTGTCGGGGTTTTCTTACCTCATAACTTTTGATTTAAGAACAAGATGAAAAATATTATTACATATTCGTAAAGTATAACTCAACAAGTTTTCTTTTAATAACGCAAACAAAGTTAGATATGCTTAAAGTTGAAACTGAAAACGTTATTAATCAAATAACGATTATAAGCAAATACTACTTAAAAGTTTATCAAATTTATCAAAATGTTACACTGAAAAAAATAATTGTTGATTTTACACTATAAGACTGGCACCCCAGCTGCCAGTATTAAACAGTAAAATAAGCAGTAATACACTGCCGCGCAAGTAGTGATACGCTACCGCGCTTGTATTAATGAATTATATGTAATATATATCTATCTAACTTTGTGCTCATAAGTCATTAATAACTTTTTGATAAATTTGATAAAATGTTAATATTATTTATCATTTGATTATAATCGTTATTTGATTAATAACGTTCAGAGTTGCAATTTTAAGCATATTTAACTTTGTTTCTCGTCTTAAAAAACCTTTATGAGACGTACTTTATGAATATGTAATAATATTTTTCGCTGTCATGTTCTTAAATCAAAAGTTAATGAGGTAAAGAAATCGCGACAATAATTTGTGGACACCTTGTATGTCCAGGCTAATTTTTTGCATAACTATAAAAGCTGAAATTTATTAATAGGCTCGAAACTTAATTCTTTAGATTTAAAAGGAAGGAGGTGGTTAGATAAATATTGAATTTTGCCTCCCCCCCCATAGAGTCAATTTTTATTCTATGTTGTTTTGATACAATTTAGAATCTGTATTTACTGCCTCTCTAATTGATATTTGTTCGAAGATTGTTTAAATGTGTTATGCACGATTGGATTTATTTAGCAGATTTTAATGCATTTCAATCACACGAATTTGATTATTTTTCGATTCGAAGTACTCATAACATCGTTATATTTTTTTGCTTTCTTCGATCTATACAGAAGAAAATATTGGAATAATGAAAAACTTCTACTTACGATTTCTGATGTATTTACAGGTTTTAGAAGGTCCTGAACACGATTTGACTGTTTTTAGAAAATGTTTGTCCGTGTCTAGGCTATTTTTTTACATAACTATAAAAACTGAAATGTATTGATAGGCTCGAAACTTAATTCTTTAGATTTAAAAGGAAGGAGGTGGTTAGATAAATATTGAATTTTGCCCCCCCCCCCCCCCCCCATAGAGTTAATTTTTGTTCTATGTTGTTTTGATACAATTTAGAATCTGTATTTACTGCCTCTCTAATTGATATTTGTTCGAAGATTGTTTAAATGTGTTATGCACGATTGGATTTATTTAGCAGATTTTAATGCATTTCAATCACACGAATTTGATTATTTTTCGATACGAAGATTACTCATAGCATCGTCGTATTTTTTCTGCTTTTTTCTATCTATACAGGAAGAAAATATTGGATATGTGAAAAATTCCGACTTCCGATTTTCGACGTATTTATAGGTTTTAGAAGGTTCTGAACACGATTTGACTGTTTTTAGAACATGTTTGTCCGTGTCTAAGGCTAATTTTTTGCATAATTATAAAAACTGAAATTTATTGATTAGGCTCGAAACTTAATTCTTTAGATTTAAAAGAAAGGAGGTGGTTAGATAAACATTGAAAGTTTGTGAGTGCTCTAACTCACGAACTACTTCGTAGAATAGGATGAAATTTCATCTAAAGTTTCTTTCTTATGTGAACTGGTGATGATTAGTTATTGGGCAAAATCTCCCAAGAGCGGGCGGGGGGAGGCGCAAATGGATGATTTGTTCGATTTATGTGATGCTTATATCTTCAGTTTATGCACTGCAAAAAAGCGTGGATTTTACAGTATAATACTGGCAGCTGGGGTGCCAGTATTATACTGTAAAATCAGCACTTTTTTTTTTTTTTTTTTTTTTTTTTTTTTTACAGTGTGTGCTTAGAATTTAACAAAACTTCAAATTTAGAATCCTCATGATAAGAATAGATTGTCATTCAATTTTCGTTGTGGTCACTTAAAAGGAGATGCCGAAATTTGATGATATATTCGAAATATGCGATGTTTATATCACCAGTATTCAACTGGTCAATGCACAGAATTCAACTAATCTTCATGCTTAGTATCCTGAATATGGGAATACATTGTCATTCAATTTTGGTTGCAGACATCTAAGAGCAGGTACGTAAATTCAATGATTTGTTCAAAAAAAAAGCAATGCTTATATCTCAAGTTTAAATGCATACGATTAAATGAATCTTTACCTTTATCATCCTCATCATGGGAATAGATTGTCATTTAATTTTGGTTGCAATCTCCTTAAAGAGTGTGCCAAAATTCGACGATATGTTCGAAAGATGCGATGCTTATATTCCCAGTTTAAATGCACGCAAATATACAGGGTGATTATAATTAAAGTTCCACTTACAAAATACTGTAAAAAAGGAGCCACTGGTCAGAAGGACTTCAAATTTGAATTGAATATACTGGAAGAAGGGGGCAACGATATGGCATAAGGAAAAAAAGTTCCAAAGCATATCTATAGATGGCGCTGTAAGCGGTATACTATGCAAATTAAAAGACACTCATGCGCAATTAAAATCCGAATCATCACGTGCTTTTTATGCGGTTTTTGGCCCAAGGACAATTAAAAACCGATTTTTCCCACCCAATGTGGTACGACCTTGCCGTGGTGGATCAGCTTTCCACTAACAGTACCACAACTGTTGACTGATTTGGAAGTCATTTTTTCTGTCAAACAACTGAAACACTCATGCACATTGAACAGTACGGTTGGTTTACTATACAACTCATTGCACAGCCGTCGTATTTCAATTAAAATTGTCACTTGTAGCCGAATCCACTTTCATTTTGGCGCTTACAGTGCCATCTATTGATACAATTTGGAACTTTTTCTTTCTTATGCCGTATCGTTTCCCCCCTTCTTCGAGTATATTCAGTTCAAATTTGAAGTCATTCTGACCAGTGGTTCCTTTTTTGCAGCATTATGAAAGCGGGACTTTAATTATAATCTCCCTGTATTTGTTTTTCCTGAATTAACAGTCACCATAGTCTAATATTCCATAACAATATTATGCGTTTATATATATATATATATATATATATATATATATATATTAACATAATTTTATTTATTATTTAATTATCATTTATCTGTCTTTAGACAGCATTTGCTTTAAAAGTTAATCCATTAATAGTTATAAATAGTTTTTATTATATAATGGTATTTATTTTACTAATAATTCAATAGATGGCAGCACCTCGCTGATTCATTTGAATACATGGTGGTGTTCAATTTTAAATTTTCTGTAGAGGGCGCTGGTTATATATATTGGGGAGTGTGCTTGGCTATGCTGTACATTGTTGATACTTGGTCCATGGTCCATCATCATTTTAAAAACTTTTTTGGCAACATGCACTGGTGATCTCCAATGCTTGTATTATGTGCTTTCTCATGCTTTCAATTCGGTAATTTTTTGTTTTTTTTTCCTCTATCCTTTTTAATATTGTTTTATTTTGAACTTAATTGTTGTTTAATAGTTTATTTCTCTATTTTATGAGTGTGGTTGTCCCAAATTCATATTCTTTAGCTATTTTATGGCTAATATGAAGATGAAACCACACATTTTATTTGTGGAACTTTAGGCATTTGGGACCTGACGATTCTGTCTAAGTTCTATAAATTTCTATTATTCAATTTCTGCTAATTTTTACTATGTTTTTGGATCTAAGTTAAGCGTGTTGGGGGGGGGGGAGGTACTGTAATGTTGTCAATTAGTTATTTTAATTTTATTCATAATTTACAGTTTTTGTTGGTTGTCGGTAATGTTTATTTAATGGTTATATATATATATATATATATATATATATATATATATATATATATATATATATATATATATATATATATATGTTATATAAAAAATTATTTCCTCGCAAATCCTTCACATTTATTTCGCATTATCCTTTAAATTAATCTAACTTCTGACATAGTCAGTATTTCCTTAATTCTTAATAATATTTATTCCTATTTAATGTCCTTTTAAAAGTAAATATCCGTATATTAATAATTATCTTATTCCAAATCTTAATCTAAAATTTTAAGTTCATTCGTAACTTTTATCAGCTCCCCAATCTATAAAATTCCGAGTCGCTTTCTCATTTCGAATGTTTTTAAAAAAGCCATTTTCTTTTTATTATTATTATTCCATGCTCTGATTTTCGCGCGCTGGGATTTTTTCACTTCAAAATTGAAACGCGGCCAGTGGAGGAACTCTTTCCTGTTTTAGCTGCTCCCTCTCGCCTCATTCGCTGGTCGGGAGGTCGCCTCTCACTCATTGGTTTGTGCGCTCGTGACGTCATTTTTCTGTATGTCTACGCTCAGGAACAAAACTCGTTCGCATCCTTCGGAGAGGAGGATTTTTGACGTGTTTGGAAGTATAAACAAATATCTATCTGGTGTTTTAGTCCCGTAGAATTTTCATATCAGCTATTTAACATCTTTAAAACAATGTAGTGATCCATCGTGGAGCCTGAGGGCGATAAGTTTATACCTGTGGGAATTGTTACGGCATCGCTCTTATTCTAAATAAAAGATTTGTCTGCAAATTGGCTGGTATTTATGGAAGAAACTCTTGTGGACTCTTTTCATTGCCTCACCTCTTCGCCGTGATTGATAATATCGACTGCAACTTGCTACATCTTTGACGGACTGCCATTTTCCCGTGGAGTATTGCATCTCGGGTGTCTCATCTTAGTCAAAACGCCACATATATATATATATATATATACACCAACATATAAAAAAACAACTACGATGGTGCTAAGATTGGTACAAAAGTTGCTCACGTAACGTTATCGAAGACAAAATTCTTATCATTGTAAGACAGCAATGTACCAAATTTCTATGAAATAATGATTATTAAAAAGGAAACAAAAACTGCCTTATAGACAGATTTTCTTAATAGGAAGAATAAGAGTAAAATTTTTTTTAAATTTTAAATTACTTTCGTGTTCAATATTCCATACTTAATATATTATCTCCATAGTTATAACTTACATACATAGTTGCATTATATTACATACAGGGTGCAGATTAAACCTCAAGAAACACTCAAAAAACGTTTAAACGGATAAAACAAGAACTGTGAGAGAAGTGTGTACATCTATACAAAAAGACTATGCGCTACCATATGAGAGCGACTTCAGTGCCTCCTAGCGGTGGAATTGGGAAGTTATCGACCCTATCTCGAAAACTATGAGAGAGATGGTGAAACAAAGTCAATTACAAAATTATAGAGCGTCCTCCATTTAGTATGAAGTGATGTACAAAATGTGTATGAAATGATGATCTTTCATGTAAGAATAACTGAATTAGAAACCCTTACATGTGAATTTTTATAGTTATAGAATCAACGGTTTAAATAAATTACTAATCGCGGGCAGAAAGGTGACATTATAAGGCAAATCCAGATTTGTTAGTAAAAAAACACATGTAAAAAAGGTACAATTTATTATAATAAGAAAATCAAATTAAGTATGCCCACTGTGTTCGAGATCGGCAGCAGTGCATGTGTATGCATGTGAGTGCACGTGCACGGCTATTGCTGCCGATGGTGGACAAATTGAGAAAACTTGATTGTCTCATTAAAATAAATTGCATCTTGCTCATATCGGCAGTTTTATTAAAACTGTTCATTTACTTCCTAACGCCACACTTCTGCAAACGATTAGTGATGTATTTAAACTGGCGATTGGATACCCAAAAACTCCAATAAAGATTCTAATAAAGTTATTTTTACATTTCATACACCATTTCATAATAAATCGAGAACGCTCTTCATTTTTACTTTCTTCTATCTTTACAAGAAGAAAGTATTGGATTCGTGAAGAAATTCGAATTCTGGTTTTCGACAGATTTATACGTTTTAGAAGGGGTGAACTCGATTTGTCTGCTTTTAGAAAATGTCTTTTCTGTGAGTCTGTCTGTCTGTATGTAAATATATATATATATATATATATATATATATATATAATTAATAATGGGAGACTGGAATGCTAGAATTGGGGAAAAAAAGAAAGGTGAGTTCTCAGTAGGAAATCATGGATATGGGATGCGTAATGAAAGAGGAAACAGATTGATTGAATTTGCAGAATGTGAACAGATGTATATCATGAATTCATTTTTCAAGAAAAAGCCACAAAGAAAATGGACATGGCGTAGTGCAAATGGCTCAACAAGTGAAATCGACTACATCTTGACAAACAAAAAGCATCTTATTCAGGATTGCAGCGTTCTCAATAATTTCAATACAGGAAGCGATCACAGGTTAGTTAGATGCAAACTGCTTTTAAATACTAAAGTTGAAAGAATGAAGCTTTTGCAATGCTCAAAGAAATCAGTCGATATTATAAATCTCCAGAAACATAAAGAAGAATTTAAGTTAGAACTTAAAAATCGTTTTCAAGTACTTCAATCAATTTTAGAAGAAGATCAAGATGTTACAGTAGTGAACAAGAAAATAACAAATACTCTGCAAGAAATCGCAAGGACGATAGCTGGTGAAGCACAAGTAAAGCAAACAAAGAAAATAACAGAAGAAACAAGAAGATTGATGAAGAAACGCAGAGAATTTAAAATGAAGAAAAACTATCCTAAATCAAGAGTTGAATATGCAGAATTATGTAAAACGGTAAGAAAATGTGTTACAGAAGATATCAGAAAATTTAACTGTGATCTTGTCAAAAAAGTTCTAGAAGATAACAAAAGTTTAAAATCAGCTAAGCGCAAACTGTGTGTTGGAAGAAAAGGTATTTTTGCACGGAAGAGAGCAGATGGAACAATCACCAAACTCAATAATGAAATTGTAGACATTGTCGAAAAATTCTATAACGATCTATATAAATGTGAAGATCAAAGGGAAATCAACCTACATGATCCACTAGTAAACATAACAGAAACTGAAGAGATAATCCCAGTGATGACAGATGAAGTTGTACAAGCCATTAGAGGCATGGAAAAAGGTAAATGCCCTGGCGAAGATGAAATTACAATTGACATTATCAAAGAAGCAGGAGAAGAATTTGCAAAAATGCTAGCCTTACTGTTTTCCAAATGTCTCGAGAAATCAGATGTACCAGAAGATTGGAATAATGCTGTGATGGTGCTACTTTATAAGAAAGGAGAAAAGAAAAACATTAAAAACTACCGTCCAATCAGCTTACTGTCAGTGATTTATAAAATTTTCACCAAAGTTTTAACGACAAGACTTGAATCAGCTCTGGACTCAGCTCAACCTAGAGAACAAGCAGGATTTCGAAGTGGATTTAGCACAATGGATCATATTCAAACAGTAAGGGAAGTTATAGGAAAACATAAAGAATATAATTTACCTCTCTGCCTTGTCTTTATTGATTATGAAAAAGCCTTTGATTCGGTCTACACATCTGCAGTAATTACTTCTCTGGAGGACATTGGTATAGACAAACCTTATATCAATATCATAAAGAAGATCTACAAGAAAGCAACAGCCACCATCCGTTTGGACAAAGGAAAAGCGAAGATCAAGCTTGGAAGAGGAGTAAGACAAGGAGATACCATTTCGCCTAAGCTTTTTACTGCTGTCTTAGAAAGTATTTTCAAGAAGCTGGATTGGGAAAACAAAGGGATTAGAATAAATGGGGAATATTTAAGCCATCTCCGGTTTGCTGATGACATTTTAATTTTCAGTAATAGCCCTGAAGAATTGCAAAATATGCTAAAAGATTTGGCAGAAGCTAGCATTAATGTGGGATTAAAAATAAATTTGGAAAAGACTAAGGTGATGTTCAATTCATTTGCATCAAAAAAGAAAATCGTCTACAACAACACTGAGATTAAAGATGTTGAAAGTTATATGTACCTTGGACAAGAAATATCATCAGACAGCAGTATCATGAATGAAATTAATAGAAGAATAAGAAATGGATGGAGTGCTTTTGGGAAGAACAATATTATTCTGAAGAGTAACATGCCTCTTTGTTTGAAAAGGAAGGTGTTTAACCAATGTGTTTTGCCTGCACTAACTTATGGAGCAGAAACTTGGACACTAACAAAACGGATGGTACAAAGATTACAAACAACACAGCGAAGTATGGAAAGATGTATGCTAGGCATAACCAGAAGAGACTGAAAGAGAATAACGTGGATAAGAAGTCAGACGAAAGTTTTTGACATCATCGAGAGAATTAAACGGCTAAAATGGAAATGGGCTGGGCACATTGCAAGAAGACAAGACAATAGATGGAGCACAAACACCCTACAGTGGTATCCCAGAGATGTAAAACGACCAAGAAGACGACCTCAAGTAAGATGGAGTGACGAAATCAGAAAAGTGGCTGGTGTTAATTGGATGACTAAAGCACTAGACAGGCAACAATGGAAGAATCTGGGGGAGACCTACATCCAGCAGTGGATTGAAAACGGTTGATGATGATGATGATGATATATATATATATATATACAGGGTGGTCATAAAAAAACTTTGCCGATATATAGAACTGTAGCGGCCGGTCCATTCAACCGATCGAGATGAGATTTCAGATATAGTTATTCACAGGTATGAGCTGAGGATTCTGTGAACGGAAGTAAATTGGCTCTCACGGTTACGGTTATTGCTACAGAAACTCGAAATTTTCAAATGGCAATGCCCCTTTTTTTTCATCGCATAATGCTCAGCGCATACTAAACCCTAAAAAGCGCTGGAACGGTACGTGTATCGCAATAAACGGACGCGCTATGCACGCACAAAAACAGCTCTGCGAACGGCCAAATAAAAAAAAACACAATCAGGGCGCACGAAGGAAATTTGCATATGACAGAGGCAAAACACCAATCATGGAACGCCGTTCGCCAGATAGTCAGCGTAGAAAACGGATAAAAAGTGGGTGGGAATGTTAGTTCTTCAGTCGGGAGCTCGCACATGCCGACGAAATGACTCTTCCAGCGAAAGTTCGTGGTGAATTGGTAAAACTCTGTTATCAAAATGGGATGAATGCTGCGAAAACCTTGCGTGTCTACCGTCGAAACCATCGCCAAATACGTGGCCCATGTAGCTCGCAAGCTCTTCGTGATTTAGTAAAGAAATTCGAAGAAACTGGCTGCACCTGTGATAGACCGCGATCCGGACGACCAACTGTTCCTGAGGATACTGTTATGGAAGTGCATCCCACAGTGACTATAGGACACATGCAAACTGCAAGAGGTGCATCTCGTGTATTGGATATACCGAAATCAACGGTCCTAAAGCTACTGCGCTCTTCAATCCGCATGTTTCATTACCGGTACCAGCGCTTCCAGATGTTGGAAGTGGGGGACCATCAACAACGTATAGACTTTTCTAATGAATTTCTTATCCGATATGATGGAGATAACAATTGGCCTCTTCGCATATTATGGACGGACGAGGCACATTTCACCTTAACTGGCAACGTCAACACCAAAAATTGTGTGCACTGGGCAGACATGAATCCGCACGCTGTGGCACCAGTACCTATAAACGACGTCAAAGTTACTGTGTGGTATGGCATTGCAGGCACAATTATTCTCGGACCGTACTTCTTTGAGGAAGCGACACCAACGGGATTTGTAACTTACTCTGTAACAGGCTCCCGCTATACGGCAATGCTGCAACGTCACGTCATACCAGAATTGCTACAGCGAAATGCACTGAATGACTTCATTTGGATGCAAGATGGTGCACTTCCACATATAGCGAAGTCTCTTCGCAGGGTACTGGAACAGCATTTTGGCGACCGTGTCATCTCACGCCATTTTCCATTTCCGTGGCCTCCGCGATCCCCCTACCTCACTCCTATGGATTTCTGATTCTGGGGATATCTCAAATCTTGAGTGTAGATGGGCAATCCGCAAACTTTGCCAGATTTGAAAGATTCTATCAACCATGAGATTGCAAACATCCCTCATGCGATGTTACGTTTGGCTGTATTGTCCACAGTCGCCCGCATGCAATGTGTAATTGCCTGTGGTGGCACCCATGTGGAAAATGTGTAATCAAAATAAAAGTTTTCTTTTCTCCGATCTGTGTTTTAATCAGTAATTGGTATACTGTCTCTGTGTCATATGCAAATTTCCTCCGTGCACCCCGCCCCGATCGTGTTTTTATTTTTATTTTTATTTTATTTTATTTTATTTTTTTTGGCTGTTGGGTTTTCACATGCGCTGAGCATTTTGCGACGAAAAAAATGGGCGTTGCCATTGGAAAATGTCGAATTTCCGTACCTATAACCGTAACCGTGAGCATCACTTTGTTGCCGTTCACAGAATCCCGAGCTCACACCTCTGAATAACTATATCTGAAATCTCACCTCGATCGGTTGAACGCTAGAGCTCCATATATCGGCAAAGTTTTTTTATAACTACCCTGTATATGTGGGTGCTCTATCTCAAGAACTAATGCACGGAATTTAATAAAACTTTACATTCAGTTAGACCTTGATATAAATTGGTGTTGATTAGTTTTTTGTGTAAATCGCTCAATAGGGGGCGCTGTTATGCAATGCTATGCTGCTATGCAAATTTCACCAAACTTCATATTCTGTTAGACCTTGACACAAGTAAATCCTTATTAGGTTTTGGTGTATACCACTTAAAAGGTGTCGCTACTATGCTTTATTTTTCACGATTTCTCAAGAACGAATACTAGATTGTCATTTCACTTTGGTTGCAGACAATTTGATTTATATATAAAAAGTTTTGCGATGATCACAACATCCTAATTGTAATTGACTTTGTTTCGCTATCTCTCATAGTTTTCGAAATAGGGTCGATAACTTCTAAATCTCTCGCTGCACTCACTCTCATATGATAGAACATACTCGTTTTATTACAGATAGCCTAGCAGTTTTAAGGAATAACAAGAAAATATTACAAGCGTACTATTTGAGAAAATAATTTTCTTTTAACAGGGAAGTATTTCCATTCGGCACAATCTCAAAAGAAGTAAAAATAAAAGTTTAGAAGATACACTTTTAGGCTTACAATGTAGCAATGTAAAAATAATTACTTATTTACGCGAACTCTCTAAAAGAGGTCATGTTATTATTCCCTCTCTATTCAATGGTCCAGAAAAGATTCCAAAATAGAGAAAATGTACAAAGTTGAAGAAAATTTATCTTATTTTTAGAAATCTGTTCTTTTTATAACTTCGACCGTGACTCCAGAAAGTTTCGAATTTGACCTACATGCCAAGCGGAATGTCATTACATATAATAAAATATGAGATACATTTATCACTGGAACACTAATATTTGAAGGGCCATGTGCCAAAAGAAGGCTAAGCATGACTACAAGATATGTATTTAGAAACCCTCCCCTCCTTTCCGCATTCACGAGGTCAATAAGTTCGCGGATATTTCTAAGTTTTTATCAAATCCAAGACATGTCTGAGTTTGAAAGTTTATTTTGGATATTTTTTGAATATTCAAATCCAATCCAATATTTTTGTTTTAATTATCTTTTACAGAACATATATATATATATATATAATAAAACTTTTGTTAATAATAACTATTAAATATATAATCATCATACTCTTCGTTCTGCTATTTAAAATAATATCTGCAATACATAAAGGAGTACTTATTTAGAAGACTTTCAACATGTTAAATAAATAAATAAATATATATATATATGTTATTTAATGGATATATATATATATATATATATATATATATATATATATATATATATATATATATATATATATATTACAATTATAAATTAAATATTATTGTTCGTTTTTAGTATATTGAACTGAATCTTCTTTTTTTCCCCATATATAGCGTTTTTTCTCATTATATAGAGAAAAAAGACGATTCACAAAAACATCTTTTCAAAGGAAACAAAAAAAACAGCCTGAAAGTAGTGGCTTATAAATGGTGTGATATGAAATTTCCAAGCTTATATTATGGTACTTATTTTCAATTAACTAAGTTAGTATATGAAAGTCAAGTCCCTACGTGTATGGGCCAAAATCGCATATGTGATTTCTCAGTCCGCAGTATATCTCCTCGGCATCTCTGTGATTGTTCTGCAATATTATGTTACTTCTACTGTAGAAATCTGTATTTTTAATCTTTAAAATGGAATTTAAATATCTCAAAAGTCACTACTGTCCTCTGTCCTCAACCCATAACTTGATTATTAAAACCATGAACAAACAAAAATTACTAAAACTTTTTGAAAAACCAATGCATTTATTACAAATATGAATCTCAAGAAGCATAATAATATAATTTTTATATGAGTGAAATGCGTTATATTTATTTTGGTTGGGTTTAAAGTTGTGTCCCTCACTTTTGTGGGTACTACTGTCCCAGTGTATGGATTTCCTCATATTTCACCAGATGGCAGCATGCAGTCATTTACAGTATTTTTTCCAGTAGGGCACCACATGTTGTTCTTAAAAAATCGCCATTGCTTCCTGTTTGTTCAGAAAGACGATTTTTTGGATTGAAAATAATGGAAAAATGTAAGAGTAACTATATTAACCATCACTACTGATCCCACTATTAATTTAAATATTGATATTTATTGATTGACCAATATATAGCCATTTAATCGTCGGTTTGATATTTCTTTGAAACTAGTGCATATAATTTTCCAAAAATGTTCTTTTTAAAGTAAAGTGGGAAAATTGCAAGGTCACTACTGTCTCTGTCACTTCTGTTCCTTACAATTTGTGTTTTGTCCTACAAAAACGGTCATATCATATTTATTTTTCAATAAAGTCTGGGTACATCTACTAATTAGTATTCGGAAATATGTTAATGGTCATTAAAAATTGAATTTGAACTATGAGACTTTTAAAAATCAGATATCAGTAGGAAACCAGTAGCCAAAAAACCCATTTATGAGCTTTTGCTCATTTGTTCATAAAAATACATCATAACGTGTTTCTGAAAAAAAAAAAGTTATACACAAGGGGCTAGGCGGCCAGCTTAATATATATATATATATATATATATATATATAAAGGAAAGACATAAAATATTTGCTTTAGTAAAATTTTCGAATTTTATATTTTAATTACGAACTTTGACTTACGAACTTCAGATCAATTACTTTTTCAAATGTCTTAATTATTTTTTCATATATTTAGTATAAACTATTTATTGACATTAGGGATGAATTTTGCAATATAACGAAAATAACAACAAAAAAGAAAAAAATTAAGATGTGACAGAATCTGTGTTTTTTCCAGCATTTTTTTTTCTCAAAAACTAATTAATTAATTTCAAAATCTACCCTTAAAGTTATAGGGTAGACTCTTATAAACATAATTTAAAAAAAAAGAAATCAGTGCTTATTATTGTAAATTGAAAAAGAATAAAGGATTTTAAAATTGTTGATTTTTTTAATTAAAAAATACATCTAAAACCCAAAGTTCATTTCACTGAAATTTAAACAATTTAAATGTTTTTCCTTTTTTTCAATAATAACTAATTAAAAGTCTTTAGTTAAGCTTTAATTTAATAAGTTTTAGAAAATGGTTTTATTTTTACTATGGAATTAATTTATAAACTTTGTCTCGACCCAAAATAGTCTAAATATTAAAAAATGTATTTATTGTAATTTGTAGTAAAAATATATCAATTAACAGTTTAAAAACCTTTTTACACATATTTATTATTCTGTTTATTATATTGCTGCCATACTTCCTAGCGTCTTTTCAGGATTGAATTTTGGGGCAGGGATATTCTTAAAATTTTCTCGAGATCTAAGCGTGATCGGTTTTTTGTTTTTATGTGATTCATTGGAGAAAAGTTTGTTTTACACAAGTATGGCATTGAGAACGGGACAAGTATTTTATAAAAGTAACAGTACTTTTTTGTGTAATATTTAGAAATTCATCCTGCAAAAACATAATAAAAAGATAATATTTTAATTTCTGGTTCTTAAACATTTTCTTAGAACACCTAAGATCTTTCCTCGTAACACCAGTGTGCAAACATCTGTTTTATATTGATATTGGATTTGAAGAAAGCGTTCAAAATTCTGGGGAAGCAGATTAACCTGTTCGGAATATAATTAATCATTTTCAAGTGCATAAGTGATGTACTATTGATGTCGCTAAAATCATTTAAACAAGTAATTTTCAAAATAAATTTTAGATCAAACAGATAAAAATGCAGTTAAACAAAAATTAACATTATTCTGCAAACAAGAAATTTATTTTTCTAAATTGATACTCCAAACCACCGTGCTGAAAAGTAAAAAAAAAAGCTTCAATGAAATCGATGTAAAAGTCTCTTCATATACTACTTTAAAACTTTGATGTTGATGCATTTTGAATACCAATGGTAAACAGTACTTTGACTGTACTTTATAATGCAAAACTTCAAATTACGGTCAAAATTAACACCGGAAAATGAACATCTGTCAGTTAATTTTATCAAACGTTTCCACGAGTTCGTTAATTTTTCCAGCATCAAATTGCACACGAGAAGAATAATTGACATAATTAATGACGAAATATTTTCATTTCTCGTTTCTTCGAGCAACAACAACAATAAGAAAAGCTTATACACGTTCATTACATTCGGATTAAAAAAAAAAAAATTAGTCTTGTCGCAAGAATTTAATGAACAATACAAAATTGAAGTGGGAAAAAGTAAAAGTAAATGAATATTTTAAGCTGTGTTTGAAAGCATCAAATTATTTTTCATCATCCCGCATGTGCTCTTCGTTTTGAATTTTTTTTTTCTGCTTTTAAAATGAACAACTTTAAAGAGGTTTAAATTAGCATCACCATCATCTCGCCCTATATTAAGTATCAATTAAATAGACGGAATTAAAATTTAATTAATAGAGGATTTTAGCTTATAAGTAAGTAAGAAAAAAATATTTATTATTATTTTTTTATTGTGTGTCAACTGCGTATTTTTTCAGCAAATCACATTTTTTAAAACTGATACTTTAAATCACTGTGTTAAAAATCGAAGAGGGAATGTAAAAAATATGCTTTTATGCGTAATGAATTTTTATCTTAATGAATTCTGAATGTGGCTGACGAGATGAATCTTGAATGGCAATTTGCAGTGCAGCGCAATAAATTATGGTCAAATTTAACACCTAGAAAATGAGCATATGCCACTTGCTTTGATATGAAACTTAATATGAAACTTTTACACAAAATTATTAATTTTTACACCGCCAAAAAACAATAATTGATGTAATCAAGTGTGATCTACCTTTATTTTCTCCTTCTTTACACAACAACGACAGCGATAAAAAGCTTATCGGTGTTCATTATATTCAGATACTTTTAAAATTAATTTCGTCACTAGAATATAATGGAAAATGAAAAACTGTAGAAAAAAGTGTATATTTTACTGTTTGTATTAGCTGTGTTTGAAGCGTCAAATTATTCTACCACAACCAACATATTTTCTTCATGTTAAAGTTTCTTTTTTAAGTTTTTAAAATGAGCTTTTTAATAACATTTAAATTAGCATCACTATCATCTCTTTCTATATTAAATATCGCATTAAACTGACGGAAATAAAATTTAATTAAATCAGGATTTTTAATTCGTATGTAAAAAAGAAAAATGTGTTTTTTTTTTATTTACTATTTCTTGGTTTTCTGTCGACTGTGCAGCGTTCGGTTGCGTCGAACTTTTTTCTTCGAATTTTTCTTCTTTACTTTTCTCTTCATCCTAAAAGAAATAAAAAGAATCATTTTAGCATTCGAAAAGAGATTTTTGTTAATGCATCATTAAGTTCTCATCAATTACTACAAAAGAAAAAGAAAAGAACAACAATTATTTTTTTTTTAATTCAAAACTTTCACTTAGCGACTTTTTTATCAAAATGTTTTACAGTTCTTTATTATGCAACTATAATCTTTAGGTAATTTAGTTTCATCAGAAAGAAATTTCATTGAAATAATTAACTATTTTTAATGCGATTGAATATGCAGTTTGGTACAACAATTTTGCAATACTTCATGAAAGCATGTGTATTTCATGCATTTAACCGTATTTTAAAAGTTGATTTTAATGCCAAAGTAAATAGATAATATATCAAAGTAAAGATTAATTTTATAGAGAATTTTAAAGATATATAAGATTTAAACTATTATTAATGCTAATGTTATGCTTGAAAAAACAGTAAGAACCTGTTCAGCTAATATAATTTTTTTTTTATAATTCTTGTAAACTTCACATTTTTTAATTATATAAAAAAGGTATAATTGGAAAATATAAAATGTCTTGCATAAATAGATGAATTTTAATTAGTTTAAATCCCAATAGCCAGTCCTCGTAACTTCTCAATCGCTCCAAGTGATCACAGTCACAACGGTGACCGAAAGATGACTCACTGTTAAAAACTTTCAGTAAACTGTCCTGTCATTCGACCGTTTTTATAGAAAACGGTTACATAACCGTAATTTAACTCTAATATGACCATAATACGGGCAATAATATGGTCAGAATAGAGTGAAATTACGGTTATGTAACAGTTTTCTATAAAAACGGTCGAATGGCTGAACAATTTATTGCAAACTTTTAATAGTGCTCCATCAATTCGCCACATTATGACTTCCATGTGAACGTCTCTTTGTGATTACACCGATAAGCCATCGCGACCGATTCTTTAGTTACTTGCAACTCGTGAGAGTAACAAAATTTTAGATTTATTTTTATTTTATTTATTTATTTATTATTTATATTTATTTACTTATTTTAGGGGGAGGGGGGGATGTTTAGAGTAACACTCTTCTTTCAATGTCTGGAAATAAAACACTCTGATGTTTCCAAAAAAAAAAAAAAAACTTTAATTTGTACTTTATAAAGTACAGGACAATAATATATGAAATACTAAACTAAATTACTTTAAGAAGACATGAAAACTTATCCATAATAATAAATGCATTATTTACTGTGTATTACTTAAGCGATATAGAATTTTAAAAGATAGTCCGATTTCAGCAAGCCTTTATTACATTTCTTTATAAAATAAAATTAATGCCTAAGATAGCAACTCCGGTAAAAAGTTTATCTAAGCGCTAAGTAAACCTAAAATTATTATCACAAACAATTAGTTAATTAATTGCTTACGACTTATACTTGTCTAGAACGCTGAATTAATACTAAAATAACTTCTGAATTGTTTCTAAGTTAATTTAGAAAACTTAATGCAAGATATAATTTTGTTATGATGCGTTCTTTAATTACAGACAAAACATTTTTTCCCTCACAAACTTTGTTAAGTCAGCAATAGCCGCAAAAAATTGGACTACTTAATTTCCTCCTAATTAGCTTTATATTACGTAAATAATTTATTTCCTCACCAAAATTTTATTAGAAATTTACTTTGAGATCGAAAATAATCTATTGATTTCACTTACTAAAATGTGAAAGAGTAGTAAGGTAAAAGTTATCCTTTGGGCACGGTGTATAAATGAATCTGTTTACTGATAACAATAAATAAATAAAAGAAAAAAAGTAAGAATGAAAAAAAAAAAAAAACTTTTCTTATTGACAGATTTTATTGATTTTCTTTATGAGGCAGAGTGGTAAAGACGTAGTAAATACACCGAAAAAAAATTGTTGATTTTACAGTATAATACTGGTATCCCAGCTGCCAGTATTATACCGTAAAATTAACAGTAATAAACAGTAAAATAAGCAGTAATACGCTGCTGTGCATGCCAGTATTATATTGTAAAATCAACAATTTTTTTTTGCAGTGTACTTTTTAAATTACCCGCCCCCCCCCTTTTTTTTAAAATATTAGAAAATCTTTCTTTTTTTTGGTGTGTTTTTTCTCTCCATTTAACTACCGCTTATGAAAGGTACCCATCCTCAAAATTCCTGATTTTGAGAAAAGTGATTGTATCTGAGGTTGGCTCTGTTATTTTTCTCTTCATTTAACACTTTCCAATATAGTTGAAAAGTGTTTATGACTTCGGTTTGTCTGTTTCTTCATTATTGTTTACAATGTTCATTATTGTTTGTTAGTCTCTATCTCTCGTAAATATACTTGGATTGACATGTACTTTTTATATGTTATTGAGATTTATTATATAAGGGTCGCCCAAATGAAAGTGGCATTGCTGTAATAATTCCGCCATTTGAAGAGAAAGATGACTGTACATGCTCCTATAGAGGACGCAGAGCGCTGGGAATGCATGCGATATCGTCAGATCCCGCCAGATGCGTGTGTGACAGCGTGAGAGAACGTTAAAAGGCATCGTTCGCATCATGGATGCTTCTAAACGGTTCAACGCGCGATCGTGCAATTTTTAACAGCGGAAAATGTGAGCCGACGTGGCATGCTGTCACGTCCTGTATCCTCTTGCATAATAATGCTCGTCCTCATGTGGCTGTGGCGTGCCAAACATTGTTACGTCAATTTAGCTGCGAGGTTCTCGAACATCCCCCTTACAGCCCAGACCTCTCACTGTGTGACTACCACATCTTCGGTCCGCTCAAGAAAGCTCTGAAGGGACGGCAAATTGCCAACGACAATGAGGTCCAAGCTGCCGTTGAAAATTGGTTCCACAACCAACCCCGGAGCTTTTTCACCCAGAGTATTCATCGTCTCGTTGACCGCTGGGACACTTGTTTCAACCTACAAGGTGACTTGTTTAGCTTATCTGTCACGTCTGTATTACTTCTTTCGTTTTTATACTAATTTATATTAATATCCTTAAATCATTTCTCAAACCGACTGTAGTGCCACTTTCATTTGGGCGACCCATATAGAATGTTCATTATTGAAAATTAAGCACATAGCATTTATAGTTCGTGTACAGAGATAAACAAGAGAATTCCATTACGTTAGGATCTATGAGGAAAAATCGTTTGCAGAGCATTTTATTGATGTTACGATATTTCAAACATAATGAGATTGATATGCATAACTGAGGTGGACTAACACATACTATCTAAGGAGTACAGAATAAGTAGCATTTCTAGTTCGTTTACAAGGACTTATAAAATAAGTCCATTGCTTTATAATCTACGCGAAAAAATCGTTTGCGGTGTATTTTAATGAATTTACGATACTTCAAACATAATGAAATTTTCATGGATCATGGAGGTGCAGTAAAACATAATTTCTATAGATTATAGAGTGCATAAATTCTATAAATCATATACAGGGCTGCACGACAGAATTTGCACACATTACCGGATATGGACAGCAATTGATGAAAATGGATTTTTAGTGCGTTATCTGTTTTTTAAACTGTTTATTTAGATATCTTATTTCATTAAAAGAAATTTCTTAACAATACTCTCTTAATGTTGAAAGGTAATTTATAAGCTATGCATGATGTAGGATTTTTCATTCTTTTTTCTTTTTATTCAGATTTGAAAAAGAAAAAAAAACTGGTGATAATGATCTCGAAAAGAATTGAATTGCACCGTTATACATTTCTTCTGTAAGATTTCTAGAGATATTCTTTAAGTATTAAATTTTAGTTGCATTTAATTTTATTAAAACGTGATCCCCGAATAAAATTATTCCTATTCATATTAATGTCTGTTATATTAATTTTATTTAAAGACAGTTAACTGACTTACTTCTCCATTTGTTTTATCTCCTTTGGCTGGCAGGACGCCGTTATTTTTCAAAGTTTTTCTCACTTTGAAGCCCCTGAAGGACGCCTGGATTTTCTCCGCCGCTTTCTCTTCGGACATGGTGTTATCACCACCTGAAATGAGAAACAAAATGCAACTTCATAGTAATTCGTAATTAATAAATGGTATTTATTAATTAAAGCAGCCGCCACCTTGAATATGTCGTCAAATTTGATTACCAAAGAGGGGCCGCTTCATTGAAACTCCCCGATCAATCCCCATGTTAACGTATGGAAAAATTTAGAAGAGCGTTTACTCATTAACTAAGATAATTGAAGCAGTCGGAGCAAAAGAGTGCCAAGGCACATTTTTGAACTTCTGAGATATTTTAATTTGAAAATTTGATCCAATACTCAAATCAAGATATATAAACTAAAGTTTTTTCGCCAATGTCTTAGTAACATTTGAGATATTCTGAGTAACAATATGGCATTACTTTAATGATATTACTATTATGTTTTTTTGTAAATTAGCTATCTTCATTGGGGGCATAAACATAGGGGCAAAATGATTTGGGGCAAAAATGAAACCTGGGACATATGCTGCCACCAAGTGACTTTAGAAAGAAATTATATGTAGGATATTATAATTTACAATATTAAGCAACAGATTACAGTGTTAGATTTATTTCACCAAAAATGTGGCTTGGCACTTTCTTGCCCCGACCCCCTCAATTATTAAAAGATGGTTTTCCTCATCAGAAAGTAGACTTCAGAAGTCAATGTTGTGTGTTTTTAAAATTTGTCTCCTTAAATTTTAAGTATTTAAAAATACTTATAAATTTCCACTTGATGAGACTTCATCATCTTCTTAGAAATACTTAAAATTTAAGGAGACATTTTTTGAAAACGTACAACGTCGGCATCTGCCGTCTACTTTCTGATGGCGAAAACCGTCTTTTAATAATTATCTTAGGTAATGCGTATTCGCGCTTTTAAGTATTTTTATAGGTTAACATGGGACTTCGCGATCGGGGAGTTTCAGTGAAGCGGCTTCTTAAATAGTACAGTCAGAACAATGAACAGTCTGCTCTTATCCGGTATCCTAATTTGCACAAGTTTTCCTTTCCCAAAGAATGACACAAGCATATCTATATTATAAAACCAAAACTTATCCGTGAGTAATGCTGACATCTTTTTGACGGTGGCAACACCTGACCAACAATTTTCGTTTTTACCGCAATTTTTTTAACTTCTAAACATCGCACAATTTAAATTTTTACAGCGTCGAATAGGAAAAAAAAACTTCTCCCAAATGCAATTTATTTAAAAATTGTATCTCAAATATTTTATGGTTTTTAAAATAATTTTCAAGCATGATTAAAAAAAAAAATCTTTGTCGCGTGCAGCCCCATTACATAAGATAAACCCGTTTCTACTTAGAACAATATAAATAGTTCAGCATTTGTTTCCGGCTAATACTCCATAACGAAATTAGAACTTCATCAATAAATAAATAAAATAAATAAAATAATATAAATAAAGTGCAAATTTAAAAGACATGTAATCTAATTACGTTCTTAAACCACTGAAATAGCCAGACTTAAAAAAGGCTGCTGTAAGTAGCGAAATCTTTGGCGATTTCATTGGCTATTAACTCCTGGCATGTGGCTAATACGGAAGTATGTATTTTAATGAATTTCAAAACATTATTTGAATACATAGTTGATATTGAATTGATTTGAGTATATAGTTGAAATGCTTTTTGGTGCTGTTAAAGGGCAATAAAAAAATTATTAAATGTAATAAATCTTATTAGAGTTTTTTTTTTTTTAAAAGAAAGGTTTTTCAACTATATTCTAATTCTGTAAATTGGGTAACCCACGATGGAACCCCTATTTATTTAATAAAATTAAAAATAAAAGCCTTGTTTTAATAAAATTAAACATTTTTAAAAGAGTATAAATGATCTAAGTGTTTCAAGATGCATAAAACTTTATATAGTCCAGTCTGTGTGCACTGGTTACATTAAAGTGATAACCAATGTTAATCGCAGAAAATGGAGGCTCGAACTGATCGGCTAACTCGTGTAACGATCGTTTTAATTTACAAGTTATTGTGCTTCAATAATGGGAAAGTTGAACTCGTAAGAAATGTTGATAGTAATGCTCACTGAGATTCACAATGCTCGTTAACTTTGAGCTCAAATCAAACGAACCTTTTTCAAGAGAAATTAATGTAACTATTCTCTCTTGAGTAGTATAAAATTTCAGGAATCTTGACAGGTTTCAAATCAAGTGATAAAACTTTTAAATACATATTGTCAACCGACTTCGTTACAAAACATCTTCGCCCTTATTTAAGCTTCAAACAGCGGAACTTACAGACAGTAGCTTAAGCTACGCCCATTCTTGATTTCTAAGCGTTTGTACAGGCATAATTATAGTTAAGATATGCAGAAATTACGTATAAGTTATTCAAACACAGATTCACATACTTTTTATGTTTTCTTTTCTTTACAGCCGCTATAATGATCATAAATAGAAATTCAGCACAATAGTTTAATAATATGAAAGGCGTTATAGCTACAACAAACAATTTTTGTGTAAGAAATTGAGGTCTCAACCATTTATTCACCCAGAAAAACAGGGTATCGCATCACAATCGCAACCCGGATTTTATTGCAGAATCTTTTATGGAAAAAATTGCCTTATTTCCGGGGCCCGAATATTACATTAGCTAGTGGGACCTATGTCCTGATCACAAAATTTTCTGGGAGCATTCAATACATTCAAAAGGACAATTTACTATTAAAAATCTTAAAATATCAGCACTTCTACGTTTAATGCAACAAACATACCTCACATGAGAGTGTTTAATAAAAATTGTAGGAAGTCCAGTACCAATTTATAGAAAATCAACGACCTTTTTAGTCATTAGCGTGCTTCTTGTTAGTAAAGAGATGCAGGGCTGGAATCCAGTGTGTGTCAAAAATGACTATGTTATCCCGATACCATAAAATCAAACATTATACACGAAAACTTAACAGTGCCCTGGGCGTTAAAATGTTTTAGTCAGAACCTTCTTATTTTAAAGAAAATCTCCCAAAATGCCAAAGAATAAGATCATTCCACAAGGATTCCAACCCAGTATATGAATCTGGCAGTTTTCAGAAATTTGGGTAAGACTTCGCGTAAAATGAATAAATTTTAAATTAACCCGCATTTATTGTTTTCCCAGACATTTATTTTTTTCTTTACTCAAAGAAACAAAACAAGAAAAAAAAAAAGACGAAACAAAATTCTACTGTATTGATTTTTACTTAACATTTCCTAGTATCATTAAATGGAAAAGAAATTTCTAGTTAAAGAATGAAAAGTTTTACATTCTCAATACTTTTGTTATTTCTTCGACAGAAAAGAAAAAAAAATACTGTACGTTTTTATAAGGATTACAAAACATATCTTTTAATAGGAAACAGAACGAATGCATCATTTCTTTATTTAATTAAAATAAATGAATACCTTTTTCCAGGAAAAGAAAAGAGTAAGAAAAACTCATTTCCATTACATTACATCGCAATCGATTTTTCCAACATGAATATACAATTAAGTTATTAATGAGTTAGTGTCTCATTTCAAAAAATATATAATTTTGAAATCTTTTTTCTTTTTCTTAGTTTTACTTCCAGTGTTGTTTTCAGTGTTTTTGATAAATTTTCAAAAACGCAATTCATCTTCATAAACAGATAAACCTATACATAAGAATTTTCCATGTCAGCTTCTTTATGCAAATTAGAACCTATCTATTAACCAAAAAGGAAAAGTAATTTAGGGGAGTTTATTGTTATTCTCGTTATCTAAATCATGTATAATTTAGATAATGTTTATGTGGAACTGGGTAAGTCGTTCTTAAATTTGTTGCTTCATGCATTTGTTGCTTCTTAAATCTGTACTCAAGGCTTTACACAAAATTAGCATCGTTATACTTTCTGATGCATTCATACATTTATTTTTATTCGTTAATGCATTAAACTGGCAGCTGATCTTATTCATAAACTAGGAAATCTAATACTTTCTTTTTTCCATTTTACAGTAAAAACAAAGGATATTAACGAAAATGTTGTAAAAGTGGATATTTTGAACCAATATTTTCAAACACCCCAGTGCAAGAAAGGTTGTCACGAGACAACAATCGCGTTTAACTAAAAAATATAGAACATTTATAGAAAAGTAAAAAACGCTATGCGATTTCAAATCCTTTCAAAAGTCTTGCCTGTCTATTTTATGCCCTTAAGTTTAAAATTAAATCTGAGACAATATTTTTATTTGTCGAGATATAAAAACTATTCTTTTGAAAAATGCCTTAAGTTATATCGTAATAACTTTTTCCAACATGAATTCAGAATTATGTTATTAATGAATTAGTGTCTTGTTTTAAGCATACGTACTTTTTTTTAAATCTTCTTTTTTCGTTAGCTTTACTTTTAGTATTGTTTTCATTATTTCTTTTTAACTTACACCATAAATTTTCAAAAGCGCAACTTATCTTCATAAATAGATAACCTTATACATAAGAGCTTTTCATATCAGCTTCTGCATGCAAATTATAACTTATTTATTAAAGAGAGAGTTATACACCGAATTATTTTACCAAAGAGAAAAAATAATTTGGGGAAATTTATTATTATTCTCGTTATCTAAATGATTTATAATTTAGATAAGGTTTATGTCAAATATGTGTAAGTCGTTTTTAAATTTGTTGCTTCGTGACGAGACGATCTTTTTTAAGATACTTAAAAGAAAAGTAGATTATGTTATCGGCGTTATGTATGGTGTATATATTATCTATTATATATTATATACTATGTATTATGTGTTATACACTGCTCAAAACAATTAAAGGATATTTGAAGTTTTATATAAAATAAAGATATAAACGAAATTTTTTTTGCCGAAAATAGAAGAAGAGAATCACAAATGCAAATTTTTCTGGTTTTCAAACTGTGGAGTATGCAAATTTTGAGTTCGACGTCAAAAACGTCGCTTCAGCGGCAGCGAAGAAATTTGACTTTCAACTGGATAAAAGAGAATGAAGACAAGGATGATCGGCATTCAGTGATTGCTTTGTTTCGATGAGTACGATGTCTCAGCGAAGTCATTTGACAGATTCAGAAGCTTGGAGAATTGTTGGTAGGTTAGAAGGGGGCCAAACTCAAGCCGAAGTAGCGCAAGCCATTGGAGTGTCACAAAGTGTCATTTCCAGGATCTGGAACCGTTTTTTGGAGAGTGGATGTGCAGGCCGAAGACCAGGGCAAGGTCGTAGACGGGCAACAACACCCAATGAAGATCGGTATTTAGCGTTAACAGCTCGGAGACACCGAAACATGAACGCTACTCTTCTCCAACAACACCTTCGCTCGGCTACAGGCACCACGATTTCAACTCAGACTGTCCGAAACCGGCTCCATGCTGTAGGTCTGTATGCTCGCCGACCGATGGTATGTGTTAGATTAACATCAAGGCATCGTCGCGACCGCAGGGAGTGGGCAACCGAGCATGTCAACTGGAGGAGAAATGAATGGAGCAATATTCTGTTTTCTGACGAGTCCCGTTTTTCTGTGCATCCGGATAATAGGCGTATTTTCATCTGGAGAGACCGTGGCAGTAGGAATAATCCTGCGTTCGTGCACGAAAGTGTCAGATTTGGCGGTGGAGGAGTGTTGGTGTATGGTGGCATCTCCATTGACGGGCGCACTGGACCTCTACATCATTCGAGATGGAGCTCTGACTGGTCGCCGATATAGGGATGAGATCCTCAGACCTATTGTAGTCCCTTACGCTGCAGCAATCGGAGATAACTTCATTTTAATGGACGATAACTGCAGGCCACATCGTGCAAACCTGGTGGAGGATTTCCTTTTCGAGGAAGGAATCGTTCGAATGGAATGGCCAGCGTGTTCTCCAGACATGAATCCAATCGAGCACGTTTGGGACGCTCTAGGAAGACGAGTTTCTGGCCGCCAGCAACCTCCACAAACTCTCCAAGAACTGGAAAGAGCTCTTCTGGAAGAGTGGGGCAGAATACCCCAACTCGTCATTAATAGCCTCATTGAGTCCATGCCTCAAAGGTGTTCAACGTTGCTGGCCGCCCGTGGAAACCATACCCCCTACTGAAAATGATTTTCTTTGAAGAAAACACCTTTTCTTATTCTTTTTTTCTCATATGCACAAATTGTGTTTTTTTCCTTTTATACACAAATGCGCAATAAAATGCATTTTTTTCTGCCAAACATGTGTAATTTATTCTCATACAACCTACTATGTCTGTCGACCATGTATCAATCAGCTAAAAAGTTTCCCAGATACAAAATCCACCTAAAACTGCAATATCCTTTAATTGTTTTGAGCAGTGTATATTATAATATATTACATATATATATATATATATATATATATTATATGTATAATATAATATATATTATATATAATTATATACTATATATAATATATTATATGTATATATTATATACAGGGTGTCCACAAAGTCTCTTTACTATTACAAGCTTTTATTACAAACAAAAATGACACATGCATGGAAAGTAGTAAAATATTGGGAGTATATATTGAAATTTTATTTGCATAAATTCATAAACTGCTATAGGTGCACCATTGGTTGCACGATACACCTCAAGGCGATAATCGCAACGGTTTCATCTGATGCTCTTTTTCTTCACTCCTTGCTTTATCTAACACAGAGCCAGCCTCCATGAATTTCTTGTACCAACGCCCATCAATTCGTGAATGGCAAAAGAAATCTACGGAGGTCGGTTCAGTATTGGATACAGCAAGGAGTGGACGAAAAAGAGAATAAGAAAAAAACGTCGACGGTTAGAACCTTGAGGTGCTTCGTTCAATCAATGGTGCACATATAGATGTTTATTAATTTATGCAAAAAGAAAAAAACACTATACATTACTAATATTGTACTACTTTCCATACATGTATCATCTGCGTTTGTAATAAAAGTTTGAAATTGTAAAGAGACTTTGTGGGTATCCTGTATATGTATCATCCCTGTATATGTATCATCCCTGTATATGTATCTCCGTAATTTTCTCAACTTGAATTTGAACTGATTCGAATGAAACTTTCACTACAATTCTAGTTCACCAGCGAGCATTTTAAGCTAAAAATAGTCATCTGTATCGTGTAGTGTAGTTGTGTTTTTACAGAGACGTGGCAAACATTTTAAGGCTGCTCGTCAGTAAAATTCCCGATTCCCCGCGCTAATGTTATTCCTATGGGTGTAGGATGCCTTCGTATTTTTAAAATATCTCCTCGGAAAATTAATATTTTTAACTTCTGTTTTCTTTGTACTGTTCTTAAAGAATGTCTCTTTTTTTCTTAGTTGTCAATTTTTTTCTAAAATATATACTGAATTTTATAAGAAATGTTAAAATCTTATTCAGTTTCGCTAAGATTTTAACACATAAAAATATAAATGAAGCACATAGTTTAGAAATATTTTGATAACTAAGAAAAAAAGAGACATTCTTTAAGAACAGTACACAGAAAACAGAAGTTAAAAATATTAATTTCCTGGGGAGGTATTTTAAAAATACGAATGCATCTTACGCCCGTAGGAATAACATTAGCGTGGGGAATCGGGAAGTTTTTACTGACGAGCAGCCTTAATATATGATTGTTTACTGCGTGTCAAATGTGGGCGATGTTGGCAACTACAGTGTGTTTATCAATGAGAACATAGCGACATACGACCAATAGAGTTTGAGGTTGTTCAAGAAGATTTTGTACAAAAACTGGATGAGCATGCCATTATCGCCAAGCTAATGTTTATTGACTTGTCTCACTTATTTAATCGAATTTGTCCAGGCGAGTATTGCCAAGTTCTGGAATGCGGGTTGTTATAGTTTTGAAAAAACTTCCAATCAGTGCATGTATCCTAAGTAATTTACAGTTCTCTTACTTATAAAGGTACTTTACTGACGAGCAGGGCTGGCGCAACGTCGCGTGGTGCCCGGGCAAAGCACTTAATGGGGCGCAACGTATACTGCAATATTGTACTAATAAAATTTATTTATAAAAATTCTATATATCATAGAATAATACATAATAAATATAATAAAATATCTGAAAAATTCAACTACTTTCACATTTAATGTGGATAATTATTTCTAATTTCACAAAATCTTCTATACTTTACGATATTTAAATTTTTTTTTTCTCTTTTGCGTTCACGATTAATTTCAGGATCATCAAATCTATACAGTTTTCAACTAATCAAATCTATACCATATCAAATCTATTTATATACCATATATATTTGATATACCATATCAAATCTATACCATATAGTTTTCCACTATATGAATTTTGCCTGTAAGAAATAAAGTAAATACTCACATTTTTCTCACGAAGGAACATTTAAAAATAAATATAGGGCAAATACAGAAGAAACGTTATTTCGAATTGTACGTATAGTGTCGGGGCCCCTAACAAGACCCTAATTAGCGCGAGGTCCTGGGAAGTCGCCCAGTTTTCCCGATGGTTACTACTGCTGACAAGAGCTTCTGTTTAAAAATTGCTTGTATTTTATTTTCTTTTTATTTATATAAGCCCTCCTCCCCCCACACCCACTTTTCTTACTACATTGATTGTAATACTGTATATTGAAATTTTACTGTTTGATTTTTTACTTAACATTTCCTTTTACCTTTAGATAGACAATGAATTTCTAGTTAAATAGTAAAAAAGTTTTTCATTCCCAATACATTTTTATTTGTTTGAATAATAATAATAATAAATACTACAAATTTTTATAAGAATTTAGAAAAAATATTTTTTTTTAATAGAAACTCAATGAATGCTTCTTTTTTTACTTAATTAAAATAAATGAATTATTTTTGCCAGGAAAAGAAAAGAACAGGAAAATCTGGAGGCACGGCAGTGCCTTCGCCAAGTCGAGAAAGCACGGCCGTAAGCATACTTTTCTGGAATTAACTCAGGGCACTTTTGACCCCCCCATATCTCCGCGCTGGAGTATCCCAAAAATTCGAAACTTCGTTTTTCTAGAGTATTTGGCAAACAGGACCAAAATTTAAAATTAAAACTTTCTGTCTTTTCTAGTTCAGACGATATATGAACTCAAACATTCGATTTTTTGTCACTCACTCACTCACTCGTTCACGCGTCATCAAAAAGATTAGGTAGATCCCGTAGCCCTAGAAACTTGACATTTGGAAAAAAAAGGTACTGTTTAGGATACAAAGAAAGGAAAAATTATAAAATCCAGAAAATTAAAAAAAAAAAGCATTCGAAAATTCAACAAATTCCATCAAAATTGAAAATTGAAAATAATACGATGTTGTAGTCTTAGAAACTTAAGATTTGGTGTGAAGATAGTGTTTAGCATCCAGAAAAAAACAAACATCAAAAACACCAAAAAAATCGAAAGCAAAATTGAAAAAATAAAAAAAAATCGAAAATTTTCAAATAATCCGATTTTGTTGCGCTAGAAACTCGGAATTCGGAATAAAGGTAGTATTTAGGATGTAAAATAAGAAAAAATTAAAAAATCCGGAAAAAAAATCAAAAATTTGAAAAATTCGAAAAAAAAATTGAAAAAGTTAAAATAATTTGATCTTTTAGCCTTAGAAACTTAAAATTCGCGGTAAAGATAGTGTTTAGGATTCAGAATAAGTTAAAATAAAAAACACAATAAAATTCGAAAATAAAATCAAAAAAATCGAAAAAAATCGGAAAAATCGAAAAATAAGGAAAAGTTGAAAATAATTCGATTTCATAGCGCTAGAAACTTGAAATTTGGAATAAAGGTAATATTTAAGATACTAAATAAGGAAAAATTAAAAAATATGGTCAATTCGAAAAATACCCATAAATTAGTGCAGACGATATATGAACTCAAAGTTTCGATTTTTTGTCACTCACACACTCACTCACTTTCGCGTCATCAAAAAGATTGGGTAGATCCCGCAGCCATAGAAACTTACAATTTGGAATAAAGCTAGCGTTTCGGATACAAAGAAAGGAAAAATGATAAAATCCGGAAAATTCCAAAAAAAAAAAAAAACATTTCAACAAATTCGAACAAATTCGAACAAAATTGAAAATTAAAAATAACACGATCTTATAGGGTGTGAAGGTAGTGTTTAGAATTCAGACAAAGAAAACATCAAAACACACACACACACACACACACACACACAAAAAAAAAAAAAAAAAAAAAAAAAAAATCGAAAAAATTGAAAAAAAAATCGAAAATTTTCAAAGAATCCGATTTTGTTCCGCTAGAAACTTGGAATTCGGAATAAAGGTAGTATTTAGGATGCAAAATAAGAAAAAATTAAAAACTCCGGAAAATTAAAAAAAAAAAAAAAAACATTCAAAAATTTCGAAAAAATTGAAAAAATTAAAATAATTTGATCTTTTAGCCTTAGAAACTTAAAATTCGCGGTAAAGATAGTGTTTAGGATTCAGAATAAGTTCAAATAAAAACGCAATAAAATTCGAAAATAAAATAAAAAAATCGAAAAAAATCGAAAAATTTGAAAAAATCGAAAAATAAGGAAAATTTGAAAATAATTCGATTTTATAGCGCTAGAAACATGAAATTTGGAATAATGGTAATATTTAAGATACTAAATAAGGAAACATTAAAAAATATGGATACTTCGAAAAAAAATCGAAAATTTCAAAAATTAAAAATTAAAAAAAAAAAAGAAAAAGAAAGAAAGAAAAAGAAAAAGAAAATGCGAGAAATTGAAAATATTGTGATCTCGTAGTCTTAGAAACCGAAAATTTGGTGTAAAGGTAGTGTTTAGGATTCAGAAAAAAAAATTAAAAACACAACAAAAATCGAAAAAAAAAAAAAAACGAAAATTTGAAAATAATTCGATTTTGTAGAGCTAGAAACTTAAAATTTGGAATAAAGGTAGTATTTAAAATACAAAAAAAAAAGAAACAAATAAAAAATCTGTAAAACTCAAAAAAAAAAAAAAAAATCGAAAACTTGAAAAAAATTTGATTTTGTAGCTTTAGAACTTAAAATTCGGAGTAAACTTATTGTTTAGGATGAAGAAAAAAGAAAAATTAAAACATAATAAATTCTAAAATAGAATAAAAAACACGGAAAAGATCGGAAATTTCAAAATAATTCGATTTTGTAGCGCTAGAAACTTTAAATTTGTAATAAAGGATACAAAATGAGAAAAAATTAAAAAAATCCAGAAAATTATAAAAAAAATTCGAAAAAATCAAAAATTGAAAATAATTTTATCTTGTAGTCTTAGAAACTTAAAACTTGGTGTAAAGGTAGTATTTACTATTCAATAAAAGGAACAATTAAAAATTTCGTTAAATTCGAAAATAAAATCGAAAAATCGAAATATCTTTAAAAAATCGAAAATTCGAAAACAATTTGATTTTGTACTACTAGAAACATTAGTTTTAAGATAATTGTCCTATTAGCTAGTACAACGCCCCTAATTGTTTTATGTTATTTCTCCCGGATTATGGTTTTCTTTTCTTTCGTTTACGAATTTAGTTATAGAAAAGTTCCGCTGTAGGCTGGCTACGTTATAGACAGGTTTGTTTTCTTTCACAGGTTATACTCTATTTACTTCGCATATGAAATAGGGATTGTTAAATGATGTTAACCCTAAAAAAATTTTCACAGCTAACCCCTACACTCCCGACATTACTGGCTAGTTATGGCTTGATAGTCCTTTCTAAATAAAATCATGGTGACTCTAAGATTCACTTGATTTATCTCTAAATTGAACCTAAATGATCCTAAGAAGACGGATCAAAGAATTACTATATTGGCATGAGAATCAGGTAACTTAGAATTAAAATCGAAAAATCAATAAATTTATAAAAAGTCGAAAATTTGAAAATAATTCGATTTTGTAGTCCTAGAAGCTTGACATTTGGCAGAAAGGTTGGGTTTAGTATACAAAGTAAGGAAAAATTAAAAAATCCGTAAATGGAAAAAAAAAAAACATATAAAAAATGAATATAGTGTGTATTGGAAATTTCCGGATATTTTAATTTTGGCTTTCTTTTTATACTAAAAAGTTCTTTTATGCTAAATATCAAGTATCTAGGGCTGCGAGTAATATCTCAGATGGATAGCACCTATCCTAGAAGAAATTGAGAGTACTTTTGACACACCCCCTCCCATAACTTAGTGCTTGCCTAGGAACCTGAAATCTCTTTTTATTTACAGTACTTTGCAAACGAAACTAAAGCTTCAAATTTTTGATACCTGTAAATAATAGGGACAGAGTGTGGGCTTAGCGAAAATCAGCGGATGATCTCCAAAAAGAATCCAAAATCAAGAAAAGGAGGATTACTTACAAAAAGAAGTGAAATCTCATCAAAAACGTCCGTCACCTGTAAAAAATGCTGCCAAGTCTCCTGACTCTTTTTCCGTAAAAAGTTCTGAGATCGTGTAAAGCCAAGTTTAGCTATCTTATTAACTCTGAAATTTTCATTCACAAATCACTCCTAGTCTCTTACATCTTTAGTTAAATATTATTTTGTGACTTGGCAATTACGTAGCACGAGAATGTGATGTATATAATTAGTCTTAATCAAATAATACCATGCCATCCCATAACATATTAAGGTGTAATAACTTCCCTGTGCGTATATAATTAGCCTTAATCATATTATCTCATCCCATCCCATAACATAGTAAGGTGTAATAACTTCCATGTGCTGCGTAATTGCCAAGTCACAAAATAATATTTAACTAAAGATGTAGAGACTAGGAGGGATTTGTGAATGAAAATTTCAGAGTTAATAAGATAGCAAAACTTGGCTTTACACGATCTCAGAACTTTTTACGGAAAAAGAGTCACGAGACTTGGCAGCATTTTTTACAGGTGACGTTTTTGATGAGATCTCATTTACACTACGTTACATCGCAATCGATTTTGCCAACCTTGAAAACATAATTTAGTTATTAATGAATTAGTGTCTCGTTTCAAAGCATACATACTTTTTACAATCTTAATTTTTTCATCAGCTTTACTTCCAGCGTTATTTTCATTATTTTTTTTCAACCATGTAGCATAAATTTTCAAAAGCGCAATTCATCTTCATAAACAGATGATCTGATACATAAGAACTTTGCATGTCAGCTTCTTTATGCAAATTAGAAAGTATCCAATAACCAAAGAGAAAGAGTAATTGGGGATTTTATTGTTATTCGCCTTATCTAAAACATTTATAATGCAGAAAGTATTCATATCAAATTGAGAAATTCGTTCTTAAATTTGATGATTTATGTCGAATGCTTTTAAGATAATGGAAAACGCGATGTAATAAAATAAGATAAATACTTTGAAACTCAATCAGGGTTTCTGCTACGCAGGGGATTTCTATCACATACCGAATTACCATGTCAGCTTCTTTATGCAAATTAGAAAGTATCCAATAACCAAAGAGAAAGAGTAATTGGGGATTTTATTGTTATTCGCCTTATCTAAAACATTTATAATGCAGAAAGTATTCATATCAAATTGGGAAATTCGTTCTTAAATTTGATGATTTATGTCGAATGCTTTTAAGATAATGGAAAACGCGATGTAATAAAATAAGATAAATACTTTGAAACTCAATCAGGGTTTCTGCTACGCAGGGGATTTCTATCACATACCGAATTACCATGTCATCTTTTTTATGCAAATTAGAAAGTATCCAATAACCAAAGAGAAAGAGTAATTGGGGATTTTATTGTTATTCGTCTTATCTAAAACATTTATAATTTAGAAAGTATTCATATCAAATTGGGAAATTCGTTCTTAAATTTGATGATTTATGTCGAATGCTTTTAAGATAACGGAAAACGCGATGTAATAAAATAAGATAAATACTTTGAAACTCAATCAGGGTTTCTGCTACGCAGAGGATTTCTATCACATACCGAATTACCATGTCAACTTTTTTATGCAAATTAGAAAGTATCCAATAACCAAAGAGAAAGAGTAATCGGGGATTTTATTGTTATTTGCCTTATCTAAAACATTTATAATTTAGAAAGTATTCATATCAAATTGGGAAATTCGTTCTTAAATTTGATGATTTATGTCGAATGCTTTTAAGATAATGGAAGACGCGATGTAATAAAATAAGATAAATACTTTGAAACTCAATCAGGGTTTCTGCTACGCAGGGGGTTTCTATCAAATACCGAATTACTATGTCAGCTTTTTTATGCAAATTAGAAAGCATCCAATAACCAAAGAGAAAGAGTAATTGGGGATTTTATTGTTATTCGCCTTATGTAAAACATTTATAATTTAGAAAGTATTCCTATCGAATAGGGAAATTCGTTCTTAAGTTTGATGATCTATGTCGAATACATTTAAGATAATGGAAGACGCGATGAAATAAAATAAGATAAATATTTTGAAACTCAATCAGGGTTTCTTCTACGCTCACATGTTTAGAAAAATGTTAAAAGGCTGCACAGAATGCGAAAATAGAACAATAGATTTTAGTTTTCTTTCTTTTTTTTTCTCCCCACCCCTTATTCTTTCTTTCTTTTCTTCTTTCTTTCTTTTTTTTTTTTTCTAAAGCATTTTACTAAAATATGTGCGGTAGAAACAATTCGTACATGACCCAACTCATATAAGAAAACAGTACGTTATTTTGCATTATTTATTGAAAATTGGTGAATACCTGTCTAAAACGGATTTTTTTTACCATTCCGTTGCAATTCTATACGCTTAAGGCTGTTTTCAAAACCAAATTGGCTACTTTATGACATATTTTTTAATCCATTGTTCTTCGGAAACGCATGAAATTGGCAGGTATGTTCTTATTCCGAAACTTAGTAATTGAAAGATGTTTTCTATATTTTGGTAAAGGCAGAAGATCTTTCAGAAAATTACTCTCGAAATCGACGTTTTGAACTGAATTACCACCGCAGCGCCGCGACAAGAAGAAGAACGTGTTGTTATGTGACGCGAATCGCTTATAACTCGATAAGTAATTTTATTTATAAAAAAAATGGAAATTTCATTTCGATTCCAAATCGCTTCAATAGTCAGTCCTTACAATTTTATGCCTTTGCCTTTAAAAATGACTCAGAAATTGTGCCAGAAAGTTTCGCACTGTTGATCAGATCATTTGAGAACCACCTTAAAGATGTCATACGTCTAATTTTTATCATTTAGTTTGCAAATGAAAATAAAATTTATCAAAACAATGTGGCCGCACTGAAAACAAAAGTGTTAATTTTACGGTATAATACTGGCAGCAGGGATTCCAGTATTATACCGTAAAATTAACAGTAATAAACAGTAAAATAAGCAGTAATACGCTGCTGCGCATGCGCGGTAGCGTATTACTGCTTATTTTACTGTTTATTACTGTTAATTTTACGGTATAATACTGGCAGCTGGGATGCCAGTATTATACTGTAAAATCAACACTTTTTTCTTGCAGTGCGATAAGAATGATGGAGTGCACATTCACAAGCATACTAGAATTTTAGTATTTAGCTAAAGCTTTTCTTCTCATTTTAGCTTTATCACTGAAGAAAGTTTGAACATGGCTTATAATCTTTAACACTATTAATGTTTTTTTTAAATTAATTAAAATAAAATAAATTATTTTTTCCAGGAAAAGAAAGGAACATTAAAGTCTCATATACATTATGATGCAAAGTAATCAATATTTTCCAACATAAATATTGAATTATGTTATTAATTAATTAGTGTCTCATTTCAAAGCATGTATAACTTTTAAAATCTTTTTTTTTTCTCATCGTTACTTCCAGCATTATTTGCAATGTTTCTTTTTTAACTGTGCATCTTAAATTTTCAAAAGCGCAATTCTTCTCCATAAACAGATGATCCGATACATAAGAATTTTCCATGTCAGCTTCTTTATGCAAATTACAACCCATCCACTAACCTAAGAGAAAAAGTAATTTTGGAAATTTATTCTTATTCTCTTTATCTAAATCATTTGTAATTTAGATAATGTTTATGTGGAACTAGTTAGAATCGTATTTTAAATTTCTTGCTTCGTTCAGCGCATTTTTAAAGTAACGGAAGACGTGATGTAATAAAATAAGCTAAATATTTAAAAATTATATTTTTTTGCATGGAAAAGATTTTCCAAATAAATGTATCTGCATAATTTAAACTTGAAAGTACGTCGTTGATGGTGTTCATTCAAAAAAGTTTCACGGATCATTTTAGATATTCATGAATAACGCTAAGTAAAGGTTTTAACAGAACGTAATATGAGAAAAAGTTTTGTGACAGACATTTCTAGACCATCCAGGTTTTTAGAGGAAATAACAACTCAAAATTTTAACAAATAATAGTGAAATAATATATTTAAGCAACAGCGTACGAATTCGTTGAAGATGACTTGGACAGTTGTAACTAATTCAGTGTATCTTTTCTAAACTAAACCTTGAGTGGGATAGAATAAAACACTTTTTAGTATCTAAATTCCAAGGGCGTACAACATTTTGGTTTCCTCGGGCCTCATTTGGCGGGAAAAAATGTCCGGAGCCGCTTATGAAGGGAAAAAATTGTCTCAGGCCGCACATGCACTGTATTAATATTAACGATTGTTGTTAAGTAAAACTATAGTAAATGTATAAGATAGAATGCTATAAAAAATCAAAAATGCCATAAAAATAATCTTTTACCTCCTTCATTTTAAAAATGCTAGTTTTTAAATATTAAAGGGAACGAATTGGCACCTAGGCGCATGTTTTTGAAACAGCGAAACAGAAACCAACATAACAACAAAACATCATAAGTACTATTTACAGATTCATTTCTTTCCCTTATTTAAAATAAGTAATCAGTAAGAATATTATTTTACGTCAATATAAAAATATGAAAAGATGATGCTATTTATTTATTAATAAAGAAGAAATAAGAAAAGTTGTACTTTTATCACATCTTATACAATATTATATATATATGTGTGTGTGTACGTGTTTATAAACTTTACTTTTACTTTTCACTCTTACATTTTTTAGCTAATAAAATTGGCATTTGCTATTTCAGACAAAATTTCATGAAACAAATTTTTTACCGCTAGTTTTTTTCTCCAGATAAATGTAGCAAAATAACAATAAACATGTTGATGAGCAGTTTATTTCACCCTTTTGTTGATCCCCAAAGACATTCAATCATTCGTATATTTGTTTCAGAATGCGGATCTACAAAATTATATTTATGATTATCAGCAAAATATTGAAAACCTGCCTGCTTTAATTTCTGAGATTTGTATCCTTTCCAGCAATTCGAGTATATTATATTACCAACATTAACATGTTCATCAATTGCTTGCATAAGTGTTGTAGCCTTTCTATCTGGAATTTTACTAAGAAAACACTTTCCACTTCTTCCGAAAACGCCACCAAAACTCCAATGATCAGGAAGAATTAGGCCACTATTACTTTTTTCTTTTCTGAAAAAGACTTTTGTTAATTTCCACAATTTGATTAGGGCCTTCAACTTTCTCTTTGGTTTTCGAGGACAGACATAACACACACTACACGAAGTAACTGTTCCGGTCAATTATAGTTTTATTTGCGAAATCTAATAATAACGTTTTACACCATTTAAACGAAGATATCTCTTCCGTCCAACAATAAACGAATCTATATGCCTGTGTATATGAAATACCAGATTTATAAAACCATGTACCGGTACGAATTCCTATTTTTCTATTGCAAACATTACACTTCCAAATAAGCTTAGCATAAAGGTACAGTTGAATTTTCTGTTAAACAAATTCCTTCTTTTGTAAGAATTTTTTTTTTAATTGAAAAAAAATATGTAAACTTTTTTCATTCGGCCGGAAGATTCCAAATATTCATTTCAAAAAAGAAACTATAAACAACTGAAAAATTAAAAAAGGAACGTAAAAATAAGTTTTCTAAACGTAAGGAGAATTCAAAATCTTATTTGACCAATCACATTTCTTCAACATTTTTGTATGCTCATATTTTTAACGCGTTCACTTTCTGTTCTCGTCGACGAAATAACTTTCAGAGACAGCAAGTATCAAGTGTTGGCTTGACAGTCAAGTCCACACGGTGCTTAGGAGTGCCAACGTGGAACGTATTACCGCCACGCATAACCTCCATCGAAAATGAGAAAGTAACATAACGTGAAATTTAGGAGCAAATGACGGTCCGAAAAAAAAATTGGAAACTCTGGTGGAGAATTCCAGGAGCCATTCCAAAGTTTGAAGCACCTGAGGCCCATCTTGACCTCAATAAAATGATGCATAGAGCATCCAAAATTTTTGGATGCCCTACACTTCATTGACAGACCAGTTTAGATGTGGGAAAAACGGAGAATGAATATGGAGGTGATGCACAGAGGCACAGTAAAGACCATAACACATCCAGCGGCCCAAACTAACACTATTCCCAAGAACAATAAACAAGGAGGGGCCTATTTAATTTTTTGACAGCCTTTCCTTAGTGCTTGCCACCAGTCGAGGTTTTACAGGGTGAGCTCGGACGGTTCAGCCTTGAAAAAGGCCTTTCGCTGCACCATAACAGGTCTACAATGACTGATAAACAAACATTTCGGCGCCGGCGAGGATCTAAAAAATGGGGAATGTAATATTAGCATAACTGAGTGTTTTGCCTGTATTTGCCACCAAAAAAATTTACGTCCCTTTTACTATGTAAGTACCGAAATACTTTTAAAAGTATTGCGTAAATCAGCCAGGACATTATGATTAATCTTCCATGTCATGAATAGGGCTTGTTCAAGTCGTTACGTCTAACAACTGATTTTAACGCTATTTTACCAAATTTTTAAACGTACTACTGACCAAAGCAACAGTTTCAACTCGATTCATTTTGGAGCAGTCGGTTAAACTATAAATTAGCCTTTATCGAAAACATTTAAATTACAAGTCTTCCTCATTAAACCTATATTGATTACAAAGAAGATAGCTTTATAATAATTATCTCTTATATGCCATTCTTAATTTGTCATGCGTACTTACATGTCAGCCATAGGCGCAACCATTTGGACACACATAAGTTGCCATAGCGTTTTGTCTCATCAGTGTAATACAGGAAACTCATTCAAGGCATTCTTACAATAAAAATGTTATACAGTCATGTCATCTTGTAGCAATCTATTCAATAAATATTTTATGTTACTCACAAATTTAAATAACTACAATAAAATGTCCATAGTTGAATGAAATCTTTCTGTTCTCAAAAGAGCCACATTTATTACAGAACTGGGTCTCATATGGCTCGTGGATTGGGCAGTTTTGATCTAGCCTATATCACTTCAAAGTCTTTGTCTTAAAAGAAGTACCAGATGGCTAGAGCCGAATTACTCACAATTCTTCCTCAAAATCTCACAACACATAAATGTCACTTCAATGTCTAAATCTAACGAAGCTTCTGCAGCTTCACTAAGTTCTATTTAAAGAAATCAAACTTCCAATCATACCAGTGAGGATAATCAACGAGGTCAACTTTGATTTTCACAAGTCTAGCGTCAATAGTTATCGGCAATATCTCAGCAGGGAAGAAACAACGCGCGGTACTAAGCGCAGCAACTAATAATTCTTATAAGGCGAGGCACGTTGCAAAACACGTTTCGCTCAGCCAAAACTCCGTATTATATAATCAACAAACAACCACGTGTAACACAGATTAACATAAATTCGCAGAAGGACAACCACATTTGAAAATTTAAAGTCTGAAAAAAAATTTCTTCCTTTACTAACACGTTAGCATTCAAGAGCAGATAGTCTGCATTCAAACCAATCGCCAATACAGTATCTTTACGGTCAAGCAGTGGGACACTCTGTCACATTTTAAAGCGTTTTTAATCTGCATTAGCAATATAAAGTATTTGTCATTTTAAATATTTTGCTTCTCATCACTAAAACATTGTAAACGCAAGCAATATTTCTGTACCCAGAGATTTCGTTTGAATAGAAGCAAAACTTTTGCAATATTTTCATTTAAAAAGCTACTTCGATTCAAAACTCGCTTGCATATTTACAAAGTCGTTTTCTTTCATAAATACACAAAAAGCCAGAAGTTCTTGTTCAGATACCAACAAATCGAATAGGGTTCTTTGTTTTTCTATTATAGTAAAGGAGTTTTCTGAAATTACTGAAAAATTTTGGCTTGTTGGTATATCAAAGTCATGAAAAGATTGTTATCAGGAAGCAATTGTTTTATAATTTATGCAGTACCAAATTTACAGGAAAAACAAAATGTTATTTAATTCTTCGTTACTTAAATAGTAATAACTGCAAATTCCATGCATGTCCGTGAAAAAAAATTATTTTGTGAAGGCTACGAAGATTCGCTTTGTTAAGCGAGAAAAAGTTAAATAATTTTGCTTAAGATGGTTGTAAAAAATATTCTTTTCCGCTCATCAACGCGAAACTTTCTTACTTATTAAAAGACTCATTTTTTAAACGTAAAAGAATGCAATTAGAAGGCGTGTCTATTGAATCTTTTAGGAATCGAACAGCGATAAATGGATTACATCTTTGTTATAAGCGAGTGCTGTCTCATGACAACCTTTCTAGGGCTGTCAAGTTCGGAAAATTTGTTCAAAACATCAACTTGGGTAGGATTTTCTGAGAAATCCTTTGCTATTATCGAAAAATGAAAAATGCCACTTGGTTTCATTGCTTCTAAGTAACTGTCAAAGTTATGTGTTTACGATGAAAAATGAATTCAGGTATGTAGTTGGGAATTATGAAAATTAATTTATTTTTCCCCAGTCAATCCACGCTTAATAAAATATGTCAATTGGCGATATATCCAATTATGGAATATTTTCTTGTTCTTAAGAATAGAGTACGTTTTAAAGGCATGTCTGTAAAGCGTCATTAAGCCTGTAAAGAACTTGTTTGAATTTGAGAACAGCGTTAAATGAAAACGAAAAATAAACAAATGCTAGCTTAAATCTGAAATATTTTGTTATTCGGATAAGTTAAGCTTATAAATTAATTAATCAGTAAATCAATCTTTTCAGAACAAAGTATTGGAGAAGCAATATTTATTTTGGGGAGAAATGATTACTAGCTACATCTGCCACAAACGCATGGAAGAGATGGAATCCAAATTTAATTACTAGCGATACAACTTATCTGAGGCGCATTTAATTAATGGTTTATTGCATTAAAATTCGTGGAACGAGGAATATGCAAGTGAAAGAAGAATATGCGACATACTAGTTTTTTTTTTTTTTTTTTTTTTTTTTTTTTTTTTACTTTTTTATAAAGCAAAATCTTATTTCTGAAACATTCGCAATAAATAATTTTTATTTTTATTTTTGTTAAAGGGTAAATTTAAGCAAAATATAAACCAAAATAAAAAGAAAGATAAAATAAAAACTGCATTATTGACAGATTTTATTTGTCGGTAAACGAAAAATAAATTTTAATATTTATTTTCAAAGATAAGCACATTCAAATAGATAATCTACGCCAAAAGGTATACTCAATAAGGTCTAAATGAATATGCAGCAGGTAAATATGCAGCAGATAAGATAACGGAATATCTCCGTTGGCCCCTTTCCTCTCCGTCCGTTCCGTTGTTTTCAGGAAATATGAGGCAATTTTCTGTTTTTTAACAGAAAATACCCTTTTGTAGCAAAAAAGGCCTTTTTCTATGAAATTCAGAAAAAAAATACCCGTGAATTTCAGATTTTTTTTAACAGTGTACATATACACCGCAAGCTTCTTCTACACATCTGGATCATCTATACAGCTACAAACTTTAAAATTCAATAATTTATTACTGTAATAAATAGAGGGCGTTACACCAGAAGCCTTGAAAAATGTTGGTTTTACACTGAAAAAAAAAAATGTTGATTTTACAGTATAATACTGACACTCCAGCTGCCAGTATTATACTGTAAAATCAAAAAACATTTTTTTTCAATGCAAACCACAATAACATATATTAGTTCCATGACAATCCGAGTATACTACCCGAGTTAGAGCTCGGAGAAACAGATAGACAAACACAATTCATAAACACTTTTCAACGTTAAAATGTAAGATCTGACTAACGTATTGTATAGAAATCTTAAAAAGCATGAAATTCTTTAATTTAGCGATTATTATAACCGGGTTACTGTTGCGTTTGGTGCTTCTTAAAGTTTATATGAACATAAGAGAAGAAAGAAGTTGAAAATTGTACTTCAAACGTGACAAATGAGATGCGTTCGCACTATAACTAGTTTTATAAATATTCAGATCTTGCTGCAATAGTTGTTGCACTCTTATGCAAAAATGAATGAATACAAAATTTATTTTATGTGCAGATTTTCATATTATATATATTAATTTTATTTCAAGAAATTAAATTTCAATACACTTTTACAAACAATTAATTACATTTGTGTTACATTAAAATTATACTATGCGCAAATATCCAATACAAGACAATGTAAAGAAATCATCGTTATTATTTTACTGAAAAAATGAATAATATCGTCTGTTATTATGATACGATTAATTTCCGCAATAATATAAGTACATTTTAAGTTGGCAATAGTAAAATAATGATAAATAATAACATTTATTCTAATCGAATTATGCATAATTTATTTAAAAAATTGTGGGTAAAGTACAACTTATTATTTTCCGTAAGACGAAAATTCACGCAAAAAGAGTGCTATATCCGAATGAGCGATGTAATAAGGCGTAATATAATGAGAGGCTACTTCTAATTGGAAATCGATCGTTAATGATACGGTTTTTCGTTTAGTTGCTTTTGAGATGACGCCAGATTAAATACACTGTTATATGTGAATATAAAGTAGAACTCCGTTAATCTGCACTCCGCTAGTCCGAAAGTCCGGATAGTCCGAGCCAGAATTTAAATGATAAGTAATTGAAATTTTAAGAAAAACAAATAAAATAAGTCTTAGTTAAAAAAAAAAAGAAAGAAAATTGTATTAAAAAATGAAAATATGTTTTAGCATGCATACTACTGTATCACTTCGGAGACAAAAAATAAAGAAACGTTTATTCATAATTTTCAATCTCTTGTGCTTTCTCTTTCTATTTATTTTGGAATTTCGTGTAATCTAGAATTTTTCTAATCCGACCAGGTAATGCTTCCCGTTAGTTCAGATTAACGGGGCTCTACTGTATTCACATAGTTCATTATATAAACTACAAAGCAATTCAAGAATAAAAATAATCTGTCAAACTTCAAAATTTTTTTTATTCAATTACTACCAGAAATTTTGAAAAAAAAAAAAAAGTTTCTGCAGAATTTTTTTTTTTTTTCAAAATTTTTGGTAGTAATTGAATAAAAAAAATTTGAAGTTTGACAGATATGTTTCTGCACATGCCCGAATGATTCATTCGAATAATCAAAATAATCGTTATGCCCATCACTAATGCTGATATGATGAGTAGATTCATGAAATTTTGTACTAGATGAAGATAATACGCATACTATATACAAATTATGATACAATATTACTTTTCTTTCTGTACACATACACATTGATGATGCAATGACGATGAAAACAATGACGATGAAAAGAGAAATATATACATAGCTATGGACAGTTAAAGCAATAGCACGGCTAAAACGCACTTTGTGTCATGAGAGGTCCCAAGATTGGGACAGATTGGAACTGTAGATGTAATCATTAGACGATGAAACTTGTTGATCATAACTTTGTTGTGGACAAACTTAAACTGCTCACGAAGAGATTTAATCTAGCTGATCCTTCACTTTTTGAAACTGTGCTCGTATGTATACGAATATTCTTTTTACTTTTATCTAAACAGTAGTTATAGCTAATAAACTCTTATTACTTACCCATCATACGTAGTATAGGGAAAGTCTTGTAATCGTTTTGAAAATCGAGAAAAAAAATGACGGATTTAAACGTTTTAGACACTGGAGATACCGAAAAACATATTTTTAGAAAAAAGAATTTTCTGTCTGTGTGTGTGTCTGTAAACGCTTTATCTTCCGAAAAAAATGAGATAGAGACTTAAAATTTGGTATGTATTTGGTATGTAATAATAGGAAGAAGCTTATTGAATTTCAGCAACCTCGATTATCCGGAACTATTTTTTTCGACTCTCGAAATATTCGTTCTGATAAAAGGTATATAAAAATTTTCGAAATTGTTTATTTTAAGGAGTAAATATAAAAGACAATAAAAAAACACAAATTTCTCATAAAGAAGGAAGTCGATCGGATAATGAGTTGCCGAGATATTTATAATTATATTTTCCCCACTCTTCGATTTTTTATGACCCGGTATTTCATTCAAATTTCAATTCAAAAATATATTTTAATTGGAAATGAGATGTTTACTCCGACGCAGTAAACCGTTAGTTAATATGGTTATCAAGTTTGGAGTTATGAGGATATTTCTTTTACGCAATTCAGTAATAGAGCATTTAAAGTTTATGACGGCCTCAAGCCACGATTTTATTTGAATTGCAATGCATTTTATAAGTAGTTTACACATGTTTTATTTTAATATTTTATATAATGCATATCCATGATGGGTAAGTATTATGGTGGCCCCCAACGACTAGTTTTAAAGAAACTCGATATGGTACAAAAAATATTTGATTCACATACATTTACATTTCAAATCTTTAAATTATTCAAAACATATATATAACGATATATATTGGTATATAACGGTTGATATATAACGGTGACATTTTTAAATTCCATTTTTTTTCTCAAATTTTCTTGAAATTCACGCGAATAGTTATACTGTATGAAAAGAAAATTTTAGATTTCACCACAAAAGCGGTAAAGACATTTTTTGTTATATAAATTTAAAATGAGATTTTATAAAAGTAATTTGCCAACTCAAATAAAAACCTCAAAATTTATTTAAGTGAGAGAAAAATGTTGCTTTTAAAATCCACCGAGAAATAAAAATAGTCGATTAAATATACAGAAAGTTGAAGTTTCTGAGTTTTTTTTTAAAGTTTATTATTTAATCATGAAGAATATTCTTAAAATATATTCCCTAGGTAAACTCATTTTTTCATTTCTTTATTTAATGGATCTAAAAATATTTTTAGATAAAAAAATTTTATTTCAGAATTTTGTTAATTAAAAAATTATCTTATAATTTTTATGGACTGTTTTTTTTTAATTTTAAAGTAATCGTTAAAATTTGTTTCATAAAAAATGACGAGAAAAATTATCAGATTATATTTTTATCAAGTTGTAGTACAATAAAATGTTCTAAAACTGGTGTAATGCACATATGCGATAAAAATTCTTTAAAACAACGTAATAACTAGTCAGATGCGCCAATCCCAAAACTTTCTTCTATCTCATAAAAGTTTCACATACACCAAAAACGCATCAACACCAATTTATGTCAAAGTCTAATTGAATGTAAAGTTTTATTAAATTCCCTGCATTAGTTCTTGAGATATGACTGTCGCTAAAATCGTGTAAATCCAGAAAAATGCAACATAGCAGCGCCATCTGTTGGGAGATTCACATCAAAACATAATTAATAACAACTTATGTCAACGTCTAACTAAATCTGAGGTTTGATGAAATTCTGTGCATTACTTCTTGAGATATAGTTATCGTAAAAATCAAGAAAAAAGTAGTATACCAGCGCCACCTGTTGGGCTGTTTACACCAAAACGTAATCATCGTCTATTTATGTCAAAGTCTAAGAGAATCTGAAATTTGATAAAATTATGTGTATTATGTGTCCTTGAGATACAGCTATCGTGAAAATCTTGTAAAATGTAGCATAGCAGCCCCACCTGTTAAACGATTTACACCAAAAACTAATCATCACCAATTTAAACTAATCAGCACCAATTTATATCAAGGACTAACTGAACCTAAAGTTTTATTAAATTCCGTTCATTAGTTCTTGGGATAGAGTGCCCACAAATTTTTTGTCACATACATACAGAAAGAGTCACAGACTCACAAACTGACATTTTCTAAAAACAGTCAAATCGTGTTCAAGATCTTCTAAAACGTATAAATCCGCCAAAAACCTGAAGTCGAATTTCTTTCATGAATCCAATACTTTCTTCTTGTAAAGATAGCAGATAGTTATAATTAATCACAAAGATTTCGAATGAACTTTGTTTTTCTTCATCAGGTGCAAATAAGACTTTAAAAGAAGCAATAAGATTGAACGGCAATGGAAAAGAAAGGGACAGGTGGAAGCAAACAGTCAGTAGGAGAGCAGCAGGCAATAGAGAATTAGAAGGTGACACAGCAAAACAGAAGAAGAAATGCGAAACAAATTAAATAAAACTATAGTAACAAAGAAAGATAATATAAAGAAATCCATATATAAGTCCGCGTATAAGAATTTGGATACATTGCCATCTCTGAATGATAATAAGTTAAATCGTAATTAGGGGAAGGTGGCCTAAAATGATCCTAACGGGCAAAACGACCCACATATGTTTTATTCCAGACAGGTCGCGCTGTCTACAGGGTAACACATAAACTAGTTGTGACATGTAAAGTCGAAGCAGTGGTGGTATTCAAGCGATCGCAATATTACGCATCTGAATAGAATTCTTTGAAAAATTGGTTTTTACAACATCTTTCATAAGGTAGGCACTAACTTTCATATTTATTTAGATTACAGTCTTTAGAGTACAGAAGTATGACTTGGTTTACTTAAGTTGAGTATGTTTTTAGATGTGAAGTACATTTATGTATTGTCATAATTACTTTTATATAATTTATTTTGCCGATAAAAAAACAATTTACAATTATTTTTAAAGGAAGGATCATTTTGCCCTTTGGTGAGGGTAAAATGATCTTTTGGATACTTTTTATAAAATATATTTTTCATTACTCAATTTGGGTTTAAAATATTATTAAAATATGTTTATAATGCAAAATATAGTGTAAAACATACTAGCAAAAGGCCAAAGTTTTGTTTAAACAGTTATGTTATTTTACACAATACATTGCCGATAATTGCAATTACAAATTTTCCCAACTCTGTTGTCCCATAGCGGTGATTGCTGAAAGTAGGTTTTCAGCTGCGTTTTGAGTTTCCTAAATCGCTTATAAGATATCCCTTTCCACGGTATAAAAAGATGAGTATTCGTAACACTATTCTGGTAGTGATGGAAAGTGTTTCATAACCTATGAATGGCACATGATATTTCTTTATTCTTTCTTTTAATTTAGTTTATCGACAGTAATTGCTTAAAGAAAGAACTGTTTTTGAATGTGCGTATAACACGCCACAAAATAATCATATTATTGAAAAAAAAAAAAAAAAAACCTTAAAGAAAAGCCCAGCATGAAATAGTGTTTAGGTAAATGAAATATACCGTCATGTACACAAATTTATGCACAGATCGTATTCTCACCTCCACGAATTACGCTGACGGCCTAATGGACTCTGTCACGCCTCTACGAATACCTTTGGCTCTGGTCCAAATTTCCAGAATGATTGTTAATTAGTTTTCTTCTTCAGTCGTCTTGGTTTTTCTGAATAATCTCGCTTCAATATTACGATGCTAATTTCGGTAGTAATGCTTAACTGAAGGATGTTTAAAATTTAGACCTTTTTTGGAGATAAACATTTTGTAAAAAAGGGAATAACGATCGCACTATACTTAAACAAAAAAGTAAAGTTTGGAATAATTTACGACCTTGTTATATGAATATAATCCAATTATTTATTACAATGTTTTTAATCGACTTTAAAGAAATTATGTTTCTTAATGCAACGACACATGCAACATTTTGGCGAAGAAATTTACATTTATATTTACATTTTGTGTAACTATTGAAAGTTTTTTATTCTATCATTTTTAAACAGATGACATGAAGACAAATTATACTGGCATCCATCAGGCCGAAATGTCGAAGCATTGAGTCGCATAAATTTAAAAAAGATAACATTAAAAAATATTTAATTTTTATGTTTACTGTTTAATAGAACAAATGTAACTTTGCAATAAGAGCTGTTGAATCATCATTTTTTAATGCTTCTCCAGTAATCAGTTTCCGCTTCAGTTAATGCTCAAATGCTAATCTACGAGGGTCGATCCAGAAATAAGGTTCCCATCAAATTTACAAATAGACAACATTGTTTATTCTCACAGAAATTTACATCGTTGGAAAGAAGAAAGTTTGCTCTATTTCTTTACATAATCGACATCTTTTTCTACGCATTTTTGTAGAAGGAGCTCCAATTTATGTATCCAATGTCGTAGAACTCCGCCGCCAGCCCGTTGAGGAAACGTTTCACATCTTCTGACGTCATCGTCGCTCAGGAAGCGTTGGCCACCCAAGTGTTCCTTGAACTTGGGGAACAAGTGATAATCACTAGGTGCGAGGTCCGGACTGTAAGGTGGGTGGGGCATGACAGTCCACCTAAATTGTGTCAAAAGTTCCTGGGTTTAACGGGAGACGTGAGGTCGGGCGTTGTCGTGAAGCAGCGTTACACCGACTGTCAGTCGTCCTCCCTGGCGGTTCTGGACGGGCGGAGTCACTTTGGCGTGCAAAAAGCGAATTACGGAACGAATCTCGCACTTGGCGGGATCAACAATGGGAACCTCCATCTTGGACGGCTGCTGAGTCAAGAATGAGCGGCGCAGCGAAGCGTGGCTGGGGGAATCGCGAGTGCAGGAACAGCTGCACACAGCGCCGTTGCCGTATTTCGCCTTGCACCTTCCCGTGCGGTTAGAGTTCTTTGGGTACCTTATTTCTGGATCGACCCCCGTATCAGCAAGTGATCCCATTCTTCTAATTTGGTCGATCCTATCCATTGCAAAAGACATTTTAGAATATCCTCTATACGACGAACTGTGCTAAAATCGATATAAGTTCCTACAAGTGCCAACTACTTAACACCAATATCAAAAGCAATTTTTGACAAAGTGAAACGCTAGGATTCGTGTATGGTGACAGCGTATGCAACTGTTAATGCCAACTGAGTTCGTGAGCAAGAGACATTTTCCCCCAAGACTTAGAAAGAGGAGTGAGAGGGAAAAGTCTTTTAATTAGAAATGGCCCATGATAATTAATCAAAATAAACCATTACAGCCTGTGACAAGCCTGGAGGCCGAAATACTGGGCCGTAGACAACACCTTTTACCGTACCAAGTGCACCGTTTACCAATCCTCCCTCTGTCCACAGATTGGTACGTAACATAACCCTGCATATAATCGCTAAGAACAGTTCAGACTGAAGCCCAGATGTGTGATCATCTTTACTCCATCTTGCGATTTGATTATCCGGGTCTGCTAATATTTTTGCGACTGGCCATTTTAATTTACGAAGTATTCTTTATTATGTTTTACAGCTTGCTTGTTTGTGGGAAAAAGGCGTATGGCACATTGGAAACTTAAGTTCAGCCGGAGACAGTATAGTTTTGTGCCGTTCATAAGAGCTGAGTATTGGTAGTCTCTAAGTAGTCTCTTGAAATTTTGTATCATACCGTACCCAATTTTTAAAAAGAGAATATATTTCAAATGAAAAAACTATATATTTGAATATAGGTATATGTGTTCATTTTTCCTTTTTATGTAAAAAATATATAATTGATATTAGAGATATAACTGTAGTCAGCCAAAATATGAGCAAGAGTACTTTGAATTAATGTTATAATCTTTCAGGTTCTTTAATAACATTAACATAGATAAACAATTGCTTGTGGGGTGTGAAGCTATGGTTTTAGACGGAGTTCAGAAGGTTTTGACCATATATCGTGTCCAAATGTAGCAAAACACAAGTGCTATTAAAGTAAACTAGTATTCCCGTCAACCAGAATTGTGAGAGCTATGTGTTGTGATGTCTTTTTAAAACAGAAATGGTGTAAAGTACATTTTCTTAAAAAAAAGGCTCCTAAATAATTGCTCAAAAACAGGTACTTTCTGGAAGCGCCAGAACGATCTCCTATGCGATAAAATATCTTCAAATGTTATTTACAGGTATAACGATATTCCTGTATGTAGATTAATATGTCTAGACAGTAGACACCATCTATGGGCGTAAGTCAACTTTTCAAAATTAGTGACTTATACACTTTTTTTTTTCAAATCCTGAAATAAGCTCTTGGCAGACAGGTTTAGTCTTTTTGCAGTACGTTTCAAATTCGATAATTAAGAATTGCACACTTTCCATGGATTGCAATGATCTGGCAAATGAGCTACTTAATAGAAAGAATGTATTAAGATTAGTTGGTAGTTTCAAGACCAGTGTTGTAGTCGTAAAAAACAACAACAACAACAAAAACCTGAGTGTATACGCTATAAAGGCACAAAATTCATTTTGGAACCTCCTGTAACTCGGAAACGGGAAGGGGGGGGGGCGTGCCCTTGGATAATAAAGCCCTGTACAGTTTGATGGAACGTATAATTATTGAAAAATGATTTCATAGGAAAAAAATATTTATAAATGTGACTGCTCTCTCAATTATGTCATGGAATATTAAAATGATGAATTCAACGTTTTTCTAACAGTAATGATATTTTCTATCAGAAATAATTAATAAAATTAACGGTAAATCGGAATCTTACAATAACGGTTTTTACTTCTGAGACTTTCCCGATAATAAACCCAGTTTTAAATATTGAACAGACCAGACTGCTCTCAGAATTTTAATACAAATTATAATTTTTACATACCGGAAATTTCATAAAGGACTCCTTAATTTTAAAATTCAGAAATGTATTTATTGTCTGTAACAAATATTAAGATGAAATAAGTAAAACGTTTATCGGATATAGTGCACAAATGTTGTATACTATATATTAAGAAATAGTTTGAATAGGGTCGGCTTTAGAGGAGGAGGGGAGGGGAGCAAAGTCTCCTGGGACGTTGAAAGCAAAAGTGCGGAAAATATGCAAAATATTTGGTTACCAATTATAATTTCTTTAAAAGATATCATTCGTTGAGGCGCTAAATAATAATATTAATAATAAATCACCGAAGTGCGCTATAACAATTAAAGCCACTACTGTTCAAATTTTCGTCAATAGATACCGCTGCGCAGTCTCAAACTGTGAGACTGTTCAAAATATAACTTCAAATTTTCAAAATAGAAACCTTTTTCCGTCTTTTAATAGCTAAATAGAATAAAAAGTAAAAATCGAGATAACTTTGATGCACTTTTATTCTTAAATTTGAGTATTCTTGCAGTTGTGATAGCGCAGAGACATCTATTAACGAAATTTTGAACTACTGTTTTAAAATACTGTATACAAAATTTCCGAGCTTATTGATAAACGTATCACTTATTATTTCATCTTTATATTTTTTTTTATAGTTAATGCATTATTGAATTTTAAAATTAGGAAGATGTTCATGAAACACCCTCTGCATATACGTTATAGCTTTTACTAGGTCATAAATGATAATAAAGGCTTTTTTTTTAACATTACACTTTTTTAAAATTTATATTTTATTTTCTACCTTTTAATGTTCAAAATATTTCTTTGTTTCTGTTTCACAGCCAGCTGATATACTTTAGGGAGCATGGTTTTTAGTTTGGCTGATAATTAATTCTATAGCTGTAACTCGTATACAGTTGTAACTAAATCGTTTTCTCAACATTTAATCAAAATGTAATTAAATTTTACTTTACCATTACAGTTGGGCACTAATCTAACCAGTAGCAATTTTTTTTCTTGCCAATAGGAGTTTTTTTTCTTTTGCGCGTGTAAATTTGAAACAATACTTTCATATTGAAATGTAATGGTTTAGGTTTATGATATTATTTCTTCTTATTATTTTTTTTTATTGTAAATTAAACGAGGGAAATATGTCGATTTTTAAATATATTTAAGGGATGCATTTTAAATAAAATATATGTATTGAAAAAAAAAATGAGTGTGATGCGATTGAAAGAATATTTGGCTATTTATCATATACTCCCGACCAATTAAAAAAAAAAAACTTTAAAATTAATTTATTAATGTACATTTAAGGTCTAAAACTATTAAAACATTGTATTGTTATCGGAAACAAGCCTGGTTACATAATTTTTATAATTTTTTAGCCCATTAGGAAGAGAGTGAAAAATCGAATGCAAAATTCCCTCTTTACATGCATGAGACAAGTTAAGTTAAATAAAACAATGTAAAAACTATGCATAAATTTTAAGATATCTCGTTACACAATACTATAGCCAAAGCAAGCTTTCAATTCTTTTATTTCTCTGTCTAGAGTATTAGAATTTTAATTTGTTTCTGCGTATTTAAATTCGCATTACGTGTGACCTCTTTTAAAATATCACCCGTGCAACATTTTGTGCTCCTTTTTTTCCCTTTTTCCCCCTACTCTTTTTTTTTTTTTTTCCCGGGAAATCCCAAAAGTAATTTGCGTTGGGAAAATTGAATTCCGGCAATTCAGTTACGGCCGTTTGAGTGCTATTTTTAGACACACTTTGTTTTCGACAAAATGGGGTTTTAACAAAAATATAAATTGAACTTAATATAGAATATCTGACTTTCAAACAGTGAAGCTTTAATAATTTAGACCTTTATAAAGATTTATTTAAAAAGGATCAGGGTCCATAAAGCCGTGTTTTTGGCCCACGAAATAAGACTAAAATTCGATTTTGTTATGACTTAATTATTTCACTTTTCAGTATTAAAAGGTTTATTCAGTACGATTTCAATAATAGTTTTTTCATTTTGTTTGGATTTATAGGACTTACACAAGCTCAAAGTTCGTATTATTCGTAGTTTTTGATAAAAAATACACAATTTCTCCTAATTTTACCTCAATTATTTATATGAGCGCAATCGTGCAACAATTTCTTCGTTACATATATTATAAAATATATCAAAATGTACAATATATGTAAAAATAAAAGTGTTGCAAAGCTGCGCTCATAGTAAAGTATTTAAAATAGAGAGTTAAGTAACTGCATTCCTTAAGAGACTTTAGGATGCAGAAACGTGTTTAAACGTGCTAAAATGAACGTAACTATTGCTAATAATCGCATTCCTTCACATTAGCAATAGTTACGTTCATTTTAGCACGTTTAAACACGTTGCTGCATCCTAAAGTCTGTTAGTGACGTGAGGGAATGTAGTTAATTAACTCACTATTTTAAATACTTTACTTTTATGAGCGCAGCTTTGCAACACTTTTATTTTTACATATATTGTACATTTTGATGTATTTTATAATATATGTAAAGAAGAAAGTGTTTCACGATTGCGCTCATATAAAAAATTGAGGTAAAATTAGAAGAAATTGCGTATTTTTCATCAAAAACTACGAATAATACGTACTTTGAACTTGTGTAAGTCATATAAATCCGAACAAAATGCAAGAACTATTGTTGAAATCATACAGGATAAAGCTTCTAATATTAACAAGTGAAATAATTAAGTCAGTATAAAAAAATCGAGTTTTAGTCTTATTTCATGGGCCGAAAACATGGCTTATGGACTCTGATCCTTTATTCCGTAAAAATTGAAAGTATGTTAAAAAAATTGTAAAGGGAAATAACAAAAGAATGTAAGTAATTTTGACATTTTTAACATTTTACAACGTAGTTGAAAAGTGTTTAAAACTTCGGTTTGTTTGTTCGTCTGTCCGTACTCTTAACTCTAGTAAATAATCTCGGATTTCCCTGAAAATGTTTTAATGATATTAACGTTTACTATCTCTATTAAAAGTGAAAGGTGTAGCATTGATAGTTCATTTACAGGGACAGTGAAAAGTATTCCGTTTCATTATGGTCAATGGGAAAAAATCGTTTCAAGTGCATTTTGATGATGTTACCACCATTTCAAACTGGATATGCATTTATGAAGTGTACTAAAGCATGCTTTCTGCAGAATATGGTGTGCAAAGCATTCATTATTCATTTACAGGGTCACATAAAAGAATTCTCTTACATAATGGTCTATTAGGGAAAAATTAATTTGCATTAAATTTTTAATGTTGTTACACTATTTCAAACAAAATGAAATTTATATACATTACTGAGGTGCACTATAAATTTCTCACTGAAAGTATTGTGCGCATTGCATTGATATTTCATTTACAGAAAACACAAAAGAAAATAGGTTACATTACTGTATATGATTGATAATTTGTTGGAAGTGCGTTTTCAACTTTGTTTTGCGTTTTTATGTTTAACTGCACATTACGTGGTAGGTATAAATTTTGTTGATCATGTACAAGTTTATACAAAGGAATTCGTAAATATTACTGACTATGAGAGTGAAATTGCTTAAGGGTATTTAGTATACTAATGGAAGTTTGTGGAATATAAATAAATTCATTTACGCAAAGAACATGCCTTTTATGGTTGGAAGTTTAGTTTTAAGTTGCGCTATACGTTTTACACCGGAATTAAATTTTAGCTTAATATGTGATGTGTACAAAATTTTTTGATAATATATAGGGCTGTACAAAAGAATTCGAGTAGTGCATTTGCATCTATTAGCGAAAATTTCTAAAAATGAATTTTCTAATTGAACTAAATTTTAGCATGCTATGTAGTATATGTGCAAATCTATAGATACACGGCAAAAAAAAAAAAAAAAAATGTTGATTTCACAGTATAATACTGGCCGGCTGCTAGTATTATACCGTAAAATTAACAGTAATAAACAGTAAAAGAAGCAGTAACACGCTGCCACGCCAGTATTATACTGTAAAATCAACAATTTTTTTTGCTGTGTATACAGGGCTGCACAATATAAATAAATTACTTTTTTGACGATTTGTAACTGTTTTATATATTTTCTACTAAGCTGTTTACTTGCATATCTTCTTTCATCTTATTTAACGGTGAAGTTTCGTTACAGTTTTCTAGATGTGTTGGAAAGTGTCTCATGATCTATGCTTGACTCATGATTTTTCGTTTCTTGTTCTGTTTTCTTAAGGATTTTTTGTATTCTCCGAGAAGATTTGAAATATTGAGTTACATTCTAAAACAAACTAAACAAGAATTAAAAAACTGTATGACACTTAAGGGAAAAAAAAAAAAACTGCAAATTTCACAGAAAAACCCTGCCAGATGGGACGCCAGTAAGAAAGAATTTTACGAAAAGAAAAACTTTTATAAGTGTGAGAAGAATATTCGGCTGTTTAAACAGAATTTTTTTTTCTCAAAATGAACAGTTTTTTTTTCTATAGCTGACATTTTTTTGTTCCGTCAAAGGAGATGGATAGATAAGCATTGACTCCCCCCTTCCCCCCTAACCGAAAAGGGAGAAATAATTTTTTTTTCTATTTTTTTTAAAGATGTTTTGATTGCTTTAATATAATTTGGGATCTATAATTACTGCTTATCTTATGGATTTTTCTTTAAAGAGTGTTTACATGTATTATACAAAGAATGAGAAACACAAGACTATTTAGCATATTTTAATGTATTTCAACTATATTTATTTGATTTTTTTTCGATATGAAATGCTCATAACACCAATTGTAGTTTTTAAATATGCTTAACTTTTATTTTCACATATTTACATATTTAACCCTTCCTTAGTCGAATGTGTATCTCTGTGATAAAAGGCGCCATTTCTTCTTGTAAGTTTTGAATGCATTAGCCAGTTCGAGGGCAACTGCCGCGGGCGAAAAATTTATACCGATGGGAGGAAGGTAGAGGGAGCCACAGATTCCGAATCCACTTGGTTGAAAATTTACAAAATGAAACTGGTGGCTTGTATCATAGAGATACACATGTGAGTAACGGAACGTTAAAAACTCAATCCACTGCTGTATGTAGGTCTCCCCAAGATTTTTCAATTGTTTCCAGTCTAGTGCAGTCATCCAATTAACACCGGCCACTTTTCTGATTTCGTCACTCCATCATACTTGAGGTCGTCTTCGTGATCGTTTTATATCTCTGGGATACCACTGTAGGATGTTTGTGCTCCATCTGTTGTCTTGTCTTCTTGCAATGTGCCCATCCCATTTCAATTTTAGCCGTTTAATTCTCTCAATGATGTCAAAAACTTTCGTCTAACTTCTTATCCGGGTTATTTTCTTTTTGTCTCTTCTAGTTATGCTTAGCATACATCTTTTCATACTTCGCTGTGTTGTTTGTAATCTTTGTACCACCCGTTTTGTTAGCGTCCATGTGTTTGCTCCATAAGTTAGTGCAGGCAAAACACATTGGTTAAACACCTTTCTTTTCAAGCAAAGAGGCATGTTACTCTTCAGAATAATATTGTTCTTCCCAAAAGCACTCCATCCATTTCTTATTCTTCTATTGATTTCATTTAGGATACTGTTGTCCGATGATATTTCCTGGCTAAGATACACACAACTTTGCACTTCTTTAATCTCAGTGTTGTTGTAGACGATTTTCTTTTTTGATGCAAATGAATTGAAGATATTTTCCAAATTAATTTTTATTCCCACATTAATGCTAGCTTCTGCCAAATCTTTTAGCATATTTTCCAATTCTTCAGGGTTATTAATGAAAATTAAAATGTCATCAGCAAGCCGGAGATGGCTCAAATAATGCCCATTTATTCTAATCCCTTTGGTTTCCAATCCAGCTTCTTGAAAATATTTTCTAACACAGCAGTAAAAAGCTGAGGCGAAATGGTGTCTCCTTGTCTTACGCCTCTTCTAAGCTTAATCTTTGTCCAAACGGATGGTGGCTGTTGCTTTCTTGTAAATCTCCTTTATGATATTGATGTAAGGTTTGTCTATACCAATGTCCTCCAGAGAATCGACTACTGCAGATGTGTAGACCGAATATAATGCTTTTTCATAATCAATAAAGGCAAGGCAGAGAGGTAAATTATATTCCTTATGTTTTTCTATAAGTTCCCTTACTGTTTGAATATGATCCACTTCGGAATCCTGCTTGTTCTCTAGGTTGAGCTGAGTCCAGAGCTGATTCAAGTCTAGTCGTTAAGACTTTGGTGAAAATTTTATAAATCACTGACAGTAAGCTGATTGGACGGTAGTTTTTAATGTTTTCCTTCTTCCCTTTCTTGTGAAGTAGCACCATCACAGCATTATTCCAATTTTCTGGAACACCTGATTTCTCGAGACATTTGGAAAACAGTAAGGCTAGCATTTATGCAAATTTTTCTCCTGTTTCTTTGATAAGGTCAATTGTAATTTCACCTTCGCCAGGACATTTACCCTTTTTAATGCATCTAATGGCTTGTACAATTTCATGTGTCATCACTGGGATTATCTCTTCAGTTTCTGTTATGTTTACCCGTGGATCATGTAGGTTGATTTCCCTTTGATCTTCACATTTATATAGATCGTTATAGAATTTTTAGACAATGTGTACTATTTCATTATTGATTTTGGTGATTGTTCTATCTGCCCTCTTCAGTGCAAAAATACCTTTTCTTCCAACACACAGTTTGCGCTTAGCTGATTTTAAACTTTTGTTATCTTCTAGAACTTTCTTGACAAGATCACAGTTAAATTTTCTGATATCTTCTGTAACACATTTTCTTATACCGTTTTACATAGTTCTGCATATTCAACTCTTGATTTAGGACTGTTTTTCTTCATTTTAAATTTTCTGCGTTTCTTCATCAATCCTCTTGTTTCTTCTATTATTTTCTTTGTCTGCTTTACTTGTGCTTCACCAGCTATCGTCCTTGCAATTTCTTCTAGAATATTTGTTATTTTCTTGTTCACTACTGTAACATCTTCCTGTTCTTCTAAGATTGATTAAAGTACTTGGAAATGATTTTTGTTCCAAATTAAAATCTTCTTTATGCTTCTGGATATTCATAATATCGACTGATTTCTTTGAGTGTTGCAAAAGCTTCATTCTTTCCACTTTAGTATTTAAAAGCAGTTTGCATATAACCAACCTGTGATCGCTTCCTGTATTGAAGTTATTGAGAACACTGCACTGTTCGTTAAGATGCCTTTTGTTTGTCAAGATGTAGTCGATTTCACTTCTTGAGCCATTTGCACTACGCCATGTCCATTTTCTTTGTGGCCTTTTCTTGAAAAATGAATTCATGATATACATCTGTTCACATTCTGAAAATTCAATCAATCTGTTTTTTTTTTCACTATGCATCCCATATGCATGATTTCCTACTGAGAACTCACTTTTTTTCCCCCCAATTCCAGCATTCAAGTCTCCCATTATTAATTTTATGTAGCATTTTCCCTTTTGATGCATTGAAGCTGCTTCTTCATAGAAATCCTCAATTTCTTCATCAGTAGCTAATTGTTTGTGCATAAACTTGGGTAATTTGCAGCTTGTATTTTCTTGACACTTGTATAACTAACCTTGCAACTCTATCTGATGCACTATCATATTCTACGATGTGATTCCACCTGTTATGAATCAGAAATCCTACGCCAGTTGTTTTTCCATTTTGTGTACCACTGTAGTGCAATACATGTCCACTGGCAAGATCAATCTTTTTTTCTTACTTCACATAATCTTAGGATGTCCCAGTTGATTATTTCTAATTCTTCTTCAAGTTTCTGTAAACGATTTTATGAAGATAGGGATCGTCCATAATACGTAGCCAAGGTCATCAACTTATGGCAGCTAAGCCGAACCCGGTGATTCTTAGCATCCTCTGTCTTCATGTCTTTCTCATTGCTACCGTAACCAGGAACATGCAGACTGCCGGGAATTGAGGGCCGTGATTTGTTTTATGAATTCATGGTAAAATAAGGGGGAGGGGCCAAATCCCTGCACGCTGGCCAAACGGGTTGCAGGAAGCCCATCCGCGTTCGTTTCCCATGCACTAGGCAAGGGTACTAACAGGCTGCACCGGTGGAAGATGCGGATTGGACATTAAGTCTCTGCTCCCAGTCGATTCCTTTAAGTCCTCCTCGGAGGCATTTAAAGGGTCTTCTCCTAGTTAACAAGCAGAGGCTATTAAACAGCCCACATATATATGTATTTAAAATTATCGAAATGCAAACGAGACATTTTAAAAGAACGCTCCCATAGGTTTAACATTAGCTTGCGAGTGTCTTCGCGTGACTGAAGTAGTCTCTTAAAAGCAATTTTGTAAAATTCTGCCTATTCTAATTTTGAAAGTTTGGCAGTGGATTTTTGTTGGAATCTTTTACATCTCTTAACTGTGTCTATCAATAAGAAAAATGCAGCTTTATACAAATTTGTTCCAAAATATCCATTATTTACTGGACTACTTATAAAAGCAATGCAAATATTTCACACCGAAAATAATCTCAGTCCAGTAAATCTCTTCAACCCCATTTGTTCAACACTGACAACAATACATTTTAATAATGAAAACAACTCGGTTAACTTAACGCGAAAGCAATGCGTGGCAGTATTTGGATTAAAAGGACGCATTGCCTCATTAATCAGCCCCGATTCGAATAAATTAACGACACGAGGTGTCGTTAACCTTAATGTGGAATTTGTGGAAGGTTAATTAAGCCTTATCTTACTTTTGTTAGCGATACTTAAGTGACTGTGAAGGTAGCAAGGATTTTAAAATCACAACTAAGATTGCTTAAAATTATTATATTAAAAATAAAGAAAAATGAGGATGGAAAAGGGATGAGGAGAATTAATGTAAAGTTTAAATATTCAATATTTATGTTCAATTTATATAGTCTCTCCATTTAAACTCATCTGTCATATCGCAAATTTGTTAATAGTTGTGATAAAATGTCTTTTTATTAATATTTTCCCTTAGTTTGGAAGATAAGATTGCTGACTTCCAAAATTCACTTTTAGGAGCATTATGGTTGGTCTCATTTACAGGGTTTGTACAGGACCTTGAATTTGAGTGCTACTATTTCTGAATAGTAATATTCACCTTATTTAATCACAGGCGAAGATTACTATTCAGAAATAGTGGTACTCAAATTCAAGAACCCGATGATATATGATGTGTTATGGATATTTAGGACGAACTCGCAAAACACTTTTCGAGAATAAACAGTTTAAATATACACATTTATCATTATCGTCAGTTTGAAAGGTTGTTTCATAAAGCAAACTTTAGGGTATTAGACGAACTGGACTGGTGAGAGGTCGCACCAGTTATTAACAAAATCTTCCATGTTATACTTGAATAAATAGATCATTGTCGAGCTCGCCCTTAATATCCACAACAGTTCATATGATGGGAGCCAATCATTTTATTGTAGGCAGACATTACATCGTAACTGTATCTTTCAGCGTTCAAAATTTATTTCCTTAAAGTCTTTGTTGTACATCCTATATATAGACGGTGGGATTAAAAAGATTGGCGAATAGTTAGAAACCTGAACAATAACTTTTGCAAGGCATGCGAGCATCTGAATTTACAGATCAGTGCAGAAATCTGAACAACAGCATTTGCCAGGCACGCGAATATGTAAATTTACGGACCAGTGCAGAAGAATTAAAATTACTCATTAAAAAACACGGCCTTCAAAGCTAAAGCTGAAAATTAAAAAAAATTGGTTAGTAGCTACTGGGCAGTAAATGAAATTTATTTAGTCGTCAGTTTCTGGTTAGTATGTACTTTTAATTTAGTAGCCATCTATTAGTCAGTGTGAATATTTCCTTTAATAGTCAAAACTTACGAGTCATTTGCAAGTATTTTTAATTTAGTAGCCATCTATTAGTCAGTGTGTATTTCCTTTAATAGGCAAAACGTACGAACCATTTGAAAACTGAAAAGCATATATAGAAAGAAGTATATTAAAATTGAAATCGTTTAAATATAACAGTAAAGGAAAATCCTTATAATACATTTGCGAAATAACCATTAAAATTGTTTTTTATGAGCCAATTATCAAGCTATAAAGATATTCTAATACTACGACTGAGTTGAAGCAAAATCAATTGCGGGGGAAGGGGAAGAGGAGAAAGAGATAATTATTTGGCCAGTCCGGTAATTTTTAATCACGATATTTCAAAGTTTAGTAAGCGATTGGCAAGTAGTTATTATCTCCTTTACTTCAAGGTGAATCCATTGCGGCCAGTCGAACATAGTCAGTGTGAGTATTCGTGTAAAAATGTAACGACGCAATATGCTTTCACATCAAATTTTATCAAAAAATGGAGAAATCTACGATTGAAATGTCGATATAAATGTGCGGGATTGAAGCCATAACCCAAATATGTGCATAAATGGTTCAAACGTTTTCCCGACTGGAAAGAAACGATTGAAGGTAGGCTACGATCTCGTCGGCCGTTGATTAACAGGACCATAGACATAAATGAGCGATACTAGAATGACCGCATTCATACGGTGATTTTTTTTTTCCAGAGTGGCGACATACGTGCAATAAAATTTGATTGGTTGAGACGACTTTGGAAAAAAACTTTGCTAGTTTACCATTATCGCCAAGCTAATATTTGTTGAATTGTCTCACTTGTCAAATCGAACTGGTCCAGACGAGTATCAACAAGTTCTGGAATGTGGGTTGCCATTGTTTGCACAAACATTTTAATCTGAGCATGCGCCTTGTGTGTACCTTCTACGTAATTATATATAAAGGTACCGTAACTGATATGAAATTGACGACTAGTTGGATTCTTCTTGTTTCGTTACAGTTATAAAGAATCTGAAAACCGTTATAAAATAATGAAGATTCGCAGAAATTTTGACCATACAACAACGTGTGACATTGGTTTCGGTATAAATTTCTAAAGGGGCTTTTATGACCAGTTTTTAGTACTTCATAAACATTGTCATATATGCATTCTGGCCAATGGGAATTATTTTTAAAGGCAGCAAAGTCAATTTGTTTAAATCTTCTTTTTTTTCGTCTTTTTTCTTGAATTTTCATCAAACTGTTAGACACATCATGTATATTATCGAAATGAGTAATGCTTTTTATTTGAAATCTGATAAAATGCATTCCATGTTAAGTAAAAACTTTAAAAATGAGATTATGTATTTGAATTGTAATAACCAGAAACTCACGATTTTTGTCATCAATATTAATAAAATTATTTCAGGCATCAAGAAAGATTTTTAATGGCAGGTAAATTTGTTCTAAAGAAATACGGGAAGAAAATCTTTATTTTTCACCAATTATATCGTATGATAAAATATAAGTATTAACCTCGGTTTTCATCAGAGAAGCATAAATTTAAAGAAATCGAGAATGATATTTCATACCAGGAAAATTAACAAGAACTTTTATTAACTTATAAATTTGATAAAAATAAGTTCCAAGTTCCAAAGTAACGGAAGTTCAGAAAACCATTGGATTGCATTGAAATTACATTGATTATTATCGCAATCTAAAAGGTAAGTCACAATCATATAAAAATAGCAATTCATATAAATTTATATAAGAATAGCAATTCATATAAATTTATATAAAAATAGAAATTCATATAAATTTATATAAAATAGCAATTCATATAAATTTATATAAAAATAGCAATTCATATAAATTTATATAAAATAGCAATTCATATAAATTTATATAAAAATAGAAATTCATATAAATTTATATAAAATAGCAATTCATATAAATTCATATAAAAATAGCAATTCATATAAATTTATATATAAATAGCAATTCATATAAATTTATATAAAAATAGAAATTCATATAAATTTATATAAAATAGCAATTCATATAAATTTATATAAAAATAGCAATTCATATAAATTTATATATAAATAGCCTCGAGATATCGTAAATATTTCTTTCCTATCCACGAGTATCGATTTTGAAATACAAAATAAAACATACTATAAATACTGAAATGATTGGAAAATTTATTGTACTTTATTTCTCTGTTCTTCTAGTTATCTATATTAATAAAATAAAGTGTTTATCTGTGAGTGTGTTTGTTTGTTGGCGATGGGTAGGGAAATCTATCACACGTAGAGGTCTGCAATTTTGGTTCCAAATAGACGAAGACAGTTCCAAAGGTACCCGAAGCTCAGATTTTGGATATTTTTTTGTTGTTATTTTATATTGAACGGAAAAATTCGTTTGTTTTTCCGATTTGGATACACCAATAAAGGCAATTCAAATTCAATCTTTTAGACAAATATAGTAAATTTTGTCCTCTTTTCAATTATGTTTATTTGGAATTTGTGCACCGATTTTTGAATTTTTCGCGTTTTTTTTTAAAGTTCCTATTTTGCCAAAATTGTGAAGTTTACTTTTATCAACCAGTATCTATTTGATACTTTATCCATCTAATCTTATATTTTATATCTTTGTATGGAGCAGACATTCGTTAAACGTTTAAAAAATATATATTTAAAATTAATTATTAAAGAAAGTAAGGTCAACTCTTCGGAAACTCAGCGAAATTCGAACGAGGAAATAATTTCAGCATTTGTTTCCTAAGTAACCCCTTTATCGCCGAAAACCGTTGGTATGACTTTGCAGTAGAAAGTCATTCTTTTTATTCAGCACGTGGGAATAGGCTCATTTAGAAAATCCAACCAAGGTAGCGAGATATTTTCTAAATAATAAAGGGTAACGGTAGGGTAATTTTAGGTAGATTTTAGGTTATTATCCCGGACCCGAGCAACGCTAGGCTGGTCTGCTAGTTAAGCATATTTCTTTATAATATCGGATTTTAAACTACATGGAATGCTTTATCCTCAAACTTATAACAGACTGCAGAGCAACATTCACTCGAAAATTTACTGAGGCATAAGATGAGATAGCCTGAATGCCAATAATAATGAATAATTACACGGAGTATCTCTTTTAGGCAGAAATCACTTTCAAATACGTCACAGGTTGAGAGAAGCACATATGATGCCCTGAATAAGTCACACATGATGTATTTATCGAGCAGGTTACGAAACAATTCACGCGTTCGATATTCGAAGAGAATCATATTAAAATCAACCAAGATATCACTTTTGATGGATACACTCATGAATAGTTCTTGGAACAGTGAATTTTAAGTATAGCGTTTTATAATGAACCTTTCCTATTATATGAAGGAGGAATCGTCAGTAATATATCTTTCAAAGTAAAGGAAGGTTAGTACGAGATATGACATAACTTATTCACTGCATTTTTGTTGCCTTTTTATTTATTTTTATTCTTTCTTTCTTTTTCCAATTCAATACATTATATGCGCATCATTGATTCAAAAGGATTTATTGCAATTGGAAATCGACATGTCTAAATCGATTATCAAAGTTGAAAAACATAGCTCACAACCTGATTTATTTATTTCTTCATAGTTTTGTTTAATTTGTAAAGACAATTTATCTAATGAAAATAACATATTTTTTAAAACTTTTAATATACCAAAAAATATTTCGACTTGGAACATGAATGCTTCTAGTGAGTTAGAACGACTTTGTACATGTTAGAAACTTTGTACATGTTGTTAGAATGACTTTGAGTATGATGTACAACGTAAAAGTGGATATACAGGGTGAATCTAAACTCTTGGGCAAAACTTTAAGCAGTGATAGTACACATCAAGACAAACAATATTAAATAGGAAACTAAGGGTCCCAAATGTCTTCCGAAGGAGATAGGTGCCATTAAAGTTTAGGGTCCAAAATTTCAAATAATTATAAAACACGGAAAAATTGACCGATTCGTTTGCGGTTTTCGCTAAAACTATTCTTTATGCCAGTATTTTCTTAAAAATAAATTTTAAAGGAAAAGTTTTAAAAAAAATATAGATAGAGGGCACTTTAGACTTTGGAGTAACGAACAACTATTTTTACCGTTAATTTTTGTATCTGATTAAATGCTTTCAAAAGCTTAGACTTAAACTTAAATTTTGAGCTCAAAATCTGAATCGTTGGAAGTTGTTAAGTAGCGCAAACTGAACTGTGTTCAGGAGTTGAAATTTATACTCCCCCTGAACACAGTTCAGTTATTCCCGATCTTGGTTCCGTATACCAGGCAGAAACTACTACCCCCTACACGTAAAATAAACGATAGAGGAATGACAAAATTAAATAAAAAAAAATTATTTTAAAATTAAATTTTAAAGATAAAGTTAAAAAAGGCCGATAGAGGGCGCTTTAGACTTTGGAGTACACTGAACAACTATTTTTTACCGTCGACTCCAACGAGGACCTGGTTGCGATGATTGCCGTCGTAGCAGGCGATATCCGGGAGATGCCCGGGGTAGTCACTAATGTTTGCAACTCCCTCCGCCGGCGGCGTGAGGCCTGCATCGTTGCTGGTGGGCACTCTTTCGAGAAGTTTTTGTGATTCCTCACGAACATCATGCGTGTACCATTTTCTACGTGTCAATCTTCATTCATATTGCGCACTACATGCATACATCAAATTGTTTCTTTTTATTTTGCGCGGAGAAATTGCTCATGTCTGTTATGAATAAATTTTCTATTCAATTTTGTCATTGCTCTATCGTTTATTTTACGTGTTGGGGGTAGTAGTTTCTGCCTGGATTAATTTTAACGCAATTATTCAAATTGGTAAAGTAATCATATGAGTTGTAATTTTCCAACTACACGATTCGAACCTGCGATCTCTTGGTTGAAGCTGCCTTGCTCTACCAACTGAGCTATCCAAGCATGAACTGGAGGAATTATGCCCTCCAGATTCAACCGGGATAGCTCAGTCCGTAGAGCATGGCAGCTTCAAGAGATCCCAGGTTCGAATCCAGGCCCGGGCATTTTTCGTCCAGTTGGAAAATTACAACTCATATTGTTTTTATCTGGTCTACGACACCAAGACCGGGAATAACTGAACTGTGTTCAGGAGTGGGGCGAGGGAGGCGGGGGAGGGCGTGGGAGGTGTTTCAAATTTCAACTCCTGAACGCAGTTCAGTTTGCGCTAATTAATCCCTCCCAACGATTCAGATTTTGAGCTCAAAATTTAAGTTTAAGTCTAAGCTTTTGAAAGCATTTAATGAGATAAAAAAAAAACGGTAAAAAATAGTTTTTCGTTACTCCAAAGTCTAAAGCGCCCTCTATCGGCATTTTTTGAACGTTATCTTTAAAATTTGTTTTTAAGAAAATACTGACATAAAGAATACTTTTAGCGAAAACCGCAAACGAATCGACCAATTTTTCCGTTTTTTATAATCATTTGAAATTTTGGACCCTAAACTTTAATGGCGCCTATCTATTTCGGAAGACGTTTGGGACCCTTAGTTTCCTATTTAATATTGTTTGTCTTGATGTGTACTATCATCTCTTAAAATTTTGCCCAAGAGTTTGGATTCACCCTGTATTATTAATCTTTTAAATTACGATATTTTGAGCTAGATTTTCTGTTAACATTCTGAATTTATGAAAATTTGAGTAAGTTCAAAGCATCAAGTCAACATTTATTATCATAGAACAAACACAGTGACTTTATTATAATAGTTAGCAAATTTATTATATTTTATATTATTGTACTTTATGTTTTTTTATACACAATTTTAACTTTTTGCGTTAAAAAAATTATTTTGGTGATTAAAGACTTTGCTATGCACCCTGTATATAAGAACATGTTTATTTTATTACAATTTTGTCAACATTAGTAATAAAAAAAAAGAAAATTACGAATAATTTATAACGGCAAAGAAATTTGTTCTAAAGTAGTAAAGATGAGGTAGAAATTTTTGATATTCCAATGATTATTTTTTGCAATCTGAAGCGTAAGTATTATTCATAGTTTTCATTGAAAATATTTAAAGTTAAATTAAAAATGTTATTACGTAGCAATCAGTATCGACTCCGAAATCAAAGCATATTGTCAATATTAGAATATGTAGAAACACAGTGCTTAATTTCTGCATTCCACCAGTTTCTAAAGACGGATTTAACGCATTTCTTCCCAATAACTGATTTTAAAATCCATGAATTGTTATTCTCAAATTATAACTGGCTGTAGAGCAACATTCACTCCAAAATTTACTGAGGCATAAGATGAGATAGCCTGAATGCCAATAATAATGAATAATTACACGGAGTATCTCTTTTAGGCAGAAATCACTTTCAAATACGTCACATGTTGAGAGAAGCACATATGATGCCCTGAATAAGTCACACATGATGTATTTATCGAGCAGGTTACGAAACAATTCACGCGTTCGATATTCGAAGAGAATCATATTGAAATCAACCAAGATATCACTTTTGATGGATACACTCATGAATAGTTCTTGGAACAGTGAATTTTAAGTATAGCGTTTTATAATGAACCTTTCCTATTATATGAAGGAGGAATCGTCAGTAATATATCTTTCAAAGTAAAGGAAGGTTAGTACGACATATGATATAACTTATTCACTGCATTTTTGTTGCGTTTTTATTTATTTTTATTCTTTCTTTCTTTTTCCAATTCAATACATTATATGCGCATCATTGATTCAAAAGGATTTATTGCAATTGGAAATCGACATGTCTAAATCGATTATCAAAGTTGAAAAACATAGCTCACAACCTGATTTATTTATTTCTTCATAGTTTTGTTTAATTTGTAAAGACAATTTATCTAATGAAAATAACATATTTTTTAAAACTTTTAATATACCAAAAAATATTTCGACTTGGAACATGAATGCTTCTAGTGAGTTAGAACGACTTTGTACATGTTAGAAACTTTGTACATGTTGTTAGAATGACTTTGAGTATGATGTACAACGTAAAAGTGGATATACAGGGTGAATCTAAACTCTTGGGCAAAACTTTAAGCAGTGATAGTACACATCAAGACAAACAATATTAAATAGGAAACTAAGGGTCCCAAATGTCTTCCGAAGGAGATAGGTGCCATTAAAGTTTTGGGTCCAAAATTTCAAATAATTATAAAACACGGAAAAATTGACCGATTCGTTTGCGGTTTTCGCTAAAACTATTCTTTATGCCAGTATTTTCTTAAAAATAAATTTTAAAGGAAAAGTTTAAAAAAATGTAGATAGAGGGCGCTTTAGACTTTGGAGTAACGAACAACTATTTTTACCGTTATTTTTTGTATCTGATTAAATGCTTTCAAAAGCTTAGACTTAAACTTAAATTTTGAGCTCAAAATCTGAATCGTTGGAAGTTGTTAAGTAGCGCAAACTGAACTGTGTTCAGGAGTTGAAATTTGAACTCCCCCTGAACACAGCTCAGTTATTCCCGATCTTGGTTCCGTATACCAGGCAGAAACTACTACCCCGCCCTACACGTAAAATAAACGATAGAGGAATGACAAAATTAAATAAAAAAAATTATTTTAAAAATAAATTTTAAAGATAAAGTTAAAAAAGGCCGATAGAGGGCGCTTTAGACTTTGGAGTACACTGAACAACTATTTTTTACCGTCGACTCCAACGAGGACCTGGTTGCGAGGATTGCCGTCGTAGCAGGCGATATCCGGGAGATGCCCGGGGTAGTCACTAATGTTTGCAACTCCCTCCGCCGGCGGCGTGAGGCCTGCATCGTTGCTGGTGGGCACTCTTTCGAGAAGTTTTTGTGATTCCTCACGAACATCATGCGTGTACCATTTTCTACGTGTCAATCTTCATTCATATTGCGCACTACATGCATACATCAAATTGTTTCTTTTTATTTTGCGCGGAGAAATTGCTCATGTCTGTTATGAATAAATTTTCTATTCAATTTTGTCATTACTCTATCATTTATTTTACGTGTTGGGGGTAGTAGTTTCTGCCTGGATTAATTTTAACACAATTATTCAAATTGGTAAAGAAATCATATGAGCTGTAATTTTCCAACTACACGATTCGAATCTGCGATCTCTTGGTTGAAGCTGCCTTGCTCTACCAACTGAGCTATCCCAGCATGAACTGGAGGAATTATGCCCTCCAGATTCAACCGGGATAGCTCAGTCCGTAGAGCATGGCAGCTTCAAGAGATCCTAGGTTCGAATCCAGGCCCGGAAATTTTTCGTCCAGTTGGAAAATTACAACTCATATTGTTTTTATCTGGTCTACGACACCAAGACCGGGAATAACTGAACTGTGTTCAGGAGTAGGGGGGGGGGAGGGCGAGGGAGGTGTTTCAAATTTCAACTCCTGAACGCAGTTCAGTTTGCGCTAATTAATCCCTCCCAACGATTCAGATTTTGAGCTCAGAATTTAAGTTTAAGTCTAAGCTTTTGAAAGCATTTAATGAGATACAAAAAATAACGGTAAAAAATAGTTTTTCGTTACTCCAAAGTCTAAAGCGCCCTCTATCGGCATTTTTTGAACGTTATCTTTAAAATTTATTTTTAAGAAAATACTGACATAAAGAATACTTTTAGCGAAAACCGCAAACGAATCGACCAATTTTTCCGTTTTTTATAATCATTTGAAATTTTGGACCCTAAACTTTAATGGCGCCTATCTCTTTCGGAAGACGTTTGGTACCCTTAGTTTCCTATTTAATATTGTTTGTCTTGATGTGTACTATCATCTTTTAAAATTTTGCCCAAGAGTTTAGATTCACCTGTATTATTATTCTTTTAAATTGCGATATTTTGAGCTAGATTTTCTGTTAACATTCTGAATTTATGAAAATTTGAGTAAGTTCAAAGCATCAAGTCAACATTTATTATCATAGAACAAACACAGTGACTTTATTATAATAGTTAGCAAATTTATTATATTTTATATTATTGTACTTTATGTTTTTTTATACACAATTTTAACTTTTTGCGTTCAAAAAATTATTTTGGTGTTTAAAGACTTTGCTATGCACCCTGTATATAAGAACATGTTTATTTTATTACAATTTTGTCAATATTAGTACTAAAAAAAAGAAAATTACGAATAATTTATAACGGCAAAGAAATTTGTTCTAAAGTAGTAAAGATGAGGTAGAAATTTTTGATATTCCAATGATTATTTTTTGCAATATGAAGCGTAAGTATTATTCATAGTTTTCATTGAAAATATTTAAAGTTAAATTAAAAATGTTATTACGTAGCAATCAGTATCGACTCCGAAATCAAAGCATATTGTCAATATTAGAATATGTAGAAACACAGTGCTTAATTTCTGCATTCCACCAGTTTCTAAAGACGGATTTAACACATTTCTTCCCAATAACTGATTTTAAAATCCATGAATTGTTATTCTCAAATTATAACTGGCTGTAGAGCAGCATTCACTCCAAAATTTACTGAGGCATAAGGTGAGATAGCCGAAATGCCAAGAATGATTACACGGGGTGTCTCTTTTAAGCAGAATTCGATTTCAAATACATCACATGTCGAGAGGAGCGCATAAAACGTCCCGAATAAGTCAAACATGACGTATTTATCGAACAGGTTACGAAACAATTCAAGCGTTCGATATTTGGAGAATGTCATATTGAAACCATCCAAGTTATTACTTTTAACGGAAACACTCATAAATAGTTTTTGGAGCAGTAGTAGTTCATTTTATAATAAATCTTCCTTATTGTATAATGGAAGAATGTGAAGTAACATAAGTTTCAAAGAAAAATAAATGTTAATTCAACGTATAATAATACTTAATTTTTGTCAACGGTTTAGCGACAGAGTGGTCGCTTTTTGTTGAAACTCGATTTTGTTGAAACTCGATTTTGTTGAAACTCGTTTGTCGTATAATATATGACAAACAAGTTTCAACAAAATCTGACTAAATCCCTAATTAGATGTCAGGCAAGTATATAATTTATGTAGTATATCCTTAAATTATTTAACCTAAGCAAATATAGGTCTAACAACGAAAGTAATAATGATATAGAATCCTATATATTAGATATTAAATGAACTTGAAAGTAGATGTTATAAATATGCATTTTGAATTTACAAAGATGAGAAAATGCTACATCGATACCAAAAACAATAATAATCGCATAAAATATAAATATAATTACACAGTAAAATACGCAACGCAGCTATATGTACTATGTATTTCCAACAGAAGCTAATCAAATAGATTGTTAGGAGCAAAAATGAGCTATAAAGTATGGTATCAAGTGCGAAAAGCAATAATAATAATCAGAGATATATTCAAAAACATACATTCCATAACAATTCGCGCAGTGCCACAGAATATTATAGAATGATAAATAAATATAATACCTTTGAAATCAAAATACGACAAACAAGCTTCAACAAAATCTGACTAAATCTCTAATTTAAAGATGGCAAGTATTTAATTTATATAGAATATCTTTAAATCATTTACCTTAATCAAAAATAAGTCTAACATTAAAATTAATAATGGTACAGAATCCTATAGGATTAGATATTAAATGAACTTAACCGCTCATTGTTACGTCATCAAGTTTGCGATTGTCTATGAAGATTGTGACTATAGGCGGGGGTCGCCTATAAAGATTTCGATGTTTTTTAACCCTTTCAGGGGCAAGCAATTGTGTTCCTGTAATGTCGAATTCACACCGGTATTTACGAAAGAATTTAGTTCAAAATAAGGAAAAGCAACTTTTCCACTTTTTCCCGTCAAAGTTAAAAAAGTAAAATTTTATTAAAAGTTTTTGGTTTGAATCGGATTAAAATTAGGTGGTATATAATATATACCACCGCCCCTCTAAGGGTTAAGTGTCGATTAAAATTATTAAAAATAAGCCTTGTTTTCAGATTTTATTGTTGCACCAGTGTAGCAAATATATCTTAAAATAAATATTAAAAAGTAATTATTTAACTTAGTCAATCTCTAAAAACAAAATTTCCAAGAAGGCAATTTTTCGATTTTGTGTTGTAAAAATTTTAACTTACTTTGAAATATTCTTTCATGGATTTATTACACTAATTAAATTGTTCAATTTCTTGCTCTTTTTTTAAAAATTTACAATAATGCATTTTGTATACATTATTTATTCAAAGGATAGGAATCGGATCTGGTGTAACATAGTACAAAACATACTTTTTACATCATTTTCTAGGATCTTTATCTAAGAAAAATTGCAAATGTTTGAAACTTCCAGTTCATCAGAAAATGTATCGATGTTTGTTTAAATGCTTTTAGCGAATTAGAGAGTTTTATATGGAAGTGTGTCTTTAAGCTACAATATTTTGAGCTGGTTTTGCTGAAATAAACTTGAAGTTTCTTAACTGTGAAGTAAAACTGCGTATGTTCAGAAGGTATTAGTTAGAATTTATTATCTAAACTAGCAGATCCACCCGGCGTTGCCCGGTCCCGTCAAAAAATAATACGACGCGAAATCACTCTAAAAATCGCAGCATGAAACCCTTCCTCTGGTAACTCTTTGACTTTCGGAAATTAAATAGAGAGTTGGACGCGATGCGGAAGTAAAGGTAATACCACCTTCTCAAATGTCTTGATCATTTGATTCAAAACGGGTCAGTTTTTGGTCAAATTAAAAAAAAAGTTACCGTCGGATTTTCACAAAATTTGCATTTTCGGAATCAGAAACATCAACTGTGAGTTTCGATTCAAATAATCCAATACTTTTCTTAATACTCGAGGATGAGTGAAAATAAAACTTTTTCGTTTCCTGGGATTATCAAATCGGTAACTTTCTTTGCGGTTTCAATAAAATTAGCCATTTTTGGCACACGCGCAGGAAAATCTTTTAGTTCCACCGCCAGGGGATGCATTTTGTTCTAAACAAATTATCCGACACGTGTCCCCGCTGCCTACGATACCGTGTATAGCAGATGTGTCAAGCACACTCTGCAAAATCTTTTACTTCCAGTTTCTACCACCAGGTGGAGCATTCTGTTCTAAATAAACCTATTTCCGAACGAAACTCCGGCACTCATTCCTGCTGCTTACGGCACCGTGTAGAAGGCACGCACGAAAAATCTGTTAGTTCCATTTTCCACCACCAGGGAGTACCAAATCTATGTCTTAAATAATTAGCTGTATCTTAACTAGTTCATGTTAAGTGGAATGAACTGATTCCCGTTGAAATCGGACCCACAGAACTCGAGAAAATAAATCACCCCTTGGATATTAATATTCATAAATGGTGCTAACCAAGGGCTGAGTTTTTTGTTAGAAAACTATCTGAAACGTTTGTTGTTAAAAGTTGTGATTTTATAATATACAATTTTGTTTACTTTGAATAATAATAATAAAAAAACAAGTTATAAATAATATTATTTTCCTCGCCCACCTAACTATTTTTCTATTACTCATCAATGCTCAGCAGCATGAAGGCAAAAGTAGAAGGCAATTAATATCGGAAGAAGGATCTCTATTGCACTAGGTGCTCAAGACATCACTAAGCAATGTCATTAATAGGTTCCTCATTTCTGTAAAATTTAAAATTTGCAACATAGGCCAGGTTTGCACTCATTTCCAAACGCTCATTCAATTATTGTATTAGTTGTGAAGATGAAGTTGTCAAAACCGAACTAATTTCAGCTAAAAAGAACTAGTTACTGAATCAAAATTGAGTAAGTTGAAGATACTACACTGCAAAAACAAAAGTGTTGATTTTACAGTATAATACTGACATCCCAGCTTCCAGTACTACTGCTTATTTTACTGTTTATTACTGTTAATTTTACGGTATAAAACTGGCAGCTGGAGTGCTAGTATTATACTGTAAAATCAACGCTTTTTTTTTGCAGTGTAGGCAGAATTTATTATTTAAATTTAAGAGAAATATTGAAATATTTTATTTGGTTCACATACAAAGAAAAAAAAAACATGATTTCAACACCTATGCAGCTTCTCATGCTTTTATCTCATTCTGTATTTTTCTTTGACTCTATTCGTGCTGTTGCGGAGGATTTTTTTTAATATTCTTTGTGTTCCCCGTTATATTATAAAATACGAATTGACATATTTCTTTTAATTACTAAAAAGTGTAAAATAAAAGAATTATAAATAGTAAAATAACTTTTATTAGTCTTTTGACATGTTTCGGCTCTATCCGGGCCATTATCAAAACAAATAGGAATATTCTATAATTGAACGGTCTTTGAAGTTATTATTTGAAACGCAATCATTTTGAGCTGGTTTTGCTGAAATAAACTTGAAGTTTCTTAACTGTGAAGTAAAACTGCGTATGTTCAGAAGGTATTAGTTAGAATTTATTATCTAAACTAGCAGATCCACCCGGCGTTGCCCGGTCCCGTCAAAAAATAATACGACGCGAAATCACTCTAAAAATCGCAGCATGAAACCCTTCCTCTGGTAACTCTTTGACTTTCGGAAATTAAATAGAGAGTTGGACGCGATGCGGAAGTAAAGGTAATACCACCTTCTCAAATGTCTTGATCATTTGATTCAAAACGGGTCAGTTTTTGGTCAAATTAAAAAAAAAGTTACCGTTGGATTTTCACAAAATTTGCATTTTCGGAATCAGAAACATCAACTGTGAGTTTCGATTCAAATAATCCAATACTTTTCTTAATACTCGAGGATGAGTGAAAATGAAACTTTTTCGTTTCCTGGGATTATCAAATCGGTAACTTTCTTTGCGGTTTCAATAAAATTAGCCATTTTTGGCACACGCGCAGGAAAATCTTTTAGTTCCACCGCCAGGGGATGCATTTTGTTCTAAACAAATTATCCGACACGTGTCCCCGCTGCCTACGATACCGTGTATAGCAGATGTGTCAAGCACACTCTGCAAAATTTTTACTTCCAGTTTCTACCACCAGGTGGAGCATTCTGTTCTAAATAAACCTATTTCCGAACGAAACTCCGGCACTCATTCCTGCTGCTTACGGCACCGTGTAGAAGGCACGCACGAAAAATCTGCTAGTTCCAATTTCCACCACCAGGGAGTACCAAATCTATGTCTTAAATAATTAGCTGTATCTTAACTAGTTCATGTTAAGTGGAATGAACTGATTCCCGTTGAAATCGGACTCACAGAACTCGAGAAAATAAATCACCCCTTGGATATTAATATTCATAAATGGTGCTAACCAAGGGCTGAAAAAATTATACCGAAGTTTATTTAGGACCTGAGAGACCTCGGTGAGAAAAGATTTCGTTTGAATCGAACCAAGATTAAATGCAAAATATTTTAGCTACATTTTCCACCACCAGGGGGTGCTCTCTGTTCTAAATAAAAATCTTTCCGAACGAAACTCCGGCACGTGTCTCCGCTGCTTATGACAACGTATAGAAGGCGTTCTGAGCACGCTAAAAAATCTTTTTGTTCGGCTTTTCATCGCCAGGGGGCGCCAAATTTATGTCTTAATTTGATATCTATATCTTAATTAGTTCATGTTAAGTTGAATGAATCAATTGTCGTTGAAATCTGGCCCTTTGTTTGAATCGGACAAATTTTAAATGCAAAATTGTGTAGTGTCACTTCCCACCGCTAGGGGGTGCACTCAGTTCTAAATAAAACTCTTTCCGATCGAAACTCCGGTACGTGGCCCTGCTGCCTTCGACACCGTATAGCAGTTAATTAAAAGCTTTCTTCGCCATGTAATTTGTAGCAGAGAGTAGTTGATCAGACAACACGAACAATACAGGTTCTTTAAGGAGATTTTTAATTGTTTGATCGAAAAGTGCAAAGGGGATAAGGGTGGTGACTGCGATTCTACCCTCCTTTGCACTTTCGATCAAAGAATTAAAAATTTTCTTGCAGAACCTGTTTTCCCGTTGTCTGGTTAAATACTCTCTGCTACAAATCGCATGACGAACAGGGCGGATAATTACTTAATTGCTCTCGAAATTATAGTTGGGTACTCTACTCATTATATGGAGAAACAATACTTTTCTATATAGTTTCAAATATAGTATGAGATTAATTCTAAAATTCTATTTTCAGGGCACTCGTAATTTATCCATGTTATTTGTACAATGACCAAAGTTATTTTCACTATACAAACACATTCATATAAATTTAATTTCATTCACCATGAAATTAAAGGTCATAATTTTAGAAATAGATTAACATTTTGCGTATTTTAAGGACTGGGTGGAAATATAATTTACCTCCCATTTATTCTACTTTTTAAAATGAATGGGGAGTAATTTGTTTTATAAAACAATTCATCTCTCAAAATAAAATTAATTAGGAACATCAAAAAGTGATGTGTTTGCACATATGAAAAGTTAAAAGTTTCGCAAGTTTATTGTGGATTTAAATAAATTTGCCGTATTGGATTAAATAAATTCCTATTGCTTTGGAATTCTCTCTCTGTGTGTGGGCGTACGAATCCATTAAATGCTTACAAACTTTGACATTTGAAATTGAAGTTTGTTTAGTTGAATAAATTTTAGAATATTCAAAAGAAAATAATATTTTGTCGAATTTGCCAATCGCGGTTTTATTGAACACACAGAAAAAAAAAACCAATTTGGGTCGAAAGATTCTTAGGTATGTGCCCAAATTGGGTCATGCCTGTTTGGTACATACCTAAGAATCTTTCGACAAAAATTGAGTTTTATTTTTTTCTGTGCAGAGGACCGCACAAAATAAATCAATTGCATTATCACGAGACCAGATAATATCTATATGCTGCAGAAAGTGCGTTTTCAGTTGTGTTATACTTTTCAAGCCCAACTAAAATTTAGTATATTATTGTGTGGTAACTTCAAAAAGTTATATACACGGCTGCTCAAAATGATTCAAATTAAATATAGTCTAAGGACGGGAATTGTTATAAAAGTGCGCTTTCAGATATGTAATGTGTATTTTCAATGAACTAAATTTTACTATACATTGTGATGCGAGTATAATATAAATAAATTCAGATACTGGACTGCACAAAAGGATATGAATACATTGTCGCCATTGGATGGTAATTGATGGAAAAGCGTTTTTAATCGTGTTATGCGTTATTTTCTGCAGATGAATAAAATGTTACTACGCTATGAGGTATTCATAAAAATCTATAGATGATATACAGGTTTGCACAAAAAAATCAAATACGGGCGATAATTATTGAAATTAGGTTTTCAACCGCGTTTTGTGATATCTAAATTGGGTATTTAGATATCTACTTTAAAAATATTAAAAAATCAATTTTCCTAAAAATATTTTGGTATTGATGGAAAGTGTTTCATAAAATATACATTCTTGATCATCTTGGTAGTTTGCACAATGTTAAAAGCTATTTTTATATGAAAATACATTCACCATGAATTTATAGGTCATAATTTTGGAAATGGATTAACAATTTTGCGTGTTTTAACCTTTTAACAAAAATATCTTTCATCACCATTTTATTTGATAAAATAAATGGAAGGTAATTTATATTATATATCTATTTCGCAAAATAAAATAAATTAAGAAGTGTGAAACGTAATGAAGTTGCACAGTTGAAAAGTTAAAACTTTCGCAGTCTATTTTAGGAGTAAATAAAATTTTCAAAAGCTTCGATTGCTTTGAAATGCTGCCTCTGCTGTGTGCAAATCCATTCATGTTTACAAACTTTGACATTTGAAATTAGAGTTTGTTTAGTTGAATAAAATTTTGAATATTCGAAAGAGAATATTTTTTGTCGAATCTGCCAATCGCGGCTTCTTTGAACATTAACTGAATGGGTGTATGGAAGAAAGGCCTATTTACAAATTTTGGAAAGTTGGGTTTTTTGTTAGAAAACTATCTGAAACGTTTGATGTTAAAAGTTGTGATTTTATAATATACAATTTTGTTTACTTTGAATAATAAAAAAAAAATAAGTTATAAATAATATTATTTTCCTCACCCACCTAACTATTTTTCTATTACTCATCAATGCTCAGCAGCATGAAGGCAAAAGTAGAAGGCAATTAATATCGGAAGAAGGATCTGTGTTGCACTAGGTGCTCAAGACATCACTAAGCAATGTCATTAATAGGTTCCTCATTTCTGTAAAATTTAAAATTTGCAACATAGACCAGGTTTGCACTCATTTCCAAACGCTCATTCAATTATTGTATTAGTTGGGAAGATGAAGTTGTCAAAACCGAACTAATTTTAGCTAAAAAGAACTAGTTACTGAATCAAAATTGAGTAAGTTGAAGATACTACACTGCAAAAACAAAAGTGTTGATTTTACAGTATAATACTGACATCCCAGCTTCCAGTATTACTGCTTATTTTACTGTTTATTACTGTTAATTTTACGGTATAAAACTGGCAGCTGGGGGGCTAGTATTATACTGTAAAATCAACACTTTTTTTTGCAGTGTAGGCAGAATTTATTATTTAAATTTAAGAGAAATATTAAAATATTTTATTTGGTTCACATACAAAGAAAAAAAAAACATGATTTCAACACCTATGCAGCTTCTCATGCTTTTATCTCATTCTGTATTTTTCTTTGACTCTATTCGTGCTGTTGCGGAGGATTTTTTTGGTCTATCCGATGGCTCTATCCGGTCCATTATCAAAACAAATAGGAATATTCTATAATTGAACGGTCTTTGAAGTTATTATTTGAAACGCTATCATTTAATCTTTCACGTACTTTTTAAAATTACGCACGTTATTTTTATATTTTTACCTGGTTGTTCATTTCCATATTTGTAACCATGGAGTAACTCGAGCCACATTTTCGGTAGGTTAAATGATGCTACATTGTTACATATTGTATTTTTGTTTGTTACAATCTCTATGGTTTTTCTTATTATAGATGGATAGTATAGACTGGAGGGAAAATATAATATGTAACGATGCAGCATCATTTAACTTACCAAAATTGTGGCTCGAGTATTTTTGAGTGTTCAATTTCTATGGTTTCTCTTATTATGGATCGATAGTATAGACTGGTGGGAAAATACAATACGTAACGATGCAGCATCATTTAACTTACCGAAATTGTGGCTCGAGTTCTTCATGGTTGCAAATATGGAAATAAATAACCAAGTAAAAAAATAATAATAATAACGTGCGTAATTTTTAAAAGTACGTGAAGGATTAAATGATTGCGTTTCAAATAATAACTTCAAAGACCGTGCAATTATAGAATATTCTTATCTGTTTTGATAATGGCTCGGATAGAGTCGAAACATATCAACAGACTAATAAAAGTTATTTTACTATTTATAATGTTTTTATTTTACACTTTTTAGCAATTACAAGAAGTATATTATTACAAAGTGTTATAATTTGTTATATTTTTACCAATTGACATTTTTTCACCTGAGGAAAAAATTGCCCTGGCCGGTTGTCGAACCCAATACTTTTGGCTTAAAGTGCCAATGATATGTATCTTGAGCTACTTGGACAGACAATTGTCCGACACAATTCACTCAAACAACCTTTTGGCAAATCACATCTGGTCTGTTATCTGGAACAGATCAATTCAATACACTGCAGGCAAGGGAACTACATTAATCGATGGATACGTAGATAAACATTATTATTTTTAACGCGATCATAGTGATTGGTAAAGCGAGTCATACGAGTTGTAGGAAAAATGTCAATTGGTATGTCTTTATCAATCAGTATGGTTGAGTTAAAAATAATAACATTTTATAAAATGTTCAAAATTAATAATTAAAAGAGAATTATGATCGAAAAGCAGTTACATACTCTACATATTTTGAAAGATAAAATGTTATATAAAAAAAAATACAAAGTATTGTGTAAATGTAGCATGTGATCTACTAAAAATTGATTCATTTTATAATTTTCCACATCATTCTTATCGAAAATTAATAAATTTGTTATTCATATCTTTAAAAATGAAAACAAAAATTGCGAAAACAACTATCAATTAAATATAATAATGTTTTTAAAATTCCAATTTCAGGACACTCGTACTTTATCTGAGTAATTTGTAAAATGTCAAATACTATGTTTTCACAATGAAAGTACATTTATATTAATTTCATTTCATTCACCATGAAATTAGTCATAATTTTAGAAATATATTAACATTTTGTTTATTTTAAGACCTTGGCGAAAATCTCTTTTACCACCAATTTATTTTGTTTTAGGAAAGTAGTGGAGAGTAATTTGTTTTGTAAAACAATTCATCTCGCAAAATGAAATTAATTAGGAAGTGAAAATCTGAATGAGGTTGCACAGCTGAAAAGTTAAAATTTCGCTGGTTTATTTTTGAAGTAAATAAATTTGTTATAAGCTTCTATTGCTTGGAAATTCTCTCTCTCTCTCTGTGTGGGCGTACGAATACATTAAAGTTTACAAACTCAGACTAGTTTGTTTAGTTGAATAAATTTTCGAATATTCAAAACAGAATAATTTTTCGTTGAATCTGCCACTCGCGGCTTTATTGAACAATAATTATTGTACTAGTTGTGAAGATAAAGCTGTTAAAATTGCGAAAACAACTATCAATTATATATAATAATGTTTTTAAAATTCCAATTTCACGAAACTCGTACTTTATCTGAGTAATTTGTAAAATGTCAAATACTAGTATCACAATGCAAATACATTCATAATAATTTCATTTAAAATTAGTCATAATTTTAGAGATATATTAACATTTTGTTTATTTTAAGAACTTGGCGAAAATCTCCTTTACCACCAATTTATTTTATTTTATGAGAGGAATGGAGAGTAATTTGTTTTATAAAACAATTCATAATTTGTTTTATAAAACAATTCATCTCGCAAAATGAAATGAATTAAGAAGTGAAAATCTTAATGAGGTTACACAGCTGAAAAGTTAAAGCTTCGCTATTTTATTTTTGAAGTAAATAAATTTGTTATAAGCTTCTATTGCTTTGAAATTCTCTCTCTCTGTGTGTGGTCTTACGAATACATTAAAGTTTACAAACTTTGACTAGTTTGTTTAGTTGAATAAACTTTCGAAATTCAAAAGAGAATAATTTTTCGTTTAATCTGCCACTCGCGGCTTTATTGAACAATAATTATTGTACTTTGTTGTGAAGATAAAGCTGTTAAGATCAAATTAAAATTTCGACAAAAATAAATAATTTGAATGAAAATAATAATGGAATGTCTTATAGTTTTGGCATTTATTTTAACCCCTTGAAGGGCGGTGGGATATTTTTATACCACTTAATTTTAATCCCAAAATTCCACAATGACACCAGGATATTGGAATGAAATTTTGCTTTTATAATGGTCGTGAAGAAAACATTTTACTTATTTCCAAATAAATGTGTTCTTAAATTATTTTGTCATTCAATTATTTCAATGTTTTAGCAACAAAAGCACTTTGCTCCTGAAAGGATTAAAGGTACTTTCTTTACATAAATTGTAAATACTTTACATGCAACGAAAATTTAACACACATTTCTATATCACAGAATGTATTACTTTTGTAAATAAAACTATACAAATAAAGATTATAGCACGATAAACTTACTATTAATTTTTAAAAGAAATAATAGTGGGAGGTATAATGAGATATTGACAAAACATAACATTATATATAATTTAACAAACATTAGATAATGACAAAACATTAGATATAATTTAAAGTGGATAACATAGAAATGCCGTTTTAACTTTATGATTGTTGCATAAGATGTCATTTTATGCTTATAAATAATTATTTAGATGAATTTTTAAAAGTATTTTCATTAAGGATAATAATAATAATTATAAAAATTTATAGAAGGAATCCGTGGGAGAATTCAACCCCCGGTCCTTATTGACAACTTTATTGCTTGCTCGGGGCATTCACATTTTTACTTATTTGTTTCCTTACTTTTTTTCCTTACATATACAGTCTGTCTCAAAAGTTTAGGTGCAACCAGAATAGGTCGTTAATTAAATAACAATACAGAATTAAACAGAAACGTATTATTTGTTTATTAGATCCTGTAAAATTATTCAATTAAATCATATAAAAATGAATAAATGGGTACATTATCATACGTTTAATAAAAACTTATAAAAATCTGTAACCATACAGTGCCTCAAAAGTTTAGTTGCAGTGGAAAAAAAACACGTCATTTAATACTTTTACATAGCGTTATTTATGAATAGTAATTTCCTGGTTTGTGATAATTTCAAATGAATTTAAATAATTTATTTTTTTACGTAATAAATTAGTTTTTGAAATATTATTGTTGGCAGAGAATACCATGTTTTTTTTCAATGGCCACTTCTATTTATTTAGTAGTCATATTGCTTTCCAATCTTGTATACTTCAAGCGTTAAAATACTCAAAATATTCCCAATTGATTTTATGTCTTAGACTTAAACCTGGCTAATCTAAAACGTTAACATTTTGCATGGAAAGCCATTGTTTCGCACTATGTGAATTGTGCACTGAAGTATTGTCGTGCTGAAATCTCCTCCCAGGACTTCCTAAGATGTCACCAAATGGAAGTAGATGTTGCTCTAGTGTCTCTTGATACTTTGTTGAATTTTTTCCCATGAGAAAGACCAGGGAGGTATGGCGATTAAAGCCAATCACTCCTCAAACCATCAGAGACTTACCACCGCTTTGTAGCCTACTGAAGAAAGTACGCGGCTGTTTCCTGAGGTCATGTACAGTAGCAATTCCAGCCATTAATTTGCGATCGGACCGAGTTTTGCTGCAGCAATTACATTGTCGAATTTTTTGATGTGGTCAGTCTTCTGAAGCACTACAAGAGAGAAGAGTTCTACGCAGGAGACTCGCTGATATGTTTATCACCTGCCATTTCTTTTGTTGAGACTCCCCTTTCTTTTGTTGAGGCTCCTCTTTCTTTTGTCGATGACCAAAGAAGATTTGGAACAAGAGAGCAGAGAAATAATTTATGACTTTTTGAAGCTGACTTGTGAAAATGTGGTCTGAACGCTGCCTTAAGGACATCCAAATTCCGTTTGTCTTCGTCGCTGAATAATACGATAACTCATTTGTCCCTGTACGGCCTGTACTTTTGAGCACTTTTGAGATGACAGAGATGAAATTTTTTGAGATGCCATTGAAAGGATTGAGATGATTGATGATATTGAGATGATTTTGAGACGACACTTTTGATGTTAACAGATGTTCCACCTGTTAACGTCTTTAACATATGCTACCAAATTAATTAAATAAATAAATAGATAAATCCATAATAAATAAATAGATAAAATATCTTTCACTTAAATTTTCTTGAAATTTAATTTTTTTATCTAATTTCATTTAGGTCTTCAGTTGTCTGAGTCTGTGAATCTTTTAGTGCAAAATTGAACATTCGCACAATTCGAAGCCTTTTATGTCGTCTGTGCCCATTTTTTATACTAATATATAAAATTGGAATGGCTGTCAATGATTTTCCGAAAAATATCTATTTCTAAATTCATTCGACTATTTAGATGGCGTATAGCCAAATTAAATAACATTATTATTATTTTTTTGCCTGTGTGTTTGTACGGAATAGACTCATAAATAGTTGCATAACAAACACTAAACTTATCACGGTCAGACAGAAAATGGTTTTGTCTACAATATTCAGTTTGTTGCATTCCAATATCTAAGTTTTTCAGAAAACAGGAAAGAACCGGGAGAATAAATCCATCAATCAACCGACATTTCAATATTCAAAAACTCGGGAATTAATTGATCAGTTTTAAGGAATCTTAAGGCGACTGAAGTATATAAGTAAGATTTATATATGATAATTCGGATTACAATTTGCAATTTATCATATTCCGATACCTAAAATAGCTTTTGAGAAAACAGAGCAAAAACTGGATAATCAATGATCAACCAATTTTTCAATACTCAAAAACTCGGGAATGAATTTTAAGAAATCTTATGGCGACTAAAAGGCTAAGATTTATAAATTATTATTCTGGCTATAATCTGTAATTTCTCGCACTCCGATATCTAAAACATTTTTTTAGACCGCTGATCAGCCCCCTACCTGCCAGGATTTTGCCCAGTTTAACGGGTTGATACCTGGCAACGGGGCGAGGATTCGCCTGCTCTCCACTTGGCGAAGATGTGTTTGATAAATCTATAGGCTGACGTGGCTTCAGTGCGTCTTGTTGCTTTAATTGCTTTTTCTTAGTTGGCCGGTTGCTAATTGATTTTAGATGAGACGGTTCAGCACTGCACAGTGTAGTGAGGTCATGCCGGACGGATGTGAGATGCTTGGGTATTTACTAATTTCATGCTGCATTACACACCAATACGTACTCGAGTTGATCGCATCACCTTGATCAGGTGACGTGACCTTCACCTAACAAGGCACCGCCAGAGGTATAATTCACAGGGAACATGGAGGACTTTGCACCCACGACGGATTTTACATGCACCGGGATACATTAGCGTAAACAGGGAAAAACCTGGAGATTGAATCAATCAACCAATCTTTCAATGCTCAATAACCCGAGAACCCATTGATCAATTTTAAGTAATCTAACGGCGATTGAAAGGTTTAATTAAGATTTATAAATGACAATAATTACATTTTTAGTTTATGACTAGTACATTTTAATTTAAAAACTGGATTAGTAAATACTTTCCCTTCAAAACCTCGAAAGATCTTTTAAAATACAAATGCAACATAACGGGTTGCTAAGCAGCTAGCTTTAAATAAAATCACCAAAAGAAGAACAAAATCAAAATCTCATTAAATGACTAAGTTTCAAAACATTTGTTTCTTCTCCTTGATAGGGCTTTCAGTTGGAGAAAAAGAACCTTTGTATAGTATGATGAAGCCCATTTTATCTTTCTAAGACTTACTTTAAGAAGATGTAAGCTTCTGATAACAAATTTGGTAAAACGAGAAGATGTATTACTACTGGAATTAATAACACTCTAATCTCTGGAAATACCAAGATACTTAAAAATTACAAAATTATACAGATATAATAGGCATATCATGCCAAAGTATGGATAATTAAATGTCATCAACCAAATTTTCTAAAGCATTATTTTCAGTAATGGATATTAAACATATGACTGCGAGTCTCTTTAAGAATTAATTTTGTAAACATTGCGTCAAATGAGAAAAGTATATTAGAAGATTATAATATTAATGTCCAATAAGATTTATAAAACGATCATTAAAAAGGAATTAAAAATAAATATTATGACGAAGGTTTTAACACATTTCCGAGGATTTGCGTGAAATATGATGAAATAGCGAGAAATTCTGTAAATGCAAAGTAATACAGTCAGTGACACAGCATATGTTGTCTTCTACATTTCAAAAAAGTCTTTCCAGCCTGCACCGGGAGGAAAAGGTAGCTTTCATAATCCATGTTCTTAAAAATTGAACGCATTTTACTCCAACACCCAAAGCGGAAATGCTTGGAACCCGATTATAGAAGATTCAATACCGGTTTTCGCTAATACTGAATTTGAATACGAATTTCAGCATGAGAGTTGCAGCATGGCAAAAATCAGATTGTTTCAAAATATCCGCCACTCTAGAAATTCAAACTGCCATATCTCAGCCATTTTTTCAGATCAAGTCAAAACAAAAAGTGTTTTGGAATCCTTGTATCACGGTTTATCAACTTAACAGGAAAACACCTTTTTCAATTTATAATTTTTTATACATCTTTTAGAATTTTTTTAAAAAATAAAAAAATTAAATTGCCGCCATTTTGAAACAAGATGGCGCATGAAGCTGGCCAAAGAACTCGGTCGAGACCTTGGTATGTTCTGTACACACGATGAATCACATTCATATCGGTTCATAAATACGAGAGTTACAGTATAACAAATATCAGATTGTTTCAAAATCTCAACCACCCTAAAATTAAAAACTGCCATATTTCAGCCATTTTTTAAGACACAGCTAAAACAAAAAATGTTCCAGAATCTTTGTATTACGCTCTAAAAATTAACAGAAACAATTTTTTCAATTTATAATTTTTTGGACATCTTTGGACAATCCACAGGCGATATCCACATCCGCTAGTTTAGATGTTATGAAACTTTCCCCACAAAAAGTCTGTTCAAAATTTCGCTACACTTTTGTTAAAGTTATGAATGAAGATTTGGGTTTGACTTGAAATGAGGCACCTTGTATTTTTGAATAAAAAAGTGAATTGCGATCTCGTATTCCATAGAAAAATTTGTTCGTCCAAATGTTTTCTGTCACCCGTCTTACTTGGTCGCCACTTGAACAAAACAATTCATATCCAATAAAAGAATTTAAAACATGCAGCAAAATATGCAAATTTTGAAAGGAGAAAAAAAAAACGTAGGAGAGTAATTTGATATTGAAATTTTGAAAAAAGATGCTAAATAGTAGTAAAATTCTCTTTAAAAAGAAATAAAAGATTTTAAGAAGAAACCACTTACTTAAATTTTCAGCGTCTGAAAAACTCATTATTTGTGCATTAAAAATAACACTAAACTGGGGATATTAAGTTTTTTTTTTTTTTTTTTTTTTTTTTTAAATATATATAATTTTCCATCTTGGAAATTTTTAAATATTACTTCCTTTCTCTGGCAAATATTTGAATACTTTAAGATACAGAAATACAGTTTATTAATGTTTAAAAAGAAACTCGAGAAAAATAATGTAAGAAAAATTTGAATAAAAGTCCGGTGTTTTTACTTTATTTTAAATATAACAGATTCTTGAAAGAAAATAATTTCTCTAATGTTAGACCATCATCAGTGATCTTTATTTAAAAAAAAATCAGATTCGAGGGATTATTAGTTGCTGTTTAAATGTTTTAAAACGTATACCACTAGATATCACCATTAAAAAAAAATTTCTATATGAAAAGAAGAAAGAAAAATCGAGCATCAAGCATAGATTATTTATGAAACACTTTCGAACATTTCCAGATTACTTCAACAAATCTTCGCTGTTTAATAAGATAAATGAGATACCTAAGTAAACATTTTAGAAAACGAACAATGCATTTTAAAACCAGATTTTCGTAATTACTATCCATAGCCCGAAGAGTACTCCAATTCTTTTGTGCAGTATACAATCTATGGATTTGTATATATACTCTATATAGTATGCTACAATTTAGTTTCATAAGAAATCGCATAACACAGTTGAAAATTCACCTTCAGCAGTTTCTACCAATAGACGGAAACATATATGAATTCTTTTGTATAGCCCTGTGTATCACCTTAAGATTTTTATACACGCCGCATATTAAGCTAAAGTTTAAGGCAGGTAAAAACACGATGAAAACTACTGAAATCACACTTCGATAAATTATCATACATAGGCGGCCATGTATCCAGTTCTTTGTCCATGATTTTACATAGGCTTCGTATATGATTTTATTTATACTCTACAAGCATGTCTTAGTATACTAAATATAGTTCACGTTCAAAATGACGCTCGATTAAAAAAAACCCTTTAAGCAATTTACGTTGATACACAGTAATATTTACGAAATTTTTTGTGTAGCCCTATATATGAACTATAGCATTTATACACACTACATAGTATGCAAAAATTTCGTTAAGCTTAAAACGCATACCTAATTGAAAACGCACAAGAAAGTACTTCGAATATAGTACTGTATCCGAAACCTTTTCTGTATCCCTGTAAATGGACGATAAATGCTATGCACATCATATTATACAACAAATATCTTATAGTAAAACTCAATATCGTAAATCAATTTCCTTATACTGGAAAAAGTGTAACATAATAAATAAAATTAAAAAACCCTCTGCAAACAGTTTTTCTACGTAGACCATTATATACCCGAATACTTTTGTGTGGCCCTGTAAATTAATGATTACGGCTTTACACTAGATATTCTACAGAAAGCATGCTTTAGTGTACCCCAGAAACTGATATAAATATCATTATGTTTGCAGTAATGTAAAATGATTAAAACGCACCGCAAACTATTACACCTGAATAATGTATATAAATTTCATTATGTTTCAAATAGTGTAGCACCGTTAAAATACACCGAAAATGATTTGTTCCCATAGACCATAATGTAACGGAATACTTTTGAGTGTCTCTGTAAATGAAATATAAATGCTACACACTTCATTTTCAATAACAAACATGCCATGGTAAATCTCAATAACGTATGTCAATTACATAGCACTCCGAGTATATTTACGTGAGTTAGAGTATGGACAGACAGACGACGAATTCATAAGCACTTTTCAAATATGTGGGCAGGTGCGAAAAAGAAGATTAACCTTACTGCATTTTAACGTTAAACTAAAATCAGTCAAGGGAAAGACAGATTTACAGTTTCAACGACCATATAGTCAGAATTTAATTTTGCTCATATTTAGGTGGTGGTGGGGCTAACATAATGTTGAGTTAGCCTTGCCATATTGTTTTGCTTATAACGTTTTTGGTGTTTGGGTGCAAAACGCCATACTTGGGTGCGAATCTGTGAAAATAGGGTGCAAAACGACCATGTAGTCAGAATTTAATTTTGCTCATATTTGGGTGGTGGTGGGCTAACTTAATGTTGAGTTAGCCTTGCCATATTGTTTTGCTTATAACGTTTTTGGTGTTTGGGTGCAAAACGCCATACTTGGGTGCGAATCGGTGAAAATAGGGTGCAAAACGAACATGCAGTCAGAATTTAATTTTGCTCATATTTGGGGGGTGGTGGGGCTAACATAATGTTGAGTTAGCCTTGCAATATTGTTTTGCTTATAACGTTTTTGGTGTTTGGGTGCAAAACGCCATAATAGGGTGCGAATCGGTGAAAATAGGGTGCAAAACGACCATGTAGTCAGAATTTAATTTTGCTCATATTTGGGTGGTGGTGGTGGGCTAACTTAATGTTAAGTTATCCCCGCCATATTGTTTTGCTTATAACTATTTTGGTGTTAGGATGCAAAACGCCATACTTGGGTGCAAATCGGTGCAAAACGGGTGCAAAGCACCCATATAATTATAATTTCATTTTGATCTTGTGGGGGGGGGGGGGAAGGGGCTAACTTAATGGACCTAAATGCTATTACTTTATGGACAGAGCAATCGGAATAGACGAGAGGCTGCAAGGCTCTATGCTATGAAATTTCCGGATTAAAATCAACCACATCCGAACACTATAGCTAAAATTGTTAAGCGTTTAAGAGAAACCGGTAGCTTTAAGCAGCATCCTCGATTATGTTGGTTCATTGGAGTTGCGTCGAAGTCGACACAAATGCTTACCTATATTTATTTTATTAAAATTGAAAAATTAACTAAATATATTATCTAAAAAGAATATTCTTAAATACAAGAATATGGAATTGGATATCAAATTATTCCATATGGCACAAAGATTCCGATTAAATAGTTAGTTTTTGTATATATAAAGTTTTAAATGAGTTATTCTATTTTTATCAAAATGTATTTTAGTATAATATTCTCTTCATGGTGTCACCAATCTCCAGCCACAATAAAATTTAGAAAGACGCCAGTTGTGCTGTCAAGAATGAAGAGACATTTATTTACGGCCATATAAACGTCAGCGGTGATATACACCACTCAAATAAAAAGATATGAGTTATAGTGAATAGAGGTCACATTTGGAGGAAGACGGCGGACCCACCTCCAATAATGTTATGCCGTGGGAAGAAGATGCAAAGCAAATCAGTAGAAAAAAAATGGCTACACCCTTCCAAAGATTAGTTGGCCGAAATAGCCACTAGGAAAAGAGGAAAATTTATTCTTTTTTTTTCTAAAAAATAGACTTTTTTTGTCGGAAAAAATCATTACTATCACCAGATCGAGGAGTCCAGGAGCCAGAGCAGCCAGATCCAGGAGTCCGGAAAATTAGGACACAGCCTCCCCTGATTAGCCGAAGATGGAGTTGGAATTTATCGTAGCGATACCGGGGGACTCTCCAATTGACCTGCCTTGGGAGATGCTAAGAGGATTCATCAGTGGTGTATCTAGAGATCATAGCCAGTGAACATAGCATAAAGACATTGCCATGCCTTTGGAGATTCCAAAGAGTGTACCTCAGAGGTGTATAGAGTGATCGACGCCAAAGCTGCCACATTGATGCGAGCGGAAAGTTCACGCTAAAGAGGTGCTAACTGCGGGACAGCAAGTTCACGACATGCAGTGCACCTTCATTATTGCTCATTCCAGAAAGAGTGACTCATGACCATCGATAAATCTGGTTTGGTGAGACCCATTTTTTTAATTTCCTATCTTGAGGACTAAATCGTATATATATTTTTAATATTATTATTATCAATATACAAAATAATAAAAAAAAGGAAGTCTTTGTGCACAAAATTAATTTTTTTTTTTTTTTAGTAAAATAAAATAAAGAAAAAAAATGTTATTTTGTCTTTGTGACGAAACATACCCCTGATAGATTTTGTATGAGTAGATTTACATATCTAATGGTTAATCTCGCACAAAATACAAAACGATATGTTGTTTCTGTTAATGCATCAAAATTAATTTTGTTAAACTGTATATATTTCATAAAGAACGCATTTGATTAAAATAATTTTCATTGTATATATATATGTATTTTTTTTATTCGTTGCATTGTCATTTTATTCTACTACTTTTTTTTAAAATAGTCCTACAAGTGGTAAACAAAATTTCGAACCGAGGTGTTACCTCTATAAATTAACTGTTTCCACAACGCGCAGCAACTAAAATCTTCATTTCATTATTATATCCACTATACCTCACGTATAGGTATTTTCGGATCGTTTTTCGGTCCAACAACTGATTCAACAGTACCTCTAGAGTATGTTCTACGATATACACTTTTTCATCCTGAATGTAGTGTACGAGATATTAGCCGGGAGTGTAGATATTCAAAAAGTGAATTATGGAAAATTTTAAACAAGTATGGTGCATATCCATATCGACCAATACTAGGACAAGAATTAGCATCAGGAGACAAAGAGCGTCGTTTTGATTTTTGTAATTTTATTTTAAACAAACAAGATGAACTTCCACCCTTTATGAATGAAATTATGTGGACTGATGAATGTCAATTTACAAGACAGGGGATCGTAAATACTCAAAACATTCACTATTGGTCCCTGGAAAATCCACACATTATTCGTCCAAACAAACATCAAGTTCGTTGGTCCATAAATGTTTGGCGTGGTATCTGGAAAACATCCTTAATTGGGCCATTCATCTTCGATGACACTTTTAACATCAGAAAAATATGCTGATATTTTATGTGGACCAGTATCCGATTTTTTATAAGAGTATGTTACATCACAAGATTTGTCACATATGTAGTTTCAGCATGATGGCGCGCCAGCACATACATGACTTAAGCCGCGCATTGCGTTAACCAGTGCTTTTGGAAATAATATTATAGGGTATAGGGGTCTTATTGAATGCCCCCCCCCCCCAGATCACCAGATTTGAATCCGTTAGATTTCTTTCTTTGGGGTTTTCTGAAAAATAAAGTATATGAAAGAGAATCCACTAGACGATCAGATTTGTGGAATCGTATTTATATGGCATTCAGATCTGTAACAACTACAATGATGCTTAAAGTACAAGAAGGATTTATTTCACGTGTACATTTCTGCATTGCAGCTGAAAGAGGGCACTTCGAATAAGTTTTAAGATAACTTTATTTTTTATTAATTAACTTTTAGATTAGATAAATAATAGAGTTTTAAAATATGTATCATTTTGTAAAGAATTGAGACTGTTGCTTTTCATCATTTCATTTAACAAAACAAAACAAAACAAAAATATTTTTTTCTCTTATACTTTTCATACAAGTTCTATATTTAGCTTTAATGTGCCAGAATGAAAATAGATTTCAAATTTATATTGTAATATCAATTTTACTGTCAACTATTATTTTCTTTTTATATCTGACGATTATTTATATTTCTTAGTAAAATTGTAAATGACCCCTATTTCGCAGCAAAAAAGATGCTTCAACTTTAAACAGCTATTATTCGGTCATTTTAATCGTAGAAGAATGGGACTTTTTTGTCTTACTTGTTAGTGTGATAAATTTTTTTTATTAAATGCCACTTATAGGACCGGGAGACCGTATAAAAAATTAAATTTCGTAACTTTTTAAGAAATGTTTTTATTGATCCAAATTGCTTTTAAAACACTTCTTTACCTCAGTTAAAACATTTTTGCAATTGGAACTATATGTCTATGACTAACGGTTTAGTAATTAGCTATTGGCCACCGTTGAGAGTGGACACCCTGTATAGTATTTTATAAAGTGTTGTGAGAATCGAGTGGAGTCACTTCGCATTTTTTGTCAGTTGTGAGAGTATCTCTCAAGATGTGCGAGATGTCCTGACAACTTTCAAAACAAAAGACTATTTTGGAGACCACGAGATCATTTTGGAAATATTGGCTTTTCAGATTAACGGACAAAAATGTATTGAAATTAATGTAAACTGTGGGAAATTATAATAACCTAATCAGTTCATCTTGATTTCCTTGAAACATTCATTTAAAACATATACTCTATTCCAAATATACTATATGCTGGTATTTGTGTACAAAGCTTTTAATCCATCCCTTATTTATTCAAAATTGTGTAACGAACTCTTACTATTTCTATGTAAATGCGTCTTTTTAACACTTTCCAACATAGTTGAAAAGTGTTTATGAATTCGGTTTGTCTGTCTGTCTGCCGTCTGCCTGTCTGTCTGTCTGTCCATGCTCTAACTCGCGTAAATATACTCGGATCGTCATGCAATTGATATATGTTATTGAGGCTTACTTTGGCATGTTCGGTATTGAAAATAAAGTGTGTAGCACTTATAGTTTTTTTTACAGGGACTCTCAAAAGAATTCCGTTACACTACGGTCTATGAAGAAAAATCGTTTGCAGTTTATTTTAATACTGTTTCATTATTTCAGACATATTGAAATTGATATATATCACTAACGTGGATTACAAGAGGCTTACTATAGAATATTGTGTGTATAGCTTTCATCATTCATTTACAGGGACACACAAAATAATTCGGTTAAAGTATACTGCTTATTAATAATAATTGCTGGGAATGCTTTTTCAAGCTGCTGAACGCGTTTTTAAATTTAACTCATTTTTTGTCTATTACTTGGTGTGTATAAATTGTATAGATTGTATACAGGGCAGCACAAAAGTTCTCGAGTGCATTTCCGTTTATTGTCTGAAATTCCAGAAGAGAAATTTTAAACTGTGCTACGCGTCTCCTAACTGAACTAAAATTTAGCATTCTATTTAGTATATATACAAATCTATAGATCATATACAGGGCTGCACAAAAGAGCTCGGATATTTTTCCAAATATTGTTGGTAATTCCTAATATTGGATTTTTAAATATGTTATGCGTTTTCAAAGTTGTTTAGTTAGATATCATCTTACACCTTACGGTAAATATTTGCAAACTTATTTTGGAATTGTTGGAAAGTGTTACATAATCTATGCTTGACGCATGATTTTTCGTTCCTGTTTGGTTTTAAACTTTCTACATACCAAACTGAGTAATATTTAGCAAATATTGTTATTATTTTAAACTTGTATATTCCTATTTACTTGAGAAATAAAAATCTCTTTTTTAGGGCTATTGAATTTTTTTTGTCAAGTGTTCAATGTAACATGAAATTCCCTGTTAACTTAAATGTTTAAAAGCAGTATGACTGAATGAAAACACTATGAAAGATGTTATAACCCCACGACTCCAAAACATATCTTTTTAAACTTGCGGGAAAACATTTCCATTTGAAAGAAAATGGCACAAGAATTTTCAAGTTTTTTTTTTTCCAAAGCTCCGATTCGAATAATTCGCCTGGGATTCAGCTCAGTCACGTTCGACTTTATGATTTTTCAACTCACACTTCATATGTTACAAAAATAAATAAATAAAGAAAGAAAATAAAGAGAGAGAATCTCATTTTTCAAGCTCTGTTGAAATTCAAAAAGAGTCTTTCGTCTTAAAGAAAGACTTTAAATAAAAAACATTGGAAAAATATACTTAACGCCTTTAGTAAAGCTCATTCTCTAACACGCTATGTGACAGTCTTCGTTCAATTGATTTTTTTATTTTTTTTTTAAAAGAATATACGATACCTGAATTTTGCTTTCGGTGCTTAGAAACATTAAAAGAAATTCTATTTTTAAGGCATTTGCGTTGCTGTGATAGAGCATATGTTTTATAATCTTCAAGACTAACTAAACATAATGTAAGATTAAATGAATTTCCACAATATATTTTTACAATTAAAAAGATAAAACTTCCAACTTCCATTGAGAAAAGGTCTGATTTCTTAAAGAAAATATCCTGATTTTATTTATTTATTTATTTATTTTTAATCTTAAAACTTGGATATTCTGCATCAGTATATTATGTTTTATTACATAAGTATAATGATTATATTAATTTTGTTACATTAGTTTGTTATACTACACTTATTATCTTACTATTTTAATAACTTTTGTTGTTACATAACATGTTTTACGTTATTATATTAGTGTAATGTGTTGCAGCCTACTTAACGTATAAAATATATGTTTGCTGCCCACGAAAAATTAAAAAGCTTAAAAATGGCTGTTTTAATTCATCTAATATTTAACTCTAAAACAAATTTTGCAACTAATTCTTAACTTATTCTACTACTTTTAGCATTTAAATACTTTTTTTTTTAATTTTAATTAATTTTTCAATTAATTTTCAGCAGTGAAATTACGTCCGAAATTATTGCATATTAAGTACGTGAATTTTCACATTGCTAACAAAGCGTATAACCGACAGAGTGAAAAATGTCCAAGCTGGGAATTGAACCCGGAGCCTTGGAATAACACTCCAATGCTCTACGAGTTACAAGGACGATACCCAGGTTGACATCTCTCATTCACATATATTGGTAAGGTTTCAACCACAGCACAAGATGTAAAGGTCTTCATGAGTACACAACCCTGCGGCAAACATGAGACGAAATCAAAGCCCAACATAGATGAACACATATAATTTTAATTAAATACCTGAATCCCATATTGCTAGCAAAGCGTATAACCGACAGAGTGAAAAATGCCCAAGCCGGGTATCAAACTCGGAACCTTGAAATAACTCTCCTATGCTCTACTATTGGGTTACGAATTGAAATTAAAATTTAAATTATATGCGTTCACCTATTAGTCCGAATTTTTAACTTCCCACCAAAATCCACCCCCCACCCCCACCCCAAATTTTGGTAAAATGCCCCACAAATAGGGTTTTTTTAAATTGTTTTAGGGAAAAAGTATCTAGAAATTCAGAAAGTAGACATATGTGAGTGAGAAATGCCAAGCTGGGTATCGTCTTCGTAACTCAGTGGTAGAACATTGAAATATTATTCCAAGATTCCGGGTTCGATTCCCGGCTGGGACATTTTTCACTCTGTCGGTTATACGCTTTGTTAGCAATTTGAAAATTCATGTATTTAATATTTCTTTTCTTTTGCATGTAGAATTTTTTCTGCTGTATACCAAATTGTAAAATGTTTAGCAATTTTCGTTATTATCATTATTTTAAACATGCATTCGCATTTGCCAAAGTCAAAGGAAAACATGTGTTATTTAACTTTTTCTTGTTCTTTACGGGTTTTTTTGTCAAGAAGTTTGTAATGTAACCTAAAATCCCCTATTAACTTAAATGTCTCAAGGCATTATGACTGAATGAAAACACTATGAAAGAAGTTATAACTCACGTCTCCAAAACATTTCTTCGTAAAACATGTGGGAAAACATTTCCATTTGCAAGAAAACGGCAAAATATTTTTTTTCTCAAAATTACAGATTCGAATAATAGCCTGAGATTCAGTATAGGCATGTTCGACTCTGTGCTTTTCCCACTCACGCTTCATATCTTACAAACATATAAAAAGACGCGAACCTCATTTTTCAAAGTATGTTAAAATACAAAAATTCACTTTCGCCTTATAAAAGACTTTAAATAAACAAAATCGGATATCTTAACGCTTTTACTAAAACGCATTTTCAACATATTTCATGCGACAACCTTATTAAATTGATTTTATAAAGAACATACAATACTTGAGTTTTGATTTCAGTGTTTAGGGATAGTAAAAAAAAAAAAAAAAAATCAATTTTTTAGGCGTGTGATTTACTTGGCATGTTCCAAATAAATGGATTTTTGTTTCAAGTTTATTTATCAAATACATTGACCTCCTTCTATACGACTTTCTGGGTTATACGTCGATTTCTTCAGGTCCCGACAGCGTAAAATGTACATACATGTAAAATGTACCCGACGATGTAAAATTGCGTTTTAAATATGCTCAGACATACGACGTTTTCTGTCAAAACGCTAAATTGAATGTGTTCATGACGAATTCATCCGAGTTTTACCATTTCTGTGTAAATACTTATTTTTGAGTACTTAACTTTCTATATACCGAACTGTGAAATACGTATAAGTTATTGTTACTTTTATTATTATTTTAAACGTGTTTTTCCATTCAGAGTGCATAGAGGTGTTTACATTTGCGTGTTACTATTTCCGAATAATAATTTTTGCCTTACTCAGTCGCAGAAATCTGCGATTAAATAAGGCGAAGATTGCTACTCGGAAATAGTAATTCTTAAAATACAAGAATATCTATACACTTTGCCATTTACCTGAGCCAACATATGTTATTTAAATTTTTTTACGACCGATGAATTTCTTATGTTTTGAATGCAAATTGAAATTCCCATCTTCTATATTATAAAGAAAAAACAAATCCGCGAATAACACTAACGTCATATTGACGGTGGAAACTACCTGAAATAAAATTTCCTTTTACTGCTAATGCAATTTATTTAACTTCTAAACAAATAGTATCGAAACAAAGGTAAATGTATGCAAGTGGAGAATATGACTCAAAAAATCATTTACAAAAATTTTATTTACGATTTTGGATAGCGTGGTACAAAAGATAAATCATTTTATTGAAATAAATACATTTCAATGCATAATATAGGCTCAGTGAAAGTAATATATTTAACAGTGTATTGGAAAATTAAAAGTATTGTTTGTATGTGTAAATATACTTTAGAAGACAAACCAAAAATAATTTAAATTGAATTTTAAAACAATCCAATTAAATTCACGTCAAAGTGTCACTCGAATTTTGATATCATTTCTTTTAAAACCCATATTTTGAATTTATGAGATATGTGAATGAAAAAAGCATCAGCGAATAAATTTTATATATCTTTTCATGTTAAAAGTAATATTTGCACCTTTGAATATAAATAAAACAAAAAAGAAAATGATGAAAAAAAAATTAATTAATAAAATAGCGTCCTTTAAATTTGATATAATTACTTTTAAGACCCATATTTAAAATTCTTAGTGCCGCGTTACAAATTTTTAACCCGTTAAGGGTTTTTATACTGATAAATATTTTCATATAAAAATGTTTTTTGTTATTGTTAGTTGTAAATCGAAAAAAAAAATATATTAAACTAGGGGGCCTACCCCCTGCGAGCTACGCTCGCCAACCCCCGCTCAGACTTCGAGGCCTCTAAAAACATGACAGCGTGCTTTATTTTAAAAATATTGGTAAATCTGTAATTGGGTTGCCATGCTTTTAACGTTTTAATTGGGCATTTTTTGATTATCATGGCCTCATACACAGCTGTTGCGACAACTGACGACTGTTTTCGGGATTGATAAGTAAAATCAATTACAACTTGAAAACCAGCTTGTATAAAATGGTTAGGTTTAAATTGTGGCTACCTCTCGGACTTTTATAACAACGATCTGTATTCTATTCTTCCTTTGCGTTTAAGGATGAGAAAAAATCCATCTGCTTGTGAATAACATTAAGAACCACGGTATTGAAAAGTACTATGTTATAGACATTTTCAGTAACAGGTTTTAATTTTCTCTCTATTTTAGTGCACCATCATGCATATTTTCATGTTTTTTTAAATATGTAAATTATTTATTTTAATTAATATGTATATACGAATTTTCTAATAATTATTTATCATACAAAATTAATTAAATATTTTGTGCATGCATGCCTGCATTTATTCGGCATCAATTGATGAGATATTTAAACAAATTTGCAATCTGCGATAATTTTACATCATGTTATGTCACTTGAATATTGCCCATAAGAAAATCGGGTACTTTTCCAGTATAGGATTCTTTGCTTTTAGGTTTGGCGTAATTCGAGCTTCAAAAAGGGATATATTCGTTAATATACGTACATTTGTTGCCAAAAGTTATGAAAACAAACCCAATGAACTTTTGCTGCTTTTCTATTATAGGTGTTTTGACGCTTTTTTAAAAAGCTTGGCGGAAAAAATGAAGCAGGATATTTTATTTTCCTTCCGTTCAGTTGGGCAATTAATATTTTATATATTCGTTCTAAATATCCGAATTAGTGATTTTATAAATTCGTTTAATTAAATTTTACAAAAAAATAACAATATGATATCAATAAATAATAATTACTATTAATTCCTCCCCCCCCCCCTTTCTTTTGCGTTTACATAAATGACGTCATTTGGACGAATTTATTCAAAATATTTTCAGTTTATAAATTAAATTAAATTCTGACAGACGATTGAATCCTGACGATAGAAATGTGATTTTTTCTTCAAATTTTCCCGAAAAACATAATTTAATTACAATCTTGTCTTCATTATCGATTGAAATAAAATATAAATTCAATTTCAATTTGAAAATGACGAAAAAAAAGAAATCAATAATCCCTATCGGGATCCTTTTCAATTTTTTTCCCTTTTTTGTCACAAAAAAACTGAGTAATTAGTTGCCATCATTACAGAAATGTCATTAAAATTAGAAAAAAATTAATATCTCGAAAACTAATTCCAATTTCAAAATTCTATTACCAGTTTTGACATCCGCGGATTTTTATGAACAATTGATATTAATTTCACCATCAAGCGTTTAATATTTTATTAAAAATAGCCCTAGAACATAATCAGTCGTTTAATCAGTCGTTTCATAAAATCGTTTCATAAATTCGTTTCATAAAATCGTTTCACAAATTCGTTTCATTAGGATTTTATATATATATAGGGTAGATGTAAAAAAATTATTAGTGTTTTCAATTAAAAAATGGTTTTTAGTTACGTTCTGTAGCGCGGGTTGGATGTTCTGGTTAGCTTAAATCCTTACAGACATTATGACTGAATGAAAATAGTATAAAAGAAGTTTTAATTCCCGGACTCCAAAAAAAAAATTTTTTTTTTAACTTGCGGGAAGACATTTCCATTTGAAAGAAAACGGCAAAAGAATTTTCAAGTTCTTTTCAAAGTACCGATTCGAATAACAGCCTGGGATTCAGTATAGGCGCTCTGTGCTTTTTCCCCTCGCACTTCACATCTTACAAACATATAAAAAGACGCGAATCTCATTTTTCAAGGTATGTTGAAATACAAAAATGTTCTTTCGCTTTAATGAAAGACTTTGAATAAATAATAAAAAAGGGGAAAAAATGCTCAACATTTTTAGTAAAATGCGATTTTCAAATATTTTTTTAAACATGCTATGTGACAGCTATTATTATACTGATTTTATAAAGAACTAGACTGTACAAATTTCATTTTTCGCATGTATTTTTTAATTATTTTTGTTTTATATTCTTTTCAAGTACTTGCAAAACTTATAAGGGCATGAAAAAATTGTCAAATTCTCCCGTAAAGTTTATCGCCATGAATTACCAATTTATTTTCAGATGTCTTTTCTATGGAAGATGTTTTGTGAAATACCAGGCAATCGAACCCGGGCTACCTGGGCTCGATATACTACCCGGTATACAGAACATAGATGAAAATAGTTTTAATTGAAAACTCTAATAGATTTTTACATTTAGTTTATTTTCTTAGATTGCTCACAACTGCATCGATTTGGTAATTTCGTATTAGTCGCATGCCACAGTGGTCAATCCCGAAACCTCTCATTATTTATTGCAATTTTTGTTATCCAGATTATTTCAGTGTTTAAGCGCATAGTACGATTACATATCTGTTAAATTCGCGTTTTATTTATTTATTGATTAATTCGTGAAGTTTTAATTTCGTTTAACAATTTAGTTATGGAGAGATTGCATACACAAACAAATGCTGAATTAATTATATTGTTGTAAGTGCAAATGGGTTAATCTTCCGTAACTGGTTTGCAACCATATTTTAAAAAAGTCATGCATGAAAATTATTTTAAAAACTATAAAAAAAAATCAGTAAATTAGGATAAAATTTTCAAACAAATTGCATTTGAAAGTACATATTTTTTCATATTTAACAGTGTAAAAATGGAAACTAAGCGGTGCTAAGAAGTTAAAACAAATTGCAGTAAAAGCGAAATTTATTGGTCAGGTATTGCCACTGTCAAAATGACGTCAGAGTTACTCACGGACATGTTTTTGCTTTATAATATAAATATACAATACTCGAGTTGTGATTTCGGTGTTTAGAGATATTAAAAAAAATTCCGTTTCTAAGGTATGTTAGTTACATCGCAAGATGTGAACGAAGGGATTTTTGTTTTAACCAATACAGTGAAACTCCAATTATCCGAACAAATGTATTCTAGACGTAATCCGAACATGCAGAAATCCAAATAATTGAAACAACCATCAATAACAAGTTATGTTTGAAAAAAAAAATTCTAGAGTAATTTTAGTTTAATAAAAAGTTAGGTGCAATTTTTCAATCACTATTAAGATTACCTTAAGATTATCCTTTAATAAGATCCCTTTTACTTAAAACAATAAAATAAATAATGTAATTGCATAGATTTAGACGTACCAGTTGATCATGTCGAACAAACTTAATTGTTTAACCTTAAATCGTAAATACCGACATAGAATTATCCAAATATATATAACAGTGGTTTAAATAGGTATTTCAAGGAATTATACTTGCACGAACGAGTACATAAATTCGCCTTTCAATGATAAATACTTTCCTTAACCCAGTTTAGGCCACACATAGAAATTTTATAAAATGTGGTATTATTTGCATTGAAATTTGCTTAAATTACATTCATTAAGACGCCAAAAAAGTTTCGTGCATGAAAAATAATATTTTATTTAATTTGACGTTACTATTATTAATTTACCATTAATAATTTACCATTAAATTTAAATTAAAAAATATTAAGTTTTCTTATGGCATTTGTTTTATTTACAGAACTTGCAACTTTACTCCATTATAAAAATATATGATTAATCTCAAGTGGAATAATTATACATTTTCAAAAAGTCGAATTTGTCAATAACCGTTTCAAGTAAAAAACCAGCGTATTTTGAAAATTTCTCAACAGAAAGTGATTACTTCAATTGAATTACTAATATTTTATAGATGTCTCCATAACCCTTAAAAATAGCAGAAAAATAAAATTAGTGAAAAATGTACGTCACAGTGTTAATAAAAATATATTTATTGAAATGGTGCGTTTACGCACCTTTGGCCGAAAATGGGTTAAATACGATTTTTTATTTCATAATATAAATCCGAATATTTAGCGAACAGGATGACTGAAGTTTTACTGTATTTAAATTATGTGTTTTCTGTCCGATAAAACTCTTACTTTCGACTGCGACTGGACTGGACAAAGAGTGAGTATGTCTTTTAATAGGAGGGTTTCGACCAGAATCGAGCAAATTTGTAATCGCAATTATCTGCAATAGAATAACAATTTAATTGTATGTAATTAATTATAGTTACAGTTACATGCTGTAAAAAATTCCTGCAGCACTGTAGCCGACTCCCCCCCCCCACCACCACCAATCCCATTATTTGGCGAAATTTCTGTACTTGTATGTGTGTAACTATAATCAGTTTCATACAGTTAAATTGTAATTACACTGCAGATAACTGCAATTTCAAAATTTTCCAACTCTGGTTTCGTGTATTCGGCCGATGAAATACATCCTTATTCACGGCTTGTATGTGCACGTTAAAACTCTGATGAAATCTCTGACTTCTAAGCTGGGATGATGCTATGTGTACAAGGGTTACAATGTCAACGGATTATCCCCTTCTGGAGAAGATGAAAGTTGTAAAGAATTCCAGCTCCTCCTGGATCACTGGGATTTTGGCCTGCTTCTATAACCCTTTTTTCTTTAATATCGCTAAATCCATGTTAATCTTGCTACTTTTACTATTTACGATTATTTTTTTCTGAGAATCTTGTATGCTACATGGCAAAGAAATTATTAATACAATTTCTCTCTTTTATATTGAATCTTATTGTAATATGCATTTGGATTTACAACTTTTTTCCCATGTCTCCTCTCAAAATGGAGGGTTAAATATGCTTTATCTCAAAACTGTTGCACGACAGTTACGAAGTTGAACTAACCGAGTTTACAAATAACAGGTAATGAACTAAAACAATGGGCAATAATGAGAATAATGAACATCGACTATAAATAATGAAACGATTTTTTTAAGTACGGGATTATTGTAGAAAAAAGAAGGATGAAAACATTAAAGGGTGATGATGATGATGAATAGGAAGCGGCTTCATGCTCTGTTGTCAGAATGAGAGAAATATATGATGTTAATCTCCACTGCGTACAAACAATCCAGTTCCGGTCATATAACTATAATGCATGCAGTAAATTTTCGATCATTAAGTGCGAATGGACAGAAAGTGTTGAGACTTTTTACGGGGATTATTGCAGAGTACGGGATTATTGCAAAAGAAACAGGATGAAAATATTAACAACTAGCTAATCCGCCCGGCGTTGCCCGGGCCCGAAATATTAATAATCTGTTCTATACGAATATGACTGAAATCTGTAAGGCTATCGAAATCAAGTCGAATGAAGCAAACCCCGTCGTAATCGGGCTCATAAAACCCAAGATCGGAAAGCGCATCCTGGCGGTCGAAAGTGCAGCTAAAATATTTAAGGCTATAGATATCAAGTCGAATGAGCCTAACTCCGTCGTAATTGGGTCCATAGAACCAGATATACTCCTATAGTTCCACTTTCTACCGCCAGGGGGCGCAGTCTGTTCTGGAAGAGGCCTTTCCAGAACACTTGACCCAACCAAATTTCCTAGTAGAATTGAAATTTAACTACGGGTAAACATTGCCAAAATAGCGGAAATCGCGGAACTGGGTTACGTAATCGATCGGTTTCTAAGGGTTAATGTATATATTTTTTAAAACCCAACCGTGCATTTTGAAGAAAATGAACGTGTCTATGATCTGGAGTCTACTGTTTGTCCGTACTTGCATTTCCCGAATCGATGCCGATTTTTAAATATGGACCAAAAAAAGGAAATTCGCGTGAGTGAGTTTTGGAAAGGATTTTTTTTCGGAGGGTTAAAATTAAATTTTTTCAAAACGGATACCAGATTTTAAAAAACAAAGGGATATAGATTAGGCACGGTATTTTTAGTTTTTCGTATCTTGTTTATAAACGCCGATTCGGTTTTTTAAAGATATGAGAAATAGTTAAAAAAGCGAAATTGAATTACGGTTAAAAACGTTTTCGAAAAGGTTAACGTGATTTATTTTTTAAACTAAAGGTTTCTGCCTAAACCCGATAGAACGTAGATGTCTTTAGGTGTGTTTGCTTTTTGTTTGGTTATTTTAGAAAGCCGATGCCAGATTTAATATATAGCAGAAAATCGGAATTCGCAAAAGAGAGTCCTGTGCACGAATTTCTTTTGAAGGGTTAATATTCGTATTTTTCAAAAATAAATACAGATGTCGAGAATGGTATAAATGTAGATATTGTCTGGTATTTTTAGTTTTTCGTACCTGTCTCTGAATCGCTGATGCAAAATTTTAAAAATTGCCAAAATCGCAAAAATCGCAAAACGGCATACAGAAAATATACTTTTTCGAAGGGTTAATTTTTGTATTTTTTAAAACCAAAGGTGGCTTTGAAAAGGACAAAAACAGTTCTTTAATTTGGTGACCTTCGTTTTTCCGTATCTTTTGTATTCCGGTAGACGCAAGGCTCGGAAAACGGGAGAAAATAAAAAACACGAATTCGATGCTTTTTGATTATTTTTTTTGAAAGGGTTAAATGTAAAATTTTTTCAAACCAACCAGATCGTTCGAGACGTAAAAGTATGTTTTTTTAGAATATGTAGACGGTTTTTCCGTATTTTTAGCCGTTTGTCCATGGCGAATTTAGAAATGCTTTAAATAAAAACGGAATGTCTTCTGCTTTCTTTCTTCTGTTCCGGAAGATACGGAAATTGGTTTCTGCTCATGCGCCAGCTCGCTTCAGAATATTGACTTTTTTATTTGTGATCTTTGATTAGTTTTTAATTGATAACTACTTTAATTTTCAAAATTTTAAAATTCTAAGGCTCAGGTATACCAGGAGAGGGTTTGGACTACCTAAATCTAAATTTACAGACTTCTATGTGCGCTAAATTTTCCTAGTCATCGCCAACAGACACACACACACACACACAGACACACAGAGCGAAACTTTCTTTTATTAGTATAGATGAATTTAAAGGATGATGATAATGAATATGAAGAGGCGTCATGCTCTGTCGTCAGAATGAGAGAAACAGATGATGTTAATATCCGTTGCGTACGAACAATCCAGTTCCGGTCATTTAGCTATAATGCATGCAATCTGCAGTGCATTTTCGATTAGTGCATTTCGTGTGAATGGATAGAAAGTGTTGAGAGATAAAATAGAACAAATGAATTCCTTTTTCACCCGAAAACAACAAAATAATGTCTGAATTTTCTAAGAAACTAGATGCACTATATATGCCCCAAAAGTCATCAGATACTTTCTATTTTAAACGTTCAATTAAATATCCAGACGAATTCTTTTGGAACTTCGTGAATATTAAGAACACGCTTGACCTCATATTTTGCAGCGATGGGATCTCGAGGGCAGTTAAGAGGCCAAAAAGTGAAATTCAGCACAACATATAGTCGATATATCTCTGAATTTTCATGGCATTCGACTGGTCTTTTTACATGAGTTGCCCTATGTAGTTGAATACTACATTATGAAAAAAAAATATTTTGCGCATGCGCAAATACGAATTATTGTACAAAAATGCTCTTATATCATCACATATTTAATATATTTATATTTAAATTATAGCATATTGTTATTACTGTGCTTTCTCGGACGTGAAATTTGGTCCAAAAACAAAACCAAAAAAATATACAGAAATGTATTGAATTTTTTAAAGTAACCTTCATACCTCCAGGCATATACGTGTTATTCTTACACAAATGAATACAAATGTTGTACAAGAATTACATAGTCACGTGATACAGCTACAGATGATTTCAAGCATTTTATTTTATAGGATGATCATAAATGTTATTTTATTATATTTATTGTTGGTTCCCTAATTGTCCTCATAATCAAACCTTCACTGTTAAATATGAGGTCAAATATGTTCTTTACATTCCTAAAGTTTCAGACGAATTCGTCTAATATTTTTCTAGATATTCGACAAAATGTCTAAAATCGAAAGTGTTTGGTCACCTTTGGACATATAATATATATTTATATATATATAGTTAATGCAAATATTATCATCATGATAACGTCTGAAATATTGAACCATTTCAAACCTACTGATCTTGCCAGCATCTTGGATAAATTCGTAAATCAAATATGTATCTCTTATAGTTTGTTTACAAGGACACACAAAAGTAAACACATGCAAAATTTGTCATCACAATAATCTTCGAAATACTGAACCAATTCAAATATAATTGGAACAGAGTATTGATCTTGCACGTACTTTAGATGAGATCGTTAATCAAGTATGTAGCTCTTACAGTTTTTTTACAGCGAAAAACAATCTACTATAATTAGAATATAAATATATTAAATATGCGGTGAAATATGAACATTTTGCATAATTTAGCAGTAAACTATATAGGGCAACTCATATAAAAACCAGTCGAATATCGCAAAAATTCAGAAAGATATCAATGATATACTGAGCTCAATTTCAGTTGTTAGTTTCCTAATTGCCCCCATGATCAAACCACAGCTGAAAAATATGAGGTCAAATATGTCCTTTATATTCTCAGAGGAATTTGTCAAGTATTTCTCTAGATATTCGACAAAACATCTAAAATTGAAAGTATCCGTTTACTTTTGGCCATATCACCACTCACCCGCAGTAAAAGTGACATAACTCAAAAATACTACACTTCACAGGGGAGGCAAAAGAATATTTGCATTTTTTTTTACTGTAACATAAAACTATAGCACTTAGCTCAGAATACAGCTGTAAAAGCGTACATAAAAGCATTGAGAATCCCTTAAAATCAAGACGTAGAAGAGATAAAGAGGATTGAGTAAATTCGCCCCCACACATACAATTCCCCCTTTGTGGTGGCAGAGAGACATATAGCGCAATCAGGCGGTTTGCGGAAAGTTACACATGAAAATTGTCCTCTAGCAAGACGCACCTAAGTCGACACTACTAGTGCAATATTTTGCAAAATGATTTTTTTGGGGCTGTGTCATTCTTCTTGCGGGTGTGTTATATAATGTATGTAGATAATAAGCAATAGCATTTTTATTGTTAATTTTATTTTTAAAAATGCAATATGTAAATAAATAACGTTTTGACGATGAATATAAAACACTTACTTATAAAGCACCATCTTTCTAAGTTTTTTTCAATGTTCTCGGTGATATATGTTTTCTCAAATATTGCGCTTTTTGTTGTTAGCACGATATAAAGAGAAGCTATTCAATTTCATTTAGTTCATAATAAAGATTTTTACAAATGACGTTACTGTCCCAACGCGGAATTTAACACTGTATCTGTCTTGCGAGAGAATTGTACTGACTAGCTTATTGAGGCATTGAGCTGTAGACTAAATGTTTTTATGGGTATTCACCGGTCATTAGAAATGTTGTTTTGAATTATAAAAACAATCTTTATTTACCATTAAATAGAATTTATTTTGAATATCTTGAGAGTGACTAAATTATCTCGACGTCTTTGAGTTTTTAACTAAAATCTGAAACTGAAAATAATTTTCGAATATTACATTAATAATTCGCAAAACAAAATGCATTTCTATCGAAAATGTTAAATAAAAGATTGAAAATGGAAGTAAAGACCCTTATCTCGGGTTAAAACTTATTTCCGAGTGTCACATCCGGACATCTCAGATTTAGTGAACATTGCAAAAAGGAATGAGAAGACTGTTACTTTAGTATGAAATAAATGAAAAGATAAAATAAAAACAATGAAAGGAAAAAAGTTTTTGAAAAAGAAATTCCATTTCGTATTTTCCTTTCTACTTCGTCGCTTTTTTTATAGCGAAAGAAAATGACATATATTTCAAATATGACGTATTTATGAAATCACAAATGCTCATACAGAGCATTAAAAATTGTCTTGTGCGTATTGAGAGTATTATTAAAAGGTGCATTTTTTCCCATTTAGCATCCTTGCATATTTTCTCAAAATAAATAAATATATAATAAAAAGGACTTTCCCTTGCTATTAAATATCTGCAGAAAACTATACCGTCATTCAGCCGTTTTTATAGATTATGGTTATTTGAATATATTATTAAGCGTTCTCATTGCTCAAACTAGAGATAAAATACGTTTATGTAACAGTTTTATATAAAAATAGTTGAATGATAAAAATTGTTACAGATTTTTAACTGTGTGGTGTTTCTTTAACTTAGATTGTCTATAATATGGCGATTTATGATTTGTTTTATCTCTAAACAATTTGATTAAATTCGCACATACAGAGGGATACACTGTTTATTTTAGTTTTCTCTTATATTTAATCACTAGCTATATTAGGGTAAGCTCCGAATAATAAAAATAATAATAATAAAATAAAATAAAACACTTGATGTGCTTATTTTTTTAATTGCTTTGTTTAAAATGTCACAACATCACCAAAATTGATGAATAAACACAGTAGTTGAATCAGTGATACGGCATGCACTGACAACGGCATTCTAAAATGTAAAGTGCAATTTTGGCTGGAAATTTCTAGGACTTTTCGCGGTGTTATCACATTTAAAACAAAGCAAGCTAAGTTTCTTAAAATTTTTATTACAATATTTTCACTTTCCCCAGAGTTCTTAACAGAGTGCAACTTAAAACTCACTCGCCGCAATTTCCAACCGTAAACGACAATGTATATTTTTCTTTGCGCAGCTCTGTATGAATTTATTTATATTCCGCAAACTTCTATTATTCTACTAAATATAGTTCAGCAGGAAAATACGTAAACACAATTAAAAACTACCCTTAAGCAATTCACTCAAATAGTCTGTAATACTTACGAATTCCCTTGTGTATCCCTGTATATGATCAACCGAGTTTATAAACACAGACGTACTATGAAAAAAACAGTTAAAAACGCAAACCTAAATTGAAAACGCACTTATCGGATTGTAAATATCGACCCATAGACTGTAAATATCGCACATGTACTGTAACCAATATATTTTGTGTGTCCCTGTAAATAAACGCAATGCACACAAGAGAGCAATTTATAGTGTACCTCAGTAATGTATATAATTTTTATTATGTTTGAAATAGTGAAATATCACTAAATTACACTGGAAACGATTTTTCCTCATAGAACGATTTGTAACAGAATTATTTTGTTTGACCCTGTAAATAAATAATAAATGCTTTACACCCCATATTCTACAAAAAGCATGTTTTAATGCGTTTCATAATTATATATCAATTTCATTATGTTTTAAATGATGTAGCGTCATTAAAATTCACTTGAAACGATTATTTCCCATTGACTGTAATGTAACGGAATACTTTTGACTGTCCCTGTAAAACAACTATAAGTGCTACACACTTCAGTTGAAATAGGGAACATTCTATAGTAAACGACAATAACATAAAAATTTTAGGGCAATCCGAGGATATTTACGGTAGTTAGAGCACGGCCAGACGGCTAGACGGCAGACAAACCGAAGTCATAAACACTTTTCAACTAGGTTGGAAAGGGCTAAAAAGCATAAAATTTCTTAAGCTTGATGTATATTTTTAAAAAATATGTGCGTCCTTAACTTTTATAAAGAAAGATTTAAAAACGGAAGATCCTACATACAGTCCTTCTAAGTCAGTACCTACATTTCCTAAAATAATTACTTATTTTAACAGAAAATTTCGAAATAAAAACGAAATTGAAGTGGAATGAAATATTCACCTTGTATTTAAAATTAATAAAATATACATTGAAACATGCTTAAAAGGTGACAAAAGATGTTAAAAACGTTAAAATACAATCATTTACATTCCGAGACTTTCGATCACTAACGCGATCATCTTCAGTGGGAAACTTTTGACTGAGCTGAGTGTACGAACTGCAAATACAACCGCCCACATATTACAAATTTTATAATAATAAATGTTGGAGATCTACAGTCGAAACGAATGCATTTTTCAAATAATTCAGAAAAAGATTGAAAAATTAGCAATAAGTAAGAATTTTAGTCAGGTTGAATGAAGGAAGAAAGGGATGTTCTTAAAAAAAAGGGATATTTCTTCGCGCTTTTATCATTCATTCTCAGATTCTGACAGCTGTCAAGTTCGTTTTATTAACTCTTCTCTTTTATGTAACAGCTTTATTTGCGATCGGATTGAAGTTTTCCGCCACATTAACGAGCTGTGTCAACACTTCAGAACTGTGAGAAATAGAAATAAAGATCAGAAAAAAGAACGAAAAATTTAAAACATTACGCAACGAGAAATTACTTAACAAAACATTATTTAAAAAAGAATTAGAACATTTCAGCGTTGCGTGTACTGCAGTTTTTCATGAATATAATTATAGGCTATGATGTCTTACACTCACGCACTTTTTTTTTTTTTTTTTTTTTTTTTTTTTTTAATCGGTTATAAAAGAAAAAAAGTCGCCAAATTTTGGGGATTTTTTCCTTTAATGGTAACCTAGCTATTGTATTAAGTTATTGGTTTGGAGTCGGCTTGTAAATATCGCCAATCGAAAAATCGCCAAATATCGGTGCGTGAGTGTAACACATCTGTTCCTAATTATGCAAGTATTAAATAAAATTTTGTTTATTTCGATAAATTAATAAGGTGCCACATACAGTGGTTGCGGCCGTTGTAAAAAACATTAATCAATCCAACTAAAACGTATACTTTATTCATCTTAATTAAGCTGTGTTATAAGTATACTCGGAATAGAAGACCCACAACAATCAAGTTCAGTTTATGGTAAAGGCAATCCGTGTTCGAGTAGTTATGGTACTCAAAAACTTTATTTTGCTCGCATTTACTTGATTGTTTGATGGTGTTATTTGCTTTTTTTTTTTTTTTTATCAATCAGAATCTCCTTTAACAGGCAGTTATAAAAAAGCCCGAAAATATTGATTTAAGCTAGAAAAAAGTTTATTTTCCAAATGTCTCTTTTTTCCTCATTATTTGACATTGTCAAATTATGAAAGAGTCAGTAGTTGCCAGGTTATACAAAAGGTTCAGATAATGAATAAAAAAGTAACAAATATTATCACAAAAGTAGAATGAAAGGAAACTATGAAATAAATATTTTTTACAAATTTTTCCTTTTATTTTAACAAAATTAGGAAAACTAATTCTCTTCTTTAGCAACAAAGGATGTTTACGTTTATCAGATATTCGTAAAATATGATGCGATTCATCCATCCCGTTTCCGATTTTCATATACGCCAAGTAGGAGAAATGGTATGGACAATAACTGATACAATCCTCACATGTATACTTAAAAACAGCAGGGGACGGATTTCAACCACCACACAGTGGGGCGTTTTGATGATCTAGGTGGACAAAATTCATTTTTCCGATTATCTCGGAATTTAACAAGACCGCGTATACTGGTAGCTGAATGTCTCTTTTGTCGAGATCCGTATGAGTTTTGTCGAAAAAACCGGATGTGTCGATTAACTACGACCGTAAAGAAGGCAGTTGATTTGAGAGACTTTCAACAGTTGCATTATTTTTCTGTAAGTTCGAAAGCAAGTCGTGACTTTTCTGTTTTATTTGAAAGCAGGAGTTTACTGGACATATGTCACATGTTTGTCACAAGATTTAACCTATTGTTGTTTGAAAATAAGCCCCATCTTGTTTTCAAACTTCATCTTGACTTTTAATACAGTATTAAGCATTATTAAGCAATAAGCATTTTTTTTAAATCAAAGTGCCATTCCTAAAGTATTGAAAACTTAAGACAGCTCCTGCGAAAGTTTGCGAATCATTAAGTTATATTAACTTGAAGTGTGCGTTTAAGTGTTTAATTCAAATCTTACAAGTCAATTTTCACCACTTTTAATTATCCGATTGAGCTGAAACTTTGAATACATGTGCAGTTTCAATGACAATACAATATTATAATTTAAAAAAAATAATAATGTAAGTAATAATATAATAATAATAATAATAATAACAATAATAATATAAATAATTAGATAAGTCAAATATTTATCACTGTTTGGTTATTTTATTATTGATACATTCGAAAACCCAGCAAAACCTAATTAAACTTCAACGCAATAATTTTGTCCACCTAGATCCTCAAAAGGTCCCACTGTGCGCCATTTCGAACACTGAAAGACATGTGAAATGTGTTTTAACAGCCGCCACTCTCTCCTACCTCAAATATTATATATATTCAGGTCTTAAAAGCTATATTTGTAGAATTAAATGCTCACCCTCATTCCCTCCTAATAGAAAATTATGTATATTTATATGATTACTGTTGATTTTAAGACTAAAAAATAAAATTAAAATTCAACTCAGCTTGCTTAGTTTCAAAAGATTTTAGCAAAGTCTTTCAATTGACTGACAAGAATTGCTGACTCTTGTCTTTTCTGCTACCATGTAATGATAGCCACACCAATATCCAACCAAGGAACCATACATTTTCATACAAACTGAACAGAAGTTGTCGTCAAAAACGTGAAAATGATTCAAAAAGCGCTGTAAAATATTATTATTTGTTTAGTATGAATTTATGAAACAGTCAAGCACTGATACACTGTCGAACACTGATGTCTTTAAATCCTAACTCGCAGATTTGTAACGCACAACATTCAAATACGCTGAATCTGCTCAAAGCATTCCTATACTTACTTTGGTCAATCATCATATTAATTCGTTTTAAAATGCTTTCCCACGGATTCACATACGTTGAAAATTAAGAGAAGCAAATTACAGTCACTTTCAAACTTTACCTTAGCAAAATAACTTAATTCACCCACACTGATGAATCTTATTTTGAATTTAAATTATTTGTATAATACAAAACATTCCTTTTTCTTTTTCTGCGTTTAGAATATAGTTAAAAAGATAGGAAACAATACTTTTAAAATACAAAGGAAGAATTAAAGGAAAAATAGCATCAAAACTATGAGAGCTTTTACCAATCACACTACGTGCAGATTAAGCTTCGTAATTTTATCCACACTTCATAATTTACTGATCTTTGTATTCCCCAGTGCATACTAATAATTCTCTTAAGCGACTTCACATAAACTTGACCTTTTAAAATACGAGATCACTCAAGAAGTCATTTAAACAATTACTTCTACGTGAAAAGAATGAAAACTGAAGGAAAATCTTAAATATAGTTTAAAGGTTTTATTTCAAATCCTTTTGTATTTTCTACGGTATTTTTAACACGGAATAGCAAGTAAAGTAAGATTTTAAAAAGTTTAAAAATAATTACATTTATTTTTTTAAAAGGGGGGGGGGTGGCAGGATTTAACACAACAAAACTATTAAAAACACAATAATAATAAATAATTTTTACAAATTTATTTATTATTATTGAGAATTTAACATAACAAAACTATTGAAAACACAATAATAACAAATAATTAAAAAAAAAATTTCCTTTCATTTTAACAAAATTAGGAAGATTCATTCTCTTCTTTTGCAACCATGGATGTTTACGTTTATCAGATATTCGTAAAATATGATGCGGTTCATCCATCCAGTTTCCGATAATTTGATAATATTCTTTGCCTTTCTTTAAAAATAAATAATTTAAAAAACCTTAATTTGCTCTGTTTATGTATTCTGCGTTTATTCATGGATTACATATGAATTATGTTGACTTTTATTATTATTATTATTATTATTTTTTGTATGAAAGAGTATAAAAAATATTTGAAAATTATACATGTACTATTAGAAAACTGTTAAAAAAATAAAGAAAAGGATATGGAAGAAACACGCCAGATCTAATTTTGCATTAAGCACAGGTATCGAAACTATTCAAAAACCACTTATTAAATAAGGTTCGAGGGAAAAATATTCACCAGTGGCAAAATCATCGTAGCAGTACTCAAATATGATTCATGACAGCGTTCTTTTTTTAACACTTTCCATCGCAGTTGAAAAGTGTTTATGAAATCCGTCTGTCTGTCTGCCGCCTGTCCATGCTCTAACTTTCGCAAATGTACTCGGATTGCCATGTAATTGATATATGTTATTGAAGTTTACTATGGGCATGCTCGCTACTAAAAATGGAGTATGCAACATTCATAGTTCGTTTACGCAGACACTCAAAAGAATCCCGTTAAATTATGGTATTTTTTTACCCTAATTTATAAATGGTAACCGTAATCTTTTATCCTAATTTTTAACCTATTAATATGGTATTTTTTTAATTACCCGAATTTTGAGGCGTGTTGAGACTTATTGAATTCCAATTGCCTCAGGCAGGTATATAAATTTTTCGCAAGTTAAAAGATTCTTTGGATTGTTTTTAAGCATTGGACGAACTGAATTTGGGCTTCACGGAATTGAAACACCGATTTTTCTCTTGCCCGAACTCAGGTCGGGTATTCCAAAATTGGTGTATGTGCGTCACCTGAACTGAGTTTGGGCGTCACAGGCCAGAGATTAGAAAAGAAAAAATTCCATTTTTGGCACATTTTTCTCAAATATATTCCACAGGCAAGGGGTTAAAGCATCATAAACAAAGACTTTAGAAAGAATCTTAAACATATTGCAACGTCCCTTTTCTCAAGAAAGAATGACATTGGTTCAATAAAAATACCATCAATACATACATGTAGAAACTTTTTAATGTTCCGTAAATATATATTTGTGATTATTTCATAAATACGTCACATTTGAAATATTTGTCATTTAATTCTGCTTCAAAGAAAGCGATAAAATAAAAAAAGAAAATACGAAAGGGGATTTGCTTTTCAAAAGATTTTCCTGTCATTGTTCTTGTTTTATCTTTCCATTTATTTTAGACTAAAGTAACAGTTTTTCATTCCGTTTTGGTGTTCTTTAAATCTGAGTTGTCACGTTATGAAACCCAAAAATAAATTTTTATAGCTCAGCATAAGCCTGTTTATTTTCATTTTCTATATGTCTACTAAGCATTTTCGACAGAAATGTTTTATTTTTTGTATAATTAATTTAAATTTAAATTTATTTTTTCCATCGAATGTTATACACACACATGCACGTAACCCCCCCCCCCCCCGTATGAAGTCAAAAGTGTGATTCAGAGCAAACGTTTTTAATTTGCAGGTAGGTACAATCAACTAAAACAAAAAATCTTTGTATAGAAAACCAGAGTTTCAATCTATTTATTGAGTTAAAAATACAAGGTGCTTTATCCAGACTTTTTTTTTCTTGTTTAACTTTTACAATAATGAAGATCTTTTAACGAAATTATAGTTAGACTTACATCGCTTTGTGTGAAATGCGATGACAATACAAAAAGTGCTAGAAGAAACTCATAATACAGTATTTGACAACGTACGTAATATGAACTACTTTCTGAAACAGGATGCGCCTAGTTCAACGCTGTTTGGAAGCGAGTTGTGGCCAACTTACCCATCCTTCTCGTAATATAATTGCATTACATAAAGGAAGGTAAGTTTTTGCGTTAAAATATATTCATTATTGTTAAAGTTTTTAAGAAAAATGCAGACTGAAATTGGATTGAGATACGCTTTAATTTTGACTGAATCGGTTTGGCATGCATAAGATGTGATTTGTTGCCTCGTGTCCTCAATGCCTGACCACTAAATAACATTGATTTACAGATTTGCGTTTAGCATCTTCTGCGCTTGAGAAATGCAAAACGCCGATTCGCGTCTACCGTCTTCAATGTTAGGCAAATGAAAAACGCCGATTCACGTCTCCTGTCGACAATGATTGGTTAAGAGCTGAATAAATTCAACTAAAAACTAAATACAATGACTATTACTCTCACAGCGATGGTTTGGCATGCATAAGATGTGATTTGTTGCCTCGTGTCCTCAATGCCTGAAAACTAAATAACATAGATTCGCGTTTACTATCTTCTATGCTTGAGAAATGCAAAACGTTGATTCGTATCTATCGTCTTCAATGTTTGGCGAATGAAAAATGCCGATTCACGTCCCCCGTCAACAATGATGTGTTACGAGCTGAACAAAATCAACTAAAAGCTAAATACAATGACTATTATTCACACAGCGATGGTTTGGCATGCATAAGATGTGATTTGTTGCCTGCTGTCCTCAATGCCTGAAAACTAACTAAATAACATAGATTCGCGTTTACTATCTTCTACGCTTGAGAAATGCAAAACGCCGATTCGCGTCTACCGTTTTCAATGTTAGGCAAATGAAAAACGCCGATTCACATCTCCAGTCGACAATGTGTTAAGAGCTGATATCACTGACTGAAGAATTCTTGGCTATTGCGTATATCAATCCGCTTATTGCAAGCATATTGTAATCGAAATTACTAATACACATGAATAGAAACAAGAAATAAATCACATTAAAATAATACTTGCATTCGTCTCACAGTGTACCACACACCTAGTACGCAGTAGGACATTGTTGATGTTTTATGTGCTTCACTGGCATATTCAACAGTATATGTCATGCCTGTGATTGGATTTCTTATCATTATTGCATTACCGACTGCATCGTATTGATTTGAGGAATAATTCGTGGGCGGTTATTTTTAATTGAAAAATTCACACAGAAATAAAATGCAAAGGCAAAGTATTTTATGATATTTTAAAGAGAATTTTTTGCTCTACAAGATAGTGTGCTTTGACTTTTTAATTTTATTGATTTATGTGTATTTTCAGATCATTAAAATGGATTCTCAAGTTGACAAAACTGAGCATTTTCCAAACCATTTGTTTTCTTTTTGCATTTAATCGAAATGTTAAGGCTGCCAAAGCTATTTTGAGATTTGTACTGTGCATGGAAAAGGAACAATGCCTCAAAGTACTGTTTGCCGCTGAGTTTGGCGTTTCAAAAAATTCGAACTTTGAAAGTAAGTACTCTCTGTTTAATAATCTAATATTTAATACATTTTTTATCTTATTTTATGTAATCAACTGCATCTTCTGGAAATATTAAATTAATGTAAATGTTAAATTATGCACAGTATTTTAAAATAATTTAGAGGTGCTTGAAACCAATGCTCTTGTCATAAAAATATTTGATTTGGGTAGCTTGATAATAATTTTCTATTTTTCCCAAATAAATAATCAATTAAATGTTTCTTTTTAATACTTTTGAGCGGGAAATAAATGCCAGTATATTTTTACTTTAATCTGTAATAAATGGGAGGTAGGTGTTCGGGCAGAGCCCTCTTTGTCAAGAAATATATTTTTTCTATTTAATTTATTTTAGTTTTGGAAGTGTTTTATTAAATGTCTTTTAGACCATGTTACGTGTTGCTAATCGGCCATTTTGGGCGCTCTCTTCTTTTACTTCATAGTTTTATGACCAAGAGCATTCATGCACTTTTAAATTATTTTAAAGTACTGTGCATAATTTAATATTTACATTAATTTAATATTTACAGAAAGAACTGCTGATTACATAAAATAAGAAAAAAATGTATTGAATATTTAAGAGATGGCACACAGAGTTCATATTTGAATACATCTATGGGATCAAAATGAGTACATCACAGTTCATATTTGAATACATCCATGAGATAGAAAAATAGTACATAAAGGTTCATATTTGAACACATGTATGGCGGCAAAAATGAGTACATGTGTTTCTCAATTTTTAGAACATTTGGATCGGAGCTATTTTGAGTATGTGACGTATGTAAAATTGAGTACTTTTCACTCAATTATGAGAAGCCATTTTTTTCAGTGAGCATACTTGCCAAAATTCTGGGTTTTTTTACACGAAATAAATACATTTTGAATCAAAACATTTATTAACTGAAATTATAAAAAATAAATACCGCGTGGAAATTAGACACATTATTAAATATTTTTATTTAAAAAAAAAATTCTGCTGTTTTACATGATTTTTTACTTGAAAAAATTCCGAAAGGTTGTTAGCTATGCTAAAGTAACATATAAAGTATGCATATTATTATGGAATAAATATAATTGCATTTATATACAGTGGGACTCTGTTTCATTTCGTACAAGTGTTCCAGATCTAACTCGTACTACGTCGATTTGTCGAAAAAAAAATTGTTAAAGTACCTCTTCGTGCGGCTTTATTCAAATGAAAACTTTGGTTCTAACTATCAAGAAATAGTGCAACATATGTATGAAATTCAAACTAAAATACTACATGCATTTAGACTGAAAAAAAGTAACTTTTAGGTCCGAAAATTAACTTTATTTTCGTAACTTCCAAACGAGACAACATTTACTTTTGAAATGTGGTCCAAGAAAACTCCCAACAAAGCAACACTAAACAGCTTAATATCAACGGTACAAACACAAGCTTGTTTCTGAAAGCTTCACTGTTGCACTGTGTACGACTCTCTCCTGTATAAAAAATGAATATCAAAGAATAAAATAGACTGTCTAATTGACAGATTTTATTTAAGCCTCAGAGAAAGATGGAATTAGCAAATACTTTTTCAAATTTTGCTTTAAAAGATATGACGCGCCCAGTGGTGCCTTAAAACCCTTTCCGGCACAGACAAATTATGTTCGTAAAATGAGAAATTACTGACTGACGCGGGAATTCACAAACGATTTTTTTAGAAAATAAGAACTCCTTATTTTAAGCTTTTATTGTAAAAACAAAATTGTATTAAAATATTCTTGGTGCCGTATGCAAGTTTAGAATTAAAATTAGGTGTGCCCGGAGTGGGACCACTGTGCCGGAAAGGATTAATAAAATTTGTTGATGTGGCAGAATTTTTATGTTTATAATTAATAAATTCTTTATGATTTTACTTCTATAATCGGGGTACCTGTCATTTTAACTGTGATCAGGATTCATTTCTGTTCTATTGAGAAGCATGAAAAATACATCTTTTAAATGAAAATTTAATAAATAATTAGGATGTAATTACAGGAAAAGAATGATAAATATTAGTTAAAATCTTAATGCTCGTGAATTTGTATTTAAAAATATCTCGATTCAAGTAATGTAAAAAAAAAAAAAAAAAAAAAAAAAAAAAAAACAAATCTACATTTAATTATCTCTTCTAATAGGTGTATTCTATAATTTTTGCTAACAATAAAACTTTTCCAAGAAACGAAATTAATTACTAATTTGTATCTAAATGGAAAACGTGATTGGAATTCTTTCCCTGATCGGGATGTTTCATTCTAACGCTATTTTACCACTGATTGAAACAATAAAGGTACTCCGTCGCTAAAATATGCACCTTTCAGTGCCATCAATACACATATAAAGTAATTCGTTAGTATTTTGTACACACATATATATATATGTATGATGATTTAACAAATAGTACATCACATTTGAAATATTTGTTATTTTCTTTCGCTTCTAAAAAGAGTGACGAAATAAAAAAGAAAATACAAAATGGAATTTCTTTTCTAAAACGTTTTTCCTTCCATTGTTTTATTTTATATTTCCATTTATTTCAGACTAAAGTAACAGTATTCTCATTCCTTTTCATGTGTTCACTAAATCTGAGATGTCGGGATATGAAACTCAGATATAAGTTTTGATAGCCGGAGATAAGACTGCTTACTTACTATATTTTCTATTATTCTACTAAACATGATAGAAATGCATTCTATTTGGCGAAGTATTAGTTTAAATTTTCAAAAATATCCCTCCCTTCTCCCCAAGAATTTTGTTAAAAACACACACAAGCATGAATACTTTTGTCTATTACGTCAAATCTATAAGATCAAAATGATTCAAAAGAGATTCCGTTTTATGATAAATGAAGCTCATTTCAATAATTCGAAATTTAATTCTTGTAAAGATTGTTGGATACGCAGAAAACTCTTATTTAATCTGCATGTCAGTGCCGCAGTAGCTCCGTGCTCAGTACAATTCTCTCGAAAGAAGAGGCCTGACGTTCGTTTCCTGGTTAAGGTAGAAAGCTTTATAAAGATTATTAATATCAACTAGTTGAAATTAAGTAATGTCTCTTTATATCTTGTTGTCGGAACGATGAATAAAGGACGATGTATTCGGAAACGTAATATAACTAATTGATGGTATAAAAAATTATGAAAGATAATAAACTACGTGTAAATGCTTTGCAATTGTCTCCAAAACGTTAGTTTATATAAAAATTTGCAATTTTGTAAAATAAACTATAGAGAATACGATTACTTCTTAACTATGCAGTTACTTAAACTGAGTGAGAAAGTCATTGTTATCTTAAAAAGTTCAACATCTTAACAAGCCTTTATTAGAGTAGAAGAGATCCGCTAAAAGGAAAATAATTTTGTATCTTAAAAAATTTACAAAACTAAGCAATCCCAGAATGTTATTGTATAAAATTGTGTTTAATGCAAGAGTCTGTAAAATTTAGATTGCCCCAAATCTTATATCTTTCCTCCTGAAAATCGTATCATGCAGTGCAACTAAAATAAAAGAAATGAAATTGCGAATTGAAAGATTAAAAATATTAGGGTAAAGTGACACAAAATAAAAATATGGTTTGAATTGCTGATGTTGAGGCCCTTGATTTGCAGATTGATTAGTTGACGAAAGGTCATTTGAAGCCTACTGTGGACACTGATCGAATTTTCGCATCTGTATGTCTGTCTCGCTATAACTGCCGCAAAAAGCATTCGATTATCATTAAATTTGGTTGATTTGTTTGTGATATTCCAAATAAACTTATAGTTTATTTTGGTTACTCTTTCAAAAAATAAATAACATCTTTTATGCCACGATGCTTTCCTATGATTATGCAGATGATTTTAAAGTCCAACCAAATAAATTAGAGCAACCCTACTCAAAACTGCATCCGAAATAATACGTAATGGACATAAAGATTTTATGTACCGTGTTTATTTGTCGGGAAAGAAATTGTTCTTCCAGCTGCACAAGAAGAAAAAAAAATCTTTGATAAGTTTTTAAAATAAAAATTCCCATTTTATAGAGAAAAAAAATCGTGTCATAGTGTTTTTTTTTTTCTTTTCTTTGAAACAACTTCGAAAGATGAGATTTTAAAGATCGGAATACGTTGAATAGAAAAGGAAGTTTTTTTGGAAGTAACTTTTCTAAAGTCAGAATAACAGAGTGGAGAGATGAAAGAACACATGCATAATGCATGAAACCCTTAAGTTTACCAAACATAGATCTAACTCTGAAAGAAATCAATATAGATTAGACATCACCGGGTTTTAAACTGTAGAATAAGTGATGCAGAAAATGGCTTTGCCCAGCTATTACATGAAAATAATAGTTTAATACTTCAAAAATCGCCAGAAATTCATTAATAAATAATTCAAATGTCCAAAACTTTTAAACATTTCATACAATACTAGATCCTGTTTAGTATACTCCTTTAAAAAAAAATCTATAAGATATTCATCATTTTCTTTTCAACCTTTCAGGATGTGTGTCGAAACTTGCTACATTACATCAGAGTCCAGCATCGGATCGGGTTACCCGATTTTACCTAAGCCCGACCCGGTTCGGGTCGTGTCGACGCTAATTTTTATCGGTGTGGGCACGTTCGGGTTGGATTCACTTTAAACGTTTTGGGTTCAGGTTGACCCAACATTTTAAAGAAATTCCTGAATATTTTCTTAATGAAAAAACTATGTATTTGAATATTAAGGAGTGCATAAGTGTACATTTTTTAAATAAAAAAGATAAAATTCATATTAGAGATAATTGTAGACAACTGTTCCATAATTGTTTTAAATATTGATTAATTTTCTTTCACCCTGGGTTCGGGTTTGAATATTTCGGTTTCGGCTCGGGCTCAAGTTTGAATATTTCGAGTTCGGGTCAGTTTTGGGCTGACGAATTTCTTTTGACTTTAAGCAGAATTTTCGGGTTTCAGGTCAGGTACAACCGGACCCGTGCAGGACTATACTGGTCACTTACGGACATCCGCAATGTACTAAATCGACTGATTCAAATTGGAGGTTATGGCGTTTGTCTCTTAAGAGGCTACTTTACTCACAAGAAACCCCCGCTCGCTAACGTTGATCCTATGGTAAAATTTTTTTTAAATATCTCGTTTGTACTTCAATATGCATATTTTTTCTTTTGCATTTGATACTAAGGTTGATTTCTATGCAGGACGTTTTTTACTTTTTCGATTTTGGTTGCAGGATTTTTATATAAGGATACTGTCAGTTTCAAAACCGGTTTCGAAAGTGAAATACTCATAAAAAAAACGCCAAACAATATCCTTCGTTTCGAACGAAAAAAATAAAACAATCTCTAAATGTCTTTGAAAATTAATATTTCATTACCCAACGAAAGGAAGAATATCGGGTGACAGTATTTTCTTCTTCTTCTTCATTTTTCTTTTCTACTTTTTCAAAGAAGCACCTTTGAAAGATGAAATTTTAAAGATCGAACTTCGTTGAATAAAAAAGGAAGTTGTTTCGGGAATAATATTTTCAAAGTAAGAATAACAGAGTGAAGAACACATGCATAATGCATGGAACCTCAATGTTTATTGAGCAGAAATCGTAACACCGTAATAAATCAATACAGCTTATACCGGACCAGGTTTTTAGTTATTGGATAAATGATGCAGAAAATGATTTTGCTCAGCTAACATGGGAGAATAACAATTTAATTTTTGAAAAATCGACGAAGTTGTGATAATGATTTTTTTCCTTATAAAAACTCTTCCATTAAAAAACTAGCCAGGGTCTTATTTGTGTTTCTTTCTGTTTTCAAAATCATCAAACAGATATTCATCATTGTATTATTTTTCAAATTTTTAGGAGTTGCACCAACTTTTAAATACGTCTGCAATGTAGATAGTTATAATTAAACCAGGAGGTGTATGGAACCTGATAACTGAAAACCCTTGCGAGCGAATGAAAACAAATTTAGTCGACATGCGATTTAGAACATTTGAATTTGATTGAGTTAAAAAAAAAATAGACGCAAAAGTATCTACTAGGAGTAAAACTGGCACTGTATATTCTGTTAATCAACGTATTCAGTCACTAAGACTTATGTATGCTTTGAATGATGTAAATCAGTTTCTAACTGAGATCCGCGTGTAGCCCTTGTTTTCTTACAAAACATTTTTCCTTACTTAAGGGTATATTCAAATCCAAACTGCTTATTTTGAGACACATTTTTAAATTCATTTTTGCTCTAAAATGCATCCAATTGGCAGGTTCTCTTATTCAGAAACTTTATAATGTCCGTATTGTCTCGATTTTTTCATAAAGGCAGAATATATTTAAAAAATGCTGTCAAAGTGGACATTTTGAACCGAATTTTCCGAAGCGATAGCGCTGGAAACAAAAAAAAAAATTATCGTTCTGTGAAAATAATTGCTCGTAAATCACTTTCTAATTAATTGAACGAAAAATAAAAACATGGGTCCCTTATAAATCATTCTATAAATCACGCCGCCAAGTTTCATGTTTTTACTTTTAAAAATGAGTCTGAAAATGTGTCTCAAAATTTTGAGTTGTTGAGAGTGGACAAATAATTTTTTTTAATACCGCGTTAATTGTAGAAAGCGGTATTTTGCTAGTTTTATATCGGAAAGCTGAAATTAATAGTAGCAAACAAATTTAAATTTGAGCACTATGCCGCTGATTTTTATTAGTTTTTTTAAACATGAAGTCCAATTTCAAAGTGGATTTTAAGAATACAAGTATTTTAAGAATACAAGTATTTTAAGAATACAAGTATTTTAAGAACACAGGTAACATGTTGAAATGTACAATATAAACTTAAGAGTGATTAAGCTGGTTTTCAGAGGTGGTTAGTTAAAAAAGTACTAAAGACTTTTTAAAATTATTTCAACTACGAAAAAGGAATAAAGAAATAATAAAAAAGTTATGCATATAATATATACATTTTTTGAAAGTTTTCAGCACAAAAATGTTATTTCAAAACTTAGATATTAACGCGAAAGCAAAAAAACTTAATTTTAGAATATCTAAATGACTCACCTGGTACAGACACCAAGATCTTCACCATTTTGATTCTCAAAATTCTCCAAACTCTTAAATATTTAACTGTAACTTAAGCGTTAAAATATTATATCTTTGACAGCTGTAATGTTTCGAATCTTCTGTGCGGACAAATCCAAAATCTGCTTCGCTTAAAACCGCTTATATAGCTCTTTGGTACTGACGCAAATGCTAAGCTGAATTTGTCACGAGGGAATTCAACGTTCACTCTAGTCTACTATAGTTAAATCAAGGAGAGTGCTAGAGATGCCATCAGAATGATTGTTTTCCCAGATATGTCCTACCATAATAGATTAACCTTGAAAAAAAGGTTGAAGATATTTGTCTTTGGTTAACCTTGAAATATAGTTATAATTTTATCGTTTCATGTAAGCTAAAAAAGTATTGATCATCAAATATGTTTCATAAAAAAAAGTTTAAAAGAAATAGGATGAAATATATAGTAAAATTGGCATCTAATTAATTGTTATAATTTTTTTAGTATATGACATTACTGTGGGAGCTATTTCAGAATTATATAGAATATTTGCAAATTCATTCAAAAATAAAAAGTTGTAAGTACGATCAAAACGAACAATATACGTCATCAAATTCATTTATTTAATAATAAATACAGGGTGACTCAGAGCAACTGGAATTTTCGTTCTTTAGCTTTAACAATAATGAAGATATTGCTACGAAATTCCCAACAGACTTTCCTTGATTAGTTTTAAGTGCAGTAGCATCATAATAAATTCAGTAGGCATCTACCATCTGCGTCTAAATAACATGTGAGTTAGGCAATCCATATTTCAACATGTGGCTGAAAATATACATACGGTGTAATTGACAGAATTATTCCGCACTTCCAACACTTTGAATAATGTCATTTCGTTTCTTATAAATTAAGATAAATCTGTTAAAAATGTCTTTACACTGTCTAAGACACCCACTGACCCGTTTTCTGAATACCCGTATTTCAAAACAATAATCTTCATGGTGAATTTCTACAACATTTGTAATAGAAATATACCACGGAAACTTTTGTTTGGAAATACTTGTATTCAAAAGGAAGACCAGTAGGACCCATTAATATCTTCATTATTGTCAAAATTAGGAATAAAATTCGTGCTCGACGTAGAGTAAGGCACTCTATATATTTGACTAAATAAGTGAATTGCGACACTACGCTCTATGGCAAATTTTGTTATTGTTAATGCATACCATCAGTCTCCTTTTCTTATTGCGCAGAAATACTGTATAACATATTTGATTATTTTTTATTTTTAATGTCTGTTTTGATTCATTGGTATACAAGGTGTTCAAAAAAGTTTGAAACGGCATTTAATTTTTTATCTGTAGCAGATAATTACGCAGTGTAAATTGCAAGAATGTTTAAATTAAGGTAGAAAATAACGTTATTGTTAACAAAATATTTCTTCCATTATTTTTTAAAAAGCTACACTTTTAAATTTTTAAATGGTCTTCTTAGACAAAATCACTTAATTAGATTTTTTTTTCCTTTTGCTGCATTACAAAAAAATGGTTTACATGTATTTTTAAAATTCAATCAGTTATCCTTAATTGAAAATTGATTATTGTGAATGGGGATTCATTTAAAAATGTAAATTCGTGAGATATTGAAGAAAGGAAAAACACAAACAGTAATACTTTATATAAAATATAATCGATGCTTGCAACAATATTAGTGGCTCCAAACATTTACACAATTTCTGAAAGTGTTTCTAAATATAACTCCAAAATATTTACAGAAGCATAATTAGAAAAATCCAGTTATGCATATTGGAGTAGAAAAAGGCAGTTTGAAAATAGTTTATGAATTCTTTTTTTTCTTAATTATGTTTTTAAAAATTTCCAAGATAGTTGAAAAGTGTTTGTGAATTTGGTTTGTCTGACCATCTGTCTGTCTGTCTGGTCATCTATATGTCTGTCCGTGCTCTAACTCAGGTAAATATACTCATATTGCTATGTAATTGATATATGTTATTGAGGTTTACCATGGTATGTTTGGTATTGTAAAACGAAGTGTGTAGCATTTATAGTTCATTTACAGGGACACTCAAAATAATTCCGTTACATTATGGTCTATGAGAAAAATCGTCTGCGGTGTATTTTGATGATGTTACACTATTCCAAACATAATGAAATTGATATATATTATTCAGTTGCACTACGACATGCTTACAGTTGCATATAACGTGCAAAGCAGTTATCGCTTATTTACAGGGTCACACAAAATAATTCGATTAAATAATGATAAGCGGGAAAAAATCGTTTTCAGTGTATTTTAATGATGTTAAATTATTTAAAATAAAATTTATGTACATTATTGGGGCGCACTACAATATGCCTAATGTAGAATATGGACGCGCATAACATTTATCGTTCATTCACAGGAATACACAAAGTAATTCGGTTACAATACTGTTTATGAGCAATAAATTCTGGAAATGCGTTGTGGCATGCGTTTTTAAGTTTAACACAATTGTTGAACACTACGTGGTGTGTGTAAGCTGTGTAGATAGTATACAGGGCTGCCCGATACAATTCGTAAGCATTACTGTGTATGACAATGAAGGATTTAAGGCTGCTTGTAATTGAGTTGTGCATTTTATAGCTCAACTATATTTAATACGCCACTGAGTGAGCTTCATTACAAAATGCTTTATAGAATATGGTGTTTTCGTTTATTTACAGGGACACACAAAAGAATTCTGTTACAGTACTGTCTATGAACAATAATTGCTGTGTGCTTTCAATTATTTATCAATTATTTAATGCATATTACTTAGCTGGTATAAATTCCATAGATCATGTACAGAAGTGCCCAAAAGAAATCGAGTAAATTTTCACTTATTGACGGAAAATGCTGAAGGGGAATTTTCAACTGTGTTATGCGTTTCCTCCTTGAACTAAATTTTTGCATGTCATGTCGTATATGTTTACTTGTTGCGTTTTATTGCTACTTCCATGGTTTTAATTTAATCGTTTTTATTTTGCGCCTCGCGCAGACGATATTTTTTGTTGACTAATGAATTTGTCTTAGAACTTTATGAACTGGAAATGTAACTACGAAATATATTAAGATGTAATACACTGGTCAAAACAATTAAAGGATATTTGAAGTTTTATATAAATTAAAGATATAAACGAAATTTTTTTTGCCGAAAATAGAAGAAGAGAATCACAAATGCAAATTTTTCTGGTTTTCAAACTGTGGAGTATGCATATTTTGAGTTCGACGTCAAAAACGTCGCTTCAGCGGCAGCGAATGAAATTTGACTTTCAACTGGATAAAAGAGAATGAAGACAAGGATGATCGGCATTCAGTGATTGCTTTGTTTCGATGAGTACGATGTCTCAGCGAAGTCATTTGACAGATTCAGAAGCTTGGAGAATTGTTGGTAGGTTAGAAGGGGGCCAAACTCAAGCCGAAGTAGCGCAAGCCATTGGAGTGTCACAAAGTGTCTTTTCCAGGATCTGGAACCGTTTTTTGGAGAGTAGATGTGAAGGCCGAAAACCAGGGCAAGGTCGTAGACGGGCAACAACGCCCAATGAAGATCGGAATTTAGCGTTAACAGCTCGGAGACACCGAAACATGAACGCTACTCTTCTCCAACAACACCTTCGCTCGGCTACAGGCACCACGATTTCAACTCAGACTGTCCGAAACCGGCTCCATGCTGTAGGTCTGTATGCTCGCCGACCGATGGTATGTGTTAGATTAACATCAAGGCATCGTCGCGACCGCAGGGAGTGGGCAACCGAGCATGTCAACTGGAGGAGAAATGAATGGAGCAATATTCTGTTTTCTGACGAGTCCCGTTTTTCTGTGCATCCGGATAATAGGCGTATTTTCATCTGGAGGGACCGTGGCAGTAGGAATAATCCTGCGTTCGTGCACGAAAGTGTCAGATTTGGCGGTGGAGGAGTGTTGGTGTATGGTGGCATCTCCATTGACGGGCGCACTGACCTCTACATCATTCGAGATGGAGCTCTGACTGGTCGCCGATATAGGGATGAGATCCTCAGACCTATTGTAGTCCCTTACGCTGCAGCAATCGGAGATAACTTCATTTTAATGGACGATAACTGCAGGCCACATCGTGCAAACCTGGTGGAGGATTTCCTTTTCGAGGAAGGAATCGTTCGAATGGAATGGCCAGCGTGTTCTCCAGACATGAATCCAATCGAGCACGTTTGGGACGCTCTAGGAAGACGAGTTTCTGGCCGCCAACAACCCCCACAAACTCTCCAAGAACTGGAAAGAGCTCTTCTGGAAGAGTGGGGCAGAATACCCCAACTCGTCATTAATAGCCTCATTGAGTCCATGCCTCAAAGGTGTTCAACGTTGCTGGCCGCCCGTGGAAACCATACCCTCTACTGAAAATGATTTTCTTTGAAGAAAACACCTTTTCTTATTCTTTTTTTCTCATATGCACAAATTGTGTTTTTTCCTTTTGTACACAAATGCGCAATAAAATGCATTTTTTTCTGCCAAACATGTGTAATTTATTCTCATATAACCTACTATGTCTGTCGACCATGTATCAATCAGCTAAAAAGTTTCCCAGATACAAAATCCACCTAAAACTGTAATATCCTTTAATTGTTTTGAGCAGTGTATTTAAGAAAAAGATATGATGTGCGCGAAAACGTTATGTATTTGTTTTGTGATCGTTAATATATATGTTTTGTGTGTTTACATTTTGTGGATTAAATTACTACTTAAATAGTATGAACATTTATTTTCGAAAATACAGAAGTATTTAAGATTGCCTTTTACCTTCCGAAAGAGGACCTTTCAGGTAAGCCTAACCCATTCGCATGTTCTACTTATATGATATTTTAACTTTGAAATGAATATTGGTAATTAAATATCAATATAAATAATATTGAAGACAGAATTTTATAGAAAAGGACAGATTCAATAGTACAAATCTATATAATATTTACAGGTCGGCTCAAAAGGATTTGGATGTTTTGCCGACTATATATGGTAATTGCTGAAATTGGGTTTTCAAATGTGTTAGGCGTTTTCCAAATTGTTTATTTAGACATATCGTATTTCACCTTATTAAACAGTGAAGTTTGGTTACAGCATTCTGAATAAGATGGAAAGAGTTTCTTAATATATACATGACGCTTGATTTTTCCTTCTCGCTAGGATTTAAAACTATGTTTGTGTTTCTTTACACGTTCTCTGCTTGTGTATAGTACGTTACTTAGATGTATTTGTGATTTTATATATTTTTTAATTTAAAAAAGCCTGCGTCATTTGGTATGTGATCCCTATTTTCCCTGATAAAATAGCATTTTAAATGGCTCGGAAAAGTGGTATAAGTCAGCTTTTTAACTTCATTCTGATTCAACTAATTTTAAAGAAATACACATGGAGCTTTTTGTTATGGTCTTGTTAAGGAAAAGGAAAAAAAAACTAATCAATTTTGTTATCAGAGAACGTATAAAGAATTAAAAAGTCTAACATTTCGAAAATTAATGGAAAAACTGTTTCATTAACATAATCCGATTACCTACTTCAACTTAAACATTTTTTGCAATTTACATTGCCGATTTAACTGCAACAGGCAAAAAATTAAAGTACATTTCAATATTTTTGGTAGACGTCGTTTACAACGTATGTGACTTTTTCTGACTAGAAATTTAAATTTATCTTTTATGTATTTTGGTAATTTACATCCACAGTGTTAAAATTTCTCTAAAAACACAGAAAGAAAAAGAGATTCTAAGTAAATTTACACAGTAGAACACGCGTTTATCCGGTATTAGTGCTGGAAATTACTGAAAATTCATTTAATTAAAAGTATCACATCACGGTAAATTTTGGTCACACAAAAAAGAAACTTTTGTTGTTTTGCTTCTTAGAGGATAGAGAAAGATTTTCGAAACATAAATTATATGACCTAGGAACCATATAAAATATTTAATTACGTAACTTTTTAAAAACTTTTCTTTATTTACTTAAAAATCTTTTAAGGATGTTGGTCAGTCAGGGTTCAAATTCCCCACGCTAATGTTAAACCTATGGGCATGGAATGCATTCTTATTTTTAAAATATCTCAGCAAGAAATTAACATTTTTATCTTTTTTCCGTTCACTTTTCTTACAGGATGCCTCTTCTTTTTTTTTAAGTTACTAAATATTTTTTAAAAATATACTTAATTTTATTTGAAGTGTTAAAATCTTATTCGCATCTTGTCAGCATTTACACGTAGAATATTAAATTAAGCATATATTTTAGAAATATTTTGTCGACTAAATAGGAAAGACACATTCTTTGAGAAGAATATACTGAAAAAAGAAATTTAAAATATTGAATATATTTTCTATTTATTATATTTAATATACGTGTTTATAAAGTCCCGGACCCATTTTGATGTTTAATAACTCATAAAATAATAAAGATAGATTAAATTTAATAACATAAATGGTTAGATAGACTCAAAAAGTTTTATGACCCTTGTCAATGAACTTCCACGTGTGGCCCCTTCGTCGCACGGAGAATATCAAGTCGATAGTCAATTTCACGCCAGGTAGCGGCAAGCATGTCGGCATCCACAGAGGCTATTGCGGTTGTAATTCTGGCTTTTAAGTCATCAATGTTCGACACTCTCCTCCTGTAAACATTGTCCTTTACAAATCCCCAAAGTAAAAAGTCCAGCAGCGTTATATCAGGTGATCTGGTTGGCCAAGGAATTGGACCTCCTCGCCCAATCCATCTTCTTGGAAAATGGTCATTCAAAGAAGTACGAACGATGGTACCCCAATGAGGTAGTGCACCATCTTGTTGCAAAAAGACATGTGGCCGAAGCTCTTCTAGTTGTGGAAATACGAAGTTTTCCAACATGTCCAACACAGAATTACAACCGCAATAGCCTCTGTGGATGCCGACATGCTTGCCGCTACCTGGCGTGAAATTGACTATCGACTTGATATTCTCCGTGCGACGAAGGGGACACACGTGGAAGTTCATTGACAAGGGTCATGAAACTTTTTGAGTCTATCTAACCATTTATGTTATTAATTTTAATCTATCTTTATTATTTTATGAGTTATTAAACATCAAAATGGGTCCGGGACTTTATAAACACCTTGTATTTTCTGAGGTGATATTTTAAAAAATAAGAATGCATTCCACGTTCATAGGTTTAACATTACCGAAGGAAATTTGAGATCTCGTTTACCAACATCCTTAATATCCGATGAAGAACAATATTGTAAACATTTTTACAATAGGAACTATATCTCTAAAGAAGGAATGACAAACTTTTTTATGCCAAAAATTCATAACCAATATCTATCAACATTGTAACGTGCCAAACATTTACATAAACAGATATTGTAGCTTATGTTTCTTATGCTGGTTAATCGAATATGTCGCTTTCATGCATTAAATAACCAAGATCAAAAATCAAAATGCGAGTTTTCTAAATATTAGAATTAGCCATAAATTTTATGAAATTTGCATTTGGAAATATGATTTGTTTAAGTGACACGTACTATAATAAGGTAAAAAAAATATTTTTAAAAATAATTTTTAACATTATTAATACAAAATGTAATTTTTATTAATCCAAGCTGCACAAAGAAATGTACTAACCTTTAACTGCTTTTAGCGGTCAGACGGCTGCTTTTTTCAATTTTCACAGTTTAACTTGGAATAATTTTCATTTTTAAAAACACAAACATTTTACATCTAGATACTTAATTAATACGTAAAATTAATCTTTATACCTTAGAATTAAATTATTATTTTTTTTAAGTGGGTATGTGAAAGGAGCTGTATATAAAATTCCATGTCAAACTTGTAATTCTATCTACTTACTGGAGAGACTGGCAGTACTCTTAACACTAAATTACAGGAGCATAAACACTCATTTAAGATAGGCACTCTTAACTCGAAAATTGTACATGCATTAGAGCGTGATCATATTCCAGATTTTGTGAATACACAGATAACTAAGTCGAATTGCAACATTTACAATAGCCGCATTTATCTGGAAGTGTGGTTCACAAAGTTGGCTGATCGCCTATGAACGAAGCAGCCTCAATTTTCCCCCTGAATATACTGTTTTACTCTGATTATAACTTTAACTGATTGATGTCGGTTCCTTTTGTGATTGTTTGTGCATCTGTTATGTTGTATACTGATGAGGGATTCAGAATTGAATTTGAAACGTCTAATTTTTATTGTATTTACATTGTATTTTAGTATTTTATTAGATGTCTGAAGTTTTATCAATTTTAACATTGTAATTTTCTGTTTAATTTTACAGTGAAATTTTATTACATATAAAGCACTAGTACTATCGCTAGAGACTTCTGAATCTATGATTTTTAATTACAATGTCCCTGTACATAACTGTTAGCACAGAAACAGTATCCTATGAGTTAATCGAGAATTTTATTCATCTTTTGATAGAGCGGTCTTACGCAGAGACCGCCCTTAGTATGTACGCGAAAATTTCTGTCACAGCAGTTAACCCTTTCAAGGGCAAAGTACTTCTTTTACTAAAATGTTGAAATATTTGAATGACACCAGATTTTACGAACAAATGTATTTGAAAATTATTAAAAGCTTTTCATTGCGAATATTATAAAAGCAAAATTTTATTAAAAATTTCTGGGTGCCACTTGGCAGTTTGGAATTAAAATTAAGCGTTCGCGCCTTGCAAACACCGCCCTTTAAAGGGTTAAGGGTTAACAAGCAAGGAAGACCGAGTTATGGTAGCTCAAAATTAGCTTTCAGTTCAAATATCATGACCCATGACCAAAATGACCCACTAATCAAATTTTCTCGAACATGTGACCAAGCCCAATTGTCTTCTCGTGCCCGAAACCCGTAGGATATAAAATTTAGTCAAAATAGTGTGAGCCGTTTTTTAGATATAATTAGCTTGACCCACAGTGACCCAAAAAAGACCCACTAATCGAATTTTCTCGAGCATGTGACCTACCCCAATGATTTTGTCGTGCCCAAAAACCATAGATACAAAATTTAGTTCAAATCGTCTGAGCCGTTTTTAAGATAAAAATAGCTTGACCCATAATGACCCATGACCAAAATGACCCACTAATTGAAATTTCTCGAACATGTGACCTAGTCCAATAGTCTCCTCGTTCCTTAAAACTGAGGGATACTAAATTTAGTTCAAATCCTCTGAGCCGTTTTTAAGAAAAAAATAGCTTGACCCATAATGACCAATGACCAAAATGACCCACCAATCGTATTTTTTCGAACATGTGACCTAGCCTAACAGTCTTCTCGTGCCCGAAAACCATAGGATGCAAAATTTAGTCTAAATAGTCCGAACCGTTTTTTAGATAAAATTAACTTAACCCACAGTGACCATAAAATGACCCACTAATTGAATTTTCTCGGAAATGGGTCCTAAAAACATGCCTGAAACTCGTAGGATACAAAATTTATTCAAAATCGTTAGAGCCATTTTTAGATAAAATTAACTTGACCCGCGTTGACCCAAAAATGACCGATAATCGAAAGTTCTCGAACATGTGACCCAGCCCAATAGTCTTCCCGTGCCTGAAAATGGTAGTATACAAAATTTAATTAAAATCATTTGAACTGTTTTTTAACTACAATTAGCTTGACCCTGACCCATGGGGACCCAAAATGAACATGTCTAGCCCAATGGTTTTCTGGTGCCCCAAAACGGTCGGATACAAATTATCGTCAAAATCGTTAGAGCAATTTTTAAGACAAATTTGCATATATATAACCACACACAAGATTTACTCGTATTAGAATATATGATAATTTACTAGTCAGACTTTTGCCGTTGTACGTTCGATGGAGAATACTTCATACCTTGTTTATATTTTATTATTTTTAGTAAAATACATAGAAAAATTGGTTACACTTGAATTATATTGCAGCGACTTTACTATGAAATTTATTTGAAAACTTAAAGCTTTATAAATTCACATAAAAATCAACGTCGAAAACATGTCGAGAACAATGCATAGCATCACAGAAAAAGAAAATGTTCTAAGGTTTTAATACCTGCAAAAACGACTGCATTATTTGTAATATTCTGTAGATGTTAAGTAATATTTTATTTATTATAACACAGAAAAGAATACTATCTCTATGATTATCAAATTAAAATTTTTCGCGTGCCAATGAGAAAAATTGTCGTGCGTTCGCCATCCGTGCTCTAAAGCTAAAGATTCAGTATTTAGCAACTGCATAACGATAAGAGTTGACATCCTGTATATATATTCTAAAACCGTTCGAAAATAATTAAATTTAGAAGAATTAAAGATTTAATTAAGGCTTTAGAATTCAAAATTTTAGAAGTAATTTACGAATATAATTAAATATTTAAATAAGGTGAAAATTGTTTCATAGCAATATGGATTTTTGTTTGTATTTTTTATATTAAGAACATAAAAAAAAGTTGTTTAACCATAATGGGCAATTGCAAAAAATTACAAAATTTTCATTAACTATTTAAAATATTATATTTGAAATTGCTTAAGTGCGTTCTATAATTTGATTATTTAATACAAATTAACATTGTTTAAAGGAAAGAAAAAGAATTCTAACTAGCACTGTACTTTACTACAGTATATTTCTTTAAAGAAGAAAAATATTATCTGTAAATGAAGAGGCTTTTATTGGAACTACAAAAGAATAATAAAAAAAAATCCTTTTAAACTTCTTTCCCCGTTTTTCTTTTCTTTTTCGCCTTCAAGGAAGGATATGGCGATCGAACTGTACGCTGAAATAATTTTTCGCAATATCCATAAAGTTCCTTTTTTTTTTTTTTTTTTTTGTTAATTAGCTGATATGCAGATATATTTTATAGGAAAAGATTTTTTGTTCTTTTAACGAGGGTAAAAAACGCTAGACCGACATAAAAAAAGAAAAAGGAAAAATACGTTAAAAAATTCGATTATGCATTGTTCTAAGTTTTATGGGGAAATTTAATTAGTTAATGCTGCTATAAAAATGGTACTATCGAATTATGTTTCTATTCTTTTCAATATTTCTAGCTAAAGATAAAGTAGCAGTTAAGCGAAAATAATTATTGGTTTCGCCACTTGACGTTAGCTATCTTAAGAGCAAATAATCGCATGGAAGTAGAAACGCAAATTTCATTAGAATATGACGTCTGTCATTGTTTGTTTATAATTTTGTTAAAATATGTTATACGGAGTCTGTTCGGATACTTTTTAGCCGATTTTGATGGATTACATATTATTTTTTATACAAAAGTATTGAGTTTTTAAATACTTTATTTGATACTATTCGGCCGAGTACATAGTGAAAATTTGGCCGAATACCAAGTATATACCTAGTACCCGGTATTACACCTCTAATGTTAATTAAAATTCTACAACTTATTATCATATGTCATTTTTAAAGTCAACAAACACACATAAAACGCACAACGATGAATGAGGTATCATACGAAAGGTTTTTGACATAGTACTTTCACATTTCGTTAAAACACGTGTTTGATTAAAAATTAATGAAAAAACGTATCTTATAATCTTAAAGATTGTATTGCGTAATAAATATTATTAAAGATTGTATTACGAAGTACACGGGTCCACTGATATTGATAACTATTGTAGTATCATCGAGGATATTTTATTCCCATTATCTTCACAGATTTTTAAAGACCTTGAATGCTTAATGAAAATGCTTAATTTAAGCTATTTCATAAAAATATCATTCATTAAAGTATTTATAAAAGCATCATTTTATAATAATGGGAACAGAACAGTGGTAGGAAGAAGCTCGCTACAAGTAGCGAACCTATAGTAGTCACTACTTTTCTTGTAGTTTGTAACCCATTACATATTTGAAAAATGTAACATAGTGATTAGCGCGATACAAAAAATGAGTACTAGTTTGTAACGAACAGTGACGCCACTTTTAATGATACTTCATGGGGGGGAAAATGTATCATTTTTCTAGTCACGGGATAGTAACTTGCTTTTTTGGGGCAAAATTGTGTTATGCGCAACAATTTGTGAATGCCAGTAATCTATCTGCAGTATTTTAGCAATGCATCGTATGACGTCATAGATTTTTCCACTGACACTAGTTGGTAAATCGAGGTACCAGAATTCAAATTAATTTTCTTTCTGGAATCGCTTGTCTACTTACTCATTACTAGATCTTCATGTTTTAATGCCGCGTTTTTTCTTTTGGAATTGCTTTATTTATAGATTTATTATTATTTGATTTTATGATATTATGATATGTTATGATATTATTATGTTTGATAATGATTGAGAAAATTAATATTGAATTGCTCTGGTTGATATATAACGAGTAATATGGGCTTAAAATAACATTTTAGAGAATAACACAGAACATTTTCTTTTATGTTATACTTCTTAATTTTTTATTGCCATCGATTTTATCGCATTTATTTGATTATATACCGACAAATGCGATATAACGAGTGGCCATTGTATTATACCTATACGTGTCCTCAATTGTATATTGAATATTGAATTCTTAGACAAGATGTAAAAGTAGCTAAGCAGTGACTATTTTTGAAAAGTAGTTTGTAGTCGGTAATTTTTAAAATGTTGTACTTGTAGTTAGCTGAATTTTCGATAAAGTAGTTGTAGTTGTAGTTCGATACAAAAATAAAGTAGTTTTTCCGACCACTGAATGGGAATTATCATTGATAAAAGCCTCATTTTATAATAATAGGAATTATCATAGATTTACAATGATTTGTGATAAAGTACTTGTAACTAAAAAATAATAATAATAAAAAAGGTGCGTCACAATATACGAAAAGTACAAATAAAAGCCCTTTATGGAGAATTACAATATTATACAATATTACAATATTATACAATGGAGAATTACAATATTATATATATATATATATATATATATATATATATATATATATATATATATATATATATATATACTGACCTTATTTTGCGTAATGAATAATAAAAAAAATCTAGTGTTCCAGCGAAGATGTTACAAGTAACATTTATATACAATATTTATTCCTCACATTTAAGACTATGTTCTAGAAATTCTTTTTTAGTCTTCTTTGAATCATCTATTAGGCGAATGAGGGCGTTTTCTCAGGCGTAACACTAAGGTAAAACAAAAGATGCCAACCCTTTTCCAACAAACGCAGGCACGCCCCAGGAGTACTCTTCCATTAACATCGTTCTGGAGCTATTTCTGCCTTGGCTTACATGTTTTGAACATTTCTAGTCTGGATGAAAAAAAGTAGGGTGTCCTAATGATTATTATATTGATTGAATCTTTCAGCCAACTTTTAATTTCGTTTACAAAAACAAATACTAGAGTAGTTTGTATCAGGAAGCTCATATATTGTTAGGCTATTTTATTTAAAATTAACATGTTCCTAAATGTATATGATAAATTATTTTCAACTAAGATATTTTCCAAATTAATAATTCTTTACTTCAATTAAACGCTTTATTCAAAATCTATTTCTTTATCTTTAACTTAAATCTAATTTTTATCCCTGCTAAAAGCTTTAATTAATACATGTGTTACAGTATTCCTTTTTTGAATCTGTAATCTGTTTTTTGTGGTTTTTACATATGAAAATATATTATACAAATGCATTTTCGTGCCTTGTTCAGACTATAACAAAAAGGCATATTAATCTAATTTTACATCTGCCTTATGCTATTTCTCTTTATTATTCTAAACAAAAAATATGCAAAGACCGCCTGTTTCTGATTAAAATTGCAGCAGTCCTACGCTCGGTTAGAGATATTTCTAGGACTGCATTTTGATTTCAATAATTTTATCAAATAGCCAAATCTGGAACACTTGGCGTGTTTGTATTTCAAAATTTAATATAGCCCACAGCCTAACTGTAATTCCGACTGCGGCGGCTTTGGCTCGAACCGCATTTCTGTTTGGCAACCTAACTCAGATCGAAATAAGATCACTTCACCTCTGATTTTGTCCTAGCAACATCTAAAAAGTTTGTACATCATGAGGGTCACGTCTCTTTTATCTCTGTTTATGTCAAATAAACCTAAAAAATTCCATGGAAACGAGTTTTGTCAGTTATATTTTGTATTAGCATTTACTCGGGATGCGAAACTGAAGTGCACTGTAAAAAATGACCAATGTTTCCTATTTTATGAAAATATACTATAACTACGAACAAAATATAGTATAATTTTCTGAGTTATCCGAAACTCCGAAAAGCGTGTTCCATTTTCTTTTGAAACCCCCGAAACCAATAAATTTCCAAAATTTAAAGAATTATTTATAAAAGCAAAGTATTTTTTGCAGCCCGTATTTTTCAGAAACGTTTCCGAATAGTTTTTATAGTGTATTAATCCGTTTCCTCAGCCTGGAATACCTGTTTTTCGAATGTCATTCATTCTCAAGTAAACGTTTTCAGCTGCATAAGTTAATTTATACATGAAAGAGTAAAGAAATAATCTTAATTTTAATGTTAATGTTAACGCTGTTAATTTTGCATGTTTGTCGGATAAACGTTTTTGTGTAACATGAAAATGTTTACTTGAGAATTGATAGCACTGGAAAAAACTGTATTCCGGGCTGAGAAAACTGATTAATACTCTTTAAAAGCTACTCGTAAATGTTTCGAAAAATTACGGGCAGCAAGAGAAATTTTGTTTTTATAAATGATTCTTTGAATCTCGAAATGCCATTGATGTCTGGGATTTCTAAAGATAAAGAAACACTTTTCAGAATCATGGTTAACAAGCATGAGTTTATATTATAATTTTATTCGTGATTATATTTTTGTAGATTAAGAAACAATTGTCATTTTTTACAGTGTGATATACTTTTCTAGATGCAGTGATAACTACCTTCAACATTGTACGGTCATCAGAGTTCATCTTTGAATACCGAAACTCTGGTTAATTAATCTTCCTCCAGACATTAAATTTTTATTCTAATATTTCAGCAATTATCCTGCACAACAAAAAAAGTCATTTCATAGTTTGTTTTCTCCTTTACTAAAATTAGATACATTAATGAAATGAGATACATATCGCCCATTTAGAAGAGGAGTTACATAATTATTAGTAATTTTTTGGAAGTCACTTTTCATTTACAAAAAATCTCAAAAGGAAGATTTTTTTCAGAGTACTCGTTTACTCATGTAAACGAGAAGATGAGCAAAACGGTCTCATTTTCTTTCTACTTTGCGTTAATATATCCGAAGATTAAATTATCTCAAAAAACCATTTAACTATTATTAGTAATTTTGATTACTCACAAACCTAATATAAATTTCGTTTCATAATTTTGTACTGTACGCAAAAATTTTAAATATTCAACATTATTCGTTTTCAATAATCGGTTTTAAATCTATTTTAAGACTTTAAATCTAATCCATGCATGAGAGCGTTAATGTTATATGAAAAGTATGCCATAACATAAACGTAAAACATAATTTATCTTTATTCAAATCACTTGGAAGAATAAACGACAAAAACACGATTATTTTCACAGAGAAATTATCATTGAAATATGCATTTTAAGTAAATATTTATTTTCCCAAACAAAGAATATAAAGTATGCCTTTTATCATTTCCATTTTGCCCCCGGTTTCTTAGAAAACTTAATATTTAAAACGTTCCTTGCCATTACTGCAACACTGCATCAGTTCTTGGATGACATTTGTTGTCGTTTCAGTGTGCAGATGTTCGAGAAATAAGAGACGGAAAAGATAAACGACTCCGAAGTAACAAACGGCATTATATGTTATGTCCGGTAATAAAATAAATGTTTGAGGGATGTTTCACTGTGTAAGTTTTTTTCTCAAAATTGTTAAAACACTTCAGGTACTTTTTGTATTTTATATACGGAGTGATTCAAAGTAGAGGTTATGGCGATTATCTCTTAAAACCCTGGGGATAGAAACATACTTCCAACAAGAACAAAAAATCATGCGTTAAGCATAGATTATGTAACATTTTCCAACACTTCCAAAATGTTTCCACTTTTACAAATCTTTACCGTTTAATAAGGTGAAAGATGATGTCCAAATTAAACATTTAAAACCCAAATTCAGGAATTACCAAATACGGAAATATATCCGAATTCTGTTGTGCACCTCTATATATATGATCTATAGATTTGTATATATCTACTACATTGAATGCTAAATTTTAGTTCAGTTAGGAACAGTTTAATGGGGAAAAAAAGGAAAGAAAAGCATAAATAATGGGATATCATCTGCTAGCCGAAATGATGATCAGTTTAGTCCACAGTTTAAAATTCCCCTTCTGGAATTTCCGTCAATCAACGGAAATGTACTCGAGATCTTTTGTGCTGCCCTGTATATCATATATAGACACCATGTATAGACCTGTATATATCTATACACACCAAGTAATATGCAAAAAAAATTAGTTAACTTTAAAAACACGTTCCGCAACGGAAAACACACCTCCAGCTGTTATTGTTAGCAGACAGTACTTTAACAGAATTATTTTGTGCGTCCCTGTAAATGAACGATGAATGCTATGCATACAATATTTTATAGTAAGCCTCTTGTAATGCATCTTAGTGATATATATCAATTTCGATATGTTTGAAAAAGGAAATCGTTATTAAAATAAACCGCAAACGACTTCCCTCTTAGATTGTAATGTAACTGAATTCTTTTGAGTTCCCTCTAAAGGAACTATAAGTGCTGTGCACACCATATTCCATCGTAAGCCTCTTAAAGTGCACCTCAGTGATATATATCAATTTCAATATGTTTAAAGAAGTGTAACATCATTAAAATAAACCGGTAAGGATTTTCCAACACAGACCGTAATGTAACGGAATTCCTTGTAACGGAGTCTCCCTGTAAAGGAACTATCAGTGATACACACTTCATTTTCAATAACGAACATGTCATAGTAAACCTCATTAACATATATCAATTGCATGACAATCCGAGTATATTTACGCGAGTTAAAGTACGGACAGACAAACAGACAAACCAACTTCATAAACACTTTTCAACTATGTTGGAAAGTGTCAATAAAAAAAAGCATGCAAATCAAATACAGGTTTTGGATGTGGCCTTTATTCTGCAAGAGGCTGTATCTATTACATTAAAATCTGACTGTCTATTTGTATTTTATAACTCCTCCTCCAAGAATATTGTACGCAGTGCGATGAAATTAACACCAATAATATGCGTGGATCCAAGGATGTCATGTAAGGTCTCATAATTTAAAAATTTTAATTAGTTTTCGAGATATTAATTTTTTTGTAACTTTCAATGAAGATTCTGTTAAAGTGGCAACAAAATTACTCCATTTTGGTGAAAAGAATAAATAGTGGGATATCGTCTGCCAGCCGAAATGATGATCAGATATCTTTAGTTTTGTTTTGTTTGATAAATGTATTTAACAATTTTTTGTATACATTCTCTTTAAAAAAATTTAATTTAATGAATAATCATATGGCTTACTTCCACATTTATTAAAATTAATTCCAAAAAGTTGAAATATTTTAATAATATTGATCCGTATAAAATCATAGAAACTCAACAGAGTTTCTCGCCAAGCATAAGAAACAGCAATGCATTGAACCGTAAAAGAAAGGAATTTCCGCCAATGGATGCCAAACGATTTTACAATTTATTTATTTTTTAACTCTGTCTAGTTTATATTTTGCGGACGGGACAAAACGGGTTTTTGACACATCTATATCTCGCGTTCTATTTATGATAGAAACAAAATTCTTGATTCTATGGAATGGGGCGTGCCAAATGACTAAGAAATCAAAAGAAAAGAAAGATCTGTCGGATAGGTTTTCCGGAAATGCGATTTTAAAAGTGCTGTTTTTTGCACTTTTTAGCTCACAGGCTATCAAAGCCTGAGAGCTTATGTGCCCGCCGGTTCTGTATGTATGTACGTACGTATGTATGTACGTACATATGTATGTACGTAACGCGATAACTCTTCATTGAAATATCCGTTTTCCTTCAAATTTTGTTTATAGGTTCACTGTGTTAAGGGGCTTCCCTGATTAGTTTTCGGGATTGATTGGTTAAGTATAAAGGGGGGAACGGGGGGCTAATCCCCCCTTAATTTATATAAATGGGTTTTCCATGCAGAATTATTCCATTTTCCTTCAAATTTTGTTTAAGGTTCACTGTGTTAAGGCGCTTCCCTGATTAGTTTTCGGGATTGATTGGTTAAGTATATAGGAGGGGAACGGAGGGCTAATCCCCCCCTTAATTTATATAAATGGGTTTTTCATGCAGAATTATTCCGTTTTCCTTCAAATTTTGTTTATAGGTTCACTGTGTGAAGGCGCTTCCCAGATTAGTTTTCGGGATTGATTGGTTAAGTATAAAGGGGGGGAACGGGGGGGCTATATAATCCCCCCCTTAATTTATATAAATGGGTTTTTCATGCAGAATTATCCCATTTGCTTCAAAATTTGTTTATAGGTTCCTTGTGATAAGGCGCTTCCCTGATTAGTTTTGGAGGCTCATTGGTTAAGCATGTTAAGCATAAAGGGGGAAAACGGGGGCTAACCCCCCATAATTTAGATAAATAGGTTTTTCATGCAGAATTATCCCATTTTCTTCAAATCTTGTATATAGGCTCATTTTGATAATGCGCTTCTGTCAATAGTTTTGGGGGTTCATTGGTTAAGTATAAAGGAGGAAAGGGGGATTACCCCCCCCCCCTAATTTAGATAAATGAGTTTTTCATGCAGAATTATCCGATTTTCTTCAAATTTTGTATATAGGTTCATTGTGATAATGCGCTTCTCTGAATAGTTTTGGGGGTTCATTGGTTAAGTATAAAGGGGGAAAAAGGGGGCTAATCCCCCCTTAATTTAGATAAATGGGTTTTTCATGCAGAATTATCCAATTTTCTTCAAATTTTGTACATATATATTCATTGTAATTAGAGACTTCCCTGATTAGTTTCAGGGGTTCATTAGTTAACTATGAGGGGGGTAACGGAGGGATGACCCCCCCCATAATATTGTTGATTTCTTTATTTTTCGAGGGGCTTATTTCAAATTCTTTGAAATAAGAGTATATAATATACACTTAATGTGAATAGCCTGTGAGCTCAGTGCCCTCAGTATAACTGGGCAGTTTTCTTTTTATTAAATCTTGTACATACCAAAAACTGTTGACAGGGCTACAGCAATGTGTAATTATCGGATTTTTACGTGGTTTACGTCATTTGAATTGTTTTTATGAGTAGTTCAAACCTTTGTAAGTTTCATGAAAAAATATTAATTAGTTTTTGATTTATATCAGTTTAAAGTTATTGATTCCTATACTTAACATAGAGCTAAAAAAAAAAATGACCCAACTCTTTTAGAAATGGTCGTATACACATGATATTAAGAATTAAGATATGTTATTACAGTCGACCCAAGTAAGCTCCGTATTATAAAAAAATAGTAACATTTAAGGTTCGTTTACAGGTTCTCACAAAAGATCTTTTGATATAGGGCTAAAGAATTGTGTAATTATCCGATTTTTACGCGGTTTGCAGCAATTGCATTGTTTTTATGAATAGTTTAAATGTTTAATATTTCGTGTAAAAATATGAATTAGTTTTTTTATGCATATCACTTTAAAGTGATTTATTCCTATACTTAAGATGAAGCAAAGAAATATTAAATGGTCTAACTTTTTTTAAAAAGAACGTATGCACAGGATGTTAAAATATGTTACTACGAACGACCTAAGTTAGCTTCCTATTGTAAAACAGAATTGTAGAATTTACTGTTCGTTTACAGGGTAACTCAAAAGATTTTTTAATACGACTAAATAGTTGTGTAATTAGCGAATTTTTACGTTGAAGTACTTTATTCCTCAACACAGAGGAAAAACAATAGTAAATAGCATAATTTTTGTCAAAGTGGCTATATACACAAGATATTCAAATATGTTACTACATTCGATTCATTTAAACTCTCTATTGTTTGTATTGTTGAACCATATACGTTTCGTTTACAGAGCCTCTTAGAAGATCTTGATTACATTACAACCGATGTATATTTACTGAGTGAGATGTATTTTAATGATTTTATACTGTTTCAATCTCTGTAAAGTTTTATTATCTTGCTTTAAAATTTCATACGAGTTCATTTTGTCCGCCTGAAAGCTCGTCGATCTTAAGCTCTAAATCTATTAAAATATAGTATTTTCATCGATTAAAAAAAACTGTGTTTATTAATAAATGTATCAGGAATTGATTGAAAAAGCGATTAAAAAATTCCAACTTTACATTCATGCGCTGAGTAATAGAATGTAAAAATGTTGCTACCCCAAGATTAGAAGTTTCGCGTTTAAATTATTTGCCGTTCATCGAATCTCCGGCTATGACGAACTTAAAATGCTGTAAAAACGGGTCGAGAGCACAATGAAAAGGAAATAACTTCTTAAATTCCCCATAAAAGTTAAAAATGCTATATTTCGTATACAATAGGTGATCGGTAACGAACTGTTCGGTTTACGAACAAATCGGTTAACGAACACTTTCGCGTGAGATTTTTATGTTCGGATAACGAACACATGTTCGGTTAACGAACACTTTTAAGAGATTTTTATGTTTGGAGAACGAACACCTCACGAAACAAAGTCATGATGAAGCAATGCCGTGTTTCATATTTGACGAGCTATACTTATTGCTTCTATTGTCGACTTTGGGAACATTTTAACAGTTGCATACATATGTCCTAATTAATTTATGGACTGCCGGGGATTGATGACCTATATTTTAGGATCCCCGAATTGGAATGGACAGACTAGAAACATTAATTATGTATTTTGTGTCATTATGTATTTTGTGCATTTAGTAAATATAATCCTTTTTGGTTTAATCACGCTCCTTTTTAAAATCTAATTTAAAGCTTTATGATTTATCAGATCAAAAATTTTAATAAAATTTTACATTTTTTTAAACGGTTCATTATGTAAACGCATTAGTCTTTGTGGTATATTTACAAAATCACACAAAATTTTGGAATACATGTCATCCTACGAACATTTTCTATTTTGAAATCACTTTAATAGTTTTTATACTTTTGCAAACGTTGCGAATCTAATATTTTTCCAATTCTCGAAACGTAGAGTTAAAAAACTTAACAAATAAAAAAACTTTTAAGGTGCTGAGTAATTTTCAAGAATAATATTTAATATATTAGTATAAAAATCCTTGTAAATTACACTGGTTCGTAGAAAAAAAAATGATTATTCTCGGTAAAGTATGCTCCATAAACTTATTGTTTTAATTGACCGAGAAAAAAGGTGCTTCTTATTTTTCCACATTTTTCTGAAACTGCAGTATTTTAATTACTTTGTAAACTACTGTAAAATTTTCTATTTTTTTTTGTGTTTTGAATGTATAAACGGAAGAGTGATATAAACAAAATAAAAAGGAAAATAAACATGTCATAAATAATCTGATGAATACAATGTAAGGAAATGAATATAAAAGTTTCCCGTTGTTATGGTAGCGACATGTACATTGGAATAAGTCACTCAATTAATTTATAATTCTGATGTAATTCTATTTATAGCATCACAATTATTCTTTTATTTTGCCCCTTTCATCTTTCTTTTATCTTTTCTTTTCTGAATAAAAATGGGATCTGTGTAATTGAAATTAAACACCTTACAAACTAGTCGTTGGGGGCCACCGTAATACTTACCCATCATGTATATGTATAATGTAAAATATTAAAATAAAAATGTGTAAACTACTTATAAAATGCATTGATATTCAAATAAAATCGTGGCTTGATGACGTCATAAAAAGGCTCGATTACTGAATTCCTTGAAAGAGGTTTTTCCTTATAACTCCAAAAATAATACTCCTATTAACTAGCGGATTATTGCATCTGATTAAGCGTCACATTTCCAATTAAAATATATATTTGAAGTGAAATTTGGATGAAATACAGGGTCATGTAAAATCGAAGAGTGTGGCAAATAGGATTACAAATATCTCGGCAACTAATTATCCGATCGACTTCATGTTTTATGCAAAATTTATGTTTTTGTATTGTCTTTTATATTTACTCCTTAAAATAAACAATTTCGAAAAATTTTATATACCTTTCATCAGAACGAATATTTCGAGAGTCCGAAAAAAAATGTTCCGGTTAATCGAGGTTATTTAAATGAAATAGGCTTCTTCCCATTATTACATACTAAGTACATACCAAATGGCAAGTCTCTATCTCAATTTGTTCGGGAGATAGAGCGTTTACAGACACACACACAGACACACAGACACACAGACGGACGGCAAAATTTTTTTTCTAAAAATATGTTTTTCGGAATCTCCAGTGTCTGAAACGTGTAAATCCGTCAACATTTTTTTTTCGATTTTCAAAACGATTACAAGACTTACCCTATACTACGTATGATGGGTAAGTAAAAGGAGTGATATCTCATCAAAAACAACTCGTTGTAAATGATCCCGCCAAGCCACAAACCTAAAACATCAGCCATAAAAAGAAGTGATATTACATAAAAAGAAGCGATATAGAAGTGCATACTCCGAGTCCCGTGTAAAAATCTATCACTACTCATAATGTTTCCAAAGGACTCGGAGTGAGGTACAGTATGTGAAAACTGCTTGGCGACCTGCAGGCTTTTATAATATACTAGCAGACTACGCCCGCTGCGCTGGTCGGTTTCTCCAAAAGAACCTTTATATCGGTGAATTAACCTTGTATTTTAAAGTAATCTGTACCTTTACCTGGAATATCCTAAAATAACATAAAAACGGATACTTATTTCACTAAGTTGTGTTTTTTTAACACGGTTTACTATTACGTTTACAATTTATTACTTACTGTTTTCCATTGATTTATATGTTTTATAGCTGCATTTTTTAATAACTTGAATTAACCTATATTATTCACAACTAAAAAGAAATGACGCATCTAGTATTTGTCGAAAAATTAAATAAAAATCATGCACTCATGACATCATAATTCACTTTTATATTTTAACAGAATAATACGGCTACTATAATTTGTGACTCGTGCTGACACATTGCGGTTATTATTATTTTTTTACGCGTGAAGTTTTCGCTATGGTCCTTTGGAAACATTATGAGTGGTGATAGATTTTTACACGGGACTCGGAGTATGCACTTCTATATCGCTTCTTTTTATGTGATATCACTTCTTTTTATGGCTGACGTTTTAGGTTTGTGGCTTGGCGGGATCATTTACAACGAGTTGTTTTTGATGAGATAATAATTTCCGAATTGTTTTAACGTGTAAATGAATGAACTGTAAGTGAGCATGCAGTTTGAACATACGTACAGGGCATATGCTAAAATTTAAAGTTTTTGTCCAAACAATAGCAACCCACACAAAAGAATTTGACGATACTCGCCTGAACGACTTCACTTAGACAAGTTAAACAAGTAAACAAACATTAGCTCAGTAATAATGGTAAGTAAAAAAGTAATAAACTTTTTTATTCTCTCGACAAATGAAATTTTACTTCCAGTATGTCGTCATTTTCTCATAAAGGCATTCTTCTAAAGGTTCCTAATTCTTGCATAAAATGTTCATAATTTTCAGTTCATTTGCATTGTAAACTGTTGCCCGTTTTACGAAATTAAGCCTCCTAATTAAGATAAGTGTTAAAACAAAAATAAAGAAAAAGTTAAATCTCCATCTTATAGAACTTACGTCTGGACAATCTTTCTGTGCCGCTCACATCTGGTTAGCTGACAGTAACGAGGCAAATTTATTGTCTGTTAGAAAAGACTTTATTCGTTAGCCATCTGCAGAATATTTGTGTTAAGTATCGTCGGACATTTTAAAAACAGTTTAGCTCAACTTCTTTTTAACGAGACTTTTACTGACTCTTTTTTATAAACACTTGAATTTGACTTTTAATGATGCAAAATGGCCAATTTTAAATAATGATGTTTATCACGCATATAACCTTTTAAATGTAACCCACTTTTTGAGAAAAGCACGTGTGTATTTTCTTATATATGTTTTTTGCTCACTTCGTGCTTAAACACCCGACTGAGAGGGTGCAGAATGTTCAGTCTTAATTTTATCTTATATTAAATTCTTTCTTTTCCTTTTAAAAAGTGTGAAGATGACTTTCTCTACTTAGTATACCACTACAATACTATGGAATACATAATTTTATAGCAATGATCATCTATCTAGTGAAATCATATAAATTTATTTTCAAATGGATACTTCAAACAAAATAATATTCACACAACAACAAACAAAGTTGTTTCTAACGGATTAACTCGGATACATCACTGACGAAGCTACCAAACGTAAGAACATTCTTTTTTACTTCTATAAGATGTTGTGAAGAAAAATGATTAAGTATTTAGAAATAAAATAAAGGAGGTAATTAACCGTTCTCACGCCTTAATACTCGTTAGGTAAATATTGTCTAACATAAACATGATTCCTTGTTGGATAATAAATTTAATATTATAAATCTCTCTTAAAGGTAGAATTAAATTAAGTTGTTGTTTTTTTCTCCAAAGAAATCGAAAGATCTCATGAATGCAAATGCAACCAATTAGGTTTATACTTCAGCTAGTACATATTTAAACAAGAAATTTAACAGTTAATATTGCCTCAAATTTCCAGTAAACTATATTTAGAAAAATGTTTCACTACGCCTAAGAAAGACATAAAAAATGTCATTTATTTACGGCTATGGCTCTTTAAAGTTTATGAATTTTGAGTGTTTTCTGACACTGGGAAATCAGAAAGATGTATTTTTAGTGCCGAAAAACTCTGAAAATGCTAAAGTATCATAATTCGGTAGGTTTTGGTCGTAAAAGAATAAGGATATTATTTTAATGTCCTTCTTTGTCACACTTACTCCTATAAAGTCACAGGGTAAGAGAAAACTAGTCAGATGTACCAATCTTAAAACTTTCTTCTATCTCATAGATATTAATACTTCAAAATTCGCTATCACAGCGCCAATAAAATCAATACTTTTCGTCATTCTGCTGTACGTCAACTACTTGCGAATCACTGGGTTACCTGAATACGAAGTACCCTTCACTGCACGAGCAGCCGATGTACAACACAACTACGAAAATCGAGACAATCGCACAAAAATCGCTATTACAGCGCCTCTTTCCGGCAAAATATTCCCAAATTCAACTGGGACCTGTAGGCCATAGTGAAAAACATATGAATGCAATTTGGTTCAGTTCTATGCACAACTTCATACACTTTTTGATGATACAATAATGAAAATAGGACAAAAATTGCTATCACAGCGCCCCTTCCGGCAGAATATTTCCAAATTCAACTGGCACCTACTGGCCATAGCCAGAAACATATAAATGAAATTGGGTTCAATTCTATGCATAACTTTATACATTTTTCGATGATACAAAGAGGACAGACACGTAGACACAGGGAGAGATATTTTCTAAAAAAATGTTTTTGTATATCTCTGATCTCTGGAACAGGTAAATCCGTCGAAAAAAAATTTCAATTATAATAGGTTTTTCTATTATTAGATGGAAGAAAATATACCGGGTGATAAAAAATATAGTTAATGACGATTACCTCTTGAACCTCTGATGACAGAAATATGCTTCCAATTACAAAAAAGTATACAAACTTTGATTTAAATAAGATCATGGGGAAATGTTACAATATTTGCTGTAATGCTGTTGAAATCAAAATTGTGTTTATTTGAAGAATCCTCATATGTATCTCTTAAACACATCTTTCATTTGTATTTTTTCCCTCTTCATATAGCATTTTTAAAAATTATTATTACAAATGACTTTTGTTCCGTTTCATTCGTAACCGATAGAAACATTTTCACTTACCTTGATTAAAAATCAGTTGTATTTTATGACGTAGGTTCAGGATCGATTGCGAAACGAAATTTGAAAAGACATTATCACAATTCGTTTAATGCTATGGAAAAGAATCGACGTTTATGACACATAAATCATCGATTGCAGGGTCTTATGCCACACAAAGATGTCCTTTTGTGCGTATTTTGTTTCTTTTGTTATCATCGCCTTTAATTTAGATATAAATGAAAGAGAAGAAATCGAAGTTAAACAGGACTAACTTAAATCGATAATGAAAAATGCTAAAATAATTTTATAAACCAGCTCTTACACCAATTATAAACTAGTCGTTGGGGTTCACCGTAATACTTACCGATCATGGTTATGCATAATATAAAATATGAAAATAAAACATGCGTAAACTATTTATAAAATGCATTGCAATTCGAATAAAATCGTGGCTTCATGACGTCATAAACTTTAAATGCTCTATTACTGAATTGCGTAACAGAAACATCCTTATAACTCCAAAATTGATAATCATATTAATTAATGGTTTACTGCGGCAGATAAAGCGTCTCATTTCCAATTAAAATATATCTTTGAATTGAAATTTGAATGAAATACAGGGTCATGAAAAATCGAAGAGTGTGGAAAATATAATTACCAATATCTCGGCAACTAATTATCCGATCAACTTCATTCTTTATGCAAAATTTATGTTTTTTAATTGTCTTTTATATCCACTCCTTAAAATAAACAATTTCAAAACAATTTATGTACCTTTTTTATCAGAACGAATATTTCGAGAGTCCGAAAAAATTAGTTCCGGATAATCGATGTTACTGAAATTCAATAAGCTTTTTCCAATTATTATATACCAAGTACATACCAAATTTCAAGTCTCTATCTCAGTTTGTTCGGGAGATAGTGCGCGTACAGACACACAAACACACACACACACAGAGATTGAGAGAGACGGACGGCCAATTTTTTTTTTTTTCTAAAAATATGTTTTTCGGAATCTCTAGTGTCTGAAACGTGTAAATCCGTCAATTTTTTTTCAAAACGATTACAACCCTATACTACGTATGATGGGTAAATAAAAGAAAAAAGCCCAGTTAATTAAATATCTGAAAAACCTGAATGAATTATGAATTCAGCTCCATTTGTGCCGTTTTAAATTTTGAACGTTAAATTCTTATTATAAAAAGTTAAATTATTTACTGTCAAATGCTATTTATTATAGTAAATATTATATTTATGACTCTGCACTTACTTTATCTATATTTGAAGGCCCGTCAAATAAGATGGGTGCATCTGAATTGGTGACCATAACTATGAGTAGTGAGTAACTTTTTTTGAGTGTGTTATTTTTGCACATAACAATGATGTTCTGATATTATAAGCGAGCTCCCGTTAGTACGGACTTCCAAGGGAGGCCATTTTTTGTCCAGAGCGAACTCCCGTTAGTGCGGACATCCAAGGGAGGCCATTTTTCATCCACAGTAACCGAAGTCCGCATTACACGATGTAAATATTAAAATCGTGTTATCATTTATATTGAATAAATTGAATTCAGTTTTAGTCAGAAATTGAATAGTTCAATAATTTAATGCTAAAAGAAAAAAAATCCTTAATTTGGCAATTTTATCAAAAATGCAAGTTAATGGCAATTTGTTAATACAAAAGAGTAAATTACTCAGGATAAAAAAAAAATATGTAAAGACATTATCCTTACTTACATAATTTCGCTTCAATTAACTCACTTTTCTTTGCGACAGTTGAACAATTGATCTTTTTACCACATCATTATTAAAGTTTTGCGACCTATCGAAAATTTGTCGAGTTGCATCACATTTTGATTGGTAATATCGACGAACAACTATTGGCAATTTTTGAACCTTTCGCGTTTTTAGTGGTGGAATGTTTTTTTTCTCTTCATTTTTTTTCTCTGAATTTTTTTTTATGCTTTAATAACCAAAGTTACACCAAAATTTATTTTTGAAAAATAATGTACAAAACAAGTTTTGATTCTACCTAGTCAATTTGTGAAAAATGTGTCCATATTATCCGATGAGTAGTACGCATTAAGCGATATACTTAACATTAATTCCAAATAGAAGATGATGTGGAAAACAAAATTATCCTCATTAACTGGGGATGCGTCTTAAACGGCGACGCATTAAGGAGAGTCCAGTGTATGCATATAAAAAATGTAGAAAGTAATAATATTATTAAAATTGGCTATTGCCTGTTATACAGGGTGATTTTTTTTAAAGTTATGAAAGTAAAACCCTATAACAAAAGAACCACTGGTCCAAATGACCTGAAGTTTCACCAGTATGCTCTCAAAGCAAAGGGAATTTTTTAGGCGTGGTTAAAACTAACATAAAATCGCACCGACAGATGGCGCTGTATATGCAGTATAGTTGGGAGACGAGCTTGCGTACAACACACGCATAGTGGCAATAAAAACGTGAAGTACGCACACCCTGCGATTTCTGGCTCTGGGAGTACCTAAAAAATATTGTGTATTATGGTGATGTTACCAACTTAGCTAACCTGAAGGCACGTATTGTGCACCAGATCCAGAGCATCCAGGCGGATACTTCTTGCTTTGTTGTGGAACGTGTGGTTTCAAGTTTCCAACGCATAGCTGAAAACGGTGGACAGCACACTGAAAATCACTTGCGTTAGTTTCGCAGTTCCGTATGAATACTTTACTACATATTTTTATTTTGTTTTGTTTCTGCGAAGGTGTTCGCAGTTCCTTTTCCCATTTTCTGCATTCTGTGTGTTTTGATAAGCGTAATAAAGTTTTCTTTTCTCAAAGTACCGTCAATTGTTTTCCTCCCACTGATGATATTCTTTGTTTCTGTTAACTTACAACGCCATCTGTCGGTCCAATTTTAAGTTTTTTTTTAAACAACGAGTGAAAAATTCCCATTTGCTTTGGGAGCATACTTGTGAAATTTCAGGTCATTTGGATCAGTGGTTCTTTTGTTATAGGGTTTTACTTTCACAACTTAAAAAAAAATCACCCTGTATAATGTGTAGTTGATATATAATTTTTTAATGGTGGAATATGTTAAGAAGTAAAATATAGAATATTACGTATTCCTTCCCCATTGCAGGCATGAAAGTTTAGCTTCATTTGTTATTGACCACTTTGATGTTCTTCTTTATTTTTTATATTATTTTGTATATTTAAACGCTAAATTCACTTCTCCAAAATAAGTCAAAAATATTTTCACTCCAAAATAAATAAAAAAATAACTGAAATAAAAAATAAACTAAAAATATATTTAATTGCAATAATATAAAATTTTTTTGTCACGAGCTGAATTTTTTCTCGAAAATTAGAGCATAGACAGAGATACAATAAGACAAACTAAATTCATGCACACATTTCAGTTATTTAGCAACTTCTAAAAATTGTGCCAGAAACGTTAAAACAGAGAATTTTTCAGTTACAAGAATTTAATTTTCATTCATATTAAAACAGTGCACATTAACAACGATTTCGTGTTGCTATGCGTTTCAAATCCGCATTTGCCGAAGCATTAATTTCTTGTTTAATCCTTTAATTAAACCTTTTAATCTGTTTCAAGAAAATTGCCCAGACATGAAACTTTTTCGCAAACTAATATATGATATGTTATTAAAAAGACGTTTAACGTCACTTAGTAACGGTGAAGTCATTAAGCAGGCGTAAAGTTTGAATTAAATTTCCGTTTCTAAGAAATCTTATGTTCTTAAAATGAATATCTAACTCAGACTAGTAATTAGCATTGTAAAGAAATATTATACAAGTTCTGTAATGATGAATATCATAATTTGATCTGGTTTGTAGTCTTGGTTTTATTAGAATTAATGAAATTTAGGTGGATGGATTAATTTGAAATGTATGGAAAAAAGAAAGAGAGAAAGAAAAAATAAACCCTTTTATAAAGATTTTATACTATGCACCAGGAAAAGACTAAGATTACTAAACTTTTTTTATACATTTTGTAACTGCCTTTATAGTTTAATATTTAATACTTAATGCGTAATATTGTTGTAACCTTTTAAATAAAGTTACATGCATGTGATAAAAAAAGTTAATGCTTTGTTTACTTAATTATTTTAGTTTAAATTTGTTGAGAATTTGTCCTGTGTCCTTTTTGTGTCATAAAATCCCAAGCAAAATACCCCTATTAATTACAAATAATCCAGGTAGATGTTGTCAGGTTACAAATTTGGAACAAGATACCCATAGAAAGCAGAAAATTCAAAAGCATAGATTGTAAAGGAAAAAGATTATGTTTCCATTAGTGTTTTAAAGGATCTTAAAGACAACATCTGCCCACAATACATCAAAGTAAACAGAAATAGGACACCATACTTCAATCGGTCATTGAAGCACCCAAAAATTTCATATAGTTTTACTTAAAATCTTAACTAAAAACAAAAAAACGCGTTGTGTTAATCCAAAACTGAGATTAATTAATAAGCATTGTATAACACACAAGGTCACATAACTACCTGGAGTAGATGTTCCTCCTATCATTGCTGTTAGCTTATAAAATTCTCATTGAATTAAAATAATACTAAACACAAATGCTAAGATTTAACTTTAAGATTGAGTTTAACTCTTTAAGAAGGTGGAACTGCTCCACTAACCATTAATGAGCTTTTTTATAAAATGCTATATCCTTATAATTCGTGTAATTAAGATCTACAAAAAACAACTTTTCAAAAGTAAAAAAGAAAGCCAAGCTTGAAAAAAAACAATAAATAAATAAATAAATAAACTAAGGAATGTTGTTGCTAAAAAATGGTGTGATATCAAATTTCCAAGATTTTTTTTTGTACTTATTTAACTTTTTTTCATTAAATAAGTTATCATATATATAAGTCGAGTGCCTACGTATATGTTAATAGAAATCGTTTTCTCCTGTACTATACATTCTAACATGTTTCTGAAAATTCAGTTTTTTTCGAATTATGCTTGATGGGCATGGCGGCCATCTTTCCATATTACACATAAATTTCTAAGCACCCAAATCCGTAGTTAAAATCCGAAGTTCGAAATTTTAACTTAAGCAAATATTTTAAGCTTTTCGTTTACGGACTTATATGCTTTGAAATTTCTGTCTTAAGATAATGATGGTTTATATATCCTTATAATTCATGTAATTAAGATCTCTTAGAGGGACATGAACAGTGCATCTAATTAACAAAACAAACAAAGTTTATTGAAAAGAAAAGGGATAGTCATTTAGTCACATAACTTATTACTCAAGAGCCTTTGACATAAATCAGCGATAATTCTACAGGGTTTATATAAGGATGGAAACACCTCCATCAAGAGTTAGAACATTTACAAGTCATAGCAATTTGAGACTTACTAAGATCATTACCAATTATACAGTAGAATATTTTGATACGTCAACAACTCAAAATTAGAAATGTATGAAAAATTGATGATGTAACAAAAAGGGGAATACTCCCCACATTACCTTGGGCTCATTATGGTAGTATGATATTCTAAAAATATAGTCCTTTACGAGTTGACCAACTAGTCCATTAGTACATTAGTACCACATAGACTCTTAAACACAGTCTCTTGACTTCATCCATAACTAGTCTCTTCATTCAATATTAGCCCCTTCACGTTATCTGGGGCCAGGAATTTATAGTTTTACACCTCTTAGTCCCAGCTTCTTGCTCTTTCGTGGTCTTCCACACACCGGCAACCTTACCGAAGATTCAATTGCTCCGCGGTTGACACACTACTACATCTCCGCATGCTGCCGCTAATTCTACAACCGTACTCGTCCGCACGCCGGCGAGTTCAGCGAAGGCTCTTATTATTATTATTATTATTATTTACAACAAAAAAACTCTATCTGTTGTCTCTTAAATTGAACGCCAAGAGAGGAAACAATACAGTTTATATCTTAATTCCTCTTAATCTATAATTTAAAAAAAAGAGAGGGGGGGAAGCGATTTAAAAGGTAACTGTCTTAAGTTAACCTAAAACTATTATATTAAAGCCAAAAGCCCATCTGCCATAACAATATGTTATCTCCATTATTATATAATTTTTTCAACATACATAAATCTTATAACATATGACGAGAGTGTACACTGTTAAACATATTTTAAAATACAATATTCATTAAGAGCTCTAGATATATTAGACTGAAGAAATATTTGCTATTTCATATATAAATGCTTATTCGAAGCATATTGCATACTGAATTCACTAATAAACATAAATAAAAACAGAACACAATCCTTTTAAAATAATATTATTTTTCGTTTCACTGTGTACAATACCTCAAAAAATTAAACTAACATTGCAACCCTTATCTAAAACGTAACAATAAATTAAAAATATCAAAAACTTTATTCAATGTATATGTATTCAGAGCTGATTTTTATGTGTTTCACCGATATATTCAACAGTCTTGTATATGATATGATTGTGAAGGGATTTCTGAGCATCCATGTATCAACAGCCGCATTGTAAAACGCTTTAACCCTTTTTATCATGACGGTACTTATAAGTACCACTTTAACCCCTTTGCGATGAGCGTCTTTTACAGAATTTTTAATCTGTTACCACCGGTTTTTCAAATGAGAAATTTTCACCTAATTGAATCGCAAAAATGCTATGATTAGATAAGGAAAACTTTACAAAAAAAAAAAATAACTGGTGGGAATAATCGAGGATTCTGAGCATCTAATTAGTAGCTGGAAAATTAATTCAGGATATAAAGGGTTAAAGGGCCCAAAAACGTATAAATCGAAAGACTTGAAGGCTGCTATGTTATGGTCAGGCGAAAACAGTGTCCCTATTTATGGGCGCTCACGTCTGAAATACATAAAATCATATTGAAGTGACGTATAATGTACATTTTTCATTTATGGAATAAACATAATTGTAATGGTACATAATTAGACATTGTTCCATTGTGTGCCAGCGTTCATGTCTCACTGCGTATCACGTCAATTTGTTGGAAAAAAAGTGATTATGCACCTCTTCCTTCGGCTTTGTTAAAGTTAAATTCTGGTTAGTAAGTGAAGAAATAGTACAGCATATGATATTAAAACTGAAATACTCCTCATAATTAGACTGAAGATATATTATCTGTAACAGAGTAAAAGGATTGACTTTCAGGTCCAAAAAGTTACTTTTTTAAAAATGAACGAAATCCATCTCTAGTTTAAATATGATCATTGAACACTCTCAACAAAGCATAAATTGAACAGCCAAGCACCTAGCGGAACAAACACAAACTTCGTTTTAAAAACATCACTGTTTCATTGTGAACGATTCTTCTCTACAATACACACACACACACACACACACATATATATATATATATATATATATATATATATATATATAAGCTAATCAATAAATATTTAAGAGCAGAAATTTGGCTATAAAAATAGCATAAAATGTAAAATGCAATGAAAATTTTCATAAACTAAAAGATACATTTCATACGAATTCGCGCAAAACAGTAGATGATTTTTTCTGTATTTTTTTTTTTTTACAATAGCAATTATATAAATTATTATTACATGCTGTTTTTAGATTAGAGATTCAGTCATTTTGTTAGTTACTTTTTTTATTTCAAAGGTATACATTCCGTTAAATACTTAAACCTTGCACCTTTCATCGGAAACATCGAAAAGTTTCAAATACCATTTACTTCAGCATTTATTTCTGATTTAACTAATGATTTAAATATATTTATCTTAAATGTACTTTAAGGTAAATGAACAACGAATATGATCATTGCGATCATTTTAACTACTTACTTACATTCCTGCACATTTGACTGCATACATACTTATCGAAAGGAAAAATGACATTTACAGGCATTTGCTGATACGGTACTTTCCAGATTAATTGTTTACGATTAAATTTAATCGAAACATGCTTTTGAACTTGAGTTAAATTACGTGAACGTACAGATGCGTTTTAAACTTTCAAATGATCATATAAAATTGAAAGCGCTTGGTCCTTGCGATGTTCAAAGATACCCCAATTTCATCATATGTCACGTTACAATCTAACAATCTAACAACTAAAGTGAGCCTTTGATGCACAGCATGTCCCCCCACTACATTGCAAAAAATAAAAATAAAGTTAATTATACGGTATAATACTGGCAGCTGGGGTACCAGTATTTTACCTTAAAATCAAGATTTTTTTTCAGTGTAATTACAGCAATTTTAAAATGATTTTCATAACATTCATCACTGAGATGACTATGTCGAAAGTGGAATTATTTAAATAAGGTGTAAATTGCTTTTTTAGATGTGCTTCATTACCAAAATTGGAATTAATTCAACCAACACACTGTTCTTGTGTCAAACCTTGAAGGAAGTCATTATAAATCATAGCTCGAAAATAATTTGGACTTAAATTCATGTTTTGTCACTAACTAACTTCGAAACGAGACTGTAAAAAAAGAATTTTAAAGAATTTATCGTTATTTAACAACTAATATTCACGGGAAAAATCAAATTTTGAAAAAAATCGTCTATGCTGAAAGTTTATCTTTCAATATTATCAGATTAAAAAAAAAAAAAAAAAAACATAATCACCATTAAAATTATCGTAACTAATGCATTATTTTGAAAGTTTGGTTTTAATTACTTTTGTGTCTGATTAAGTAGTAAATAAAAAAAAGTAAACAACACTCTTTAAGCATTTGCTTCTTCTGCGTGGCAACTTAATCAAATAAGTTCACAAAATGGAAGAAAAATCTTCAACCTTAATCATTAATAACAAGACTCAAATTAAAAAAAAGTAATAATAATGGCGGAGAAAATAAATTGCGTCGTGCTCCATTAAAAGTAAAAATTTGAATTAAATTTTCGCAGAAACAAATGGTGCAGTAAATAGTATTCCCCAAGACGGAATCGGCGCATTTCTCTTCCTTCTCCCTTGTTTACCTGTTTCTATTTTTAAAGTCTTCATCGATTTGTTAGAAACACAAGTACTGTATATTACTAACGTATCAGAATATATATATATATATATCAGAGAACATCTTGAAAAGCTATTTGAACACTCTTTTTTTATTTTCTAGAAGCTGGGGAAAATAAGCACGTAAAATTTAAACAGCGGCAAACTATGCGTAATTTGTTTAGGATATTTTTTATATATATTTTTTTTCAGTATAGTTTTTTTTAATCAAGAGATTCGAAAACTGCACGTTATTGTTGTATTTAGTATAAATTTTGGCAAGAAAATATGCGAAACTCAAATTGTATTTTTTTTTTAAATGTTATGTAAATCACTATTTATTTATTTTTATATTATGTCAGTTTTTATAGATTTAATTTTGAAGAAAGGTAATGAAATAATAATACTAGATAAAACTTTTTAATTCAACAACTGAACAAATTGAACATATGGTTAAAATTGTATAATTCACAAAAATAAAAATTAATTGGAGGTATAATTAATTGGAGGTATTGGAAAAATAAGATAAAAACGTTACAAAATTAAAGTGTTTTTTTCTTATTCTGTATTGCACTGAGATGCAAAATTATGATTATCATTAATGTATTTTATGAGATGTGTGTCAGTTTCTAGAAATTTAATTTTGAAAAAAGGTAACGACATAATAATAACAATAATAAATTTCTGCAATTCTGCAACTTCATAACTTAAATGCAAGATTTATGATTCACAAAAATAAAGATTAACTGGCGGTTTATGCTAATAAATGAAAGATAAAAAATCCCTGACGGCTCGGCCTACAGGCACAGGTAGATTTCGAAGACGCAGACCGTGGGGCGCCCGTTTGTTGGGAATTGCGGAAGAAATTACCTTTTTGCCCTGATGCGGCAGTTGGAACCGCCCACTTCGAAACCTAACTTGTTTGCAGGCGGAACCGGCAGGGATTTGTTTTGTTTTTATTTTCATTTTTTTATTTTATTTTTTATTTTTATTTATTTATTTATTTATTTATTTGCTATAACGGTTGGTCCTATAAAAAACTTGTCAGTATAAAAGTTTTAGACAATATTAAGAGGATTTATAATAAATTTAAGTGGATTTGATATCTTGTGAATTGATGAAGTCATGCATGTTTTTCTTCTAAACACCCCCCTCCCCCCCCCCCCCCCCTTGGGGCATTTTTAATGATATAAAAAATCTGACATACATAAATTTTCGGCCTTTTCCCAAGAAGTAAAAATAACTTTAAACGGATTCGATACGTATCATAATTAAAAAATTATGTTTTATTTTTTTCACAAAAAGCCCCTCCCCCCTCCCCTTGGTTCAATTTTGCCCATTAACGAACTTGACCGAGATTTTATGCCCCTTGATTTTATGTATCAATTTGGAAGAGATTTGTGCAGAATTATTTAAGTTATCGTGTCCATAAAAAAGTGACATAGATAGATAGATAGATAAAGTTTTGAACTGGGGGTGGTTTTGAGTTCTGGGAGTCATGATCGGCGTACATCTGCAAAAATTTTTCAAAAATTCCAACTTAGGGGAGAATGTAACAGGTAGTATTTCTTACTAAAACGTTACAGAATTAAAGTGTTTTCTTCTTATTTTGTATTCCATTGAGATACAAAATTATCGTTATTATTAATATAATTTTTGTGATATGTGTCAGTTTCTAGAAATTTAATTTTGAAGAAAGCTAATGGCAAAATAATAACAATAATGAATTTCATTAATTCTACAACTGCATGACTTAAATGCAAGGTTTAAAATTCACACAAATAAAAGTTAAACTACTGGTTTATGCTAATAAAAATAAAATAAAAACGTTATAAAATTAAAATATTTTTATCTTATTCTGTATTGCAATGAGATACAAAATTATCGTTAACATATTTTTTAGATATTTAGCGGCAAGGAAAAATAAAAGAATGCGTTTTGAGAACTTTTATTGCTTTCTTTATATGTTTTCTTGTTAATTTTTTAAAAATTTCATTCTGTTTGGAAGGTGTAAAAAGGAAAAAAAAAACTCTCATGAATAGACTGATGAAAAAAATACTTTCACCCACTGCACGTTCACTATCGAAAAAAAAATTTTTTTGAGCTACGTACTTTTTACGTAATTGAACTACGTACTATTTAGTAAGTAAATAATAACAACAAAAATAATAACATAGTGGAACAACAGTTTTCGACCACATTTGGTTCCAAAAAATTTCTCGAGAAACGAATTAAATTTTACAATGAAAGAAAATATGAAAATACAATTCATTGGTTCCCACCTGTCATGTTAGTCAGTACCTGTATTATTTACCTATTTTAAACAGTACACTCTATAGTATAATAGAATAAAATATCAAAACACATTATAATATTATGTGACTATGACAATTTGATAATATTTTAATAAAATTTTAACAAAAACCGTACCCACGCCTTTATTAGGGAAACTTTTGATGACTTAATGTTGAGGAGAAGATCCCCATTCTTATTTTATTAGATGCTTATGACCACTAACAATTGGAGGTTCCGAGGTCAAACACAGAGAATACGGTGAGCTTTGATCTATCGATAGAGTATAAGTCGATAAATATATAAAACCTCTAAAATGCAATAGCCAAGAGGTCTTGAGAAATCAATCCTCGAAGTTTATATTACAGTTTATAAATTACTTCCCTTGGGAAGTGGCTCGGCACTGGGTTCGGTAGCGACCTGATTTACTGAAAATTTTTGCCTGTCACTTTATTAATTCAATACAATTATTCTAATTGGTAAATAAATAATTGGTAATATTTTTGTCTACGTTCTAATCTTGTTTCAATCCCTGTTTTTCGCAGCGCTTATAGCTGTCTCCTATTGCTATAAGAGAGATGCATTCAGGGATGTCTTTTGAAGGGAAAGTGACCCGAATTATCGTTCTCGCAGAATGAATATCCTGAAAACCTTGCATAGTCACGCCGCCCATATCACGCTGGTTACGATCCCGCGAACTTATCATAGATATAATCGTTTACATACAATATGATTCGGTAATGTTTCATTCTAGCAATTGTTCTTCCTTCCATTGATCATTTCAAACTGTAGCTATTATGACCTCACCAGTTAAAAAAAAGTTTATAAATTGGCGACAAAATCATTTTTAGGTAATTATTAGAGACTCTTATTTAATAAATTTGGTATTTTAAAGACGTGATGATAAAACGGAGCCAGATTTAAAACTAGTCGTTGGGGGCCACCGTAATACTTACCCATCATGGATATGCATAATGTAAAATATTAAAATAAAAATGTGTAAACTACTTATAAAATGCATTGCAATTCAAATAAAATCGTGGCTTGATGACGTCGCAAACTTTAAAGGCTCGATTACTGAATTGCTTGAAAGAGGTTTTTCCTTATAACTACAAAAATAATAATCCTATTAACTAGCGGTTTATTGCATCTGATTAAGCGTCAAATTTCCAATTAAAATATATCTTTGAAGTGAAATTTGGATGAAATACAGGGTCATGAAAAATCGAAGAGTGTGGAAAATAGGATTCCAAATATCTCGGCAACTAATTATCCGATCGACTTCATGCTTTATTCAAAATTTATGTTTTTTTATTGTCTTTTATATTCATTTCTTAAAATAAACAATTTCGAAAATTTTTATATACCTTTCATCAGAACGAATATTTCGAGAGTCCGAAAAAATTGTTCCGGTTAATCGAGGTTATTGAAATGAAATAGGCTTCTTCCCATTATTACATACTAAGTACATACCAAATTGCAAGTCTCTATCTAAATTTTTTCGGGAGATAAAGCGTTTACAGACACACAGACACACACACACACAGACACACAGACGGACGGCAAATTTTTTTTTCTAAAAATATGTTTTTCGGAATCTCCAGTGTCTGAAACGTGTAAATCCGTCAAAAAAATTTTTTCGATTTTCAAAACGATTACAAGACTTACCCTATACTACGTATGATGGGTAAGTAAAACGTGTATTGATGAATAGTCGAAGAAAAGTACATCGCTTTCTCACGTATCAACCAAAATATTCATTCCTCGTTTCCTTATTTCACTATTATTGAGGTCTTTGCTAAACATTTTGCGATACATTCAGTAAAAATACATTAAATTATTCCTATATGATAGCCAGTTTATAGAACAAGTAATGGGTTCACTAAATATGTCGTTTATTGGTAGAACGATAAATGATTTCCAAGTGGGGAGAAAAAAAAAACATTTAAAGATTCAATTCGCATTTATTTTCTCTCAATAATACAAGATAAATAGAGAGTAACAACTGTGTCAGTCTTTAAAATTTTCAATTGATTATGACACATTTATGATTGGAAAAATTATTTTAAAATCATACTTTTATTGAAACCAGGTTGGTACCCATGACTTTATTCAACTGATTTGAAGAAACAACAAATTAAGCAAAACATCCCATGTTATATATAGCCAGAATAATCGATGTGTACCACCATTCCTTCAAAATTAAATTTAAAAAATCTAACTCGATTTTTGAAAAGTAAAAGTTCTGTTATCGGTCCTTCCCCTTGGTACCTTAGGTACCCCTTAGTCTAAGTACCTTCATGTCGAATTTCGAAATGGTAAGTCTTCTCGTCACAGAGTAGAATGACAAAATGCTCCTTTTATTATTGTACATTACTTACAACATGATTCAGTATTTTTTTAAATCCCCCAACATAGTTGTAAAATGTAATTTTTTATTTCGTTCCGTCTATTCCTTAAAGTAACAACAAATCTTTAAGGTAAATGAACAACAAATATCATCATTGCGATCATTTTAACTACTTATTTGCTTAACTACACAGTTGACTGGATTCATACTCGTAGAAAGGTAAAATGATATTTACAGGCATACATATAGATACGGGAAATTTTAGATTAATTGTTTACGATTATATTTAATTTTAACACACTTTTGAGCTTGAGTTAAATTAAGTGAAAGTTTTAACACTTTCTAGCATAGTCGAAAAGTGTTTATGAATTCGGTCTGTCTGTCGTCTGTCTTCCCGCAATCCAACTCTTGTAAATATGCTTGGATTACCATGAAGTTTATATATATGTCATTAATGTTTATTCTGGCATAATGTCAATTGAAAATGGAGTAAGTACCATTTATAGTTCACTTATAGGGACATTCAAACGAATTCGGGTATATTGTGGTCTATGTGTGATAATTGTTTAAAATACATTTCAATGATTTGCACTATCTCAAATAGTTCAAAATTGTCATGTATTAGTGATATGCAAAATAACATGTTTCTATTATATATGAATGAGATTATTTGAAGTGCGTTTTGACGATGCTATACTATTTCTAACAAAAGAAAATTTATATCTTTATAAAGGTGAACGATAATATCTTCTCTATAGAAAATAGTGCATGGAAAATGTAATGTTTTTTTAGAGGGTTATATGAAAGAATTTAGAGACATTATCATCTATGAATGGCAATTTTTGAAAGCATGTTTTGAGATTTATTATGCATTTTCAAAGTTAAGTAGATTTTAGTATGATGTGAGGTGCACATAAATTCTATATATCTTATAGAGAACTGCACCAAGTTATCATCTATGTGCGGGAATTCCTGAAAGTATGTTTTCAATTGTGTTACGCGTTTTTAAGTTGAATAAAATTTTTGTACACTTTGGGGGATATGATTAAATTCATATACATGGCTGCATAAAAGAATTTGAATATATTGCCGTCTATAAATGGTAATTGATGGAAGTGCGCTCTCAAAATTGTTAAGTGCTTTACAACTGAATTACATTTTAGTCTACTATGTGGTGTGTATAAAATTTTATAGATCATATAGAGGATTGCAAAAAGTTTTCAGATAAACGAGGGGTGATCCAAAAAAAAGTTTACAAGGCAAAGGAAAAGTACTTATTAACAATAGAAACAAGATACAAATGGCAATCAAGAGACACATCTGGCCTTTACTTTTCCACATAGTCGCCAAACCTGTTTAGGCATTTGTCAGAACGTTTGACCAACTAATTTATCCCGTCTTGGTAGTAATCAGGGCCCTGCTCATTGAGCCATTTCTCGGCAGCTGTTTTCACTGCATCGTCTGAGGTGAACCGTGTTCCGGATAAGTTTCGCTTCAACGCCGGAAAAAGGAAATAGTCACTTGGAGCCAAATCGGGGCTGTATGGGGTGGGGGTGATTCCAGACATCCCACTTAAACCTTTGCAGAATTGCTGAGTCTGGCGAGCTGTATGGGGCCTGCATTGTCATGCAGAAGAATGACGCCTTTGAATTTCGGATGCGGCCATATTCTTGTCCCATAAGAATCGAATTACGGCTCGCACCTCTATGCCAGACCACTTTTCTAGATGTTGTGCCATTACTGTCGCTCGTAAGTGTCTGCGTACTGATGCTACTTACTCGTAGAATCGCTGTAGGACAACTAGCGCCATCTGTCAACCACCCTGGGGGGAAATATTCGCTCCACAATTATTACGTTTCAAATGCTTCTGCTTGTAAACTTTTTTTTTGGATCAACCTACGTATTAACATCTATGGGTTGTAATAAATAAAAATGGCTTTTTAACTGTTTTAGGAATGTCTAAAATGTATACTTAGTTGTTGCTTTCACTGTATGAAAAGATGATGTTTAGCAACAACATTCTGATAATATTGGAAAGTGTTTCATAATTTATGCGTGGCGAATGATGTTCTTTCTTGTTTATTTCAGAAATAGTTATTTTCCTTCCTTCACTGATAATTTTAAAATATGGACATTATGGCCTCACTAGTTAAAAATAAAAGTTAATAAATTTAAGAAAAATTCATTTTAAATTTATTATTAAGCGCTCTTAAATAACATGTCTGGTATTTTAAGGACGTGATGATAAAATGGGACACAGATTTCAGAAAAAGCGGATACATAAATAGTCGAAGAAATGACATCGCTTTTACTCGAATCAGCCAAAAAAATTCTTTTATCGTTTTCTTTCTTTTCCATTATTATCTTCGGGGAAAGCTGTGCGTTAATGTGTCTCGCTGGCGAAACATTTTGCGATACATTCAGTAACAATACAATAAATTATTCCTCAATACTGGCCGATTTTATTTATTGAACATGTACTGGGTTCACTAAATGTCGCTTATTGTTAGAGCGATAAGGGATTTCATTGAAAAAAAAAGAGGAAATTGGAGTATTTTCTCCACATAAAAGAGTGAAAGTTAAATAGAGCGTGAGTGACAATTTTATGAGTCTTTAATGTTTTAAATTTGTCCTTTAAAATAACTTTTGTGTTTGGAAAAGTTATTTTATGATTATATTCATTTATTGAAAAATACTTACTTATAGTGTGATTTAGTAATTTTTCATTACAGAAATTGTTATTATCTTTATTCAAACGATGATCAAAATGGTGATATTATGAACTGATTACTTAAAAGAAAGTTAATAAATTCAAGCAAAATTACTTCCGGATAATTTTGCTTTAATTTGTGATTAAAATAAATCCTAATTAATAGTCACAAATAGAGTTGACAGATTGTATACTTTCTTCGTAATTTGCACGCTTTTTGTGTCTTATTATATGCTATGCGTTTAAACCGTTCACGTAAGACAATTTATTTCGTTTTTTATTATCATATCATTTATCTTAAATAATACATTTATACTTAAGTAACTCCAAATATCATACTGACGCCTTTTTATGCAATAATTGTGCTGTACTTCACTCATATGATGACCTGAACAAAGACTGACTTTTATTTTATTGTCATGCTGTTACCTAAACTTGATATTATTGTAAGCTAAAAGCATCTTCATTGTAACATTTTTAACTTATTATATTTTTATATTAAGCTTTGATGTTTTATTTACTTTACTGCCTTGTTTTAAATTAAAATACAAACATTTCTTTTTGTAGGTATTCTATCACTAAAATGTTCATGACCATTAATGATATTTAGTATATTTTGATTTGTTTCTGTTGCTACAATTAATGTTTGATGCACAATGGGAAGCATGACTGAAAACTGAGTTAAACTTTGTTGATAGAATAAGGTAATACTAATATTTTGAGAAGATAGTAATTAGACATATTAATAAAGAACTGTTTTTAAGGAAAATTCCTTAAAGAAGTCATCACAGGCACGTTCAACATAGCTTATAGCATAGGGTGTGAAAAATTGACGCTAGTGTGATGTAACCAAAATAATCTTTTTATTATTTTTTTTTTTTAATACATCTGATAACACTAGACGCAGAGTAGCTTTAAATTTTAATTACTGGAAAAATGGCGTTAAATTTGCGATAAAAGCATCCCATTCGTGGAAAAAGGACTGGCACCTCGTTGATGTGAAAAGCTTATTAGGCGGATTTTACATAAGCTGAAAGAAATATATTTTACTCAAAACCTCAGTAACTGTGATTATATTTTTGAACCGTAAAGAAATCGAACCTTTTTTGAAGTAATTGATATTCAGTGAAGTAAAAGGGATTATGTACAGTAATGTTCAACGCAAAAAATATGAACCAAACCAGATGAGTTACCTTAAGCAACATCAAAAGCTGATATCCATCACAAAAACTTTAGATATTGAGTATGGTGGAATTACGAGAGAATTGTACATTTTGAGCGCCTACCACCTACCACAACATTCAACTCTATTCTATTCTGTAAAAAAACTAGCCAAATTAAACGATTTCTTGCTGGAAAAAAATTTCAAAATTTGGTTATACGTGGAAGTGTTGTTTTCCATCAGGACAACGCAAGCCCCCGTATTTCTTTGGTCTAAGGTGCGCTATTATGTACACCATACAGCTCCGACATTGCACCATCAGACTACTACCTGTTTCACTTTCTGTCTACCTCTTTGCTGAGAAAATCTTTACTCCAGACAATAGTATAAAAACATACTAAAAGAATTTTCTGCTGAAAAGGCCAAAAGTTTTATGAAACTAGGATGATGAAATTGCCTAAAAGATGGCACTTTATTGTCGAACTTAAAAGTCAATGTATTATAGATTCTAATAATTTCCTCGTACACGGTAATTTTTCTTCATTTTGGGAGTAAAAAGCAAAAGAACATTCCGGTAACTAAATAGAATAAATGAAAAAATAAATAAACCATTTATTTCAAACAGAAAAACCGTTAAATCATCTTTCAATTTTCTGAAATACGTTGAAAACAAAAACTAAAACCAATTTCAATTAAAAAGCAGAAAAGTAGACGGCCTAAGGCAAATTCTGTGTGGCAGAATTTGATTTATGATTAATATTTTCGTTTCGTTTTAAAGTAATAGGGATGAAGACGGCACTCTGGAAATCATTCATTCATGCCCAATTTCAGCTCGCGTGCGAAACGGCTAAAGATTTAAGCCCAATTTATTTTCTGAAATTTCAACTCCGCGCAATAAATTTCTTGGAAAAGTTAGAAATATTTTTAAAATGAAATTAAACTGTCGCTCCTTAAAATTTAAAAGTCTTTAGATATTTGCAAAGCTATTATCAATTTTAGAGAAACGCTTTAAGAAAAATTCACTGTGGATTAATTATTGTTATTTCTTTTAACTTTTTAAGTCGTGATTTATATTTTTTACTATTTCACACAAAATAAATGCATATTGAAACCTATTTTTTTGCATGCAGGTCAAGCATATTTGAAGATGAGGTGTGTCGAAATGACTTGCTAACGAAATGACTTGTCGTCTAACTTCATGAAATTTTTTAGACGTATGCTTTAGGTCAGGCAAAATCGATTGTAACTAAACAAATAAAAAAAATTTCACCAGGGTTTTTTCTCCAAACGCTGTCGACTGAGATATAGTAATGAAAACGATTGGTTGCTATCGTCAAATTTTATTTTAACTGAACATGAATGTCTTAATATGTTGTCGCTGAAATTCTTCTAAAATTGGATTTTAAGAACTGCATTTATGGCTGAAGAATGTGACATATATCACAGATTTGCTTGAAATGAAGCACACTATTTGGTCATTTGAAGTTGCCTATCCGCAGATATTTGATAAACTTTTATAATATAAAAATCTTTAAAATACATCAGAGACAAAGTCACATAGTGCAAGATTTGGTGAACGGGATGATTATCTGGTAGCGAATTATGCAGTGAATTCAGCACAATTTTTGATGTAAAATATTGTGTCCTTCCTGTATTTTCCGAACTTCCAGGATTTACCCGCTTGCAAACCTGAAGTGTAGGCATTCAACTTCTCTGCTTCCTGTTTCCTCAAGCAATTTTGTATGAAAAATCACTTTCCATAAAGCAAATATGGGTCGTGAATTTTTCAAATTTCTTGTTCGCTGTCACATTTGTTTTGTCTAAAATGTATGTCAACCAAACAGTGTTTTATTAAAGCTAATTTCTTTTAAGCATATCGGCTTTAATTATGGTTATACTATACATTAAAACTGATTGCCCCGAACATTTCCTTGATATCGATAGAAATATCTTCACAGTGGAAAACTCTGAAGGAAAAAAAACAAGACATCACGTGTTTGACAACCATTTGACGATTTAAGGAGTTGAACTATGCTCCGTTATGCGGAAGAAGCTATGGAATCTTGGCTCAGATAAAAATGAGGCAAATATTTTCTTTGAGGAATGGCTTGAGAACCTAAAGGATTGTTCAGAACCTACAAGATTTTACCTAGTTTTCTTTTATTATTTGTGGTTTAGTATAAACCTATTTATGTTACATAATTTAGACTTTTTATACTTCGTCTTTCAACGAAGCATCATTGAACAGATTTTAACTATGAAAAATTGTCTTTTGTTTTACTTAATAGTATGACTACTTCATTAATTGGTTTTAATTACATTTATCATCACACTACATTTTTCATTAAGCTTTTTTTGTTTCGTTTTAGTTCATCTTATTCCCATGTCAAGTGTTTAAGATTACTTTAAAAAAATATATTTAAAATTTTTGTTTTAAACTTTTTTGGCGCAGAATATCCCTAAGGGGACTCTGTTCTATTAAACCCCTTTCAGCCAACCAACCATGATATCGATATGTATATCAACACAATATAGAATGAGAAATTTTAAATTGGTTTGACAATCTCTGTTACTAGTTACACTTAGAAATCACACACGTTTAAGACACACTGGAAAGTCATACACGTTTAGAACACTAAATTGCATATTGTTATCATAGTAAGGTAAAAAAAATAATTCAATCATGTTCTAAATGCATAATTTTAGCAATTTACTCACAGATTATCTTGTGAGTTTTTAATAATAATAATGAAAGTCTGTTTGTTGGAAAAAAAATTAATCAGTGTAATACATCACTTATAATTAACTTATACTATTTAAACATTTATAGTGAAACAAGCAAAATATTTTACTGTAAAGCATAAATAATGCCATAATAGAAATACGATAAACAAAAGGAATTTATGAAACGTTTTATTTGCATATAAATTTAAATTTTCTCTTACAGGGACAGATTTACTAAAGATACAGACGTTATAGTTGGTTATAGTTTAAAGAAATTTATTTTAATTACTCTGCAGTTAATAATGCAATGTAAGCAAATAGTGAAACAGACAATGGAGAGTATAAATCAAAAGTTAGTTTAAACAGTGATTATCATTATTTGCATAAAATGAAAACCTATTTTTTAATAACCCTTTATAATATTTAATTAAAGTTTCACAGGCAAGATAAATTAGTCAATAAAGAAAGGAAAAATCTAGATTAGTATAAATTGTGTGCAGCTTTTTTATGATAGCAGGTATTTAAAAATGAAGAATCTTATTAAAGCATACAATGAACTATTTTATGCATGCCTTCTAAATTACTGATGGAATTTATTAGACTCTTTCAGGCTATCGGATGGAATTTTAACTATTAAAATACTCTCTCTCTCTCATTCTATACATTTTTATAAACTTCTTACAAATAGTTAAAATACGTGTATGTAGATATATACATATATATGTAATAAAACTTTTGTTAATAATAACCATTAAATCACATAAATAATCGACAGTAGATAAACCGATAAATGTAATACAATACATAATCCCAGCTGGTGAGCGATAATTTGCTGGAAGTGCGTTTTCAGTTGTAAGTATGTGTTTTTTAGTTTAACTAAACTATTGCATATTTCGTGGTGTGTATAAATTTTATACATCACATAGTTAATTTCTTAAATGTGGTTCTTAACACTTTCCAACATAGTTGAAAAGTGTTTATGAATTCGGTTTGTCTGTCTGTCCGTCTGTCCATGCTCTAACTCTCGTAAAAGTACTCGGTTAGTCCGGTATTTTTTTTAATGTTACTGAGGCTTACTATAGAATGTTAGGTATGAAAAATTAAATGTGTAGCATTTATATTTTGCTGACAGGGACTTACAAAAGAAGTCCGTTATATTATGATATATGAGGAAAAATCGTTTTTGGTGCATTTTAACACTGAGAAAAATGACACTTTCAAATCTGAGTAAATCGATGTTTTCATTTTATTATGAAACTTTTTGTTTCAAATATGACGACTCAATGCTTTCAATTCTGAAATGTACCAGAAATACTCAGAATATTCAAACATGGGCATACTCAAAACTGAGCACATAAAGGTCAGTTCATACTCATTTTTGAAACATGAAAAAATGATTAGAATCAGTTCAAACTCATTTTTTAAACCTACAAATACTGATAAATGCATCAACACTTTTTTTTGCAGTGTAGAGGTCAATTCATACTCAATTTTGAAACATGGACGTACTCAAATGTGAGCACATGATGTTTTATTCTTTGAGTGTGTGCTTGTTTTCAGAAATGAGTATATATATGTTTCAAACTTGAGTAATTTTGATTCGGAGCCATTTTGACTATGCGACGTACTCAGATTTGAGTATTTTTTGCTCACTTTTGAAAATGTCGTTTATAAAATGAATGATTCAAACATAATGAAATTTAAAAGTATTTTTGCGATGAGCTACAACATGTTTTCTACAGATTACGGAGTGCTTAGCATTCATTCTTCATTTACTGAAAATCATAAAAGAATTCGGTTTCAGGATTGACTTTGATGGATAATTACTGGAAGAGCGATTTCCGCATTTTGAAACTTATCTAATTTTTAGTATGTTACGAGGAGTATGTAAATTATTTAGATCACATACAGAGCTACACGAAAGAATTCGCACACAGTACCGGAAATAGTAAGTTATTCCAGAAAATACAGTTTTACTGAGTTATGTGTTCTGTTAAATTGTTTATTTATAGAAATCTCTTTTCACTGTTTGAAAAAATGATTTTTTTTTATAATAATTTGTTATTGTTTGAAAGTGCTTTATAATCTATACCTGATGTATGATTTTTGTTTCTTGTTAAACGTCTTATGCAATTTCCCGTTCAACTGTATTTAGCATACGGAGATATGTTTGTAGAATATAAATAAACTTATATTCAGGGCTTAGTAACGAACTGGATACATTGCCAAGATATACACTGCAAAAAAAAAAAAAAAGTTGATTTTACGGTATAATACTGGCATCCCAGCTGCTAGTATTATACCGTAAAATTAACAGAAATAAACAGTAAAATAAGCAGTAATATACTGCCACGCATGCGTGGCTCGTAAAATCAACCGTAAAATCAACATTTTTTTTTTTTTTTTTTTGCAGTGTAGAAACTATACATATAATGCCGAATATGGATGGTAATTACCGGAAGTGCATTTTTAGTTGTGTTATGCGTTTTTACCTGAATTAGATTTAAACTTAAAATGTGTGGTTATACAAATCTGTAGTTAATATACAGGCCAGGTCTGTACAAAACAATTCGAATAAATTTCCAAATACTGGCGTACATTTTCAACTGTATTATGCGTTTTCTAACTGAGCTAAAATTTAGCATATTATGTAGTATATACACAAATCTTTGGTTCATATACAGGGCTACAGAAAAGTATTCAACAACCTTTTTGACTATGTGCGGTGATTGCTAAAATTGAGTTTTTAAATATGTTAAGCGTTATCTATGTTGTTTATACTTAGATATCTTGTTTTGCCTTATTACACAGTTATACAGTACACCTTATTTTACAGTTTATTACTGTTAATTTTACGGTATAATACTGGCAGCTGGGATGCCAGTATTATACTGTAAAATCAACGAATTTTTTTTGCAGTGTAACTCTCGTAAATATACTCGAATTGCTATGTAATTTGATATACCTTTTTGTGGATCACTATGCATGATTGCTATTGAAAATGGAGTGTGTCTCATTTGTAGTTCGTTAACAGGGATACTCAAAATAATCCCGTTACATTATGGTCTGCGAGGAAAAATCATTTACAGAGTATGTTAATTATATTACACTATTTCAAACATATTTGAAATTAATATGCGTTTCTGAGATTGACTAAAACATGCTTTCTGTAGAATATGGCGTGCAAAGCATTTATCATTCATTTACAGGGTTACACAAAAATCTCGATTATATAAAACTCCAAAAGGGACAAATAGTTTGTAGCGTATTTTAAAGATTTTACGCTGTTTTAAATATAATGAAATTTATATGCATTATTGAGGTGTACTACAAGATGGTTATTGTTGAATATCACATACATAACAGTTATCGTTAATTTACAAGGGCACACAAAAGATTTCGGCTATAGTACTGTTGATGAAAGATATATGCTGGAAGTGCGTTTTCTGTTATGATATGCGTTTTTTAGTTCTAAATTTTTGAATATTGCGTTTTCTGTATAAATTTTACAGATAATATACAGGGCTACAGAAAATAATTGGTAACCCTACTGTGTATCTGCGGAAAATGCTAAAGAGTTTTTTTTTAATTGAGTCGTGCATATACCAGCTGAACTATATTTAGTATAATTAAGATATGTTTGTAGACAATAAATAAATTCATATACAGGGCTACGCCAAGAACAACATACATTGACGTCTGTGGATGGTGATTTCTGAAATTACTTTTTAAGTTGTGTTATGCTTTTTTTCTCGAATTAAATTTTAGTATGGTATGAGTCGTGTATAAAAATTTGTAGATAATATACAGAGCTGTACAGATTTATTCGAGTGTATTTCCTTCTATTGGTGGAAATTGCTGAAGGTAAATTTTTGATTATGTTATGTGTTTTGTAACTAAGCTGAATTTTATTACACTATGTAGTATATATACAGATCTTTGTATCATGTACAGGGATTCTGAAAATGATTCGAATACCTTTCCGGTCGTGGATGGTAATTGCTGAAATCTGGTTTTAAAACGCTGCAAAAAAAAGTGTTCATTTTACAGTATAATACTAGTATCCCAGCTGCCAGTATTATACCGTAAAATTAACAGTAATAAACAGTAAAATAAGCAGTAATACGCTGCTGCGCATGCACGGTAGCGTATTACTGCTTATTATACTGTTTATTACTGTTAATTGTACGGTATAATACTGGCAGCTGGGATACTAGTATTATACTGTAAAATCAACACTTTTTATTTTGCAGTGAATGCATTATAAGGTCTCGAAGTAGTTTACTGGAATATCTTCTTTTACCTTTTTAAATGGTAAAGGTTTATCATATTCTGGAAGGGCGGGAAAGTGTTTCATCTGTGCTTGACGCATGATTTTTCTTTCTTGTTTATATGTGAGGATGGACATCCTTGGATATGAGTTTTACCAAAATTTATTAATCATATATAATCAAAATTGTACGACTTTAATATTTCATTAAGATACAATGGATAAGCGTATGCTTTCTCGTGTAATAAATAATTGGATTTGTATTACAGCGGTAAATGAAAATTGAATAACGACGCTTTCTCTTTGCATAAGTTTATCTTTTTGTCATATAAGTTATTTATTACCATCCGATGCGATATCTTTTACCGGTTATTGAGCTATAAAAATCCAGCAATTTATTCTACCTTGTTTTACATCCTACAAGATTAATGCATTACACATTTAACAGAAAACACATCGCAGCCTTAATGGGTAATAAAATTTTCCATATCGATTACACAGGTTATTGTTTCTAATCTATTATATTTATACCGTAAAAAATATGAAATGTGTTTTTTAATATAAACGTACAGTTTGATTTTGCTATTGAGAAGTATCACAACTTTGATGCTCCGGAAGTTAAGGATTTTTAGGAAATTGTTTTTAAAAATAAATCTGAAGTGTTTATAAAAATCCAATTACACAGATTTATTATACATATATTAATATAGAAAATTGTATGTTTATTTTAGAGGATATATTAGAAAATGATGATTTGACAACTGATGGGCTGGATGGCTTTGAAAGAAAAGAGAATCAGGCTGTGGGCACTTTTCCTTATGTATTAGAACTTTATAATAAAAAGTTACTTTCAAATCCATTTAGTGGTTTTTGAGAACATTGCGGACATAATACATAAATGGCATAAAATATTTTTTTTTTCTTTGAAGTCGCTTAAATTTTTTTATTCAGGATTTTTGAGTAACGTTCATTATTGGCTATGGCAGTATTACCAGCATCGTCTAACACCAATGTCATTTTTTTCTTTGGGGTTATCAAAATTTACATTTTTGGGGAACGAGAGTAAGTTTATTTATTTATTTATTTTAATGAAACAGATATAATAAAAATTAAACAAATTGGTCTCACTCCTTCTAAGTTCACTGTTTGGGCGAGAAATGTAATAGATATGTAGCGATCTCATCTCATTTGAACAGTATAAAGCGAGTTTCTATCTGAAAGTAACTGGCTTGGTCTTTTGCTTGACACTAATGCTCTCGCCTCCTGTTCATGAGATCCCTGGTTCAAATCCCGCCAGCGCCAATCACCTCAGTGGTAACCCGGACGTGATAACCTTCAACAAAATGGTAAACCTGACGTCATTACGCCCAGTCACCATTGAGGAGATTGCTACCTCCGGCGGGAGTTGAACCAGAGATATCATGAACAGTAGGCGAGAGCGTTAGCGTCAAGCAAAAAGCCAAACCTGTTACTTTCAGCTAGTAACTCGCTTTATATTGTTCAAGTGAGATGTGATCGCTACACACTAAAATAAATCATCCCCTGCAAGAAATAATTCATCCCTTGAAAGCAGGCTTGGCCTTCTGCTTGACGCTGACGCTCTCACCTACTGTTTATGAGATTCTTGGTCCAACTCCTATCGGCGCCAATCTCCTCAATGGTGACCCGTACAAACACGCAACAACCTACACACAACAACGCAACTACCCGTACAAACACGTTTGTTGTTGACACGCAACAACAATCATCTCATAACCAACAGATGGCAGCACTAAATAAATCATACTTTGCAAACAAAGTGTGTGAAATGCTCACAGCACAAAGCCTGTCATACCGCACATCACATATGCGTACGACAGCATCACTAACAAGTGCCTATCGCTCGTCTGACGTCAACAAGACGTCTTCCTCACTGAGGATGGAGTGTGTAGCGATCTCATCTCACTTGAACAGTATGAAGCGAGTAACTAGCTGAAAGTAACTGGCTTGGCCTTTTGCTTGACGCTAACGCTCTCGCTTCCTGTTCATGAGATCCCTGGTTCAAATCCCGCCAGCGCCAATCTCCTCAGATATAACGAAATTATATAAAACTCTTAAAAGTTTTGTTAAAATCATAATTTAAATATCGCACGTAGGCTTTAAATATAACCCAAACAATTCAACGAATCCCATCGAAAATTTTGTGTGTCCCTGTAAACGAACTGTAAGAGTAACATACTTGATTAACGAATACATCCAAAATACTTGCAAGATAATGAATACACTGTTCCAATTAGGTTTCGATTGGTTCAGTATTTTGGACGTTACCATGATGACAAATTTTGCACGTTTTGCTTTTCTGTGTCTCTGCAAACGAACTATATGAGCTATATACTTGAATAACTAACTCATCTAAGATACTTGCAAGATAAATACACTGCCCAATTAAATTCGAATTAGTTCTGTATTTTGGACATTATCGTGATTGACGGAGAAACCTTTTTTATGCAGTGATTAATCTCCACGTGCAGCGAACGATTTGAAAGAACATGTTAAAAACCAGACCCCAATTAACTATAAGTACTTTAAGTGACAACCGCAGCTGAAAAACAGTGAATAAAACCAGAGACTGTCGAAACTAACTAATTGGAGAAATACTGCAGATGTCCCTCCTTCAAAGTACAGCTGTTTGTCCCGCGCGTGTGCACAGAACTCAAATAACAATCTCCCTTCAGTTTCCAAAATGTTTCCGAGCAGTTAAGACGCTCTTGTATATATATGATGTAAATATATTTAATATAATGTAAAATTGGAGCACTTATACGCAGCCTCCAAAATGCGATTTTAAACATGTACATCTAGCCAAGAATTATATTATATTCAAAGGAAAATGAATCTTCTGTTTATTTCACACAATTGTTATTTTCTACTAATACTTCTTATTCTTCCAATATAAGTGAATCAATGGATCAGATAAATATCGCTACAACACTTTGGATTACTACTGTGGGTATATTCAGCGCATAAGGAAAATCTCAGGTAAGCTGAACAAACTTCTTTAACATATCAAAAGATGAAAATGTATATTAAATTTGAAGACTGATTTAACTATTTATAAAAATAAGAAAATTTATTACGCTACCGACGGTTCCCCAACAGTGATGACAAACTTTGCATGTTTTATTTGTGTGTGTCCTCTGTCAATGAACTATAAGAGCTAAATACTTCATTAACTAACTCATCCAAGATACGTGAAAGATCAATACACTGTTCTATTTCTATTCGAATTGGTTCAATATTTCGGAAGTCATCTTGATGCTTATTTTTTGCTTTTGTGTGTTACTCTAAACAAACTAAAAAAAGTACATAACTGATTAATGAACTCATCTTTGACAATTGCAAAATCGATACAATTGTCCCAATTAGATTTTAATTGATTTGGCATTTCGGATATATATAGGGTAGGTGTGCCAGTAATGGACACCCTTCCAGTAATGGGTCATCTTCAAAGTTTTTGGTTTATAAAAAAATAACCAATAAAAATTTTGCTTTTAAATTTTTGTTTTCATAACTCCCCCTTGCATGTTTTCTAATCAAGGTTATTGTTGACACACACACACTTAATCAAATCAATCAGGAAGCAGAAAATAATGTTTCACAGTTCCACTGTTTTTCTGTGAAAATCTTAATGAACATGCTATGAGCTGGCTTCACTTAAATAATTTATATATTTTTATTTTCTTGAAATTGCATTTTTTTGTTTTGATAGTAATAGAAAAATTTGAATTTTATGTACTAATAGCGATTTACAAAATTTCATTTATTTTTCAGGTTTTAGGACTATCGTCCATCGAGAAAATTTACCAGTGTATTCATAAACATCGCCTTCCATCGTGATTTAATTACGACTGCAAATAAGCGCCTCTACCAATACATCGCTTGCCAGAAGTAATATGTCTGTGGTTTGTCGCCATACTTTACTATGACATGGTAAAGTATCTCATGTTACTTTATCATACATACTACTGTGGGCAAAAAATAGTAAGACTTTGTTCATAATTTTAAAATTCTTAATTTATTCTTCCAAATCTATTTCGTCCCCCTCAAAGTAATCCCCCCTGCCCCCAATACACTTGTGCTAACGTTTCTTCCAATCCTCGAAAAAGTTGTTAAAGTAAATTTCCGGTATAGCCTTCAATGCGCGTAGCGATTCACGTTTAATGTCTTCAATTGACTCAAAACGGTTTCCCCGGAGCGGTCGTTTGAGTTTGCTGAATAGCCAGAAGTCACACGGAACTAAATCAGGCGAATACGGTGGTTGCGGCACGATATTGGTTGAAAATTTGGCGAAAAACTGACGAAGAATTAATGCAGTATGCGACGGTGCATTATCGGTGCATCTTTCAAAATGGTTTTCACTGATCCTTCCGATATTCCAACGATGCCAGTAAGGTCTCTGACTGTTAATCGTCGATTCTCAAGCACCAATTCCTTGATTTTATTGATGTGTTGATCATCAGTTGATGTTGATGGCCGTCCTGGACGTGGTTCGTCGTTAACGCGTTCTCGACCCTCTTTGAATAATTTGTACCAATGAAAAACATTTTCTCGTGACAAACAATTATCACCGAAGGCCTTTTGCAACATTCTGAACGTTTCGGCACCAGAAATTTGATTCCGCACACAAAATTTTCTTTGTTGAATAATTTCACTCATTGTAAAAATCGCCGAATGCACTTTTTGTACTTCATAAAGACAAGCGTATACTAAACACTAATGATTATTTTGATGTGACATTTGGCACAGATGTCACTGACAGTCATACCAACCTAGAAAAAATATATTTCGACGAATGCGTTTTCGCGCGAAATTTAAATTAAAAAGTCTTACTATTTTTTGCCCACAGTAGTATGTATTAAGGAATAAAAGGCAGGACAGCAAATTTTTATTACACAATTGTGACAAAACAAATAATAATTAGTTTTCTTTTCACTAAAGCATAATAAAGGAATTTTACCTTACAAACATACTTCATAAAAAGTGTGTAATAAAAATTTGCTCTCTTGCCTTTTATTCTTTCATATATATGTATGATAAAGTATACAATATGGAAGTTATTAAGAATATAAAGTTTTCCATTTTTCTCACTAATTGATAAAACAAAATTCTACTATTTTAGTGTGTTTTACTTGAATAAAAGTCGGAGTTTTATTTTTTTTTATTTATATCATTTAAAGTTTGTTTTAGGACGTTTTCGAAATTTTTGAGTGATATTTTACATTTTCAGCACCTAAGGCATTATTTTGCATTTTCGGCATTTTTTTTTCTCTTTAAGGATAGAAATATTTTTAGTTTTATAGAGGGTTTGCAAACTAAAGTCTCTCTGCATTTAAATAGATTTTGAACTGATAAAATTAGAATTGTGAAACAAGCGCCTGCTTTTAGTAACACGACTATGCGCTGTATGGGAGTGATAGCAATGCCTCTAGTGAAAAATTTGGAAACTGCTTAGCCTGCATTATTTTTGAGAGTTGAAGCCTAAGTGTGTTATCTTCTAAACTACGTTCAATAAATCAAATGCAACTATATATAGAATGACGGATCGAAAAGTCGGCAAAAAAAAAAAAAAGTTATTTGTTTGCAATTACAGTAATTTTTTTCATATTTTCAAAGAAAATGAATTTTCATGGCGTCATTTTTCACTCACGAAACTTTTACGCTGTTCTGTGTTTAAGGCCTTATACTAACCTATTTTAGATAGAATTTTAAAACTTTTGAGCATAAGAAAAAGTAATTTTGAAGTATTGTAAAATATTTTAAGGTCGTAATCTAAGGTAGTTTAATACAGGATCATCGAAAAAGATTTGACTGATTCGAAAGAATCACAACTCTAAAAGTAATTGAGTAAACGCAATTATTTTCTTTCTAAAGTACTCTGCAATTATCTGAGACTTGTTAGATGTAGCTGTAACGTTGTGACATTCAGACGATGCGCAGAATCGATGATCTAAAAATGCAAATCGCACCACACATTCGCAACTTTTTTCGATGATTCCGGAGTGGAAAGCGTATATGTCTAAAGCTATTGGAGGGGGTATGGGGAAAATATCAATTAGAAAGTTCTTCAGCATCGTCGATTTAGTAGAAAAGGATCCACTATGTACACGAATAGCGTAAGCAAAAAGTGAAAATTATAAATGTGTTTGTGTGATTTACATTTTCAGATCACCGATTCTGCGAATCGTCTGAATGTCACGACTTTAAAGCATTACATCTAACAAATCTTGGATAATTGCCAAGTACTTTGAAAAGAAAATAATTGCATTTACCCAATTACTTTTAGAGTTATAATTCTCTCAAATATGTCCACCCTTTTTCGATGACGCTGTAGTAAGGTTGTAATATAAGGTCGTTTAATTGTAAAATATTCAATAATTTTTTGGAATTTTGATGCATTAGTTCGATTTTCCAAAGATATTTTTTCGATTTTTTTAGAGACAATTAAAAGAATTATTAAGTCAACAAAATAAGATCCCTAGAAATCACTATATTATGAGGGGATAATTAATTTTTATTTCATTAAACTGTCACTTTCTTAGAACCATAAAAGAAAAACTGTACTTACAGGATTAAAGAAGCAGAATATTTACAGGTTTCAAAATTTTGCACTTACCTAAAAAAGAAGAAAAATGTTAAAACCACATGTTAAAAAATGAACAATATACATTTATAAAATAATTAGAATATTTAAAAATTGGAATTAAAGATGTTTTGACTATACTCGGAGCAAAAAATAACAAAGTCAGTTTCATGTACATTTAAATAAGTTTTATATATTAAAATTTCAAAAAAAAAATTCAATATTTTAAATTTTTGTTTAAAACAAAAAACAAAAAAGATTATATTACTAATGTTAAAATAAATGATCAACGTAAAAATAGCACAAATAAAAAAAAAATAAAATGGGAAACAGTTGTTTCGGAACCCCTAAAGCTCCATATCATCATTGCCGAATTTAAAAGATTAAAAAACTGATTTAAATGTTTAAGCCATTTAAGTATGCTTGCGTCACCGCAAATTTATTTTAATATAACGGTACAAAGTTCAACCCACCTAATTTAAATATGTTACTAATGTATATAATACATCTATATAATAAAAAAAAGGTAAAAATATTAAAATTTAATAACGTTTTATAAACGAACTATTATTTTATAAGTAAGCCAAGGAATTGTAAACAAGAGTACGAAAATTTCATGAGAACATTTTAAAATTATGAATGCTTAGACAAAATCATTTCGTCATTGTTCTTTTTTATTCCTAAACAGCTTTAAAAAGTGCATCATGCTACAGTCGGCCAGAAAAAAAAGAAAGAGATAGACCATGCTTTTTAGTCTCCAAATTGTTCAAGGAAAAAAAAAACGGAAATAGCCATTTGACTGGAAATTTTGTCTTTTTCGATTTATGTTAAAAAAAAAAAAAAGATTAGAAGCCGTCTTCATACTCAAAATGTACCAAACTCTGAAAAATAACCTTAAACACAAAACTCTTTAAAAATTGCATCATGTTACAGTCGGCCAGAAAAAAAGAAAGAGAGAGACCATACATTTTAATCTCCAAATTGTTCCAGAAAGAAAAAAAAAACGAAAACAGCCATTTGACAGGAAATTTTGTCTTTTTCGATTTATGTTTTAAAAAAAATAAGATTAGAATCCATCTTCATACTCAAATTGTACCAAACTCTGAAAACAACCCTAAAAATCAAACTCTTTAAAAAGTGCATCATGTCGGCCAGAAAAAAAAGAAAGAGAGAGACCATGCATTTTAATCTCCAAATTGTTCCAGGAAAAAAAAAAAAAAAAAAACAGAAATAGCCATTTGACAGGAAATTTTGTCTTTTTCGATTTATGTTTTAAAAAAATAAGATTAGAAGCTATCTTCATATTCAAATTGTACCAAGCTCTGAAAAATAACCCTAAAAACCAAACTCTTTAAAAAGTGCATCATGTTACAGTCGGCCAAAAAAAAAAGGAAAGAGACCATACATTTTAATCTCCAAATTGTTCCAGAGAAAAAAAAAACCGGAAATAGCCATTTGACTGGAAATTTTGTCTTTTTTGATTTATGTTTAAAAAAAAAATAAGATTAGAATCCATCTTCATACTCAAATTGTACCAAACTCTGAAAACAACCCTAAAAATCAAACTCTTTAAAAAGTGCATCATGTCGGCCAGAAAAAAAAGAAAGAGAGAGACCATGCATTTTAATCTCCAAATTGTTCCAGGGAAAAAAAAAAAAAAAAAAAAAAAAAAAAAAAAACAGAAATAGCCATTTGACAGGAAATTTTGTCTTTTTCGATTTATGTTTTAAAAAAATAAGATTAGAAGCTATCTTCATATTCAAATTGTACCAAGCTCTGAAAAATAACCCTAAAAACCAAACTCTTTAAAAAGTGCATCATGTTACAGTCGGCCAAAAAAAAAGGGAAAGAGACCATACATTTTAATCTCCAAATTGTTCCAGAGAAAAAAAAACCGGAAATAGCCATTTGACTGGAAATTTTGTCTTTTTTGATTTATGTTTAAAAAAAAAATAAGATTAGAATCCATCTTCATACTCAAATTGTACCAAACTCTGAAAACAACCCTAAAAATCAAACTCTTTAAAAAGTGCATCATGTCGGCCAGAAAAAAAAGAAAGAGAGAGACCATGCATTTTAATCTCCAAATTGTTCCAGGAAAAAAAAAAAAAAAAAAAAAAAAAAAACAGAAATAGCCATTTGACAGGAAATTTTGTCTTTTCGATTTATGTTTTAAAAAAATAAGATTAGAAGCTATCTTCATATTCAAATTGTACCAAGCTCTGAAAAATAACCCTAAAAACCAAACTCTTTAAAAAGTGCATCATGTTACAGTCGGCCAAAAAAAGGGAAAGAGACCATACATTTTAATCTCCAAATTGTTCCAGAGAAAAAAAAAAACCGGAAATAGCCATTTGACTGGAAATTTTGTCTTTTTTGATTTATGTTTAAAAAAAATAAGATTAGAAGCCATCTTCATACTCAAATTGTACCAAACTCTGAAAAATAACCCTAAAAACCAAATTATTTAAAAAGTGCATCATGCTACTGTCGGCCAGAAAAAAAGAGAAAGACAGAGACCATGCATTTTAATCTCCAAATTGTTCCAGGGAAAAAAAAAACGGAAATAGCCATTTGACTGGAAATTTTGTCTTTTTCGATTTATGTTTAAAAAAGATAAGATTAGAAGCCGTCTTAATACTCAAAATGTTCCAAACTCTGAAAAATAACCCTAAAAATCAAAAAATCAATAGGCTATCAGAATTAGTTGTTCGCATCGAAACTTTAAGATTTTGGTGTAATTTCAGTATGAAGACGACCCCTAAGATTACTTTTTAAACCCAAAAATCTCTCTCTCTCTCTTTTGTTGTCTCTCTGTACATACATCATCTTTTACAGTATGTCCGTTTGTTTAAGAACATCCAGAAGTCAGCATACGATGAAACAATAATATTATTATTCATTTTGTTTCAAAATATATTAAAAAGCTTAACTTGCACTTTGTATTTCATATTCCAGGGATTATGCCTTTTAAAGCGATCGTTTGCTGATCTCATAAAAACCTTTTACTAATATTTCATCAACTTTATCCAATTTCAGGACATTTTTATGGAAAGCAACTCAAATAAATTAGTTCCTTTATACGAGTTTGTCAGTGACGAACTCCATGCTAATCAGCCTCGGCTAAACACAATTTTTTTTCTTCATTTCACGTAAGATTCTTATTACCTTTGACCTTTATATATTGTTACACAATGGAAAATAAAGAGAAGAAATTTTTCGATAAAAGCATTCGTGAAATATTTTCTAAATATAAAAAGCTTGTGTGATGTCAATTCAGAAAATGTCAATTTATATAATTTAAGTAACAAAATAAATTAATAAATAAATAAGAATGTAAGAGAAACTGCCTTTTTGAAGATTTTATTTACACATTAGAATGATTACGATAAATAAATATGTTTTAACTTTTAAGTTATCTTAAGGTCTTTCAAATCATAGCCTCAGTTAAGGGCGGGGTGGGTGAATACGCTTCACCCTATATTATTTTGAGTATCCTTTATGTTAGAAAAAAAAAAAAAAAAGAAAAAAAATTCCAATCCATAGGCAAAAATGCCTACTACTAAATAATGTAAATGAATTAAGATTTGAAGAATGTCTATAAGTATGCTTTTTTTTTTTTTAATTTTCAATAGCAACCTCCAATTTTGACAAAATATTTTAATCTATGTTACCAATTACGGCTAGATGAACTTTTGATATTACTATCATTGAAACTTTTTACCTTTTGTTAAATTAGTTTTACATATTTTTATTTATATTTTCTAAAATAATAATTTCATCACGCTGATTTTTTGTTTGAACATGCAAAACAAAAACCTAAAAATTAATATCCTGATTTTGTAATTCCCATAATTTTATGATTATAATATTCGATGGATATAGCAGCCCTTATTTCAAAAATAAAAGGAAAGAAAGAAATAGTGACTAAATGAGGAATGTTCCCGATTTCTAATCAACATCACTATAATCACCCCAAAAAAGTTATCTTTCCATGATCACGATGCTTTTGTCATAAATGTCACGAGGCTTTTCTGACGACTAAAAGCAATAAGTAACTCTGTCATTAAAAAAAAAAAAAAAAAAAAATCCTGCAAATTCATTTAAAAATGCGTCTGTTTATGAACACCCGAGGTTGACTTTATGATGAAAATTATTGCCTATAAAGTTAAAACACACCTTTCTAAAATATGACTTTCTGGTTAAAAAGCTTAAAGTGCACTTTAAATATCTTTCATATTTCTGAGGATTATACTTTAAAAGCAAACGTCGCTAATCCCGTAAAACCTTTCGTCATATTTCATCCACTTCGGTCAATTTTAGGACATTTACATGGAAAGCACCTCAGATAAATTAATTTCATTATTCGAGTTTGTCAGTGATGAACTTCATGCTAATCAGCCTCGGAAGAAAATAACTTTCATTCCCCTTTTCAAGTAAGCTTCTTATACATTTGACCTTGATATCTTGTTATACAAGCGAAAACAAAAGATATGAAATTTCTACGATAAAACGTAAAAGTATTTTTTGAAATATTTCTTAAATATAAAAAGTTCGTAAAACGTTAATCTTTCAAAAACGTTAGTTGATATATTTTAAGAAGCCGAGAAAAACAATTAAAACCTATTTTTCGTTGTTCAAAGGGATAACAGCAGTAGCGAAATCACATAAAAACACGGCTGATGTTGAAGCATCGTTATTTAATTTAATTTTACTTTATTTATTATTTATTTACGGGAGTTCAGTAAAATAATTTTTTTCATTAATTTGTTTAATTGTTTTGACAGTAACTGAACTAAATGTTGATCGTTTAACAAAAAATAAAAATAAAAAATACAATTGTTATGCAATTTCGCAAATAATAGCAAGCGAAACAACAAGAACAAGAACGAAAAATCATCGAAAAATCATCGAAAAATCAAACGAAAAATGTATCAGGCATAGATTATGAAATATTTTCTTAGTAGAATATTTTTTAAAAAATTCGTTTTTTCATACAATGAAAACATTTCTATAAAATAAGCAATTTAAAAAACTTAATCACTCACAAAAATCCATTTTCAGCAATTGCTGACCATATCCGATAATGTGTGCAAATTCTTTCATGCAGCTCTCTGTATGATTTGTAGAATTTATATACACCACTAAACACCACTAAAAATTAGATAAATTTTAAAATGCCACAGCGGAAAACCCACTTCCAGCAATTATCGATCTTAGTCAGTCCTGTAACCGAATTCTTTGGTGCGTCTCTGTGAATGTACATAAATGCTACACACTCCATAATCTATAGAAAACGTGTTGTAGTTCACCTTAGTGACCCGTTTTTATTTCATTATGTTTGAAGTATCATAACATCCTTAAAATGCAGTGCCAATGACCCACCGGCAATGATGTAACGGAAAACTTTAGTGTGTGCGGCACCCCAGCTGCCAGTATTATACCATAAAATTAACAGTAATAAACAGTAAAATAAGCAAGTAATACTGACAGCTGGCGTGCAGTATTATACTGAAAAAACAACACTTTTTTTTTGCAGTGTATAAATGCTATACACTTCATTTTCAATACCAAACATTCCATAGTAAACATCTATAAAATAAAAATGATTTTTTTTTATGGGTGTTTAATAGTGCCCAAAATGGACACACAGTGGTAACCAAAACAGGCATGGCCCATTTTGCGCACATACCTAAGAATCTTTCGACCCAAATTGGGTTTTATTTTTTTCTGTGTAAGTCAGGTTCACTACAAGATACTTACTGTACAATATGGCGTACATAGACATAGACTTTATCGTTCATTCGTATCATTTATATCGTAGCATTTATCGTTCTTTTACAGTGACGGGACACACAAAGTAATTCGGTTACAGTACTGTCTAATGAGTGATAATTGCTGGAAGTGCGTTTTTAGTTGTGATATGCGTTTTTAAATTAAATTAATTCTTTGCATATTACTTAGTGTGTATAAATTCCACAGATCATATACACAGCTGCACAAAATAATTCAGATACTTTTCTGACTATAGATGGTAATTGCTGAAAGTGAGTTATCGAATGTGTTATGCATCTCCAACTTGTTTACTTAAATATCATCTTAAGATGGTGAAATTTTGTTTCAGTATTCTAAGTGGCTTGGAAAGTGTTTCATAATCTACGCATGATATTTCTGTCTTGTTTTAAATAATGTAAGAAACATTTGACATGTGTACCGCTCTTATTAGAATGTACCCTTCATCATTCACATGAGCAGGGCTTGACAAATGCAGTCGCCAGGTCGCCATTGGCTACCAAGTTTTTTGATCTGGCGACCAAATTATTTAATCTTTCGGGGTGATTTCTGTAAAAAAACAAACAAACAAACAAAAAAAACATAAGAAATGAGCACAAATGGCGCTTTTTCTCTCCCTCATCCCTACTCGTGCGCGGTAAGCAGTGATTTCCCTCTTCTCTCGTACTTTTAATGAAAGAAGTAAATTTAAATGACATTTTCCAACTCATGCACAGAAAACACCATTCTTTTCAGCTATAGCCAGCTAGTATATGTCACATGATTAGAATGTGGGATGGAGAGGGGATATTTCAATTAAACAGTAAGAGATAGTGTCAATCCAGCCTCTGTGACATCTAAAAAATGACATCACAATATTAAAATCTGCTCGAGTTTTTTTTTTTTTTGTAAGTTTCAAATTTGATTTTTGTGTTTATATAAATTGTCAACATAATATAAGTGATTATAAATATAAGTTTCACTAGAAAATATAGTTTATATATTATCTTTCTAAATTATGTACTATTTTAAACTATGTAACTAATAATTCTAAACTATGATTGTTATTATTTTTTCTCAATTAATTCACAAAAAAAAAACTTGTGTTTTATTTTAAATCTATGACAGGAAAGAGGATGGGGGGGGGGGGGGGGGGTAAATAATTTTTGCTGGCGACTAGTATTTTTTTCCTGGCCACCAGATTTTATCAAATTTGTAAAGCCCTGCACATGAGCACCCTTCACAAAATTTCACTTAATAAAACCTCCATTATAAAATTAAATTGAATATAACAGACATACCCACAAAATTCATCGTAATTTAACAAGTTCCCTTCACAAAATTTTACTTAATAAAACAAGCCCTATAGTAAAATTCCATGCAATTCCGTGCAAGACATCTTCACAAAATTCAACATAATAAAACAGGACCCTTCACAAAATTCTATTCCATAGAAAACAAAATCTTCATTATTTATTTTTATTTTTCTAGGTTGGAAATGTGTAATTTGCAAACACAATGAGGTCACCAGAAAGAAACACATTAACAGGAAGACTTAAAAATATATATTAAATGCTGGGTGTGGATTAAATTTGATTACTAGGTTTGGTAATTCATTACTAAATTTTAAATTTTATTTTTCACGAAAATGTAATACATTTCTCAGAAATAACATTTTATTCACAAAATGAAAACCTAAAATTAAAAAAAAAAAGAAAAAAAAAAGAAAAAAAAAGATAGAAAAAGAAAAGAAAAATAAAAGAAAAGAAAAAGAAAAGAAACTTGCATTGATATGAGTTGTTTATGAGTATCTATAATTCAGTGTATGGTGAAGTAATAAAATAGCTACAAATTTAAAAATTATGTTTCTAGGATCTGTCTATCTCATTAAAAAGCTTAAAGTGCTCTGTAAATATCTTTCATATTTCTGGGGATCATACCTTTAAAAGCAACCGACGCTAATCTCTCAAAGCCTTTTACCATATTTCATCCACTTCGGCTAATTCCAGGACATATACATGGAAAGTAAATCAAATAAATTAATTTCATTATTCGAGTTTGTCAGTGATGCTATCAGCTAATCAGCCTCGGCTAAAAATAACTTTCATCTCCTCTTCACGTAAGATTCTTATTACCTTTGACCTTTACATCTTGTTACACAATCGAAAAAAAAAACCAGATCAAATTTCTATGTTAAAACGTAAAAATATTCTTGAAATATTTCCTAAATATAAGAAGCTGTTATTATGTCAATAAAAATCTTGTGTGAAGTCACATTTTGAGTACCAGAAGCATTGAACACACCTAAAAAATAATTATTAGTGGTCTTGCTTTGTTGCTTTTATATTGTAATGGCAAAATATTTTTAGAAACAATTAAGTTTTGAATGTAATATTTTTGGCTTCTTGATTTCTATATTTTATTTTTGAAAGCATATCAAAATTCCTTTTTAAATGTCGCATTCTTCCCGCCAAATTATCGTAAGGACTATTTTTGACAAAGGACTTTTTTATGACAAATGGTGATATCAAATACTCTAAAACATGCAGTAAATTTTGATTGTGTTATATATAGTTTTGAAATTATTAAAAATAGAATTTTATCGTGCATTTTATGTACGTTTTTTACCGTATACAGTTTTAGTACAAGTGTTAGTGAATTGTTGCTTGACAAGTATTACGGTCAGAGAATGATGAATACAATATTGCATTTCTAGTAATACAATGTAAGACGATTTATTTTTCATTAATTGTTGGTTTAAACATTTATTTTCAGTGCATTTATAATATATTATGTAAATTAAAATTACCTAACAATAAATGCAAGTATCAGATTTGTCTTAATTGAAAATGTATAATCTTGTTAATGCAATTTAAAGCTATTTTATTACTTTCTACTATCTATTCAAGAATGGATTCGTGTATAAAGTGAAGTGTTGGATTCCTGAAAAATTTCGACTTCCGATTTTCAACGGATTTATACGTTTTAGAAAGTCCTGAACACGATTTGAGTATTTCTAGAAAACGTCTGCCCGTGAGTCTGTCTGTCTGTCGGTATCTGTGTCTGTCTGTATATGACACAAATTTTGTGGGCGGTCTAACTCACGATCTACTGCGTAGAATAGGATGCAATTTCATATGACTTCTATCCTTATGTGAATTTGTACTGATTAGTTTTTGGGTAAGATCCCCTAAATGCGCGAATCAATGATTTGTTCGATTTATGGGGTGCTTATATCTACAGATTAGGTGCGCAAAATTCAACGAAACATCAAATCTAGAAAACTCTTTGGAATAGATATCTAAGAAGGGGTGCCGAAATTCAATGATTTGGTCGAAAAACGTGATGCTTATATCTTTCTAGCTTAAATGCACACAATTCAACGAACCTTTAGCTTTAGAATCCTTATCATGGGAATAAATTGTCATTTATTTTTGGTTGAAGATTTCTTTGAGAGGGTGCAAAAATTGGATTATTTATTCGAAATATGCGATGCTTATATCTGCAACTTAAATACACGCAAATACATTTCTTTTTCCTGCATTAAAAGTCTTCATTGTCCACAATTCCATAACAATATTATGCGTTTATATATATATATATATATATATATATATATATATATATAACCTACTTGGTAAATTGATGTAATTTCTTGTTTTATTTAAATAATTTAATTGATTTTATTTACATAGAAGAAAGTGTTGGGATGGCCACAACATACTATTTTTTTATTTCTCGTGTATTGTATTCAGGGTGACTTTGTAGATAATGTAAAATTATTCTTGTTTATCTCAATGATATAATGATACTCATTCATTTAAGTCTCATGTTTGCCTAATGCAGTATAAGAATGAAGTTTACCCAAAATGGGGCTTAATTAATAATTTTTGAATTATAAGTGGCAGTAAAATTTCCTCTAATGAAAATGGGAACCAAATACCACTTGACATAATTTCAACAATTACGCGAGCAAAGCCGTGGGTTTTACTTGTATGGAATATTTTACACTATCTTTATGAGTACTCAAAAAAAAATAAATACATAAGAAAATCTTAAAATAATATATGAATATGCCATATGGAAAACTTGAATCTAAGTAAGGGTGTAAAATAAGTTCTTAAGAAGGCAACTAACACTTACAAAGGGAGGATTATCCTCGTTTTAATAGACAAATACAAAAATACATCGGATTTCAAAATACAAACGTTTAAAAATCATTCAATATTTATTTTTAGGGAAATCTAAGTGTTTTAGAAAGCATCACATGTAATTTGTATGTTTACAAATTAAAAAAAGAATACCCATATTACTGTCTATATGTATGCGTTCAGGGAAAAAAACTATAACAGTTTTCTATCATTTAAAAGGAAAGCTTTCAAAATTTCATGCAATAAACTAAATTTGAAAATCTTCTTTACATTGTAACGTTACACTTATAAAAATCGTGCAAATTATCCTTCGTATCCAATTTGCTTTAGCCAGTGAGATCTGAGCCGTTAAAGTAAAATATAAAACATTTTCTTCATAAAAAAGCTTTTTGCAATAAGCTTAGGATAACGCTATTCAAAAAATCCATATAAATATTAAAATTAGCTGAATGCGTCGGTGGAATGCGAGAAATCTTATCTATTATTCAGGAGGGGAGAGGGGAGACCCTTTTGCGAAGTAAACACGTATTTTCAAATCGTCCAATTTGAAATGAACATTATAATTTGAGGCAGGAATTAAAATTTTATTGATACTTTATGAATATTTGAAGTGAAAGTACTTCAAGAAACTTTTTTGTGTTTTTCTTTATCAATACTTATTAATTAATATTTTTATTATTACATTAAAAAATTAAAGAAGAATCTATTTTAAATTAACATCAATGAAATATGGTTCTGAATATAACTTTTCTAAGACAACTGTTAAAATCTTTACGGATTTGTTCGTCTTTTTAGGTGCGTTCGTAATTACATAAAGGACTAGCTCTCATAGTCGTCGTCTAGTCCGACCGTCTGTCATATAACAGCGCAAAAACTATCCCACTGAATGGTTTGAAATTTAATATATATTATCGTTGTAGATTTTTGAAGAGTCATTTAAGATTTTATGAAAATCGAATCAAAACTTAAAAAGATATTAATAAAAGTTTTATTTATTCTATTAAATCCAATCGTACGTAATCTATAATAAAAGCGCAAGTCATGTGACTGAGGAAAACAAAATCTTCTTTCATATGCCAGGCGGCCATTTTTATTCAAAATTATTTTTTTCGGATAAAATTGCATAAAATTTACATTTTTAGAAAGATCGTTGAAAAAAATTGTTCTTTTGAGAGATGAGTTACATTAAAAATTGTAGATTCTGAGATAACTTCAGTGGAAATTACATTAACAACCGAATATCTCAATCCATTAGAGTAAATAAACACAGGAGACTCATTCATCGTGAGTCATAGAAATATTAAGCCATGGAGGTAATCATTCGCAAAGCAAGATCTCCATGGGGAATTTTACAGATCTCTCTGGTGTCAAAAAAATATTCGCATTTGTAAACGTTGCATACGTAATAGGAAAAACAAGAACGAAAAATCATGCGTCAAACATAGACTATGTAACACTTTCCAACGCTTCCAAAACAATTTTACAAATCATACCGTTTAATAAGCTAAAAGATAAATCTAAGTAATCCGAATACTTTTCATCAGCCCTGTATAGGATCTATAGATTTGTATATATACTACATAGGATGCTAAATTTTAGTTCAGTTAGGAAACGCGTAGAACAGTTTAAAATTCTCCGTCTGGAGTTAAATAATACGGAAATGTGTTCGCGAACTTTTGTGCTTCCCTGTATAGGATCTACAGAATTTATACACACCACGTAATAGACAAAAAGCGAGTTAAAATTAAAATCGCGTTCAGTAACTTAAAACGCACTTCCAGGAATTATTGTTATCAGACAGTAGAGAATTCTTTTGTGTGTCCCTGTAAATGAACGATGACTGCTATACACACAATATTCTGTAGTAAGCCTCTTGTAATGCACCTTATATAAATTTCAATGCGTTTAAAATAGGGAAACATTATTTAAATAAACCCAGACGATTTTTCTCCATAGACGTAATGTAACGGAATTCTTTTGACTGTCCCTGTAAAGTAACTATAAGTGCTATGCACACACTATTCCATATTAAGCTTCTTCTAATGCACCTTAGTGATATATATAAATTTCAATGCGTTTAAAATAGTGAAACATTATTTAAATAAACCTCAAGTGATTTTTCCCCATAGACCGCAATGTAATGGAATTCTTTTGAGTGTCCCTGTAAAAAAAGTATAAGTGCTACACACTTCCGTTGAAATAGGGAACATGCTATAGGTAACGACTATAACATATAAAAATTGCAGAGCAATCCGAGCATATTTGCGGGAGTTAGAGCACGGACAGACGGCCAGACGGCAGACGGCCAGACGGCCATACGGCCAGACAAACCGAAGTCATAAACACTTTTCAACTAGGTTGGAAAGTGTTAAAAAGGGCATGCTCATTTCGCTCATAGCAGACGATATAATTCATTTCACTCAAATAATAAACATGATTTTTTTACATTGTGAAAGTTATATGATAAAACGAACGCGCACCTCCTATGTCACGTTTAACGTACAATTTCCAACTTGTTAACGCTTACCAACATAGTTGAAAAGTGTTTATGATTACGATTGATCTGTCTGCGGTCTGTCCATGGTGTAACTCTCGTAAATAAACTTGGATTGCCATGTAATTTATATATGTTATCGATCTTTACTATGGTATGTTCGCTATTGAAAATGAAGTGTGTAGCATTTATAGTTCGCTTGCAGGGACACTCAAAAGAATTCCGTTACATTACGGTCTGGGGAAAAATCGTCTGCGGTGTATTTTAATGATGTATACTATTACAAACATAACGAAATTGATATAAATTTCTCAGGTGCATTAAAAATGCTTCTGTGCTTCTGTAGAACATGGAATGCAAATCATTTATCCTTCATTTACAGGGTCATGCAAACGAATTTATTTACATTATGGTCTACGAGGGAAAACTGTTTGCACCGTATTTAAATGATGTTACACTACTTCAAAAATCATGACATTGATATACATTACTCAGGTCTACAACAAGATGCTCGCTGTTGAATATGATATGCATAGCATTTATCGATCAGCTACAGGGACACACAAAAGATTTCGGTTACAATACTGCCTATTAGCAATAATTGCTGAAAGCGAGTTTTCAGTTATAGTATGCCTTTTAAATTTTAACTGCACTTTTGCATACTACCTGGTGTGTATACATTCTATAGATCTTATACAAGGCTACAAAAAAGAATTGGTAAGCATTACTGTGTACAGGCGTAAAATGCTTAAAGGCTGTTTTTAATTGAGCTATGCATTTTCAGGCTGAACTAAATTTAATATACTAAGAAATGTTTGTAGAATATAAATAAATTTATATACAGGGCTGGATACATTGCATTCTGTGGAGGGTAATTTCTGGAAGTGTGAGTTTAATAGTATTATGCGTTTTTTTTCATGAATAAAATTTTAGCTAAATTTGTAGATAATTTACATGGCTTTACAAAAGAATTCGAGTACAATTTCATGTATTGGCAGAAATAGCTGAAGGTTAATTTTTGACTGTTATACTTTTGCTAACTAAACTAAATTTTAGCATAGTATGTAGAATATATACAAACCTATAGATCCCATACAGGGCTGCACACACACACACACAAAAAAAAAAAAAAATCGGGTATCTTTCCGGCTATGAACGGTATTTGCGTAAATCCGGTTTTCAAATGTGTCAAGCGTTTTCTAAATTGTTTACTTAGATACCTTCTTTACCTTATTAAACATTGAAGTTTTGTTAAAGTATTCTCGAAATGTTGGAAAGTGTTTCATAATCTATGCTTAATGCATGATTTTTTTTCTTTTTTGTTTAAAATACACCAAATATTCTAATCGCAATGTTTTGAAGGTGTAACGTTCTCAATAAGAATTTTTGTAATAAGTTCATAAGCAACTGATTAGTTGTTATTTTCATTTTTTTTAAAAGCATCGATATAAAATTTTCTAGAATACTATGATTATGAATGATTCTTCAATTAAATTAGATTATAGATTATTCTTCGGTTGAAAAATTTCCTACTGTCGTCACATGAGTCGCTAATATTTATATTTGTAGGAACATGCGTAATTTATAAGTATTTTAAATATGTTATACGTAATGTAAGTTATTGTTTTACTTAACTACACTGCAAAAAAAAAGTGTGCGCGGCAGCGTATTACTGCTTATTTCACTGTTTATTACTGTTAATTTTACGGTATAATACTGGCAGCTGGGATGCTAGTATTATACTGTAAAATCAACACTTTTTTGCAGTGTATGCATGTATTTTTGTATTGTAATATATAAGTATTATTTTGAAAACTGCATACTATGCAATTTATATTTTACAGGTATGCTTACAATTTAAAACAAACGTTTAGACTTAACTCTGCATATATCCAGGAAAGAAATGGTAAATAATAAATTATATTTTTTTCCCAAAATTCAAACAAACAGCTTTTAAAATTTTATAAAATACCCTAAATCAGTAAATCTATTTTACATTAAAACGAAATATTTCAAAGTTCAAACGAATTACCGTTAATATCAGATTTGTCTAAGCCACTGAAATTTGTGCAGCTAAGAAAAAAGTGGAACATTTGCATAAAAAAAAAGCCTTTTGCAATAATCTTAGCGAAAGAATTTGCTAAAAATCCACATAAATATTAAAATTGGATGAATGCATCGGCGGAATACAGAAAATGATAATCTATTATTCAGAAGAAAAAAAAAACATATTTTTGGACAGATATGGATGTACTTTTAAATCGTCCTCTTTGAAATGAGCATCGCTATTTGAAACAGGAATTAAATTTTATTTCATATATTCTAAAGGAAAATATTTGAAGCAAAATAAATAGTTTATGCTTCATTTATTATTTATCTTTTATCTCAACATTTTGAAACATTAATGCTTCAGTTATCTTAATTTTGTTTCTCCTTTACTTTAACTAAATTTAATCATACATATTATTTCTGCTGCCAACATCCCTTTTTTAAATCACACACACAGAACGCACAACGATAAATGAGACATCCTACAAAAGATCTTTGAAGAAGCTTCTGACATAATACATTCACATATCGTTAAAACATATTGTTTCATTAAAAACTGCTGTTAATTAAAAAATAATGAACAAACATTTCAACACTGTTTTTAAAAATGAAATGAATGGGTTTTTTTCCCCTCAAATCAATGTTGTAACAAAAAGAAAATACCGTATTACATCTTGCTCAACAATGATTATAAAAAAATAATAATAATAAATAGTACAAAAATAGATAAAGTGTGACGTCTCCGCACAGGTTTATATATATATATATATATATATATATATATATATATAATTAAAAAGCAAAATTGACATTGAAACTTTTAGAAGAAAAATATATCATCGATCGATTGAAGCAGCGGTGGTAATTCATGTCTAGCTCACTTCAAGGTATGTTTTGTTGTATTATAATAAATTGTACTTTAAATTCATTTCAATTTATTTTCCTTTGCTCCGTGTTCTCCGACCCCCCCCCCCCCCCCCGAAGCAGATTACGTTATCCTCCTATGCAGTTAAAATATGATTGTTTTTATTTACTTTTTTTTTTCGTGCGTGCTTCTTGCTACATTTGTTTAGTTTTGAATGCCACTTTGAGGGAGTAAATGAATGCTATTCTGGCTTTACTGATGTTGTTTGCAGATATCTGTATCCGTAATTTTTCTTTAAAAGTTTTAATCTGTGTCTAAAAAATATTAGATATTGCAAAAAAATATATTAGATTGCAGTGCAAAACCCTCGCATGGGTCCACTAGTATTTTTTATTATTAACAAGAATTTAATGACTAATCTACTTTAGAGTAACAAGCCAAATGTGCGGTTATGAAAACGGCTTTTGTAAGAAGTCTTTTTATGTCTTTATTTGACACTAGCAGAACCCGCGGCTTTGCTCGCGTAATTCTTGAAAAATGCCAAGTGGTATTCGTTGGCCTATTTTCATTAGAGAAAATTTTACTGCCACAGATAATTCAGAAATTACTAATTAAACCACACTAATGTAAAAAAAAAAAAAAAATCGAAAATTTAGAACTTTTTCGCTTTTTTACCCCCCCCCCCTTCCCCCCTGTGGTAGTGACACCGACATAAAATATAGCCTACGTTACAGCAGGGACTGTTACCATCACTTTTGAAAATGGTTCTGTAGTTCCAGAGATTCCATAGAAATTGTAATTTAGAATGTTTTTAGACCACTTTTCGCTCATCTCACCCTTTAAAATTTCGAATGTTTTTAGAATTTGTTCTTAGAGAAGATTTACATTTTATAAATAACAACCACGCCAAATTTCACGTTTCTAGTTCCTTCAGTATTAAAAAAAATCGAAATTTTAGAACGTTTTTCGCTTTTGCACCTCCCTGTGGTAGTGGCACCGACAAAAAATATAGCCTATGTTACAGCAAGGACTGTCACCATCAATTTGCCACCATCACTTTTGAAATCGCTTCAGTAGTTCCAGAGATTACCCCCTACAAACAAACAAACAAAAAACAATCTTTACTACTTTATAATATTAGTATAGATTTGTTTATTCGTCTTAGAATGCTGAACTTTTCGTATCGCAAAGTTTTGACATATGCCTACTTTAGTATAAGGTTAAATGAATACATAAATACTAGTACACTGCAAAACTAGTCGGATGTGCCAATCCCAAAACTTTCTTCTATCTCAATCATGTTAATACTTCTAATTTCGTCCTCACATCGTCAATAAAATCAATTTTTTTCGTCATTCTGTTGTACGTCAGCTGCTTGCGAATCATCGGGTTACCGGGATGCAATCAACTGATGTATACTAAACTACGAAAAGTTCTTTTGGCCTGTACCGACCGGAACAGATAGCTTCCCTATTCCTTGATTTTACGATTTTAGCTAATTTTACTGGAAAACACGAAGCTAAAATGCGTAGAACCCAATTAAAGAAGATTCATTCCCAGTTCTCGTCAACATTGAATTTGAATGAGAATATCGCCAAATTAGTCTTCTACAGCCAAGTTGGCTTCATTTGTGGCAACCTATTTTTGTCGCCAAATTTGGCAATATTTCGTCAATTGCCGCCAAGCTTGGCGAGAATTTGACGTTGGCGAATATAAATATATAGTGTTAAGCATTTAAGAATAGGAACAATGGTTACAACAATGAAAGAAAATTTGCTGAAACCCTGTTAACTAAAACTCATAAATTAAACCCGTTTATGGATGAATTCTGCTGCCTTGTTTGAAAATGTCAACCACCCTAAAATTTCAAACCGCTATATCTCCGCCATTTTTTAATATAGAGACAAAACAAAAACTGCTCCGGATTCTCCGGATCAAGGCCGAACATTTAACGGAAAAAACTTTTAGGATTTCTAATTTTTTTATACATCTTTTTGAATTTGAAATCTTTAAATGGCTATCACAGCGCCCCCTTTCGGCGGAATATCCCCACATTCTAGTAGGACCTGCTGGCTACAGCCAAAAACATATTAAAAAATTTTGGTTTAATTATCTGCATAACATCATACACTTTTCGATGATACAATAGTGAAAATCGAACAAAAATCGCGATGGCAGCGCCCCCTTTCGTCGAAATATCCCCGAATTCAACTTGGACCTGCAGGCTATGGTCAAAAACATAGAAAAAAAACGGTTCAATTATCTGCATAAATTCATACACTTTTCGATGATGCAATAGTGAAAATGGAACAAAAATATCGATCACAGCGCCCCCTTTCGTCGAAATATCCCCAAATTCTGATAGAATCTACTTGCCTAGCCAAAAACATAGAAAAAACATTAGGTTCAATTTGAAGCATAACTTCATACACTTTTAGATGGTACAATAGTGAAAATGGAACAAAAATATCGATCACAGCGCCCCCTTTCGTCGAAATATACCCAAATTCTGATAGAATCTGCTTGCTATAGCCAAAAACATAGAAAAAAAATTAGGTTCAATTTGAAGCATAACTTCATACACTTTTCGATGATACAATGAAGACACACAGACGGACAGACGGACGGACGGACAGACGGACAGACAGACATTTTGTAAAAACGTGTTTTTCGGAATCTCTGACCCCTAAAACGTGTAAATCCGTTGAAAACCGGATGTCGAAAAAAATTTCGATTACAATACTTTCTTCTATTATAGATAGAAGAAAGTAAAAAGTGTTGATTTTACAGTATAATACTGGCAACTCGGGTGCTAGTATTATACTGTAAAATCAACACTTTTTTTTGCAGTGTGGTGTCATTTTATACTGTAAAGAAGCATTTTAAATTATGTATATTATAAAGCAAAAACATGTGTTTCACTAACGCTGACGTTACGATGGTGGCGATATCCGACACTATTATCACACGTGTTATCTGCATACTTCCACTAAATATTGCATAATTTCAATTTTTATTGCATGAATTGAATAGAAAATCGATTGGATTTCCGTGCTTGGGAAGATCTGGTTCTTGAACTTTCTTCATTCCTCCCCCCCCCCCCCCCCCGAAAAAAAAATATTTTTTTCGTAAAATTGGAAAATGGCTGAACTAATTCCTTTGAAACATTATATATAGATAGATTATAAATGAGATTAGAGCACACGCTGCTTTTTAAACAAGTAGTTTTTAAATAAATTTCAAAATTTTATTATTTAAATACATAATTGACATCTTTCATATAAAATACTTCTTGGTTTAGTTGGAAGATAATCTAAAAAAGTTTATTAAACGTAAAATATATATATATATATATTATAGTTTTTAATTAAAAATGATTTTCACGTATGTTCTATGTACCGGGATGTACTCTGTAACCCAGTTAGCCCAAGTTAGATTATCTGGTGTACTCGTGTATTAATATGCAAATGAAATGCTGGGGAAAATTATAGATTTACTGTCCATTGGGGAATATTTCGATAATTAAATTTCTTTGTTTGCATTCATAGATACAATGTGGATTACATATATTGGATGATTACAGATTTGAAGATGGAGTTTTACTGTATGTATTTTTATATGGTAGTATAAATTAATATCGAATGAAATTAGCACTATGGGAAAATGCGCTTGAGATTAAAATATTGTTAGTGGCAATATATATTTTTTATTTATCAAAGTTCATAATTTCTAAAAAATCGTTAAGAATACTATTAACAATTCTTTTAAAGTAATCTACTAGACGGAAAAGTTAAATTTTAAGTACGTACAGTCGACAAAAAGAAGAAAAAAAAAAACCTACTAATTTAGCCACAAATCAGTGTATACAAATGTGGCTGCTACCAATCGATAAGAAATATTAATACATACAAATGAGTGAAAAACCATGATGTCATGAAATACAATAAATGAAGGCAATAAAAATACATACAAATGTCTATTAATTAATGTTATATGTAATTTTTACGTAATGATACATGTGTTATAAATAATGTTAAAAAAATATTTTAACAGTCTTTAATAAATATAGGAAAAACAAAAATAAACCGCAGCTCAAAATTCATTGGCTACAAAATTATTGGGTAGGAACAATATTCGAAATTAAATGCTTTAAAATTATCATATGTTTCTCATACAGGGTAATTAAAAAAAGATGGCACAGACTTTAAGAAGTGGTGCTGCACACTACAACAAATAATTTTTAGAGAGGAAACGAGGGTCATAATACATTAATTAAGCGAAAAATACAGGATGTGTTATTCGAATCCGAATTCATTTGTTTATGACTATAGAAATAAGGAAAATATTTTAATGAAATTTGAAACAGACTTTGTGTGAAATGTAAGAATATCAGGAGAAATGGTAGAAGTGCTTACCATCTTTAATCCAAATAGCGCTGAACTAGACGCTCCACATTTCTGAATGGTAGTGACAGTACATACGGTTCCACTTAACGAAATGCTGCACATTTCCATCGCTTTTCATGATATCATGGCATTTCACTCAAAGCAAAGTAAGTCTGTTGACAATTGCTTTCAATTATGTTTATATCAGTTAAAGTTATGAATAATAGTTATGTTCGGATTGGAGAAAAACATAATGTAATTTTGAGTGAAAAAAAAAATGAACTACGGTCCTAATTTCCTATTAAAAAATGTTTGTTTTTGGTGTGCACTACCCCCTTTAAAGGTTTGTAAAATCTTTTTGAATCCCCATTTGCTTACAGTTATGTTCACAAACTAAAAAGAGTATTTAGAGTAACTAGTATGCATACATACACGAAAAGAAAACAAAATAAATTATACCTTTTTGCCATTCAAAAATAAAATAAAATAAAATAAAATAAAATAAAATAAAATAAAATAAATAAATAAATAAAATTCTTTAAAATTTTATAAAATATTCCAAGGATGTAAATCTATTTTACATTAAAAGGAATATTTATTATTTATTTCATATTTCAAAAGCCAAACAAATCTGCGTCCGTATCAAACTCGTATTATCCAATGAGATTTGAGCCGTTAAGTAAACAATGAAATATATGCGTTTTCGAAATTCTTTTTGCAATAATCTTAGCTAAACGGTTCTAAAAAAATCCGCCTATAAATATTAAAATGGAATAAATGCGTCGGCACGATGCGAAAAATCTCATCTGTTATTCAGAGAAAACATTCTTTTAGGAGGTAAACATATATTTTTTAATCGACCACTTTGAATATTGCATTAAAACTTGAAATAGGAATTAAAATTTCATTTGATACATTTTAGGATATTTGAAAGAGAAAAAAAAAAGAAAGAAAGAAAAATAATGCATCAAGCATATATTATGAAACACTTTCCAACACATTCCGAATATTGTAACAAAATTTCGCCGTTTAATAGGGTGAAAGACGATGTCTGCACTGCACAAAAAAAATTTGTTGATTTTGTAGTGTAAGTGAGTAATTTGGAAAATGCATAACACATTTGAACACTCAATTTCAGAAATTATCATCTATAGTCAGAAAAATATCCGTATTCATTTCTGCAGCCCTTTTATGATCTATAGATTTGTATATATACATAGCATGCAAAATTTAGTTCACTCAGGCAACGCATAACGCAGCTGAAAATTCCCCTTCAGCAATTTCCGCCAATATGCCGAAATATACTTGAATTATTTATTGCAGCTCTGTATATGATCTATAGATTTCATACACACCAAGTAAAATTCCAAAAAATTAGTTAAATCTAAACACGTATACCACAATTGAAAACGCACTTCCAGCAATTATTGCTCATAGACAGTACTGTAACTGAATTCTTTTATGTGTCTCTGTAAGTGAGGTAAATGCTATGCATACCATATTCTGTAGTAAGCATCTTGCAGTATACCTCACTGATTTATATAAATTTCAATATGTTTGTAATAGTGTAACATCATTATACTGCAACCGATTTTGCTCCATAGACCTTAATGTAATAGAATTTTTTTAATGCTCTTGTGAACGAACTATAAATGCTACACACCTCATTTTAAATAGTGAACATGCTATGGTAAACCTGAATAACATATTTCAATTATGTGACAATCTGAGTATATTTACGCCAGTTGGAGCACGGACATACAAACCGAATTGATAATCACATTTCAACTATCTCGGAAAGTGTTATAAATAGTATATTTTATATTTATCTTTTATGCCGTCATTTATTAATATTAATGCTTGAATTATGTGCTTTTATTTTCCGTTTTCGTTAACTATTCATATTTTATAATAATTTCATTATTTCGTTTAACAAAAATAATCAACAGGAATATTAGGAATAATCTGCTAAAATTCTCAGTAAAAGTAGTAGCAATCAATACATAACCAATATTGAATACGATTTGAATAAGCAGCGACTTGTTTTACCTTTTCATGTTGGATGAATAAATACCTTAGAACGGCAACTGGCTTGTTTTTTTATGGAAAAATCACCGGATTGTTAAATTCATTGCCTTGCTACACTCACGCCTGATTGTCTGGATTAAAAATACGACTGCAAACAACCATCTTGTGTTTTCACTTGGAATTTCTGATATCATCTATTAGCAAAATTTCACGCAACTTGACTGGATCTGTCGACTGAAAAATAATATACCCTTTCTTTCACATGCCGTCAGTCTTCCATGAATTTGCTGCCTCCACACCAACCTTTAATATATATATATATAACTCCAACCAGGACCCGGGGATTGCGATTTGAAAATGTGTGAAATAATCTGCTAAAATTCTCAGTAAAAGTAGTAGCAATCAATACATAACCAATATTGAATAAGATTTATTTTTAGAACTTTATTCTCCGCTGATTTTTTCCTCCTGGATAATGTCTTGGATTTTAGCCGAAAGCGATCGGAGAGAGTTTTTGTACTGTTAACATCTAGGGTTTTAAATTTTTTTAAAACCTTTTTGTATATATTTTCATCAAACACCTATTTTAGTAAATTTCAATGAATCGTTTTCATGAATGTTTTCATATTTTATGTAGTAAACAAAGGTGAATCTATCTTTTCAATTATACTTTACAAACTTATTTAATTGCTCTAAGTTGTTTTTTAAACTAATAGAATAGGTGGGTAATCTAATGGTGAAATGTCTGGACAGTGCACTGGATGTGGTAAAATCTTTCATTTGAAATCGTTTATGGTTTAGCCGGCCACGGAACTTTAATGTGCTCTAGCGTTGACGTGCTGTAATATAACTGGTCGAAGCCCATGTGCAATATAAAGGCTCTCATTTTGTATTATTATTATTATTATTATTATTATTATTATTATTATTATTATTTTTTTTTTTTTGCCAAACGATTTAACTGAAGAAATTAACATTCACCAATAACAGTTTCTCTTGGTTTGAGGAGTTCGTAATGGAGATCATACTGTACAATACCCACCAAATACAGAGCATTATTTTTTTTACTATATTCAAGTGTAATATGTTACTCAAATAATCTGTTTGTAGATTACGATCACTTGTGTTCATATGTACAAGAATTAGTAACATTATGTGTACTCTACTTGAGATAATGCCGTCAATCGAAAACGGGCAAAAGTTTGTTGTATACCTAATATCCCTGATTTTAGGAACTATATCTATATTAATAAGATAAAGATGTTTGTCTCTCTCTCTGTGTGTATCTGTTGACGATGGCTAGGGAAATCCATTGCATTCAGATTTGAATAAACAAACAGATTAAGACAGACCCAAATGCACCTGAGACTCAGAATGAAATATAGTCATCGAACGCTGAGTTTCAATTTTTCTTAGTTTCCAACGTTATGATACCTTCCACTAACGTCCAAGGAAAACCTATTTCTTCAAGCTTAGAGATAGTACCCGTTCCGTTTTTTCTGCATTTTAAAAAAGTCTTTCCGGCTTCTACCGGGAGGAAAAGGTAGCTTTCATAGAGCATATTGTCAAAAATTCAACTCATTTTACTCAAACACCCCAAGCTCAAATGCTTGGAACCTGATTGTAGAAGATTCAATCCATGTTTTCGTTAACACTGAATTTGGATGCAAATTTCAGCCTGAGAGTTATAGCATAACAAAAATCAGATCCTTTCAAAATGTCAGCCACCCCATAATTTCAAACTGCCATATCTCAGCCATTTTTTTAGATAAAGCCAAAACAAAAAATGTTCCGGAATCCTTGTATCACGATCTAACACTAAACAGAAACTGTTTCCATTTATAATTTTTTATACATCTTTTTGAATTAAAAAAAAATATTTAAGAAATTTAACTGGCTGCCATTTTGAAACAAGATGGCGCATGAAGCGGGCCAACGAACTCGGTCGAGACCTTGGTATGTTCTGTACACATGATCAGTCACATTCATATAGGTTCATAAATACGAGAGTTACAGCACAACAAAAATCAGATTGTTTCAAAATGTCGGCCACCCTATAATTTCAAGCTGCCATATCTCAGCCATTTTTTACGATAAAGCGAAAACAAAAATGTTCCGGAATCTTTGTATCACAATCTAACACTAAACGGAAACAACTGTTTCAATTTATAATTTTTTATACATCTTTTTGAATTTTTTAAAAAAATTAAAAAAATTAACTGGACACCATTTTGAAACAAGATGGCAGATGAAATTGGCCAACGAATTCGGTCGAGACCTTGGTATGTCCTATACACACACTCAGTCACATCGAAATCGATTCATAAATAAGAGAGTTATAGCATGACAAATGTCAGATATATATATATAAATCAACATTTGAATGGAGGATGGTTTTTGGGTCTGGGAGTCTCGATCGGTGAAAATATACCAAATTTTTTTGGAATTGTTTTCCTCCGAAACGGCTGCAATAGGTAGTTTTTTGTAATGAAAGCTACCTAACAGCAATCACCAGGCCACGGAGTTACCAAAAGAAAAAGAAAAATACGCCGTGTTCACTCTCAGGCTTTGATAGCCTGTGAGCTAATAAAATATTGCAGTAGGGTTATGTAAGATGTCAGCATTTTGTTTAACTGCGATTCTTGATTTTAGTTAAAAATACCAGTAATGCGAGCTGTAGACATCCAATCGAGGCAGAAATCATCTAGCATTGATGTGTAAGAAGCAGGTTAAATATATGGTGTGGGTCTCATTCATCAATACAATCTAGTTCCATTGTTTATATTTGAACAAGATTGTATTGGAGATTGTAACCCACTCGATATATTTAACCTCCTTCCTTTGCATCAATGCTGAGTGATTTCAGTTTTGGCCTCTTTAGCGCACTTATTGCTTTCAGCGCTATCTATCGCTACTATTTTAAACTAAAACCAGGAATCGCATAATAAAAAAACTCCTGGCATCATACATTACTCTCCTGCAAGAATTTTTTTAAATATCTGTCACCGTTTGGAAGTTATTGAATTTTAAAATCAGTCTGTCCATTTTAGGAACCCAGTATATTACAGTAAGTGGTGGAAGTGGCCATCATCCCCATCCAGATTGCGTTGAACTGGATGCGACGTATTTCAGAATATAGTGTACACTGTATAAAAAGACAGATGTTTCTTAATCTAAGAAAATATAGTATAACCATGAACGAAAATATACACTAACTTTTTCCGAGTTACTAACCTTTCAAAAAACGTTCTTTATCATTAGAAACATCAGAAACCAGTATATTTTATAGATGTAAAGAAGCATTTATAAAAACCAAGTTTCTTTTTATGCACTGATTTTCATAAACGTTTCCGAGTAATTTTTATTGTGTATTTGTCGGTTTTCTCAACGCGGAATGTAGATTTTTCGGATGCTATCAATGCTTAATTAAACATTTTCATGTTCAACAAACATGTTTTACAGAAAAACATGATAAATTAACAGCATTAATAATTAACATTAAAATCAATATTATTTTGTTACTCTTGCATTTATAAATTCCATTACGCAGCTACAAAACTCCAAATTGTACAATATATACTAAAAAATTGAATAAATGTCTTCGGTTTCAATAATTATTTATTTTTTAAATTATATTACACTGTTAAAAAACAAAATTCGTGATATAATGGAAAATATATTGGCATCAAAGTTGCCATCCATTCTCCGTTTTTTCATAAACCTTTTTTTTAAAAAATATTCCTACGTTTTCAAGATGGAAATTTTCCGCTATTCAAACGCAAAATTTTTGCTTTTAGAAATAAATGTGAGTAATAACGCAATGTTTAAGAAAAATAAATCCAAATAATGTACTGCATAAATGGGTGGCTCAAAAGTAGGTACACAGTAACTTATACAGCAATATTTTTAATACAGGTTTAATACAGGTTTAATTACATATATAGTTACATATTTAATCTAGAAGATGCTCAAAATGTCCACCTTTGGCATTGATGTATTCCTGCAACCTGACCCCGACACTCTCACACACAGTTTGACATAAATTCCGGTTAGAACGAATTTCCTTAAACGCATTATCGATGAAACTCTTCAACTGTCGCACTGTGGCGGGTTTTCTGAAATAAGCCTTATCATTTACTACTCCCGAAAAGAAGAAATCCATTAGAGTTAAATCCGAGGAACGTGATGGCCTCTCAATGCTCCCCCGTCGCCCCATCCAATGATGCGGGAATGCCTCATTCAGGTATTCACAAAAGCCAAAGAATAATGCGGTGGGGCCCCGTCCTGTTGAAAGAACAATTCCACGGAGACTTCGATCAACATGTCCAGATACTTGGGGCCATCAACGGTTCCATCGAAAAAGTCAGGACCCACGACACCAGCGCAGGATATGCCACCCCACACTGTGGCGCCTGGCTGATTCAATTGTGTAGTCATAATGACATGTGGGTTTTCATCAGCCCAGTACACAGAGTTATGTCTGTTGACGTGACCAGAGAATTTAAAACAGGCTTCACCTGTCCACACGATTTTCGAAAGCAGGTCTGGTTGTTCAGTCAGTTGATTGAGCATTATATCACAGAACTGTAGTCTGCGGTCTGGATCGTCCTCAAGAAGGCCATGCAACAGTCTTGGGCGGTACGGCTTAAGGTGCAGCTGGTGCAGCTGGTGCATCAGACGTTGTAACGATGTCCTCGGGATACCCAACTCCCGAGACGCTTGTCGCGTGGACTTCTTTGGACTGTTTACGAATGTAAGTGCTTCATCTCATTTTCCTATGTCAATGTCGTGCGCGGTCGTCCAGACTTCGGTGCATTGGCGACGGAACTCGCGGTCTCAAACTTGTCTCTGATGCGGTAAATCGTAAGACGTGACGGAAGGGCAAATGAATTTCATTTTCCCACATCCTACTCTCTGTATTTTGATACTTCCAGTAGGTCTTAAGGATCCATCGTCGTTGCTCCTCGCTCAGATTTCGAGCCATCGTTTACCCTAGAAACAAAAGAAAGGACACAATCCATTATGTATATGTAACTGCATATCTACTTTTGGGCATGTGTTCTGCTAAAAGCTCTATGAACTTTCGTGATGTCATATCGTCATAATTCATTTTCTTATTATTATCTATTATTGTAACAGGGATTCAAATGTATTTGTGCTGAAGTGATTCAATAGACATATGACATCCGTTTTTTATTGCCTTGTCTTTTTCCGGATTCGAACCTCGGCACTCGCCATTAGAGAAAAAATTCTCTGCCCAGAGCACTAACTGGCCACATCCACCGACTTGGTTGTAGGCCAAAACATCAATTTACGAAAATTTACCTGTAATTATACCGTAAAATCAACAATGTTTTTTTTACAGTGCTCTATTTAAAAAGAAACTGGCACTTACTTTAATTTTTTAAGATTATAAATACCAATGTTTCTATGTACTGATTAATAAAATTCAGAGCTTTCAGTTTACAGCATTTTATATCTTGACATATCGGTTAAATTCTAAGATATCCAAATCAATGCACGCAGAAAAAAAATGTCACACTCGAGTAGTTAAAAATCTATTTCAAACGAATACTAGAAAAATTCTTTTCAAGCTTAATTGGACAACATACGTGTACATCTCAAGTAAATTCTTTAGTCATGATATTTCTTTAATTAACAGTAACTATCCTTTTTTATACAGATGAAGAGTGAAAATTTTGCAAATAAATCAATTCAATTATAAGGGCTCGGATTAAACCAGTATTTTTCAAAATTATATTTTCTTTTTAAAATGATTTCTTGTGAAAAGTATTTCTAATTTAAAATAAAATTTTAAACCTAATAGAAACTTTATCTTTAGTTTTTCAAGCTTCATAATATTTGAAGATTTTTCATGACTTATGTGTATATAGAACCTCTTTGCTTAAAATATTAAAAATAATAATAATCATTAAATGGTGAAAAAGATATAAGGTGAAAAATAATTCTGTAAGTTTAAAAGTAAAACCTCTTTCTTTATTTTCTTAAAAATCTATTTTCAAACCTAACACACACAATCGCATAAATATCATATCCGCACATTAATACATTATATAGCCGAAAGTCACTTTTTTTTTAAACTTAGAGAAGTACTAGTACTAGTTGTTTTTCCAGTTCGATCGTGTAAAGGACATGCTTTAATTCACACTTTCTTGCAGATTCAGTCACGAGTACATTTACGGGACCAACAACAAACTAAAATAATTAATTTTAAATTTAAAAAAACAATCACGCTTCCAATAAATTCTCAAAAATGTAGAACAAATATGTATGTTTTAATGCACTAAAAAGTAGGAGAATTATTTTACCAAATTAGCCAACTATCACCATGTTGACTACATATATGACAACTGATTTTTGTCTCATTGTCTTTTGCCAAATTTGCAGATATTTTTCCAATTTGACCAAAGTTTGGCGCTATTGTGGAAAGCCTGCCATTTGTACTTTCAACAAATACTCATTGTTGAAGCTGATGCTGATTTCTCCATTTGAATTCAAACTATAATTGAGTAACCATTAAGTTTAACTAAGCCCCCCGTTGTTCCACTTAGCGATTGAATAAAAAAAATCAATGTCTAATTCATGTATTGCCCTCAGGAATGCATATATATTCCAAATTGCAAAGCTCTACGTCAACAGGAAGTGGGTTAAAAATAAGTAACAAAATTTGACTGCCACACACATACAAACAGAATTGTAAGCTAAAAGAAAGCATGTAATATATATATGTATGTTAGATGTTAACTGTATGATTTAAAATTTCACGAGAAACTGACAGTTGGTTAAAGATGATGAATTATTGCAGTCGCTCGATCAAGAATCGTGGCGAGCAATGAAGGCAATGAAGGAACCCGATTGAGAATTTCTCCATAAAAACTCAGCCAGTTATGCAAATAAATCGTTTATTCAGGAACAGGAGAGTTGACGGAACAAATCCCACAGGACACAGGTGTGTTCTAAAGCCCTCAGGCTTGACTATAACTCACTACATCATTGAGTTGATCTTAAGTGGCTATTTTAGAAATTCTAAGTCATCAGAAAACCAGATAACAGTTTGTTCAGCACTTGAAAACAAGACAAAATTCTGCTCTCTGAATGCTTGCAATGACTTTTTGTTAAATGCGCGGAAAGCTACACAAGCGACGTAATGCGTGCACGAACCAATCAGTGAGAGGCAAAATTTAGCTAAGCGAATGACGCGCGATGAAGAGGTTTCAACAAGAAAGAATCCCGGCTTTAGGGGCGCATTAATTTTGCAGTAAAAATATCTAGCGCGCGAAGCGAGCCCGTGGAATAAAATAACAAAATGGCTTTTACAAACATTCGAAATAAAAAAACTAGCGTGTCTCAGAATATTATAGATTGGATAGTTGATAAAAGTTACGAATGGACTTAAAATTTTAGATTAAGATTTGGAATAAGATAATTATATTAATATACGCGTTTTGAATTGTAAAAGAAAATTAAATAGGAATAAATATTAAGAAATAGGGAAATAATGAATATGTCAGAATTTAGAATAATTTAAAGGAATATTGCGAAATAAAATTTTATAACACACACACACACACACACACACACACACACACACACACACACATATATATATATATATATATATATATATATATATATATATATATATATTGTAAAAACCCTTTATTATAAACTATTTGTAAAAATTTATAACTTTTAAAAATGATTTTCTTGTTATCTGGAATGTGCCTATACATTTTCGTAGAAAAAACCTGCATCTTGACAAAAAAAATGTATTTATTTTAAAACTTTAAATCATTTTCGTTGTTTTTTGCCCTTAATATTCAGAGTTTTCAACCAACATTCTCAAAACGCAGAAAATTTGAAAATGTACATACTGAAACTTGAAATGAATCTATTGAATATTCGATGAGATATGAATATTTACTGAGCACTCGTGGAATATAGCGTATTTTTTTCTTCCACAGTTTGGTAGCTTAATGTGCAAGACAACTTATATAATAATTCTAGTAGATTAATATCCCAAAGATTCAGAAAGATATCGGTGATATAGTCCGTGGCTTTACAATTACTTTCTATAGGTAGATAGAGGGCAAAGAATTTTTCACAAACTGTAATTTTTTTTCAGTGATGAATCGTCGAGCAGTTACACCGGAAATTAATCTTTAATATTTTTTAAGGGTAAACATATGCTTTATTTTTTATTAGCTGTAGTAGTGTGATACAGTAAAACCTGCTGAGACTGAATCGCAAGGAACCTGAAAAAAAAAATACATTTTAAGAATTACCATCTTAGCAAGTATAGCATTTATTGCATCCTTTACTCCAAGACGGCAAGATTCTTCCGTTTAAAACAGAATTCCATTTTAAATAGGTTCCCTTTTGGAAGGTTTCACTATATATTCCTGATATTATAGGTGTTATATAATACATAGTCATGAACATTTTCAAAACTTAATCACATTCATTACTTTTGATTTTACGCGTTTCTAACTCACCAGAGAAAGTATGTTTTCATTTATTCAGTGCAGAGATCGATTTTAACTTATTTTAAAAAATTAAAGAGTTTATTATCATTATAAGAGAGAGTCATTATAACTAGTATAAGTCGTCATAAAGAGTCATTATAATTTTTTATATACATTTAAAAAAATAAAATTATTTGTTTAGAAAATTTATATTTGAAGAGAAATATGCAGATTAAATGTACTTCATAATGGAAAAAATGAGTAAAAAAAAAAATATTTATAATAAAAACAGTTAAAATTTTGTGTTCAGGATAGTGATAGCAAAAATTTTCAATTTATCGATTTTTCGATCGATCATTTCAAAGATATCGAAGGACGAAAAATATCGAGCAGAAAATATAGATATATCAAAATATTTCCATTGTTAGTTGATGTTTTAATACATGGAATGATTTATTTCTGTTTATGTTGTTGTTTTTAACAAATGGATTTTGAGCTTTTTATACACGCATTTTTTTTTTACTAATGTTTATAAAATCGGTACAATTTTTTCCAGTATTTTTTAAAGCAATCCATCTAAAAATAGTAAGTTTCGTAATAGCTGCCACTCAGATAATTATTTTCCGTAATTGTATTTTAAAAAACAGGTGAAACAGAAATCGCAACATCTACACTGAAAAAAAAAATTTATTTTACAGTATAATACTGGCAACTGCTTATTTTACTGTTTATTACTGTTAATTTTACGGTATAATACTGGCAACTGGGATGCCAGTATTATACTGTAAAATCAATTTTTTTTTTTTTTTTGCAGTGTATGTACAGTCAAATTCGGTTAATACAAGAAGCAAAGGGATTTTAAACTCCTCATATTAACCGTTACTCGTAATACCCGTAAAGATAATTAAAATCTTAAAAATACACACATAATTAAACTAATTAGTTCTACTAACTGCTCTAACTATCTCTAACTATCTACCGTAATATTATAACGTTAATATAGAATATTAAGTATTACCTTTGTGAGTGTAATTTTCTACAGACGGGTCTTTTTTTAGAAAAAAATCACATTACTGAAGTCAAAGCCACTAAAGATCTAGTAATTCCAAAGAAAGAGAACGACGTACAGAAATGCAACTGATCATTTCTCTTTTTCCCTCGGCTAACATCACAATAGTCAGTACAATTTTCGAGCTATTGATTTCACATATCCTAACATGAAAAGGCTAGTTAATATGGCCCTGAGTCCGGATTAAAGAAAGAAACAAAGTTTTTTTCTCTGCTTCTTCCTTTCCATGACTCCGATGTAAATCTTACACAGGGGCGGTATTAGAAACGTGTCTCTCGTCCTTCTTTCATCCCTGTTTGAAGATCTCAGGCCATTCCTTCACATTTTCTAGGATAGGGGGGGGGGGGGGGGGAGGGACTATCTGAAGATTGAAATTCTGTCTGCTGCAACTGATAAATTACTACATTTTGACAGACGGTTTTGATGTAGAAAGATTATCGCTGAGAGAGAACAGTGTTCGATAAGAAAGGAATTTGTTTTCAAATTATACCATACTTTCGTCGAAAATGACATTGAAATGAACAGATGTTTTGCTCGTATTAATCGTGATCCTGTTTTTATAGCTCGTAAAAAGAGCAAAAAACTTATATTTTAAATGATGAATCATTCTTAATGTGCAAATTGACTGTTTTAACCGTGTTCTCGTTTTAGCGAGTTCAACTGTCTTTTCTTACTAAAACGTAAAATTTGGGTAAATATGTTTTACGTCCACTCAAATTACCAAAGGATGTTTAGTAAAATTCATGCAAATTATGATGGTATGCTTTTCGGACGACATGAAGGATTTTTTTCACATTACTTCAAAGTGTTAGTCATATTAGAAATAGCCGATAAAAAGTGTGTCTTAATTAAGAGGTTTCAGTTTTTTTTTTTTTTTTTTTTTTTTTTTTGAAAGAATAAAAACGATTTGGTTATATTGATTTAGAAATGCACTGGAAAAATTTGTAAAGTTAATTTTCCCAAATAAAATACTGATTTCTAAGAAGTATAGATATATTGGATGTAAAAAACCGATATATCGATGTATATCAAAAAGTAAAAATCGATGTCAAAAAACGGTATTTTTCCACCCAATATATCGATATTTTTTTGCCATCCCTCGTCCTGAACCATCTTAGATTTCTTAATTCATTTTATTTCAATGCTAGATTTCAAACTTTAGACTGTCACACTATTACTTTTTGCATTGTTTAAAATAAAAGCTGCAAACGTACATCAAAGCATTCGTCTTCTAAAATTACTAAAAAGTAAATTGAAACTGTATTCGTTTTTTTTTTTTTTTTTTTTTTTCAAATTAAAATTTTTATTTCAACCTACAAATGAAGTACAATAAAAGGGATCTATTTTAAGTTACGATTTCAAACTGATTTTCGACATCATATATTGTATGTAAATGGCATCTAAAATACTATTAATAAACACTTAATTTTCCAACATAATCAATCAGTGCTTAAAGCATTGTATTTCTTCTACGCATAAACGATTAAGGTTATTGTATTTTGTAACACGATCAAGCCAGTGCATCAGTCGTCGAGTATTTGGTATCTTCAAAAGATATCTTAAGGCAAGAAACAAAGAAACACAGAAATAGGGAATCTGTAAAATTTTGTGTGTTATGATAGATCGAGTTTTTCTTATGTACGAGTATATTTTAAAATGATTTATTTTTATTTTGAACTAAAGTTCTACGCGGGTTGGGTTATACCAGACACGAACCTGAAACGACAACCTGAAACCGAAACCGAAACCGAACCAAATCAAAAATACTTAAACCAAAACCAGAAATGAAAAAAAAATCCATATTTTAATACATTTATAGTCTACAATTATATCTCTAATATCTATTTTAACTTTTATGTTGAAAAAGGAAACAAAACTTCAACTTGTGCCAACGATGCAGGATTCTATTTTGAATTTCTCTGATTTTCAAATGAAACCATGCATATTACAAAAAAAAAAATTCTTCGAACACATAAAAGAGAATTCACACTAAAAAGGCGAATGACCTCGCATTAATAAGCATATAGTGTAAAAGTGGGGTGTAGGAAGGGGGGAGCTCAAGCCTTTCCCATTGAAAATCAAGATATACAGGGGAGAGTGGAGTAAAACCGGGTACCTGTTTTCTCGCAGATGGGTGCTGCTCTCTGGAGAGCTTAACCACATCTCTTAGCATCCCCTAGCAGTGTGCCATGGGCTTTTGAAGTGAGTTAATGTCTGTGTCCGTGCAGTGCTATAGAAAAGAAATTCACCCCAAAAGTTTTAATTTTCCGCCATCTTTTCTGCTTTTTCAGCTTGACGAATCGATTTAGGTAAGTAAACCACTGTTTTCTGTAGTTTTCTGTGTCGCGATATTTTGATGCCAAGTAGAAGTGTGAACCAGCTATCCAGAGGAAAACGACCATGTTGATTTTTGGTCGTTTGTTGGGGCAAAATCGGGTACCTATGGTTTTGCATTGAATTCTGCAACGAATTGTTTCTTCACTCAACAGGTGGTGAAGGATTTATACAACATTCAGTCTGCAAAGAGTGGGTAGACAAGGAGTACTGCGGATACGAGATGTAAAAGCAGAGGAAGCCATCACATGACAACATTAAAAACTGCAACACAACATTAAAAATTGCATGACAACAAAAAAAAGTTACTGACCTTAAAAAATGTATATATGTTTTAAAGTTTCATTCAAAATTTATTACAATAAAGTTTTTTGTTACTGGAAGTGAAAGAAACTTAATTTCCGATTAGTATTCGGTTTTATCCTAGGAATAAAATTCGGAGCTGTTTCAGATGGTCCTAGGAAACGCTTTTTCCCAAGTAGAGAAGGATTTTCCTGTGGTAACAGATGTGGTTTTTCAATAGCCCAAATGCCCCCAAACACTTTTGTTGGGCGTTCCGATTTTTCCACCTTACTAGACTTTTGTCAACAAAGGAAAACCGTTAGATACCGGGTTTTACTCTACTTTTCCATATTTTTTTTATACCTAAAATTCAGATAGGCTCTAACTTTTGTAAACATTGATTAGTTGTTATGAATTTTTAATATGTTGTTAAAGTACACAACTACATTTTATGTCTTAAAATAGACGCCGTATTCTGTACAGTGTTTTGAATAAACGAGCCAAAATTTTTAATAAATGATCATCTATTGCACGTCAAAGTGAGTGACATTTTTAACAATACGATTTAAAGAGAATGTGTATAGCAATAAAGGGTTACCACAATGACACTCTGTTGTATAATTAAAACACGCCATCTGACGTACAATAAGTAAATACGAGAGTAATAAGGTAAGAAGCAATGCTATGACTGGGTTTTATTTTTTTCAAAAAAATACTTGTTTTTAAAAAGGTACTTAAGACAAAAAATTATGTTTTGATTATAAAAGAATCTAAATGAAAGAAAAATACCCTCGATACATAAGGAAATAGTCCCAAATTTAATAAATTCTAAGTATACTTCAAGCGAAGAAGATTTATTGTCTTCCTTCCTCAAGCTTTCCGCATGGCCAAGATTAAACATTGCTTCAATTGTTTTTCTAGCCCGGAATTTTATTTCTATCAGCGTTACAGAAATATATGAGAAAGGTTTAACCAGTGCGAGGAATGAGATTAAATAAACCACTTTGGTCACTCTCTCCGGTTACAGTTATATCTCATTGAATACTTATGGGAACAATAATGGAAGTGTAGTGAAAGAAACCTCTATCATAAATCGTTATTAGGTAGTTACTTTGTTTTCATAAGGTTTTTGTAACTCGAGAAAAAATATGGAAACCTTTTTATTAAGACAGTAATTCGATTTTTAGTTATAAGTATAAAGAATGAGAGATTGAATATAAGGTTTTTCTGAAAAAAAAAAATACTCCGCTTTCTCACGCATTATGGAAGTTATTTCCATATGTTAAGGCATAAAATTTGCAGATATTACAATCTGAGGCCAAAATATTGTATAACGTTTCCAATTTCTGGTAAATGGGGCACGTTATGAATTAGAATCGATTGCTACTTGATGAAGACCTTTTCCTTACTGGCGTGTTGTATATCGCATTTATTATAATTTATACCCAAAAATTGTATACATCGTATCAGTATAATACAACTACATCTATTATAAACCTGTATAACTTTTATCTAACTTGTATTTATTGTAAAATTGTATTGACACAACTTTTCATCAATGTGTATTTATCTACGTGTATATTCTAACTTCAATTTACATGATGAACAAGTGTCCAGAATTAATCTGCTGCGAGAACTTTACAATATCTCCCTCAAAGCCTCTGTATACTGCTCAGAAAACCAGCATAGGGAAAGCCATGTAAAAGCAACTCTGCTCTTATTTTCAAATAAGTCCAGAAATATTCCGCGAAATATCAAATGGTTCCATCCGCCATCACTAGTCATCCCATTTGACGTTACAGCGACATCTACTTCAATGCAGAAGACGGAGAGGCATCTCTTACAACTCACCGACGACGACCACACAAGTAGAATTCATTAGGCGAAAGTGAAACATTTTCTATGCGCAATCGTGAAACATCCTTTCATCCTATGAGAGTGAACGTTGTTCGTGATATCCTGCACTAGAGCTTCGAGTGGCTACAAAAATAACTTTTGTTCTGTGCGACTAATGCTCAAGCTATATAAGTGAATGGTCGGAGATTTTAGAGGCAAGTTAAGATCTTAGACAGAATTGTGAACCGGTTTGGTTCAAGCTCAGAATAATATAGCTCTGAGGTGCAGATTTATTTCTTCGGGCAATCGCTAGAATTCTCGTAGGTTTAGTTTAGAAAGCCAGCAAGGCTTATACTTCCAGGTTGAGAATATTAAACGGTACGAAAGGGACGTCCACCCGGGACTATTATAAAAGAAAGAGGGATGACCTCCGGTCAACTACAACAGCGGCCATTAACCACTTCCAGATTGGCATCGTATATCATACATAGCATTCGGTATCGCTAAGCTTCTATGGTCGGCTGCATCACATCCCATTTTGAATGAATCCCATGAGACGAAAAAAATTCATTACTACGAATAGGTTTTTGTTATTATTCATATGGTTTATTTTTCTGTAAATTTGTTTGCGGCCCATTCTTTGCAAATGTACCTAGCCGAGCATGTAAGTAGAGCTATCACGCAACGGTCATACAAAATTCATTAAATATTTAATTTTTCTCAAAAAATGATGACACGGGAGTGAGGTATCACGCACGAGAGTGAGGAAATGAATGATTTTGTGATTATATTGCTTGAGTAATCTATTTTAAGTAACTTTACTCCATATAATAATATGTAGACTTCTGCAATAAAAGTAAAAAGCACTATACAGTAAAACGTCCTTTGGGTCTGTACCGGGAGGAAAAGGTAGTTTTCCTATTCATTTTTTTAAGAAATAAGTAAATTTTGCTTATAAAGACGAAGTAAAAATGCCATGAAACCCGATTATAGAATATTTCTAGTTTTCATCAAGTCTTAATTTGGATGAGAATTTCAATAAAAATTGTTAGCTATCGCCAAATTGGCTTCATTTATGGCGCCCTCTATTTGTTTTTAAAAATTTGGCAATATTTCGCCAAGTGTCGCCAAGTTTGGCGAAAATATGACGTTGGCGGATATGACTGTGTAGTTTTAAGTGTATGAGAGTTTAAACAATGAAAACAAGAATGAAAGAAAATTTGGGAGAAACAACGTTCAATAAAACCCGTTTATAAAGGAATCCCTAATTTTAATCTGTAGTCAAAATGTCAGCCACCCTAGAATTTCAAGCTGCTAAACCTCCGCCATTTTTTTTAAACAGAAGAAAAACAAAAAATGATGTGGAATCCTTGAATCAAGATCGAACTCTTAAGAGAAAACTTTCTGGATTTCTAATTTTTTGTACATCTTCTTAAATTTGAAAATTTTAAGTTGCGCCATTTTGAAACAAGATGGCGGAGGAAGCAGTCCAACGAACTCAGTCGAGACCATGTTAAGTCCTGTACACATCATTGCTCAATCACATACAAAACGTTACATAAATACGAGTGCTATCTCAAGACCAAAAAATTGGCTATATGTTTATATAAATATATAAATCAACATTTGAACTGAGTGTTGTCTGGAGATCAGGATCATGATCGATAAAAATATACCAAAATTGTCCTGATTCCTTCCGTCCGAACGGCTGCTATAGGTAGCTTCTTACAGTTTGTAATGGAAGATACTTAAAAAACGGATTGAGATTAACATATTGCGAACCAGTCGTTTTGTTACTAGATATAGACTAGCCGTGGACAATTAAAAACGTCTATTTGAATCACCCTACATAAAAAAATTTCAGTCAGTACAAAAACTAGTATGCGGTGTCCATCACAAAATTTTCTTAAATATTTCAAACATATCAACGAATTTCGGCACTCTTTCTTAGATGTTCGCAACCAAAATTGAATGGAAATCTATTCCTATCATGAGGATTCTAAATTTGATGTTTTGTTGATTTTTGCGCACATAAACTGGAGATAGAAAGCATCACATAAATCGGACAAATCATCGATTGCATCACCCCCTCTTGGAGAATTTTGTCCAAAAACTAATCAGCAATCAGTTTACATGAGGATAGAACTTCATATAAAATTTCATCCCATTCTACGCAGTAGTTCGTGAGCGCCCGCAAATGTGTGTCACATAGATACAGACAGCTACACACACAGAGTTTCACGGACAGATATTTTCTAAAAACAATCAAATCCTGTTCGGGACATTCTTAAACGTATAAATCCGTTGTAAATCGAAGGCGAAAATTTTCACGAATCCAGTACTTTTTTCTTATTTAGATAGAAGAAAGGAAAACAAGAACGAAAAATCATGCGTCAAGCATAGATTATGTAGCACTTTCCAACGCTTCCAAAATAATTTTACAAATCATACCGTTTAATAAGCTAAAAGATAACATCTAAGTAAACAATTTGGAAAACACATAACATATTTAAAATTATAATTTCAGGAATTTCCAACATATACAATATTCGGAAAAATATCCGAATACTTTTATTCAGCCCTGTATAGGATCTATAGGTTTGTATATATGCTACATAGAATGCTAAATTTTAGTTCAGTTAGGAAACGCGTAGCCCAGTTTAAAATTCTCCATCTGGAGTTTGTCAATAAACGGAAATGTGTTCGCGAACTTTTGTGCTTCCCTGTATATGATCTACAGAATTTATACACACCACGTAATAAACAAAAAGTGAGTTAAATTTAAAATCGCGTTCAGTAACTTAAAATGCACTTCCAGGAATTATTGTTAACAGGCAGTAGAGAATTCTTTTGTGTGTCCCTGTAAATGAACGATGACTGCTATGTACACAATATTCTGTAGTAAGCCTCTTGTAATGCACATTAGTGATATATATAAATTTCAGTGCGTTTAAAATAGTGAAACATTACTTAAATAAACCGCAGACGATTTTTCTCCATAGACGTAATGTAACGGAATTCTTTTGACTGTCCCTGTAAAGTAACTAAAAGTGCTATGCACACCCTATTCCATATTAAGCTTCTTCTAATGCACCTTAGTGATATATATAAATTTCAATGCGTTTAAATTAGTGAAACATTATTTAAATAAACCGCAAATGATTTTTTCCCATAGAACGCAATATAACGGAATTCTTTTGAGTGTCCCTGTAAAATAACTATAAGTGCTACACACTTCCGTTGAAATAGGGAACATGCTATAGATGGCGACAATAACATATAAAAATTGCAGAGCAATCCGAGCATATTTACGGGAGTTAGAGCACGGACAGACGGACAGACGGCCAGACGGCCAGACAAACCGAAGTCATAAGCACTTTTCAACTAGGTTGGAAAGTGCTAATAAAAACTAAATTAAATCATTGATTACAGGTGAACATTTAATGTCAGAAAAAAATTATTTCTATTAATGAAATTTAATTGGGTTTTGAAAAAGAAAGTTTAAGACAAATTTTAGCTTTAGGACAGATTTCTTTATGACTTTTTCTGCAAATTTTATTTTGCTCATGCATCAAACTTATTTTCAGTGTATTTTGACTGCTGGATGCTTTTCTGGCTTAGGCAAGAAAAATAAAAAATAAAACATTTCAAGAAGTTCCCTTTCAAAAACCAAAACTTATACGAAAAGCTTAATAAAGAAGTTAATTAATTATTTAATTAATTACAAACTTAGCCTTCATCTTTTGGATGCTTCACAAAATTTCTTATTTTCTTAAAGGGTTATAACAATATACGAAAAAAAGGTACTTTTTAATTAAAGTTGATGTGCTTTTTGATGCAGAAAAAAAAGGTCTTCCACGTATTAATTAGTATAGATGTCCGGAAAAAGCTCTTTAGCTACTCTAGAAAAGAGATTTTTCTTCCCCGCGAGCAAAATAACTACACTAAGTAAAGTATAATAGTTCCCAATAGTGAACGGACACTTAAGGTATATGCCTACCTCCACGGAAGTAAAAATAAATGAATAAATAAAAACGAATAAATAAATAAAATAACAAAGAATGTTGACTATTTTAATTAAAATAATGTACAAAACTGTGATTGAAATAAAATTTCGATGAAAACTTTATGGCAAAGTTAATAGGTCAATCGTTTTTTTTTTTTTTTAATTTTACTATATTTTAAGATTTTTAAATTTTTTTCATTAAAAACTTAATTTATCTGATTAGTTTATCTGAATGAAGATTTAATTCATAGTTTGAAATGGCCGTTTTTATCTACTGTTGGCAGATTTTAAAAAGTCGAAATAATAATATATCCTATCACTTTTTTATAGAAAAATATATTTGCATGTGAATAAAAGAAAAAAAAAACGTGCGAATTAATTACGTGCGAAAAGTATTTAATAGCGAAAATTACGTCATGTTAAAAATTATATATTTAAAACTATTTTCTTATAGTGTCTAAAAGAAAACTTCTCTTCTAAACGGCATAAAAATGTCCGGTAGGCAACAAAATTTTTTACTTAACAATTTTATGCAAACAAATTTTCAAATGTGTAATTGATATTTCTTAATTCATCACCAAAGCAGTCGCCAGCTGTCGCGACAGCGGTGGATGTGGGCTTAAACACCGAAAAATCCCCCCGTCGTCGCATCAAAGGGAAATAAATGGCAACCCGATTACAGAAGGTCGAGACTAGTCGTGATAATATCTTTCAATCTTCAGTAATCATGTAATATTTTAAAACAGAGCAAATTAAAGTGTTTTGGATTGCGATACGATTGCAATACTCTTCTCGAAGAATGAAATTAAAATATGATTTTAAGAGATAAGCGACTTCAAAAAACTTGTTTTAAACCATCATATTCCATAACGATCTAGTTAAATTGAATTGATAAATTAGATTATACAGTTCCTGACAAGACATTTTATAAAATCATTTGTAAGTGCTTCATCCTTCATATACAACAGTAAAATATTTCAAATGTAACTTTAAAGCCCCTTTCAGAATTTAATTAAAAACATTTCAATGCCAGTGCCGGATGAAATAAATCTTTCTTTGAAACAACTTTTAATATGGCGGTAAAATTTTTACAAGCCGTTGAACTTACCTCAAGCAAGAACTTAATGTCAGACATTTGCTCTTTAAAATAAACAACATTCGGCTGTTAAAAATTTTAAAATGTAGCTTGCAGTTTTAATGGCAAATGTCACTGACAGATTTATAAATATAAGCCGCTTCAAGGGAAAAACAGAAATTTAAATATTGGCTTTTAAAAGGCAGTTTTAAAATATGCGCATTAATCCATACTCATTGATATACATACGACATAAATGCATGCATGCATTAAACTACTCTAATACATGCAAGGAAATAACAAGGTCATGGCGGTGTGAAGATTGAATAAACTTACATATTTAGTAGCTGAAGAAAACTTCTTTACTCTGCTATTTTAAGCAGATAGTATGGAGAAAATTTTCACATATTAGATGTCTGAAGGCAACTTAAGGTATCATGATTTAAACCAAAGTATAAGGCTGAGTTGAATCTTAATGGAAACAAGAAAGAAAATTCCTGCGTCAAGCATGAATTCTGAAAAACTTTCCAACACATCCAGAATACTATAACGAAGCTTAACTTTTAAATAAAGTGAAAGGAGACATGTAAATAAACAGTTTAGAAAACGCATAGCATTTATAAAATCCCAATTTCAGCAATTACTGTCCACAGTCGTAAATGTAGGCCATATATTTTTGTGAACCCTAGATTTGTATATATAGTAGGTGAAAATTTAGTTCAGTTCGAAAATGAATAACACAGTTTAAATTCACTTTTGGAGATTTTCGTCACTAGATGATAATGGACCCGAATACTTTTGCATAGCCCTATTATATAATCTTTTTTTTTTTTTTAAACAAACCACTTATTAACACTTTGAGACTCAACAATTCCGATTTGAAAAATATTTACTCAGATGTTAGAATACATCATTTTAAGCATGTAAAAATTTATTTAAAAAATGTATAACATGAAAATAAAAAAATAATGACAAAGGTACTTTTTTAGGTGCGTTCGTTATTATATAAATACGTAGCACCTATATTCGTCGTCTAGTCCGTCCGTCTGTCTGTCTGTCTGTAAGTCTGTCCGCATATAACAGCACAAAAACTACCCAACCGAATGGTTTGAAATTTAATATATACAATCGTTGCAGAATTCTGTCGAGTCATTTCAAATTTTATGAAAATCGTTTCAGAACTTAAAAAGATATTAATAAAAGTTTTCTTCATTCTATTAAATCCTATCATACGTAATCTATATAATAAAAGCGCAAGTCATGTGACTGAGGGAAACAAATACGGGCTAAACACGTCTTTTTCAATATGCCAAGCTGCGATTTTTATTAAAAATTACTTTTTCGAATAAAATTGCGTAAAAGTTACATTTTTAGAAAGGTCGTTCAAAAAAATTGTTTGCTTGAGAGATGAATTACATTAAAAAATGCATAGATTCTGAGATAACTTCAGTGGAAATTGTGTTAACAGCCGAATATCTCAATCCATTAAAGTAAATAAACAAAATATCCATTCATCGTTAGTCATAGTATTATTAACCATGGAGGTAATAATTCTCAAAGCAAGATCTCCATGGTGAATTTACAGCTCTGTCTGGTGTCGAAAAAAAAAAAAAATTCGCATCTGTAAACATGGCATACGTACTAAAAATAAATGTACAACGTTGAAATAGCACAAATTAAAAACATGTATACTGGCAAAAGCTGTTTCAAAGCCCTTAAGCTCCATCATCAGTGTCAATTCAAAAGATTAAAACGAATTACCCCCCCCCCCCCCCCTAAGCCATGTCAGTTTGCCTACCGTCTTTCGCACGCCACAACTGACATGGCAGATGCGAAAGGCACTCTATAAGTAACATTGACTTTTAGGGTATGTTGTAGATATGCAACGCGGTGATACAAAGGGTTAACCTAAAATTTAATTGATATTAAGAAACGCATAACACTACTAAAAACGCTTCCCTATTTTTTAAAAACGTATATAAATTTATATGTGGTATATATCATTTAATTTGCTCATTTGAATTCATACCAGTATATAATTGACTAAAGATAACGACATATTTTCATTACTTGTCAAAAGTTATTCATTCTTTGTTCTCAGCAATATCACTCAGACTAATCCCTTTGAGGGAAGTCCTAGTACGCAAACATCTTATATACTAAAAGGAAAAGGAATTTGCGTCAAATAATTTTTTCACACGAATTTGCATCATTTGCGCATGCGTAAACTTAAATCTAGAACCTAACGAGTTTTAGAGCACACTCGAACGAGGAAAGGGTGGCCCAGTGGTCTAAGGTACGTGTTTCTTCTCTGTTCCTATCTTCGCCTCGTGTCGGTTCGATCCCCGCTATGGACGGAATGATTTTTTTAAATTTTATTGGCAATAATTAATTTTAATAATGCCATATTTAATTCAGGAGGAAAAGTTATATATTTTTTATATATATTTTTTTAATTCGAATACTTTATAATTAAAATTTAACACCCAAGAATGTTTGTTTTAATTACTAAATTTATATCTAAATCAAGTATTTAAATTAAAAGATCGTGCATCTAATTATCGGTTAAATAAATTGAAGTGGTCTACAATTTTTATTATATTTGGTATGACCATTGTCAAGATGTCATATATATAATAAGATAAGTATGGGGTTATTTTCCGTAAAAAAGGAAAAAATAAAAGGAGAGAAAACAAAAAGAAGGGAAAATATTCATTACAGGAACTCTAAATTATTTTGATATCCATGATTTAACAATTAAATAATGTGTGAAAATGGAAAATATAAATTCAAGTAATTAAAAAATATGTAATATAAATCGTTAGATACAAACAGCAAATTTTAATTTCGGGGTTTTAGAATCAGACTGATAAAAATTAATTTTATGAAAATTTTTAAAGGTCGTGTAGTTAAAAATAAATAAATAAATAAATAAATAAATCAGAAATACTAAATATTGTTATTTTTTCAAAATATTGGGACTGTGGTAAATAAAATTTAACAACTGACAATATTTTTAAAATTACTTATTTTATATTATAAATATTTAAATTAAAAGATTTTGCATGTAGTTATCGATCAAATAAAGTGATCTAAACTGATATATCTATATATTGTACGACAATTATCAACAAGATATATTTGAATAACTAAGAAAAGTATATTATTATTCTCCTTAAAAGAAAAGAAGAGAAAAAAGAAAGACGCAAAAATATCCATATAAGAATTATAAAAGAAATCACCTTGATATCCATGGTTTATCTGGGTTTTATAATCAGGCAGATAAAAATAAAATTAATGAAAAATTTTAAAGGCCGCGTAATTAAAAATATATATATAATACTAAATATTGATATATATTTTTTTAATTTTTGAGACTGTAGTAAGTAAAAATAAATCATTCAATTAATATTTTTAGTTAAATTCTTGCTAATTTAATTCAAGTATAACAAGACGTAAATTACAAGCTTAAAATTATTTCACTTCATTAGTTGAGTAAGCTGGACTGACAACACAATTTATCGTTTTATATCTATAGAAATCGCGTACACAATATAACAATTCATAAAATTTTCAATATTTAATTAATTTAAAAGCAGCTAATTAAAAATAAAAGCATATTTCTAAAGGAGCTTTCAAGTTATTTAGCGTCAAGATTTGACGGGTACCATCTAGTTTAGTTAATTTGAAAAACGCATACCACAACTGAAAACGCACTTCCAGCAATTATTGCTCATAGACAATAATAAATCTTATAATAGACAATATAAATCTTTTGTGCACCTCTGTAAATGAACGATAAATGCTATGCGCACAATAGGTATCTTGTGGTACAACGCAGTAATGTATATGGATTTCATTACTCTTGAAATAGTGTAATATCATTAAAATACATTGCAAACAATGTTACCTACCTGTCATCAGTATAGCACTATACGGATGACTGGGTTCGAGTCTCGGCTTGGATACTTTTTCACTATGTTGGCTATACGCCTTTTAAGCAATTAAAATTTGAAATATTATGAATGCGAGGCGTGAGAAATTTTCTATGGAAAAATTCCCAAATATTAAAATAGATTTATTCAATTATCGATGCTGGATTTTCTTTAGTTTCGTGTTTGCCCCAGGGTTGATGGTTCACGGAAAAATATTCCTTGTGCTGTGTTTGTAGCCTTGCTAACATATGTGATAGTGAGAAGTGCCAGGCTGGGTATCGTTCCAAGTGGTTCAGTTGGTAGAGCGTCAGTGCGCTATACTGATGACCCGGGTTTGAGTCCCGGCTTGGATGTTTTTTCACTATGTTGGCTATACGCATTTTAAGCAATTAAAATTTGAAATATTAGTTCAAATAATATTGACTATTTACATTTTCAACTTCATGACTTTAAAAATATTACTATTAACCCTTAAATGCATAGTGTATCAAATTCGCATCACTTTTTATTTAACTTTTAATAAATACATCGAGTTCTTCGCAAAGACTATATATATATATAAAATATTATTCCTGTGAAAATCACATAAATATGCTACTAAATAAACTTAAAAATGCATCTTAAAATTTCTGGTATCTAATCCTTAATATAAGTATAAAAATCACAATTCTAAAAGAAAAATTCATGCATTTAAGGGTTAAGATTTTAAGTATATGCATAAAAATTTAAATGATAGATTGCTTTATGAATCAATTTTTATTAAATCCCGTAACTCTCTTTACCCATATGGACTTAATTCAAATATTTTTTATCGCCCATACCATGTATACACCAATTCTACTAAATTTGACCAATATAGAAATATTTATTCTGAATTAAATCATTCACAATTGAATCCATTTGGACACTACACTGTTAACTAGTATTTTAAAAACACAAATTGCACAAATTGTGCTTATTAGTTGCTAAAATCAGTGTAAAAATTGTTTTAAACTCATAAAAGAGCTAAAATCCTACATGTTTCGGCTTTAAACTTAAAGCCACCATCGGGGAAGAGGAACAACACAAACGACTACTGATCTTTTAATTTTCGACACGAGAAAATTGAAATCAACAGTATGGAAAAATTTTAAATAAAATAAGCGGGCGCTCTCTGTTGCCAAAGAGCGAAAAACAAAACAAGGAATTAACAAGGGGTTAAAAATGTATCCCATAAACTAGGTATGTTGAAAGAAAAGTTATCATTACAAACACAATCTAGGTCACAAAGAGGTAAACAAAAAAAAAAATAATACTCAATACATTTCAAGAAAACATATTAGCAAAGAAGTAGAAAATCTGGATGTAAATTTTAACACATCGTATAATTGGTTTGATATCAGAAAACATATTATTTCTATAAAAAGAATAACCTTTATCTTTATTACAAAGTTTTCATTTCTATTAAATTTTTCTTCACATTTCAGTGTTGTTTTCTTTGATTCTTATAAATCTACACTTCTTAATGTAAAACTTTTAAAAAAAACACACATTAAAGCAAACAATATTCAATTAATCATTAATTTTTCCAATACAGTACTTAATAAAATTAATCTTCAGAATATTATTAATAATGACAGTAATTACTTTCCTATTAAAATTTGACTATACATAAAACTTACAAATACGTTAGTATTACTTACACTAGCCGCCACTGGCGACCAGTTTGGTCTCCCTTAAATGTATGTTAAACATTGCAACACGTTACATTTATTCATAATTTAATTTTCCCTTAATCATTCGCCAAATCGGAAGATTCTAATAGACAAATCATGAACTTTTGCGATCATGGTAGCATTTCGCAATTTTTTGGGCACAGGTGTCACATACGCACGTTGGCGCGATTTTTCCCTCCGACAATTTGGCGAAATTTTTTTTAATGGAAATTGTTGTTTATTTACTTTTTTTTTTTTTTTTAGTTCTATAAATTATTTTTGATATGTATATCAATATTTATTTACATCAAACTATCATTTATTTATTTTTATTTCCTTTTTGAATTATGAGTATTTTTGTTAGCCGGGAGCAGATGATAAATCGCCAAATATTGTTCCCATCACCATCATTCATACTACATTAATTTAATTTTAAATTATAAACCTGTCACTCATTTCATTTAAAATACTTAACTTTAATCCAAAATGCTTATATTACATAAATTTAAAATACTTCACACTTTTAATTTAAAATAGAAAATAAATAAATAAATAAGAAATAATATCATAAATCAAAACATTTGATTTCAAAATCAAAGTATCGTTTCTAATTTGTACACGCGATAAATAAAAGCTGTATTAGCGATTTTAAAAATGCTAAAAATCTGATTCATTAAACATTATTACATGAGTTCAATTTACGTCAAGAAAAGGTCCGGAAGGTAGTTGAGTTGTATAGCACATAATTATGGTAAACTTTGATTGTCTCACTGGTGCGAATTATTTTTTTGACGCGAGGCAGCGGTCCAAAAATTCATTCGCGGAGAACTTGCTTTGCGAATGATTACCTCCATGATTTAATATTTTAAATGTTCACGACGAATGAATCTTTTTTTTTTTTGTTTACTTTCACGAATAGAGAATTTGAACTGTGAACCTAATTTCGACTGAAGTTATTGCAGAATATATACATAATTGAACTTAAGTCATCTCTCAAATATTAATTTATTTTGAACGATCTTTCTTAAAATGTAACTTTTATGCAGTTTTATTCGAAAAAATAAATTTGAATAAAAATGGCCGCCTGGCATATGAAAAAGTGAAACGGCCATCCCGGAACTGTTGATGACAGTCACATGACTTTTATTTTAGAAGATTAGGGCGTCGTATTTTTAATTATAGTAATAACTTTGCAATCTAACTTCTAATGATAATGCACAATATTTTTGTAATAATCCATTGTATAGTAAGTTTGTTGACACTTATCATGGTCATATTATTACTGGTGATTTAACTATTGTTACAGACGATAGCTTACGTAAGCTTACGTCATTTGGTACAAAGTTCCTTTCTCCTTCCAAATATATACTATATTAATTCAATATTAAAACAATTTAATCTTGATTTAGATATTTTTATATACAAAATTTCAATTGATTATAACAAACCACTTGAATATTTTAATGAATGGAAATTTAATATATTAAACAAATTAAACACAGAACTTTACAAGCATTTTCAGTATAATCATAATTTAAATATAACACAGTTAAATAATAGTATTAAGAATTTGCAAAATAAATTTATTATAACATATGTTGACAAATCATTGAATAATTATGCCTTTATTTGCAAATATTTTCACAGACAACTGATTTCTAATGCAATTAACTCAAGTACTATGTTTTAAAAAAATCTCTCGCTACAGTCATCAATAATAGACACATTCTCAATTATTATTATGACAACTGCTATAACAAAAATGTTTAAATTTAATAGGAAAATGCTGTTAGATTTTTGGGGGTTTATCTCTAGATTTTAAAATAATGCGATTTTTTCAAATTTTATGATTTTGAGCTTCATAGCATATATTCAGCTATAAGTACACAAAGTTTCAACTCTGTAAGTTAAATAGTTTCTGAGAACCGGATCTGTGGCGGACAGACAACGAAGCGGAAGTAATTGGATTTCGTGAGATGAACGAAACCCTAACGAAGCGGGAGTAATAGGGTTTCGTGAGATGAACGAAACCCTAAAAACGGATTAAGATTAACATATTACGAACCAGTCGTTTTGTTACTAGATCTGGACTAGCCGTGTGAAATTAAGTCCTTCTATTTGAATCATCCTGCATAAAAATTTTTTTCAGAAAATAGAAAAAAACAAGTTTTTTGTGGCCATCAAAAAACTTTCTTCTAAATTTCGAACAAATCATTGTATTTCGGCACACTATCTTAGATGACGCAACCAAAATTGAATGACGATCTGTTCCTATCATGATGATTCTAACTTTTATGTTTTGTTGAATTTTGCCGACATAAATTGGAGCTATACGCATCACATAAATGGAACAAATCATTGATTTGCGTCACTCCTTCTTGGAGGATTTTGTCCAAAAACTAATCAGCTCTAGTTCACATACGGATAAAACTTCATATAAAATTTCATCTTATTCTACGCAGGAGTTCGTGAGTTAGACCACCCACAAAATTTTTGACACATACACACAGAGAGCACACACACAGATTCAAGGACAGATATTATCTGAAAACAGAAAAAAGGTGTGCAAAACAGTCTAAAACGTATAAATCCGTTGCAAACAGGAAATCGAAGTTTTTCACGAATCCAGTACTTTCTTTTTGTATAGATATAAGAAAGTAAAATGTAAAGACTACATTAAACCATTCATTACAGATGAGCATTTAATATGAAAGAAAAATTATATCTAATTTAATGAAATTTAATTCAGTTTTCAAAGAGGTAAAATTGGATATTTTATCAAAGGAAATTTAAGACAAATTTTAGCTTTTGGACATTTTTTTTCCCGCAAATTTTATATTGCTCATTCATCATGCTTTTTTTCAATGTCTTTTCAATCCTTGATATTTTTCTGGCTTAGACAAGAAAAACAAAAAAGAAAACATTTTAAGATATACTCTCTCAAAAACCAAAACTTTTATAGAAAACTTAATAAAGAAGTTAATTAATTATTTAATTAATTAAAATCTTAGCCTTCATATTTTGAATGTTGCACAAAATTTCTTATTTTCTTAAAAGGTATAAAATTATTCGTAAAAAAAGCCACATTTTAATTAAGATTAATGTGCTTTTTGATGCAAAAAAAAAAAAAAAAAAAAGTAGTCCATGAATTAATTATAAGATGTCCGGGAAAAGCTCTTCAGCTATTCTAGAAAGGGATTTTTCTTCCCCGCGAGAAAAATAGCAACACTGAGTAAAGTATATCAGTTCACAATAGTGATCGAGCACATAAGGTATTTCCTTACCTTGACGGAACAAAAAATAAATGAATGAATAAATAAAATAACAAGGATTTTTGATGAATCATACAGTTTTATACCTTATTTTATTTAAAATAAGGTATAAAACTGAATGTGATGAAATGACATTTCGATGAACATTTTATGGCAAATTTAATAGGAAATTCAATTTTTTTAATTAAAAATTTCATTATCTGAATAGAGACTTAATTAATAGTTTAAAATAGCCGTTTTTATCTACTTTTAGCAGCTATTAAAAAGTACTTCCGGCCTGTACCGGGAGGAAAAAGTAGCTTTCATTTTCCATGATTTTTTTAAAAATTCAACACATTTTAGTCAAACATCCGAATCTAAAATGCCTGGAACCCGATTATAGAAGATTTAAACCGGGTTTTCGTTAATACTGAATTTGATTGCGCGTTTCAGCTTGAGAGTTACAGCGTATCAAAAATCAGATTGTTTCAAAATATCAGCCAACTTAGAATTTCAAACAGCTCAACCATTTTTTAAAACAAAGCCAAAACAAAAAATGCTCCGGAATCCTTATATCACGATCTAACACTTAACGGAAACAACTTTTTCAATTTATAATTTTTTATATATCTTTTTGAATGTTTAAAAAAAATTAAAAATTTTAACTCTCCGCCATTTTGAAACAAGATGGTGCTTGAAGCTGGCCAACGAACTCGTTCGAGACCTTGGCATGTCCTATGCGCATACTCACTCACATCCAAATCGATTCATAAATAAGAGAGTTACAGCATGTCAAAAGTCATATATATATATATATAAATCAATAAATCAGCATTTGAACGGGGGGTGCTTTTGGGGTCTGGAGATCATGATCGGTGAAAATACACCAAAATTTTCTGGAATGGCTTTCCTCCGAACGGCTGCAATAGATAGCTTTTTGTAATGAAAGCTACCTAAAAGTTCAAATAATAATATATCCAAACGCTTTTCAATTGAAAAATATATTTGCACGTGAATAAAAGAAAAGAAAGAAAAGTTTAAAATAATCAAATTAACGTGCGAATTAATTACGTGCGAAAAATATTTAATGCCGAAAATTACGTCATGTTAAGAACGATATATTTAAAACGATTTTCTTATTGTCTCTAAAAGAAAACTTTTCTTCTTAAAAAAGTCCAGTAGGCAACAACAATTTTTACTTAACCATTTTATATACAAATTAATGTTTTAATTTGTAATTGATCTATCTTAATACATAACCAAAACAGTCGTCAGCTGTTGCGACTGCGATTGGATGTGAACTTGGACACCTAAAAATCTCCCCGTCAAAAACCAGATTACAGAAGATCGCCCCTGGTCGTGATAATCTCACTCAATCTTTAGTAATCGGGTATTTTTTTTAATCAGGGCAAATCTTGGTGTTTTTAGAGCCTGAGGGGTCTGTACGTCTGTTGGCGAACGTAGCTTGTATGGGGGCAGAGCCCCCTAGAAATATAAAAGAAAATTGTCTCGAGCCCGTGTATATATCTGATACTCAATCCCAGCTGCAACCACGCCAATACATGCGTAATAATTCCAAAATTACATCATTACTCCGAAATCATTTAGCCAATCTTAATTTATTACGACATAACTAAAATCGACACGATTGCAACCCACTTCTCGAAAAATGAAATTAAAACTTTAGTGGTTTTAAGATGTAAATGGGGACTTGATTTTTTTTTTAATCCATCATATTCCATAACGATTTAGTCAAATTGAATTGATAAATTAAATTATACAGTTCCTTACAAGACATTTTATAAAATCATTTTATAAGTGCTTCATCCTTCATATACAACAGTAAAATATTTCAAATGTAACTTTAAAGCCCCTTTCAGAATTTAATTAAAAACATTTCAATGCCAGTGCCGGATGAAATAAATCTTTCTTTGAAACAACTTTTAATATGGCGGTAAAATTTTTACAAGCCGTTGAACTTACCTCAAGCAAGAACATAATGTCAGACATTTGCTCTTTAAAATGAACAACATTCTCCTGTTAAAAATTTTAATGTAGCTTGCAGTTTTAATGGCAAATATCGCCGACAGATTTTTAAATATAGGCCGCTTCATGGGACAGACAGAAATTTAAATATTGCTTTTAAAAGGCAGTTTTAAAATATGCGCATTAATCCATACGCAGTGATATACATACGACATAAATGCATGCATGCATTAAGGTACCCTAATACATGCAAGGAAATAACAAGGTCATGGCGGTACGAAGATTGAATAAACTTGAATTTTTAATAGCTAAATGAAACTTTTTTATTCGGCTATTTTAAGCAGATAGCATGAAAAGACAATTTGCACATGTTAGATGTCTCAAAAAACTAGAAGGTATGATTATTTAAACCAGAGTATAAAGCTGGGTTGAATTTTAATAGAAACAAGAAAGAGACATCATGCGTCATAAATTTAAACAAACCTAAAGTTTGTATAATATATCTTTAACCCGATTTTGTATGAAATTACATTTTCAAATGAAAATATCACGAAACATTATTGAAATTTTATAATAACAGCGCTCGTTACAAGACATTTCTTGTTTTTACACGTAGGGTCCTTTCATAGTTTAAAAAATAATTCTTTTTTTTGTCTTGTTGTTATTATCGTTCATAGACAGTACTGTAACCGAATTATTTTGTGTCCCCCTGTACACTGTAAAAACAAAACGGCAAAAATTACGGCAAAATTTGGTGTCATTTTATGCACCCAAACTGCCAGCAGTTTTTCCTGTAAAATTTAGCATGATTACGGTCATTTGTACAATAAAATTACAATAATTGCAGAGATATGACTGTAAAATTCCAAAAACAAAAGTTTTTAAGCCACATTTTGCTGTTAATTTACAGTAAAAAATGCTGGCAATTTGGGTTCATAAATTTACAGGACATTTTGCTGTATATTTTGCAGTTTTTTCCTGCAGTGTAAATGAACGATAAAATGCTATGCACACCCTATTCTGCAGTAAACTTCTTGTAGTGCATCTCAGTGATGTATATCAATTTTAATACGTTTGAAATAGAATAACATCATTAAAATACATTGCAAAGGATTTTTTCCATAGACCATAATGAAACGGGATTCTTTTAAGTGTTTCTGTAAACGAACTACAAATGTTACACATTTCATTTTCAATACCGAGCATGCCGTGTATTAAACCTCAATAATATATATCAATTACATGACAATCCGAGTATATTTACGCGAGTTAGAGCTCGAACAGACAGACGGACAGACAAACCGAATTCATAAACACTTTTCAACTACAGGGTGTTTCAAAAATGACCGGTATATATGAAAAATCAATAAAAACTAAACAGGCAGCGATAGAAATGCACCGTTTGTTGCAATATGTTTCGGACAACAGTAAATTTTCAGGCAGACAAACTTTCGAAATTAGTTACAATTTTCAAAAACAGATGGCGCTGCAGTCTGGAAAAATCTAAACCACGATATTTTCCACATATCCACCATGCGCAGCAATAATATGGCGTAGTACCTGTGACTTCTTTCTGTGGGGACACTTGAAAAACCAGGTGTACCGCCACAATCCAGAAACAATTGAACAACTGAAGCAGTATATCTCTTGTGCATGTGAAGCCATCCCGCCTGACACGTTTACAAAGGTTTTTGGTAATTTCGTTCAGAGACTACGCCATATTATTGCTGCGCATGGTAGATATGTGGAAAATATCGTGATTTAGATTTTTCTAGACTGCAGTGCCATCTGTTGTTGAAAATTGTAACTAATTTCAAAAGTTTGTCTGCCTGAAAATTTACTGTTGTCCCAAGCATATTGCAACAAACGGTGTATTTCTATCGCTGCCCGTGCAATTTTGATTGATTTTTCAAATATACCGGTCATTTTTGAAACACCCTGTATGTTTTAAAGTGTTAAAAATTACTTAATATATTTTGCAATGCAAAATGATGAATTTATTAATGAAAATTTTGGTCTATAAGAAAAATTTCGTTGAAAAATATGACATATGCAGCTATTTTAAAACCATTAAGAAAAGTTTTACTACTTTAACAAAAGACATAAGTGTTATGCTCCTGTGATAAAGTTCATCCTTTTTATCCCAATAAGCCCCAAAGCGCAGACCAACACATTAAGATAAATTAATTCTATGATTGCAGCCCGTTTTAGAGACTATCTGAAGGCAATTAATCATTAATTTTGTCAAACTCATTATAGCATACATTTTATCACGGCTAGATAATCAATCAGACATGTGTGTGTCCTTGTACAATAGTTGTCAAGGACTTGTTTCTGATTCATCGTTTCTGTATACAAATTATAATCATTGGAATAACAATGCATTTATTTTTTTTCTATAAAAGATCTTAAGCTCTATATCAGTGTTTCTCAACATTTTTTATTTCACGGCACACAAAAATCCACACGGCACACTGGAATTGTGATGGAAAAACATATGCAAATAATATAAGGTCATTTTTAATTTACTTACTAACATCAGGAAAATGCTGCAAAATACCAAGAAAAATCTCATTTTATAATTTTCCAACATAGTTGGAAAATATTTACGACTTCGGTTTGTCTAGCCGTCTGTCTGTCCGTTCTCTAGTTTGCATAAACTTGCTCAGATTGCCATGTAATTGATATCGGTTATTGAGGTTTACAATAGCCTGTTCGGTATTGAAAATGAAGTGTGTAGCATTTTCAATTTGTTTACAGGGACACTCCAAAGAAGTCTGTTACAATAGGGTTATGGGGAAAAATCGTTTGCAATGTATTTTAATGATGTTACACTGTTTCAAATATATTGAAATTGATATACGTCACTGAGGTACACTACAAGAGGCTTACTCAAGAATATAGTTTGCATAGAATTTATCTTTCATTTACAGGGACACACAAAAGAATTTGGTTTCAGTACTGTCTATGAGCGATAATTCCAGGAAATCAGTTTTCAGTTGTGGTACACATTTTGCAATGTAACTATTTTTTTTTAATATTACTTTTCCGTATAAGCTCTATTAATCATATATAGGGTTGCACAAAATAATTCATTTCCGTTTTCTGATGGAAATTGCTGAAGAGGAATTTTCAACCATTTTATGCGTTTCATTTTAAATTTTAAAATATTCTACGGTATATGTACAATTTTATAGATCATATACAGGACATTACAAAAGAAGTTGAATACTTATCGGACTATAGATGGTAATTGCTGAAATTGTGTTTCCAAATACATTAAGGTAAAGCCAGGAGAGATGGCGCGGTCGGAGAGATTGCGCACATAGAGGTACGTGGGGAAGGAGTAGAGTGAGCGCGCAGCGACTCCAGGTAGTTGTACAACAGCAGTAGTGGAGTGTCTACTTGAAAGTGCACGTTGATTGTTTTGAGTGTCTAAGATAAAGCATTGCTATTTTGTTTTGTTTTCCCAAAATAAGTGCTTGATTTTCATAGCTATTCATCAGAATTTCTATACAATATCAGTAGTACAAAATATTTTAAACTTAAACGATTTTTCATAAGCTACTAATCTAGACTAACAATGTAAACATCAACGGTTCGTTTTAGTAGCGGCAATGCTTAAATAAAATGCCGCGCAATTTCTCCTACTGAAATTGGATAGTTTGCGCATCTGCTACTTAGGAGAGATGGTGCATTGTTCCCATTAGTTTACATGCTAGGAGAGATTACGCAGCTTATTGATAAATTTGCATAAAAAATGAAAAATGAAAATGGACTAATTTTAAGTTAAACGTGTTATCGGGTAACTGAATGTTATTTTGTAATCTTATCTGGACTTGCTTTTTCTGATTCTTTACTTTTTTCCCCTTTAATTAAAAATTTTTAATCGTTTTTAAAATTATTTCCTTTTTCTGATTCTTTAATCATTACGAAGAAATATTCACTCCTAATACAATAATATTTGTTTACAAAAACTTTACAACAATGTCATTTAAGTGTAATTATTATTGTTAACAATTTAACTATCTCTCCTACCTATGCACGCAATCACACCAACCCTGTAAGGACAGATTGCGAAAAATAACTTTCTTAGTTTTATTACAACTGTTCTATTAAATTGCAACATAACAACAAAATAGCAATGGAAATGCATAAAAAGCAAATGAAGTAAAAATTATTCATGGATAGTTTAGCAAAAAACTAATATTTAGATTTTTTTATTGTTATTCTTTTGAATTGTGCGCAGACACTCCTCGCTTTACCTTATAAGTTTTTCAAATTCTTTACCTAAATGTCATATTTCACCTTATTAAACGGGAAAGTTTTGTTACAGTATTCTCAATGTGTTGGAAAGTGTTTCATAATCTAAGCTTGATGCATGATTGTTCTTTCCTGTTATACATATAAAGCTGGTAGCAGAATTGAGAGTCATTAAACCATGGAATTCCAGTACCTGCGGTGTATTTTGTGGAGCTGTTTCATATAAGAAACCTCATGCTATTACTAAACGATTGTCTGAGTGAATTGTATCGGTCGGTCGTCGGTCCAGGAAGCTCAGTAGACAAAGCGTTGGCAATTTAAGACACGGTGTGCTGAAGTTAGCTGGAAAATCGGAGAATGCTTTTCGGAGCATATATGCGATCGTAAAATTTAATACATTTGCGTTCATCGCTATAACCTGAGGTTCCCCTCCTGATAGGAAACAATGCACAGAAAAAACAACAGTTGAAACCAAGACACTTTTTCACGTGAATTTTTTCTTTATTCAGGACATATCGACACATCTGGAAAGGGCGAGGGTGGTCCTCTTACACATCTACATAATTGACTCTTGTTCAACAGTTTGAGAAGAACTCTTTCAATATTTTGCACTGAGCGTGCGCCAACATTTTTGACATGCACAGATGCAAACAGCTACGACTGTACCAGAAACCAGGTGATCCTTTTTTGTCCGTTATGAATAAATGTGTATTACGTTTTTGAATGACAATTCGTCAATGGTCTACCAGAATGGCGATATAAAAATAAAACCACATTAGAAAGATAACCTCGTAATTATTTTGGGAAAGCAATGACTGTATTAATGAGAACAGAAATAAAACTTTTTCACTCAGTTGGAAAAATATCAAATAATATGTAATTACGTTTCAATTTTGTGAATACAAATAATCATCATTTAGAATAATGCGCGTGTTGGTTCTAGAACGAGTCAGTCTATAAAACAGTAACTTGTCATATTTATTTAGAAAATGCTGTAACAGAATTCTAATCAAAAAACTTGTTTTATTTTTTATTCATTAGTGTAAATAACAATCACAGTATAAAAAGAAAATCTATAATATATATTTCAACATGAGACGGTGAGAGGTATAGAATTCTTATTACAAGCAAGTAGGTTTGAATATCTGATTAAGCTTTATTTAAAATAAGAAATAAGAATGAGAATGAAATACACTGCACATTCATTTGGTTACATTTTTCTTCTCGGTCAACAACCTTCATGTCAACTGGCTTAGAGGCTCCTACTCTAACCCCTGCAATTTTGATGTAACTGCTACAGAACATACATATACGTCTAAGATGGACATCTGCAAACTGCCAGAGTCAGAAGTCAGAAGTATTGAGTGTAGTTGGGTCATCAGAGGTCCTTCTGTAGAGAGTTTACTATTTCACAGTCGCACGAAAACGATCAAATCACAAAGTTTGTCATCTTATTGCTCGTGATTTAGAGAAATCTTATTTACTGAAAATATATCATCTATTACAACCTTTTGTGCTGAAAAACATAATTGCAGTATTAAAGATCAGAGACCAATACTTCATCATTACTTGGCCTCAAAGTAGGTCATACGGCCGGATCGAGCTCAATCTGTCTTAAATTCAAAATTATATCTATTTCCATTTCAAATCATTTTAATGCTACTTTTATCAGAATAAAGAGTAAACAGAAATAGTCTTTTTCTGTTCTGCATAGCTGCGAACTATTCGTTTTTTGTGTTAACACTATTTCCGAATCATAATTCTGAGCTTATTTAATCTCAGAATTCTGCGATTAATTAATATTAAGATTAGGCAAAGGTTTCTATTTGGAAGTAGTAATAATTAAAAAGTGGAATAGTTGATAGCTAAGTATACGCAGATAGATGTATTTAATATTTTTATTTTGCTAAATAAAAAAACAATGCTTTAAATGTATGAAATATAAATATGCAGATCGGAGTAACGGCGGGGCGGGGCGGGGGGGGAGGGTACGCTATGGGTATGTGTACTGCAGAATATTAGGGCTCCGGTACTTTTTTCCTTAGAAATTAAGCACTGACCTGCAGTACCACTGAAAAAAGCACACACCTTAATTGACAAGGAAACTTTTGTTTCATTTTGGGCCTCTTTTGCATAAAGTAAATAAAGCAAGGTTCAAAACACCCTTTTTCTGTGAGATTCCCAACAAATATCCGCCGTAGAAATTCATTCTAAAAATGTCTATGGAAGTCGTAAAAATAGAGAACACTGCATAAGGGAACAAATAATACAAAAGTATAGAAAATAAGTAGTCAATCCAAGTCAACTGGCCTAGGGGGTCCTGACCGGGTGTTCCTAGCAGGATGAAAAGTAATGTTTCGGTTCCCTCTATTATCTCTTGACCGAAAAAAGCTAGAATAGTGGAACAAGTGTCTGCCTATAGTAAACTTACTTTGCATTACCATATGTGAGTAGTTGCGCGTTCCCTAGTGAAGAAATATGGAAACTTTCGACCCTATCTTGAAAAATATGAGAGATAGCAGAAGAATATCAGTTACAAAAGTGTAAAGCATCCTTGATTTATTATAAAATGGGGTCTTACACGTAAAAATAACTTTATTAGAAGCTCTGAAATATTAATTTTTTTATAACAAACCACCGGCTGAAATACGCTACTAATCGCTTTATCATTTTCAGAGTTTCTATTAAAGTTATTTTTACATGTAACGCGTCATTTCATACTAAATCAAAAATGCTCTACACATTGTAATTGACATTTTTTTCTCTATCTCTCATATTTTTCGAAATAGGGTCGACATTTTCTAAATTAATCCACTAGAAGGCGCTGAAACCACTCTCACATGATAGCGCATAGTCATTTTGCTATAGATAGACACTTGTTCCACTATTCTAGCTTCATTCATTCAAGAGATATTTGAAACTACCGGGTCATTATTTTGCACCCGGCCGACATCCGACCAGGCCCCCATATTCCAATTGACATGGAATGACACACCTATTTCATATAATTTTGTGTTATTCTTTCCCCAATGCAGTGTTCTCTGTTTTTATGACTTCCAGAGACATTTTTAGAATCAATTTCTATGGCAGATATAGTTTTCAATCTCAGACAAAATAGGCGTTTTGAGCCATGCTTTATTTACCATATACCTGAAAGGCCCAAAGTGCAACAAAAATTTTCTTGTCAATTAAGGTGTGTTCTTTCCAGTGGTACTAACAGTAATCAAATCAGAAGTGTCCTTTTTGAGATATGAGCTTCTGAAAATAGGGTAGATTTTATGAAAATTTTTTTTTGAATTGATTTCAAAGATGAATAAATTTATAAATATTTAAACAGGAGAGAAACAACTTCAGCAGCTCTATGACATATTCATAGGTAATTAATTGATAGTGACAAACTTTTCAAGTACGTAATTTGTTTTGCAGTTACAACTTGTTAAAGTAAGGGTCAAATTCATCGCGATAGGCCGTATGGTCTACTTTGAGGCTAGGTAATTTTGAATGTATTGATTTCTGATCTTTAATACTATAATTATTAGTTTTTCAGCACAAAAAGTTGTTCTAGATCACATACTTTCAATAAGTAAAGTTTCTTGTATGATCAGCAATAAGATGACAAACATTGATTTGATCGTTTTACAGCAATTGTGAAATAGTGAACTTTACAGAGAAACCTCTGGTGACCCAACTATACTACTTCTGACTCTGACAGCTTGCAGATGTCCATCTTAGACCTTTATGTATGCTTTTTTGCGATTGCATGAAAATTTAAGGGGGGTCGAGCAGGAACCGTATCCAAATTTATGCCACTTGACATGGAATGACCCTTCTTTATTTATACACTAGCTAACCCGCCCGGCATTACCCGGGCCCGAGATAATTACAATCTCAGAAAAAGGCGTTAACCCCCTCCTTCCCCATAACCGTAAATATAATGACTAATTTGTTCAAGAGAACCACCCGTATAGCATGCATGGTCGCAGTGACGTCACAGTGACGTCATTGCAAGTCGCAGTGGTCACGTCACATCTGTGATCAAAATGCCACCACTCTGTGACGTCACATTGTTACTAAAATGTGAACTTCTTCAAAACTTTTAAAAAGAAACAAGAACACTTCAAAACATATTATTCATCCTAAAAAATGTACTTTTGACAATATTTAAAATTTTTGTGACATCACAGTGACGTCACTGCAAGTCACATACTTCACGACACAAATATGATCACAAAAACAATCAACTCTGACAGAACGAAATCTAATTTTTTGTTGGAGAGGGAGAGTTTTGTCACACACCGATGTCATGATAATACTAAATAACATTTTTATGCACTTAATTATTATTTTTACTCTTACAATTTAGTTAGTTTTAAAAACTTGAGAAAAATATGTTTTATTTATAATTCTTTTTTGTTTAAATCATTAATGATAAAGAAAAAAGTTAAAACATGAAAACTTGGGTGCGGTATGCTTCCTCAGCCCCTTCATCAGCACCAGTGTCTGCTACGAAAATTATAATATTCTCTATCAGAGATTCTCTATAAGTGACCCTAGGTCCAAGAAAGTGTACGGGACCTTAATTTATTTCGTAACACAGATAGAGGTAACACAAAATACCCTATAGTCATATGTGGCCTTATAATTATAGAGGACAGATTGGGGCCCGGGTGTAAACTACTTTCAGACATTATATATATATATTTATATTTATTTATATTTATATTTATTTATTTATTTATTTTTTTTTTGAGAAAAGGGGACTAAAAGACGCTGTTAACTTGGCATATTTTCTTTAGCAATTTGACCAAAACTGTCTTGTATTTAAAAAGAATCTCTTCCTCTATCACCAATAAATATATTGCTTTTTTATTCAATGATATATAAACGAAGTAAATTCATATTTAATCAATTTATTTGTAAAAAAGTATTGATATTTCTATATAAATTACTTCATAAATGCCATAAAATCCATTTTTTAGTACAATTCTTGATTAAATTGGAGTGATTTTGAGTAACTGCAATTAATAAAAATATACATGTAAATGCAATTTTTTATAGCTTATTCCCCTGGTGAAAAAAAAGGGGGGAAAGAAAGAAAGACTATTTTCCGATTTAAAATAATCAGCATATAAGTTCTTTTGTTATTGTTAGTTCAGAAACGATAAACACCTGCCTGTCTGCTCAGACGAAGCTGCGCAGTACTACTTGGAAGAACACGTTAAGCAAACGATTTTTTTTTATTCTGCGGACATTTGAGTAGAACATGTTTTTCTAATAAAGAGTGTGAACTAATTCCACGTAAGTCATTTTAAATATTTTAAAGTGTTTCCAATGCTATAGTAATGCTTTTAAATTTATAAATTGCTGCATATATTTCTTTATAAATTACTGACCCGCATATTCTAGGAGAAAAAATGATACAATTTTCTTTTGGAAATGCATAATTTAATTGTTACTTATTTTTTAAATAAATCTATCTGGAAATTAATTAGTTATTCATCTATAGTTTGTTGCTACTTAATTCTAAACTAAAATATTTTGGAAATATGTTAATCATTAAATGCGAAGTTTGCATTAGTTTTATTCAAATCCACACATATAGTATATTTTTTAAATGTAAGATGTAATAAAAATTGCTCATGTTATATAATCTAATTAAGTTGAAATAACCCTAATAGCAGTTATTCATAACTTTATAAGAACATTAAAGAATTAACGAATGTTTGATTTTCCCTTAATACTTATACAATCTTTGTAATTTAAATAATGATTTAACTTGACTATTATTAGAAATTATTAAACTATAACTGAAATTTCATATTTTGTTCACCTTTGAATACGTTTAGGATGTTGGTATTCAAGAAATTTCCTTTAAAAAAAATATTTTTTATGACGGCATGAGAATTTCATTTTCCAGTGTAAACGATCAAATTGCAAAAACCGTGCATTTTCTAAATTGTTTTACATGTCATAAATATTTTTATATGGTAAAAAGAAGTTTCATATAGGGTAGATGTGCCAGTAATGGACCCCCTTCCAGTAATGGGCCACTTTCAAAATTTTTGATTTATAAAAAAATAACCAATAAAAATTTAGCCTTTTATATATTTTTTCATAATTCCTCCTTGCTTGTTTTATAATCTGGGTTATTGTTGACACTCTTAATCAAACCAATCAGGAAGCAGAAAATAATGTTTCACAGTTCCACAGATTTTCTGTGAAAATCTTAATGAACATGCTAAGAGATGGATTCACTTAAACAATTGATATATTTTTTATTTTCTTGAAAAAATTGTATGTTTTTGTTTAGACAATAATAGAAAACTGTGAATTTTACATACTAATGGCAATTTACAAAATTTCATTTATTTTTCAGGTTTTAGGACCATGGCCCATTACTGGAATGCTTATTTAGTCAATTTCCAGTAATGGACACCCCATGTGGACATTACTGAAAAAGCAATTTTAGTAATGTTCATAGCGCATATATTTGTTTTATTTAACTGAAAAGCTAAGTAATCAAATTTAATTTTTAAATTTTACTTACCAGACTGTAATAATATATATATTTTTTTATTTATTTCATGTAATTAATTTTTTCTAAGATTGCTATCAAATTATTTTTTTGTAAACCGTACATTGCATATTTTATAATGTGGCAATTAACACCCATCAGGAAGCAGATAATAATCTTTAAGGGCATGGGAAAATGAGGGGCTCATGGGATTTACACTTTCCCCATTTAATAAAAGACAAATTTTTAAGTCATACGAGTTCTTAAAAAAAAAAATTTGTCTTAAATGTTTCATTATTCAGCTCTGACAAAAGAACTACATACATGAAAAATCCCTATAATATTAAATTTATAGTAGCAATGAAAGTAGTAAATCTGCAGATCAGGGGGCTCAAATGTCAGTTCTGATATTTTATTTTGAAATAATTTTATTTAGTATTTAAAAAACATTCAACCTACACTTTCATTTATTTGATATATTTTATACAAATGGCTAAAAGTAATATATAAAGCAGTTTTAGGAAGTTTAACTGTTAAGAATAAAAAGAAATATGATTCCATGCACTGGTACTCCAAGACACTTTAAAAAAAAATCTTTTTATTTTGTTAAACTAACCCTTCTAACCCCCCTCCCCCCCTCAATGACTTAATAATTTCATATATATAATTCTTTGAAAGTTAGTATTTTAAACCTTCTATCTAAAATAATTAAAATATTGATCTTCTGATAGTGACAATAATTAATTTAAACAGTGAATTATTCTCATATTTTATTAATTATTGATATCCTAATTTTAAATTTATTTGAAAATGACTATTTTATTTCATTAATATGCTTTCATTAAATTCTGGTTTTAAATACAATCATAAAATCAATTGCTTATTATTTTTTGTGGGGTGTCCATTACTGGGTGGCCCATTACTGGAAGAGAGGGTGTCCATTACTGGAATTTAGGGTGTTTTGATTTATTTCTGTTATTTACAATTAAATTTTGATCCACATTGGGAAATGTGACTGAGCATGATTAAATATTGTTGATAGATTAATATAATATTAAAAAAAGTGGACTATAATAATTATGACTATTAATTAAAAAATAATTTTTAAAGAAATTCCTTAAGGGTGTCCATTACTGGCACATCTACCCTACATATATAAAATTATGTATATATTTACGCATAAAAGTTAGGCAATTAGGAAAAGTGTTTACATATTGTAAATACTTTTCTGTAATAAAAAAATTTATCTTATGTTTACGTATACTTTTAGGCATAACTCCCGTACAACTGCACAAATCTTGTTTTATTTCAAAATTATTGTATTCTGGTTCTATAAAAAATTGAATAGGTTGCTAAACTAATAAAAGTTATTTTTTTTACTATATACTGTGAATACTTTTCATTATTTTTTGAAATTTTAAAGATTTGTATTAATTTAAAATATGAAGAAGACAAATATTGAAAACTTTACATTTAAAAATTATCATATTTCAGGATAGTTTAGATTAGTCTAAGCAACAACAAATTATAAATAAATAACTTTTCACAATATTTTTACAAAATATGTTACCATTTCATTAGGAAAATTCCAATCATAGTAATTTTGCAATGTTATTTTTTAATTTGGAATAGTAATTTATTTATGAATTATATATAATGATTTAGAAATATTTGAAGCCATTATTATAGCATTAAAAAATCTTTAAAATTCTTAAAATGTGCTAACGTTGTATTAATTCACGAGATTTAGTAGAGGAAGAAAATTATAAGTTCTAACAGAAAAGGAGATCGCCTACGTCCACCCCCCTATTTCCTGATCTCCATGTTGAAGAGAGTTTTTAGTTACGGTTAAAATTTATTTTTAGCGGGTGGTTCAGGGCCTGGTCAAAAAGCTTGTAAACCCCTTCATTTAAAAAAAAGTCAGTACTAATCTTGCTTTTAGGTAGATTTACTACCTATAAAGAAATACCACCTAAGAAGTACTACTAAGAAATACTACCTATTACATTCTTCTCTGTGTTGGAATTTCTCGAAAATTTATGCAGATCTACGCCGATCATGACTCTCAGAACCCAAAACCACCCCCAGTTCAAAACTTTATCTAGCTATCTATATCACTTTTTTATGGACACGATAACTTCAATAATTCTCCCCAAATCTCTTCCAAACTGATACATAAAATCAAGGGGCATAAAATCTCAGTCAAGTTCGTTAATGGGCAAAATCGAGCCAACGGGGGAGGGGGGGTTGTGAAAACAGAAAAATACCCATAATGTCTTAATTATCATACGTATCGAATACGCTTAAAGTTATTATTACTTCGAGGAAAAAGGGCCGAAAATTTATGTATGACAGATTTTCGATACCATTAAAAATGACCTCAAGGGGGGGGGGGGGATAGGAGTTTAAGAAAAAAAAGTTTCATAACTTTTTATCAATTTACAATATATCATATCCGCTTAAATTTATTAAAAATTCACTTAATATTATCTACAACATTCATATTGACAAGTTTTTTATAGGACCAACCCTTACAGTAAAAAGTAAGTAAATAAATAAAGTCCCTGATGGCTCCACCTACAGACACAGGTAGATTTAAAAGTAGGCGGTCCCAGAAAAGGTCATTTTTTCTGCAATTCCCAACAAACAGGCGTCCCACGGTCTGTGTCTTCGAATTCTACCTCTGCCTGTAGGCCGAGCCGTCATTGATTTTTTGTAATCAGCATTCCAAAATTTCTTGCTGGAAACTACATATGATATGAGATCATTAAAAATTTGCTAAAAATGGATAAAGTAACTCACGAAGAATTTTTAGAGGGATATGCATTAAGGATTTGGTAAGTACAAAATATTCTAAAATTAAGTTCAATTTGTCTGCACTTAAGAGTTACAAATTACATTGTTTTAAATAAATCATTTTTTATTATTTTAAATTCATAATATAAAACAATATATTCCTATTTATGATGTTTTTCTTATTTTATGATGTTGTTATGCTCGATTTCGACTAAGTTATAAATGCTTTCGCAAATGCAAAAATGAGAAGAGTTCCGTAAGTATTGTAAAATGATTACTAAATATCGAGTTTATAAAACATATTTCTTACAGACTAATTAGGATGGTTCTAAGATATAATTTTTTAAATATTTTCCATTAAATTGTGGTGATTTTTTTAAAATGTATTTCTATCATACATTTTGCTAGATAAAATTGGAAGTTTGTATGTGATCTTTAATGGTACTGTTAAAAATCAAGTGTTTTTTTTTGTCATTTCTATAATATATTTTTTGCTGAACAAAAGTGGAGTTTTGTGCTATATTTTTAACAGCGCTGATTAACTGTAGTTATATTTTTTTGTGTATTTACCACTTATTGTTTTCTGCAAAAATTATTAAAACTTAAGCTTGCATGTTTGTTTTATGCTTTGTGTATTCAGTTAATTTTAAATGTTTTATAATATTTAAAATTGAAATAAATGATTCTAAAAATATAGATTTTTATATAAGTAAAAGAAGGAGGGTGTTAAATAATTGATTGCACAGGGCGTCACACATCCAAAATACAGGCCTGGTAATAGGTAATTGTTTTATAAATGCGTTTCGAATCTGAACTTAAGGGAATTATACTAAATAAACACAATATTCGTTTTGAAATACATTGACCAATTAGGATATCAATAATTAATAAAATATTTATGTTTAAACTTAATTGTTCAAGCTAATAATTTTTATTATCACAAGATGAATACTTTATGTATTTCGATAAAATATTTAAAATACTGAATTTTAGAGAATTACATTTGTTAAATTACTGAGACAGTGATTTTGTGTAGAGTTTAATATATATATATATATATATATATATATGTGTGTGTGTGTGTGTGTGTAATGAGAACATTTTTCGGAGTATCAGAATACATGGAATTGTGTTTCCCGTCACAATTCTTAAGGCTGTTCGTCAGTGAACTTCCTGCTCTAGCTAATGTTAAACCTATGGGCGAAGGATGCATTCGTATATTTAAAATATCTCCTTGAGAAATTAATATTTTTAACTTCTATGAACTAACTTCTAAAGAAACTAACTTCTAAATAAACTATTTTTCTGTGTACTCGTTTTAAACTATGTCTCTTTTTTTTCCTTAGTTATCAAAATATTTCTAAAATATATACTTAATTTTATGAGAAGTATTAAATTCATATTTTAACACATATAATTATAAATTAAGCGCATATTTAAGAAACATTTTGATAACTAAGGAAAAAAAAAGACATCCTTTAAGAAGTGTACACAGAAAACAAAATTAAGAATATTAATTTTCTGGAGAGATATTTTAAATATACGAATGCATCCTATAGTCCAAATGTTTAACATCAGCGAGAGGAATCGGAAAGTTTACTAACGAACAGCCTTAAGAGTTAATTTTTCAGAAACTATTTGATATATTTCTTGTAGTAATGAGCAATAAAAAAATGATACAAATAAAATTGCGGGTTGAATGTTTTAAATTCCTTCATAAAATGATTTCGATATAAAACTATGGAACTGACGTTTAAGACCCGTAATCTGTGGATTTACTAGCTTAATTGATACTATAAATGTAATTACTATTTATAGCATTTTGTATATGTAGTTACACTGTCAGAAATGAAAAGTCAAACACTGAAGACAGAATATTCCCAATACTGACCAATAATGCTCGACCGGAATTTCAAGATTATAGAAATTGTTATTAAAATCATATGTAAAATAAGTTATGAAAAAAATATCTATAATCATATGTATAAGTTAAATATTATTTTCATGAAATAAATACAAATTAAAAAATATATAACACATTCAAAAATAGAGATATTTGTATCTGAAATAAAATATGGATCCGACCCATTTGAAACAAAACACAACCCAAACTCAACTGTCAAAAAAAAAAAAAAAAAAAAAAAATTGCTAACCTGACCAAAACTTTACCCAAATAAAAAAATTGCAGACAATTTGATTAGCGGATTGGATTGGGGTACAGCCAGTCCTAATCCATATAGAAACAAAAGACAACCTGAACTAGACGTACACAAAAATCTGTAATACCTAGCAGAAACTGACTCGCTGCAAATCACGGCTGGAGTTAGGTATGCCGAGTACCAATGACACATCCACGAGTACCAAATAATAGCTCGAACATCTCTTAAAAAAACGAGAATCAGTTAATCCAACTCGAAAGAAAATAATCTCTAGTGAATTCAACCCACGGTGTGAGATGGGTACATGCAGCCTTAAAACGAAAAGCAGCAAAATACTCTAAAAATCCTTGACGGCTCGACCTACAGGCACAGGTAGATTTCGAAGCCGCAGACCGTGGGGCACCTGTTTATTGAGAATTGCAGAATAAACGACATTTTTGCCAGGATGCGGCAGTTCGGACCGCCCACTTCGAAATCTACCTGTGTCAAGTTGTCGGAGCCGGCAATTTTATTATTATTATTATTATTATTATTATTTTATTTATTTATTTATAATAATTATTTTTTTTGCTATAAATGTTGGTTTTATAAAATACTTGTCAATATAAAAGTTGCAGATAATATTAACAGGATGTATGATAAATTTAAGCGGTTTGATACCTTGTGAATTGACAAAGTTATGGATTTTGTTCTTCTCAAATCTCTATTTTTTCCCCTCCTTGACGCCATTTTTAATTATATCAAAAGACTGCCATGCATAAATTGTCGGCCCTTTTCCTAGGAGTACTAATAACTTTAAACGGATTCGACACGTATCACAATTAAGAAGTTATGGGGAATTTTCTGTTTTCACAAAAAGCCCCCCCCCCCTATTTCCCCACCTTGGTTCGATTTTACCCATTAACGAACTTGACCGAGATTTTATTCACCTTGATTTTGTGTATCAGTTTGGAAGATATTTGTGCAGAATTTTTGAAGTTATCGTGTCCATAAAAAAGTGACACACATATATATATATATATATATATATATATATATATATATATATATATATATATAATATAAAGTTTTGAACTGGGGGTGGGGTGGTTTTGGGTTCTGGGAGTCATGATCGGTGTAGATCTGAAAATTGTTTCCAGAAATTCCAACCTAGGGGAGAATGAAATAGGTAGTATCTCTTACGAAATCTACCTAAAATCCAATGCAGAGTAAAATAAATACAACTAACTCTTTGGGTCGGGTTTTAATAAATTCAAATCATCCAGCACTGGACAGGACCCAAATGGGTCCGTCATAAAATTAATGGCAAAATCGTCACAAACGACACACTTTTTATAAATTAGTCACAGGGTGAATTCACAACATCGTCACTGAGGTCATATCTGCTTCACAAAGTTAAAGACAAAATCGTCACAAATGTCACATTCTTCACAAATTTGTCACACCGTGACTTCACAAAGTAGTCACATTGTGAGGTCACAGAAAGCCTTGAGAACGGCCATAACGACCTCACATTTACGTCACAATGACTTCACATCGACGTCACGACGACGGTCACAAAGTCACAGTGTGACTTCGCAGTGACGTCGCCGTGACGTCACCATGCCTTACGGGCACCGTCATCTACATTAACGCGATCATTAAAAAAAGAATTACATTTTTCTGATAATTAGAACATAACGAAGACGCTACGCTAAAATAGCCGACAGATGTCCCATCCCATCCTCAATTTCAGATCTATATCTGAATTAGTTATCTAAATTTTTGTTCATTAGTAAAAACTGGCAATTATTTCCTTTCATTTTCGCAAACTAAATGGAGGGAACGACCCGAGAAACAGATCTCTTTGTAGTTCAGTTTTTAATGAAACTGAACTACAAAGTCTGAACCCTGTCTGAAACTTTCTCGGATCGTTTTCACTGGCGCCGGCAGATTTTTGGCAGTTTTTTGCATAAATTAAAAAAAAATTACTAACCGAATTTTTCAAAAATCACACAGTCACATACAGAATATTTTTTTACATATGCTCAGAAATTTCAAATTGATATCTCAATTAGTTTTCTTAAAATTCGCTAATTAGTAAAATAATTTCGAATTTGTTCATTTCCGCTTGCAAATCCAATGCGCCAGTTCTTTTCTTTCGCCATTTTGATTTAAAAGATGTTATTTTAGAAGCGATGGTTAATGAGAATCTAATTAATATCTAGGCTAATTATCAAAATATTAAAATTCTGAGGCTCAGGTGCACATGGCCAGACCTTGGACTATCCACACCTAAATTTCCAGACTTCTAGGTGGGCTAGATTTTGCTAGCCATCGCCAACAGACACACAGACACACACACGGACACACACACAGAGCGAAACTTTCTTTTATTATTATAGATATGGCCACATAGCACGTACACATAAAAAAATATCAAAAAAGTTTAAAAAGTAACGAGGAATGAAGGTATGATATTGATTAATTAGTTCGCGTTATTCAGAGCACTTAACGTTCATTACTTAAATCAAGGGTTGCAGCGTCTACATATTTTTATATATTTCCTATCACTACTTTTAATATTCTTCGTGGTAGATTTAAGTAATAAAACTGTACTATTGTTGTGAAAAAGTGGCAGCAAATATAGTAAAATATAGGACACTGCAACCTCTGCTTGAATGGAATTGCAAACTGAACTGTAAGTGATAACTGAACTATTTAAGCGTAAGTGTAAATAAACGCGTAGGAGAGAAATAAGATGACAGAAAATGTACAGAATAAAATTAATGCGTATCAAAAACAAACTAGTATTTCACAAAGAAAATTTAAAATTGATTTGCTTACTTGTTAGTACCCGCACAGCTGGTAGGAATGTTGATGTGACAGCAAATCAGGAATGTCGTACTGAATATTTTGTATAAAAAACCCTAAGTGCAAACTTTTTATTTTTATAAAACATCTTCATTTTATTTGTTTTTAATGCCTGATTTTTACCAAGGTAAATTTCATTTAATTAGAAATAAGGTAAATATAGAGTTATTCAAAATGATTCATGCGATTTCAAAATGCTATATTTTCATAAATAAATGACACAAAATGATATGTAATACACGAATACAAAGGGAAAATATTGAAGTTATTTTTACAAGTGTTCGATATAATTTCCTCAAATTTGAAATGTTCTAAGAAAATAATTTTTAAGAAAAAGAAAAGCGGATCTCATCAATCGGTCTTAAAAAAAAATCTCAAACTTTCGAAAAATGAGCACAAAAGATCGCAAATTTTGTCAAACAATTGTCCAAAAATATCACATATTTTGTCAAAAGATCACGCAAAAATATCACAAAATATCGCCAAACAACAGCAAAAAATATGCAATTTTCGTCCAATGAAGTTACACGTATAATGATGTCAAGACGGTATGTAAATTCCTGCCATACACGTTGTAAAGTGCCACTGGTAATTGATTGCACAGCAAAAATCCGTTATTTAAGTTCACATAAATTTGTGGGTAATGGTGATACATAAACTTTATCTTTTACAAACTCACAAAGGAAGAAATCGCATGGAGTCATATCAGGTGACGTAGGTGGCTAGCTGAGTAACATCAAGTTATCTGGACCACAGCGACCGATCCAACTGCGAGGTTTTTCCTTTATTTGGGGGAAAAGCGAGCTTCTAAAACAGCTTTCGTGAAATAGCTTCACGAAGAACACACAAGCGTTATCTATTGTTCACAATATAAAACTTCCATATTTTTTCCTTTGTATTCCTGTATTACTTATAATTCTGTGTGTTTTGAATATGTGGCATTTTGAAATTGAAGGACTCATTTTCAATAACCCTGTATATGCTCTTGGACATTTATTTTCTTACCCAAAACTCTGCACTCAAGTTGTCAATGCAAAATGTCTACTTGCAAGCAGCACGGATTTTTGATTTAAGACAAAAATGACATGAAAAAAAAGAATAATCGAAGTTTCAACCAACGTCAATGAAACAAGGCATCTGTGTCATTGTACGTTAAAATGTTGTATTGTGACGTACAGTGACATTGTGATGTGTCCGGGACACAATTTTGTATAGGAAACATACTTTCTTATGTTAATAAAAAATACAAAATTCACGTGTTGGTCATTGCTAACAAACTTTTTCACATTATTTGTAAAAGGTGCAATGATGAATACTTCTGTAAATATTAGCTGAGTACATAATAATTAAAATAAAAGTATTAAAAATTATTATAATAATAATAATAAAATACAATTTTTTACGAGAACTGAAAATGCTTGTAGATAAAGCAGTATTTATTTAATCACGGAATTGCGAAGCACAGCCAAAATCTGGAAGAATTTGGATGATTATTTCAAAATTTCCCCGATAAATTAAAGAATTTCTGAATTGAAATAAATATTTTACAAACAAAACCAGGAAACAGAACGAGGATTTCATATATGTTATTTCATGTTATAATTCTATACATATCACTCTTTAAGATAAAGCAAATATATATATATTTTTTTTAACATGAGAAATTTCAGAGCAGAAATTTAAAAAAAAAAAAAGAAAGAAACAGATAATTTTTTCATTTTTATTTTTCCACTCAGGAAAAAAATTGTAAACTGAAACGATTGCTTTACGACTTTTTTATAGCAGTATAAAAATTTCAATTAATTATCATTCGGAATATATCACTCTAAAAACTGACAAATAATCTTTTTTTTTTTTTTTTTTTTTTTTTTAATAACTTTTAAACTGTAGTAGACATATCTTATACAGCTGAAAAAGTATTTTGGAATCGAAATGAAAATAAAATATTGTAATAAAGTATGCTGTTTAAGCAAACATTCCCGTATAGGTAGTTTGAATTCATTTTCTCCTTTTAATATAAAACGCTACACATCTTTACTGTTTTAAAAACAATTTTAACACAGCGATACATTTATTTTAATATCCACTAAAAGCAATCATAAAATACATATTGTGCAGCATTTATTTACAGTTCTCCTTATAATCATTTTCCCCTCTCAAATGCTTCTCAAACGCACTGCAAAAAATAATTGTTGATTTTACAGTATAAAACTGGCACCCAGCTGCCAGTATTATACCGTAAAATTAACAGTATTAAACAGTAAAATAAGCAGTAATACGCTGCCGTGCATGCGCAGTAGCGTATTACTGCTTATTTTACTGTTTATTACTGTTTATTACTGTTAATTTTACGTTATTTTACGTAATTACTGAAACGATTGCTTTACGACTTTTTTATAGCAGTATAAAAATTTCAATTAATTATCATTCGGAATATATCACTCTAAAAACTGACAAATAATCTTTCTTTTTTTTTTTCTCAGTGATACATTCATTTAACCGCGCATGCGCGGTAGCGTATTACTGCTTGCACGGCAGCGTATTACTGCTTATTTTACTGTTTAATACTGTTAATTTTACGGTATAATACTGGCAGCTGGGTGCCAGTTTTATACTGCAAAATCAACAATTATTTTTTGCAGTGCAATAACTGCGAGACGGTTCAGTAGTTTCATAAAACTCTAGTGTTTCTTCCAATAAATCGAAATATAGAATGAACTTTCTTCTGATTCAATTTCAAGGCTTGCTCTCAGTAATTTACAATTATTTTTCATTACTATTTGTATGTGTCTGTATCACTAATGGTAAAACAAGCTGTAATATATGTTTTTTTTTTTTTTTTTTTTTTTTTTGTATTTATTTTAGTCAAATATTCAAGTAAATTTAGATAAATATATTTCATTTATATTTCGCGTCATATGGAACTTTAGAGCAAAGCTAAAATTTGGATAATTCTTACAATTTTTCCTCCACTAAGGCTAAAATTCGCAATTGAAGTTAATATCTTATTTATACATTATTTCTAAAAAGACGAATTTCAGCATATTATATCATGATATTGTTTCAAACCTTATTTTTTAAAATACATTTTTTATTCAATATATTTTAAAGCAGCTCGTTTTAAAATAGTTAGCTTCTTATAAAATTAAAGACGAAACGCAGAAAAACAGAAAATATAAGCAAATATATTTGTTTAAAAAACTATTCCACGATGAGTCATCCGAATTCGCTTTCTTCTATTGAGAAGAAACGTTGAAAGCGCTATTTTTTATTTCAGTGATACATTTATTTTAATATCCAGTAAAACAAAGCATTAAAACAGACACCTTCAAGCATATATTAACAGCTTTCTTTACAATATTTTTCCATCTCAGAAGCTTTCCAAATAATATCTGCTGTGTGCCGGTTCAGTAGTTTCATAAAGTTCCAGTGTTTGTTCCAACAAATCGAAATATTGAATGCACCTTTCCGCGAAACGTGCTTTCTGCTGCTTGAAATTCGGCACTTGTTGTTAGTTCAGGAGGATATCCTTCTATCATCTATCTGAACTTCTGAGGGTAGAATCCCTGATATTTTCTTTTTATGTATTCGTGTCAATAAAGGGAAACAGTTTTCCAAAACGCATTTCGGTCCGGATGATTCATGTCCGAAAAATACGAAGATCAAAAATGATGTTTCCCGCCTTGGGGTATTGGAAATTTATTTGCGATTTTTCTTTAAGACAACATGAAATTGATTTTTTAAGTTGTTTTAACAATAGTGTTTCAATATCGACGCGACATTGGGGACTTTTATGCGCATAAAATTCTATCTATAGTGTAAAGGACAAACATGTCCGTATGTAATACTGACGTCATTTTGCGAATGGCAACATTTGCCGATGAAACTTCGGTTTTGCGATTTTTGCTACTGCAATTTTTTTAATTTCTAAACGTCGCATATTTTTAATTTTCACACCGTTATACAGGGGAACAATGTACTTTCAAATGCAATTTGTTTGAAAACTGTATCGCAATTTACTCAGTTATTATAGCTTTTAAATTAAATTTCAGGAATGATTATTTATTTTTTAAATCTATCTCTATCGCTTGCAGACGATTACAAAATATTAGTCCGTTTGCATTTTAAACAATATAAAAAGTTCAGCATTTGTTTCCAGCTAATATTGAATAATGAAATTAAAACTACATTAAGCAATAAATGAAATAGTGTAAATAAAACACAAATTTAACAGACATGTAATTGAAATAAGCTCTTAAAATAGCTCAAATTCAGAATAATAATAATAATAATAATAATAATAATAATAAACTGCTGTAAGTAACGAAATTTGAAGCGATATCTTCGGCTATTAACTTCTGGCACGAGGCCAATACTAAATTACTGCTTTTAATTAATTTCAAAATTTTATTTGAATATATAATTGACATATTTCATATAAAAATGTTCTTCGGTGTTGTAAGGGTGCAATCTAAAAAAAAATTTTAATGTAAAAAATCTATTAGAATTTTCAATACAAAAAAAAAAATAATAATAAATAAATGGTTTTCACATACATTTTCTATCCCGGAAAGCTCGGGTTGGATGCCCTAGTATGAATAATGTAGTGTTTATATATTTGAAAAATACGACATAATTTCTAACAATATTAATATATTGAAAAAACTAGCACAAATAAGGAAATTAATATAATCAAAAAGTAAAATTCTAGCGTAATTAAAAGTATTTCCGTATATATTGCCAATATTCCCAATAAAATGTCAATATTTCTGTTATAAATGTTTCATGACGGTGAAAAGTATTTCTACGTAATACAAATATTTATGTAATATTTGTATTAAACTAAAATTATCAGTACTACTTAACACCATTAATACTGCAGTTGTGGGAAGGCACTGCCATACACTTGTGGTTCTACATTTCTCTGGTGTAACTTCGATGAACAAATAGTCCATAATAGGTTCTATAAATTCATTTTCTTCTCATTAGAATAAAAATTTACACATTTTCAAGTAATATAAATTTTTAAAACAGCCATGCATTTATTTTAACTAGAGGATCCAATCCGGGCTTCCAGGACTACAGAACATAACTGAAAACCATTTTTTACATTACCCGCTAGCATCACCAAAAAGCATTTTTATATGAACAGTATTAATAATGCATTCAACTAAAGTTGTAAAATTTATTAAAAGTGATACTTTCGTATTAGCCGCATGCCAGGGATAATAATCGAAGAAATCGCCGAAGATTTCGCTACTTTTTGCATTTTTGGTTCTAATTATTTCAGTCGTTTAAGCACGATTCAGTGGTTTAAGCAAGGTTCGATTACATGTCTGTTAAATTTATGCTTTACTTATATTTTATTTATTTATTTATTGGTGGAGTTTTAATTTCGCTATGGAATATTTGCCGGAAACAAATTATGATCTGCTTATACTGTTTTCAGTGCAAACGGATTAATTTTTCGTAATCGATCTGCACACGATAGAGATAACTTTTAAATAAATAATATGATTGAAAATTATTTTAAAAACCTTAAAACATCAGTAAATTTAGATACAGTTTTCAAAATAAATTGCATTTGAAAGAACATTTCATTGCTCAGTTCGTTGTGCAAAAATTGAAATTGTACAATATTTCACGAAAATTTCAGGAAAAGCGAAATTGATTGGTCAGGTGGTGCCACCGTCAATATGACGCCAGCATTACTTGCGGACAGGTTTTCGCTTTATAATACAGTTACACAGTAAAAGCAAGTATAAAATACCTATCGTGAAGCATAATAAACAACTTTCTTTAGAACCTTTTTCCGCTTTTAACTACTTCATAAATAATATAAGCTTTGACGGTTCAGTAGTTTCATAAAGTTCCCTTGTATGTTCCCTTTGTCGAAATATGCAATGCACATTTCCAAGAAATTCATTTTCGGCTGCTTGAATTTCCAAGTATATTACCATTCTAAACAAATCACTCTTTAAATTGTAAAATTATATATATATATATATATATATATATATATATATTACTTTTCTACATGTTTAATGACTTTTTTAACACTTTGCCGTCCGCATGTCCCGTAAAAGTACTTCTATTCGTAAAATGTTGAAACTATTGATTGACACTAGAATTTAGAAACAAATTTATTCGAAAATAAGTAAAATCTTTTCTTCATGTACTTGATAAAAGGGAATTTTTCATTTTCTAATGCCAGTGTAGCATTTAAGAATTAAAATTAAGTTATTTTACGTACGACACCACTGTGGTGTAGCCGGACGGCAAATTGTTAATTTAAATTCCCCATCTTATAAAATCAAAAAGTATTTTAAGAACCGGAGAGAAAAAAAGAAAATACAGTAAACTATGTTTCTTTAAAGAAATATTACAGGATGGGTCATCTGATTTCAATTTCTGCTCTTCACAAAAAATGCTACGCATCTTCAGGTAAGAGCAATTTTTAATTCAGTAATACATTCATTTTAATATCCAGTAAAAATAATCATCAAATATACTGTATAAGCAGTAATTGCGCGGTAGCGTATTACTGCTTATTTTACTGTTTATTACTGTTAATTTTACGGTATAATACTGGCAGCTGGGATGTCAGTATTATACTGTAAATTCAACGATTTTTTTTGCAGTGTATGCATCGTGAAGAATATATATTTTAACAGTTTTTGTACAACTATTTTCCTTTCTCAACTGCTTCCCAAACATTATCTACCGTGACGGTTCAGTAGTTTCATAAAGTATATTTGCTCCAATAAATCGAAATGTGGAATGCGCCTTTCCATGATATGCACTTTCGGCTGCTTGAAATTCCGATTGATTAGCATATATCGCTGCTTGAATATCATTCGATCATCTATCTGTACCTCTGAGGGTAAAAAAAAAAAAATCTATAATATTTTATTTTTCTGCATACGAGTCAAAGATGTAAAAGAAATTGTTTTCCAAAAAGTACTTCATTCTGGATAATTTACATTTTCAAAAATACGAGGTTAAAATATGTTGTCGCTTCACTGTCTTGTTCTACAGTTGTGTCGGATATTTATTGGCGAATTTTTTCTAGACAAAAGTTAATGGATTTAATAAGTTGTTTTTATTATAACACATCAATATCGGCAAGATATTCAAGATCGTTTATGCGAATAATTTTTCATTAATTAATTCAATTAAAATATACGACAGATTTCCTAAAAATATTTATTCAATATTGGAAAATTTCGTATCAATCTGAAAAGATTTAAAATAAAAAAATAAAATTCTAGAGTATTAACAGTATTTCCGCAACGTCTGTATTATATTAACACCATTTCCATTAAAATGTCAATATTTCTATTATAAATGTTTCACGACATTGAATTTTTTTTTACTACCTCAAATATTGATAAAACTTGCTGTTACCCATGACGTCGTTCACGTAACATTGAAAGAAGAATAAACGCATTAATTAAGCAAAATATTTAACTCCCGATAATTAAAAACGTAAATAACTAACTCTTTATCACATTTCATAGGAGACAATACGATATTTCTTTGTTATATGGGCCTTGACATAACTCAGTGTAAAAAAAGTTAAATTTTGTGCCAAAAAATCTCGAAAATGAAACTGCAACCAATGAATAAAGGAGGGCCAAATAAAATAGTGGAAATCGACCAATTGGGTAAAATCAAATGATAAATTTTACCTGACAAACCATTTTATTTTTAAAGACTTTGTGAAACATTTTAACAGCCATACATCAAAAATAATTAATTGGAAATATATGTTTTTTTCTTTAAATTAAATTCTTGTGAATAGGGAGCTATAATTTGTACGCCTAAATGCAAGGAGCTTAAATTTGCCTCCTTGGTTTAATCGATAGCTGAGACAAATCTTAATTTATAAATGACAATATGTTGACAGGCGATTTTTGTTCTACAGAATAACTTGATTCATAAAGTTTGAATATGTGGAAATATGTTTTTATTTTTCGAAAATTTTACTGTAATCAAGATTTTGTTTTCACCATCTATTCAAATTGAAAATAAATTCTTTTTTCATTTTTAATGAGAAAATGACGTGAAAAATGTATTAATCCGGGTTTTACTTCTCCTTTTTATCCACAAAAATGGATTACTTTAGTTGCCATTTTAAGAGAAATTTCGTTAACATTAAATACATATATATTTATATATATATCGGAACCTAATTCAAAATTTTAAATTCTGAGAGTTTATATGACATACTCGGATCAATGATAACCGGTGTTAACTAAATCACGTTGCGTTCGATAATCTAAGAGGAGTAGTTGCGAAATACAAACAGACGATCAGATTTTAATATAATAGATTCGTGCTCATTTTTCTTTTTCTAATAATCATGATGTGAATTTTGGCAGAAAACTCTCATTTGCATGTAACTGATATTTTCATGCTATATAATCAGTATAGTTAAACAAATATTTCAATTTTAATTATATAAATCTTATTAATTTTCTTAACGTGGATTTTGGCAGAAAACTTACATCTGTATCTAACTGACATTCAAGCTTATTAATTAGTAGCGATAAAAAAATATTTCAGTTTTTCATTTTAAATATGACGTCATTATCCATCTACTTTCTTTATATACTGATTTTCATGCTCCTTGTATTATTATGGATATTTGAAACTGCAAGTTTTATTTCCAATATGACATCATATTTGTCCAAGCCAAAGATGATCCTTTTCATAGTTCCATGGTTCAGAAATCTTTTCTTAATAATATAATTATTGTTCATTTTTTCTTCTAATTACAGCGCAATTTTTGCTAGAAAACCTCTTCTCAACGTAACCGACATTCATACTTCATGTATAATAACAAATACTCCATGTTTATGTTTAAAATATTACGACAATTCATTTTCTTTTCAATTCTTTTTAATTTTAATTTTCTCGTGGAAATCGTTAAATTGGAAATGAATTGTTGGGGAAAATATTATTCCAGGCTTTGTATTTATTGGCAACAATAATGCTTAGCAACGTAAAATGGTTAAATAAATTTTAGAGGGAAAATATTCTTTGATTCTCTATAAAATAATGAAATTTTGAATTATTAAGAAAAATATTTGAAAATAATAAACAACACCTACCCTATGTTCATTTCTGGGTTATAATCCATCTATATGCAAACATACAGAGCCATTAAATCATCCGTTTTGACGTTTACTTCAGCCAAACATTCACACGCACAATCGCATGTATAATATTATTAGGATTAGGTTTAGGATTAGGATATTCTTATTAAATCAAAAATATATCCACTACTTAATGCTAATGATGTGGAACTGTTCTCAATACAATGCAGGGCAGTGCAATTGACATTGCAGATGGTTTCGTAAAATATAAAGAAATGTAATTGTTTTTGCCGTAATTTCGATTAACAAGTATTTTAAGGTAGGTCGCAGAATTCACGTTCTTCTCACTAGAAAAGAAATCTATACCTCTAGATGCAAGAACGATTTTTAATTCAGCGATGTATTTATTTTAATATCCAATAAAAGTAAGCATAAAATACATATCGTGAAGCATATTGTCAACTTTCCTTACAATCTTTTTCAGCTCTCAGCTGCTTCCCAAACAGGATCTGCCGAGACAGTTCAATAGTTTCATAAGGTGTTTGTTCCAATAAATCGAAATATGGAATGCCCCTTGCCACGATATGCATTTTCGGCTGCTTAAAATTCAGGACTTGTTCTGATTTCAGGATATATCCTTCGATCATCTATCTATTTTTACTTCTGAGGATAAAAGTGTTCGTGATATTTTCCTTTTATTTATTTGAGTCAATAAAGCGAAACTGTTTTCTGGACAACGTTTCGTCCCGGATGATATTTATACAAAAATACGAAGGTAAAAAAAGTTCTAATGTTAGGAATTTTTTTTGCAAGTTTTGTCCCAGAAAAAAAAAAAAAAAAAAAAAAAAAAAAGTAATTTCGATTTTATAAACAGTTTAATACCAGTAGCTCATGAATATTGGGCTCATTTTGGGACTTTTGTGTACTATTATTCTAGAGTTTTTGTATTTAGAACATATTATTAATATTTATTAGTTACAATATTTAGGATTAAAAGTATAAAGGGCCCCGTAAAGGAACTCTAATAAACGATGGATACATAATTACACTTTATTATTTCAACACAATCATAATGATTGGGAAATAAATCATGCGAGTGCTAATTTTTCCAATTGCCTGAAAAAAAAGAGTCCAAGTCGAGAATCATTAAGCCACTCACTTGGCATACCATATGATATTGCCAGAAGTTTGTCTTAGTGAATTGTGTCGGCTACTTTTGTCGTCCAGATGGCTCAAGTGGTAGAGCATTGGCAATTTAAGCCAGAGATTTGAGTTTGACTCATGATTTGGACACTTTTTCACTCAGTTGGAAAAATTACAACTCGTATGATTTCTTACCCAATCAGTATGATTGCGTTCAAAATAACACCATGTAATTACTTAAATGTCGTCTATTGGGGTATTATTGGTATATTGGTCCACCTATTGAACCCCCGTCGTTCATTGGGGTTCCTTTACCTATGGCTGTTGAGCTGTATCAAATGACAGACCAGATATTATTGCCAAAGTATTGTCTGAATGAATTGTGTTATCTAAGTTGTCACCAAGATAACTAGAATTTTGGCAATTTAAGCCAGAAGTTCTCGGTTCGATTCCCGGGTGGACACTTTTTTACCCAGTTGAATTATTCTCCATGTTATCCAATATTACCATTGTAGACATATCATTCTTTAAGTTATAAAAGAAAACAATCCTCAATAATTTTAATGCCTCTTTTAGCTGAGTTTAAATTACGCGTCATCTTATTAACTAAAAAGTATTTTAAGAATCGGAGAGAGAAAAGAAAATACAATGAAGTATATTCCTTTTAACAAATATTCCAGGATGGGTTGTCCGAATTCAGTTTCACCTCTTCACAAAAAATCCTACTCATATTCAAATGAGAGCAATTTTAATTCAGTGATGCATTCATTTTAATATCCGGTAAAAGCAAGCATAAAATACACACCGTGAAGCATATATTTTAACAGTATCTTTATAACATTTTTCATCTTTCAAGTTCTTTCAATACAATATCTGTCGCGACGGTTCAGTAGTTTCATAAAGTGTTTGTCACAATAAATCGAAATATGGAATGCTCCTTTGCATGTTATGCACTTTTGGCTGTTTGAAATTCTGGACTTGCTGTTCTGCATATATTATTCGGTCATCAATATGTACTACTAAAAAAAGGTCCAAGATATTTTATTTTGCAGCATTCGAGTTAAAAAGATAATATAAGCTGTTTTCCAGAAAGCACTTCATTCTGGATGATTTACATTTTCAAAAATACGAATTAAAAGATGTTCTTCTATGCTAGGGGGTGCACACACAACCTTTAGGCCAGTAAAAGGGCCAGTCAGAAAAATGACTTGGTTGTAGAGGGACAACGTCAGTAGCGTAAACAAAATTTTGTTTCGGGGAAGATTGGTGGGAGCGAATCTCTCACCTATAATCTCATGAAAAAAACACTGATCTCGAAGGGGAGGGGGGTGGTTAGCATCACAGACTCCCCTCCCCCACATTCAACATACCCAATTCAGTTGACAACAAAATATCAACAGTTTAAGTTTGTATATATAACAGATTTCTTTCAAGGAGTAAAAATACTCACTCTTTGACTTTATTTGGAGGAGTAAATTTATCTTTATTAAAAGTACAAAAACAAAGATGGGCATCAAATTTGCCAGTGGCAAAAAAATAGTGTAAGTGGGGGCATATATACTATTCTAAATTGTACTTTTTCCAATTTTCAACCATAAAATGTAGGTATTAAGTTAAACAAAAGAAAATGACCAATTTTAATAATAAATATAAACATAATTTTTCATACAATAATATCTTAACCTTATAATATGCACTGAAATATCACTCAACTTACAATCTTTTATAAAATGGAAGAATCACCTTTATTGCAATTTTTATGAAAGAAATTAAAACAAGTTTCTAACAAACATTGAAAGTTGACAAGGAGTAAAAGTTCTTTTTTCCTGAGATTTGAGATTATTGTTGATGATGAAAATGTACATTTTTCTTTAAAACATCTTAATAATATATATGTATATATATATATATATAAGCTTAATAAAGTTTTAAAACAATAATAGCATTTATGTAATAAGCGCTATAACTGCAAGTAAACGTACAAATTATATATAGTAGATTATATTTTGTAAGTATTTGGCAGACCCAAAATTACACCCTATTATTAAACATTAACAAATATAAATCAGCAAAACACCAAAGCAAAAATTTTAACAAATCAAACCAGAACAAGAAAACAGGACCAAAAGGCTGTGGCCTCATCGTCAGTGGATATATTGTAAAATGTTTCAGAACGAAAATTATATGTTATGAATGAGTGCAAAAGTGGCAGTGGGTATCGGCCAGAGTTTCGCAATGCGTCAATCAAATGCATAAAGCATTCTAAAGCATGTTACAAACACCCCCCCCCAACCGGACACGATGCCATATTAACTAGTATATTACAATCCCAAGAAACAGCTGATATAAAACACAGATGTATGATATACAGTATGACAAATATCATTTGTACCCAAACACCATAGCCACGCAGCCACAAAGCAAACACGGACACGGAACGGATTTGGATGGATTTTTGAACTTCGGATTTTGGTTGTTTTGTGACTGCGTGACTATGGTTTGGGTACAAATAATATTTGCTATTTACTGTATATTATATATCTGTATTTTATATCAGCTGTTTCTTGTGATTGTGATATTTGTAAAAAAATCACTTTTGCACTCATTTATCATATATAATTTTCGTTCTGCAACATGGCTTTTACTTTACAATCTACACAATGCCGATAAGGCCATGTTCTGGTTTGATTTGTTAACATTATATATATATATATATATATATATATATAATTAAAATGAAATCACACATGTAAAAATTATAGGAAAAATATATTTTTATATTAAATATACAAAATTTTGTGAAAAATATCTCTTTATTCTTCAAGAATACTGATTTTTTTTATATATATATAAAAAATAGAAATAAATAATTGTCTGCTGGCATCTACATATCAGTATGAATAACCATACAACAATTTATAAAGACCAACTAATTGTTCCTTCTTGATAAAAGGAGAGATGTTCATGAAAACAAATTACGCAATATTTCTGAAAAACTAAACATTATTGATAAGTATACAAAATTTTATGAAGAATTAGTTCATTTTCAAAAAATGGAAACTTATTTCTAAAATAAGAAAGCAGGATTGACTAATGCGACTTTTCCCGCGACTGATTGTCTAAATTCGCTATTGTTATGAGCAACCGATAAACGAATTTCGCGCTAATTTTCCGTGACCGTTGACAAAATTTGCATTTTTTTCCTACAATCAATTCACGAAATTAGCGATTTTTTCCTGCGACAAATTGACGAAATACACGAATTTTTTCTGTGACCGATAGACTGATTCGCAATTTTCTTCCACGGACGATTTTTTTCCAAAAGGGATTGACGAAATTCGGAATTTTTTCCTGCGATTGGCAATATTCGCAACTCACGAATTTCCAGAGATGTTGATATCTATGGTCTCCGCAGGCCGATTGTCGAAATTCTCGATTCTTTCCTGATATACATTGAAGAAAGTTAAAATTTTTCCTCACCCGATTGACGAAATTCGCGATCTTCCCGTGTCCGATTGACGAAATACGTGATTTTTTTTCTGCGTCTGATGGACGAAATAGTCGATTTTTTCTAGCAACCGATTGATGAAATTCGCGATTTTTTCCGCGACCGATTAACGAAATTCTTTATTTTTTTCCGCGACTGAATGGCGAAAATTACAACTCAGAAGTTTCCGGAGATGTTGGCATCTACGGTTTCCGCGGGCCACCGGTTGTTCACCCCTATTCTACACTATTGCGTGTTAGAAATTTATTGGTGATTTTTTTCTACGAAATAAAAAGTTAATGGATTTTACAGGTTGTTTTAACTACAACGCATCAATATAGGCGCGATATTGAGGATCTTTTACATGTATAACTTTTGACTAACTATACATTTGAAAGATATAACAGATTTTTAACAATATTTATGAATTTCTGGAAAAATTGTCACCAGTCTGGAAAGTTATAAGAGGAAAAAAAGTCTAGATTTCTAATAGAATTTTCGTAATGCCGGTATTATATTGACAATATTTTCAATAAAATGTCAACGTTTTTATTATAAATATTTTATGATATCGAATTTTTTTCTTCATATCACATATGTTGATAAAATATTAGTATTAAACTAAAAATATCTTCACTATATATTCCAATCAATATCGCAATTGTTTGTAACTGTATTTCAGTGTAGTGCAGTTGTGGTTCTACATTGCAGGTATTTTCATAAAATATGAAGAAATGAAATTAATTTCTCTGGTGAAATTTCGATTAACACATATTCCGGGGTAGGTTGTCCTAATTCATTTTCTTCTCATTGGAAAAAAAATTACACATTTTCACGTAAAAGCAATTTTTATAACAGCTATGTATTTATTTTAATAGAGAAGAAGGTCCAAATATCGGCTAGTGTCCAAATACCGGCTAGTAAGTGTTGTGAAAGTGTGTGAGCGCAACGCAACCTAGCAGAGATAGGCAGAGTTTCTACCTTAAACTGAGAGAAGAAAGGTACGAGCTCCTCGCTGAAGTCTGTCTCATTTACAAACAGTAAGTGCAAAAGTGTCGAGACGGCAAAATTTGGGATATCAAAAGTTTTTCAGGTATGTGTTTCGTTATGTGTTTCGCATAAAAAAAATACTGATCGTATATTGATCTGAATTGAGGATTAAATTGTTTTCCAGATATATTTATCTCCCTGATGCCACACGCACGTTATTGGCATTTTACTGTATGAATCAGTAATACCGGTTTTAACTTAAATATATCAGTGGTCCAAATACCGGCCACCCAGAGTGGTCTAAATACCGGCTACCGAGTGTTCAAACCTCTCTGGGTTTACTCCGCGTCAAGGGAAAGAAAATAAAGTAAATTATGAGATCACGGATGATATATTGCTTTGTTGCGTCATTTGCAACACTAGTTACCGGATCCCCTCACAGAAAAGCGATGTTGGACACTCCAAAATCGTCCGCAATAACTGGGAAGAGAAAGAATAAAAATAACGGAGGAAAAACTAAGAAATTCAGGCAAAAAGGGTAGAAATTGAATTTCAAAATGATGAAAAAGGAAGATATTTGACAGAGGAAGATGATGCAATTTGTGCCTTATGCAAGGGTGCTTTCTCTGCGGGGAAGAAGGGGAAACTCTGGGTTCGATGTTTGGAATGGGATATGTGGGTTCATAGCGACTGCATCGACCTGAAATAAATTATTATGTTTGTAAATTTTATAGATAAAGTAATCTACATTTCAAGCGGCAAGCTTTTTTTTGTGTTTATCACGTTAAAAATTAAAACAAGGAATATAATAGACAGAAGATTGTCAGAGATAGTCGTTAAGAGTTTTATAAATTTGACAAAAATTCTTGTTTATTAAAAAATTTATGTTCTTTCTGTACTTACAAAATTTTATGAATCAATAAAATTTATTAAAATAATGTTATTTTGTATTACTTATCGAAATTTGCCATATTTGTGTGATTCTTTGGAAAAAACTGAGGAAGCCGGCTGTTGACTACGACAAGGAAGTGGACTGTAATTAATTAACTTTCTATAAAATTTCAACTCTGTTTACTTAACGAACCATTTTTTTATTTACTAATTATTGGTTTTCTCAGAGCTCCCCATGGAGACAACCGAACGAAGCGAAGAACAAACGACTTCTGATTTACATTTATCGCCAAGCGATGTTAGAAGCCAAGAGTGGCGACAACATACCGGCCACCACTGAAATATTTATTTCAGCAACATATCTTAACAAATGTCCTTCGTTGTAAACAATTAATTTTTTTTCTTTTTAACAATAAATCTTCAATTATAATGAAAGTTTCAATTCAATCAATAATACAAATATACAATTCAATTCAATTATAATATTAAAGTACAAAGTTACTGCAAAAAATTTTCAAATATAAATGCACATAAAATATAAGAAAAATAAATATTTACATTATAATAAAGGATCATTTATGGACAAAATACTAATATTAGAAATTGCTCGTTTGAATATACCATTTGGAGTTTTTACAAGAACAACCCCAATTTTACCATCTCCCATAAATAACGTCTTGAATGCGACCGACTGACCAGGTACACATGGACAAATTACTATCCTTTAATAAAACCATAGTTCCAATTTTAATATTTTCTTTTTCAAATAACCATTTTGTTCGCTGTTGTAGATTATTTAAATAATCTCTACTCCATTTTTTCCAAATTAATTGATTAATTTTTGTAATTGCTGCCAATGACTAAGTTTATTATTGGCAAGGTCAGTCAAGTTTGGTTCACAGATACTATTTATAGGGCGGCCTATTAAAAAATGTCCTGGGGTTAACGTTTCGTAATCGTTTGGATCCGAAGATAAAGGCATTAGAGGCCTACTGTTTAAAATACCTTCGATTTGATTAACGACAGTTAAAAATGCCTCAAAAGTTAGTTTTAAATCTCCAATGGTTCTTTTTAAATGGTGCTTAAAGGATTTTACTCCTGCCTCCCACAAGCCACCAAAATTAGGGGATCTAGGAGGAAGGAATTTCCAAGAAATTGAATTAGCCAATAAGTAAGCAGCCAACTCCTCGGATTGATTTTTTATAATTTTATGCAATTTTTTCAATTCTGAATTCGCACCAACAAAATTAGAGGCATTATTGGAAAAGATGGTGGTACAAATTCCGCGCCTTGCTACAAATCTTTTTAAGGTAGCTATTAAGGCTTCAGAAGTTAAATCTGTTATTATATCTAAATGAATTGCACGAGTAGCAAAACAGACGAAAATTGCGACATAAAGTTGACTAAAAACTCTGGTTTTTGTATTTTATATAAAATGGGCCACATAAATCAATGCCTGAATTTGTAAAAGGGGGATTGATATTTACCCTTTCTTTAGGTAACGAGGCCATAATTTGTTCTGCCATTTTAGGTTTGTTTTTAAAACAAACAATGCAATTATGCACGATTTTTCTGGCTATGTTTCTGCCATTTAAAGGCCAGAATTCTTGTCTCACAAAATGAAGCAAGGTTTGAGCACCAACATGCAAATTTTTTAAGTGAAAATACTGGAAAATTAAAAGTGTAAGCCTGTGATCTTTGGGTAAAAGAATAGGATGTTTTTTATCATAAGATAAATTTGATTGATCTAAACGACCACCAACCCTAATTATTTCATCCCTATCAAGAAAAGGATTTAAATTACTTACTCGACTATTCTTTAGTTTCTCACCTTTCTTGAGCTCCTTCATTTCCCTGGTGAAGTACATTACCTGCACTAGTTTAACCAATTTTAACTTTGCCTGGTGAAATTCCTCTTTTGTAATAGGCCCTACAATCCTTTCTTTGGGCTTGCAATTATAAATAAATCTATAAATATAAACTAAAATACAAATTAACTTAAAATAACTGTTACTTAAATCACAAAGTTGGTTAAGAAAATCATTAAAGTCCTGATTAATAAGATGCAAATTAATATTACAGTTCGATTTAAGTTCGTTTAAATATGCATCATCATTTGGAAAGTCAGTTTTTTTTCCCTTTTTCTGTCAAGTCCAAGATATTATTAGTCAATAATGGACCTTTCCACCACAGTTCCATATCTGAGAGTTCCTGAGGAAATGTTCCACGAGATATTATATCAGCTGGATTATCACTAGAAGGAATGTGTTTCCAATAAAATTGTTCAGTGAGGGACTGAATCTTTAAGACTCTATTTGCGATGAAAGTTTTTAATAGATGAGCAGAGGTTTTTATCCATGCCAATGCTATAGTTGAGTCTGAGAATAAAATTACTCCTTGAATGTCTAGTTGTAAGGAAGGAAGAATTTTGGAGACAAGTTGAGAAAGAAGCAGACAGGAACATAGTTCCAGTCTTGGCACAGAAATGGTCTTTAGAGATGACACTCTTCATTTACTCGCAATGAGGTTTGATGTGGTCGAGTTGGATGAATTTAAACAATATACATAAACTGCAGCACCAAAAGCTGTTATGGAAGCGTCAGCGAAACCAAGAACAAATATTGCTTCTGTGGAAGGAGTTAAAATGTATCGACTTATTGTTATATTTTCTACAGTTTTTAGTTGACTTACGAAGTTACACCAATCACTAGCAAGGGGTTCCGGAATGTTCTCGTCCCATCCTAGTTTACACAGCCACAATTTTTGAAGATAACACTTGGCCTTGGAAATAATTGGGTCAATGAGCCCAAGAGGATCATACAATTTTGCTGTGACAGAAAGAACCTGTCTTTTGGTGTATGATTCTTGTTCTTTCACCGAAACTCTAAACACAAATTGATCGTTATTGGATTGCCAAACCATAACTAAAGTTTTAGCTGAAGTGTCAGACTTAGTGCAAAAGGAAACATCTTCGATTTCATCATGATTTAAAAGCTCATTCAAATTTGAATTCCATTTGTGCAAAGCCATTCCACAAGAACGAAATATGTTAATTAATTGATTTTTCAGGGCAATTGCCGACTCTGAATCTGGGGATCCAGTCACGATGTCGTCCATGTAGCTATCAAATAGAATAGCTTTTGCCGCTAGAGGAAATTTATCCTTCTCATCTAAAGCCAATTGTTTGATGCACCTTATGGCCAAAAAAGGGGCGCATTTAGATCCATAAGTGACCGTATTCAATTTAAAGGCAATTTTGGAATTATTTTCGTAATCCTTCCAAAGAATGCGTAGAAGGTCCCTTTGTGAAGGATCTACCAATATCTGCCGACATATTTTTTTTAATGTCCGCAGTTAAAGCAACCTTACATTTTCGAAATCTTAACAAAATATAAAAAAGATCTTCCTTAACTTCACCGACGATCACTGATTTTTCTCCGCGAGCGGTACCATAATGTTGACTACGAAAAGGAAGTGGACTGTAATTAATTAACTTTCTATAAAATTTCAACTCTGTTTACTTAACGAACCATTTTTTATTTACTAAGTATTGGTTTTCACGGAGCTCCCCATGGAGACAACCGAATGAAGCGAAGAACAAACGACTTCTGATTTACATTTATCACCAAGCGATGTTAGAAGCCAAGAGTGATGCCAACACCGGCATTTAAACCCCATTTTCTAAACTCAAAATTTGCAGACTTTTGGAATTTTCCTATTTATAAACAGAATCTTTAAATTTGTATGATCTAGATTGAAAATAAAAGTGGTAGCCAGTATTTGGACCTTCTTTTCTATCCAGTAAAAGCAAGCATTAAAATATATATCGGGAAGCCCATGTATTAACAGCTTTCCTCCCGATCTTTTTCAACTCTCAACTGCTTCCCAAACACTCTCTGCCGTAAAAGTTCAGCAGTTTCCTAAAGTTCCAATAAAAAAAAATTATATGGAAGGCACTTTTCCATGAAATGCACTTTCGGCTGCTTGAAATTCCGCGCTAGCTTTCAGTTCTAGATGTATCCTTCGATCATCCATCTGTACCTCTGACAGTATAAAAGATTCCATGATATTTTCTTTTTATGTATTTGAGTCAATAAATGAAAACAGCTTTCCAAAAAACGTTTTTTTCTGGATAATTTTTGTTCAAAAATGTGTAGATAAAAATCAACTACAGAATGTTAGAAATTTATTTGCAAATTTTATTCCAGAAAAAAAACAAAAATAAATAAATAATTTGGATTTAATAAACGGTTTTGTATCTAGTAGCGCCTCGATATCGGCTTGATTTTGGAACTTTTTGTATAATATTGCGATGTTTGAAGTAGCGCTTTCATAGTAGTGTTTTCATTAAAGTGTTTTCATATTTAGAATATATGGCTAATGTTCCGTAACGAGTTTTCATTGTAGTGTTAACATATTCAGAATATATGGCTAATGTTTCGTAACGATATTTAGGCGGTATATGAAAAATGAGGAACATCTGTAAAAATATCGAATAAAGCGTTTCTTTAACATTGACATTTCATTGACTATACTTTCAGTGTAATGCTAGTGTTTCTACTAAACAATTATTAATTGTACGTTTAGGATCTCATTTGACTGGAAAAAAAAATCTATTTAAAATCCGTGTTCTAACTTTGATTGTCGTATATTCATAACTCATTTGCAGCATTTGGAAAAGTGTATAATTGGTCCATATAACCAACAGCAAATTTTTATTGTATCAAAATGGAAATAGTTCAAAATGTATAAATAATTAAAAACTAAATGGCGTAAAAAATAATCATAATTTTTTTAAAGCTCAATAAAGTTTATACCTGTCAAATCTATGGGGAAGTGTCTATCACTTTTATTTATAAATTAGCTTTGTACTTAAATTTCTTAAAACCCAAACTTTTAAATTAAAGATTTTTATGTTTATCCATCATTTAACTTACGTAATATAGCAGCATCGGTTTCTTAATTCATCATTTTCATACTTAAAAAAACAACAGATTTCTGTTGCAACAAATGGAAATTATCTTTTAAACACTTTCCAACAAAGTTGCAAAGTGTATATGAATTCGGTTTGTCTGTCTATCTGTCCGTGCTCTAACTCGCGTAAATATATACCGGTTGTTATGCAATTGATATATGTTATTGAGGTTTAGTATGGAATCTTCGGTATTAAATATGAAGTGTGTAGCACTTCTAGTTTTTTTTACAGGGACGCTCAAAAGAATTCCTTTACATTACGGTCTATGTGGAAAAATCATTTGTGGCTTATTTCAATGATGTTGCACAATTTCAAACATATTGAAGTTGATATGTATTACTGAGGTGCAGTACAAGAGACTAATTATCGAATGTGGTACAACATATGTGAACACAACGAATATGGTAAAACATAGCACTCATAGCACCTTTACAGGGATACTCAAAAGAATTCCGTTACATTACGATCCATGAAGAAAAACCATTTGCGGCTTATTTTAATGATGTTACACAATTTCAAACATATTGAAATTGATATATATCACTAAAGTGAATTACAAGAAGCTTACTATAGAATATTGTGTGTATAGCTTTCATTGTTCATTTACAGGGACACAGAAAATAATTCGGTTAAAGTACTACTTATTAATAATAATTGCTGGGAATACTTTTTCAGTTGCTGAACGCGTTTTTAAAATTAACTCAAATTTTGTCTATTACTGGGTGTGTATAAGTTCTATAGATCATATACAGGACAGCACAAAAGTTCTGCAGTACATTTACATTTATTGGCGGAAATTCCAAAAGGGGAATTTAAAAGTGTGCTACCTAAATTACCGAATTTAAAAGGTGTTTCCTATCTGAAATAAAATTTAAAATTCTATGTAATATGATATACAAATGGGCTGCACAAAAGAATTCGGATATTTTTCCGAACAGTGCTCATAATTCCTAAAATTGGGTTTTTTTAAATATGTTATGTGTTTTCCAAATTCTTCCTTTTTATATCATATTTCACTGTATTAAACGGTAAAGATTTGTAAAATTATTTTGGACGTGTTGGAAAGTGTTACATAATTCATGCTCGACGCATAATTTTTCGTTCTTGTTTAGACATGAAGCTGATGTTTCATAAATTCGATGCTGTTATTGTATGATAGATAAATGTCAAGTACACATAAACATATTTAATTTAAAAGCTTTGGCTTTAAACAATTTAAGTAAGCTAATTTATCAAAGCTAATTTAGGTGTAAAAGTGTACACATATTTTCTGATTAGAATCTTATAAAAAATATTATGCGTATATATGTGTCTTTTGGTCATACAGACAAGGCAAATTCCGCGATTATATGCTCTAATGATGCAAATGTGTTAAAATAGCCCCCCTCCCAAAAAAAAATTATTCTGTTAATATAATGATCTCGGTGGTGGCCAATCCGTATATTCTGTAAACGACACATTGATCAAAAGCAGAATAGCTATATTTGATCAATGTTCCATGTTGTTGCTACACTGAAAAAAGCAGCTCTGTTAAGTGTAATAATCTCGGTGGCCAATCCGTATTCTGTAAATGACACATTGATCAAAAGCAGAATAGCTATACTTGATCAATGTTCCATGTTGTTGCTACACTGAAAAAAGCAGCTCTGTTAAGTGTAATAATCTCGGTGGCCAATCCGTATTCTGTAAACGACACATTGATCAAAAGCAGAATAGCTATACTTGATCAATGTTCCATGTTGTTGCTACACTGAAAAAAGCAGCTCTGTTAAGTGTAATAATCTCGGTGGCCAATCCGTATTCTGTAAACGACACATTGATCAAAAGCAGAATAGCTATACTTGATCAATGTTCCATGTTGTTGCTACACTGAAAAAAGCAGCTCTGTTAAGTGTAATGATCTCGGTGGCCAATCCGTATTCGGTAAACTACACATTGATCAAAAGCAGAATAGCTATACTTGATCAATGTTCCATGTTGCTGCTACACTGAAAAAAAATCAGCTCTGTTAAGTGTAATAATCTCGGTGGCCAATCCGTATTCTGTAAACGACACATTGATCAAAAGCAGAATAACTATACTTGATCATCAATGTTCCATGTTGCTGCTGCACTGAAAAAAAAACAGCTCTATTAAGTGTAATGATCTCGGTGGCAAATCCGTATTCTGTAAACGACACATTGATCAAAAGCAGAATAACTATACTGGAGCAATGTTCTATTCTGCTGCTACACTGAAAAAAAATTGTTGATTTTACGGTATAATACTGTCAGTTGGGGTGCTAGTATTATACTATAAAATGAGCATTTTTTTTTTTTTCAGTGTATTACCCATCCTTATTAATGTCTTCCCACGATAACTTCGCCAATGAGTAATACAAATTTAGATGTATTTATTCATTAATTAAGGTAGCTATCACTACTAGCAACTAGCAGAGTCTAGTTTTTAATTACATATCGCCTGCATTTTAATCAACTAATTACCTCCACCATTTGTGTCTTTTAGCAGCTTTCGTTCCCCGTGGAAGGACGATAGCAATCCAATAGTACCTGTATCTTGGCCCAATCTTGGGCCAATTTTTCATCCATAAAGTATTTCTTTATTATTGGGGTGTTGACATTTGACCAATAATGCGCTAATATTGGCAAGAAATATTTAGCCTTATTTAAAAGGATGCTTCAAATGGAAAAATAAGTACATTGTTTGATATGCAGTAATTTTAAAATCTATCGTAATTCATCGGTTACATACTCTCACTTCCCACTTTTCTTTTATTGTAGAAATTCAAAGCATTTTGTTTCAAAAAGCTTTATAACTGCTGTTTTTTAAATTAAAAATCAGCTGTTTAATTCATATTGTCCTTTTATAACCAAAAACATCATAAATATACATAGTAGTCGTGTTGTGAATTATCACATACTTCACAATTACTATTGACAGAATTTAACCACAAAAATTAAATAAATTACACGGACTGTGTATACTACAAAAGCGTGTAATTAAAACACCGCATCTATAAAAAGAACTGGAGTGAAAATTGCAGAGCAAGGAATGCAAGTTGAGAATTCGCATTTATCTATAATTAACTATATCTGGAAGCTTTAATTAGTGTCACACTGTTGCGCAAACGCTGGTTCTCAAAATCCTTTCGCTAACGAGCTCTAACATAATGATTTTAATTCAATGCTTCGCTTTAGTTTCTAAATATATGCTATTATTAGTGATGAAAATCAAAAATTTTCATTAACTAGAATCCAGATTAAAATAAAGGTTGTTATTCGAATTTGATTATCATAGCTGCAATGTCAGGCGAAATTTAATAAGATAAATTAAGTGAAACATTTATAAATATCTCTCAGAACCAGAAGAGCAATGCTCTTAAAAAAGTGCCTAAATTTATCTTTTCACAGAAACATGTGTATTTCTCTGAAACGCTAAAGTAATGCTACAAAGAATGGTCATATACTTTTATTTATTTTTTATTGCATAAAGAAATTTAATGTTTAAATTTTTAGAAAATTTACTTTACATGCCAGTACAAAGACAAAACTAGTAATTACAGCTACGCTCAGTAATTAATTTTTTTAAATGAGACCATTGCTTAATAATTTCTATAAGCGGATAAAAGGTGTTAGATTACGGAGGAAAGTACTTCGATCAAGTAAAAGGGGGACCGAAACTTTTCTTGGTACTTTTGGGTTAGCCGGGCGCCAGTGAAATATATATATATATATGTGTGTGTGTGTGTGTGTGTGTGTGTGTGTGTCTGTCTGTATATATATATATATTTCACTGGCGTCCGGCTAACCGAAAAGTACCCCCTTTTTTTTTTTTGTTAGTGGCAGTGTAAATGTTATCGTTTGCTGAAAAACCACTGCTGCGAAAAATTACACGATGCTCCACATATAGAATATTCCTCAGTTTAAATGAATATTTTCGAAGTTTAGTTAAACCCGATTTTTTTTTTAAAATACAAAGTAATTCATGAACGAAAAATAAAATTTTGTATGTATGTGCGATTACATTTGAAATATAGTATATTTTTCACACAGATGTATCATCATGATTTTTTTAAATAATTTTTATTTTAAAAGATATTTTGTATAGGTTATTTCATAGGACAGAATGGAGCTCTGATCACGGAAAATATAACCTACACCTACATTGTAGAAAGAGTAAATGAAAAATCACAAAGATTTATAAAACGTCAATTAAAAAAGTAAACTCAATAAAAGAGTAATTTGAAAAAATTGAAATTCCGTCTTATCAGCAGTGTATATTGACACACCAGAGTGGCAAAATACATCTTTTAAAATGAAAAGTAAAGTGTTTTTATTAATTTTAGCTACTCCGAAGCGTAAATAAGATCTGCTAATAAAGCAGGTTCTTTTTTTTTCTACTTTTTTTCAAATAATTCATTTATTGTTGTTTGTAAATTTAAAGCATTAATGTAGCAAATTTTTTTTAATTAGTCTACTTTTATATTAAAATTAAGATATAAATTTCTAATATTACGAATTTTTTTACCTGTATATATTCATGTTTTATATATTAAAAAAAAAAGTCAAAATATTTCATGCAGCCGTATAGTGGATTATAGATTAATGCATGATTACTACTTCTAGAATTTAACAGGGAAATTTTAATAAATTGCACGAACTGCGTAAAGTTGAAAAACTATGTTAATTAAAGCATTACGTCTTAAAAAAGAACTCGAGTGGAAAATGCAGAGCAAGGAATGCGTGTTGAGAATTCCCATTAATTTATAATTAACTATATTTGGAAGCTTTAATTAGTGTCTGACTTTTGCGCATGTCCTGGTTCTCACAAACCTTCCGCTAAAGAGCTCTATAACATAATGATTTTAATTCAATGTTTCGCTTTAGTTTCTAAATATATGCTATTATTAGAGATGAAAATCAACAATTTTCATTAATTAGAAGTCACTGCGTAAAGTAGCTACTTATATTACTCCACTTTGCTTGTCCTGGTTTTAATAAAAGGCGAAGTTAAAATGATTTAAATCAAATAAAATATTTATATATAACTCACAGAATAGAAATGTTCCTAAAGAAGTGCCTAAATTTATATTTTTACAGAAATATGTGTATTTTTATAAAAAGCGAAAGTATTGCTATAAAGAACGATCATAGTTTAATTTAATTGCATTTCATAAAGGATTTGAATGATTATTTTCTGAATTTTTGCTTTGTATATGAATACAAAGGGAAACATTTTATGACTTTATCGGTATCACCGGTGAGTTTTTATTATTTCTATTAATTTATTATTACTATTAGCGGTAGTAGCTGTTACTTTTGTTTGTTGAAAAACCATTGTTACCAAACATTATTGGACATTCTTGCAAGAGATACCCCAATTTATATGTATATTTATTAAGTGATAGATGAATCGGGATTTTTGTTATGCAAATTAATCCACGAGCGATTATTTAAATTTTTGAATAAAAATTGTCCTACATTCATGTCACAATGGCTTTTTATTTTTTTTTCTTGATAACTCCGCTCATGGAAAAATGACTATCACCGAGATTGTGGGAACGGGGTTAGGGATAAACAATACAGAAATTTCATTGAAAGCAATTAACCTGTGCCTCATATTTTTATTTTCTGTTATTGTCGTCTACAAATAAGAAATATTAAAGTTGCAAATAATTTAAAATTACTCTACTTTTATATTGAAATTGAGATATTAATTCTGAATGTTATGATTTTTTTTTTTTTTTTTTTTTTAATCGTGTAATATATTTTTCTTTTATACATTCATAAAAACCTGTTAAAATATTCCATGCAGTCGTGTTGTGGATTATAACTTATTACATGATTACTATTTTCAGAATTTAACCAGATTTTTTTTAAAAAATGCACGGCCTCCGTAAACTAGAAAAACGATGTTCAATTAAAGCATTGCGTCTCTAAAACGAAATCGAGTGGAAAATGCAGAGCAAGGAAAGGATAACAAGTTGAGAATTCGCATTTATTTATAATTAACTAGTATATATGGTAGCTTTAATTAATATCTAAGTATTGCGGACGCCCTGGTTCTTAAAATCGTTTCTCTAACGAGCTCTATTATAATGGTTTTAGGTCAATGTTTTGCTTTAATTTCTCCATGCATACTGTTATTAATTAAAAGCCAGATAAGTAAAGTTATTATTTGATTTAGTTTGTCAGAGCTGCAATATGACAATAAAAAAAATCTAATGAAATTAATAATGACACACAAAAGAAAGTCTAAATTTATATTTTCGCGGGAAAGTATTGTATGAAAATGAAAGTAACATGCTTGTTGTATTTTATTATCATAGCTATATTTTATTTTGTAACAAAAATTAATTTAATTATTATTTTGATAAAAATTAGATGAGAACGCAAAGGAAAATCAATAATTATTGAATATGTATAAGGATTTTTTTTTTATAACAACAGGCATAACAATCGAAAAGTACTGCAAAACCAACTTCTACTGCCTTTAATAGTAATTGCTACACACCAAATACGTACTAGATATTTTTACGATACATATAAATATATACATATATATATATATATATTTATCAAAGCAAAAGTCAAATCAATATTATAATAAAATAGTTAAAAGGAGGAATATCTGCCAAGCTTTTATTTTTTTTTTCATCGATAATGTTATGTCACATACTGGATATAAGGAAAAACATCAAAAATCAGTCAAATATAATATTCCATTGCGGTATATATTTACGTTCAGTACTTTCGTGCAGACGTATACTTATACACATACTCACACAGACATATACACACATATGCCAAATTGCCACTAATATTCTTGAATGGTGTTGCATCATGAAATACTACCATATTTGGTGCCAAAAGTATGTATCTAAAAACAAGGGCAACATGGCACTAATTCATTAATTTAGTCATACAGTGGGTTGCCAAATTATTAGGGACAGTTATGAAGTATAGGTTTTTTGTACAATATTAGGATATAATTTGAAAATAAACACTGTTTTTAAGTTTAAATAGATTTATTGTTATAGTTTAAGTATTTACGCAATATTATATGGAAAAAAACCCAACAAAAATATAATACAGTCAATTTACCAATGTTAAGTAAAGAATATTAATATTTGATGACATTTCATTTGGCTTCGAGGAGTGCTTCGATGCGTGTCGGAATGCTTTCTATGCAATTTCTGGCACTTTCTTTTATTTTACGGTTGTGATGCCATACATTTATTATTTTTTCGATGAGTTGTACCTTGGTTTTAATCATATCTTTGGCGATTTCCGCCTTGGTGATATTCCATAAGTTTTCTATGGGGTTCATGTCAGGAGAATTGCCAGGCCAAGGTAAAACTGGGATATTGTGGTCTACTAAAAACTTTGTAACGCTTCTAGCTTTATGACAAGGCGCTGAATCATGCATAAACATGAACTCTTCCCCACCTGGGAACCATTCTTCAATTTGCAGCAGTAGCCGAGTTTCCAGAACTTGCATGTACAGGTCTTGTCTCATGGTTCCCTGGACAATGTAGAGGCGTCCAACCCCTTTAACGCTTATCACAGACCACACCATTATTTTATCAGGGTGTTTAACACTCTCCACGATGCAGTCAGGGCGGTATTTTTCACCTGGACGTCGCCTGACAAAGCTGATTTTATCGGCTAAAATTTCAAAGGTTGATTCATCTGAGAAACACACCTAAAAAAATTAAATATGATAATAATTTAGAAATAAATGATTTTAAATAATAATTATCCTAACAACTGACCTTACTCCAGTCATCAACTGTCTACTGGCGATGTTCACGAGCCCAGGCAAGGCGCTTCTTCATCGCTTCTGTCAACCGGGGTTTCTTGGCTGGACAATGACCTGTCGACCGTTCCTCCGCTAATCTCCGCTGCACAGTTCTCTTAGAAACTGGTATTCCAGATTCTTGAACGATCTGAGTAAGGAGTCCCACACTTTTCTTTCTGTTTCCTAAACGGATATCCCGAATTTTCCTATCGGTACGTGGAGTTGTTATGCGTTTTCTTACACTTTTACCTTTTCATTTGAGCGAAAGTGGCTGGTTTTTGTCCAGATTTATTTTTATCCTGTTGACTACTGGCTGGAAAATTCCAGCAAGTTCTGCTATATTCCTTTGGGAATGACTCGTATGCAGAAGAAGGGTTTTTACCTCAGATTTTTTCATAGGGGACAAATCAACCCCTCGACCCATGCTGAAATCAATAAAAATAAAAAATAAATTAAAATCGTAAATAATTTCGCAAAAAACAAATATTTAATCAATAAAAGAAAGATAATACTCACATATAATTCTTAACATTTCCAAAAAAATCAAAGAATTTTGTTTAAATTAAAGAAAAACGCCTTCCACTACTGCGTGTGTAAAAGACTCATCGTCTCTCCTGTTATTAAAATATTTATAGAAAGCAAACAAACCTTTTAACATACCAAAAGTACTTAAAAGTTGAATTATACAGATATTGACAACGGTAAAATACATTCCTGCAACACTTAAACCACTTAGAGTCGCAGTCAAGTGCACCCAAAGTATAAAACTAGCAAAAAATATGACTGTCCCTAATAATTTGGCAACCCACTGTATGTACTAATCTATGATATTTTCTAATCATCAAAGTAACAAAATATTTTTCGTAAATCAAAATTTTAGTGCAAAACTGATGCTGATCACTTTCCCATTTACCTTAATTACTTATTTTTATACTTTATGGTACTTAGAATTTTTTGCAATTATAGAATTGTAAGAAATAACAAATATAATTAAACGGATTTTGTGCAAAAAAGATTAACTTTTTTTTTTTTTTTTTGCTTATAGTACGCAGTTTTTTGCAACTTTTTTATAATTTTCTTTTCATCTTTATATACCAGTAACCGGTAACTGTTTCAATTAAAGAACATCCAGTAATTGTTTCTACAAAAACAGGAAATTCCCAATCGCAAGAAAATGCAATCTCTTCTGTTTAAAATTCAGCACCCGCCTCCTGTTTAGAAAACACTGTTTTTATTTACTCTCCAGAGAGAAGTCTTTGATTCGTTCAATTTTGTGCTTTCAAGTACGATGAAATGAAAGAGTTTTATGGAAAGGGATTCTTCTTAGCTACATTTGAACTTTGTTGTTTTTCTCAACTTCATCTTTAATTCTAATATTATATCTAGTGTGAAACTAAATGAATATTTTTGTTATTGTAAAATAGTGTTTTTTTTTTCACCGTGTGTGAAATAACTTCACATTTAACACAGGCAACGTTATGTTGCATCAGGGTTGCTAGGAGTAACGAATTTTTGTGGGGCTTCCCAGTTTTTTTGGATAAATTAAAATGTTTCACGGGGGACGACGAATTAACAATTTTTCATCTGAAACACTTAAAGAGTTAGACTTTTGTATGATGAATCAATTGTTATTGTAAACAAAAATCCAATCACTATTTCAAGAGATTCTCTAAAAATGCATAGGGAAGACTGTTGATGTTAGGCCATACGGGAATCATGAACTGGTGCCTTTATCTTATTTTAAAGATCTCTTTTGCAGCTAAACACAAGATGGAGTCATAGTACAAGCCTCTTCTGATAATTAATATAGTTTGTCTGCTATTTACAGTAATAATAAAAAAAGAACGTGGAATTTTGCAATTTTAACTTCAAAAAGTAAGTTTTCGATTTATCAAGCGTAAAATCCTATGGCATGCCAATTCTAATTAAAGTTAATTAAGAAACATATATGCATTACAATGTGCTTTACTGAATGTTTTAAAAATATAACAGCAAATTAGAAATGGATAATGGTATTTCTATGTATTTTTATTATTCTTTTTCCCAAAGTGACAATGAGACATTTGACACGGAACAATCCTTCTTTTTTTCAAATAATGCAATTGACCTCATTCAATGACTAGATTTAAATTTAACAGAAACAAAAGTAATAACAAGATTATTTCAGGGTATGTGTCTACTTTCCCGTCCACTTTTGTTTTTTAAATAAATAGGTCACCAAACAATGTGATTTAAATCCAATAATACAAAAGCGTGACGTCACGTTTGATTTCAAATGCAGCGCTGGCATGCGATGCGTGTATTCCATTTTTAACCCTTCCCAAAATAGTTGTGAACACTTTCCAATATAGTTGAAAAGTGTTTGTGTCTTCGGTTTGTCTGTCCATCTGGTTGCCTGACCGCCTGTCTATCTGTCTGACTGTCTGCATGTCTCTGTCTATCTGTCTTTCTGTAATCTAAATTGCGTAAATATACTCGGAGTACTATATATGAATAATATATGTTATTGAAAATTAAGTGTGTAGCGTTTATAAATCATTTACAGAAACAATTAAAAGAATTCCGTTACATTATGGTCTATGCAGAAAATTCGTTTGAAATGAATTTAAATGATCTAGGACTTAGTAAAAGTTATAAATATAATGAATGCACGGGTAATATAGAAGACGAAGGCACTAACCTCGAATCAACTATTGATTAGTAATTGGCAAAAATAATACAAGTGAAACAGAAGCATACGTAACGGTGGAAGAGGATATCGAAATTCAGAATGAGAAAAAAAAGATCCAGAACTATACTCTGAAATCTCTGACTGGACAGCTGAGATTATCAATGACATTGAGAAAGACATGGAGGACAGGCAAATATGAAAAAACGTCCTCTAAACACTTCCATAAACCTACTCTTAAAACAAAATGTTAGAATGAAAGTATTTGATTATTGACAGAGCGAAAATGGATAAAAAATTACTACTAGCCGTTATCACAGTTATTAAAGACTATGCATTTTATGTACTAAGTTAGACAAACTAAAAGCGTCGTTCCCACACACAAAAAAAAAGTTTTCCTTTTGCAAATAATTTTTTTTTAAACATCGAAGAAGTAGGCACAGAGGAAATAAGTGGTACATGAAATGGTAAATAAGCTTTCTTTTGTTGGAGGACAAGTACTCAGAAAATGCAACTGCTCAAAATAGTGTATCCCAAAGATGTGTTAGCACTAGAGATCGACCGAAATTTCGGTGTCGGCGCAAAATCGGAGTTTCGCCGAATATTCGTTTTCGGCGAAACTGCTGCCAAAATTTCGGCCTGACCGAAACTCGACCGAAACTAACTGTATTTCAAAATATCGTTCCTTCTTCGGAAATTTTCAACTTTACTCATTGATATGAGTTGTATCGGCTCAAATGAGACACTATTTATTGCTGTGAACTCCACTGTTTATCATTATCCGTCATGATTGATTCATGATGCGAGTGTAAATTATAAAGCAAACAATGCATATATGACTAAACTTAAAAGACGTGATCTTTAAAAGCTGCAAATTTAACAGTAATAGAAAATTTTTACTTTGAAACTCCAGATTGTTTCAAATGCTTTATGAGAAAAATGTTGTTAAAACATATGAAGATTTACGAAATTTATTACGACAGATATATCGAGGTATGTATACTTAAAATATTTTTTATTAGATGAAATTCGTATAATTGGAAACTATTTCTGTCTTATTTATAAATTATTTACGTTTTATTTTATATGAAAAAAAAATAGTTTTGAATAGAGGCATAGAGAGTTAACTTGGCACCGGAGATAACATTTTCAAACAGGGTGCCATTTTAAAACTTTCTTAGGGAGGCAGGGAGTGACAAAGCTTATTTTAAGTAAACATGTTATTTAAACATATGTACCATAAAAAATTTTGTACAAATTTTTAAATAATTAATAATAATATTCAGCAATATTTAAATATAATATCTGTATTTAGACGTCTATTAAATTAATAATATTTATAATTATAAAATGGTTAAAACATATTCAATGTTAATTTCCTAAAATACAAATTTTTAAGTACTTTATTTCAATCAATTTAAATGCAAAATATTAACGAACTGAAAATATGAATACATTTAAAAGTTAAATATTCATTATTGAATTTGTTTTACATTATTTAACAACATTGTTAATTAATTATTGATAAATGTATATAATTATTGGTTGTTATGAAATAGTAAAATATAAATGTTGTATTATTTATGTTTCATTTTGTTTGAAACCTATACACACACATATAGATGAACGTTTATTTGTTAGAAATGTGGTTCAATACACGTATAACTAATAAATTAATTAGTAACGTAATTAGTTATTATTAAGTAATTATTAATTATTTGTTATTAATTAATTAATTAATTAATAATTATATGCAGTTATGTATGTATTAATCAGTTTAAACTTTTTTTGACACTTTCGGTTTCAGTTTCGGTTTCAGCCGAAAGTGGGAAGATCACCGAAATCCGGTTTCGGTTTCTGTTTCGGTCTTAAAAACCTGTTTCGGTCGATCTCTAGTTAGCACTATCTTTGGGGTATAGTTAAATCAGTTTAAAATCAGCCAATCTACTATGTAATTCAAAATGCCACAACAGTTAATCTTGCTGTAACAGATGAGTTTAATTATGATTTGATAATGTTGGAAAAAATACTGAATAATAAATTCCATTAGTTCCATAAATGTTTGTTTTTAATAAATTAGTTAAATGTAGCAAAACATAAAAAGCTAAGTTTAATATTATATAAAGTTAAAGTTTAATATTATTTTAGGCATCGTTTAAGTTTAATATGACAAAACAAATTATTGCAACTTTTGTAAAGAAAATACAGGGTATAATATGTAATAAAGTTATTTTAATTTACTATTCAACTCCCATCGTTTTTTACTAAATAAATATAATCAAATGTTTGTTTGAATATACAAAATATCTACGTAAAATTTTCTACAATATGTCAAACATGCATTTCCCGAATGTTGTGAGAAGTTTATCATTAATTTCGGACCTCTACCAAAAGCAGTCGGTAAATCCTAAAATTTACTGAAACTGTTTTATAAAAGTCCAAAATGGAAGCGTTTAGAAGCATATTTCGGGGTTTTACACACTGTAAAAGAAAGTAAATCTACAAAACTAGATTTCGTAAAGCTACAGAAATCTGTATGCTTACTAAAATTTTATCTGTATTTAGTAACAGTTACTAAACTTTTGTAATTTTACATGATTTTTTTTTGTTGCAGTTATATAAAAAGTTCTAGGCATCCCAGTTTCGTAGGAAATTCTTAGTAACCACACAGATTTTTTTTTCAGTGCAAACTCACATTGGTAAATGTAGGGTAAATGTAGGGAAATTTACTGGTAAAATTTAGGAATTACCAGGCATCGATCTTTTACAGTAACATATACAGATATATATTTTTATGGAATAGAGTATCCCAATAAAATAGGTAGAGCTCATAGGTATCTCAGCCCCACCAGTGGCTGAGAGGTTCTGCTCTCGAAGCTGGTAGACGGGAGGTGCTGGGTTCGATCCCAATCGCGCCCGTCGACCTAATCGTTCGGAATTTTCGTGGTTTTCTTCGAGCCGTGGATTTATCCATGCGTAAATACGGGTTAGGTTCCCTTAGAAAGACCCCCACGAAGGGCACTCCCCCCGGGCCTATATCCCAAGTGTAGCTAATTGGCCGTCAATAATCAACCCAACCCAACCCAACCCATAGGTATTTCAACAATTACAATATTTTTGATTTAAGAACATCTAAGACAAAATTGGCATTATAAGTTTACATTTTTAAAAATCTAGTGTCTAATTGATTGAATATATTGCAAAATCTATATTTAAAAAAAAATGTCGCAATACATTACTAACGAGTACTAGAATATTTCAACGGGAAATTTTTTAAAAACGTAAAGGGCAGCGATATAGAAAATAAAAATGCAGAAACCAAAATGCTGAACTTTTATGCCTATCCCAAATGGTATTGAAATAAAACTGCCAAATACGCAGAAATCCTTTTTAGGGTCGATGTTTTTGAATATTTTAGCCCTTCAGATCTTTGCAGCATTTTAGAAATTGAATTCTGTGGCTTTTCTGCAAAGAAAATCGTTGAAACTGCCTACTCCAAAAAACCCTCTTTTTTATGCATAAGTCATTGAAATAAGCTATAATATTTTATGTATTGCAAAAGAACTAGATCATGTAGATCCAACCAAATCTGCATAAGAGTGTTATTTATTCTGTTATTTATTCTTGACCGTTTTATAAATTGTAAAAACTTAATTTTACTTATATTCTTTTTAAATTTTATTTTTCTTTGAATATTTTTAATTTTGACCTACTTAAAATGAATTACAATTTAATATATGTAATAAAATGAAGTGTTTTGAATGTTTGTATGCGTGATTGGGTGGAGAGCCCTGGACACAGAGCTAATAAACTTGACACAAGAGTACTTCACATAATGTATCCAATTAGTTTAAGTCCGAATCTGAAATGTTTTTTAATTTTTGTTTATACTCACCTATCGCCTGATCTCGTAATCTGTTTGAATCAATGAGAAGAAATGATGATGTGTTTTGATTATGATGAGTTTTGGGACAAAAATAACGAATCGTAAGAAATTTTTCATATATCCCTGTAATCTCTTTGACCCACATCCCAGCAGAACTATACCACTGGATCCATCAGGATGGGAAATTTCATAACAAAGATGCATACTGACCTATCGCGTGATCGCGTAATCTGTTTGGATCAATGAGAAGAAATGATGATGTGGTTTTGATTCTGATAAGTTTTGGGGCAAAAATAACAAATTGTAAAAATAAATTTCATCAGGATGGGAAATTTCAGAAATACAATTTTTGTTTTTAAAATTCGGTCAACTGCCTTTCAAAAAAAAAAAAAAAAAAAAAAAAAACAATTGATGTCTTAGGATTTACTACTGCCTTAGATGTGAAATTTTGCAGGATAGAGAATCTCCGATTAAAAGCATGGGATGCAGAATTTTTTTCTAAATTCGACCTCATGACTTAGGCGCTTCTACAGAAAAAGCCGCACCCTACACAGGGATCTAAAAATAATTATAAGTAATTGTAAGTAATATATATAAATAAATATTTCAATAATTATTCAAAAAGTATTATTAAAGTTGAAAATTTTATATCTATTTTAAATCTGTTCAACAGTTTTCTTAGAAATTCTTATGCTTTTAAATTTACTATCTAAAATCGTACACGTTGTTTACATTATATCTTATCAAGTTTTATGTTACGATCATCTCTTTCTGATTTCACAGAATTATATTAGTTCGGTAATTAACACAAAAGCCATTTATTACAAATAAAGAAAAATATATTAGACACATAAACAAGCGTACGAAACTTTTGCTTCCTCACAAATCATGTTTTGTAGCAAATTATCGATTTAGAATTGACGCATGAATTGCTTCATTTATTTGACATCCTTTAGAAAAGTACAAGTTAAATCCCAATTTTGACGTATTTGTTAAGAGACTATATCTCTCAAATTTCAATCAAATGTGATTTGTACTATTCCAATTGCCTGCAAGGTAAACTCTTTACTCATGTAACTTTGGTACACGAACAGATGAATAGCAACGGGTTTGCAAACTGCAGTAAAAAAAAGTGCCATGCAAAATCGTGAAAAATAAACTGAATAATTATAAAATTAAAAATAGTAAAAAAAAACTCTCTTTTATAAATATTCAATGTTTATCTTGAAACTCACGCTTAATTTTATGACTGCAAATCATGGTTTTTCTCAAATTTCTGATAGAATACATTAAATGGCGTAGGCACCAAACTCAAAATGGAAAATTCATTGCTTTTGTTTACGGTATCAGGTTTTTGAGATGTACAAGGTTTTTGATTTGTTATAAGGTATTTTCATAGTATAAAGTAATTAAAGATATATTCGTTAATCGAAAAATTAAAATAATATCTAGTTACTTGATTTTGATTAAGTGTTGTTTGAAAACAATAGACAAAAAGTTTACTTTGTATAATCTTCAAAATAATTCTCCATTCGAAAGAAATTCCATGCCCTTCAAAACTTGAAAGTCAACTCTTTATACTCGAAAGAATAATCGGTAAACCCCGAGCAATTTTTCTACGACAATATATTATATATGGAGTGAAAAGTTCCAGGACATTCTATTAGCTAGTTGCAACAACAAATTAGTTATGTAATTTCCAAGAAGTACCATCCTTTGAAACATTCGTGTCAAGTTTACATAATATTTTGGCCATTTCTTTACGAATTACAGCCGTGTAAGTGACACTACTTTGTTTTTTGTGAAAACAAGGGACACAAGAAAATCTTATGTTTTGATTAAACATTCCCTTTTGACGAAAACGAATACAATCTAAACCCAAGAATGGTTTGGGAAGTATTATTATGTCACATCTACTCCGTCAAAAACATCCCTTTTTGATGGTTTAGTGATTTTAAATTCGGACATACAAACACCAACGATACTCCATGTTCTGAAAGTGTAATTGAGGCATTAACTGCAGAAAACACTAAAAAAATCCACCATATTGTTTTGGATGACCACAAAGAGAAAATGAGAGAGATATCTGACATCGTAAAAATATCGATAGAATGTGTGAGGAATATTTTGCATGAACATTTTCATATGAAAAAGCTTTATGCAAGATGAGGGTCGCGTAATCTGATTAAAGTCCAAAAGCAGCAACGTGCCGATGATTCAGAGCACAATTTGGTGGTATCTCAGCGTAATCCAAATGAGTTTTTTTGCCGATTGTAACGCTGGAGGGAACGTGGATCCATCACTGTATATCTAAATCCAATAGTTTTTCATCTGAATAGTTGGAACCGGGAGAAAGCCACACAAAGCAGCCAAAGGCGCAACAATCAGATGCAAAGTTCTTAGCCAATATTTTTTGGAATGCACGTGACATAATATTTATCTACTATCTTGAGAAAGTAAAAAAGTCACAAGATAATATTGTGTAGCATTATTGGATAGCATTATTTATACATTATGTAGCATTATTTGAACAAATAATTAAAAAAAGAAAACATCTCATATGACGAAGAAAAAAGTGCTGTCTCACCAAGACAATGCACTGCTTTAGACATCCATGAAAGCGATGGCAAAACTGAATTAGTTGAATACGAATTCCTCGACTACCTCTCGTATTCTCTATATCTGTCCCCCAGAGACTATTATTTATTTCCTAACTTAAAAGAGGTCGCTCCAGAAGAAGAGATTTCTGTCAAATGAGGACTTCGAATGCGAAACTAATGCATATTTTGGAGAACTTGAGAAATGGCACCGCCATTACAAAGGTATCCACTGTACACATTAACTATAAAACTTTGTCGATTCATTTATATAAGTCATTCGCTGTCTAAACAAGAATGCTGCAAATATTTTTATTAAACACTGTACCAAATATTTTGAAAGCGTTACGAGTCTATAAGGATCTATAGAAAAAAAATATATCTATATTATGATCTGTTGTTCACAATGTACACAATTATATAATAAATTTCAGACAGTAGAAAGAAAAATATAAAAAGGGACACTTTGTAATTTTATTTTGTTTAACAATCTGACCTGCCCGGCATTTCACAGCCTAAGAGGGACTGCTCAGACAAGGAGACCAAGTTTGTAGAGCATAGCTGTCCCTCTCGGTACATTTATTAAGGTTTAAAAAAGAGAGAGAGAGAGAGAAAGAAGAAGAAGAAAAATATATACATTTTTCAGCTGGAGCTGAACCCGCCAGTAAACGCGAAAAGGGGGCGGGGTGAAAATTACTATATCGCCCAGGTCCTGATTACCGGCGGAGAAAAGTAAAATTGAATAGAAATTTTTGCCTTATTGCTGACAGAAAATCTTTATGAATATGGCGTTTAAATAAGCCAAAATTTTCTATTTCATTTTACTGCTGGAAGTTTGCCCTGCCGGCAATCAGGCCCTGGGATGTCCAGAATTGGCCGGAATTTACAGAACAAAAGCCTCGCTGCCGGAGAGCAGATCTCCCTCGCGACACGGGCAGCGAGGTACCGAGGTTGTTAAAATTGACTTAAGTTTGATAGCATCTTGTTATCAGAAAACAAATGAGCTAGAGGGTTACACGCTAGACATGTTCTCTTGCGACAAAGGGCGCTGTAGCACCGCCAGAGGAAACTCTACTCGCGACAAGGGTGTCATGCCAGGAAATGGGAGTTATTTTCGGTAATAAATAGCTTGTCAGGTCGGAGATTTGTACTAGGTGTTTGTGAATGTGTTTGAATTTGTTTAGAAGTGTGGGTCTTGAGATAATATTTGTAGCCATCCCTTTGGGGGAGTGGCTGGACGTTTGATGTGCCAGTGTGCAGTGAGTGTGCATTCCTGATAGGTGTGGGTGGGAGGTCCCACTTCCCGAACTCATATCTATTAGATCCTGCACATCCAAATTTGTGGAGGTATAATTTGTAGAGGCCATGGCCTGTTAGGATATTCGCGTTGTATAGAGTGAGGTGTTACATATTGCATGATACTGTGAAGATTAAGTAAAACGCGTTCCCAGTACACCTGCCATTCCAAGATAATCCTGGATTTCAGCACCCTCTTGATGAACGAATGGGGCACTGGGATGTGATGACTAATGTTTGTATACTTGGTGGCTTGTTTTGCGAGTTCGTTCACTCACTCGTTGCCAAACGTGACCTCGTGCGCTGAGACGTAGCCGAGATGTGTTACGTATAAGAGGATTTTGAGTTTTAATTTAATCTTTAGTACGAGTGGGTTGGATGTTCTTTGTGTGTGGATGGCCTGCACTCCATACAGACTATCGTTAAAAATCAGAACCTTTACTCCAGGTTGGGTCTCTAGCCATTCTAAGGCAGAGAAGATTGTGAATAGTTCTGCCTGGAAGGCAGAATTGTTATTTCCGATTGTTATCGCAAGGCCACTGATGAGTCACCGCACCGCCTTCCATGGGGCAGAAGGCTGCCCCCACGCCGGCGCCGGTATCAGTGCAGGACCCATCAGTGAAGATGGTGGGGGTAGGTGGTAGGAGTGTAGCTGTTAAGTTGTACATTGACTTGAAAGTGCGATGGCTCTTCCGCAGGGTGGATCTGCCAGCCGTGGACTTTGTGTTCAATGGTCATGTTGCGAAAGAGGAATGATTTGTTTAAATCGTATTTTAAAGTTATTGCTACGGCTGGAATGCCGGTGAGTGTTTTAGTGCGTCAGTGATATTGCTAGGTACCCACGTGAAAGTAAGTATTAGTAGGAAAAGCCTTTGAATTGAAGTTAATTTTGTGAGTGCCTGTTTTGTAAATTTACCCTTCGTGTGCATGATCCGTATGTTATAATGCGTTCCAATATAGTTAGGTTGTGACTTAGGTGACTAGGGTGTGTATTGTTAGATAGTGACCAAGTTTTTTAAATAACCCTCCTGAATTTGGATGTTAATTTAGGCGAATTGTGATTATAGGAGATGAGTTTTAATCTTAAGTAATTTATGTGTGGGATTCAGTTAATGTTGGAATCTATTATAATTGCAAGAATTTTGAGTTGCTGTACGTGATGTATGCTAACGCCTAGTATCCACATTACTGGTGGTCTGTCGGGATCTAGACTGCGTGGATAATTGAAAACAAGCTTCTGGGACTTCCTCGGTGATAATATGAGATATAATGTATCCAGAATCTGGCAGAAAGTGCGCACGGCTGAGACAAATGTTTCCTCCAGATGACGGTGAATGCGACGCGAGAAAATGAAGCTGAAGTCATCAGAAAAGGCATAAAGGGTGTATCCCAGTTGGTTCAGTTCTTTTAGCAATACATTTGCTACCAAAAGTTAGAAGACTGGCCCACGACAGGAGCCCTGGGGCGAACCCTTCTTCTGCCGGTGGGATGATGTGCCAGCGCCCCAATTAATGAGGACACTCCTTTGACATAGGTACGAGCTGATGATCCCAGCTATGTTCCCGGGACAGTTAAGTGTTTGTAGTTGTATGAAAATGTCGCGCTATTCCGCGCTATCGAAAGTCTCCTCAATGTCGAGTGAGACCAGTGAAGTGTAATTTCCTTGTGTTATTGGCACAGGAGGTCATGATAGTATGCAAAGCTTTCTCACACGATCTGCCCTCTCTCAACCCGAATTGTCTAGGATGTAGAAGATTATTTGATTCAAGAGTACGAGAGAGCCGGAAAACGATGAGCTTCTCTAACAATTTGCCTAATGTGGGTAGCAGGCAGATCGGCCGGTACAATTTAGGTTCAGAGGGTGACTTCCCTTGCTTTAGGAAATATACTACTTCACCTTGTTCCAATACTAGCGGGAAGTAATTGTATTTTAGGCAAAGGCTAGCTCAGTGCTTAAAGATATGTGGGAATATTTTGTGTGCTGGTTTAAGTATTCTGAAATCTATGGAATCTGGACGAGGTGCATTTTTATCGTTTAATGTGTATAGTGCTGTCTTTACTTCCGCTTTAGTGAATGTTTTGTCTGGTGGAGCAGTAAATTATTTGTCTGTATTATCTGTTGTGGGGTTGTGGGATATGCTAAAGGGACGAAGAGCTGTTGTGTTAGGTATTCTAATTTATTTTGTCTTGATGTGCATGGAGGTTGTTTAAGCTTCATTTCATGTGTAGTAAAGTACTTGCTGGAAGGGCCGATTTTTTTTAGGCCGAGGATTTTTTTGAGAGGCCGAAATATTAAGTGTCCCTGCTACAGAACATTTCCCATGCTTTCTTCCTTGCCGTCAGGACATTGCGCTTGTGCTGTGCCGCCAACTTAGTGCACTTGACGCCCAGAATTTTGATGGCTGGAGATGAAGGATCCTTATGCCTTAGTGCTTCTAACTTGCGACGAAAGGCGGTAAGATGATTTCTCACTGCGCTGAGCTCCGGGGTTCAGATGGAGAATGTCCGTATCTTATGAACTGCTTTCAGTCAAAAAGAAGCCTTCGCAGCTGTATGCATGGTTTCAATTAATTTTGTTGCGCTGCCCGGGCCCGTCAAAAAAAGAAAAAAAAAGCGCGAAACACACACAAAAAAACCCCTCTTAATATTGCAATAAAAAATCGCGAAGTATTAAAAAATTACGGCACGAATTCCAAACAACGTTTATTGAAAAGTGAACAAAATGTACTATATTGGCTAGAAGATTTAAACCGGATTAATCTCACTAATGTTGAAAAATCGCAACAAATCACTAAAAAATGCTAAAATTTCAAAAATTGTTTCAAAAACCATGGACAAAATTTACTATATTGGGTTAAATTGTAATGAAAATTCCGAAAAAAGCATAAAAAATCACCGATTCAAAAATCGCATAGAACAAAATTTACTACACCGGGCTAAAACATTGTAACCGGAATTCGTTCACGAATGTCAAAAAATCAGCGCGAAACACGAAAGAACGCTAAAATTCTCATTGAAAATCGCGAAAGACGAAACATACTACAATAGGCTAAATGTCTAAAATTGCCGCAAAATGGAAAAATTTCTAAAAATTGTTCTATAAATCGCTAAAATTAAAACTGAATTGTTTTCTCGAATGTCAAAAAATCACAGCGAAATGCGAAAAAACGCTAAAAACTGCATTAAAATTCGCTAAAGTATCAAAAATCACAGAAGACAGCATTTACTGTATTAGATTAAAAGTTTAAAACCAAATTTCGTTTCAGGAATGCAAAAAAATCGCCATGGAACTCGAAAAAATGCTAAAATTCGTACTGAAAATCGTATTTGAAATCACTAAAAATTCCAAAAGCGCGGAGGGCAAAAATTACTATATAAGGCTAAAATTTTGAAAGAAAATTCATTTTCCGAATGTTAAAAAATCACCGCAAAAACGATAAAAATCTCTAAAAATTCCGAAACCGCAGAGAACAAAATTTACTATAGCGCACTAAAAGTTTAAAACCAAATTTAGATTACAAATGTCAAAACATCACCGCAAAAAAAACGTTACAAAGCGCATTAAAAATCGCTAAAAATTTAAACATCTCGGAGAATAAAATTTACTATATTAATTTAAAAACTTGAAACCGAATCCTTTTTACGAATGTCAATTATCACCGCAGAACGCAAAAAAAAATGCTAAAACCCGTTAAAAAGTCACAAATAGCACGGGACAAAATTTACAAATTGCCTCGGAACGCAAACAAACTCTAAAAATAGCTAAAAATTGCATTGAAAACCGCATTAAATACAGCTAAAATCACGGACGATGAAATTTATTATATTTGGCTAGAAGTTTAAAACAGATATCCTTTTACAAATTTCAAAAAATCGCCACGAAAATTGAAAAACCGCCAACAATCGCATTGAAAATCCCATTAAAATCGCTAAAGACTCAAAAATCACTGAGGATACCATTTACTAAAGTGTGCTAAACATTGTAAGTGTAATACTTTCATGAATGTCGAAAAATCGCTATAAACCAGATAAAACCACTAAAATTCAAAAATTGCAGATGACAAAATTTACTATATTATGCTAAAAGTTTGAAACCGAATTCCTTTTGTCAATTCCATCAAATCGCCACAAAATGCGAAAAAACTCTAAAAATCGCTAAAAAAAATCGTGATTCAAAAATCCTGTATGAGCTCAGAATTAGTATTATTGCAATATATATATATATATATATATATATTTGTATAAAAATCGCTTCAAAATGTAAAGAGACTCGAAAAATCGCATACAAAATTAAATGAAAAAAAATCTAATAAAAAAAATCCAAAATCGAGTTTTAGGGTACATAACTACATACATAAAGGTACCTTCTTGGCAATTCGTTCAGCGGTCTCTTCAAAACACCAGCTGACAGACATACTCAGCACACACTCAGTAAAACTTCTATCTTTATTATTATAGATTTCACGATAATAGTTTCAGTTCGTTCAAAATCCTCTTTATAACTTACTTGGAGAAAGATAAAAGCGCTCTTTATTTTTATAAAAAATCATTGGTTGAAAATTTCTTTTTTAAGATTTGCCGATACCCAAACGATATTTTTGAGTCGCTTTTCTGCCTTCTAAGCTGAATTTTTCAGAGAGATTATATCGATAAGGGGAAAAAATCACTCATTTTTCAAACTAATCTGAAACGCCTAGTTAAGCAATAGCTGAGGCAGGAATTTTGCTTTAGTGACGCATTTTAAATTTAGTTGATTTTTTTTTTTTTTGCTTAGGTATAAAACACAGTCTTGTTTTAAAGAGAGATATTTTTATTAAACTGGTTGTGTCTCATTCCTTTTAAAGACTTAACGATGCGTAAAACAAAGTATGCGCTTATGAAAAATCGAATTATTTTGATTAACGCATTAAATCCGAATTTATTTTTAAAGTTTTAAGGCAAGTGAGATTTTTTTAAGAATATATTATAAAGTTAAGAAATAAGAATTTCTGGAGTTTTGTCTCATATATCCAAGGAAAATTAAGTTTTGAGTATATCATGACCAGACATAGCCAGACATAGATTATGAAATACTTTGGAGCACTAACAAAATATTATTAAGAAATTTCATTTTTCATACAATGTAATGAGACATGTAAATAAGCAATTTAAATTAAATGCTCCGCAAACAATTTTTCCCCATAGACCATAACGTGACGGAATTCTTGTGTAGACGAACTATAAATGCTACACACTTCATTTTCAATAGCCAACATTCTATAGTGAACCTCATTAACATATAAAAATTTCATGCCTATCTGAATATATTTACGCGAATTAGAGTACGGACAGACAAACAGACGGCTAGGCAGACAAACTGAATTCATAAACACTTTTTAATTATGTTGAAAAGTATTAAAAAGAAGTTAACTCTACGCGTTTCAAAAGAAATACTTTTTTTTTCATCTGTCGCGAAAGGACATCCTACCACTATGAGAGCAGAAGGAAGTCTTATTTCTGTCCTCGTGGTGGTAAGGTACCAAGGTAGTATGTATAAGTAAGGACAAGTAGTACGTACAGCACTATAATACAGTGGTACGTATAACTTTGAAAGGACAAATACTGATTGATAGCTAAGAAGTCAAAAAGCGTTGTTCAGGTTTCAAAAGCGGACAAATAAACTAGACTATGCTAGCTTCCAATGAAATGGGGGAATTAATAAAATACCCGCACGTGCACATAAGTACCAATACTTTAATATTGGATTTTAATATACAGGGTGTCTCAAAAGGTCGTTTACAAACTTAACATGCTGGTCTATCATATCATGATAAACAAGATTTACATAGGAACATGTGTTCGAAAATGCAAGCTGCGACCGCTAGAGGGCGATGAGCGCAGACTTACGGGAGAGTGGAAAGCGCAATCATTTCAGGCGAAGACGTTGCAGGAGAAGGATGAATCGGTTTAGTAACGCAGAATTGGCCGATATGCATTACGTATATGGCGCCGCGGATGCCTGAGCCGCGGTACGGATATACCTTCAGCGCTTCCCAAGCAGACGTCAGCCAAGTCATGTTTTGTTTAAACAATTGCACCGCAGATTGCGTGAAGCAGGAGCTTTCCAAGTACGTAGCTACATCGGTCAAGAACGCACTACACGCACGCCTATCGTAGAGGAAACCGTGCTACGGGAATTTGACAGGAACCCGCAAACAAGTCTCCGAGCAAGCGAACGCGTCTTGGGTGTACGTCGTTCCAGCATTATGCGCATACTGCATGAGGACACGAACCACCCCTACCACTTACAAAGAGTACAGGCATTGTGCGTTGGCGATTACCCCCAACGCGTTGCATTCGCACGCTGGTATTTGCAACTACGGGTCGCACAGCCGGATTTTCCCATTTTGAACGGGTCCGTGAATTCATGCGTCGACGTTGTGAAGCATGCATTGCGGCCAATGGAATGAATTTTGAACATCTTGTGTAGATTAAACCATGTTCTTTAATAAAAGTCATATTAATACCTCTTTCGATATACTTTCTTTCTTCCCCTCCACACCTGCTATCATCGCCCTCTAGCGGTCGCAGTTTGCATTTTCGAACACAAGTTCCTATGTAAATCTTGTTCATCATGATATGACAGACCTGCATGTTAAGTTTGTAAACGACCTTTTGAGACACCCTGTATATATATATATATATGGGATTTTTGGGTTGGCGTCTAGGGGGATGAAAAATAGTCCAGACGTTTTTCAAAGTAATTTAACGTTATACTTTTAATGTTTTGATTATCATATAAAATATACACAACATTAATTTAAACTTATATACATTTGGAATTTATCCGACCGTCTGTCGGGCTTAAATATTAGTTAAATGCGTGGTTCCACCGACCGGCATAGAATTACACAGAGACGATTCCTCGATCCGTCTGATCGGGACGAAAACTGTAACACATCTACCCTGTTCTCACGATGAAAACTGCACATCATCAATATTCTATTGTTCGCGAGGCATCTAACTTGGATTCAACTTCACCAGCCTCAATAAAATATGTGCTTTGGTTTGCAGTCCGAATACTTCAGATGAAAACTCCTGTGACCACACACACACACACATATATATATACAATATATATATATAATACACCAATGGACCCGTGCGAAGATTTCGCACTGCAATCTAATACTTTTTAGCAATATCTACTACTCATAGATGTAGGTTTAAACTTCTAAAGAAAATTAAGGACTAAAACTATCTTCAACATTAGTCAAGCCAGAATATCATCTCATTTTCTCATTGATGCCATCAAAGTTACAGTAAAAACTGATCAAGCATAATAAAGGCCAAAAAAAAAAAAAAAAAAAAAAAAAAAAAGAATAGTATTTTAACAGCTTTAGAGGATGACATCATCTGTTTCGGAAAGAAAACATGGAACAAAAAAGAAAATAAATTGAGCATTTGAATTTCAATTTTGCTTTTTAATCATAAATATAAAATAAACCAGTGCAGCAACTATGTCCCACTTTATCTTTATTGAACTATTTATTTTTTATAATCATTTTGAGCATCATATAATGCGGTATTTTATTTTTGTTTTTAATTGTTTTTAATTGTTATTTTTATTTTTAATTAACAGCAATTTTTAATCAAAAAATATGTTTTATCGAATTGTAACGTCCACTGCGAGAGGGAACTGTGGGTACCTTTGTAGGTTTTCACTTCCCTCGAGTTCTGGTAAAGCAAATGCGGGTCGGAAAAATCCGATTTAAGGCCTAGGACCTGGTTCCCTTCTGGGTGTCAGCTCCGAAGCTGTTGGGGGACGCCGGCCCGTCCCCAAGTGTCTCGTGGTGACTCCCCTACTGCGTTTCACCGCGTATCGCAACGACTTACGTCGTCGACACGTGGGTTTAAGGTTGGAGAGTCCGCAGGTGGCGGTCCTCTGGCCGAAGCGCCGTGGGAGGCAGATTCTGCTGGCGCGATAAAAGTCCCTCAGGACTTGGGTTCGGTGATCGCCTACGCACAGGGCGCCACTCTGGTGCCTGGCAGCGCAGCTTTCTTTTATGGAATTGTAAGTGCACTATGTCAGAAGCCTGTTCAAAATCCTTTCATATGGCATCTCATTCGTTGTTGTGCTATTCGTATTTTCTAAGAAAGGGGTTGTTGACAACAGAAATAATATAAATGATTATTATTTTTATTATTATTATTTATTTATTTATTTTATTATTATTATTTATTTATTTATTTTATTATTATTATTTGTTTATTATTATTTTTTTATTATGACTTATTATTTATTTATTATTTATTATTATTATTATTATTATTATTATTATTATTATTATTATTATTATTATTATTATTATTATATTATTATTATAATTATATTATTATTATTATTATTATTATTACTATTATTAATCGTTATTTATCATTATTATTTATTTATTTATTTATTTATTTATTTATTATTATTATTATTATTATTATTATTATTTATTATTACTATTATTAATCATTATTTATCATCATTATTATTATTTATTTATTTTATTATTATTATTGTTATTATTATACAGGGTGATTTTTTTTTAAGTTTCGAAAGTAAAACCTTATAACAAAATAACCACCGATCTAAATGAACTGTACCAGTCTAAATGAACCAGTATGCTCCCAAGGCAATGGGCATTTGGGGGAAAGGGGAACTTAAAATCGCACCGACCGATGGCGCTGTAAGTTAACAGAAACAAAGAATATCGTCAGTGGGAGGAAAACAATGAATGATACTTTGAGAAAAAGAAAACTTTATTCCGCATATCAAAAACATACAGAATGCAGTAATTGGGAAAAGAAACTGCGAACACCTTCGCAGAAACAGAACGAAATAAAATTATGGAGTAAAGCATTCGTACGGAGCTGCGCAACTGACACAAGAGATTTTGAATTGCTGCCCACCGTTTTGAGCTACGAGTTGGAAAAGCGAAACCGCATGTTCCACAACAGAGCGAAGTGTATCCGGCTGGATGCTGTGGATCTGGTGTACAATGCGTGCCTTCAGGTCAACTAAGTTCGTAACACCACCACAATACACAATACCTCAGAGTCAAAAATCGCAGGGATTAAGATCAGGAGATCGAGCTGGCCAGGCTGTTGGGAAATTGCGGCTTATAATCCGATCATTTCTGAATGTACTCCGCAGCAAATCCTTAACTTGTGTGCCAATGTGTGTAGTAGCACCATCTTGCATAAATACGGTGTTACTCCGACACTGACGTTGCTGGAGTGATGGAATAACGTAACTGGACAACAGAAATTCGTAGCGGTTGGCATTGACAGTGCAGGTAACAGGACCTGCCGGAGTAACTTCCTCAAAAAAGTACGGGCCAACGACAAACTCTGCCGTAAAACCGCACCCATTTTCCCCTTGGAAGAATGAAGAGGTAAAGGTTCAGAAATGTTCGAATTTTCTGTTGCCCATATTCGGCAGTTCTGTGTATTGACTGCGTTCTGCAGGTGGGAGTGGGACTTATCTGTCCACAAAATGTTGTAGGGCCATGCGATGTCCACTTCTATGCGTGCAAGGAATTTCAAAGCAAAATATTCTCGTTTTGGAAGGTCTGCAGCAAGCAATTTTGGCACATGAGTTATTTTGTACGTATAGCATCGCATAATTTTCCTCAAAACTTTATGTACCGTACTGACCGTCATGTCCGAAGTTCTCGGCAATGCCCCGTGCACTGCAGCTTCCCGCACGACTGGTGGATCCTTCTTCTAATGCAGTAGCTACGCTTTCCACAGCAGTCACATCAACTGATTTCCTTCCTCTATCGGGTTTTAAATTCAGTGAACCAGTCTGTTCAAATTTCAAAACCATCTTCGGTAGGTCTTCTGTCGTCATTGGATCTTTTCTTAAATTCTTAAGTGTCCCAAATCTCCTAAGAGCAACTGTTGAGCTGTCATTATTCTGATAATACAGTTTCACTAACAACCCACGGTCCGTCAATGCCACAGTCATTGCGAGGATATCCGTAGAATAATGAACACGAGGTGTGGATGCTTAACGTTTTTATCGCCACTGTGCGTGGGTCGTGCGCAAGCTCGTCTCCCGACTTTACTGCATATACAGCGCCATCTGTAAGTTCAATTTTAATTTTTTTTTAATCACACCTAAAAAAATTCCATTGCTTTGAGAGCATACTGGTGAAATTTCACATCATTTGGAACTGTCGTTCTTTTGTTATGGGGTTTTACTTTCAAAACTTTTAAAAAAATCACCCTGCATATGAAATGATATTCTCGCATCCTCCTCACTTTTCGTCATGTGTAGTTGTGGTTAATAAACAAAAGTCAATGAAATATGGACCTGATTTTATTTTCCTTTGTGCATGGCTCTTTCTGAAAAATCAGGCCCTGCTGGGGATTGAGAATCTCGCAGTTTACAAGTCCATTTCAATTCACGGGGGTTCTTCCAAGCGACGTTAATTTTTTGGTCAAGGCATGGTGCAAAAAACGAATGGATTTTTCGTTGTCTCGTCTTAAATAGGGGATAACTCGGATTATTTCCGACAGAGTGCGACACCAAGGAAATGGGTGGAGTTTTCATTTAAAAGGCTAGAAAATATACAGACATCATGACGTTTTCTGTTTTTGACACATCTGGGGCTCAGCTAGTAACCACAAGAAAGGAGAATCGCGTAAAGTCAGCATTTTCACTACCGCCGAACTGATATATCCGTTTACTATGCTGTAGGTTTCACTGCAATAATAGCATTGTTTAAATTAATATATTTCTACAAATATAATAAAGTTTTAAAATATTGAGTTATGATTGATTCTCTCAAGGCTGATATTCATATACGTAATTAAGTTTTTTATATCAAGTTTGAAAATTCATCTTTTTTTTCAGCATTTTAAAAAAATTACAGAGAAAACAACATTACAAATTTGCCTTTTTGCTCGGCGGTCAGGGGGTTAAAGACCGGACAATTTTGAAGTATGAAAGCGATGAATGTTAGGCTGGAAAACAAAGTTAACAGGGGCAATTCAGATTTAAGTACGGGCTTTCAAAATTAGAAAAAAATTGGGAATTTTAATTTTGAACTTTTAATTTTAATCTTTAGATATAAAAAAGGGATATCTTTCTTTCTTTATTTATTTATATGTAATATTTGATTTAATATTTAATATTTATACTTAAATATTTTAATAATATTTTAATACCAATATATTAATAACCAAGCGTTCTATTTATAGATCGTCAATTAGTTAATAGCAAGAGTGAATTGAAAATTAATTACTTCCCCTTTTAGGTTTAGATTAATTTTGCCAAGCAGAGATTCATTCCTAGTAGCGATAACAGTAGAAAACTGCTTTATTGGCAGATATTTTATTTTCACACCAGTGTGACTAAGATAAATACTATATTGGACAAATATTAAGTAAAGCGAACGAAATAAATGTCAGAAAAATTAAAATTGAAATTGTAAATCGAAAAGAGCAGAAATCTGAAGTTATTGGCATATTTTATTACACTATTGAATAAAATATATCTTTAAAAACAAATATTAAAAAGTATTTATAAATCTTAGTCAGTCTGGTGTGAAAATAAAATCTACCAATAAAGCAATTATCTTGTGTTTTTACTGATTTTCATTAATTAAAATGATTTAATTTTTTATTCAACATTTTTATTTTTTAGCACTATCATATTTAAATAACTAAATAAGTATCCCGTTCTTTACACTGAAAATCTCTGCAATTCTATTTTATTCAGTCATTCATTTGCAGTATCACTCAGCAAGTAAATTCAATTAAAACGAACTGCATCAACAAAGACAAGACAAAATGTTTTGCGTATTTAAGAGAACAATTATTCGTTTTTCTTACTACCACTATTTTTATTGTTATTATTTTGTTAATGACTCTTTTAGAGACAACCGCTGTAACCGACTCTAATGCATCACAGAGACACATTCTAAAAACTCTAATAAGCATAAAAGCTAAAACGTCGTCCCTTCCTTTATTTTCCGCAGGAGTAGATTATGGAGAGCATTGTTTCTTTCAATTAAACACAAACTATCCAGCTGTGGTCAAATTTAATGGTCATTCTCGTGTTTCGGGGTTTGGCTATAAGCCAAAAATACTCGGAATTTTTTCGCTTTCTTTATGAAAAAGTCAATAATGAATGAAAAGAAATGAACATCGGATTTCTAGTCTAGTTTTCTCTGAGATCTGTAAATAATGTTTGTTAAATTGTTCGTTAACATTTTTACTTTCCTGTGGCCATTTTTTATTTTATGCTTGGTAATGTAAATAAATAAATAAAGAATATAGTAAGAATAATAAAACCCGGACTTGTTGACAGTTTTTCTTTACACGCCGAGAATGGTTAAGATTAATATATAGAGCAGAGGAGGCAAGAGCGAAATAACTCTAATTTTGTTTAAACTAAACACTATTGTTTATTTGCACCAGATAGAGTACTTAAAAATTCAAACAAACACATTTATATATGTTAATTATTTTTACTGTTGCAAGATTTTAAACGTTTATTGGAAAAAAAGTCTTTTTTTTATACACATCAAAAGTGAATGTTGAATTCTAATTTAAATTTGATTTTGACACTTAATAACTTTCTAAAACAAGAATAATGAATTGTTACCATAAATCCATATACCCTGCGTTTGTAAGTCACTGTTAAGCCTAAAATGTAGTATGGTTAATGTTATAATCCATATACTACCTGGAGGGTTAATGATGCACTGAGAGAGAGAGAGGAATGAGACACTGAAAGAGAGAAAGGTATGGTACATTGAGAGAGGGAGTATGGTACACCGAGAAAGGGGAAGGTATGGTACAGTGAGAGAGAGGGAGGAATGGGACAAGGGGAGTGGGAGAGAAATGGTACACTGAGAGAGAGAGGGGAGGTATAGTACACTGAGAGAGGGGAGGTATAGTACACTGAGAGAGGAGAGGTATAGTACACCGAGAGAGCGGTAGGTATGGGACACTGGGAGAGAGGGAGGAATGGTCCACTGATAGAGAGGGGGTATGAGACACTGGGAGAGAGGGAGAAATGAGACAGTAAGAGTGGGGGAAGAATGGTACACTGAGTGAGAGCGGAGGTATGGTTCACTGACGGAGAGGGAGGTATGGTTCACTGACGGAGAGGGAGGTATGGGACACGGAGAGAGAGAGGGAGAAATGGTCCACTGAAAGAAAGGGAGGTATGGGGCACTGAGAGAGAGGGAGTATGGGGCACTGGGAGAGAGAAAGGATGGGTCACTGAGAGAGAAGGTGGTATGGGACATGTTCCATTTCTTTCTTCTGTATTCCTAAACAGGTACAAATACTTAATTTCATATTTGTAAATAATTGTTTGTAATATAGAACAATTTTTATAATATTTATTACCTGATAAATATCACAATCAATTTCGGAATGGAATTAACAACTTACTTTTGATCTATAAAACAGGCATTTTTCAATTAAATTTTTTTTTTAATGTTTTAGCTGCAAATTCTGTAGAACACATAGTAATAAATAAAACAAAATCATTCTTTTATTTAGCCTAGATCCGTGAAAGTATATATTGTTTAATATGTAAATTTTTCATATTTTTTCTCTGCTTTAAATGTTCCTGTACTTTAGATTTTCAAATTGTCTGCAAATTAAACGATTCAAATATTTTGATTTATCTTATACTTATTTTTAAGTTTCAGATAACACTCAACATTGTAACACAATTGTATCTAAAAATGAGATGAATATATTGAGTAAGAAATGCTTTGTCTCTCTCCTGCCTCATTTTCTCTACTGCTTAATTTAAAAATTAACCTCTATACTCAATGCATTATATCCGTACTTACATTCAAAAATTTCTTACTCATATGCTTACATATTTATATGCATATTATACAGTTATAATCTTATTATACACATACTTTTGGGTGTTTTTTAAAGGATTCTCTAAATTTAACCCTTTCGGTCCAATATATATATATATATATATATATATATAATAAAACTTTTGTAAATAATAACCATTAAACCACATAAATAATCGACAATAGAAAAACCGATAATTACAATATAATACATAAATATATCCAAAAATTGTGGGGGAAATGCTTAAAGATATGTCGCGAAAAAATCCAATATGCAGAAATTGAAAATTATTACAAGAACAATTGGAAACTTATATAGTGGAACACTTGTTCGATGTCTACGTTTAACATGTCTATCATATGATTGGCCATGCCGTTTCCTGCAAAGATCGCTAGCACAAAAATGCAGGATAGACTGGTTGAAGGAAGTGTTTGTTTGTTGGAGAAGTTGCTTTGCGAATAATTACCTATTTAATATTTTTAACGTTCACAGCAAATACGATTTTTTTATTTTATTTATTTATTGACACCAGGCTTACATCGCCAAGCTACACCGAGGATTTGCTTTGCGAACGATTACCTCCATGGTTTAATATTTTTAATGTTCACGACGAATGAATCTCGTGTTTGCTTACTTTGATGGAGCGGGATATTAAGCTGCCAACCTAATTTCAACTGAAGTTATCCCAGAAAATATGCATAATTGAATGTAAGTCATCGTTCCAACATTAATTTATTTTGAACGATTTTTCTAAAAATATAACTTTTATTCAGTTTTATTCGAAAAAAAATGTTGAATAAAAATGGTCGCCTGTCATGTGAAAAAGCGAAGCGGTCATCCGATAACTGTTGATGGCGGTCAAATGCTTTTATTAAATAGATGGCTACAACTGAATATGAGTTACAACAATAATGCAGTGCCAAACCGCGCTCCTAAAATAAGAAAACTGGCTGGGAAACTGAGGTAATGAAATGTTTTTAACCTAAAAAGTAGAAAATATATAAATAAAAAATAAAGAAAGTAATATTTTCTTTAAAAATACGCTTTTATTAATTAATAGTTTAATATTAATTAAATTATGATTATATGTGGAAAAAACAATTTAGAAATCCTGAATAGATAGCTTAAAGAATGCTTTTTTTTCTGTTGCTATATTTAAAAAAGAAACATGGTAAAAATGTTAATATTTTTTTACAAATTCACTACCTCAGGCTTTCTAACAAAGATAAATCAAGGTGAATTTTTGATAATCGGGTTCAAGCTACACTGCAAAAAATAATTGTTGATTTTACAGTATAAAACTGGCACCCCAGCTGCCGCGCATGCGCGGTAGCGTATTACTGCTTGCGCGGCAGCGTATTAATGCTTATTTTACGGTTTAATACTGTTAATTTTACGGTATAATACTGGCAGCTGGGGTGCCAGTTTTATACTGTAAAATCAACAATTACTTTTTGCAGTGTACATTAACCTATTGTAATGGAAAATTTTGAAACATGCATTTCAGACATGAAATTAGGCTTGATTTTTAGGATAAACATTGAATGCTTATAAAAGAGTGTTTTTTAAGATACCTATTTTTACTTTTATACTTTTTTCAATAAATCACAGTGTTATTAGTAATAAAAAAATTTCTATAACGCCTGATGCAATCAATAAATTTATTAGTCCGATCAAAAAATGGATAACGCATAATTTTTACATGAGATGAACTGCAGGGAGAAATGAATCAATGGTATATTTTCCTCCACAAGACAATAATGGTTTGTTTCTATCATCGGGGTGCTTTTATCATAAACAAACATAATGCAAAATAAATAACACGAAATTATTAACGGAGACTACAATATTACAAGACTAGTATATAACCCCGTCAAAAATGACAGATTGTTGATCTGCGTTTCTTTTTCATAAGATTTCATACAAACAAACAGCATGAAGACTTTATTATTGAAAGGTTTGTACTGTAAAAAAGTACATTTTAAAAAGGACAAATGATTTCTACAAATAAAAATGATGAGGAGATATATATATATATATTACTCAGTATTGAATTTCGGAAGTAGTTCAACGATTGGACAAAACATTCAAATTAAATATTAACAAATAATCCATGTGCGAAAGTTTTTGTAAAAAAGTGTTATCAATGAGTTTCTAAGCCGATTGACTCACCACATAACTCATTGTTTGATTATATAAGCAAAATTAAATGCAAATTACGTTGTACTATGTATTCCTTATATTTTAATTGCGTTTGATAAGAAAGTCTCATTTTACAATATATGACCCTTTATCCGGAATTCCAATATCCGGAAAAACCCGAAAACAGCAAAAAAATTTCGAAAATTTTCTAAATTTGTATGTTTTTACAAAAATTTTAGAATTTTTGAAATTTTTCGAAATTTTTACCGATTTCTAATTTTTTTTCAGTCCATTGTGTAATTACTAAAATATTGTTACTTCGGTAGCGGGTGAACACGCCCCCCCTCCCCTTTTCTTCCCGAAATTAGAAACAAATCATTTTTCTCACAAATTTCAGTTTAAAATTAATTTATATTACGATTCGTTTGAAACAAAAAATAGTTATATATTTATTTCATCAAAGGTGATTCTGTTCCGAATTTTCCTAAAAATTTAAGGCATTCCGTTTCGAAAATTTTAGTCTTCAGTCCAAAGATTCGAACATAACAAAATCTTGAATTTTGTGCGATCGTCGCCGAAAAAAACAATTATGCCTATCGTTCGAAGAAAAAGTAGACAATTTCTTCAAAGGATTGCGGAAACAACTTGCATTTTGTCAAAGGATTGAAAAAAACGCAAATTTCCTCGCAGAATTGCGAAAAAACGCTAATTTTGTTAACAAATCGCAGAAAATACGCGATTTCCGACAAAGGCTTGCGAAGAAAACGCAAATTTCTTCCAAGGACTCCGAAAAAATGTAAAATTTCTTCAAGGGATCACAAAAAAAAAAAAAAAAAACACAAATTTGGTTAAAAGATCGGGGGGGGGGGGGAAACGCGAATTTCGTCAAATAATCGCGGAAAAACAGGAATTTCTCCAAAGGATCGCGAAAAAAAGCAAATTTCTTCAAAGCACTGCAAAAAAAATTTCTAATTTCGTTAAGGGATCGCGAAAAAAGTGGAATTTCGTGAAAGGATCGAAGGGAAAAAAAACACAAATTTTGTTAAAAGATCACAGAAAAAATGCGAATTCCGTCAAAGGATCGCGAAAACAAAAACCCGCTAATTTCGTCAAAGAATCTCAGAAAAAAACTCGAATTTTGTCAAAGGATCGTAAATATAAAGTAAATTTCGTCAAAGAATAACAAAAAACGCAAATTTCCTCAAACAATAGCAAAAAACGCAAATTTCCTCAAAGAATCGCAGAAAAATGCAAATTTCTTCAAAGGATCGCAAAAAAGAAAACGCAAATTTCTTCAAAGGACCACGAAAAAATTATATTTCGTCAAAGGATCGTAGAAGAAGAACGCAAATTTTGTCAAAAAATAGCAGAAAAAAAATGTAAATTTTGTCAAAGAATCACGAAAAAAAGCATGAATTTTGTCAAATAATCGTGAACTTCGGGAGGACCCAAAATCCGGAAAATTCCAAAACTCGGAAAGCCTTTGGTCTATAGCAGAGACGGATCTAGACTAAATTTTAGACGGGGCAAGATTGTAGATTTGCCCCCCCCCCTACTCCCAAGAATATTAAAATAAAATCTTCGTAAACAATTGCTTAAGGAAGTAATATTAATACTCAATACTCAAAATCTATATTTTTACTATGAATTTTTTCAATATAAAACGTACAATATTGTACAATACGAAAGTTACAGAAATATACCGGTTTTACCATCTACAATACCTATTAAAGATTTACTTTGCGAGCTTTCTTTGACGCAAAAGTTTTTATTATGTCGTCATAAGGTAATTTGCAAGCTATCTCATTTTCTAAATTTATTATACGTAAATTGGATAATCGTTGTTCTTTTGTTAAATTTCTTAACTATCTTTTAATCAATTTTAATTTACTGAAACTTCTTTCATAAGAAGCGACGGATACAGGTAGTTTTATGAATATTTTTAGACAAGTAGTTAGATTTGAATAAGCATTCTGAATGAAGTCCATATAAATTTATCATTCTTAGCAATTCAATAGCCGAACTTGATTTCATCTTTTGGTCTAACTCCAGTGCTTCTGAATCTTTCGACTTCCAGAAGAAGTTCCTCTTTATCTATATCGTTTTTATATATATTTGCCAACTGCTCAGTTTCCGCTTATACTAATTCTTCTTTTGAGATTTTGAATAGCTTCAAATCTGTTTCTTAATTCAGTTAGGATTCTGTCCACTACTTCAACGATCTTTAGTTTGAATTTCTCCTCATCACAAATAGCACTACTTTCATCTTCACAAACCTCAACAAAAAACCTATACTTTTTTGTCTTCCTCGTTTTCCTAAATTTTGCCTCAATACCAATATCAGTAGCAATGCCATTTGCATCCTGTATTGCATTAGTTGCAATACTTGCCCTTTCTGAATCTAACATTTTAATGAGACCATTTAAGTGTTTTACAGATCTGTCAATCGTCATGTCTTCCCTTTGAAAAAGTGTATTCACTATATCGAGTTGTGTCGGCACTTTACGCCAGAAGCATGTCATCACTACGAATTCAAATTTGGTAATATTAAAGAGTAGTGAAGAAGTTTCTGTTTTTGTTTCAGGAGTTGCTAATGGGTCAGTTTGTAATCCCTTTAGAACATTTATGATCTTTCCAATATGTTTATAAATTACTTTTACAGCTTAACGTTTTGATGACCACCGAGTAGTACTTTGTAATTTTAGTGAAAGAGGAACATGTTTTCTTAGAATGTCCCATCTACTAGTTGAGACACAAAAAAATTGTAAAGGCAATTTAAGATATCAAAAAAAGTCTCAGCTTCTGGTACAATTTTGGCAGCATTTACACCAAGATTGAGGGTATGAGCAGCACAAGGAACAAAAAATGCTAAATCGTTTGCTTGCAATATTCGGGTTTGGACTCCTTTATATTTTCCGGACATACTGGAGCCATTGTCGTAGGATTCGCCCCTACAGTTATTTATATCTAGACCATCATTTTCTAATTTCTGTAAAATGAGTTCAGTAAGGGCTTCTTCTGTTTTCTGGCTGAAATTGAAGAAGTCAATAAAACTTTCGATTATTTCAGGACCATTTTCACTCATCTTTACATATTTAATAACCTGTGTCATTTCATCTAAATGGCTTACATTAGGAGTAGAATAGAACATGATGGTGAAGTATTTTGCTTCTTTGATATCACTAAAAATATGTTGTCTCATTTTCGCAACAATAATCTTTAGAAATTCATTTTGAATGCCATGTGAAAAGTAACTAACTTGACCTGTCTTATGACGGTTAATATGATCGCGAAGATCTGCATAATAATGTGATACTAGCTCAGTTATATTTAAGAAATTACCGCATTTAGGATTAGAGAAATCAAGATTTTCATGTGATCCTCTTAGAGAGCAACCTATCTTTGCCAAATACGTTATTACATCGACTATTACATACAGAACAGATTTCCAATGATTCTCCTCTTCCAAAATTTTATCTTGAAAATCTTTATCAATACCACCAACTTTAGAAAGTGAATTTTCGAGCGTTTTCCACGAACAAAAGTTTCTTTTATGAAACAAAGAATTTTCGTGCTCGGGAATTCTCGCACTAAGTTTTTTCCACTTAGTAAACCCTTCTTCTTTTGCTAAAAATGACAATTTATGCTCAGGAAACACGCTTGGAAATAATTTACATGGAATACAATACAATGAATCTTTTACTGGTGCTGTATAACTAACAGCCAAGATAACAGCAAGCTGTGAATCCTACTCTTCTCTTTTTTTTAGACTTCTTTCTGTAATAATCACCCGAATGTCTTTTAGACATAATCGAAATAAAATACTGTATACGCTGTAAAACAACATAGAACAAGGTCGGAAAAAAGATAACGCAAAATCTTTGAATTTTAAATAAATAAAAATTTCTTAAAAATACTGGTGGCAATGTGATATTTTGTATAATGTAATATAAATTAATTTATTTTTTATTTCTGATCTTTATGCAACGAAAGTAAACCGCCGCTAAAGAAAATAAAATTGAATATTTTTTCATGTGAATTTTTAATTTTCCTTTTCTTAATCTTTTACGATTCCTCATTTTTGCGCCCTTCCAAGTCTTGCACCCGGGGCAACTGCCCCGGCTAACCCCCCCTTAGATCCGTCACTGGTCTATAGGATTTCGCATAATAGGTCCTGTACTGTATTTAAGATGGAAGCAAAATTTCAAATGGCGCCAATGTACTGGATTGATCACTCAAATTCTCCGTACGAAAGAATTCACCGCTATTTCTGAAAAGAAAAGTGCTGACAGAAAAAAATATATGCAGAAATGTTAATATACGTGTTTTATATGAAATAGTTTTTGAAGGTTTTAAACAAAATTAAAATATTTAAAAGCTCTAATATGCTTTTACAAATATTTTAACAGCAAAATCGGATGAAGCATAGCTTTTTCATTAAGCCTAACATGGCGTTTAACTATGGTCGATTCGCAGATCAGAGTAGTCGAGCCCGGAGCCGTTACAGACACTTTCTTGCCTTCGGATTTTATTATAAGTAAGATTGCGCAAACGAATTTCGCCCACAGATGGTATTTGCGGAAGTGAGTTTTTAGCTGAATTAAATTTTAGCACAATATGTGATGTACAAACAAATTTCCCAAAGAATGTTCTCACGAAAGTAAAATTCAGTTCCTTAATAATGAACCCGAATACATTTCAAAAAGAAATAGTCCTTATTTAAACAGTCATAGCCAACAAATTTTTAAAATTTTGGGAGCAAACATGGATTCTCAAGCAGTCATTTCCATTCACGCAGTTCTAAAATATATTGCTAAATATGCTAGCAAAGGTGAACCCAGATCAGAAAGAATGAAAGATTTCATCAGAGAAACAGTTCAAGAATCACACGATAATATCAATGTTCAGCAGATAATTCAGAAGATTTTAATAAAAATGTGTGCTAAACGTGATTATTCTGCCCAGGAAATATTTTGGGTGTTAATGGGATGGCCTTTGTATAAGTCATATCGTCAGTTTGTCACCATTAATTTAGCAAGCAACGCACGTGAACAATTAGATATGAATAAGGAGTATGGAAGTATATCCGTTTCAAATATTTTGGAAAAGTACCAGCAACGCCCAGTGAGATTTGAAAATAATGTCCTTGCAGAATTATTTCACAAACGTTCATAAGCTCGGTGCAAATTTCAGTATCAGAAAAAAAAACATTTATCCCTAGAATCATAAGGAAATTGAAATATGATCCCAATAATGTAAATAATGGAGATTTCTATAAGCAATAAGTTATGTTACATATTCCTTGGCGTGATTTTCAAATTATGAATCCAAATAATACTTCCTGGAAAGTTATATATGAACAGCATTTTGAGAATGATGAATTTCAGAGATTGGACTTGGAATATTTGTTGCAAAATTTAGAAGATGGGGAAGAATTTGAAGAAATAGAATCTACTGAAATAGATCAACCATTTGACTGGATGAATGTCGCTTTAAGACAAAATAATGCACAGGATGAATTATATTTGGGCAGAAGAGACATTGATATAAAGTATAACTGGCATATCATTCAAAGTCAAGATTTGCTTAATAAATTACAGAATTTTATTGAAAATGAAAAGGTGAAAGAAAGTGAAAAAAGTGATTGCGTCACTGTTCCTTTTAATTTGCCAAATTTCGTCTTTTCCTATGAACAGAAAGAAATAATAAATATTTTTGAAGAACAGCTCAATTTCTTGCAAGGTCATAAGCGATAAATACCGAAAAAAGAATTGTTGTCCAAAGAAAAGCTGGTTCTGGAAAAAGTACTTTAATACATTACTTCACTGCTCGATTAAATGAAACATTTGGTCCATCTTCTTTTCAATTGCTTGCACCAACTGGTGTTGCCGCAGTCAATATAAATGGATCAACGATTCATTTAAAACTTTTATTGGGATCAAATCAAAAGCTAAAAAATCTTAGTCCATATTCGCTTGGTCAACTTCAGGAGGAGTTTCAAAATTGTAAATCCATAATTATAGATGAAATGAGTATGGTTGCATGCAGTCTTTTGCGAAAAATAGATTGACGATTACGTAGTACTGTGCCATCGAAACAAGATGAACCTTTTAATGGAATGTTCTTATATCTATTTGGAGATATCAAACAACTACCTCCAGTAAACGACAGCCCTCTTTACAGTGACAAAAATCAAGGAAGTGAGTTTCTTTTGGAAGGACAATTGTTCTTTTCTTCGACTATTCAAAAATATTTTTTTTATCATCATCCTTCCGGTAATATGAAACTCAACAAATATTTTGTAGCATACTTGATTGAATTAGCAATGGAGAATGTACTATTGAAGACTATGAAATATTAAGGAATCGAAGCTTACTGTCTCTTTTAAAAAGCGAACAGCATTTATTTAAAGATGCAATTAGGCTGTTTTCAACGAATAAAGACGTAAAAGAATATAATAATGAAAAATTAAAAGAACGGCGTCAATCTGTTCTCTTGATTCAAGCTCTTCATAATTGTACTAAAGCAAAGTTGGCCGATTTTGAAATGACAAACGGAGTTGAACCATTTCTTAGTTTATCAATTGGGTCTAAAGTAATGTTACGTTCTAATTTGTGGACCGAAAAAGTTCAGTAAACGGGGCTTAGGCTATGTTGCAAATATTATTATGAAGAAAACCATGGGCCACCAGAACAGATGCCGCGAATAATCATGGTTAAATTTGAAAACTACAGTCATTCAACTTATGATAATGGCTGTGTTCCGATTTCACCAATAACTAAATTATGGAAAAATGGAATATAAATTGCTCAAGAAAACAATTTCCTCTGCAGTTAACTTTTGCTGTTACAATTCATAAATCCCAAGGTAGATAAAGCAGTTGTAGATATTGGGGATAAAGAGACAGTTGGCTTAACGTACGTAGCGTTGTCGAGAGTGAAAACCCTTCAAGGTTTAGCATTCAATAGAAAATTTACTTACGAGAGATTCTATAATATCAAAAATTCTCATATGCTAACATGCAGAAAAAAGAAGAAATTAGAATGAAAAGTTTTACAGTTAATAATTCTTAGTATCAACGAGAGCAGATTTAAACTGTTTTTCCAGAAAATAGGATTTTGAAGAAGTAACTTTCTTCAAGCTCTCTGCAACTATATTATTCTAAGATTGCTATCAAAGATTATTTGATGTGAATTACAAAGATTGGAAACATACCTATTTCAAAACATTTGATAAAACACCAGAGGCTATTTAAAATGTAAAAACATCGTTAAAAGAACTTTTAGTTGAAAATTAGAAAACATTTTGTTAAATTTTGCTTCGAAAATATTTGTATTTATACCAGTCTTATATCATAAATAAAAAATTCCGAAAAATTCTTAGTTATTTGGCTGAATTTACATTTTTAAAATTAAAATGCGCCAAAACATAAAATAACGTTTTTGCTTAATAAATATGCAAAAATAATATTAAAAAAATATTGTTACTTTCAAATATTTATCTTATGAAATAATGCTTCGCGAATCCAAACAAAGCATGGCTTTTGCTAGTGCTAAATATCTTTTTGAAATAGCTGATATATAAGTGAAATTTCATTTCTCTTTATGAAATGTGTAATTTTAATACATATTTTAAAACAAACTAAAAAAAATTGGGACTATCATTGGTCTAGTAAATAAATTACATTATTTTTTATCTTTAATTTTTGCCATATATTGGAATATATTTACGCTAGAAAAGTAAAAAGTATAAATGTATTTTTTAATAAAAAAATATAATTTCAAACCAAGCTATAAAATAATCCTCTAAAATCTTTGTCTCTACTGATTACTAAATAAATATTATTATTTTTAGCTTGTAACTTACGTTATGTATCAATAGATGTCTAAACTAAAAAAGAGAAAAGGTAAAATTGAATTCATAAAAATAAAAAGTAAATATTTTAAAACAGAAAAAAAGTATAAAAATTCTGTCTCTATCATTGTCTAGTAAATATCGTTTCCCCCCTTTAAACCCTACCCAAAGATTAGCAAATTACAAAACTAAAATAATTAAATGTATTTCCTACTTCGATTATGTAATATAAACTCACTTTAAAATACTTAACTTATTAAACTTAAAAAAAGAAAGAATCCTAAAGTTATTTATGTCTGTCCATTCTGTAGTAAATAAAATTTCTTATTTTTCACCTGTAACACCTGCCATAGAGTAACAAATATCTAAATTAGAAATATCAAAAATAAAATTGTATTTTTAAAAATAAAACATAACTTTTAGCACAGATAATAAAACCAGTAAAAAAAGGAGAAAACAGATGCGACTGTCCCTGTCACTGGCTAGTAAATAAATGTCTTTATTTTTTTACCTTTAACCCCTATCATAGATTTACAGGTTTCTGAACTAGAATTATTTCACAAAAAGAGAACTTTTGTTGAGTTATAGATCACCATTTCTCAAGCTCGGTATAAAAATAGAAACGTAGCTACTGCTTGCTGCTGTTAAATCGATGATTTTCCGCCTTAAAATAAACCCAGCTAATAAATTATGCCTGAGCCGGATCAAAAGAAACTGGTTGTTGCGTGTTGCATGCGGACGGAGAAAAATCTCTAAAGGAGGATGAAGAACATTTCTTAAAGCGCGATGAAATAAAATTTTCAGAAAAGAATCATAAAAAAATTTGTTGCTCGTGCGTTATAAAGTTGTAAATTTAAACTCTAAATAATTCTAGTTTTTTCGTAAAATAAAATTTAGATTTTCAAATGTTACAAAAAGTGTCCAATTATGTACAAATTATCCAACATTTAGCTAAAATAGATTTTAGACAATGTATTTTTTTTAACCCATTTCAACAGAGGTGATTCATACAAAAAAAAAATATAAATACAAAAGGTGGCTAATAAGATTACATTAACTCTGGGGCAAATGTTTTATTTTTTAAATAGCGTATGATCCCTGCAGCTATTTCAGCTGTCTTTTATTCGGTGATTTATATAGCAAGCGTTATATAATTTGTAAAGTGACACATCTGAAAATGTAATTTTTTTGTTCCAGTAAAGAGAAAAAAACATTTTAAAATATGACAGTGATTTTTAAAAAAAATGTAAATTAGATCGGGAATGCGTACAAAACGTTTATAGTCAGAATAAAAATAATTTACCTCCATATGAACCACGTTAGTACTCATTATCTGAATATTTGTAAACACGAGTTTAACTGTAATATCGTTGGATACCGTTGATGTTGCTCTCTCATACGGTCGATGAAATCGTATGCACACATTGCTTTAATCAATGCCCAGTAGCCCGCGTCTAAACTGAACAAGAACGAAAAATCATGCGTGAAGCATAGATTATGTAACACTTTCCAACACATTTTTTTACATAGACCATAATTTGACGGAATTTTTTGAGAGTCCCTGTAAAGGCACTATAAGCGCTATGCACACCATATTCTATAGTAACACTCTTGTAGTGCACCTTAGTTATATATAACAATTTCTGTATGTTTGAAATTGTGTAACATCATTAAAATTAACCTCAAATGATTTTCTTCACAGACCGCAATGTAACGTAATTATTTTGAGTGTCCGTGTAAAAAAAAACTATAAGTGCTGCACACTGCATTTTCAATACCGCACATCCCTCAGTAAACCTCAATAACATGTATCAATTGTATGACAATTCGAATATATTTACGCGAGTTAGAGTACGGACAGACGGCAGAGAGACAGATAGACAGGCAAACCAAATTCATAAACACTTTTCAACTATGTTGGAAAGTGTTAAAAGTGAAAAAGTAAAACTGGCTTTATAAATATAAAAAGTATATATATATTTTTAAAAAAGCATAAAAATTTTGTCTCTTTTATTGACTAGTACACATTTTCTTCATTAATACAATGAAGGAAACAGAAAAGTATTAAGAAATAACTTCTTTTATTGGAAAAAGACAAATAATGTTGAAGATCCATTAATCTACGTTAATTGCATATAAGTATATGATGAAACATCAAAAACATTACTGAACGAAAGCAGGGATATGGATATACAGATGAAAAACCGAAAGGAGGTCCCTATGACCAAATATAGGTCTTATTAACAACGCAGACCGAGGAGAAGTGACCTCTTTAGCTCACTAATAATAATTTTTCATATCAAGCCACGACGCCACACGATTTTGAACGCATATAAAATTTTGCGCATTAAAAATTTTGAACAGCCGCCAAGCAGAATACCACATTTGTCAAATGTAATTGAAATATTATCAGGGAGTTACATACCATTTCTTAGGAAAATTTAATAATTATAACTGTGAAAAAAAAAAGAAGAAGAAGATTATTTTTCGATAAAGGTGGTAGCTGGGGTCTAAGTAAATTTTTTGTACTGCATATAGAAGTTGTTATAAAAAACCCTTAGCAAATAGGTTCCACAAACGGAATAAAAGGGGGCTTATTATTAACATGATATAACTAGATATTTAATTTAAAAAATGTTTAACCCTCCCCTCCATACCCTCACGTTTCGGAAAGTTAATGGAGGAATGTGCCCCGATATGCCCAAAGCAGAAGTAAATTCAATACGATCCCCTCTTCTGTATGTGCCAATTTTTTGCGAAAATTGAGAAAAATTACCGACCTATTTTAACGAAATTTGAATTTTTGGAATAATAAAAATACTCTACGTATATATCATTAGTTTCAAATTTATACCTCAAATAGTTTTCTTAATATTCGGGGATAAGTGAAAATGAGTAAATTTTACCTTCTGCGATTATCAAATCATTTGTTAGTTTTGTGGTTTTGATATTTCTTTTGTGCTATTTTCAGATAAAAAGATCGCATTTTCGCGATGTTTAATGAGTTTTTAATTAATATCTCAGCTAATTATCAAAATATCACAAATCTGAGTCTCAGGTGCATCAGGACATCCCTTGGACTATCTTCACTGAATTTTTCAGATTTCCAGGCGCGCTAGATTTCGCTAGCCATCGCAGACACACACAGAGACAGAGTGGAACTTTATTTTATTAGTGTAGATAACCAAAGAAGTGTGGAAGAATTGATAATAACAGACATGAAAAGAGAAAGTTAAATTACTTTTGTTCAATTTAAACTTTTTTGCTGGGATAAAAAAAATATAAAAAATATTGAAATGCCTAAATATATATATAGATTTTATATTTAACATCTGCATATAAAAAGTTAAAGGAATTTAATTTAGGAGATATAATGCTTTAATTATTTTATGAATACAAATATATCATCTTATCATAATAACGTCAATTATACGAAAAATGATCTCCTCGAATCCCATATATACTACAAACTCTCATATGTGTGACATATACGTCATTATATACATATTATTGAAGCCTTATATATGCCGTATATACATCATGTACATCTTATACAAATGTCATATAATATACGTCATATCGACCAATTTTTAAAATATTTAATTTTGCTTTTAATGACAGATTTGAGAGTATTTCTGAGCTGTTAGAATATTATCTGAAAGTTTTTTTAAAGATTAGTTACCGCACTATGAGAGATTAAAAGAAAATATTGAGCAAATATTTTATCACGGTCCTCAAGTTCACGTCAATGTCTAAAACATGCAAAAATTGTACACTGAAAAAAAAAATTGTTGATTTTACAGTATAATACTAGCACACCATCTACCAGTATTATACCGTAAAATTAACAGTAATAAACAGTAAAATAAGCAGTAATACCTTTTCCTCTAGGAATTCAATCTTTTCCTCTAGGATTTATTTTACATTTTAAGCATAAATGAATAACATATACTTAGTTTTTATTTTTTAAATGTAGCTCAAAATGTGACATTAGTTAATGTAACATAAGTATAAATCTGATGCATTATAGCGGTCATCAGAGACATTCGCAACGATTAGATAATATGCCTGTCAAAATAGTTTTGCCCCAATAAGTTACAACCCAATAATCAACACAGGTAAGTAACTTTGAACAGCTAGTATCCCCTAAGTTGAATGAATGCACATCAGGTTTTAGATTAAGTTAATAAAATCCGGTAAATGATCAATAATGTTTCTATTCCACATCATACTTGAACATTAGATACTAACCAGATAAATAAATCATTGATAAAATAATAAATAACCAGATAAATTAATAAATAAATCAATACTCTAACAGGAAAAAGACTAATAAGATACTCTGACAGAAAAATGTGAGACTGTCTCTGAAAAACAAACAAGTAGTAATAAAATCTAAGAAATGCTTCCGAAAGTCCCTACTAATCGGAATATTATACATAACTAGATAATAAGATTATCGTTATTACACTGTAAACTAGTGGGATGTGCCAATCCAAAACCTTTCTTATATCTCACACAGGTTTCGCCTACACTAAAAACGAATCTCAGCACCAATTTATATCAAGGTCTATCTGAATCTAAAGTTTTATTAAATTCCGTGCATTAGTTCTTGAGGTGTAACTATCGCTAAAATCGTGTAAATCCTGAAACATACAGCATAGCAGCGCTACCTGTTGGGAGTTTTACACCAAAACCTAATCAACAACAACTAGTCAACATCTAACTGAATCTGAAGTTTGGTGAAAATCTGTGCATTAGTTCTTGAGATATAGTTATAGTGAAAATGATGAAAAAAGTAGCATAGCAGTGCCACCTGTTGGAATATTTACACCAAAACGTATTCAGCGTCTATTTATGTCAAGGTCTAACGGAATATGAAGTTTGATGAAAACCCTTGCATTGGTTCTTCAGATAGAGCTAATGGGGAAATCGCTAAAAATGTAGCATAGCAGCGCCACCTGTTACGCGATTTACACAAAAAACTAATCAGCACAAATCTATATCAGGGAATAACTGAATATAAAGTTTTATTAAATTTCCTGCATTAGTTCTTGATATAGAGCGCCCACAAAATTTTTTTTCACATACAGACAAACAGACAGAGTCACAGACTCACAGACGGACATTTTCTAAAAACAACCAAATCGTGTTCAGGACCTTCTAAAACGTATAAATCCTTCGAAAACCGGAAGTAGAAAATTTTCATGAATCCAATACTTTCTTCTTGTAAAGATAGAAGGAAGTAAAAAGACAAATGCTTATTAATGTACGAAAATATAATATAACCACGAAGAAAAATGTACAATAATATCTCCCGTGTTACCCAATGTTCCAAAAATCGTTCTTTTTCATTAGAAACCTTAGAAAGCAATATGTTTTCGACATTTAAATAATCATTTATAAAAACCAAATTTCTTTTGCTGCCACCGATTTTTGGAAACATTTCCGAGTACTTTTCATAGCGTATTAATCAGTTTTCTCAAACCGGAATATCGGTTTGTAGGATGCTATTAATTCCCTATGAAACATTTTCAGCTGCGTATTTGAATTTATACATGCAAGAGTAACAAAATAATATTTTTTTTTATGTTAATGCTGTTAATTTATCATGTTTGTCTGTAAAACATGTTGGTTGAACATGAAAATGTTTACTTGAGAATGGATAGCATCCGAAAAACCTATATTTTAGGTTGAGAAAACTGATTAAAAGAAAAGTGCCTAGTGTGATAAAGTAAAAGTGAATAAAAAAAAAAGTGCCCTGTTAAACTGATGGCATTGAGCTCACAGGCTATTCACACTAATTGTATATTTTACTCTTATTTCTAAGAATAATGCCCCTTGAAAAATAAAGACAATCGAAAATAAATTAAGGTGGGATTAGCCCCCGTTCCCCCTTTATACTTAATCAATGAACCCACAAAACTAATCAGGGAAGTGCCTTATCACAGCAGATAATTCCGCATGAAAAACCCATTTATCTAAATTAAGGGGGTATTAGATTAACCGTTCCCCCTCTTTATGCTTACGAATGAACCTCCAAAACTAATCAGGGAAGCGCCTTATCAGAATGAACCTATATACAAAATTGGAAGCAAATCGGATATTTCTATCAAGAGTTATCACGTTACGTACATACATACGTACATACAGAACCTGCGGGCATATTAGCTCTCAGTGAGCTAAAAACTATGACGTTTGCGGTGACGTTTTCTAAAATCAGTGGCAGCAAAAGAGACTTTTATTTCATAAATGCTTCCTTGAATCTCGAGCATATATTACTGTAGTGTAGTTTTTCGTTGGATGGCCGTAATCCATAGCAATATGAGATAGAAGATTTTAAACACACCTAGAGATAGATTATGAAAGATTGCGTTCACACAATAACACAAGTACGTGAAGAGACTAATTTAGGAGAACTCAAAAGTGGCATTTTTTTAGATGTTTAATAGCATTTCGTGACGGGAGATTACATGGCCCATCGGGAGTGACCCGACCAAGCACAGAGCACAATTAGAGGCTACATTTTCCAAGTCGATCAGGAACAGAATTAAAAAATAATTACTTCAAAGTCCTTGACAGCTGGTACATATTTTGGCGTGCGGTTTCCGCCAAATTCCTTTGAAGAATTACCGATTTAGCGATAATATATGCAGAGAGATACAGAAGACAGTGATGATATAAAAATAACCAAATGAGATATCTATGAAAAATTGCATCCTCAATGCATACCAACATAGGGTTGCGACAGGGCAAAAGTTAGTCTTACTGGGAACAGAAAATTATCTCAAGGATTTAGACAATACATCCGCAGATTGTAAAAACTATGAACTAACAACATACATATCTAACGGCTACTTTTTAGAGTGTAAATGCAGAAATGCAGACATGAGAAGGAATTATTCTCTCTTCTTTATTTTTTAATTCAGCAAAATTACATCTGCACGAAATAGAGTGTGGGAGGATGATTTTGAAATGAAAGCGATATCTTTTATAATAGAAAGGGATATATTTAAATGCATGGAATGGGATGCACAGACAAAATTAAATTTCGAATATAAATTTAAAATAATTAAATTAAATGCATGTTGAATATGAAGAGAGGGTTAACTATTAAGAAAAGCATATATAATGGAAACTCCATTATATATATCACCCCCCGAACAAGAAAAGAAAAAAAAATTTGATACCATAAGGCTTGCGAACAACTTACTGTGTCTCTCTGCATTTACATAGCATGTTGCAATGACCTGAACTCCAAGGAAAAATAAAATAAACATCCAATATTTTAATAATATAAGCATCACAAGTATTTGAATAATATAAGCATCACAAATATTTGAATAATATAGCATCACATATTCATGGCCATAATTTAACCTCTAAATTTCTTTATTCATATATATAGTTGCAACTTTCGATCTTTTGTTTTTATAGAGGTATATTTATTTATTTATTTATATTCATCATCTGGCGCCAAGAACAAAGGTAAACCTTTTTCATAATTTTTCATAAATATCAAGAATGGCCATAAGAACAGAGAAGATAAAAATATATAAGCATTATCAATTCTTCTCAAAAGCTTTTTTTTTCATTTGATGCAATTTAAATCTTTAGTAGTGATGCAAAAAGTATAAACATATAGGTATAAAGCAAAACACAAATACAATACAAAAGCTTCAAAAGTAAAAATATACATTCATGTAAGGACACTATTAAATCGTAATGAATGGATAAAAAGTAAACATTGTGGTAAAAATATAAATCAAAGTTTTTTTTCTCTTTAAATGTGTAATAATATCGTGGACAAGAACTAGAGTGCAGAAAGTGTAAAGGCATAATAGGGATATATCTGTATATATATAGTTTACAAAACCACTTCCTAAATGAACAATTTGATATTTTAACTTTTTGTTTAAATTTCCAAAATAACTAAATTATTAAATTACCTAGAAGAGATTATCTTTACTGAATATTCACATTGAAAGTAAATATAAAAATTTTGAAATAATCACTAAAAATAGTTGATATTGTTTAAAGAAGAAAAATACATTTATATTGTTTTCATTTATCTATTTACTATTATTATTAACAATATCAAAGGAATAGATAATTTTAAAGAAACCCTATGATATTTAAAATCTATTCAATGAATCAATGTAACACCATTGTGAAAAATTACTATAGGTGAGTTGTTTCTACAAGTAACTAAGCAATTTTTTGTAAATGTCTGAAAGAATGACTTCTGCTTAACGTGAAATGAAAGTGTGGGATGTTATGAGTGTTCGTGAAGAGAGATGTATGTGAAGAGGTTACATGTGATAAACCTTTAGATTAAATAAATGTATGCTATTGAAACAAGAATCCTGACATGGGAAGCCTAAAATTCTAACAGGTAAAAATGCGTCACAAATGTTAATTACAATACGAAGGAATAATATTATGAGAAACGTGTAAAGAAAAAATTCTTTGTCATTGACAAAGTGAAGATGGCATGTATGTAGTAAAATTGAAATAAAAATAGAACGATGAAGTAGTGTATATATGTAAAGTGCAATAGAAAATAAATGTGTACAATAAAAACAAAGTGTAGAGTGAGAAAAACTTAACGGTATGTGTAGATACCCAACAATACCTATCTGTGAATAAGAATCATGAGTACAAAAAAATGTGGAAACGATGAACAAAAAAAAAAAAAAAAAAAAAAAAAAAAAAAAAAGAAAAAAAATTCTGATTACGAAGGAATCAGACCCCATGAGATGTAAGAAAAACTGTGAACAAAATTCTGGCTACAGGGAACCAGACCCTATGATCACATCTTCTGGCTACAGAGGAGACCAGGAACCATGAACGAAAAATTTGGTTACAAGAACCAAAACACATTGAACCAATTTTCTGGCTACAAAAGGAGCACAGAACACCAATGAACGAAATATCTGGCTACAAGAGGAGCACAGAATCCAATGAACAAAATATCTGGCTACAAGAGGAGCACAGAATCCAATGAACAAAATATCTGGCTACAAGAGAGCACAGAATCCAATGAACAAAATGGAATGTAAAAAAAATATACCGTCAATATTTCTACAAGAAAAAATAAAAAGTACTTTGATGTGATTTTATATGCAAGAATGTACCAAAAAGAAAAAGGTGTGACGCTGACTTTTTTTTTTTTTTTTTTTTTTTTTTTTAACTGAACAAAGTGATACCGACGTAAAAAGAATTGTATACATATAAAATGAACTAAAAATGTTAAGACAGCTGAAGCTGTGTGTAAAGATCAAGTTAAAATTATTCCAAATGAGAAAAGTTTCTGACGACCCGCATCAAAAGAAATTTCAGCAATAAGAATAATACCTCTTATCATTTCACCATTTCCGATCGCTAAATAGCCAAATGAAAAGAAAAGAACCATCTGTACACACAGGTGTGTAAACACTACTAAATATTAAAATAAATGACAGACGATAAACTGAATTTTTTTTTTTTTTTTATATATATATATGGAACGTTGAATGAAACTTACCCATATTAATGTACGAAAATGTATCAAGAATACATAAGTTGAATCAAAGAAAACCACACGGTGGAGAATATTTACGATTGGATGTAATAAAAGGAAATAAACATGCCACAAGAATCCTAACATAACCTCTTACAATGAATATTCTAATTTAGAAAAGTTTTTTTTTTTTTTTTTTTTTTTTTTTTTTTAAATTAAATAAGGATTAAAAATAATATTATTTCGTTGATCTTCAATATATTTCTTTAGTGAAGGACAACATTGAGAAAAAGCAGTGTGAGAAGTGTCAAAATCAGTATTGTTATTTTCGTTGTTCATGACACAATTGATGCATTTAGGAGGGTTTGTGCAATAAGAGTTATGTTCATCCGCACATGTAGGGCACCTTATAATGTTATCACAAACATTCGCAATATGACCATATGATTGACATCTAAAACAGCGTTTTACAGCTATATATTTCACTACAGGATATGAATTATTCTGAATAAATATTTCTTTAATGTCAAGTAATTTTTTTGCAATATTAGGAGAAATATCAAACATATAATTATAAGTATCAGAATTTCTAAGTTTATATTTCTTTCTAAATTGAATGGAGGATATAGATGTTTGTATGATGTCGGAGATCCCAAATAAAATATCCGGTATATTAAATTTTTCAGGCAACTGACAAATAATTATACGAACTGGTTTACGGTAGTGTTTAGTAGGTGAATTAAAGGAAATGTTTTTGGAAAGATCATGAATATCTGGAATGTTTGAGTGCTGCTTAACCACGCTTTCTTGTGAACAGACAGCATATGAGTCCTCAACAATTTTGTATTGTGTTACATTCGTTTGTGTAGACATATTGTGCAAAATTTGAGGTGACATACAGTTGTTATGAGATGTATCGTTTATAATTTTACAGTCACCTATGACTTCCTGTTTATTTTGTACATTTTGAGAATGAAGTCGTTCTAATAATTTCTTATTAACTGTAAGCAAATTTTCCTTCGCCCGTACATTTTTAGCATGTTCTAATAAAACAACTGCATTGTAATACTTCAGAAGAAAATGAAATTGATGTTCCACCAAAGTTTTAAAATCACCTAAATTTTTAGTAAAAGTGTCCTGATCATTAATCTGTTTATAAAGACTTTCTACTTCAGAGGAAATTAATTGCGCAGCATTTGCTAAAGTATCTCTAAACAAATGAGACCATGCAATTTCTCTACCGAAATTATTTTGATCAAAAACAGGTGCAGTATTTTCAGATGCATTGGTTTGTTTAGGTGCAATTTTCTCAAAATTGGTCTTAGATTTATTTTTACGCACCTTTTTATGAGCCATATTTATCAACAGTACAAAACACGCAAAATTGAAAGAGGTATTGGGAGTAAACAAACCATCAAAAGAACTTAAGTTATGTTTAGTTTCCCGAAAAATAAGAATTTAAAAATATGGCAGCAAGATATAACCAAAATACACAGGCAAAATAAACAAAAGTATAAAATAAATAAAAATATAAAATTCACCATAAACAGTACTTACCTAGACACTATAACAAAATTTTTAAAGTTTAATTTTAGTTTCAAAAAATTTTACCAGAATGTAAAATTAATATAAAAAGTGCAAACAAAAATATTGCGTCAAAAATATTGTTAAAAACAAGAATGCACGTGTCCTAATATATTAAAATAAATTTTTTTTAACCCAATTTATCACATGCAAAATACATACCTTGAGTAATTAAAAAAAATGCGTTATTGACAGTGTCAAAAATATTACAGCAAACCAAAAAAAAATCTATATATTTTTAAGTTAAATGGGAAAAAATGGGATCTATTTACCAAAACAATAAATGGAAAAACAAACTATCAAATGCATAATATTATTTTCAGAAAACCCATGACAAAAAAGAAAAACATGCATACTTCATACTAATATATAACACGAAATATGTGGAATGTTAATCCTTCTATTAATATTATCATCTTTTTGTTTAATTCTGTAAAAATGTGTATCAAAGCACAGTAAAAAAAAAAATATTATTATTATTATTAGCACAAAAATATCTAAATTATCTAAGTTATTTGCACAGAAAAATGATATTCAAAATTTTTAAATCTTACCTGAAATAAGACATTACAGAAAAATACCAATGTATACACATGAGAAAATAGTCCTGTGAAAATTCTCATTTAAAAGGTAAAAAACAAATGAGAAAAAAAATGAGAAAAAAAAATGTAAGGAAAACATATTTAACTGTTTTTTTTTTTTTTTTCAAATAACAACTACATATAAATTTATTTAATAACCTTATTTAAAATGTAGGACAACATTCTCAGTTCGTCATCAACTACCAAATAGTAAAATATATATATATTTTTTAAACTCCTGTATCCTAAAATATCTGAAAAAGAAAAAATCAAAATATCTGAATGCAAAAATTTCTTAAAGTTTACATAAAAATGTCACTGTCTGAAAAAGGGTAACCTTAACGGAGAAGATATTTCAGTTTTATAAAATCTATAAATCTCGACTCTATAAAAATTTTTAACTATCCTTTCTTTAATTAACTAAAAATTGAGACAGAAAAAGAGAAGCAAAAAGGCAAAAATGCAGAATTTTAAAAGACTTCTAAATTAATTTTAAAGCTAAAATAATTATTTCCTCTGTTTCTGCTCATAAAACAAAAATTACCTTAGTCTCTTTCTTTTTAAAAACAAAAAACAAATCCATGTAAGCAAAGAAAACCGAAGTGCACTATTATTTCCACTTTTCTTTCGAAAAATCGTATTTTAAAAACAATTTAGAAGTGTAAATAACGAAACGCATCCTTGCACCAGCGATAATGCTGAATAATTAATTAATCCATGTTTCCTTTTGTTCTGAAACTAACTTGCAGTTTTGAAATAAATCGCACAGCCGTAGAAACTAAGTTTTTCTGGCACTACACACAGACTTGTTTTCAATTTTTAGACGAACGATGACAAGCTACTCATTGAAAAAGGAGCGAAATAGAGAGAGTTGTAGACGAAACACATGGTCTCTGGGTTCTCTAAATTAGCAGATGTGAAGGGCAAAGAACTCCGTTACACATGACAATTAGAAGTACACTCTCCGTAGTTTTAGATTAGCATATGGAAATTTTTTTCTTTTTTGCGGTATACAGCAGGAACATCATTTGATTTTGGAGCTTGGATTATAAGAAGCAAAAATGTTGACTTATCAATTTGCGAGAATCGTTCCGATTTTATTTCCTTTCTCTTTTATATAAGTACTTTTGGAGTGACGAATAAAAAGAGTTTCAACTAGATCGCAACACTTCCGGTTTTCTTGAAAGAGCGGGCAAAAATAAAATATTTATTCCATAGCGTCTGAAATACTAGTCAAGTCCACACATAGTCCACGGAATTCACAATGCAGCTTTTTCCTCTAAAAGAACGTTCATGTACGATAGGTAATTTTACATCACTTTGGGTCGGTTTGTGTCAGTTTGGGTCCGTTTGGGTCACTCCCAGCCACAGAGTCTCTTATGCTCTTCATGGACACGGAAACCAAGATCTGTAGTGTAGTTTTTCGTTGGATGGCCGTAATCCATAGCAATATGAGATAGAAGATTTTAAACACACCTAGAGATAGATTATGAAAGATTGCGTTCACACAATAACACAAGTACGTGAAGAGACTAATTTAGGAGAACTCAAAAGTGGCATTTTTTTAGATGTTTAATAGCATTTCGTGACGGGAGATTACATGGCCCATCGGGAGTGACCCGACCAAGCACAGAGCACAATTAGAGGCTACATTTTCCAAGTCGATCAGGAACAGAATTAAAAAATAATTACTTCAAAGTCCTTGACAGCTGGTACATATTTTGGCGTGCGGTTTCCGCCAAATTCCTTTGAAGAATTACCGATTTGGCGATAATATATGCAGAGAGATACAGAAGACAGTGATGATATAAAAATAACCAAATGAGATATCTATGAAAAATTGCATCCTCAATGCATACCAACATAGGGTTGCGACAGGGCAAAAGTTAGTCTTACTGGGAACAGAAAATTATCTCAAGGATTTAGACAATACATCCGCAGATTGTAAAAACTATGAACTAACAACATACATATCTAACGGCTACTTTTTAGAGTGTAAATGCAGAAATGCAGACATGAGAAGGAATTATTCTCTCTTCTTTATTTTTTAATTCAGCAAAATTACATCTGCACGAAATAGAGTGTGGGAGGATGATTTTGAAATGAAAGCGATATCTTTTATAATAGAAAGGGATATATTTAAATGCATGGAATGGGATGCACAGACAAAATTAAATTTCGAATATAAATTTAAAATAATTAAATTAAATGCATATTGAATATGAAGAGAGGGTTAACTATTAAGAAAAGCATATATAATGGAAACTCCATTATAATTACTTTCTCAGGTTTCTAAAGATAAAGAACGCTTTTCGAAATTGTGGGTAACTCGGAAGAGGTTAATGTATAGTTTCGTTCCTGGTTATTATATTTTCCTAGATTAAGATCGTTTTTTTTTTTTTTACAATGTTGGAGAAGTTTGGTTCACTTACTTTTCACTTACTTTATTTTGTTAAACTGATGTTTTAACAAAATACAAACAAAATTCTACAACGACTTATATATTATGCGATGTCTGATGCCAACTCTCTATTACTATATTTGGTATGTTTCAAATACAATGATAGTAATGAAAAAGATTGCAGTGATTTCATGTTCTTTCTTCCAGAATTTTTAAAAAATATTTGTGATAAGTGAGTAACTTAAATTTGAACATATAGTGATTTTTATTTTTTAAAATTTGGCGAAAAATATCACCTTAATTAATGTAACATAAATGTTATTCTGGTGTGTTACAGCAGTCATCAGAGACAAGACTTCGCGATGATTAGCTAGCATGCCTGTAAAAGTAGTTTTACCACAATAAGACTAGCAAAACAGGTAAGTAACTTTAAACAGCTCGTATCACCTAAGTTGAATGAATGCAGATTAGGTTTTAGGTTAAGTTTATAAAGTCTATTAAAAGATCTACTTTGTTTCTATTATACATGATACTTGAACATTAGGTTCTGAACAGATACATATGACTGAACAAAATATAAAATACATCAGATATACAAAAATTTTAAATATGAAAGAGAAAGAAAATTTTAAAAGTACAATTTGTGCTTTGTTAATGAAAAGAAGAAGAATGTAAGAAATAAATTGAAAGGGTCATTTAAAATTATTTGGGTTTTGTTCTATTTTTAATTACATATCAGAGTAGAGAAATAATTATTTGAAAAATTAAAAATCCCTCACACATTGAAAACTTCTTTTGGCCAATACGTTATTTAAACAATATGAAAAAAATTAAGAGTCATCAAATCGTAGAATACGATTCACTTTTATTTTATTTTTCATTTATTTATTTATATTTATTTTATATTTTGCATAGAAAGAGAAGCATGTGCATAAACTCTGTGTTATATTAATCATCAATCCTGATGGAATTGGTGAAGGGGTTCTATGGATCAATGGGTATATATTTAAAAATAAAACCTCAGAGTTAATATAATTTTATTAACAACTTTAATTATTTTTTTTTGTATGAATCATCTTATATCTATGCTGATTTCATACTTTTATATATTTTTTAAATCTTTTAAACATCCTGTATCACACTGAATTTTTATCAGATAACACAACTGAATTTTCTACGATTTTGCAAGAAATACCCTCGATGATGACAGCGTGACGCTGTAGATGTCTTGACTATATATGTTTTATAAACCAACCAGTGGTCTAGCAGAAAAAAAGACTGAAAAAAGTAGCACTATGACTCTGGAAAATAAATATGTAATAAAAAAAAATCTAAAAAATGTTTCCGATCTTTCCTATGCATCAAAATATTTTACATAACTAGATAGTAAAACTGTCGTCCTTATTAAGCAAAAAAAATCTTAGAGATCTTACAATATAGGTATTTTTTGGTAAAAACATTATTGAAATAATATGCACATAAAAGCAAATATGTCAGTAACTACGCAATTACATTCTGCGTTGTCTTTCTGTGCATATAATATGAGTACATTGTTGTTTAATTTTTCTATAGTTTGTGAGCATTTCATTTAACTTTTAAATATAATCTTTAATTTAAAGGACATAAATTAACGTCCGAATTCATTAAAGGTACACTTACAGAACAATTAATTTCAGACACACAAATTAATATAATTAACCAAATACGAGTGAAAAATTAGCCGGTGCCAGGAATCGAACCTGGTTCTAAAGCGTGCTGTGCTGTTGCTCTAACCACTAAGCTACCCTGGCCGATATTTTAGCTTGGCAATTTCTCACATTTAATCCATGTTTGGTGCATGTCACTGGCCAGCAATCAGGCAGCACTGGAAGACGGACATCGATGAATAAATTAATATTCCATCGGTACACAATATACTTAACAAAATATATTTAATAAAATTTAAAAATTAAAAACACTTACGAAAAACTTAATAAACAAAAAAGTAACATGCACAAAAACACAAACACAACGCAGATTGTGATAGCATGGCTACCGACGTCTTCGCTTTTAAGTGCATATTACTTCAATAATGTTTTTACCAAATCATACATGTATTGTAAGATCTCTAGATTTTTTTTCCCTTAATAACGATAATCTTACTATCTAGTTATGTAAAATTAACTGATAAGTAGGAAAAAACTGTTACATTTTTTATATTTTATTATTACTTATTTATTTTCATTCGTGTTGGGTTTCTTGTATTAATTTGTATGCCGGAAATAAATTGTTCTTTAATCTTTAAGTTAATGATTTTAATTAATTTGTAACTAATTTAGCGTATTTTAAATGAAACACTACAATTATTAAGTATTTAATATTGAAGAAGACATCACATCATGGAATATCAAACATATATTTTTAATTAAATAACAAATTGGAATACATTATAAATGAAACATCTCGTACGTCGTCGACAGTTGAGAAAATTATTAAAGAGTTTGGATGCAGAAAGTGATGTAGAAATAAAGTGTAAAATAAACAGTTTAAACAAAACCTTAAACATTTATTTTAATTCTCATAAATTATATGTTTAATTTAGTCTAGAAAAGGCTAATAAATGAAACAAAACTGTATCAATGTACAACTTATAAATTCTGTTATTTATCTAGATTTTTAGCACTTATACTCGGGATCATACTCACCGGCAGAACGAAATCCGGGGAGGGGCAAGTTTTTGAAACAGGTGTGCCTGTGATCCGTAGCTAAGGTTTGTTGATATTTTCGATACTGGGACGAAATTGAAATTGATAGTAAAACCGAAAGTCTGAAGAAACTGCAGTTGTCAAAATGGTGATTACTTGTCGTAGCATTCTTAAAAAAGCGTTTCTTAAAATAGTGATAATAATATAAATATGAAACAGGCTAAACTGCAAATTTTTTCTCATAAACCCGATGTAGAACAATTTTTAAATATATCGAGATAAAAAAGGGAAAATGGGAATTTAACAATTAAAAATATGATATACAACATTCTTTAGTTTCAATTAGATATTAGTTTAGATTCAGGGGGTTCTGCCACATCCCTGAATCCCCCGTTTAAGTTTTTTTTTTAAACATATAAACATAAAAGAAAAAATAATACTGTGAGGTTCCAACCCTTGACGAAAAAATGTTTTAGTTCTTTTTTCTATTATTGTTAATCATTTTAAGCAGTCGGAAAAAGAATAGTTTTTTCTTTGAAAATCAGGAGGGTGACAGGCGGCCAATGTTTTATTATTTGGTCTACCACTATTTTCAAGCAAAGATCTTCGTAGTACATTTCTTGTTGAAATCTAGCACAAAGATTTTTGTGTGGAAATAGTAGACGCAGCACGAAAGGAGCAGTAAACTATAACCTAATCAGATAGCAATTGATTATTTTTCTACATATATTTTACACTTTCACATTTTTAAATAAGTTCATACTTTATTGTTATATTAATATTAAATTTTAAATACTTATATTCGATTTTTTACAGTCTTTTCACCAATAATCTCATCGTACATTAATCAGAGCAGATCAGTTTCATTATTAGTCTCATATTTCTGTAGCGTAATGTGATACGTAATTTAAGAAAAACAGTGATTTTTTGTAGATTAAAACAAAAGCATACTTTCGTTAAAAAATTCTCCTAATTATATTTATTTATTACAATTACAAATAGATGCAATTTTCGATCAATGTATTCGATCATAATTCGAAAGTAAGTATCAAACTGAAGGATACTTAGTTTAATAGCTTTTACTATATCAGAGATGGCTGCTATAATGCAAAAGTATCTTATAAACTCAAATATTCATACTACTTAAAAGCATATTACTTACGCTATATCGTAAAACTGAGAGACGAATTCACTTAATTATATTTATTTATGAGTTACAACAGGTCTAACAGACGCCATTTTGTTTTCAATTTGTTGGATCCTGAAGGAAAACTAGGAATAAAAATTAATAATTAATTTAGATACTAATTTAGCAGTTTGGATCTTAGGCTGCTACTATAATGCAAAGGTACACAGAAAAAAATAAAACCAAATTTGGGTTGAAATATTCTTAGATATGTGCCCAAATTTGGCCATGCCTGTTTTGGTTACCACTGTGTATCCATTTTGGGCACTGTTAAATACCCATTTTATTTTTTTTATTTTTTATTATTATTATTTTTAAATGGGTATTTAACAGTGACCAAAATGGATACACAGTGGTAACCAAATCAGGCAGGGCCCAATTTGGGCACATACCTAGGAATCTTTCAACCCAAATTAGGTTTTATTTCTTTCTTTGTAGCTTTATAAACATATATATTCATATTACCTAAACACACTTTTCTTGATAAATTCCTAATGATAAACAATAATGCTCACAACAGAAGTACTGTTTAGATTTAAAGTTGCAAGCGGACTTCTCATTTTTGTACAACCACAGACTACTAAATTATTTATGTAGCAGAGACAGAACAATGAGAACTCCCAATCCGACAGTTATAACGTGGAATTCTGGCGAAGGTTTATTTTGCAGACGGTGATTTACAGTCGAGGGAATAGTTCACAGAGAGTTAAAACGAGTTTATTAGTTTTTTTGACGACCATAGCTCCTAAAAAGAAAATTTCAACTTTCCAGAAAAAATATTCAGAAATTTATGACGCCAGTTTGAATTTTTAACAGGATATTTGCAGTAAAACAGAGTTTAAATGGAAAGGTTAAATAAGAACCCATTCTTTTTGCAGTATATTTTAAGACCACAATTTTACGATGCGAATAAATTTTTCTTGGTTCACTGAAAATATTAAAACAAGTTTGAAATTGTAAGTACAGACGTGATAAATGAGGTCCGAACGTCTGTCCGTCTATCCGCATATAACAGAGCAAAAACTACCCAACCGAATTGTTTGAAATTTAATATGTATAATCGTTGCAGAATTTTGTCGAGTATTACCAAATTTTATGAAAACCGAATCAAAACTGAAAACGATTTTTAATAAAAGTTTTCTTTATTCTGTTAAATCCTATCATACGTAAAGTACACTGCAAAAAATAATTGTTGATTTTACAGTATAAAACTGGCACCCCAGCTGCCAGTATTATACCGTAAAATTAACAGTATTAAACAGTAAAAAAAGCAGTAATACGCTGCCGTGTAAGCAGTAATACGCTACCGCGCATGCGCGGTAGCGTATTACTGCTTACACGGCAGCGTATCACTGCTTTTTTTACTGTTTAATACTGTTAATTTTACGGTATAATACTAGCAGCTGGGGTGCCAGTTTTATACTGTAAAATCAACAATTATTTTTTGCAGTGTATATAATAAACGCGCAGGTCATAGGACTGAGGAAAACAAATACGGGCTGACCACTTCTTTTTTCATTTGCCAAGCAGCCATTTTTATTCAAAATTATTTTTTCGAAGAAAATTGCATAAAAATCGTTCAAAAAAATTGTTTGCTTGAGAAATGAGTTACACTAAAACTAGTCGTTGGGGGCCACCGTAATACATACCCATCATGGATATGCATAATGTAAAATATTAAAATAAAAATGTGTAAACTACTTATAAAATGCATTGCAATTCAAATAAAATCGTGGCTTGATGACGTCACAAACTTTAAAGGCTCGATTACTGAATTGCTTGAAAGAGGTTTTTCCTTATAACTCCAAAAATAATAATCCTATTAACTAGCGATTTATTGCACCTGATTAAGCGTCAAATTTTCAATTAAAATATATCTTTGAAGTGAAATTTGGATGAAATACAGGGTCATGAAAAATCGAAGAGTGTGGAAAACAGGATTCCAAATATCTCGGCAACTCATTATCCGATCGACTTCATGCTTTATTCAAAATTTATGTTTTTTTATTGTCTTTTATATTCATTTCTTAAAATAAACAATTTCGAAAATTTTTATATACCTTTCATCAGAACGAATATTTCGAGAGTCCGAAAAAAAATATTCCGGTTAATCGAGGTTATTGAAATGAAATAGGCTTCTTCCCATTATTACATACTAAGTACATACCAAATTGCAAGTCTCTAACTCATTTTTTTTCGGGAGATAGAGTGTTTACAGACACACACACAGACACACAGACGGACGGCAAAATTTTTTTTCTAAAAATATGTTTTTCGGAATCTCCAGTGTCTGAAACGTGTAAATCCGTCAAAAAAAAAATTTCGATTTTCAAAACGATTACAAGACTTACCCTATACTACGTATGATGGGTAAGTAAAATGTAGATATTCTGAGATAACTTCAGTGGAAATTGGGTTAACAGCCAAATATCTCAATCCATTAAAATAAATAAACACAAGCAATTCATTCATCGTGAGTCATATAAATATTAAACTGTGGAAGTAATCATTATCAAAGCAAGATCTCCATGGTGAATTTTGCAGAGCCGTATGGTGTCGTAAAAAAATTCGCATCTGTAAACGCGGCATACGTAATGAGAAAAAAAAATGCATGCTCATTTCGCTCATAACAGACGATATAATTCATTTCGCTCATAACAGACGATATAATTCATTTCACTGAAATAACAGACGATATAATTCATTTCACTGAAATAACAACGATGATTTTTTTACATTGTAAAACTAGTTATAGAACGAACGCACCTCATTTGTCACGTTTAACATACAGTTTCCAACTTATTATTTGCATATACTTATTTTTTTAAATGTCCGTATAGATATAAAAATCATCATTGTAAAAATGATAGACGTTAATTTCTTTTTTGTTCTGTGAAATATCGATTTGGCTGGTCAACAGGTAGAAACAATTTTATCTGCATCAATAAACGACTCAATTCTTATAAAACACCACAAGTAGTAATGAGGGCTATTTTTTTTAATCAGTTTTCTTATTCCATTCTAAAAAAAATTTTATCATTCTATAACATTTTAAGTAATAAAATATTACGTAGTATAACACATAAAATGACTTTTATCATACTTCAAAATGTAAATATTTTTGTTTCTCCAAAACAAAATATTTAGCATAAATAACTTTTATTATAAACAAGAAAGATAATACAGGCATCCAGCATACATTATAAAACACTTCCCAATAACATCAGAATATTTTGGGAAAACTATTACACTGAAAAAAAAAAGTTGATTTTACAGTATAATACTGACATTCCAGCTGCCAGTGTTATAGCGTAAAATTAACAGTAATAAACAGTAAAATAAGCAGTAATACGCTGCCGCGCATTATAATACTGGCACCCCAGCTGCTAGTATTATACTGTAAAATCAACAATTTTTTTGCAGTGTAGTAACACTTTTTTAAACGTTAAAACGAGGAATCTAAACAATTTAGAGAGCACATAACACAGTTGAAAACGCATTTTTAGCATTTACGGCCTATAGATGGTAAGGTATTCCAATTCTTTTGTGCAGCTCTGTATATTATCTATAGTTTTCTATATAAAACACACAGTATAATGAAATTTTATCCAGCTGAAAAACGTATATCACAACTGAACATCACGCTTTTCTGTCAATTATTATTCATAGACGGTGATGTTATCCATATTTTTGTTCAATCCTGTATATGAATTTATCAACAGTTTACTCACACTACATATATAATAAAATTCGTTCAGTTTTAAAATGCGCGGAATAGTGGAAAACACACATTCAGCAATTCTCGTCTACAGAAGTTAATTAATTCGAATTATTTTGAGCATTCCTGTATATGATCTATAGAATTAATACACGCCACATAATATGCTAAAATTTAGTTTTAAATTGCATAACAAACAATTAAAAATTCACCCCCAGCAATTACCAGCTATAAACGAAACTGTATCTGAATTATTTTATGCGTCCTCTAAAAGAATGCTAAAAGTTACATACCCTGTTTTTTATATGGTAATTATACACTGCTCAAAACAATTAAAGGATATTGCAGTTTTAGGTGGATTTTGTATCTGGGAAACTTTTTAACTGATTGATACATGGTCGACAGACATAGTAGGTTATATGAGAATAAATTACACATGTTTGGCAGAAAAAAAATGCATTTTATTGCGCATTTGTGTACAAAAGGAAAAAAACACAATTTGTGCATATGAGAAAAAAAGAATAAGAAATGGTGTTTTCTTCAAAGAAAATCATTTTCATTAGGGGGTATGGTTTCCACGGGCGGCCAGCAACGTTGAACACCTTTGAGGCATGGACTCAATGAGGCTATTAATGACGAGTTGGGGTATTCTGCCCCACTCTTCCAGAAGAGCTCTTTCCAGTTCTTGGAAAGTTTGTGGGGGTTGTTGGCGGCCAGAAACTCGTCTTCCTAGAGCGTCCCAAACGTGCTCGATTGGATTCATGTCTGGAGAACACGCTGGCCATTCCATTCGAACGATTCCTTCCTCGAAAAGGAAATCCTCCACCAGGTTTGCACGATGTGGCCTGCAGTTATCGTCCATTAAAATGAAGTTATCTCCGATTGCTGCAGCGTAAGGGACTATAATAGGTCTGAGGATCTCATCCCTATATCGGCGACCAATCAGAGCTCCATCTCGAATGATGTAGAGGTCAGTGCGCCCGTCAATGGAGATGCCACCATACACCAACACTCCTCCACCGCCAAATCTGACACTTTCGTGCACGAACGCAGGATTATTCCTACTGCCACGGTCCCTCCAGATGAAAATACGCCTATTATCCGGATGCACAGAAAAACGGGACTCGTCAGAAAACAGAATATTGCTCCATTCATTTCTCCTCCAGTTGACATGCTCGGTTGCCAACTCTCTGCGGTCGCGACGATGCCTTGATGTTAATCTAACACATACCATCGGTCGGCGAGCATACAGACCTACAGCATGAAGCCGGTTTCGGACAGTCTGAGTTGAAATCGTGGTGCCTGTAGCCGAGCGAAGGTGTTGTTGGAGAAGAGTAGCGTTCATGTTTCGGTGTCTCCGAGCTGTTAACGCTAAATACCGATCCTCATTGGGCGTTGTTGCCCGTCTACGACCTTGCCCTGGTCTTCGGCCTGCACATCCACTCTCCAAAAAACGGTTCCAGATCCTGGAAATGACACTTTGTGACACTCCAATGGCTTGCGCTACTTCGGCTTGAGTTTGGCCCCCTTCTAACCTAGCAACAATTCTCCAAGCTTCTGAATCTGTCAAATGACTTCGCTGAGACACCGTACTCATCGAAACAAAGCAATCACTGAATGCCGATCACCCTTGTCTTCATTCTCTTTTATCCCGTTGAAAGTCAAATTTCATTCGCTGCCGCTGAAGCGACGTTTTTGACGTCGAACTCAAAATTTGCATACTCCACAGTTTGAAAACCAGAAAAATTTGCATTTGTGATTCTCTTCTTCTATTTTCGGCAAAAAAAATTTCGTTTATATCTTTATTTTATATAAAACTTCAAATATCCTTTAATTGTTTTGAGCAGTGTATATAAATAACATAACAATATAGTGCATCCCAATAATTTATATGTTTCATAAAGCACATTTCAAACAATTACTTCCTGCAGACAGTAATGCAATGTTTTTGTCGCAAAATGTGTAATATTCATAAAGATAATTTAGCGACACACTTGGCTTGTTTAGGTGAGTTCGTAATTATATAAATACGTAGCACCTATTGTCGTCGTCTGGTCCGTCTGTCCCTCCGTCCGTCCGTCTGTCTGTCTGTCCGTCCGTCCGCATATAACAACACAAAAACTACCCAACCGAATGGTTTGAAATTTAAGATATATTATCTTTGCAGAATTTTGTCGAGACATTTCAAATTTTATGAAAACCGAATCAAAACTTTAGAAGATATTAATAAAAATATTTATTAAGAAATTTGAATTTTTTTTTTAAATCTGTGATTTCTTGTTATAGGAGCTTCCGAGATTTAATCGTCAAGCGACCGAGATACTTATTTTATGACAGAAATTAATCTGCAGACGATATTATTCATTTCACAGAATTAAAAATCAGGAAGATCTGAATATTTATACAGCTACCTATAGTACGAACGCACCTCATTTGTCACGTTTGACGTACAATTTCCATCTTTTTTTTTTTTTTTTTTTTTTTTTTCGAGTTTTGAAGAATTTATATGGGATTCCTAATGCAGTTGATCTGGTGAACTTTTTATATTATCCGTTTATTATTCGTCTATTTCCGCGATGTTATTTCGTGTAAATTGACACATATGACCTTTTTCATAAAACATAACTTTTCAAGGATGCTTTTTTCAAGGATGCTTTGCTTAACTTTTCAAGGCTAAACAAAATTCAAGACATCACAACCGTCAATTAAAAAAGACCTTTCTTATCTTAGACCTTTCTAACATCATATTCATTCCACAGGCATCCGCCAGATCTGATGCATTTTTTATGACAACATTTTGCAGAAATTAAATGTATGGAGATCCATTTTCTATTAACAGTGATGTAGTAATTAAGGAAGTATCGAAGAAACTCAGTCATTTTCAAATTAATTGAACAATTATCGATAATTAATGAAATATTAAGGAGAATAATTAATCATTTAAACTAACTATTAATGCCATTATCATAAAATTATTACATTAATTATTTTAGATAGAATAGTTAAGATCCTAATTTGTATACAATTACTATTATTAAATTAATGAGACAACGAGGATTTCAGAGAGGACAGGGTTACGCTGATATTTACAGAAAAGCTACAACACTGAAGTATCAATGAATCTAACGGTATTTCACGTTACAATCACATTATATCTTTATTAACCGCAGCAAAAATGGAATATTCTTATAATAAAAAAAATTACTGCTTCAATAAAAGTGTTTCAAGTTTATTTGAAATTTTTATATTTGTTTAAACGATTATATTTTATTTAGTACTTGGAAAATTTTCTATAGAATATTTCTCACGCCTTGCATTCATAATATTTCAAATTTTAATTGCTTAAAAGCGTATAGCCAACAGAGTGAAAAAGTATCCAAGCCGGGACTCGAACCCGGGTCATCAGCATAGCGCACTGGTTGGTGGCTCAAAGAAAAATATTCCATCTTGTGCTGCGATTGTATCCTTGCCAACATGTGATAGTGAAAAGTGCCAGGCTTGGTATCGTTCCAAGGTGGTTGATTTGTAAAACGTCAGTGCGCTATGCTGATGACCCGGGTTCGAGTCCCGGCTTGGATACTTTTTCACTCTGTTGGCTATACGCTTTTAATCACTTAAAATTTGAAAGATTATACTTTAGTTCACAAAACTTAACTTGCCATAATTCTATTAAATTTATCAGACAGCTTTTCAATTTTTGCAGAATATCTTCAAGAAATATTACTATTTTAGAGAATAATAATAATTTTAAAAAATCATTTTTTTTATAAATTGTGTCTGAACAGTGCCATTTAAATATAAATTTAATCACATTATTTTTCCCAGGTTTTTTTTTCTTCTTTTTACGCAGATCATTCCTAAATTGCTTGCCATAAAGTAAATAGCACCCAATGAACCGCTAAACGAAGGAAATCGAGTTTATAAGACTCGGAGTTATTCTGTCCATGGCTTACGACCTCATTACGGCAGAGCGTCGTGATTAGCTTTTTAGGGTCAATTTACCCCGAACCTTTTCTCCGGCATCTTATAACGATCGCAATGATTGGGCGCAACGAAGTGGGTGAAATGACACAGCAGACCGTAATACCAATGTCAGCGTTTCTCTCGAAATACTCTCATTCTGTGACAGAATTTTAAGCGAATTTACTGTTGTAAGCGTTTTATTTTTAAGAAAGAGCAGTTTTAATACCGCATACACTGTTAAAAAAAAAAAAAAAAAAAAAAAAAAAAAGTTGATTTTACAGTATAATACTAGCAGCTCATCTACCAGTATTATACCGTAAAATTAACTGTATTAAACAGTAAAATAAGCAGTAATACGCTACCGCGCGCCAGTATTATACTGTAAAATCAGCACTTCTTCTTCTTCTTTTTTTTTTTCAGTGTAGGGAATGAGATATAAGTAAGTATAGATATTTTTCCATTAAAAAACACATATTTTGAACTTTCAGAGCCTTATTTTAATTACATTTTATAGAAATATACGCCTTTTACGTTCGTTTTTATTTGATGCATCCCGAAGTACCCAAGATTTCTCTCGTGAATTCATCTTTAACCAATGAAACAAAAAACACATTAAAGTATATATATAATTGTTTAGCCCTTGACCGACGTTTTTTATTTTTATTTATTTTTAAATTTTACATTCGTAAGAAAAATAACGCTTGCTGGTAAGTTCTGGGCCTCCAAATTGGAGTTGGTTACTTAGCCCAATTATATAAAACTCTCTACATTAGCCAAATGAAGCACGGGTTAATACTTCTTCCAGAAACGTTGGGTGCTGATTTAGCAGGTTACAGGTGTGATCGTGGCTTCTGGACGTCGGTGAAAATTTATAGTAATCCAATAAAAGTTACTCATATTATTGAATTCCACTAACTTACTCTAATTTTAAAAAAAAATAAGTTTATTACGTTGTGAATTATTTACGCCGCCCTACGTCTTATGAAGCGTGACTAGACAAGTATATAAATCTCTAACATACTTATAAATTACAAACTAGTCCACCTGATAAATCAACTAAGAATTAATAAACAATTAAATTAAAGAAAAAGAGAAAAACACTACTCGATGACATATGGGTGTTAACCCATATAAAATTAAAACCAAGAGTTAAACATAAACGAAAAGGTTTATTTACAGAGATATATACAAAACATATAAAAATAAGATAAAACATCCATAACAGGAATTATGAATTTTAAGTATAAAAAATACAAGGAACAATCGAATAAATCCTTAAAATGTTACTGAGTCATTTCCGAACTCCTCTATAGCATCTTCGTGCTTTAACATATTTTAGAGATTGGACAATTCCTCTACATTTACTCCCTAATACTAACAGTATTTATTTCTTATTACACACAGTAACAAATATACAGGGAATAGCGAAACTTGTACCTGTAAACTTCAGAGCGCTTCTGGTCTGCATGTCGATTACGGTTTACCTCCAACGGGATAAGCTATGATCCCCAGTTAGGACAGCACTTCCTATTTTGCTCTCGAACACATCATCTTGCAATCCTTCCTTGTTTTTCTAAAACTCAGAGCACTCTCTCTTTTTTTTAAGTTTTCACTCCATCGGTCAGGTACTTAATGACTCTCCTCTTCCAGATCTCTCTCGGGGTTAACTTTTTTCCCCCATCACTAAGCACCTCCATTTGCTCTTCTGTTTTGGAAAGAAGTATCAGTCCTCGCATCTTATTGGCCTTGCTAAATTCTATTCGGGACCACCTAAGAGTGGGGTCCTTAATCGTAAATTTGCTATGCATAATATGCACTTAGCCACCAGGCAGCTATAAATTCTTAAAATTGTAAATCTGTCCTCCGTAAGAGTTATCATTGTTAGTGTCGCAGACCAGTGGCTCCGAAAGTAATAAAACGACTATATGGGTGGTCGTTTATATTTTCCCATACGAAAAAAACTATGTACACTAAGAAATAGGCTCAGCAATTAGTCCACAGAAATTAATGGTTATACATATGGTATATACATGGAAATACATATTACAAAATAAAAGCAAATTAATTTAGTTATAAATTGGGGGGTGGCTCATATCTGACCACCAACGCTAATTTATCAACCTTAATATGTCAGTTTTCAAGAAAAATTCTGATTTTGTTTTGTGTACAAAAAACTAACAATTTTAAAATTTTAAAAATGCATTGGCTAGGAAAATAAATAAGCTTTCAGTTTAAAATAATAATAATAAATAATAAAGAAATTGATCCATTCGTTGCCAACACATTTTGGGTAACGACTTAAAAAACCTTACTTCGAAAAGTATATCGTGCGACATAAATCGCTATAAATTTTATATGTGTTAATTAAAAAAAAAGAAAAAAAAAAGGCTTCGAGGGAGCATTTATCAAATGTTAAACATTCAAAAAAAATGTAGAAAAGAAACAAATGTATTTTTGAAGCTAAAAATCTCCTATAAGCAAAAATATTCTGGCGTCCCGACGTTTTTCTAAAATGGATTTTAACACATTACCTAAATTGTTCCAATTTACACTAAGTGAACTCGAAAAAAAAATTGCGCAAAGAATCGTGGTTAGAAGCTAAATTTCATTAGCCTATTGACAAACTGCTGAAAAATTCATGTTTGTGAAAAAAAATAATAATAAAAATGCTGAAATATACGAATAAATGAAAGTGTAAAAAAGGTGATAGAATCCGTCTATATTTATTTATTTAAAGTATGAACCAGTAGCAAATTTAAAGAATTTTTTTGGAAATCCTTAATGTAACTTCTAAATTTGTTTCAGTATTTCAACTCGTTCAGTATGAAAACTCTCAAATATAGAAAGACTGCAAATTTTGGATGGTGGGGGGGGGGGGGGGGGAAGGAGAGGGACAAGAACAAGATTCTATATTAAAGGAATAACTACATTCTATATAACTAGATAACTATATAGTCAACATTTCCCCTTTCTTTCTCAGCTTTTATTCACTAAAATCTGCTCATTATTACGATTATATATCATATTACGATTATATATCGATAAAAATAGGAACATCAATAGATTTATTCCATTTTATAACCACACCAATCGGACACAGGATACTGAAAGGGCGCTATTTTTGTAAGTTTTTAAGAACTACGGCTATAGGTGCTTCTTCTAATTTATTCTTAAATTCAATTTTAAATACTTCATAACAGTAATATAAGGTAATGCAAGTTTGGCCTACCTGTAAAGTCCGCGAAGGTGTGGCGTAATCCAATTTAAATTATTAATCCAGCGTTAATGACACATTTGAAGTAGATACTGTTCTAGTGATGTGAAGAGATTAACAAACACAATATCTTGTTAAAGTAAATATGGCTTCGAGATATAACTTCTAATTTAAGTATTTAATTACTATTAAAAGAGAAAAAAGGAATTAATTTACATGATTAAATTTTACATTAAAATATAAAAAAAGATTAAAGTTTATTTCCATATAATCTTCTGAAGTTGTTAATTCGAAGACTGACACTTAGAGACTGAATGTTTTTTAGTTCACAGATAAGAAATACACAGTCAAGTTTACGTCATCTAGCCTTGAACTTATTTAGGTTACACGTGTCAGTTCTTTAATGAGAATCTCACAGAAACAGAAAAAAGTACTTTGTCAGCGCATATGTTCCATTTCACCAGCACGTTGAAATCAGAGGATAAATATGTTGACTCATTATAAGAGATGAAATGTTTATTCCAGAAGTCACTTTTCTAACAATTTTGAATTATGTTTTTTATGTAGTTTTTTCAAATTATTATTCCGAAACTCATTTTGAAGTACAATATAATATAAAGTGAATTTAAATAAGAAGTAATAAAAACTGATGTATTCCACAATAAGTAAACTACAACCTGTTTCGAAAGAATCTTGCTTCTGCTTTCAAAGTAGTAGCATCCCTTGTTTGAGCCTGAAGAAAGACACCGTTCTTTCGAAACGCTTTGTGCATTACCTTTTATAGTAAGTGAATGATTTCACTACCTAAGAGGGACTGCTCAGACAAAGAGGCCAAGTCTGTAGAGCAAAGATGTCCCTCCCGATAACTTTATAAAAGTTTAAACAAAAAACACAATTATCAGAATTAAATTGCTATCAGTCACAACACTGTTAAAAATTTGCAGCAAACTGTCCAGTCATTTGACCGTTTTTGTAGAAAACGGTTACATAACTGTAATTTAACTATATTCTGAACTATATTATTGCTCATTTTATGGTCAGAATATTCATAAATTACGGTCATGTAACCGTTTTCTACAAAAACGGTCAAATGACTGGACAGTTTGCTGCAAATTTTTAACAGTGAAGCACAACAGTATTTTCTAATGCACATTAGAGATGAGACGTGTTCAGCTCGAGCTCGAACCCTGACCCGAAATCGGCTCGGGTTCGATTTTTATACCAGTCTTCGATGTCGGGTGTGCTTGGGCTTAAAAGGAAAATTTTATTTAGATTTATTTATTAAAAAGGAAAAAAATTACTATTCGTGAAACAAGAATATGTTCTGAGTTTCTTAAAGTGTTTTACAATCCTTTAAAAATCAGTCTGAAAGGAAATTGAATTGTTACTGATGCAGGAAAATATTCTATCTTATTCTAAAGCCTTTACACGGTCAGTTTTAGTAACATAAAGAAAAAAGTGGATTATGCCTTGTCTGTTTCAAGTCCTCTTCTAGAATCACTGAAAAACAGAATTTGTCTTTCTGCCATATTTGTAAAATGAAATTTTAAAACAATTGAATTGTGACTTTTCCTGACTTCTGCCAGTAGTTAAATAAAAGAATTGCTGTTTAAAAAGATTTTCAGGGACATGAAAATCACGAACCATTGTCATGAGAAACTATTTAGGATTAACGCTTATTGCCAATGTAAGAAAATATTTTTAAATGATAAAATTAATTTTTAAGCATTTTTAAAATATTATTAACAATTTCTACTGCGTAATTTCGGTATCGGGGTCGGGCGGCATCGATCTCTGATGACGCAAGATGTTTCGGACTTGGTAGGGCTCGGGTTCCCGAACTCATCGCTCATGCACATATGTATGTCACACATTACGGAAAGGTCCTAAAATGAAAGTATGGTAAAAGCAAAACTAACAAAGCAGACTTTATACACTTTCTTGCGTGAAGAGAACATATTTGGTACAAAATCTACAATTACCACGAGTCTACAATGTTTTCAGTTTTATTCGCTTAATTATAAATGATATGCAATAACGCTAATATCGTTTAAACTCTTTTCGCAGTGAATGCACAATGAGGCTATGAGATACTACTGCATGACTGGAATGAAATAGTATCTGCAAAAACATGCAAATGAACGACACTCCATTTTCGCCTAGTAATTACGTAAAAGACGCTTTTAAAACAATGAATGCGAATTAGTTTGTTGAGAAACATGAGCAAAGAGGGCGATCGTTCGTAAACTCTAGCGTCAAAACAACAGCCGACGTCCTCAGACGAATACGAATTATTTTTCAAAATGCGACATGGTGCGACGTTGGAAAAATGGCTCGTATAGAATGTTTTAATTTTCAGGGGCATGCAGTTTATTACTGTTTAAAAAAATAGTAATGTTGGATTATAATAATTAAATTATTTCTTTATTGATCGTCGCTATTCGCTTTTATATGTCGTTAAATGTTTTCAATAATGTGGTATTGGAATGCAAAAATATAGATAAAAATATTTATCGTTTATTAAATTGCATTACAAAAAGGATTCAAATTTGTGATAGGTAAATAATATGAAACAGGGTAGTGCTAAAGTTTTATACAAAAAAAGACAGCTATAATACACAAGAAGACAATCAAAATTTACCATAGAATCTAAATCGCAAAATATTTATTCAGCCAATAACATATAAAAAATTTAATTCAAAACAACTCACTTTTTATATACCTTAAACAATAACGAAGGCATTTTCAGCATACTTATTTTGATTTACATGAAATGTGATGATATCACGAGAAGTACTATAAGTGTACACTAATTGTGTTTGAACCGCTGTTTACTATATGATAAATATATTTCGCTTTCTAATGTTGTTTGACTCCTCTTTTACTTATTTATTTTAAGAATTCTAAGGCACGATCAATATGTTTAATCAGCGCTTTTGTCATGCATTTACCAGCCCTTCTTTCACTTTATCATTTAAAAATTAAATGGCATAGAATTATAATTGCAAAAACACTCTCTGTTCCAAAGACAGTAACTTTTCTACGAATACTAATTATTTTCTGAAATGAGAGAGGGCGTTTGCAAAATAGCTTGCGAAGCAAATTTTGCTTCACATGCGGTTCATTATTATTTAAAGCAATTAGTAAATACAAATTGTAAATATTAAATTGCTTCTTTAAGTTTACAGCTAACCGCTTTTTGTATTGTTAAACATTTCTCGTAAATTCGTATTCAATGATAAAAGTATTAAAAAATATACAAGTGCTTATGAAATTACCATGTAAATGAGGGAAAAAAAATCAAAATCTGTTATAGGTTATATAATACTATATAATCGGTATCCCCGAACTCTTGAAACAAAAATTGTGGTGCTAATACAGAGTAAAGTGAAAATTATTGGAGAACCTAATGCGACATGAAGTTAAAATTAGATAAAAACACAAGATGTTTTTCTCCAAGCCGAATCAGAAATTTCATTCATAATTTCAACAATAATGCAAATACTACAACGATATTTTCAGCAGACTTCCTTTGCTTTGCTTAAGGGGATAGTAGATTTTCAAAATCATGAAAATCGACTAAAAAATCGTTTTTCTATTGTTATTATTTGGCGAACTTTTAAACCAGATGCTCAAATTTATCTAATGCAAAAATAAATGTTCAATTCTGACGCATCTTCGCAGAGATATAAGTTTTTATATTTGTAAAACCTGTATATACAGGGTGTCCATAATTAAACGACTCTATTTTTAAGTTGTCTATAGAAGAAACTATTGTTCCAAAAGTTATGAAATTTTGTGGAGGACATAATGAAAGGATAAGAATTTGTTTGAAAAAAAAAGTTCAAAATTTCGCCACCAGATGGCGTTTTTTAATGAATTAGACATTTAGCATACATTTGCGATAGTTTACAAATTTGATTAGAACAAAAGATGTTCGACAAAACTTTTTTCACGACATGTTCTTAGCATTTCCCAAAACACACTGCGGTCAACTGTGGAACATGCTATCTTAAGATTCCATATGGTAGCTGAAAATGATGGCCATCATGTGGAACATGATATGTTGTAATAAAAATTTTTAAGTATTGTAAATGTATGCTAAATGTGTAATTCGTTAAAAAACGCCCTCTGGTGGCCAAATTTTGAACCCTTTTTTTCGCTCAAACAAATTCCCATCCCTTCATTATATTCTCCACAAAATTTCACAACTTTCTGACTATTAGTTTCGTCTGTAGACAGCTTTAAAGTAGGGTCGTTTAATTATGGACATAAGTTTTTTTTTCTTTTTTTTTTAAATTTAAAATGCTGTTTTCTCAAAATTGAAAATTTCTCACATTTCTAACTTTTGAAACGTTCCATGCGCATTCCTAATAATTAGAGTGTTTTGCTATTTATACTGTATATCCTATATACTATAATAAACAAATGCTAGCATTAAAAGTTGCAATTCAGGGATATTTTAGTGTTGAAATTTATGTGCATATGGAAATTTTTAACTAATTTTTTTAGAAAAAAAAACAAAGCATAATTATAAAAATATTTTTTTCTACTTATATATTCAGGGAGCTTTTACAATTCATGCCAACTTCCATTGTAATATATAAAAAGTGTCTCATAAAAAAATATTGTCATATTTTATGCAAAAGAAATGTGCATGGGACATTTTAAAATATGACAATTATTCGTTATTTAAAAATTTAATTTTTTTATTATTATTTTAACATCAAATTTTTAATATAATTATTTAAGCTTGCCATTAACAATTTTGCCAATTTTCAAAGGAATCTAATGAAAACTGAAGGATTTAGTTTTTAATTTCCAGTGTCCCCTTAAAATGTGATGCTATTACGTATCGCAAGGAGTACGGTAAGTTTAAAATAATCCAGTTTTCGCACCAAGACTGTATGACAGCAATCACTGACTGAACATGAACTGCTATTGTTTATAGAATATGATCGATTCTTTATTGTAATTGCATTTTTATCAGTCACATTACGGACAGTCGTAAAATTAAAAAACAGAAAAGCAAAATCAACTAAGTAATAAAATCGTGGTAATCTAATTTGTTTTATTGCGTGAACAGAATACATTTCCTGTTGAATCTACAGTTACCACGGAACCTACAATGCTTTCAGTTTTATTCACGTAATTATGAAAGATATACATAATATTGTTTTAACTTTTTTCGCGGCGAATGGATAATGAGTGTGTGAGATACTATTGCATGACCGGAATGAAATAGTATCTGAGAAAAACATTCAAATGAAGGTTCACTCCATTTTCGCAATTTAATTACATAAAAGAAACTTTTAAAACAATGAATGTGAATTAATTTGTTGTAAAACATAAGCGATGGGGATGATCATGCACTAAACTACTGCCAACGCCCTCAGACGAATGCGAAATATTATCCAAAATCCATAGGGCGTTGGCAAACTGACTTGCAATAAATGTTTTGATTATGAGCCTGTAGGTCATTATTGTTCTAAAACAATTAGCAAAATCACGTTGTCAGAATTCATTTATTTCTTAAGGTATGTGTATGCTTTTTTAAAACTTCAATTTCGACCAAAATTTAAATTTTCTGTTTTTTTTAAATTAATACATAATTTTCATATTTTTCTTTCGATTTTCGTTAAAATTTTGTCTTTATCTTATTTAAAAAAACAGCTACAGCTGTTTAATAGGATACAGCTCATAGATAAATTTTTTGAAACAGGAAGAATGTAAAATTTTGTTGGAAAAATTGTCATAATTCAAAAAATAATAGTTCAATTACCACAAAATTTTTAAATTATGTTTTAAATATATATTCATAGGAAGTAGACTATTCTTAGGCTGATTTATTGAAAAGTTTGAGTGTTACACAGTTTTAAATTATGAATTGTCACCTTTTTTTCGGCAATTTTCAACGTTGTTTGTCTTTTTATATTACCAATAACTTTTTAAATATTCATGTTATTGTCACAAAATTAGTCTAGTTCCAATATAACAATATATTCTTTATTATGCAAGTCATAAAATGTATTTATATTTAATAGTTTTAAGAAAATAGCAATTCTTCGGTAATTATACATATATATATTATTATTATTATTATTTAAATAACTTATGTTTGTCACATTTTTATGACATTTTTAATAATAATCAGCAAGTTTAAACTTAAAATTTACAAAAACTAAAAAATTTGTTCGAAGGCATGCACATTCCTTAACGCTTTGGTGGTTCACCTATTTTATTGTTAAAACGTTTTAGTAAATTGCTACTGGAATGCAAAAATATGGATGAAAGTACTTTTAGTTTATCAAATTACCTTATAAAAGAAATACGATTCAAATTAGAGGTACGGTAAATATTGTTAAACAGGATATTCGTCAACTTTTATATAAAAAGGAGCAGTGACAATACATAACAAGAAAAACAATATTTACGATCGATCCTAAGTTCAAAATACACTTATTCAGTCAAAAATACGGAAAGTGGAATTCTAAACTGAATTCGAATTTATTTATATAATTATATTATATAATATATATAAGTATTATATATATATATATATATATATATGTATTATATATATATATATATATATATATGTGTATGAAATGTGATGGTAACACGAGATGTTCTGTAAGTGCACGGCAATAAAATTTGCTTTGCTACGTGCTATGGTAAATATTATTCGACTTGTAGTGTGGTATTACTCTTTATTTATTCATTTATTTATTTATTTATTTATTTATTTATTAACTTTCCTTAAGAATTCTAAGGCACCATGTAATATGTTAACTAGCATTTCTGTCATGGACTGTCCGGTACTTGTTTCGCGACATCATTTAAAAATTAAGTTGCATAGATAGAATTAAAATTCTAAAAACATGCGTTGTTCCAAAGTCAGTCACTACCCTAAAATATGATACTGACGATAGCGGCTCAGCGTCATTTAATGAACAGGTCCCGTCATTTTTCACTTACTATGATTTATTTTTTAGCGTAATTAGTTTTATCCGAAACATTGCATAGCATAATATTTCTCTGATGCACGTATCTCAATGAATTCTCACAAAGTCATAAAATGCAAACGCAGAAAAGAAGGAAAAATATTTAAATAGACGTTAAATTGTTATTTGTGTGTATAGAATACATTTTAAAAATAATCTTCAATTAACATGAAATCAACAATGTTTGCAGTTTTATTCGCTTGTGAATGATATTAAATAACGCAACATTTTTTAATCTCTTTTCGCGGCGAAAACATAACGAGTCTGTGAGATACTATTGCATGACCAGAATGAAAAATACGTGCAGGAAACATAAAAATGAAAGACACTCCATTTTTTTGCTCCGTAAATACAAATGCAACTTTTAAAACAATGAATGCGAATTACCTTGTTGTGAAACATAAGCGAAAAGTATGATCGTGTGTGAAACTCTACCATAAAAACGACCGCCAACGCCCTCAGACAAATTCAAATTATTTTCCAAAATGCGGTAAGGAATTGTCAATTTGGTTTACGAAGAAATTAAATTTTGTTTTGCATGAGCACGCAGTTTATCTTTATTTTATCCCTCAACAGCTATGACAGAAATTGTTGCATAGCTACTCTCAGCAATCTCTGTGACCGCTGGATCGAAAGATGGATAAAAGCCTGTATTAACTCATAGGGTAATTTTTCTGTACTATACTTGTACAGGTCTATTATACCTTAAATTCACTTATCAAGGAGTTTCAAGCGAAATAACTAGGCAGGGGCTAACTAATGCAGGGGCATGTGGGGCAGCTGCCCCGGATCCCCCATTTTAGGGGGCCCTCATAAAGTTCCGTTAAAAGGTGTCAAATGACCAAAGTGACCAAAATTGTTACATTTTCAAAGATTTAGGAAGGAAGTGCGGCCCTCTCCGTCCCCAGGTGTAACTGAAAGTTCTGTATTTACACTTCAAAGGCTCACATGAGCACATATTTTTATACAAAATAGTAATGTATTTTATAACCTCTTAAAGTTGCGATCATCTTTCTTGTGATACTCTGTATATAAATGTGATTAATACCTGAACCGAAATTTATGTGTATATACCATAGACATGAAGTTTATTTGGTCACTTCAGCATAATTCACAAACAATTTCTATGAATATTTAGAAGCCCCCCCCCCTCAGAATGAGGATCGCCCCGAAGCCCTAGATAGTCTATGTCGGGCCCTGGTACTAGGGCTCCAAAGGAAATAAATTTTATTATTACGCTAAATTAATTTAACTGATTTAAGTAACTAAGAAGTTATGAGACAATTTTGTTTTGTGTGCAGTCCATTAACATTTAGTTTGAAATATTACTTTTACATCTGTAGTTAAACCGAAAATTATTTAAAAAAAAAAAAAAAAACAGCGGTTTGTAAGACCTCTAACAGCAGTTAAGGGTTAAAACCAGGACTTGACAAATGCGGTCGCCAGGTCGCCACTGGCGACCAACTTTTGTTATCTGGCGACTAAGTTTTTTAATCTGACTTTTTTTGTAACTTATTTATTTATTTTTTTTACAAAAATTGAACTAAAATATGAGCACAAACGACATTTTGTCTCTCCAACACTCCTACTCGTGCGGGCAGCAAGCACAGTTCTCCCTCTTCTCTCGTACTTTTAATGGAAAAGCGAAGTTTAAGAGGCTCCATTTCATGCACATAAAACGCCATTCTTTTCCACTTTAATCGGCTAGCATGTAAGTTTCAAATCAGATTTTTGTGTTCAGAATTAAAACTGATAAATCTATCGCATTCATTTTAAAGAATAATAACATATAAGTGATTATAAGTAATTCATTCAAACTAAATCTATAAAACTTAATTAAAATTTCAAGAATAATTCATTTTAATAAAAATAATCTGTATTTTAAAAATATTTCTTCCTCTCTTAAAATGCTTGACGCCTAGCACCTGTGTTCATCACACACGACAGTTCGGCGTCGCTCTGTCTTGGAGACAAGTGTCTGGTACTGAGTTGTTACTCAAAAATATATTATAATTACATTATTTGGATTATTATATGCAGTAAATGGAAATAAAAAATCATTGATTGCACATCAGAAGGGTAAGGTTTCTTATTTCTTTCTTTATTTCTTTATTTCTTTATTCTTAAATTCTTATCGTAGATCGTTGGATCAAACTAAACCTCAGCTGGTTGCTGATTCCGATTATGTAATCCCAGCGAGGGAAAATGTTTTTTTTTCTTTTCTTTTCTGAAATGCCTATTACGTACTAACTGTCGAGTTATTTTGCGAGCATCACAGTGTTTATAATTAAATTCCTTGTAAGATGTCTCATTATAGATGCTGCGAAGTTACAAAATATTAAGAAATAAACTTGAAATTATATTCACACAAACAAAAAAATTAAACTTTTATTTTTAATTTGGCAAAACTAAGAGTTCATTAAAAGCAAATTTTGAAATAATAAAATCAGAATTATTTGACTGAATTCGATAGGCTAAATAGGCAAAAAGTCGTTTTCCGGATTTACTATTTTATCAATGCCCTCTCATCAGATATATATTTTGTAGCACTCAACTATTCGGACATTTGAAGCATTTGGCAATCAGCATTTCTCGAACATGTCGGTTAATTCAGAGTTTACAATATTTACTTTTTTTTTCTTTTTCTTTTTTTTCCAGAGCTATATAATTTTGATAAATTTCCTTAGAAAACTTAGTTTTATTATCTTTTTTAATTATGTACTATTCTAAACTATGTAGCTAATAATTCTAAACTATGTTTGTTATTATTTTTTCTCACTTAATTCATAAAAAAAACTTTTGTGCTTTTTGAAAATCAATAAGGGGATGGAGGGGGGAGTTAAATTTTTTATGGCGACTAGAATTTATACCTGGTTACCTGATTTTTTCAAATTTGTAAAGCCCTGGTTAAAACAATTAGTAACTATTAAACAATTAAAAGCTAATCGCTATTTTTTTTATTTCTATTATTAAATGTTTGTCGTAAATTCATATTGGTTGGTAAAACTATTAATAAAGATACAAATTTGTTCTTTTTTTTTTCAAATTACCATGCAGAAGAAAAATAATTCAAATTTGTTATACGGAAAATTATGGTTGGGGAAAGTAGGGGGCCGCGGACATTTCAATTTCTAAGAAATTCAAAGTGTTGCGTAAATAAAGAGTTATCGTAAATGAACGCCCTCTAGAGTCTAAACAAATACAGTTTAATTGTGACGTGGTCACCGAGTAAGTTAGTCGTGAGTGAATGTTTTGTTTTCGTCAATAAATTTTCGAAAAAATCATATATCATACCGATCATATGCGGAGAAACATTTGAAGAAGACTGAATTAAGTGGCAGGAATCCAAAGACTGGGCCCATGAAGATTGTGTTTATATCGATGCATCAAATTTTTATTATAATTGTGATGTTTGTAAGGCCAAAAAACTGTTGGGACAGCATTGATCAATATGTCCGGGGCTACCCGCCGTTTCTTGAGACGCCAAAAAAAATAAGGCCAAACTATTTTTAGTATATTTCGTTAAATAATTCAATATTATTAGCAAGGTTTAATTAAAATCATTAAAGATGTTCGTAATTTTATTTTAAGTATAAAATAAAGACAGAAATTTTATTCATTTGTTTTTTATTTGCAATTTATCCTATTGTCCGGGGCTACCCGATCTTTCCCACACAGGGTATTTCCAAATTCTTATACAAATAAAAGAGGAGCAAAGGAAAATGCACAATATTTATCATAGAACTTAGGTTGTAACTCTCTAATTTCGTCAAAAACAAGGTTTCTCACTCTTAGCTGAAACCAAATTTCAATTCATATAGTTTTAACAATAATGATGATATTGTAATGGTACATACTTTGAATTTGTGCTTTGCGTGAAATGTGGTGATATCACGAGGAAAGCCGCAAGTGTACAGCAATTTGGTCTACGATCTTAAATCCTATGTCAAATATTGTTCAACTTGCTATGTGTTACTGCTTCTCAGTTTTTGCTGCAAGTATTCGAGAACACCCTATATATACATAGCCAGCTAAGTTTTTCGTTATGGATTTTGCAGCTTTGTATAGTATTATCTTTAAAACTTTTAACGGTACAGAATGCAAAAGGCAACAACATACCACGTTAAAAAGTAAATAAAATAAAATAAATCACTTTTTCCTAAGATAGCACACGCATCGAAGAACCGACATTTTTCATTTACGATATTATATTTTCTTTATCATAATTAAATTTTTATCAGTTACATTACACAACATAATCTTCCTCAAATGTACACACATCGAATGAATTCTCATACTACGGCAAAGTCAAAAGCAACTAAATAGGTGTTAAATTGTTTCTTGCGTGAGTAGTACACATTTCATACAAAATTTACAATTACCGTGGAATCTACAATGTTTTCAGTTTTATTCACTTAAATATAAAATACATAAAATAACGCTATTTTTTTTATTAACAATGCTTTAATTCTTTTCGCCACGAATGCATACCGAGCCTGTGAGATAATGATACATGACTGGAGTGAAATTGTATCTGCGGAAAACATACAAACATATGACACTCCAGTTTCGTTCCGTAATTACATAAAAGAAAACTTTTAAAACAATTAATGCGAATTAGATTGTTATGAAACATAAGTGAAGGGGACGATCGTGCTTAAAACCCCAGCGCCAAAACAACCGCAGACGTCCTTGAAACGGATTATTTTGGCAAAGCCTCTTGTTTTATGTGGCAAGAAGTTATGAGTAAACTTTGTTTTGTGTGACCAAACAGCTCATTAACATTTAGTTCTAAAAACAAATAGTAAAATCAAATTGTAAGAATTAAATTATATCTGAAACTTTTGAGGCTAATCGCTTTTTTCTATTTAATTGCTAAGTGTTTATTGTGATTTTTTTATTAGAAGATAGATAAAATTGATAAAAATATAGATTTCATGTTTATTAAATTACCGTGCAAATACCTTTATTAAATTATTGTTGAAAAATCGTTTTATGATATGAAATGTTCTATATTCAATATCTGTTACTCAAAATCTGTTATATCTGTTAGCTGTGAACAATAAATTAATTCAGCGATTTTGGAAGTCTATTTTATTTTAAACAAGAAAAAAGGGAAGAAGAGTGAGAAATATTTTTTTTTTTAAACTTTTCTGGTTAACTATTATTGTTTAATTTTCAGGGCCTGTGTTATGGGAATATGGCGGCTGCAAGGCACCGGACCCCAGTTATAGAGAATCTAAAAGACCTTCCTTTTAAACTTTTGAATAAAAAACAAGGCTCAAACATGTTCTGCATCTGTACACTGGCCTGTACGAAGACCCCTCAATTATATAGCCCCTAACAGGGCTAAAAATGTTTTCTTAAACAATTTTGTTGAAAATTAATATTTTCTTTTTAAACCGAAAAGAATAGTATTTCAACAAAATGCTTTCTTGTTAACAGGAATTTTCTTCCGCCTGATCCTTTTTGATGAGAAGGCCGGGGCAGTCCTGTTAATTATTAAAGGTTTCTCGTGAATTCCTATTGAAGGATAAAGATATTGGTAAAGGTACAGATAATGGTTACCAAATTACTGGATAAAAGGAAAAATATTCAAAATTTTTATACAGTAACTATTATTATTTTTTCAATATTCCTTAATTCAAAATCGATCGCATCTATTCACTGCACGTAATAACATACTATTTTAACAGTCAAATAAAAAAAAAAAAAATTGCGGAAGAGTTAAACACTGTATGTCGGAATATGAATTTACTTATAATTTTTGCAAATGCTGAATATGGGGTCATCCACGAGGCTGACGAAAAAGACAAGTTGCCGCACTACATTTGGCGTTTGTCTCCCTTCGGACCGCTAGAGTCACGTGATGCTCTTTTCGTGCAATTGAATTCGTGCTTTTCCAACACCTGCGCCCCGAAAAGAGCATCACGTGACACAAGCGGTCGACGTATAACGCAGCCTGTCTTTTTCGTCAGCCTCATGTTGTCCATTAATTATTTCATACTTCGAAAGGGGGAAAGGGGGTTCACAAAGTGTGACATAGTGTGACAGAGGAAAAGAAGGTATTAACACGTTGTGACGTCACATCTAAAGTATGAAAATATTTAGGTAGGCATTATTTTTAATCAGTGTAATAAAGTTCATTAAAAAAATATGCATATTTTTATTGAATTGTAACACAGCTCTAAGTAAAAGCCCAAAAGATCTCAAGAGCTTTATAGTAGTTACATAAGTAGGTAATTGATCGCATATAACTTAATTTTTTTCATAAAATTTGCTCTAAAAGGATAGTTGCCGAAAATGTGACGTCAAAACAGGGGGATATCTCTCGAGTGTGACAATTTGTCGCATAGGGGGAGGGAGAAGTCAAAAACCACAAAATGTGCATAACGGATGATTGATAGGTGACCCCTATGTTGTAAGAAACATACTAAACAATTGTAGTCCAGCCTGGAAGTGTTACTTCAACCCAGGTCAACCAACCGTAAATCAATTCAATCGATATTCAATTAGTATATTCTTAATAAAGCGACAATCTCACTCAAAGGGTTAAATATAAAGTTTTTCTATCACAAAATACATAGAATTTAAACTGCACAGTTATTCATTAATCTAGTCAATATTACCATATAAATGAAATGCATGAAACTGACATAAAAAAAATCATGAATAAGAAAACAATGAAAAATAATAAACATTATACTTAAAGAAAACTCACCATCTGAGATTAAAAGAAATAATCCATTTCACATATCCATTCAAGGGAAGAAAAATCCTTCCACTTACCTGAAAATTAAAAAAAATATGATTAATTACTTAGATTAAAAGAAAATATTCGCAATATAAACATATTATTTATCAAAGCATTACACACTGAAATCGCACAAAGAATTCGCCCAGCAAACAATGATGCATGATTAATGATAGGTAATTATTTATTTATTTTTCGTTTTCATTGCAAAAGGTGATATTGCAAAGAGTATAATCATTCTAATCAAGTTACTGAATTAAAAAAAAATTAACATAATACTTTTAAGGGGGAAAAAATCACATTTCGATAATACTTATTTTAGAGAAATTTACAATTTAAAAACAATAAGAAACATGCATATAAATAAAGGACGCATAGTGAAAAATATGTAACAGAAACTTTAAAAAGTAAAAATGTTGAATGCTAGACAAATATAAAGTTTTAAATCTAATTACATACACGTTTAAAACTTTACAAAATATGTTTAAAACTTTTTTAAATACTTTGAAAATATTAGGCTGTACCAAAAGTATTTTCCTTTTTTGAATGCTTTATACCAAGGCCTGTAGTCAGGGGCGTAGGAACTTTGTACAAATAGGGGGAGCCGGGGCATATTGTGGAATTTTTATCAGATATACTTGATACATAGAAACTTAATTTATGGACGATCCTGAATACAATATTCAAATTTAAGGCTTCTCGCACTCCCATTTACCAAAAGTTAAAGTTCTTTCTGTTGTTTTGCTTGCAAATTATTTACAAATCTCTTCCAAATGAATTTTAAAGGCCTCCTCTTTATAAATATGTAGTAGCATCAAGTGGTTGAGTCTCTCTTGACCCATTGTTGTTCGGAGGTGTGTTTGAAGCCGGCGAAGAGCGCTGAAAGATCTCTCAGCTGTCGCTACTGATGTCGGAATCGCCACAATAAATTCTGCCAAAATGTAAACTTCAGAAAATAATTTCTCCACTAATTCCTCCGATGACACAATTTTAATTGCGATCAACAACGCATTTCTGTCAGTTCCGTTCGGTATTAGTGTTGGTAGAAGAGCCAAATGAGCAGAAAGATTTGTCAAGTCAAAATCATCAGCATGTATACAAAAGCGTTTGATTCAGATCTGCTGAAGTGGTTGAAGCTGTGTCCGTGAAATATGGATTCGATCTTTATGAGAGAGTCAAAAGTTTTTTGATCAAATCGTTTTACTTACCCATCATACGTAGTATAGAGTAAATCTTGTAATCGTTTTTAAAATCGAAAAAAATTTTTGACGGATTTACACGTTTCAGACACTGAAGATTCCGAAAAACATATTTTTAGAAAAAAAAAATTGCCGTCCGCCTGTGTGTCTGCAAACGCTCTATCTCCCGAACAAATTGAGATAGAGATTTGAAATTTGGTATGTACTTAGTATGTAATAATAGGAAGAAGCTTATTGAATTTCAGTAACCTCGATTATCCGGAACTATTTTTTTCGGACTCTCGAAATATTCGTTCTGATAAAAGGTATATAAAAATTTTCGAAATTGTTTATTTTAAAGAGTGAATGTAAATGATATTAAAAAAAACATAAATTTTGCATAAAAAATGAAGTTGATCGGATAATTAGTTGCTGAATTATTCGTAATCCTATTTTCCACATCTTCGATTTTTCATGACCCTGTATTTCATCAAAATTTCAATTCAAAGATATATTTTAATTGGAAATGAGACGCTTAATCCGATGCAGCAAATCTTTAGTTAATAGGATTATCAATTCTGGAGTTATAAGGACTTTTCTTTTACGCAATTCAGTAATAGAGCATTTAAAGTTTATGACGTCATCAAGCCAGGATTTTATTCGAATTGCAATGCATTTTATAAGTAGTTTACACATGTTTTATTTTCATATTTTATATTATGCATATCCATGATGGGTAAGTATTACGGTGCCCCCCAACGACTAGTTTTCAATTCATTGGTAATTAGGTCCAGTGCTTCTCTGAAATTTACTTGCAATTTTTCTTGTTGTCCATGTTATGCTGGAGCGGAGGGATGGCTTGTCTGCTCATATCTTTTTAGAACTATCTTTTGTCTGGGGATGCTCGTCATTTTCATTTCCAAACTTAATGTGGACGCTTTTCTCTCTCATTTCTTGTAGAGAGTTTCGAAATGGCTATCCTCTCTCATACGTTGTATGGTTTCTTCTAACGTTGAAACGGCGTTCTTGAAACTTGCGGCAGAAAGTTCAGTTGTTTGCAGAAGTTTCGCCAAGATTTCGCAAGGACCAAACAGTTCCTTGGCCATGTTCATGCCAACAAATGTCTTGAGTTTTATCATGCTTCTTATGAAACCTTTAACTTCAACCTTTTTGGTGGGTTGGGAAACACCCTTATCGGTGCAGGTAATTCGTAGTAAACCTACAAGACCCCCCTTTTTTATGGGAATCGAGAGGGTTGTAAACAATGAGAAAATGGGTGAAGGCACAAACAAGTGTGCTCACCATTCCCCCTCTCTCTCTTCTCTTTGTTGTTTATTGTGTGAATTTCCTAGAAACAGTAGACTTTATTTTTTAATTCAACAATGTATCGTAAACAGATGTGGTGCGAGAATTTCTCCCGGGGGAGCTGAGCCCGTCTGAAATAATCCGGGGGGAACCACAACTCCCCCAGCTCCCCTGGTTCCCACGCCATTGCCTGTAGCTGGCCCGTTCTCACCACTATTGAACATAATGAACATAAAATGTTATTTAAGAGGATATATGTCTTTCTATTATTCTATAATCATAGAGGCTTCTTCTTTCATTTTTGGTACAAACAAAACTACACAAAACTACACATTCAAAAACTGATAATTTTTGAATGTGTAGTTTTGTTAATTTTTAGCATAAAAATTGATTGTGGGGAATGGATTCTCCTCTTTTTTTCTCTTCAACAGGTCAAAATTCACAATTGATGGCCTATCACTTCTGGATTTGATTTCTAGGCTGAAGTCCCTTTCCTTAAAAAGCTTGCATTTGTTTTGAACTCTCCGGACACTACTCTTGTTCTGGCCTCCAACTGCACGAGTTTTGAGGACAGCTTTATTGGTTTAAAGGCCTAGTTTAAATTCATGCCTTAAGATGCATAAAATTTCAACAGTTGTATCACTATTTATATGATCTAAAAATGAAAGAAGCCTGCATGATTATAGAATATAGAGGACATATATCCTCTTAAATAACATTTTATATTCAACAATAGGGGGGGAGAAAGTTCTATATGATTCGGTATAAAAGCATTCAAAAAACGAAAATACTTATGATACTGCCTAATATTACAAAATTCCCAAAGTATAACTTAAAAAAACTCTAAAAAGTCAATTAAAAGTACCGAAAATGCAACAGAAAAAAAATTATTAACAACCAAGCTCTAATTATAAACATAAAATATTTTTCATTAAAAGAAACATTTAATTAGACTAAAAATTCCCATAAACCTATATAGACATTTTGTAAAATTACAGTTATTTGTTTACGCTGCAGCGTTTTTAGAAAAGGAATAGCAGGGCTTACCAGTTTATTGTAAGTCAGGAGTGACCTTACAATGAACTACTGAAATGGAGTCATGTTGTTGAATACATTACTGAAAGCCGCTTTAAATGTCACGCAATACTTTTTAAATGTCATGGGAAAAAATAAAGGTAGAAAATTTCTACAAAATATTACTTAAGAGTGCCTGTTTGGAATATTTGATAACTGATTAATAAAACAAAGTTTACCTGATCTCTGTCCACAGTATATTACACGGAAACAAGATAATATAGAGTAAAAAGTGAATTTATTTATTAAAATGAGGGAGCTGGGGAGGGGGCGTTTTCGACTGTGTCGACTATGCATGTCTTGAATGGATACAAAAACATATTTGGAATAGATAGATATATAATTTTAATGCTACACAGTTAGAAAAAGTTCATTGTGTTTTCATTGTGTACCAGCGTTCCATGTTTCACTGTGTGCTGCGTTGATGTGTTAAAAAAATGGTTACGTTACGTCATCCTGGAGATTTGTTAGAGTTAAGTCCTTATTATTAAATGAAGAAATATTGCACCATGTGTACGGTATTCGATCTGAAATACAATATACAATTAGACTGAAAATACATAATAAATAAATCTCTACACTGCAAAAAAAAGTGTTGATTTTACAGTATAATACTGGCATCCCAGCTGCCAGTATTATACCATAAAATTAACAATAATAAACAGTAAAATAAGCAATAATACGATGCCGTGCATGCGTACTGTTTATTACTGTTAATTTTACGATATAATACTGGCAGCTGGGATGCCAGTATTGTACTGTAAAATCAACACTTTTTTTTTTGCTGTGTAACAAAATTAAATGAGTAACTTCCGGGCCCAAAAAAAAGTACTTTATTTTGGTAACTTCCAAACAAAAGAACGCGCACGCTTGAAATGTAGTTCCAAACAATGCACCATTCCTCAACAAATCCTTACTGTCTCACTTTCAACGACTCTTCCCCGCATTTATTAAGTTTTATAGTGGCTTTTGGAAGAAATCTTATGCTGGAAATTTTAAAGTTTTCTCAGTTAACATGTTCTGCTTTTTAATATTTTTTTTGTTGAGGAGGAAGAATAAACGACATTTCAATGCATTTAACACAATAATTCATTTATAATTCTAAACTAAGAGTATTTACATTAGTATAATAAATATGTCTTAACCCAATTAATACAGTTGTTTTGAAAAATACATAACTATAAAAAAATCCTTGAAGCATTTTCCGTTTAATTTAAAGTTTTAAATATATATATATAATATTTTTAATGCGAAAACATCTCCCTTTAAATAAAAATCTTCAACTCAAAACATTTAGAAAAACAACTTGGAAGTTCAAAGAAAAAATATATACGGTCTGTTTCGAAAATACGATTTAAAAGAATGAAGAAAAAATTCGTTATGTCAAGTTGAGTATTTTTTTTTCTTTTTTTCTCAGAAACTAAAGAAAAGTGTAAAAAAATCAATAAAAATCGAAACCAAGGGCAATAAAAACCAAATTATTTTGACATCTTAGAAAAGTAAATAAAAAAGGGAAATCATTCGGGAAAAACCCATGGCAGTACTTATAATAAGTCGATATACTAAGAAATATTTTAAAAGAATTGAAAAGTTGTTTCAAGAACTTTTATTACTATTTTTTCGATCTTTTTTCTTTTACACTATTAAAATAAAACGGCAGACCTTACTTCAATCACCTATTTAATATATTCATTTATTTAAAAAAAAGTCTGTTAAAAATGTTTTTAACATTTATTTTTGAGAGATAATGAAACAAAGTATCACCTAATTACATATTTAGTATAATATATCATAAAACAACATTGCTACAATAATTTTAAAGTGTCTAAAAATGCGTTAAAAATATCTCAGACAATTATCGCTACTTTTATCTACATTAATTGACTAAAAAATGCTAATTTAAAAATGACGTATGTGAAATAATTCTAATTATCGTTTTTAAATGCGATTTAGAAATACTTTTATTATCGCATCTGAACGTTAACGTAACCTCTTTAATAAACTTTTCCATAATGGTCACAAACTGCCAATTATTTTTAACAAAAATGAATTAGTCTGATTTTTAACTGAGTATTAACGGAGTAATCCCATTAAAGCTATACAAATTATTTTCTTTTGGAAAATATGTCCCTTTAAATGGCATTTTTAAATACTCGTTCAAACGTTATTCGATCCATTTGGACTAAAGCCAAGCAGTTTAGTGCTGTTGGTCTATTAACCCTGACCGTTTTGCAACTGTGTTGTTAAATGGTAAAACAGCTAAATGTGGCCTTCCTGATTCGAATACTAATTCCGAAATACACTGTGGCACGTGTTTTCTAATCACGAAACGTAAAGGGAAATATGATTATTGACTAAATATTCATACGTATTGTAACTGCTAATGAACTACTACAGGGTGGTATCTAAAATGAACTGAATGCACTTAAAATTTAATACCAAATAAATGGTGGCAGCCATTGAAGTTAATATTGCAAGATATTCATGTGTGAAGTTGAGTATTTCTTTATTATGCATCCTTGTTTCAGTTCCAAGTATCACCGATATATGATTGGTGGGGTGGTTGTGGGCGCTACGATCATATTTTGCACACGAGGGCTAAACAGATCAAGACTTCCGTTTAAAGTAAAATCCGACTCACTACAAACATCCATGCCTGAATCAGTATTCGAAATCGATACCTTTTGTCTAGTGGCCCGTGCTTAGTTTTGCCCGTGCAAATTACAAAAAACTTTGTGATATCTATAATGTTCTCAACTCACTTTATTCATTTATTAAGTATCAATTTTGATCTTTGATTTACTCATAGTAAGACTGAAAAGTTATTATGGCGAGCTGGATCGTTTAACTTGCTTTTAAAACAAGAACTTAGTGTTTAGGTGGAAATGGTGACTGTGCAATGTTAACTATATGTCTCATCGATTACAACAGGAACTACTGTGGTACTCGTGTAATGCATTACAGTATATGGCATTTACAGTGACTTACTGTGATTTCTGAGATCATCAATGTGACTTATTGTGATTTTTGACTTTTCAGTAAATGTTGCATCACGAACTTTTTAATACTGACTTGCATTTGTCTTTAGTTGGTATGGGTACTCTTGGTACTCTGGACTATCTGGGACTTTTGATTTATGGACTGCTTCTTTGAATTTTGTGACTCACCATTGCATCTTTCTTGTGTTTTGTTTTAAGTTAATTTTTGCAACTTTTGTAATATTATAGTTGTGGTAACATTGTTATATATTACTTTTAAATAGTCTGTAGTATGCTTAATTTTAGTGGTTACCTAGGCTAGTGTGACTGTTATAACCTTAACGGTTGTAAAAAGTTGTATATATTTTAGGTGTACTTAGTAATTGTTTTCCTTTGACTTTTGCAGCATTAGTGGTCGAGTTATTTTTTAAATTTTATTAGGTGTATATAGTTAGTAATTATTTTCAACCTCAATAACCCTAGTGGTCGTTAAAACTTGTTTCAGTTATAACTTATTATTTGATTTACGTTGTATTCTTGAGCAGTAGCTCGTCTGGCTTTGTTTATTTATTGCTCGTTGTTTTCCGGGCTGGTTCCTTAGGAGGTGGCTTCGTTGGTGGTTGTGGGGAACTCTCAGCTGGAGCAATTTATACCTTTGCCTAACGGTTGGTGCTCCAGTCTGGTGATCTTGTCTAGTGGCCAGCGCCCTAACCAGGATACAAGAAGGTGGCCCAGCGATATACGGACAAACGGTTTAAAACTGTTTAAAGCGCAAAACATCTTCCGAGGGTTTCAAGAGCTATACAGAATGAAAGTTAAAAGCGAGTGAACTTTTATTCATTTTTATATGTCAGCTTTAGTGTTCTAACTGCGAGGCGTTTATCGGTGATATTCAGAACTAAAACAAGGAAGAGTAGTCAAGGAATTCCCGACTTCCTACAATTAACTTCTGAAAAGAATCTTGAATAACTGTGACCGTTTACTTCTTATTGAATTTTTAAAACTTGTCCATTGTAGAACTCCTTGTACATATGCCCTAATAAGTAAAAAAGGAAAATACGAGTTATTTTTTCTCTAAAGCGGTGTTCTTGAATTTGCTTATGTAAATACTCATACATCTGTATTCAGCTGTATTCAATTGCATAATTGGATTTCTAGCGCGCTGTGTAAAGCAAATGAGAAGTCTAATACACATTCTGTCAAGAACTTTTCCGAAATACGCTATTTTCAGCTTTAAAATTTCATGGCATACGTATAAATTAAGGCAAATTTTGAAATTCAAAATAAAAAAGTCCTCCCCCATATACCCGGACGAAAAAGTATAGCTTCTTTTTTAGACTGACAAACTGGGTCCACGTTAACATTTTCCTTTTATGTATAATATTCTTTTATCCAAGGCTTATCAAATTAATTTGGCTATCAAATAAAACTGAAAATTGTAGATTTAAAGTTTTTATATAACTTAAAATGTCTACAAGTTTTAAATAATAACAGACTGAAAACTACGATAGCTAAATTGTAGGGTTTCCTTAACATCTCCCGATAGTGAGTTGGATATATTTTTACGATAGTCTTGCAGTGACTTAAAATATATTTTTTTTTCGAGTTTCATCTTTGGTAAACTGAGAATTAAGTTCTTTAATTATTTTTACTTTCCTTTCAGCTGTAGTCAACACTTATCTTACTGATTTTGCTCTTTCTTATCCATTTAAGTTCTTTCTTCATTTTGCTAGGGTATGGGATCCAGTTCCAAAAGATCCTTCAGAATTTAGATCCTTTTAAATAATTTCGTCCATTTACTAGTAATTCTTTGCAGAAGATCTTTTATTTCTAGACCATCTATTTTTTTATTTCAAGTTAGTTTCTAAAATTATCGGATTCATTTGCTTTTTTATCAAGTCGCATCTTTTCTACCTCGGAGAATCATCCTTTTGTCAAGTGTTGCTGGAGCTACACTTTCGAATCCTAAATGCCATAAAAAGTTAATAAATTTTGCAATTGCTATTTCTGCTACTGATTTGTAATCATTTTTGTAATCAACCAATTTTTCTAAGAAATTAATGACATTCATAGAAGCCTGGACTGCATTTGTAAACGAAAACCTTGCTTTCGTTTAATATATTGTTATGAATTAACAAATACATTTTACATCTTTTTCTTTACCTTGATTTAATTTAAATTGCTCATAAAATGAATCATTTTCTGGCTATATATTCCTTTTGCTGTCCATTTGGCTAAATGATAGACTTCATATTGACGGAAACATACTTTCCAAGGTTGCGTGTCCACAAGAAATATGATAATCAATTCTAAGAATTCTTATAGCCTTTTTTCCGCTTCAAATACAATAAAAGCTTATGTATATCATAATTTAATCTAAGATCACACGTCCTATCCTAATATAGACAATATCAGATATTTCCTCATAAACATGTTTTTCAAAAAAGGAACAGTGTGATGATAGTTTAATTCTCATAAATTCTTCAATAACAAACTTGTCGATATTTTTATCTTCTACGGTAGATACCAACTCTAATTTCACCACTCAGAGCTCTCTAAAAATAGTTGTTCTCAGTTCTTGGACTTTACAACTTTTTAAAACACTTAGAAGAGATTACTCGCCAAATGTTCCACGTGTTGCTTATATTTACTCATTTAATTCAGTCTTCAAAATAACCATACTTGCAACCCGAATAAGCTGCTTGAAATAAGCGAGAGACGATAGCATATGTTTTAGATCATATGATAGCATGTGTGATTGAAACTTAAGATTTTCTCTGGCATCTGCACACCAACCATTCAAACGATCTATATTGCTGGCCATTTTATCGAATATTATAGCTGGAACAGCATTCAGTAAAGACCAATTACCTGAGATGTCATAAATAATTTCAATTCTAGTACCTGAAAGACGTTCAGGAATTCCAAAATTCAGAGCTGTAGCTTCAGCTATAACAGTCTGTCTAACAGGTTGAAGACATCTGGATTAATTTCGCTCCAGAGATTAGTTCTATTGGAGGAGGACGCTCCGCTTTTGGATGGCTGCCAAGAAGTGATAAGATTTTGAGACGGAATACACGTCGTTACAAATTTTGGAATTTGAATTTAAATTAGGAATATTCTTCAACATTCTTAAGTAGAGTTTTCATTGCTAATAAATTAACCTTATCAAAATTTTAATGCGCGTGTAAGTTTGTCCCTTTATTGAAATTGCTATGTAACTATATATTATATAGTGCTTTAATTTATGCTACGCGTACGTTTTTAATATAAATACAGCTGTACTATAAGCAATAAATAAAAATACAAATAACCTTGAGGGAGTAAATGGAAAATTCTCAACAAAATTTTAGGGACTTGATTTTTGATTTACTAATGACAAAACAAAATCGGTTTTTGTATAAGTTACTTAAATCCCCTTTTCAATCATTTTTTCTTTATTTTTTCGCTATTTTATATTAGAGTTTTTGTTATACTCCAATGCATTGTCTGTATACACTTCAATCAAATTGATTAATAGTTTGAGCTGACTTCCGGCCTGTTTTTTTTTATCCATTCTTAATTACTAGAGATAATATCCTCATAAAAGTTACAAGTAGAGGTATATTACCTTATTAAGATATTTTAATGGTATTATAATTCATCTATAAACGAATGATACTTTTATGAAAATATTTCATATAAACTTTTATTTTAGAAAACTTTTTTTTTCTTTTTTTTTTTTTTTTACTTTTGTATCTTTCTCGAACTCAGAGTAATTATTTAGCTTCATCATAAAATTATTTTCGCAAAAACATAGATTATTTTACTTTATTAGATAAAAGTAACACCTTTGAAAGCAAAAAAATCTTTTAAAGATAACCTTTCACGGTTCACTTTTCCATCTTTCAATTATGCATCGCCATATTTCGTTTCACCGTAGCAGATCTTTAATCAAATGTCACCATCCCATCCGTCTAACAGGCTGAAGAGATCTGGATTAATTTCTCCCCCGAGATTAGCTCATTTGGAGGAGGAGGACACTTCTCAATTTGAATGGCTGCCGAGAAGTGATAAGATTTCGAATCGGATTGCACGTCGTCACTACAAACTTCGGAATGTGAATTCAAATTAGGAATTTATTTTTCAAAATTCTTAAGCAAGGATTTCATCGGTGATAAATGAAACTTCCAAGTTAATAATTCACACATACATATGCAAATTTGTTTATTTAAATATTTATGAAATTACCTGTGATGTATATTTTTTTACAAATATTTTTTAAAAGCGAAATAAAGTTATAATAGAATTACTATAAACCATTAGTACATAAAACAATACATAAATCAAAATCTGAAGTAGTATAAATAAACTGATATTGAGTAAAATTATAGAACGAGAAAAATTGTTTAACTTCTCTTTCTTCATTTCTAATACCTAATTCTATATCAAAATAAGTAAACCCCAATGATGTAATACCAATTCTAATATCAGACAGTTAAATTCAGTATTAATATAGTTATGATAAAAGTAAACAATGTTTTCTCTTTTAAATAATGCAGCAACGTTTTGTCGCCGAATTGCAGATTTTTTTTTTCCAAGTTATGTATTTTATTTATTTTATATGCCCAATCGTCACACAAAAGGGCAAGTATTCCGATTATAGAAAGAGGACAAAGAAAAATACAAAAATATTATAAATCGAAAACATTAATAATCTGCTTCATTTGCAGATTTCACTGACGCCACAGAGTGATCAAAATATATCTTCTAATCAAAAATTAAAAAGTGTTTATTAATATTAGCAAAGACAATTAGCAATGGGAAAATAAAATTTGTGAATAGCGGAATTTATTTATTAATTAATTTATTTAAAATGTATAATTTAAACCATATTTATATAACTAAAACGCAGTGGCTAGATAATCTAAGTATATCGATTGCTCGTAAAAAATTGTAATTATTCCTTTTACAATTTTACTAAATTCATTGCTATTATTATTTAGTTTCATCCAAAGTGACATTCTCAGAAATAAAAATTTTTACACTTTAATATAAGCGTAAGCTAATACGCAAAAGTTGATGCGCAAATCTTTTTAATATAAAATTTCACGGCTTAATTTTCCCCGTTTTATTTGCAAATACACATCGTTATATTCCGTATCGTTGTTGCAAATCTTTAATCAAATTTTACTATCGCATCCATGTTAACAAGCTGAAGAGATCTGGATTAATTTCGCTCCCGAGATTGGTTTATTTGGAGGAGGATGCTCCGCTTTTGGATGCCTGCCAAGAAGTGATAAGATTTGAAGACAGAATAAACGTCATTACAAATTTCGGAATTTGAATTTAAATTAGGGATATTCTTCAACATTCTTAATCTGGGTTTTCGTGAATAATAATTTCAATACACGTAAGACGTAAGCTTGCCTGTTTGTGAGGATTTTTATGAAACTATACATCATATTATTATGCTCTTGAAATTATTTTTTGAGCCTAATGCCAAATTTCGCAGAACTTCTTTAAATATGTAGAATACTAAGAACAGTGGCGTAGCCAAAAATTCTGTTGATCATATTCAGGACTACACAAAGGAATTCGTATGTATTACTGACTATGGGAGTGATTTGCTTAAGGGTAGTTTTAACTGCGTTACGCAGTTTCCTGCTGAACTATATTTAGTATACTAATAGAAGTTTCTGCAATATAAATAAATTCATATACAGGGCTAACCAAAGAACAAGATACATTGCTGCTGTTTATAGGTGGTAATTGCTGGAAGGGCATTTTAAGTTGTGTTATGCCTTTTTTACGTAAATTCAATTTTAATACTTGGCGTGTACAAAAGTCTTTAGGTAATATACAGGTCTGTACAAAATAATTCGAGTGCATTTCCATCTATTGACGAGAATTGTTAAAACTGAGTTTTCTAGCTGAACAAAATTTTAGCATGTTATGTAGTATACATGCAAATTTCTAGATCATATACAGGGCTACCCAAAGAACAAGATACATTGCTGTTTATAGGTGGTAATTGCTGGAAGTGCATTTTAAGTTGTGTTATGGCTTTTTTACGTAAATTCATTTTTAGCTTAATATTTTGCGTGTACAAAAATCCTTAGGTAATATACAGGTCTGTACAAAAGAATTCGAGTGCATTTCCATCTGCTGGCGAGAATTGCTAAAACTGAATTTTCTTACTGAATAAAATATTACCATGTTATGTGGTAGACATGCCAATTTCTAGATCATATACAGGGCTGCACAAAATAATTAGATTACTTTTTTGACTAAGGAAGGTAATTGCTAAAACTGCATTTTTAAATGTGTTATATGTTTTCTAAAATGTTTACTTACATATCGTCTTTCATCTTATTTAACGGTGAAGTTTCGTTACAGTTTTCTAGATGTGTTGGAAAGAGTTTCATAATCTATGCTTGACGTATTCTTGTTAGCATGTGTCATGAAATGACACACAAAATAGAAGTAGATCATCGGGGAAAATCAATACAAAACACAAAATATTTCATGTCGAAAAAAGTTCGACTATCATTTAATAATAATAGAAATGTCAAATGATAACATCCTTTTCCCACATAAAAATGTAGTTTCTAATAATAATAATAGCGTACTAATAGTCCAGCTTTTTTTTTACACGAGATTTCCTTTTCATTTTATTCACTAGAATGTGGTTGAATGAAGAAAAATCACGTATTTGAAAACGAGAAAGGCCAATTAAATCGCATTTACGAGTGGTTCATAAATAAATGATCATACAGCTCATTTCAAATATTTGGGTAGATACATCATTCCTGTGTTTCAAAAATGTTTGAATTCAAGTAAGAATTTTGATGCAACACATTTAAACTATATTTTCTGTAAAGGGGTTGGGAATTTCTTATGTAACATCACAATACAAAATTTTAAATTATAAAAATGCATTAGTTCTGCTTTCAGGAAAAAATACCAATTAAATAAAAATAAAAATATGATTTTTTTATTATTATTATTCAATCACTATTTTAGATGATACATATCTGACTAAAGCAAATCAATATGAGTTCTATATTGTCTAAAATTAGCTAAATATAAATGTAACATCAATGTAGCATCGCGATAGTTCATAAAGCGTCAACATTATGCTCCGTCAATTACATATCTCCAAATTTCAAGTTAGCCACTGGTAACAATACATGCCGAGGAAAGTAATCGAAAAGTATCAAAAATTTCCCCAATGTTCCGTACAGCACAATAAATTCAGCCGTTATTCTGATAAGATGTTGAATTGAGAGATGTGAAGTCCTTGCTGACATTTCTATACCTAAAAAACCTCCGATATTTTCAAGGTCTTTTGAACCACTTTGGATTTCATAAAAACATGCCTTACGCCTTCTTATAGGTATACGAATATGCTACAACTCAATGTTATTTACGTTCTTAATAATCTACTATATATGCAGAAAACTGTTTCTATAAAAGCCGAAGCATTAAATCTTTCTAAAATGCCTCGAAAATTATACTCAGAAATGATTTTAATAAGTGAGTATCACTGCTTTGACTCCTAATGTCGAGTTCTCTAAGACGGAAAAACCCTTGATAATGAGTATGTTTAAAATTTGCTTTGGCTTTGCATCAAGAACATTTCCTAGGGGTAATTTACTCTTTCTCAGCCAGTTAAAATCTTCTCTGAAACTTTCCAGACGCCAGGCGCGCGAGCTTATAACGAGATCTCTTCATAAGAGGTGTACCATACGTGAAAATAACCACGCCTGAGTCAAATGAGATTTCGTGTTAGAAAGTACTACATTAACGGAGCTTGTTTAGCATATATCATAAGGTCACTTATGATTACATATTAAAATTTGTTGAAAAAATAAATGAATAAATAATAATAATGATGATAATAATAATAATAAGCTGTCTTACTAACACGTTAGAAAGGCCAAAATTAATAAATATATCAAATTTCTCTCATAAGGTGTAATATTTTATAACTGTAATTATTTATTTATACATACACATACAGATTTTTTTTTTTTTTTTTTTTTTTTTTTTGTAAATAAAGCATTCTTTAGGTAATACAAATCACACAAGCAATGTTTTATTTCTTCTCAACTATGATAAAAAAGGATAAATTTCATTAATTATTCGTTCATAAAATAGTCATGAAAATTAATAAAAAGAACACCAGTATCATTAAAGCATTAAATGAATGTATTTTGTTTCACTTGTTGAAACAAACTTATTTTCACTTGTTGAAATTTATTCTTTTGCAGAAAAGTTGTAGTTTCATTATCCCAAAAATGATCAAGTATTTTCTTTCAATATTAAAAATTGTACAATTATTTGGATTAATTAAACTTAATTTGTTAATTTAAAATTAACTTGATAAAATTTAACACGATGTTGGCGCGATGTTGATCTTTTAAGCAGGAAACCCCGCTTATAGGCGCTATGTTTGGATGTTGCATTATTTAACAAAAAAGGTTTTTCTGTTTTAGTAATTTTCTTTCTGTATTAAAAAAAAAGTAACCGCCTCCACCGCCGCTATCAATGACTTTTATGTGTCTTGAGGTCTTTCTGGGCTAATATTCAGAAAACTACAGCATATAAAAATATTAAAAAGTGTAGTCTTATAGAGAAAGGTTCGATAAACACGCTGAAGCTGACATTTTTTAAATAGAAGAATTATTTTAAGAGATATTTAATATTAAAGTCGGTCAAAATACTTCTGCTAAAAAAGTTTTATAGGAACAAAATCTATACATAGGAATTTGGCCATCTTTTGAAAGAATATAGTTGACTAGCTTGCGCTTTGCACTGTGCAGATTGCAATTACTTTTTCATTTGACTAATTTTTTGAGGGTTTTTTAAATTTCTTATTCAAATTTTCCTTAGTTTAATGGAGATTTATTTCATATTTCAAAAAGTTCATTATTTAAATTGTTGCCAATTTGTAAAATAGCGCACATAATAAATTTTGGCGACATTTAGACGTCAAATGTCGTCTAAAATTTGCCACAGGGTTTTTATGTGCTCTGGATGACAATTTCCATCTTGTGCTGTGGTTGCAGCCTATCCGACATATTTAAGAGTGAGAGATGCCAGTTTGGGATATTGTTCCTTGTAGCTCAGTGGTAGAGCCTCAGAGCGCTATTCTGGGGTCCCAGGTTCGATTCCCGGCTTGGGACATTTTTTCACTCTGTCGGCTTAACACTCAGTTTAGCAATGGAAAGTCCACTTGTTTGTTACTCATTAGTTTTGGGCGAATTTCACTCATGAAAAAAATTAATTGGAATTTACTTGTAAATAATGATATGTCCTTTCAATTAAAAACTATATTTTCCCATTTAATAATAGGAAGAAAACTTTGGTGAAAATTACGTCATATTGGAAACGATACATTTAAAACGTCTTACTGAAAACAATTTTCTTATACCATCGTTATAAAATCGCAGTGGCATTGTTTACATAGCCATTTTACACTAGTTGATTTCAAATGTTTAACTGATCTTATTTAATCAATCGCGAAAAAAACTGTTAGGTGTTTCGACAACAGTTGATTCGTCCTTAAAATCCTTCATTGAAAAAAAATTAATGTAAATCCAATTACAGGAGATCGCCACTGCTCGTTTAATTATAATTCAATCTTCCGTAATCGTTTTAGAGTCTATCAAATTAGCCTGTTTTTAGAGTTTGCGGTGTCAGAACGGGGTTTGGGAAGCATAGCTCATAGGGGGCAGAGCCTCTAGTATAACAAATAAATGTTAATAATAATGGTATTGATGCTAATCGAAGTACTTCCATACATAGATCAGTACTCGCGTAAATACGGATACTTGTGTATTTTTAATAATGCAACACATAAAATGCAAAAAGTACCGCCTGTGGGTGGCGTTACACTTATCCAAAAGTCGTAAGTCTGCGTCAACAGTCAGTAATGTGTTAAGATAAATGAATGCTGTTAATATCCACATGCATAACGCACTTGAGGCTTTTATCTCTTCTTCATAATTAAAAGATTTATAGGGTATCTTAAACATTAATCTTTCAGAAAACTTTCAAATAATTTTTCGAACACTTCCAACACACTTCGACTTTAAAATATTTTTTACGATGAGCGTTCAAATAAAATCCCACGGATTTTGCTGTTAATGTGTCCGCCTTCAAGGCGATAAAATCGCGAATAATCAACATCTCTCGAGTCGACTTAGGCTAGCTTTTAATCAAACTAACATTTTCTTGGAGGTAATTTACTTTCGGTTGAAAAATCCATTTCTAAAACCTTTCGGGCGCCCAAGAATTTAAGCGAGACAAAGACATTTGACTCGCAACCATTTTGAGTTGGCAGGATTTGAATTAACAACATATATTTAGGACCGAAAAGCTCGATTTTTATTCCATATAAATCTCGGGAAAAGAATTTGAAAAGAAACTATTTTGGATGGTAATTCTGTGCAGTATTCCATGCATATTTATTAGGGAATGAATGTTTTAATGTTTTTGTATAAAAAAAATACCCTATTTTCTAAAGGGAATATTTTTGGCGACACCAAAAAATGGCATTAGATTTATGTTAACTGAAAGTTCTTTGTTTCTTTATTTTTTAGGGACAGATTAGCTATTATTTTCATTTGTTGAAATAGCGTTATTGTTAAAAAAAAGTATGTATAGGCAACTCCAATTATGCAAAGTTCTTCCAGTTAAATAGATATATTTTAGTTCAATGATTAAAAAAAAATAGAAACTAATTAACAAGGAATGAATTAAAATTTTGAATAAAAGTTGTTTTGCATTGCAGTTATATCCTGCGTTTCTTCTAATTATGTCACAATAATTATTTTAACACATACTTTAAAAGATGTATTTTATATGCCACTTTCTATGACAAAATAATATATACAGAGAGGCTACCGTTGATGATTCAAATAGCGACGGATAATTCGATTACGGAAATAAAGCAAAGGCGAATTACAAAGCGATTGACAATGGATAACATTAAAAATCTTCCTTATATGCATATAAGAGTGAAGGCACTATATGTCTTTTAAAACAGAAATTAAAAGGGCTTATTAACTTTTTATTACTTTGGTGGATAAATAAAAGTTGATAATAAGTCAATTATTTTATTTTTAGTTTAATTATTTACTTTTAATTTACTTTTAATTTAATTTGTGCTTATATATAAATACAAAATACAATATTCAGGTAAATTAAGTTTGAAAATTACCACAGGCTTCCATCACTTCGGACAAAAAAAAAATTGTTGATTTTACTGCATAATACTGACATTCCAGCTGCCAGTATTATACCGTAAAATCAATTTTTTTTTTCAGTGTAAGTCTTCTTATGCCTTATTCTTTTTGAACACATTACTGCTTTTTCGAACACTTTTACGATGTTTGTTTAAATAAAATACCACTGGTTTAGCTTTTAATGTTTCAACTCTTCAAAACGATAAAAATCGTGAATAATCAACATCCCTGGCGTCTGCTTATGATGGCTTTTAGATAAACTAACATTTTCTTGAAGATAATTTACTTTAGGTTGAAAATCCATTTTTAAAACCTTTTGAGCTCCCACAAACTTAACGAGGCAAAGACGGCTGTTTTGAGTTTAGAGTATTTGAATTAATAGCATTTATTTAGAATCTCTAAAGCTCGTCTTCGTTCCAGATTAAACCCTGAAAAATAATTTTAAAAGAAGAAATTTTAAAATAAAATTTTGTAAAATATTCCATACATTTTGTCAGAAAATGAAATTATTAATTTTTCGGATAAAAAGAAGAAAAAAAAAAAAAAAAAAAAAAAAGTTTTTTTTTTTTTTTTTCGCACTGTAAACAAAGATAGATTCATCTTAAGAGCCTACGCTAGTCACGCGAAGAAACACTCAAGCTAATGTTAAGTCTATGGGAAGGTTCTTGGCATATTTCTCGCTCGCATTTTAATATTTTTAATATTTTTTTCTTTTTTTTTTGTAGGATAGTTGAGGTCGATCTCTGAAGTTGTTAGATTTTACTTTTTTGATTTTGGTGTTACAGTTTTTTTATAAGCGGACATTTTCAATTTTGGAACCGGTTGAAACCGGTTCTGAAAGTGAAAGTACCCTTATATAAAAAAAACAAAAAAAAAACTGGAAACAAAATCGATAAAGTAAAAACTAACAACGTTAGAGATCGACCTCAACTATCCTACGCAAAAAAAAAAAAAAAAAAAAAAAAAATCATTTAAAAATATTAAAATGCGAGCGAGAAATGGTGCCAAAAACCTTCCCATACACTGTAAAAAATGACCAATGTTTCTTATTTTATGAAAATATGCTATAACCACGAACGAAAATATAATATAATCTTCTGAGTTATCCGAAATTTCAAATAGCATGTTACATTGTATATTGACTCCCCAGAAACGAATACATTTTCACAATTTAAAGAATAGTTTATAAAAAACAAATTATTTTTAGCTGCCCGAATTTTTCAGAAACATTTCCGAAGGGATTTTATAGTGTATTAATTAGTGTCCTCAGCCTGGAATACCTGTTTTTAGAGTGCTATAAATTCTGAAGTAAACATTTTCATGCTCAAACAAAATGTTTAACTGACAAACATGCAAAATAAACAGTGTTAACAATTACATTAAAATTAAGATTATTTCATTACTCTTTCATGTATAATTAACTTATGCAACTGAAAACGTGTACTTGAGAATGGATAACATTCGAAAAACAGGTATTCCAGGCTGAGGACACTAATTAATACATTATAAAAACCCTTCGGAAACGTTTCTGAAAAATTCGGGCAGCTAAAAATAATTTGTTTTTATAAATTATTCTTTAAATTTTGAAAATGTATTCGTTTCTGGGGATTCAAAAGACAATGTAACATGCTATTTGAAATTTCGGATAACTCAGAAGATTATATTATATTTTCGTTCGTGGTTATAGCATATTTTCATAAAATAAGAAACATTGGTCATTTTTTACATAGACTTAACATTAGCTTGCGCGTTTTTGCCACATGACTGATGTAGTCTCTTAATCTAGGAAACTACCACGAACGAAAATATTCAATAACTTGTCCCGAGTTACTAACGATTCCAAAAAAAGCGTTCTTTATCTTTAGAAGCCTCAGAAACCAATATATTTTCGAGTTTTAATGAAGCATTTGTAAAAATAAAGTTGCTTTTGCTTAGTAATGAGTAAGTAGACAAGCGTTTCCAGTAAGAAAATTAATTTCTTTGATTTGAATTCTGCTAAAATGTTTCCGAGTAGATTCATAGTACAAATATCAGTTTTCTCAACCTGCATCATAGGTCTTCCGGATGTTATCCATTCTGAAGCAGCATTTGCATGTTCAACAAACATGATACAGAAAAACATGATATTTAACATGTAAAACATACAAAACATGTAACAAACATGTAACAAACATGATAAATCAATAAAAACATTAAAATCAATAAAATCAATAAAATAAACTAAAAATCAATCCAATAAATTAACAATAAAATCATTAAAAACATGATAAATCAATATTATTAACATTAATATTCAAATTTATATTATTTTGTTAGTTACTCTCGCATGTATAAATTCAATTTCGCAGCTGAAATTATAAAATTGAGAATCGATACCGTCCTAAAAACCGATATTCCAGCTTGAGAAAACTGATTAATACACTATAAACAGTACTCGGAAAGTTTTCCGAAAATCAGTGGTAGCAAAAGAAATTTTGTTTTTATAAAATATTCTTTATGTCTTGAAAATATATTGGTTTTTGGGGTTTTTAATGACAAAGAACCCTTTTTCGGAACCATGGGTAAATTGGGAGAGGTTTTTCTATATTTTTGTTCATGGTTATATTATATTTTCGTAGATTAAGAAATATATGTATATATATATATATATATATCATCAACAACCATTTTCAATGCACTGCTGGATGTAGGTCTCCCCCAGATATTTCCATTGTTTCCTGTCTAGTTCTTTAGTCATCCAATTAACACCGGCCACTTTTCTGATTTCGTGACTCCATCTTATTTGAGGTCGTCTTTTTGGTCGTTTTACATCTCCGGGTTACCACTGTATATATATATATATATACATGTGTGTGTGTGTGTGTGTGTGTGTGTGTGTGTGTGTGTGTGTGTGTGTGTGTGTGTGTGTGTTAGTTTATTACGAAGATGATTCAATATTTCACGAGAAAATGGCAGTTGGTTGCAGATGAAGAATTATTGCAGTCGTTATCAAGAATCATCATGGCGAGGAGGTTAGGCAATGATGAAACACCATAAGAATTTCTCCAATAATGTGCAGCCAATTTCCAGATAAATTGTTTATTAACGAACAGGAGCGATGCCAATAACAGTTCCCACAGTATCAATGTGTAATCATATATAGCCCTCAGGCTTGACGTTAACTCACTACATTATTGAATGATCTTAATGTGCTGTTACAAATTCTACGTCACCGAACACCAGATAACGCTTTGGTTAGCACTTCCAAACACGACAAAAATTTGCTCTCCAAATGCTTTCCGGCGAGTTTTGTTAAACTCCGAGTAAAGTTACAGAAGCTACGTAACGTATGCACGAACCAATGAGTGAGAGACAAAATTAAGCTAAGCGAATGGAGGTGCGATGGAGAAGATTTAACAAGAAATAATCCCGATCCCAGCTGCTCATTGATTTTGAAGTGAAAAATAGACAGCGCGCGAAGCGAAGCATGGAATAAAAAATAAAAACTGGCTTTTAAAAACATTCGAAATGACAACAAGCGTCTCTCAGAATATTATAAATTTAGGAGTTGATAAAAGTTACGAATGAACTTACAGTTTTAGATTAAGATTTGGAATAAGATAATTATTAATATACGTGCTATTACTTTTAAAAGTACATTAAAACAGAATAAATATTATTAAGAATTAAGGAAATAATGATTATGTCAGAATTTAGAATAATTTAAAGGAATATTGCGAAATAAAAATTTTATATAACATATATATATGTATAGTCATGTATATATATATAGAGAGATAGATAGATAGATATTACAGCGTAGTGTTTTCATTTTAAACCTTGCCTCAATCTTTTAGAAGATCTTAGAATAATTTTGAAATGCTTTTTCAAATATTGTTTAAACAAAATTTCACTGGTTTTGCTCTTACTGTATCCGTCCTCCAATACGATAAAACGCAAATAATCAACATTCCTCGCATCCTCTTGCAATATCTCTTAAGTAAGCTAACATTTTCTTGAAGGTAATTTACTTTCGGTTGAAAATCCATTTCTAATCCTTTTTGAGCGCCTGTGAACATAAATGAGCTTTCGCCGCCCAACGAGACAAAGATATCAGACAGACGGCCACTTTGAGTTTGGAGGATCTGAATTAACAGCATTTATTTTAGATCTGTAAAAACTGACTTTAATTCTTTTATTTAGAAAGAAGAAATTTCAGATTGAAATTCTTTACGGGATTACTTGTATTTACCAGGAAATGAAAGTATTAATCTTTCTCTCGGATCTAATAATCTTCTTTTCGAAAGACGAATATTTTTAAATAATTTTGTTTCAACAACAAATATTTTTCTCATGTTTTGATTTTTAAATAATATAATTAAGTAAAATGCATTAACATTAAATTTCAACTATTTTGATTACAAATATTTTGCCACACTGATTTTGTAAATAGTAGGGAATATGACAGATATTAATACGTATCAACTACTATATAATACTAAGATATTAATTTTAAAGTATATGTAGTTATTATATCTCAAATAATTACTAGAATTTCCTGAATTAAAGTTGTTAGTGGAAGCGTAATCCAAATTTGTCTTTTACAATGTTCTAATTTCCAAAATCCATCAGCATATTTTTTATTAAAATACTCTTGTCGAAAAGTGGATAGTAGTGTATTTTACCATAAAAGTATAATACATATATATGTATTGTAATATACGAGGGTCGATCCAGAAATAAGGTTCCCATCAAATTTATAAATAGACAACATTGTTTATTCACATAGAAATTTACATCGTTGGAAAGAAGAAAGTTTGCTCTATTTCTCTACATAATCGCCATCTTTTTCTACGCATTTTTGTAGAAGGTGCTTTAATTTCTGTATCCCAATGTCGTAGAACTCCGGCGCCAACACGTTGAGGAAGCGTTTCGCCTCTTCTTTGACTTCATCGTTGCTCCGGAAGCGTTGGCCACCCAAATGTTCCTTTAACTTGGGGAACAAGAGATAATCACTAGGTGCGAGGTCCGGACAGTAAGGTGGGTGGAGAATGACAGTCCACCCAAATTGTGTCAAAAGTTCCTGGGTTTGAAGGGAGACGTGAGGTCGTGCGTTGTCGTGGAGCAACTTTACCTCTGTCAACTGACGATGAATATCCATGGGTAGAGTCCCTTTGGCGTGCAAAAAGCGAATTACGGAACGAATCTCGCACTTGGCGGGATCAACAATGGGAACCTCCATCTCGGACGGCTGCTGAGCTTAGAATGAGAGGCGCGGCGAAGCACGGCCGACGGAATACGCGATTGCGGGAACAGGAGCGCACAGCGCTGTTGCCGTATTTCGCATCGCACTGTCCCGTGCGGCTGGAGTTCTTTGGGAACCTTATTTCTGGATCAACCCTCGTATATATGAATTTATTTCCATTTCATAGTAAAGGATGTTGAATAACCACTGACAAATGACTTATGGCAAGCGATTTATTGGTAGAATCACATATTTTTGCAGTCGAAGAGAACAAAATGGAAGGCGATGTTTTATGAAATCAATGGAAATTTTATCATCAAAATAAAATGAAGCTGCATTTTCATCAACAATGAATTTAAAATAATAAATACTAGTTAAATACTACGAGTTAAATACTAGAAATTTGCTCAAGGATATGTGGACGTACCGAAGAAAAAGCTAATGGTATGTTACTTAGGAGGGAGGTAGGGGAAGAGAGATTAGTGGGTTGCTTATTGATTGGTTGAAAAGGATTAGCGAGGCGGGCAAATTCCTGACGTAAAGTCGGTATTCTTTATCAGAAGCGTAAAAATAAAAAGGTGAAAAATTAGACGCGGGAATTACGTGCAATGAATGATGGGATATCGAAGAGTAATTTTAATAAAAATAAAAATGGTGTTAAGAAACATTCCAAAAAAAATAAAAATTCAATGTCTCAAATGAAGGGATAAATCAGTGGTATTTTAAAAAGAAGTGTCGATTTTAACAAATTGAGATTTTTAGAATAACAATTACAAATATATCGATTAAAGGTATGGGATTAAAATATAAATTATATTTAAGATATTATTAAAAGACATGGAAAAATATAGATATTGTAAGAATTTGGAATTAATTAATTAAGGTAAAATGGCAAATTTTTTTATTATTATTATATATATATCTATGTATGTATGTATGTATAAATGTGTGTGTGTGTATATGTATATATATATATATATATATATATATGAGTGTGTGTTTATATATATATATATATTGCTTTACGATAAGTTGAGTTTTATAGATCATACTGATATGTAAACTGAATATCTATATAACTCTTTAATCATGATGCATGATATGTATGTAATATACATGGATACCACATGTATCTTCATGAGTATCAGATGCTCTGTCATGCCATTTTATACTACGTCCCATAATCTGCCTAAAACCTATTCGCTTAAAAATCAAATTTTCACAGTCCATCAAATTTTAAACGACGTATAATATACAGGGTGATCAAAATGTCAGGACGAACTTTAAAAATGAATAATTCGAAAACGAATCAAGATACAAAGATACGGTTTGCACCAAACGGATGGAAATGAAACCGGGTTTTGTGTGGCAACGAAAAAAAATAGTTCTATTGGTGACCAACAGATGGCGCTATAGTGTTTTATTGCACCAAAAGATGATTTACAAATGAAAAAATGTTGACAACTTACAAGTAAGCTTAATTACAGTTAATTAGTACTACAGTAAATGTTCAATGTGCTGTCCATCATTCAGAAGTACAGCTGTGAGACGAGGCACCACGCCGTTCACAGCATTTAGTAGCATTTCTTGCGTTATAGCAGACACATTTTGGCGGATGGCATCTTTCAGTGCTGATAGTGATACCGTTTGGTCGCGGTACACTTTTGATTTCAAGAATCCCCACAGCCAAAAGTCACAGGGTGTCAGGTCAGGAGATCTTGGAGGCCATGCGTGATTAAAGTAGCGACTGATAATGCGATTCTCCCCAAATGTTGAGCGTAGCAGGCGTTTCGCAGGCAGAGCAATATGAGGTGGTGCTCCATCTTGCATAAATGTGACTGTTTGGAGTGCCTGTCGCGCTTGCAGTTCAGGAAGAATGCTGTTCTGTAAAAGTGCTGCATATCGCAGACCAGTGACAGAAACTGTTTTGAAACCCGTCTGTGTGATTTCCTCGAAAAAAAAAGGACCAATTATGAAATCAGCAGTGAAGCCACACCAGACTGTCACTTTAGGCTGTTGCAAGGTTACCTCAACAAATGCATGTGGATTTTCTGTGGTCCACACTCGACAGTTGTGGGTGTTAACAGAGCCAGAGAGTGTGAAATGCGCTTCATCTGTCCAAAGCACAGTGTGAAGCCAGTTGTGCTGCTCTTCCATCTTATTGAATACCAAATTCACAAAATCTCGGCGAGAGTCGAAGTCAGGAGATTTCAGTTCTTGGTTATGTTGAAACTTGTAGGGATACCGTTGCAAAGTTATTCTCAGTGATCTCCATACACTTCCGTACGACACTCCTGTCTGCCTCGAAACTTCTCGAGCACTGCACTCCCCATGTTCAGAAACCGCCGACATGGATTGCACCTTCTACTCCACTGTCGTGGCAACAGCAGCGGCTGTTGAGGGACATCCACTTCTTTGACGTGGCGCCAAAGAACCTGTAGCTTCAAATTTCTTCATCATTTTGTTCGTTATTGGTCCAACGTTAAACAACCAAAGACGTTATTGGTCCTTTGCTATCTCGCATACCTTTCATGTAGCGATATGCTCGCAATGCCGCAATGGCACTTTCCGAATTCTTATGATACAGTTTAACTAAGAGGCCTTTCTCAACTATGGACAGCATTTCGATGCATACAAGCTTCGACTACCATTACCTGCTGCAGTTGCTCCTTTTCTATCGTTTGTTGCTTTGCATAGTCGTACATCAAAAATCCGACAGCTCCATCTGTCGGTCGCCAACAGAACTATTTTTTATTTCGTTGCCACCCGAAACCCGCTTTATTTTCGATCCGTTTGGTGCAAACCGTATCTTTGTATCTTGATTCGTTTTCGAATTATTCAATTTTAAAGTTCGTCCTGACTGTTGGATCACCCGGTATTATCTAGTAGTAGAATATGTAATGAAGTATGTAAGTATTTTAGAGAGGAGTTCGAGCTCTTTTTTTGGAGGCCAAGCCTGACGATTCGAAATCCCAGCCCATAAGGTGTTGTGTCATCAGAACCCGAGCCTGACCGAACCCGATACCAAAAGTACGCAGCATAGAATTGTTAATAACATTTAAAAATTATTTCAAGATTAATTTTCTGATTTAAAAATATCTTCTTAAATAGAAATAAATATTAATCTTAAATAAACTCCCATGAGAACGTTTCCTGATTTTCATGTTCCTGAAAATTAGTTTAAAATATAGCCAATTTGTTATTTATACCCCACCACTGGCAGAAATCTACAAAAGTCACAATTCTTATTTTTTAAAGCATCATTGTACAACTTATTGCAGAAACACAGGAATTATATTTTATATGTTAAAGCAACAAGCAAAAGTCTTTATTATTCGGCCTTACTACGCATGCCTTAACTTTTTTGAACGGTGAATACAGAAGGAAATAGAATTAAGAAGAAACAAGAGCGCTGGGGAAAGAATAAATTGCATATTGACCTGCACTGCTCGCAACCCTACCTCTAGGAGATACTCTTTCTAAATTCTTCTTAATTCTATGCTTATTTCCCCGTCCCGGAGAGAGCATCCATTCTTCCACCTGCTTTGTTTGAGAAAGGGGTGAACAAAAGGGAATTGGGGTTGCAAGGGGAAGACAGAGATTGAAAATGGAGGGAGGCGCTTTCACCCTTTTTTGAAGGCAGAAATGGAAAGCGAAATGGGAAGGGAGGGTAGTTCTCCCCTTTCATAGAATTTTAAAAAGGGTCGTTTCCCCGGGAAGAAAACATATTAATTTTACAACCAGATAACAATATTTCAGAGGTAATTTTTACACGGGCGGTAAAATCTTTATATTTAAAATCATTAAAAATTTCAAACGGTTTGGACAACAAAAGCTTCTTTTTCAATGTTTTCTTACGAGCACTTTTACCATTAATTATCAGTATTGTTTATTTGGCGTTCATTTATCGCGTGTCCGGGCAACGCCGGGTGGGTCAACTAGTTTTTCCTTAATTCTGAAAAACAACTTCAAACAAAAAAAAGAGGATAGACAAGGGAAATTAGATAGCTTCTTTATGTTACGAACACTGACCGTGCCAAAACTTCAGGATAAGGCTTTAAAATTCAAAAAATCAATTCCCTTTCAAACTGATTTATAGAGGATTCTAAAACATTTTAAGAAATTTGGACTACAACCTTGTTTCTCAAAATAACATCTAGCATGTTTTTTTTTCTTTTAATTTTTTAATTTGTTAATAAATAAAATTTTTACTTTGAGCCCTAGCCCGTTTCGGGCGCGTGCTCGGAATCGGGCTGAGCCCGTCTCATTTTTAAAGTATATCTAATCTATTTTAAGGAATTTGACATTAAATTCATATTTCCATTGTTTCCTAAACACTTGATTCAATATAAAATAACTTTACAAAACTTGACTTTTTTCCTTTTAAAAATATTCAAAAATTTGTTAATACTATTTATTATACGACATGTTGGTAAAAACAAATCAAAATGCACTATCATGCTAATCCTTTCCGATTTTTTAAACATTTTAGTTAAAAAAAATTATTTTTATTATTTTAAAATTAATTTTCAGTTTAAAAAATTTAAGTCAGCTATCCAAATGGCAAAATTAATACTTAGTGAAATCTAACGAATATGTCATTAGTTGTTTTGCGTATTACTAATATGAAAATAGGTTAATTGAAAGAATTTTTGTAAACATTATGAAGAATTCTAGAAAATGTTTTATCTTTACTAACCTAGATTAAATAGACATTACAACTTTCCGGTATTTTTTATTCTTTTTTAATCATAAATTATTGGATTGGACAACTAATCCCTATTTTTAAGTTTAAAGAATGAAACACATTTTTGTAATAGAAGTCTCATCAACTGCGTATAAAACTTTTCCTTTTGTTTTATTACAAAAGTCTGGAACATAAACAAAGTAATAATAATAAATGTAAAGACGTATATAATCATCACTACATGCAGATCATAACAATTGTAATTTCAAAGACAGGAAGCCCAGTGTCTTCAATAATCCAATTAATGAAGCAGGCCAAATCCCATCTGAATATTCTGTTTTGTTGTAGCTTTGACTTTAGAATTAACTGTTATGATGCATGTTTTAAGTTTATAAGTTGTTGTCATCTTTCATGATTTTACGTTGTATAGTACTGATAAAGGATGAATTTTTGTCCGAAACGTCTACTTTATTTTTTGTAATATATATTATGTGTACTTTTTAATTTAAAATGTCTGAAATTTAAATATAGTTATCTTTTAAAATAGTAGTAATTTTAAATACATGTACTATTATTAGGACGCGAAAGGGTTAAAAATGTAAGACCTTAAAAAATCCGAATCGTGGGCTGACGAAATGTTTTAAAAATTATATTGAAAAATTTTTCAATCGTAACAACATTTTGATGTCTAAAACAATATCGGCCTAAGCGCTCATTTTTATTAAAAAATTCATTCCAGATTGTTTAAGAAAAAACATATTCCAGATCTTCATAAACATTTATCTTTCTAGAAAAACTTATTCAGATTTGAACACTTTTAAATCAAATCACTTTGATTAAACGCGCATAACACTCAAGTCTCCAAGCTGACAAAATTGTGACAAATATCCCGGAGGGGGATATACCAAGGGTACATATATATATATACAGTGGTGGCCAGAAGTGTGGACATTTTTTGAAAGTTTCATGTTTTTCAACTTTGTGTGCTTGTAGAATATATTAATTTTTATTAAATACAAACATTTATATATCAAATTGAAGGTAATTTAATGTAAAATTTAATAATAAAAACAGTATTACAATATTTGTATTACAACAAAAGTTATGTAACTAATAGTAAGATCTATCTTAGATTTGCATTTTTTTAAAGTGATACTTACACAATCAATACTTAGTAGGATAACCCTTATTTTTTAAGACAGCTTCACAGCGTCTTTTCATCGAGTGAACGAGTGCTTGGAGTTCATCTTTCGTAATCACATGATGCCAAGAATCAATTATAGCTTCAATAAGTTGTCTTTTATTGGATCGACGTTTTTTTTCGTACAAGAATTTTCAAACGTCGCCACAAATTTTCAATTGGATTGAGATTAGGGCTGTTTCCAGGCCATGGTATATATCTATGCCTTTATTTTGAAACCATGCTTTGCATACTTTTGCTGTGTGGCATGGAGCTGAATCCTGCTGAAAAATAAATGGTGCGTTGTTCGGGAAGAGATCCCTGATGGAAGGTATCAATTTTGGTTCCAGGACAGTTTCGATGTATTTTTTGGCATTCAGGATGCCATCAATCACTTGAATTCGGAACACACCATCTGCAGACATACATGCCCAAATCATGACATTTGTTGGGTTTTTTGTAGTTGCTTCAATGCAATCAGGATGAAGTGCTTCTCCTAATCTGCGTTTCACGTATTTTCAATACTCACTACCAAAGAGCGATATTTTACTCTCATCGCTCCAGATTACTTGCTTCCATTGATTTTTTTCTGACCGTTTAATGTGTTCTTTTGCCCACTTAACTCCTTTTTCGCGTTGCTTTTGATTTAAATATGGTTTTTTCCTTGGAATTCTAGCTTGTAGTCCAAATCCTGATAACCTTCTTCTTATTGTTCTTGAACTTACTGCAATACCCGCTGCATTCATTTCACATCTAATGGCATCTGATGAAATTTTTCTATCTTGAAGGCATAGCCGTTTAATTTTTCTATCGGAAGTAGCACTTGTGCATTTTTTCCGTCCTGATTTGGCCTTATTTTCCACTGATTTCGTTTTTTCATAACGTAAACAGAACTTTCGTACACCAGAACAAGTCACTGAACCACCAACTTGTCTTGCAATTTCAGCATAAGAGAGGCCATTTTCTCTCAATATGACAATTCGGCTTCTTTTTGTAGATGTCCAATTAGTTCTTCTTGTTGATGACATTGTTTAAAATTAGTTTAATTAAAAAAAGGACTTTAAATATTTAAAAACAGCAATACTCTATTTAATTGTAATAGTATGCATCATTTTGCAAAATATTTCCACAACAATAACTCTTTTACCATCCAAATAACCTAAACTATAGTTACAGACATTTGATTGGTCCTCAGAACAGTGTTTGTGATTGGCTAGTACGCTTTTATTACAAAACACGTCCTTATTCAAAACGATTTGTGTTTGTTTGACTAACTCTTTTTGTAATACAAATATTGCAATACTGTTTTTATTATTAAATTCTACATTAAATTACCTTCAATTTGATATATAAACGTTTGTATTTAAGTGAAAATTAATATATTCTAAAAGCACACAAAGTTAAAAAACATGAAACTTTCAAAAAATGTCCAAACTTTTGGCCACCACTGTATAGATATATACATCAATATATATACCAAAGCTGAAAAAAAAAGAACTGAATTATGTATTTAAAATTAGCTACGACACTTTGATTTAAAGGCAATTTCACGCAAGAAATATTTTAATTGACGGCATTAATTTCTTGTACTACTAATCTTGTGAAAGATGGTGTGTTGGAACTTAGTCTACACTCGAAGCTTTCCGTTCGGGTAAGTTTTTCTTTTCGGAAAATTTATGAAACGAAAATCATAAAAAAAACTATTAAAAAAAGTAAAAAATATTAAAACATCACAATTATTTACTTACAAGAGATGTAACTTCGAATATACAGGGTGTCCCAAAAACATTTTCCTCGGTTTTTATTCCTTTAAAATTGATTATCGACATATATTATAAACTATAAACTTACGCAATAAAACGTACCGAATTTTATGAAATCGATCAAAAATTTCAAGGGATTAAATATGAAGAAATATAAAATTTAAATATTATACTGCTCCCGTATAAAAAAGAGCTCCCAATGAGTAAAATGTGCCCCATACACTAATAAAGTCATGTACAAAATTTCAGCATTTTATCATAAAACGTCGCAGAAATATGAAAATACATAAATGCTGACTTAAACCACTTTTCGATGTCTCGAAATGAATTCACAAAGGGGAAAAATCATGTCGGATTATCGCGTTTCAGGGGTACACAAATTACGAAAAATGCATAAATAAATAATAACAATTTATTGGTACAAAAGTACCTAAACTGTGTTGAAATAACTTCACGTATCAGTTGCAGTTATGTGACGCACCGATCATAGGTAGATATTTGCATATACAAACATTTCTAAGCTGTATCCAATGGTTGGAGTTGGAGTATCATAGTTGAGAATTTATTTCTCCAACCATTGGATATACTTTACCTAGTTGAATATACTTTCCTCTATTCATTATTTCTAAGCTGTTTTAACGTTAATTGATTATGCCATTTCCAATTTTTATTCTGTAATTCATCATGTAAGGTATTTTGCAGGAAACATAGTTTTGTAATTTTTTTAATAAAACTAAAGATAAGAGGCATATTTTATTTGCTTATGATGCATTTCTGCTTCGCGTCATCTGCACTCTAGCTGTAAAAATGTACATTTTAATTTATGATTAACCACTCACCAACTTTGTTTAAACATATCTCTGCGACATTTTAAGATAAAATACTGAAATTTTGTACATAACCTTATTAGTGTATGGCAGGGCTGTCCAACCTGGCGCCCGCTATTCACCAGATAAATCTTACAGAAACATTTTCCTTATATATTCGGAGATTGAATAAGGCAAATATTTCTATAAGAATTTTCTGGTGAATAGCGGGCGCCAGGTTGGACAGCCCTGGTGTATGGGGTACATGTTACTCATTGAGAAATTTGGTACTTTTCCGTTATACGGACACCATGTCAAAATGTATGCTAATGCATAATGTATGTAAATGTATGTATGTATGTAAATGTATGTATGTATGTAAATGTATGTAAATGTATGTATGTAAATGTATGTAAATGTATGTATGTAAATGTATGTATTAAATGTATGTAAATGTATGCTTGGCGACAATGGTGTCCGTATAACGTAAAAGTACCAGAAATTTTTTGTACGGGGGCCGAAAAAAAATTTTAATTCTGTATTCCTTCCAATTGAATCTCCTGAAAATTGTAATCGATTTCATAAAATTATGTACCTTTTTTTTACGTAATTTTGTAATTTATAATATATGTCTATGATCATCATTTAATGAATAAAAGCCAAGGTCAATGTTTTTGTACAACCTGTATAACTCTCAATTTATGCGAAAGCAATACTTTTGTTAGTAATTGATATTGGAATAGTGTAAAAATGCTCAAAAGCAGTCTAGAAAAAATATTCGAAAATGTAAACAAAAACCAAATATTTGGCTAATTTATCTCAAAGTAACTTTTGGTGAGATTAAAGATTGCATCGCGGTGTATTTAATCCTTCATTGCAAAATGACGATACAAAATCCTTTCAGGTTAAATGGAACGCCAAAAATCCGAACATCAAATAACCGGGCATTTCCCAAACTGATTTTTTCAGGTTATCTTCAAATCCGGCAACTTTTCTGTCATATTCACTAAGTCATTTTATTTCGTAAATGCATGAAATTTTCAAAAACTCTAATTTTTATACTACCAAGAAATTGACGAGTTTTTCCTTTGCTCATTGAAATAATGATTTTTTCGGAAAAATGTCTTTAAATTGACGTTTTGAACAGATTTTCAGGAAATGACGGTGACTGAATGATGATCGCTAGCAATCAGCTACAACTTAGTGTGTATCAAACTTATAGAAAAGTCGAAAATGCTATTCGATCTTTAGGGACCTGAATAAGAAAACTTGTGAAGGTGTTAGAAAGTTTCGCTTTGTTCCACAATATTGCAAAACGCCATTGCAGTTTTTAAATTCACATAAAACTGTTATTTCTTATACAGGGCAATTAACGATAAAAGATGTCATTTAGGACACATGCACCTTTGAATATGTCTCGAAATATTCTTAAAAACGTAAGCACAAGATGTTGCCTTCGGCTACATATTTGGTAGATAATACTGATTTCCAAATACAGAAATTCCATGCCAAAATAAACGATATTCTATATTTGTTGAAAATATCCAAAAGTAGTTTCTTCTGATAAAATAAAGTTAGAGAAAGGGCGAATGATTTGAAGAATATTACAACAGACGCGACAATCACCGCCAGACTAGCAGATGATGAAATACTAAATAGAATTCTTAGTTTATGAGGACAACAACAGTGAGAAAGAAGATATGCCTCAAAAAAGCTGAAAAGATAATTGATAATCTAATATGTGTTATGGACAATGCCATAAAATGATTAGAAAAAAGAAGTTCTGCCAGTGAAAGAAAACTAATGTTAAAACATAAAATTTATGTGTATTGCGTTAAATTATATTGATATATCTTTTATTTATTGAACTTCACTAAAATTTACGTATACGCATTTGAGGGTCTAATTTCGTATTCTGATATCGAAATTGTGTTTTTAGATTAAAATATTAAATCTTGTTTAAGTTTCAATGTGGATACAGCCCCTTAAACGTATTTCTTAAATATAAATTTAAAGAAGACATAATTCTCTCGAATGACAATTTTTGCTTTCCGCTGGCAATTAAAATGTATAGAGTGATTTATTTATATATTTATTTATTTATTTATTTAATTTTAATTTAATTTAATTTAATTTAATTTAATTTAATTTAATTTAATTTTTATTTATTTTATTTTATTTATTTATTTTATTTTTTTTTGGGGGGGGGGGGGGGGGGTCTGACGTGCACAAATAAACGTGTACAAGTGTGTGTGCTCTCATTCAGATTCAAATATATTTATTTATATATTTTTATCTACAATATAATGCAACTAAAGAGAAAGTCCAAAAGTACCAGAGTAATTACAATTGACAATTGATGTTTGGTGACAGCAAATTAAAAAGTAAAAAAAAAAAAAAAATCGTTTTATTTATTTCTTTTTTTTTCAAGTTTATTTTTCAGTTGGATTAATCTTTTGTAATTGGACCCCCTTCCAACCATTGTCATCAGGTATAAAAATAGCAAATAAAACCTTTGTGCAATAATATTAAAAGGAAGAATACCAACGTTATAAATGCACAAATAATACACAAAAAAGCACACTGTAAAAAAAATCAGTATTTTTACAGCAAAAAATGCTGGCAATATGGGTGCCAGCATATTTTGCTGTGAATTTACAGCAGTTTTGTTTTTCATGGATAAACAGCACTTTTGTAAATTCACAGCATTTTTTGCGGTTAATTTTACAGCAGTTCAGTTTTTTTATTTTACAGCAGATTTGTTAATTTTGCAGGCGTTTTTGCTGTTAATTTTAATGCAATTTTAACAGAATCACTGTAAAACTTATAGCATTTGTTGTTGATATTTTACCCCCCCCCCCTCCCTCTCCGTGTATTGATTTTTTTTTTCTTATTTTAACCTGAGACATATTTCAAAGACTTTGGGCACTAAGTATTACCTTTTTGTTTACTTATATCATTATTTTAATATCATTATTATATAATAGATTCTGTTATACATATATACGATACAAATTTCGGTTTTTGGTCAAGTATATCACCCACAAAAATTTTAGTCATTTGCCTATAGAGATAAAATGTTTTTTCAATAAATCATAACAAAGGAATATTTTACTTTATCTAGCTTTTAATTAATTATTCAGTATTTCTTTACAGGACTTTGTTTAACCGTTTGTTTGTATTTGAAAACACCCACTAATTTAAATCATGCATATATATATTTTTTTTCCTCCAACAAATTTAGGGTTATTTTTTGTATCTATTTAAATATTTTTGTTTATTCAATGTAGCCATTATTTCCTCCACCCCTCAACACGAACATGCAAAACTTTCTGATATTTAAACTATCATTCATATATAATTAATAACAAGACCTTATTGTACGCAACTTGCTGATATGGAAACTTTATATTGATAAAAAACTTATTTTATGCTAAGATAATTTTATAAGTTTACATTTAATTCCATAAATATCAGGTCTGATTGAAAAATGAACACGGGGAGAAAAAAAAAAAAAAAAACATGAGTTCAAGAAACGTAGAATAAAATAATAATAATAAAAATCTGTTCACATAAAAACTTTAAAATTAAGCGTAAAAAATAAATAGATAATGGACAAAAACATTAAACGAGTTGCTGCAAATTACTGCTGCGACAGTAAACAAACAAGGAATATTTTAGGAATTGATAAAATAGTGCATCCAGATTACTCATAATAAATGATTTGAAAATGGAAAATAAATCACTGTTCGAAATATCGGCTAAATATATTGTTGTGAGCTCGGGGTTCGAAAGGACTGATGCCAATATATAAGGACAATAAAAAGGATTTATTCACTATAAACAGTGCAATACGATCACAAATATCTTCTGAAAATTACAAGATATTCAGTAATCTTCAAATCCAATAAAAGCGCAGCAAAATTTCACACAGAAACAATGCGTTCAATACGACACGTATCAACGACAGAATCAATCTGAGTAACACAGTTCTCAATGCAAAGCCTCTCGTATGAATTCAATCGCAGTTGACAGACAACTAACTGAACTGAACTGATGGAGGTCCTTATATAGGTTTCAGAGATCTTTCCAGATTATTCCAGAGCCTTCAGATGCTAGAAATTACCAGAAAGTGCTTTAACTTTCGATAGAGAACCTAAGCGAGAAAGGATCCCAATGTACAGGTATAAGGGGGGAGGGGGTTGCACAAAAAGTCGCCAAATCCGTCGCCAACTTGGCGACATTTGGCGATATATCGCCAAATTTGGCGACAAAAATAAGTCGCCAAAACCATCGCCAACTTGGCGATAAACCCATTCCTCGGCGATTTTTCCATAGACTTCTTATAAAGATGAGGGTGTAAGGTTGTTTTTCTTGCAAAGCATCTGAGGCCTTTAGCATTGAGTTACATGATGCTCAATAGGAAATACATTAATAATACTGCAATTTTCACAATAATAAAATAAAATAAATTTAAACAAATGGAATATTTACAGGTATATACAAAATTCATATCATTGCCCCCTCTCAAGCACTGCACGTCCCGGGCAGTTCAACCTTTGATTGGAAAGCAAACCCGTTGCCAACAAATGCTATACTATTAACACTTAAAGCAAACATGGAAAATAACAATTAAACACATTCATAATGCTGAATTATACAAAATATGCACTTATTTAAAAAAAAAACAATAAAATTAAAGCATAGACATTAGTACATACAAGTATTTAAATAATAATAATAATGATAATGCTAAGCAAAATAAATAATTACATTAACTTATATACAAGACCATGGTCATACTAATTTACATTATTTACATTACACTATTTACAATCAATGAACTAAGTACTATGGCCATAGTATGGAGCCAGCCTGTCGTAATGAACGACTCTAGGCTTCGAACTTGGTGACTTTCGGATCCGAATTACGACATCGTTCAGTCTGTTTAGGACTGTATAAGGACCGTCCCAGTGCGATTGCAGTTTGGGAGAAAGTCCTTTACGTCGAGTCGGATTATAAAACCAAACCTTGTCACCTTCTTTGAATTGATGTCCCGTGGCTTTCGTGTCGTACCTGGTCTTCATCTTCTCCGTCTGTATATTGATCCGCTCTCGAGCCAAGTTGTGGACGTCTTCAAATCGTGCCTGGAGATTCTGCACGTATCCCTCTGGCGATGAAGGCGCATCTGGAGGGCGACCAAAAATCAGATCACAAGGTAGACGAAGATCACGACCGAAAAGCATCTGAGACGGGGAATAGCCGGTCGTTTCATGGACGGCGCTGCGATAGGCGAGGAGAAACAAGGGAAGTTTTTGGTCCCAGTCTTGTTGGTTTCTTGAAACTAGCAGTGAGAGGTTGTTGAGGATGGTACGATTAAACCTCTCAACCATGCCATCCGACTGTGGATGTAAAGGCGTCGTCCTAGTTTTGTCCATTCCGAGAAGTTGACAAAGACCCTCAATCACAGCAGATATGAAATTTCTCCCTTGGTCAGAATGCATTTGAAGGGGAACTCCATACCTTGATATCCACTGGTGTACCAAGGCATCCGCAACCGTAGAAGCTTCTTGATCAGGGATGGCATAAACTTCAGACCATTTCGTAAAATAGTCCATGACAACAAGGAGGTATTTGTTGCCATCAGCACTTCTTGGCAGAGGACCTAGGATGTCAAGGGCGATGCGTTCAAAAGGTGCTCCTACATTGTAGAGATGTAGTCTTCCTCGGCTACGTTTCTTTGGTCCTTTCCGAGCTGCACATGCATCGCAAGATTTGCACCATTGTTCGACGTCAGCTCTCACCTTTCCCCAGAAGAAGCGCTCTCGGACTCTGTGTAATGTTTTCATGACTCCAAAATGGCCACCAGTGGGACTGCCATGTAATTCCTTGAGGACCTCTAGTATTCGGGATCGAGGAAGTACCAACTGCCACCGAGATGTTTTCCCATCTTCCGATTCGAATTTTCGGAACAGGACACCATTCTTGACGTGGAGGGAGTTCCAAAGAGCCCAATATTGCTTCGTCGTAGGACTGTAAGTCGAGATGTCTTTCCAACTGGGCTTCGTGCTAGAAGATTCTAATAACTCCAAGATTGGTTTGATGTCAGAGTCTGCCATTTGATCTTCTCGAATCTTCTCATCACTCCAGGGATCTGGTGGCGTTGATAGTGAAGTCTTCGTCTGGCGTATGACATGTTCAGGATTATACTTGTTCTCCGCTCTGGAACAATAGCGACAACTTTCGGGACACGGTCTTCTTGATAAGGCATCAGCATTTCCATGCGATGAGCCTTTACGATGCCTGATGTCAAAGTCGTATTCCTGGAGTCGTTGTATCCATCTGGCTACTTGGCCCTCTGGGTTCTTAAAATTCATCAGCCATGTTAGGGATGCGTGATCAGTACGAAGGAGAAATTTCCTGCCATAGAGATAGTGATGGAAGTGTTCTATGGCTTTTACTATAGCTAATAACTCCTTACGAGTGACGCAATAATTCCGCTCTGGTTTCGACAAACATTTGCTCCAGTATGCTACGACTCGTTCTTGGCAACTATTTCTTGGGAAAGTACAGCACCGACACTTTCATGACTAGCATCCGTGTCCACAATGAATTGTTTGTCGGGGTGTGGATAGGTTAGGACTGGAGAGGATGTGAGAGCTTCTTTCAGCTGCTGGAAGGAATTCTCGCATTCTTGTGTCCATAGAAACTTCTGCTTGCTTTCAGTGAGCCTATGCAAGGGTCTTGCGATGTTGGAGAACCCCTGTACAAACTTTCTGTAATAAGTGCATAGTCCCAGAAAGCTTCGCAACTGATGGACGTTTTCCGGACGCTTCCAGTTCTTTACTGCAGACACTTTTTCAGGATCTGTTCGAACACCTTCAGCTGAGATGATGTGTCCTAAATAATTTACTTCGCGTTGGAAGAACTTGCATTTCAGAGGATTCAGCTTTAAATTCGCCGCTCTTAGCTTCGTTAACACTTTTCGAATATTTCCAAGATGTTCTTCAAACGTGCGGCCACCAATGATGACGTCATCTAGGTAGATGAGACAAGCTTCAAAAGTCAGGCCTTTTAACACTGTCTCCATGAGGCGCTCGAACGTTGCTGGAGCATTGCAGAGCCCGAACGGCATAACTTTGAATTGCCAAAGTCCTTGTCCAGTAGTAAATGCGGTCTTCTCTTTGTCATCAGGATGGATCTCTACTTGCCAATATCCACTCTTCAAATCCAGCGTGGAAAACCATTTATGTCCTGAAAGAGTATCTAGCGTGTCGTCTATTCTTGGTAGAGGATAGCTGTTCTTCTTCGTGATATCGTTAAGTTTACGATAATCCACACAAAATCTTGTGGAGCCATCTTTCTTTCGGACCAACACGATGGGAGAGGCCCACGGACTTGATGACGGTTCGATGATGTCACTATCCTGCATCTCTCGTAAGAGCTTAGAAACCTCTTCTTGTTTTGCGAACGGCAAGCGTCTTGGATGCTGTTTAATCGGTGGATGGTTGGCAGTATCAATTCTATGACGTGTCAGTGAAGTGCGCCCTATATCACTCTCGTTTTGTGAAAACACATCCTTAAATTCCTGGAACAGTCTTTCTGCGGCATGTCTCTGTTCAGGAGATAAATTTTCATTTCGTCCAATTACAGGTGTTAAACTTGTAGGCGGCTCCGATAACGTCAAGCTCGGGTCTTTGCAAAAACAGGTGACTGGAGCACAGGTTGCAAGCACTTCACCTTTCTGGATAATTCTAGACTTTTCTCTTACGTTCGCAATCCTCACAGGTATCACATCTCTCGACAGATCTACCAGCGCTGATGCTATTAGCACTCCCTTTGGGCTCTTCTCAGGATATCCAGTCAAGCCATACTGGAAAATTCTTTCGTTTCCAGTTAATCCAGGTATCATCATTTCGGTGCGAGGAGGGATGATAACATCTGCCTTGGCTGTGATCCGTTGAATAGACCCGGACTCATTTCCAAGTTTGAAAATAGTGACATCTTCTTGAGCAGAGCGTAACTCATTATTCTTAAAATCCAGTCTAAATCCTTGCTCATTTAAAAAGTCCAGTCCGAGTATGAATGGGTCTGAAATATCGGCCACATAGACTGTATGATGGTAAGCGGCGTTCCCAAACTTTATTTTCAATTTCATTCTTCCATGTATGTCGATCTTATCCCCGGTCACGGTTTGAAGGATAACACGGGGCGGGGTCCAGAGGAGTTTTTCCTTTAGCCGGTGAGCTAGATCTTTCCGAATGATGGTCACATTGGCTCCTGTATCGATGATCATATTACAGGGCAAATCATTCACACGCCCGACTATAAAAACTCCGTTCTCGCCGCAACTTCTTGCAGAAATTTGACACACTTGATAATGGGGCTTCTCGAAATCTGGCAACCTCCGCCCCGCGAGATGGCCATTAATTAGTTTTCCTGCTCCGCCGTTCGTGGGGAGCTATTACCTTCTGTGCTGGGTCGTTTTAGGCAGTTTCTTTGAATATGGCCTTCTCCACCGCATTTCCAGCACTTGATCTTTTTGCCAGTTTTGTTGTCCATCAAGGAGTTCATCTGCCTCATCATGTCCTTCACCTGCTGCTGTAAATGCTCCACAGCTCTATCCGACGTCTCAGGCATGTTGGCTACTCGCACAAAGTGTCGATCTTTCCTTGTAGCTTGCTGGGCTGCCTCGAATTTCAGGGCATAAACTAAAGCCCCTTTTAAGTCACTGAGATCTGCAATCCGGAGTGCTTTCTGGATCTCAGAGTCACGCACACCATCAATAAAATGTTGCAGAGCTAAACTCTCTCTAATTTCAGTCGGACAGTCAGGATAAGCAAGATGTGAAAGTCTCTCGACATCCGTAGCAAGATCTTGCAGGGATTCAGTGGATTTCTGCTGTCGAGATTTGAGCTGTTGTCTGCTATATTCCTTCATGCATTTCTCGCCAAAGCGCAATTCTAAGGCACTGACGAGCGTTTCAAAATCCAGCGGTTCATTTGCAGGCAAAGTCTGTAGGACGTCGGCAGCATCAGCTCTTAGAGAAGCAGCTAACTGGCAAGCCTTTGTCTGGGAATCCCATCCATTGGCGTCCGCTACGATCCCAAATTGTGTCTTAAAAACTGGCCATGAGGATTTTCCGTCATAGGTCGAGAGTTTAATAGAGGCCCGAGGAAGCATACCTTGATACTTGACATCTTCGGGATAGTTTTCGGCAGTTATCTTTTGTTTCTTCACATTTTCCAACTCCTTTTCTACACTCTCAATCCTTTCTTCTACGGTTTTGGAGATCTTTTGAACTTTTTCTTCTACTCTTTTTTCTACGGTATTGGCTGTCTTTTGAACTTTTTCTTCTATTTCCTGAAATCTTCCTTCAAATTTGTTTTCCACGCTGTCAATTCTTTCATTTAAAGATGTAATTTTATTATCTATTAATTCTTTCAACTCACCAAGGTTGGTTGACATATCTTTCTTCATTTCTTCCGACATCTCCTTCATTTCAGCCTGGTTTGCAGTCATTTTCTCATCTATCACTGACATTTCCTTCTTCATTTCTTCCGACATTTCCTTCATTTCAGCCTGATTCTCAGTCATTTCCTTCTTCATTTCTTCTTTCAACTCAGCAAGGTTGGCAGTCATTTTCTCATCCATCTCCCCTAATTTCTCCAATAATTTAGTCAGCTGTGCCTCCATTGCTCTGGTAATCGGCATTCAACCCCACTCCTGACACCAAATGTTGTGAGCTCGGGGTTCGAAAGGACTGATGCCAATATATAAGGACAATAAAAAGGCTTTATTCACTATAAACAGTGCAATACGATCACAAATATCTTCTGAAAATTACAAGATATTCAGTAATCTTCAAATCCAATAAAAGCGCAGCAAAATTTCACACAGAAACAATGCGTTCAATACGACGTATCAACGACAAAATCAATCTGAGTAACACAGTTCTCAATGCAAAGCCTCTCGTATGAATTCAATCGCAGTTGACAGACAACTAACTGAACTGAACTGATGGAGGTCCTTATATAGGTTTCAGAGATCTTTCCAGATTATTCCAGAGCCTTCAGATGCTAGAAATTACCAGAAAGTGTTTTAAAACTTTCGATAGAGAACCTAAGCGAGAAAGGATCCCAATGTACAGGTATAAGGGGGGGGGGTTGCACAAAAGTCGCCAAATCCGTCGCCAACTTGGCGACATTTGGCGATATATCGCCAAATTTGGCGACAAAAATAAGTCGCCAAAACCATCGCCAACTTGGCGATAAACCCATTCCTTGGCGATTTTTCCATAGACTTCTTATAAAGATGAGGGTGTAAGGTTGTTTTTCTTGCAAAGCATCTGAGGCTTTTAGCATTGAGTTACATGATGCTCAATAGGAAATACATTAATAATACTGCAATTTTCACAATAATAAAATAAAATAAATTTAAACAAATGGAATATTTACAGGTATATACAAAATTCATAACAATATTAAATAAATAAAAATACTTAAATTACTGTCCGCAGTGAACCGAAAACTGTAGCTGGTAAAATATTTATAGGATTTAGAAAGTATATTCGAATGCGAACGTATGAACTGGAGTTTTGAAAAATATATAATAGCGTAATAAGGCATAGCTAAAAACAGGGATCTTGTTTAAAAAAAAAAAATGCTTGCATAAAGTTTCCCTGTGATACTTAAACTCAAATTATACGTAATAATAACAAAGTTCTAGAAGAACATACTGAGGTAAAGTAAAAAACAACATAACTAAATCAACATCCCCAACATCCCCCCAACAAAACAACATCCCCTAAGCAAAATCATCTATTTTTACGATTTAAAACAAAATATTTATTTTAGACAAATGACGTGAAAGTTCCTGCCGTGATATACACGTGGTTTAAAAACAAAATTAGTATCGTATAAATATATAACAGAATTTATATGATATTATTAAAACAATAATATAAGAAAACAAAGATAAAACTTACTTTTACTCTTTGAAATATGTTTGTAATCCATTATCAGGTGTAATTGTTACAACTTTCTAGGCTCGCTCCTAATGGCGACCATTTCTCGTAGAATCGAAGCGTCACTTCATTATTGGACTGCACCTGCCGCTGACCTAAATGTGTTTATTCCCCTCGTTTGAGATAATGACAACAACGCCGACAGATGTCGCTATCTATACAGCTGTAATCACTGTAAATTAACGAAAGAGCTGTGTTTGATTGCTAGGTGAAATATTAACAGCCTTTTTTGCAGTTTTTTCTTCCGTTTTTTTTTTACAGTGCAGCAAATAACTATTACGAATCTACAAGCAAAATTCTTCTCCAGCGCGACAAAAAGCAAAGCAAAGAGTTCTAGAAAAAGCAAGACTGGGCACACCGACTTGCTTATAATATATTTGTCGAGGTGCCTGTGCACCAATTCCACACATCTCCGAGGCATAACAACTTAAGCTACTAAATGATGTTATTCCAGGCAAAACGGCAAAGACAAGGAGGGGCCAAAGGCCGGAGCAAAAAAAAAAGACCCTGTAACAGGGACCATACAAGTATTAAAATTTAAGAGGCAGTTTCTGCTTCAGTGCATCGGAGCGGATCCGACTGGCAATACCGTGCCAGCCAATAGGAGATCTTGAAGAGGTGATGTCACCGTAGGGGCGAGCCTAAGGCTCTTCTGTCACATTTTTAAGGGTAGTAAAGTTATTTTGTATTAAATTTTGCAGTGGAATACCCAATTTGGTAGTTAATTTGAGTGTAATTACCAGCAGATTATTAAGATTTTTAATTTTATCTATTATAGGATCAAGGTTATTGAAAAATTCAAGATAATTTAATTTGGCAAAACCGCTGGTATTGTCGGTAGAGATATCAGTTTCGGCAGAATCCGAATTAGTTTTAGATGGGAGAGCAGGGAAATTTACTGCATCTAGAATTAATGGTTCGTTTCTTTTTGGGCCACTAGTACCTGTTGGAGGTTTTTTATTGCCTTTTTGGGCAGTCTGAACTTTGGATTTTTGGGGGCGCTTAGGGCACCCCGAATAATTAGCGGTGTGATTTCCACCACAATTTGCGTAGCAAAATTGTTCACGGTCCGTTATGGGACAATTTGAGGATCGGTGCTCTCCACCGCATTTTAAGCAGACGGGATTATACTTACAATTATAGGAGGAATGATTAAATTGCTGGCAATTGTAGCATTGTTTCGTGCCGTGGAACCGATAAGGTTCAATTTTGACACGAAAACTTAGAAAATTATCAATTTGGAAAATAGCTTTAGTATTGTCGTTACGGAAAAGGTTGATTAAGAATATTGGTAAGGGGGATTTAGTTTTTAAGCTTTTAAATTGTGCTACAGAGTGCACGCTGAACCCGAGTTTTTCAAGCTCGGTCTTCACTTCAGTAATAGAAATATCGCAGGGAATAAATACCCTTAATCACAACTTTAATGGGCCGCTCCGATTTAAGGAGGAGACCGAAATATTCCAAACTGGAGTTAGAAAGGTAATTTTGAATTGCTCTGTAGTCTTCTACAGAGCTGGGGAAAAGTTTAATCGAGTCTTTAAAAATTTTCTTCTCTACTTTAAGAGTAGTGAAAGATTCAATATCCTTAAGGGTATCCCTTCAATTTTGAGTTAATTTAACAGTTATAGGCATAGGTTTTTCATTGTCCGAATTACGTTTAAGGGAAGAGATTGCAGGAATCGGTGCCTCAACACCGGTATCCATCTCATTCGAGTCGGACAGTGGCCCAAAAGAATTGGGGGATTCGAATTTGGAAGAGGAGGGTTCCTCAGTAACAGGTTCGCTGACGTCATCCTCTGAATCAGAATGGTTGATTTTAGCTCTCTTAATAGGGTTCAATTCCAAATTTCCCTTCTCTCGCAAATCTGCTAATTTAGTGGCATTGGCAATGGCCAACTCAATATTATGCTTGTTAGGGTAGGCAGTGTAATCGAAGAGCGAGCCTTCAAGTGATTCCACCAATCTCGACTCTGCCTCCGGATTATCCTTCAGTACAGTAACGATTCTTTGCATGGCTGTAACTAGCCGCAAGTGGTATTGATTTTCATCGTCAACCGGTGCAAATCTCAGATAATAAGCAAAATTTTCCTTCAAATACACAACACCTTCAAACATACGGTCGACGTCCGCCTGAGTGAATGTTGCACTCACATTACTAGTCTTAATCTGTCGCATCATATTGACAGAAGAGCTACCGAAGGCGGTTCGTCACAGGGGGCGATAGCTTATATACCCGATGCGGGTAGAGAACGCGCCAAAAGCAACCACTGAGAAAGCAGCATGAAACAACTGAGAGGACAAGTAGAGACATCTACCGGAGAACAAAAGAAACGAAAACCAAAAAAGGGAAATTAATGTTTTCCAAATACTTGGAAAATCAGGAGTACTAAATAAGTCATTGACTAAGGAGGGAGAATTTTTAATGATGTGGTAAGCTTCCTGAAAATCAAGATGAAGGTTAGAAGAACATTTTTGGATAATATTAGCTGAGGAAAAGTTGAACCTATGTTGAAAAACCAACAACGTTGAGCAATAGAAGAACGTTTAAGCTCCTGATTTTTAACATAACCTTCCTGCTCTTTTAAACGAAATCTAAGAGCACGTTTAGTCCGACCAATATAAAAGAGACTACACTGGCAAGAGATTTGGTAAATAACCCAGTTATCTAATACGACCAATGGGGTGTTTGAGATTTGAAAAATAGATTTTATTAACAGGAAAAAATATAATATTGAATTCAAATCTTCTTAAAATTTTAGCAATTTGCTGACTAATTTTAGGAAAAAATGGCAAAACAACTGAAGTATTGGAGTTGGAATTAAAATTCTTACCAGAATGGACGGGATTCGTCAATTTCTTATAAATAGAATCCAGACCTGCCAAGTCTCCGGCTTTTTGGATACCAGTAATTTACTACAGAAAATGTTGTTTTATTGAATCGAAGCATTTTGCGATTTAGAAGAACAACATTTTCTCCAAAAAATTACTGGTGTTCAAAAAGCCGGGGACTTGGCAACTCTGAGAATCTATAATATTAGAGGAATAACCACGATCAACAGCAATAGCTTTGAGATAATCAAGTTCAGCACTAAGTAACTGAGGAGTGGCACAAATATTGGACCCCGAAAAAGGTATTCCACCTCACAGGTATTCATCTCATCCTCCTAACCAGAAATTTGCTGATTTCAATACTTTTGTTTTTCGGTTCAATGAAAAGTCAGATTTTCAATTTATGATGAACATAAAATTAATATCAAGTTGAATTAGTTAAAAGACACGTTCCTTCAGAATAAGCTCGGAATTGTTTTTAATACACTTAAGGTCTTTTTAATTTTTATTTATTTTTATTTAATTTAATTTTTATTTATTTATTTATTTATTGTTGATATAGGTTCTTTTAAAAAAAACTCGTGTTTTTAATTTATTTAAAAAGTCATACAAAAAATCCATAAATTGGGCCACAGTTTTCAAATAAATTTCGTTTAAAAGCATATTTTTTCCTCTATTCTACGGTCTAAAAATTTAAATTATGCCATATTCAGAACTGAATATATGAGCGATAAAAGCGAAACTGATTGCGTAGATTGTTGTCATGATCGTTCTGACATTGACGTGCAGCGCTCATTTTTAGGATACATTTTTCATATTAAGTGGACAAAGCTTTTCTGGCAACGAAAGAAATATCCCAATGAAAAAATAGAACTTTATCCATAAAAATAAAATAAAAGTAATTAGTGAACACTGATTTGTAACAAAAAAGTTAGATTCAATCCGATATGAACCGAAACGCAGACGGGGATTCGGATAAAATCCAGATTACCAACATTATACAGGATTCTATGGCAGCCGTTAGCACTACTGTAAAACTACTTTCACAGCAATAAGAGCATCTTTGTAGAAAAGCAATTTCCATTATTTATCTATTGAAACTGAGTAAATATGACAACTTTTTTTAGCAAATGTAAGATCTTTTTGTTTAATAAGCGGAAGTGGATTTATTATAAACAAATACTTGAAGTAGACTGTGGATAAAATCAAGCTAGCGACATTATAAAAGACTCTGTGACAACCTTAGCACTACTGTAAAATTACTTTCACAGAAATAAGAGCATCTTCGTAAAAAGCAATTTCCACTACTTATCTATTGAAACTGACAATAAATAACTGACGTAAATCTGACAATTTTTTAGAAAATATAAATTCTATTATTCTTAATAAGGAATTTATTATAATCAAATATATTATAATTATTATAATTTTTAAAGTGAATTTATTATAATCAAATAAATTATAATTATTATAATTTTTAAAGTGAATTTATTATAATCAAATATATTATAATTATTATAATTTTTACAATGAATCTATTATAATCCAATATTTGAAGTAGGGTGCAAATAAAATCAGGTTACCCACACTATACAGGACTCTATGGCAACCATTAGCACTACTGTAAAACTAATTTTCACAGCAATAAGAGCATCTCCGTAGAAAAGCAATTTCCACTATTTATCGAATGAAACTGCATAAATCGGATATTTTTTTAACAAATATAAGTTATTTTTTTAATAAGAGGGGGTGAATTTATTATATAATCAAGTATTTGAAGTAGTGTGTGGATAAAATAAAATTACCGACATTATGCCGGGCTCTATGACAACCGTTATCACTACTGTCTATCTGCTTTCAAAGAAATAAGAGCATCGTCGTAGAAAAGCAATTTCAACTACTTGTCTCTTGAAACTACATATATCTGACATTTTTTTTAGCAAATCTAAATTCTATTATTTTTAATATGCGGGAGTGAATTTATTATAATCAAATATTTGAAGTAGGGTGTGGATAAAATCAAATTACCGACATTATGCAGGACTCCATGGCAACCGTTATCACTACTGTCTATCTACTTTCAAAGAAATAAGAGCATCTTCGTAGAAAAGCAATTTCAACTACTTGTCTCTTGAAACTACATATATCTGACATTTTTTTTAGCAAATCTAAATTCTATTATTTTTAATATGCGGGAGTGAATTTATTATAATCAAATATTTGAAGCAGTGTGTGGATAAAATAAAATTACCGACATTATGCCGGGCTCTATGGCAACCGTTATCACTACTGTCTATCTACTTTCAAAGAAATAAGAGCATCTTCATAGAAAAGTAATTTCAACTACTTGTCTCTTGAAACTACATATATCTGACAATTTTTAGCTAATCTAAATTCTATTATTTTTAATATGCGGCAGTGAATTTTTTATAATAAAATATCTTACGTAGGAAGAATGATGATAAAGCTCAAATATTAATGCGATTATTTTTAAACTTTAATATTGAACATTTTGCTTAACGAATTCTTCGTTTAATGATAAAATCCAATAAAATATGTTGCGTTAGCGTCGCCGAGTCCATCGATCTCTTTTGGGCCCCTGAGACATTCCGTTCCATTTTCTCAAAATAATAGGAACGTTGTATACCGAGTGTGTGTGTGTGTAGCACCGTGAAATCTCGTGGGTGGTATAAACACGTGACCAGACTGTAATTGGGTAACTAGGTTTTTGCAGAATCTTATATAACAGTGCTAACAGAGAGAAAAGAAAAAAACTGACAGAGTATCTCCCAAAGAGAAAATTTCTGTTTTATTATTATAATAATTCAAACTAATAAATTTTAGGTAGTGAAGTAGTTTGTAACAGAGAAATATAGAATTCAATAATAGATATAAAAAAAGTTGTATGGCGAACAAAGTTTTCTACTTTAATTCGGTGTGTATTTTCGTGTCGGCTTTTGAAAAAAATTTTTTTTTTTTTTTTTTTGCTGAAGTTATATACATTACTTTTTCAACTATATTATCTGAAATATAATTTTGTTATTCTTTATTAGCTTTTTATAACTTTTACTGAGAGAAAAATTTTGAAAATTAAGGAATTGCTTAAAATTTGTATTTATTTATTTATTTATCCTGAATTTAAACATGTTTTAAAATAAAGATGTTGCTTTTGGATTTTTAAAATTTTGGTTCAACTTACTAGTCAGATGATCACTTATAACAAAATAAACAACATGCGTTTATAAATAAAACAACATGCATTTATTAATAACCGTGGACAAATTGAAACAAAAATTTCCCTTTTTCCATAAATTATAGCTAAAGTCTGTGTTCAAATTCTTGTTATTTTATTTTTATTATTATTATATTTTTATTTAGTTATTTAGTTTTCTTTTTATCTATTGTACATTTTAGTAGTCCGAAATCTCGTATCAGACTCGGTAATCAATCATTAATAGTTCCTGTTACAAGAGCTAAGAGATTAAAAGCAATATCAGAATCACACTTTTGGTTTCATTTTGTGTCCAGAGCCGTTTTAATGATGTGTCCCTGGGTATGATTGGTTTTTAGGGATGCCTTTACAAACTAATCTTTCTTTACTTATTCATTAAGAGACTTAAAAAAAGCTTATATTTTTGGTCATTACGTATGTGTGTTTATATGTGTACGTATGTATGTATAGCCTCAATTTTCTCAGCAACCACTAAACGGATTTAAATGTAGGTTTTACATTACAATTCTAGTACACCAGGAAGGTTTTAAGTTTTGGTTTATCGTGCATGTGCATATATATATATATATATATATATATATATTAACAGTGGCACATCGAATATTTTAATATATGATTGTCTACTGCGTTTCAAACATGTAGACCAAGCATGTCAATCTCGTTTACCGACGCGGGCCAAATTAAGTATTACATACAAAGCCGCGGGCCTCATAAAAAAGAAGTAGACACTATTATTACCATTGCGCAGAATAAAATTTGTATGTACAAAACACAACCATGTTAAAGAAATATTCACGCAAAGCTCCAAAGTTATTACTATACATAGTTTATTTTGTCTTACTTTTCGAAAAAAAAAGTGCATCAACCAAATTTATAAAATTTAATTATGTTTTCTAAATTGTATTTATTTTAAACATTGATTGTGCATGCTGGTCTGTTAATGATGATCTATAACAGGAAAGGCATAGCTATCAATTTTCTGTGTTTTCTTCAAGTAAAAAAATAAAAAAACATATTTTGAATCAGAAATTAAAAAAAAAAATGTGTATTGTATCTATGCGCAACTCATTTGATTTCTATTATTAAATAGATTTTCTGGTTCAAATTATGTTATATACTTTGAAAAATAACAAAAGTTTGGAAGCAACGCAAAGATGTTGTTTAAAAGAGTGCTCTTCCAAACATAGCTAAAATATGATTAATTGCACAACGATATTTTTAAAAAGTCTGTCGATCGATGAATAGTTACAGAAATTTCGAAAACCCATATCCATATATTTTTAATCTAATAAAATTGCTCTGATTTTTAATTAACTGTTGTGTTGAATTCTGAAAAATAATATTAACATCAATCATTAGAGTTGAAGTAAATAGATTAAACTGATTTTCATATTTCTTGAAATTAAAAAATTTTCTTTTAGATTATTTTTTTTAAATATATATTTTAGTATATTCTAAAAATTTCTACTCCGATTATTTTTGCAGCAATGCCTGTAAACAATTAAAATGAAATACATTTCCCTTTTAAAAATTGTTATATCAAAGTAATAAATTCTATATTTGAAAACACCAATACTATCAAATAACAAGATAGCATTATGAAATTGGCATTGACGTTGAAGTTTACTCAGGTGCTTTGTAATTTCAATTGAAAACTCCAAGTACTTAGTCCGTTGGGGTCTTTTAATATTCGCATTCATGAGTTTTCGATTTAAAATGAAAATTGTAACTGTTTACGAGTTCGAATATAAAGTTAAAACTTTATGATAGAAAGCCACTAAATATCTGTATAAGAAAGTAGAACTGTTTATTTTCACTTCCCATATTTCCATGATATTTTCTAGTTTGACGATGGTTAAACATGTGCGTGCGAATATAATGTAAGTTTATAAGCACTATAAGTTTTTAAGCACATATCCGGCTTTTAAAAATATATCCGTTCTACATAAATCTTTTTGGCAATGGTGCTTATGCTTATAGTATAATTCCTTCAATTTCGTATTGACTGGTTTTGATTCGCGGGATAGTTAATGTAATAAAGACAATAATTATTTTTTAAAGCAAATGTATTTTCTTCAATAGGCTTGGTGAAAGCACTTTGATTTTCCTTTAAAAAGTGTCGGTCTCAATTCTGGCAATTTATCTTTCACATTTTTATTCAGATTTTTGCAAGTTTTCTTTATACCTTGATCTGTAGCACCTCTTAATGCTACATTCTTTCCAAACTCCAACAGTGTCTACATAAAGATAAAATTTCAGATTTCCTTTGAATATAATTAATTGTATTGTTGATCACCGTTTAAAATATCTATGATGATCAGTTCAGTTTATCATATTTATTCATAGTGGTAAAGAACTTTAACATATATATTTTTTTATAAATCCTGGATATATGTGAGAATGACAATAAAATGTGTGTGTATCAATAGAAAATGAAAGAATTAAAAGAAAGATCACGCATGATTCATTAACAATGACACGATTACTAACCTAAGTAATGAAAACATTAATAGAGCTTAAATCAAGAATCCATATGTTCGATTAAAGACCAGGTGAAGAACCTGGATGACATATTCGGGGCTTTTCTGCCAAGCATAAAAGTGATAATTTGTGTCATTTTCAAAGCGACTCATATAAAGCTATTTAATTTTATACTTTGATTTTTTTTAACTGTTCTTAATTAGCGTCGAATTTTATTAATTTTACAATACATTTCTTAGTCTTTAATAAATATAACATATTATTTTGTAAAGTGGTGTAAAATCCAGGAAAGTAGTAAAATAAAGTATTAGTTTCGACAAAAAAAAAAAAAAATATATATATATATATATATATAAGTAAAATACTGTAGAAATTTTACAAATCCTTAAATTTTCAGACTCAAGCCTTTGCATAAACATAATTTTCGTGTGCTAAAATGTAAAATAAAGTTATATTTATATATATACAACACTGTTGTCAGATTAGCAGGATTTTAAAAATTCAAAATGCTACCACGTTTTATTTACTGACAGAATAAGTAAGAAAAATTTTGCTATTAAAATATAGTGGTAGTAGTCTGAATTAAAAAAAAAAAAAATCTTCAAACTGATAACACTGCTATGCATATCTTTCTGATGTTTGACATCTTTAAGACCACGGTTGGTGCAAGTGCGTTAGTGCAAAGTGTATTTTCAGCATACTAACAACTAAATTAAACACAAATAAAATGTCAAAGGCTTCGCGGGAACAGATAATTTGTCGGCGGGCTACGTGTTTGACATGCCTGGTGTTGACAATCGTTTATACTTGTGATCTATACCTTGTCTTTCCTATAGAAATGTATAACAAAAATTATCAATAGATGTTTTCAAAAATGTGAGAGAGAGGTGGCATATGATAAATGAATTTTTATGAGTCGAAAAGATTGTGGACAAAACCTCGAGTGATGGACAACAAGTGTGCCTTTATAAATAAGAATGTAGCGATATACGAGCAATACAATTTGATTGGTCTTTATTTTTTTAATGTTAAAAACAAAAATGTGTATCTCATAATCAGCTAATACATGGCCCCTAACTGAAGCGGGACTCTGAACCCGAACCCATTTGTTAAGACAGTACTGTTAATAACTATGAAAGATAACAAGATATATGGAGGATATTATTTTTATTATTCTATTATGATATAGAAAAAAATTAGAAATATTATATCGAATACTATAACAAAAATATCATTATGCAAAAATATAACTATAAAGAACTCAGTATATTTCTTCTAACACTAATAGAAAACATATGTATAAAAAGAGAACTGAGTATACCCCGAAATGATTTTATTTCATAAATCCCCTATGTATTCATATTAACGACTAAGCCTCGACAACTTAACTGTAATATGAATAAATGTCCATTCGGAGATTTGCGATTTGGCTCGGAACCAAAAAAAGGGCAAAAAAATGTCCTGTGGTAAGTAAAACCACAGGGAAAATCTATTAGGGCAGAAAACGCTGCATTAGCTCACAAGAAACATGTGAACAACTCAGCATTTAATGCTCGTTTACTAAATAAAAATTTATGGTATTCATATCGATTCGTGCGAGAAGAAAATGCTGTACATAATTCTCGATCATTTGTTATTATTTTATTTAATGGGGTTTCTACAAACGTTTTAAAAAAATTATGTACAATATTTAAAACAACAAAGAAAACTGAAGAGCTTCGCATGAACGGGGTACAGTTTTCCGTTTCCAGATTAAATTTATTTCTATGCGTCAAATCCCGAACTCGTAACATTTTAATTCAAAACCCACTTAAATTCGAAATACTAAAAATAGAATCCGAACAATAACCTTAAATGAAAGAAAATGAATTCCACACTTAAATGCAATTATGTAAAAATATTCTACATTGATATATATGATATCAATCACATTGATTATTAAGTAAAAATGACGTGAAAAACAAAGTTTCAAGCCAAAACCGCTGAATTACAAAGGTAGATTTTATATATTCAAATAAATATTTTTTTTTAATTTCTAAATAACATTCATGCATAGTACTCAGCACTTAATACATTATCTAAATAACTAACATACAGCCTTTCCTTAATTACAATACATGCAATTTACATACTTGCATTCATCTTATATTTTCACACATACTATAACAGACATAGATACTTACAACAACTTTCAGTACATATAATGGGTGTAACAAGTTTCAATACATATTAATGAAGAATCTTCCATAATCCTAATCCACAACACAACAATCACTACATCAATTTTTTTATCACATAATTGGCAGTTTTTTAACATAAATATGCCTGACAATTTTTGGCAGTTGAAAGCAATAAGCAACTCTGTCGCTGAAAAAAAAACTAAAATACGATCTACGATAATCTCTTTTAAAAACAGTATGCTAATATCTTTGTATATCGTTTTGCACATAAAATATTCCAGCTGGAACGAATATACTCTGCACAGAATATCTAAATTTATTATTTGAAAAACATTTTCATCAAAATCCTTGTGTAGAAAATCCATCTTTCTGTATAGAGCGTGAATTCTTGGAATGGATATCTGGAAAACGTTTTATGTGTGAAAATTTAACCTACAAGCAGTTTTCTATTCTCATAAGTGGCAAGCGTAATTCCTTAATGAAATAAATTTACATAATACGTAATTATGGATTGTTTATATCTCAAGTCTGCTTTAGTGAAATTAGGCATTATGAAGTTGAACGAAATTTCAGTATTCTATTTAAAAAGGGTTTTTTAGCTCACAGGCTATCAAAGCCTGAGAGCTTATGTGCCCGCCGGTTCTGTATGTACGTACGTACGTACGTATGTATGTATGTATGTACGTAACGCGATAACTCTTGATAGAACTAACCGTTTTACTTTAAATTTTGTTTATAGGTTTCTTGTGATAAGGCGCTTCCCTGATTAGTTTTGGAGGTTCATTGGTTCAGTATAAAGGGGGGAAACGGGGGGCTAACCCCCCATAATTTAGATAAATGGGTTTTTCATGCAGAATTATCCCATTTTCTTCAAATTTTGTATATAGGTTCATTTTGATAATGTGCTTCTGTCAATAGTTTTGGGGTTTCATTGGTTAAGTATAAAGGGGGAAAGAGGGGATAACCCCCCCCCCTAATTTAGATAAATGAGTTTTTCATGCAGAATTATCCGATTTTCTTCAAATTTTGTATATAGGTTCATTGTGATAATGCGCTTCTCTGAATAGTTTTCGGGGTTCATTGGTTAAGTATAAAGGAGGAAAGGGGGGCTAATCCCCCTTAATTTAGATAAATGGGTTTTTCATGCAGAATTATCCGATTTTTTTCAAATTATGTATATATATTCATTGTAATTAGAGACTTCCCTGATTAGTTTAAGGGGTTCATTAGTTAACTATGAGGGGGGTAACGGGGGGATGACCCCTCCCCTTAATATATTGTTGATTTCTTTATTTTTCGAGGGGCATATTTCAAATTCTTTGAAAAAAGAGTATAATATACAATTAGTGTGAATAGCCTGTGAGCTCAATGCCCTCAGTTTAACTGGGCAGTTTTCTTTTTATTAATTGATTTTTTAAATGTGTGTGTCTGTTCGTCATCAGCCTTTTCGCGTCTTAATTTATGCAAAAAACTATTAGGATTAGGGTAGATATCAATATTAAAAATTATAATTGAAACTATTATATCGTCTTCAAGGTTGTAGTAGCATAGTTGAGGTTTTTCCCAATGCTTTTAAGCCAAGGTAGCCAGGTTCGAGTCCTGGCCTGGACATTTTTCGCTTTGTTGGAAAAACCTCAACTATGCTACTCCAACCTTGAAGATGATTTATACAGTTGAAAAAAAATACTTATCTTCATTATGATGAAACTATTATACTTTGTTTTATTGGACCGCACACAATAATTCGAATATATTTTAATCTGGGAATTGTTGTTGTCCATAGCGCACTTAAAAAGTGTTACATATTTTCAGAAGCGATAAAATTCAAGCATGCTACTTATAAAGAATGTATTATTACAATTTGTAAAGAAATAAAATCACACAGATTATTTGTCTGTGGATTGTCTGTGTTTGTAAGCTCTTTTTTTTAAAACAACCGACATTACATGTAAAATTTTTAAACTCTATTTAATTTCCGGAGTATTGTACACGAAAAAATCCAGTGTGAGCTTGAATTTTAACTCGAAAAAATTGAAAGTTTCAGAAGTTATAAGTGACGTACATTTTTCGCTTGTTGGTTATGGGAATTTAAAATTTCGATAGTGTGAACTAATAAGATTTAACATGATGTTTATATAATAATATCATTATGTATTTTGTTAACAACAGTACGTGTTAAAGGGATTTATCATTTAATATTTTAGCTTACATGCATCAGTTTATTTAATGTGACTGTTTAATATTATATTTTTCATTTTCATTAAGTGTTTAATATTTGCTTATTTGTTTCTGACTATCAGCCAACTACACTTTTCTGAATAATAACAATACAAAAAAAAAAAAAAAAAAAAAAAAAAAAACTATTGCAGATAACATTTTTAAATTTAGGTGCAGGTTAAAAACACATCATTTGAACAATAATAATAAGAAGTCTTTATTTCTCTTAAAAATAAGTTAATTTGGCTCTTTTAGAGATTTACATATTCTGAAACTATGAAAATTCGATATTTTAGGAACTGTATAAGTTTGTTTTATTTTTTAAACGAAAGATTTAAAACTGAAATTTGAAGTATTTTATGTCATTTGTGCTGTTAACCTCTTCAGGAAAGGTGTGAGGTTTACGTTCCACACAGGGTGCACTGCAAAAAAAAAAAAAAAAAAAAAGGACAAATGTTTCTTAATCTAGGAAATTATAATATAACTACAAATGAAAATATGAAATAACCACTTCTGAGTTATCCATGATTCCGACAAGCGTTCTTTATCTTTAGAAACCTCAGAAATCAGTATATTATCAGTATATTATTTATTAGAGCCATCTAAATCATTAACAAGGTTTCTTAGCAACTGATTTTCGGAAAAGTTTCCGAAGTTTTATACTGTTAATCAGTCTTCGTAACGTTTTATAGTAATCAGTTTTCCCAACCCCGAATATAGGTTTTTTCGGATGCTATCGATTCTCAAGTAAACATTTTCATTTTCAATAAACATATTTTACAGGCAAACATGTTAAATTACCAGCATTAACATTAAAATTAATATTATTGTGTTACTATTGCATGTTTTAATAAAAATGTTTTATAGGCCTAACATGTTAAATAGCATTAACATTAATATTAATATTAATATTATTATGTTACTATTGCATGTTTTAATTCAAGTACGCAGCTGAAAATGACCATTTGAGAATTCATAAATAATTCGGGAAATCTATATTCCGAGTTCAGGTAACAGATTAATACACTATGAAAACTACTCTGAAATATTTCCGAAAACCAATGGCAGCAAAAGTAAGCTTATTTTTCTAAATGCTTCTTTAAGGTATCTGCCTACGTACGGAGCACTTTTTTTAAAAAAAGGACAGTTTTGAATAAATATAATTATTTTTAGTTCAATTGTAATACAGAATGATAAGAAAACATAAAATCCTAGCAATATCTTTTTAATATTTTAAAAAATTGGGGGGGTTTGACATTTTTTTTAGCAAAATTTCATGTTTACGCCAGACAGCGTACACTCAATTCAAATAAATATATTTCAATTTCATTTATGCTGCATACTTCTATGACACTTATCTGTGCACTGAACTAGGAGTTTTACAATATCTTCAAAAATAACCGAAAAATTTCAAAATATGTAAAAAAGTACACTTTTTTTAGTAAAAATTACCATTTTTTCATATTCGAGTACCTATAAAATAATTAAATTATCACATATAGCTTAGATCCTAGTTCAGAGCATAGTGAGTGATATGGAAAGCATTCTCACAAAATTTTACTGAAATATCTTTAAAACTTTTTATGTAATGAATTTTATCGCACATTGAAATAACGAAAAAACTGATTTTCCAGAAATCGCATTTAAAGATTTCTTTTTAGGCAAAAAATTACAATATTTAATTGTTAAAATTGCCATTACTCCTCTTCTAATAATCGGTGGAATAAAATTAAAACAGATTTAGAATCGTAAAAGATTGCTCTTTCAAATAAAACAATAAAAAAAAAAATTCGAAAATTTTCACCAAAACAGCCAATTTGATGTAGGCAGATACCTTAAAGCGCGAAAATATATATCGATTTCCGAGCTTTCAAAGAAAACTAACTTTTTCGGAATCGTGTGTAACTTGTAAGAGGTTATTGCATATTTTTATTCGTAGTTATATAATTTTTTCCTAGATTAAGGCATTTTTGGAATTTTCTACAGTGTCTGGCTTTCATTTTTTTAGTGCCAGAATATTTTAGTTGTTAATATTTGCCTTATCCAATCGTAGAATTCTTCGATAAAATAAGTCTAAAAATGCTATACTGTAGTACCTGTACTAAAAACCTCAGAAACCAATATATTTTCGAAATTTAAAGAAGCATTTATAAAAACAGTTTCTTTTGCTGCCACTGTTTTTCGGAAATATTTTCCGAGTGCTTTTTATAGTGCATTAATCAGTTTTCTCAAACCGAAATATCGGTTTTTAACATGCTATCAATTCTCAAAGAAGCATTTTCAGTTGCTTAATTGAATTTACACATGCAAGAGTAACAAAATGATGTTAATTTTAATATTGTTAATGCTGTTAACTTTTTGTGTTTGTCTGTAAAACATGTTTGTTGAACATGAAACTGGTTACTTGAGAATCGATAACATCCGAATAACCTATATGGGTTGAGGCACGGCCTAACTCGATTTTCTCCTTCCCTTTATACGGCCGTAACAAAAAGACATTTTCCCTTTGTTCAAGAGGAATAAGAGTTTCTCCCCGGAAGAACGTAGGGGGCGCTATTACTTACCATTACTAATGGAGAATTTCCTTATCTTTGCGTTTCGTTCGTCAAAACTATTTATGAATTGATATATCCAAGACTAATAAAAAACGCTTATGGGGAATGTGACTTAAACGAGCATAAAATAAATATATGCTCATTAATATGTGCAAAATTCTTGCCCATCATTTAAAAAAATATGGCAAGGTATTTTACAAATGAAACCAATTTATCTGCATGTAAGAACTCTTTATCAAGAAAAATTTTAAAGTTTACTTAATTTTAATTTTATAATATTTAATGTATATTTCACTGTAAAAATTATCAATGTTTAAAGTCTAATCAAGAAATAGAATCTGCATATACCTGTAGATACATATATATATACAAGTAGGGTGGATAGATTTATGAATTAATATTTTAAAAATCTGAAAAAATATTCTGTAATTTCTGTAACCACACAATATTCTAAAATTTCCACAAAAACTATTCTCTCATAAATGGAGTACATAATGCTACAGAAAAAAAAAAAAAAAAAAAAAAAAAAAAAAAAAAAAAAACTTGTTCATTCTCTAAAATAATAAAACCTGTAAAAATTATTATGAATTTGTTAAATAATCCATGTTTTGAGAGAAAAAAAGCGATGTGAGTTGATTGCCGGATATTGGCGAAATATGTTTTCTTATTCTGTTGATATTATGAAACATGAAAGTATATTTTTATTTTTATATACATACTTTTATACCATGACTTTCCAGAACTAGAATATAATATTTAATTTTATATGTAATTCTATTATATTTCTATATGCTTATATATTTCAGATCAGTACCTATAATGGTTAAATTTATTAAAAATTGTTTTGAATGTACACATATATACATATATTTTAAATAATTCAGAATCGTGTAAAAATAATCCATGTTTTGAGAAAAAAAAAATTCGATATGAGTTTATTGCCGGATATTGACGAAGTTGCTTAATTTTCTTACTACTATTATGAAACTAGTAATTATTTTTTTAATTTTTTGCTGTGTATTTTACGCTCAGAATTATCAATGTTTCAAGTAATCCAGAATTTTAATGTATTGAAATTTACTTATAATGTTTGTTTTACATTTTGTAGTAGGATGATATTTAAACTATTTTTAATTGCTTAAAGCGTTGTATTTAGTTATTTTATCTCTAAATCTTTTAGTTTTTCCTGTTTAGTTTGTCCTGTTTGTTTTGTTTAGTTTTTTCCTTTTAGTTTTTCCTGTTTGTAGTAAAGAAAATGCCGAAGTAAAAGATAGATATGTTACATATAATGCTTATATATTTCAGATCAGTACCTATAATGATTAAATTTATTGAAAATTGTTTTGAATATACATATATATATACATATTTTAAATAATTAAGAATCGTGTAAAAATAATCCATGGTTTGAGAAAAAAAAATCGATATGAGTTCATTGCCGGATATTGTCGAACTTGCTTAATTTTCTTACTACTATTATGAAACTAGTAATTATTTTTTAAATTTTTTATTGTGCATTTTACGCTCAGAATTATCAATGTTTCAAGTAGTCAAGAATTTAAATGTATATAAATATAGAAATTTACTTATAATGTTTGTTTTGCATTTTATAGTAGCGTGTTATATAAACTATTTGTAATTGCTGAAAGCATTGTATTTATTTATTTTATCTCTAAATCTTTTAGTTTTTCCTGTTTGTAGTAAAGAAAATGCCGAAACAAAAGATACATATGTTATATATACCTTTTATAATGAAAATATTGCAAAGATTCTTGTATTTTTATGTATAGAAGTAACATTTACAAGCATTATTTATGGTAAGTATATCGCGCCATCTACCGGCGAAGCAGCCTTTTAACGATTCCGAAACTAAGGGGTGATTGTGAAGGCCGTGTGGTAGCGTGAGACGTTGTATATATAATTAATAAATTCCATTTATCGTTTGAAACGAAAAAAACTTTATTTTAAATTAACACATTAAAAAAAGAAAACAAAAGTAAAAATGAAAAAATATGATTATTCATATTTATGCTGTGAAATTACAATTTCAGACAAACTTCGATTCTGAAGTCCACTCAAAAGACAATCTCACTCTCCAGTATTCCAAATCCAACTGATTCCACATTCCACTCTTTCCACCATCAACTGCCGTCTGCAATTTCACTTCCCAGAGGCTTTCGTTGCATTCCAGGAATTTCCCAGAAAACATTGCATGACGTAGGGGCCCAGTTCTTTGTATCCACAAGAACAATACTTTACTATTCTTATCTACTCATTCAGATAACATACCATTCAATACAAAGCATGTATTGCAGCTTGGCTTATCTCAAAGTGAAAATGAAATTCACACTATTGATAGAATTTTTGTCAATAGAGATCAATCTGTCAGATTATTTTCATTCCAGAGAGATTATCCTTTTTCCACAAATAAGGGAGGAGTTGAAACATGTCAACTCATCACAACACCTCCCCTAAGGAAAAATTTCTAGAAGAAATTTGGCATATATATTAATAGAATAAGCTCCTTCAATCAATTTCTAAAGAGGTCATCAAAGCATAAAGGAATTTAGAATAACACATGAAAAATCCATATAGAAAACAAACACATTCCCATACTCAGTATTTGATAGACCACACTGTCAACAGGATTTACTATAATCCCATACCTACAATACCAAAGTATAATTCCAGGAATAATTTATACTATTGATGCCCTAAGAAACAATTTTGAAATATTTCACATACATATAATACCAAAAACAGATTACACCTTACATGATTCTAACAAAAAAATAATAATAATAATAATAAAAAAGGAAGAATAAATCCATCTAATACAATTCTCTTAAAAACTTGCCTAAAAGTCTAAATTTTGACGCTTCTACAAACAAAAATAACGCATACTAAATTATGCAATTATTAAATTAATGAAGTTTTACTATTACGAAAATATTAAGCATTAAATGATAAATAAACACAATACAGATATTACAATAATGAGTACTCCCAATTTTAGAATAAACTTAATTTAGAGAATTCTCCCAAAAACCCAATATCTAAATTACCCTTATCATAAAATCTTTTCAACAATAAATTTCGCTTTACAACTTCATGATCATAAGTTTTTCCTTTCAAAATCTTGTTTGACTTTAATGAATCTTTCTTTGTGATTCGTTTTAAAAACAGAATGCTCCATTCTTTTTAACTTTGAATTTCCATATTCATTTTCTTGGCATTTAGCCTCCCAATTTACTCTATTATTATCTTTTATCCCAGAGTTAATTTTTCTGGCCACAGTCATAGGTGAACTCAATTTCTTTCTAATTCTCTTTCTAACATGCGCAACTCCCATACTACCAACAAAATACCTGGTTATATTTACCGCATGCTCAGAATTCTTTTCCCGAAATTGACCTCCCTTACCTGACCTTTCATCACTATCCGTTCGAGACGCATCATCTTTTAGATCGATCAATTTAAACCCTTTTTCCAAATTCTTATCAGTCACGTCTCCCGGTGAATTTACCTCCATCTCATCAACAGACTTATTATCCCTTTCACAGATTTCATTCACAACCGTTTTTCTAACAACTCTTTGTTCATGATCGCTAGATAATCTGAGGGTTCCTCGCCCATTTAATTCTCTTTGATTCCCCACTTGTTTATACACCGAATTTTGCTTTTCCATATTTCCTAACTTTAATAAGTCATAAACAGCTGGTGTTATAAGGGACGGAGAATTTAGTTTTCTCACAACTGCAACCACCACATTTTTTTCAACATACTCTTTTTCACCTTCCATCAAAGCAACCGGCACTGACACCAAATCCGCTTTTTGTCTGTTTCCGAGGGCCGGTATAAGAAAGACATTTCCCACTTTCTTAGCACTCCACGGAATGTCATTAGCATCAAAAACCGCAATTTGCGCACCTGTGTCCTTAATCGCTTTTACCTTCTTACCATTCACGCATAAATCAACCATAGGTAATTCGGTTTCCACACCCTCCCTATTATTTTCACTTTTCCCATCACTAGTAGTGATCCAAGCTATGCTTTTATCCTCATAATTAGTTTTACTTTTTAACAATTCCGGACAATTTGGACGGATGTGGCCCACGGCCAAACAATTATAACATTGGACTTGTCTTTGCTTTTCGAAAGCATTGTCCTTCTTAAATTGATCAAATTTCCCACACTCTTTCGTATTCTCAAATTCCGATTTTGGTTTAATTTCCTTTCTACTTTTAGAATTAAAGCTGTCTTTTTGCTTATCCTGAAAAGATTTATTTTCCCACGGTTTTCTATCCGACCTGTTAAATTCTCTTCTTATACTCTCAAATTTATCCGATTTTTCCGCAAGTTTAGAAGCAATCTTTATTTCCTCCCACTCATCCATAAATTTTTATTTTATCTCAAAAGGGACACGTTTTTTTAATTGTTCCGTTAGCATTAGTCCTTTTAGTGAATCAAAATCCCTCACTTCTAATGACTCTAACCAATTATCAAGATAACCCCTTAACTCATAAATCAGATCTACCCATAGTTCACCAGATTTTCTTTGATGAGTTTCAAATTTTTGTTTTAAGGCGCCTGTACTTAGCCTAAACCTATCTAACAAAACTTTCTTTATATGTTGAAAATCATCACATTTGTCTGACGGTTGTTTAACTATAATTTCGGCAATGTCAGAAGGTAATAAAGGAATTAATTGACTGACCAAATCTTCCTGAGAAATTTTAGCTTTCTTGGCTTGCCTTTCAAAAATCATAAAGAAAAGAGTTATATCAATTAACTTATAATCAAAACGCGGAACCAAATCCTTTAAATATACCTTAGGAGTTCTATGAAAATCTACATTTGATTCATTAGATGAAACACTAACAATATCCGCAGAATTTTGAATACGCAATTTTTCTAATTCGAATTACTGTTGTTTCTCAAGTTTTTGTAATTCAAGTTGTTGTTGCTTTTCAAATTTATCTGCCTCAAGTTGTTGCTGCTTTTCAAGTTTATCTGCCTCAAGTTGCTTTTCAAGTTTATCTAATTCAAATTTCCTAAGTTTATCTTTTTCCTCTTGCGCAATCCTATCTAATTCAATTTGCCTCTCTCTTTCTTTACGATCTTTTTCAATTTGTTTTTCCTGTTCTTTCCGCTCTGCCTCCTGTTCAAGAATATATTGCAAGCGAAGTTTTGCGTAACTTTCTTTATAATCCTCAGCACTAACGATAGCCTGAATTATAGCTTGATTTTTACACGTTTTTGACACACTGGTCTCAAATTCCTCTGCTAATAATAGCAAGACATTTTTATTATATTTTACTAAATAGTCTGCCATATTTTCCCCCAAAATATAATAAATTTCAAAATAACAGATATATTCAATTTACAATAATACAATAAATACAGAAATAGAATTTTCTTCACTATACGTATAATAATGTATTCAAAAACGACACAATTTCAATATAGCAAATTCTCATGCAACAGTGACGTCTTTCAAACTGAGTATATCCCCCAAAATAAATTTTATACCCAACAGTACAGTATAACATCAATTTATTTTGAAACATTAATCATAATCATCCACAGTATACCCATAAAATTAAGCTATAACTTTATTACTGTAATAAATAAAATGTATGTAAACAAAACTCTTAATTACAAAAGTTTTATACAAAATTATGATTAAAATACTCTGATTAATAATCTCAATTAATCAATAACAATTTACTATACCCCAAGTAAATTTTAACATATACATAAGTATATAATTTTCTTAATCCAATATTATACCTAACAGATACCAGAAAATCAACAAACATAAAAATTCTAACTAAAAATTTAAGTACCAAATTAATAGCTTCCCTAGAATTCTTAAATTTCACATAGAGTTTTGTTCCCCAAAATTAAAATTTATACACAAAATTCAATTTAAAACAGACCTCTATAGAAGATATCATAAAAGAGCTTACCTCCAGATGCAGATATTTCCTCCACACTGATACCAGGTTTCCAAGCACTTTTAAAGATGACACACACAGATTTTTGAAGATTTGAAGACACTGATGAGGCACTAATTGCACCTTAGTTTCGTATGTAGACAACTTCAGATGGTACGCCGCATATCTTCATTTCACTGATATATTTTGAAGCACACACAAATAGCACCAAGTCTATAGTTGACTGTTCATACACCTCACAGATTTAGTCGATAAAGTTCTTTTACCAGTTCTCTACTTGCTAGAACTCCAAGAAAAATCCACGACTCCAATTATACTTCAAAACTCCACAATTCTGCTTATCCGTTTTCCACTGGCTCTTCATCTGTTTAATCAGGTTAACATAGATCCGTAATCTAATTTATTCTAGATTACATATCCCATTTGCTGCCACCAATTAATTATATATACTATTGCTGTGGTAGCGTGAGACGTTGTATATATAATTAATAAATTCCATTTATCGTTTGAAACGAAAAAAACTTTATTTTAAATTAACACATTAAAAAAAGAAAACAAAAGTAAAAATGAAAAAATATGATTATTCATATTTATGCTGTGAAATTACAATTTCAGACAAACTTCGATTCTGAAGTCCACTCAAAAGACAACCTCACTCTCCAGTATTCCAAATCCAACTGATTCCACATTCCACTCTTTCCACCATCAACTGCCGTCTGCAATTTCACTTCCCAGAGGCTTTCCTTGCATTCCAGGAATTTCCCAGAAAACATTGCATGACGTAGGGGCCCAGTTCTTTGTATCCACAAGAACAATACTTTACTATTCTTATCTACTCATTCAGATAACATACCATTCAATACAAAACATGTATTGCAGCTTGGCTTATCTCAAAGTGAAAATGAAATTCACACTATTGATAGAATTTTTGTCAATAGAGATCAATCTGTCAGATTATTTTCATTCCAGAGAGATTATCCTTTTTCCACAAATAAGGGAGCAGTTGAAACATGTCAACTCATCACAGCCGTATGAGGAAGGGAGAATCGAGTTTGGCCGTGGTTGAGGAAACTGGTTAATACACGATAAAAGCTACCGCACTACCGCGCATGCGCGGCAGCGTATTACTGCTTATTTTACTGTTTATTACTGTTAATTTTACGGTATAATACTGGCAGCTGGGGTGCCAGAATTATACTGTAATATCAACACTTTTTCTGCAGTGCAGTTTTATCGTGTATTAATCAGTTTCCTCAACCCATATAGGTTATTCGGATGGTATCACTTTTTTTTTTTTTTTTTTTTTTTTTTTTTTGCTGTGTACTTGGAAACGTTTCCAAAAATCATTGGCTGCAAAAAAGCCTTGTTTTTATTGATGTTTCTTTAAATCTCGGAAATATACTGGTTTCTGAGGTTCCAGAATATTTTAGTCGAAATCTTTACCTTGCTTAATCATCGAATTCTTGGATAAAAGAAGAAAAAAATTACCAATGTATATAATTACTGATACTAAAAATTTAAATGTCACTAAATGACGCACGACCTTTAAGGTATATTAAAGGATTTGTTTGTAAAACTTTCCGAACATATCTAAGAAATATCGTTTTAGAGCTCTTTTTGAATGAGAAAAAAACAGCAAATATATTTTCTAAATTTCTTTTTTAAGTTTTTATTTAAAGGAATTTCTAAATATGTTTAAATCGAATTGATTGCTATTTTATTTTTATTTTTATTTTTATTTTTCTGTGTTTCTTTATTTTGTTGGCATTTTTCATTTTCTGTCCTTTTTTTCTGAAACAATGTTTTGTTTCCAAAATTGAACTTTCAATAAGTAAAGTTCGCATTTTTTAATATGTAAGTCTTAACTTATTGAATTTTGACGTTGCGTTGTATGATTGAACTGAGTTTAAAAATAGTTGCAGAAATATTTCTTTTATTCAGAAAGTATTTTGTATTTATAATATTTGAGGAACAAATAACAAGAATGCACTGTTTGCTTACAGTATTTGAGGAATGTCACATAAATTCATTAACGTAAAATTCGAAGTTAGGTCATTTCTCTTTTTAATAAAATTATACAATCTTGATATAACCTAAGTAAAATATTGAAAATTACTCAACAAACATACTAAGAAAAATAATGTAAAAAATTATCGCCTTTTCACCATTTGTTTCCTTTTCAAAGACAATGCCTTATTTCTTCTTTTTTCTTATGAAAGTTATTCGATTTTCACACCTGTATTCAATCAAATTTTTTAAAGCGCAAAACCGTACATGATTTAACCAAAAATTCATTTTGTATGAAAAACCGATATTTAAAACTTTAATTAAAAAAAAGAGACCCACACAACTTTATACGTTAATTCTCTTCAAAACTAAAATCATATGTATGCAATTTTTAAATATTCATTGGCCTCAGAATTAAAAGTGTTAAACCCTAGCATTAAGCCAATATTATCTATATCTTGGCCCAATATTGGGCCAATAATAGCATCGCCATGAAATATCGCCCCAATATTCGGATGTTGACATTTTCTAATTTGGAAATATTTCCAATGAATTGATACAAATAGTGGTTTTATTTACTTTACGTTATATAGATATTTCTAACCAATATTGGAGCAAATATTGGCAAATTTTCAGCATCCCCAGTATATTACTAGCCAATACATTAAATATTGCCCCAATTTCGGGTACTTATGTAGATAATATTGACCAGATAGATACAGTATATATATATAGTTATATATATATAATTATCTACCTATAAAAATTATATTATTATAATACTATTACGTATCTATAAATTAGACATAGATAAATAATTTACATTACTATGGAAATGACGAGCTAGGGAACTGTAAAAAATATTATATTGAATGATACATAAAACTTTCGTTTGAGTTGTCGGAAGATGCTACACACAAACAAAAGAGATGCAGAAATAATTATTATTTTTATAATCAATAAATATTTAAGTTAACTACTTTACACGCATGTATGAAATAATGTCATTAAATATATTTGAAACAATCACATAATTTATAGCATGTTGATGTACAAATGGTGTTATAGTACTAACTTACACAAACTCAATTTTATTGATAAATATAGACCAATTTAATGAACGTTTGAAGTACAATTTGAAGGTTTAGAAAAAATATGTACGTGTTTTTGCAATCGAAGTGCTCACGCTTCATAATGATTATATAAAATATTTTGCCTAACTCAAAGCGTTAATTAAATTTGTTCAAAAGTGCTATATAATTAATATATATTAATATTTACTCTTTTTTTTCTCGAATGTTTTGTCTCTAAAACTTAAATATTTGCATTTAAAAAACTGAAATGGTATTGCTAGTGTATTACTTAATTAAATGAAGGTAGTTTCTAATAAACAAATGGGTATTCTTTAAATGTTTAACATTGAATTAAAATGCCTGTGTTGTTCAGATATGCTTAAAATGTAATGCAATTTTTTGTTTTAATTATTTCGACATTTATTTCTTGAGTTTTGAATAACATGAAAAATCTTCCAACTACGCAACTTTCTTCTAATTTAAGAATCAAAAAGAATTTTTACTTATTAGTATTTTTAAAATACGTAACTATGAAACTGGGTTAAAAAAAAAACAGTAGAAAACAGTATTTAAATTTATGTACAACACTAATTTTACTTTATCAAATGCGATAGAAATAATGAATTAATTGTTTGGAAGATGAAAGTACATTCTTCTTATGTTAATGATTGTTTTATGCAGGAACAAAGGAATTCAAAGATGCGAAATTATTCTCTCTCTCTCTCTCTCTCTTTTTTTTTTTTTTTCCTTTTCATGAATTGTAAATTATACACTCCTTTTTATATAACTTTCTTTTAATTTAGAAATTAGAGAAATATCTCTGATTAATTAGCAATTTAAACGTACGTTATTTAAAATTGAATTAAAATAAAATTCGGAGAAGAAGTATTATTAGATTTAAAATATGTGGAAATCATATATGATCCATACTATATTCAATCCGATAAAATTAATGAGGTAACTTTCAAGTACCTGAAACTACATTCTTCGCAGATCAATGATTGTTTTATGCATTTACACAAACATGCGAAATTGTTTTAGAAAAATTGTTTATTTTCTAATTAATGTTCTGAGAATTTTATAAACAGTAAATTAGATCAAAGTTGTATTTTTTTATTTAATTATTTCTATTTTATTTATTTATGTATGTAAATATCATGAAATCTTGAAAATTCTCACAGTTATGTAACTTACTTTTAACTTAGTTTCTTGCTACTGGTTTAAACTTAAACCTGAAAGTACATTTTAAAAACGGGATGTTATTGAAAAACTATACTTACATTTTAGAAACAATTGTTTCTGAATTCATATTTTTAGTATTTTATGATTTGTAAACAATCCTTTTTTAATTTGTTTATTTCTATTTAATTTATTTTATTTTAATACTATGAAAACGTTTCCAATTATGCAACTTTCTTCTAATCTAGAAATGAAAAGGCTATTTCACATTAATTAATATTTTAAGCTTTCGTACATCTGATATTACATTTTAAAAATTGATGGAAAACACTATTTAAATTTATTAATTAACAACCTGTACATAAGCTTTATATCAAACTGAATAGAAGTAAAATAAAATTTAGGTAGGGGTGACTGGGGCAAGATGACTATGTTAACAATTTTTGGTGTTTATTAATTTATTTTGAAGTAATAGTAAAATTAATTTTACATGAACTGATAGAGTCTACCTTTGTAGTATTAAATACATTACCATTTAATTTTTCAAATAAAAAAAATAAAGGATAATTTTATTTTTTCATAACATTAACAAATCGTCATCTTGCCCCAGTACTGGGGCAAGATGACTTTGGCCTTGGGGCAAGATGACAACACTGAAAAAGATTGAACATATTTTATCTTTTGAATATGTTACATGGTTTAACAAATGATAACTGTGTTTTTACATCTTACAAAGTATCAAACTAAGCATAATGCAGTGTAACGTAATGTTGAAGTGTTTAGTTATGCAGCTAACAATAGTCACAAATAAAAATGCCATTTTCATAATTGGAACATTCCTCATGCCACCAATCTTGGCATTTACAGCACGGGATCTATTCTTCTGTTGGTGGGTCACAATGCCGGAAGTTGGCCTTAAACGCTTTTTGAATTTTTTGGGAGGAGGGGGACCAGCGGGGGAGGGGGGAGGTCTTGACCCCGTCGAACGGTACTCTCCTCTTACCGATCGGACGCTTGGAAGTATAGATACGGACCCGATAGGGTTTTTCTTTCTGGAGGCTAGGGGGGGGGCTTAGCGGATGGCAAAAATGTCTTCCTCTGGTCGCCCCCTTTCGAACGACACCTCCCCCGATTCCATGTACCCCTTATCCCCAGAGGAGATAGAAGCGCAAGGTCGCGCGAACAGACACACAGACAAACAAGCGTTTACAGGATTTAAATAGAATGGAAAACATAGTTAGTTTAATAAATTCCGAAACACGGGGCCAGATGACGAGCTCGTCATCTTGCCCCAGACTGCCTGTTTAAAAATATTCGTTTTCATTGCCATGAAGGAAGGCGATTAATTGACATTTATTCATGGTAGTAAGTAGTATTTAAACTAAGTTACTCGTAAATATTAAAGAGAAACGATATATCTTACCTGTATCTCTAGTAGAGCTTATTTACACATGCATAAAAGTTATAACGTGGCAGCGGAAAACAATCAAAGCTTTACAACTGACACAAAAATGGCGATTTCAGCGTCTCTATAGTATCGTTTAACGAACGACCGATAGGAGAGCCAGTAGTGTCCAGTTGATGCTGCCACCTAGCGGAAAACGGAAAAATTAAGACATTCGTCATCTTGCCCCACTCTTCATCTTGCCCCGGTCTCCCCTACCTGAAGATATATATTCTTTTTATATCAAAGGTTGTTTAAAGCAGAGCAGTTTCTTGAACAAAAATGCAAAATTTTACAAATAATTGTTGTTGTTGTTGTTGTTTTTCATTATTGTTTTAAGCGTTTTTATGAACAGAAAATTAGACTCAAATTGTATCTTTTTAAATTTCCTTTACTTATTTCTACTTCAGTTTATACATTTCTATTTATTTATTTTAATACTATGAAATATCTCCCAATTATGTAACTTTCTTCTAATATACAAACCAAAAAGATATTTCTCAATAATGAGTAGTTTGAACTTGTGTACATCTGAAACTGGATTAAAAAACAAATAGTTGGAGGAAAGTGCTTACATTTAATTATGTACAAACCATGCATGCAGGAATTTTACTGTATCAAATACGACTGAAATAATGAGGAAACTTTTGTGTACTGAAAATACGTTCTTTGTCTATTTTTTTCTTCGTTAATGTAGTTTCTTGTATAACAATCTGAAATTGTTTTAGTAACAATCATTTCTTTTAATTTTATTAATGTTTTAAAAATGCATTTTATGAATTATAAATTATATCTTGTTGAGTTCTTTGTTCTACTGTGAATCTATAAGAAACACAAGGTTAAAACAGGAAAGAAAAATCGTACCTCAAGAATAGATTATGAAACACTTTCCAACACATTCAGAATACTGTAACAAGACTTCGCCGCTCAACAAGTGGGGAAATGATATCCAAGAAAGCATGGGATGACAAGGGATGACCACCCGGGAACCCAGCTTTTGCTTTAGAGTATAAGTGCAATTTTTGAAAGCACATAACACATTTGAAAACCCTTGTTTCAGCAATTACCATATATAGTCGGAAAATTATCCGAATTCTTTTGTGCAGTCCTGTATATGAACTATAAATTGGTGTACATACTACTTAGTATGCAAAAAAAAATTCAGTTAGGAAACGCATATCATAGTTGAAAATTCATCTTTCAGAAATTTGCGATTTATATGATATATAGAGTTTATACACACCAAGTAAAATCCAAAAAAAAACTAGTTAAATTTAAAACCGCATACCACACTTGAAAACGCAATATTATCCATAGACAGTATTGCAACCGACCTATTTTGTGTGTCCCTGTAAATGAACGATAAATGTTATGCACACCATATCATATAGTAAGCATCTTTTTAGTTTACCTCAGTCATATATATAAATTTCAATATGTTTGAAATAGTTTAACATCATTAAAATGCAATGCAAAAGATTTTCCACACCAACCATAATCTAAAGGAATTATTTTGAATTTCCCTGTAAACGAACTATAAATTCTACACACTTTATTTTCAATAGAGAACGTGCCATGGTAAACTTGAATAACATATATCAATTACATGGCAAGCCGAATATATTTATGCGAGTTAAACACGGATGACAGTCGGACAGACAAACCAAATTGATAAACACTTTTCAACTACGTTGAAAAATGTAAAAAAAGAAAAATCATGAGTAAAGCACAAATTTTGGTGCACTTTTCAATATTATTCAGTAATACCTTTATATTCTAATTGAAATAAAGCATCCATCTATTTAAAGCAGTTTGCTAATAATGTCAAATATTCCATCGAATTTCGACCGAGTACGCATGCGTCAAAAAAGGACCGGCCAATGAGACGAGGGTATATTCCTGTCTCCAAACGTATTTGGGATCAAGATCAACTCCTGTTGTTTTGATCTTTGATGGCTTCCTCCATGTTGCGTTAAACACAGGAATATATTTATATAAAAAACTCTGGAGTGTTTAAAAGGTATTTAAAGTTGTATTTATTGTAATTTGTATGAATACTTAGGTATCCATTTCGGATTTACTGTGTAACATGAATTTAGGTTCATTTAACGTTCGCGAAATCAAATCATTTTGTTTATATAGTACAGAAAATAATTATTCAATCGTAAATAAAAATATAGTAGAACATGTAATACAAAATTGGACCACTTATAATCCGTTTATGATCGGGTATGAATCTTATGGTGTTCCGATTGCTAATGAAAACTATTATGTAAATATAATGTCAAAAGACAGTACGCACGGTAGTAATATTTTTATTATTATGTGTTCGAAAAAAGCGAATCTGAGCGCCTGAATATAAATTATAAAATATTATTTCTATATTTAGCAACTAAATATTTAATAAATATGCAGGAATGTGACTAGCTTTATGTGAATGTATAATATATGTAAGTCTGAACTTTAGCATTATTTTTTAACAGAAATATATTATCTCTATTCGATTTAAAAGTTTTGTCATTACATAAGTGTGCTATTTTATTTGTAAAGAGTATGTATGCATTATATTGTTTGTATGTATACAAATGTTTAGAATGTTTTGATTTGTAAACTCTTAATATTTGAATAATGTTTACATTATATTTGTTTGTATGTATACAAACAATATATGTATACAAAGAAGTATATATACAAACAATATTAATATTTACATTGTATTGTTTGTATGTATACAAATCTTGAATGTTTTAATTTATTACATTCATTTTTTACCAGTTTGCATGTCCGTTCATGGGCGATTCATATGAAACTCATAATTTGTCACAAATTGGTGATTTTATTGATTTAGTGCTTTGCCCAAGAATGTGGAAAAAAAAACTATTTTTGACATCGGGTGAAATGAATGAGGTTATTTCGGTTTTTATTTTGTATATAAAAAATGTTATATGTAAAAAAATCCTGGCCATTAATCACATTGTTTTTTGTATATTTAAAGACGATTACTTATTCTTTGTAATTATTTTTTTGCTGGGGGTTTTTGAGCAAAATAATATTACTTCATAGCTAGAACCAGTTCCGCTAATCATTAATATTTTCTTAATCCTTTGACCGCTGAGCAAATGGGCAAATTTGTAATGTTTTTTCTGTTATTTTTTTTAAATGTCAAAAAAAGATAAATTTTCAAAATTGGTATAAAAAACTTAGGTACTTCTCTATTATCCCATCGTCCACTTTTCATAACAAAATACTATTGCCAAAATGTATGATTAAATGCCAAAAATGCAATCCCATTTACTTGATGTCGGAAGCATTATACGTGTTTGTTATGTCGTCAAGTGGTTTTTAATTCAACATTTGCACGTATTAATGACAACGTTCTCCCGTTTATTTGGCGTTACAGTTTGGCGATAGTTTTTTGTTATGAAAAGTGGTCGATGAGATAATAGAGAAGTACCAAAACTTAATTACGTATATGAGTAGATTCCTTGACTATATTAATGATTACTCAATATTTTAAAACTGCATCATATTTGTAGAATTATATTAATTTAAACAATGCTTCTATTGAAGTGTGAAGAAGCACATACTTCTATGAAGAACCATATATTTACATAATCGTTTTCATTAGCAATCGGAACACCATAAGATTCATCCCCGATAATAAACGGACTATAAGTGGTCCAATTTTGTATTACGTGTTCTACGATATTTTTACGTACGTTTGAATAATTATTTTCTGTACTATATACACAAAATGATAGAGAAACACAATTTCCATCGGGATTGATTTCGCGAATGTTAAGTGAGCCTAAATTCATTTTTAAACAGTAAATCCGAAATGGACACCTAAGTATTCATACAAATTATAATAAATAAAATAAATACCTTCTAAACACTCCACAGTGAGTTCTATATAAATACCTTCCTAGGTTTAATGCAATGTGCAAGAAAAAAAAAACAGGAGATGATCCCAAACACGTTAATAGAGACAGTAATAGACTCTCACCTCATTGGCCGGCGATTTTTTTGACGCATGCGTATTGGGTCGAATATTGTTGAAAAATGATTTTGAAGAAAAAATCGGGAAATTCACAAAATGGTTTCGGGAAAAACTTCACCAAATGGTTTAAAAATTCTTTGAGTGACAGCGGGAAAAAAATTTTGTTTTAAATTCAATCATCGCAATTGGCGAGTGTGACTATTAAGTTTAGCCAGTACTGGCAATAACATCAATTACCAATTTTCAGTATTACTCGCCGATTGGTGAGTGTTAATTTTGTCTTATATCACAAACTGTATTTACATATACTACTAGATATAATGATTATGAACCATGATTTTTCTATTATTGGGCGAGATTCATGTTTTTTCAGCAATTCTTTGACGAAATTCATGTTTTTTCAGCGATCCTTTGAAGAATTTCGCATTTTTCTCATGATCCTTAACGAAATTCGCATTTTCCAGCGATTCTTTGATAAAATACATTTTATTCCGCAATTTTTAGACGAAATTTAGTAAAAAAGCATGACCTTTTGGTGAACTTTCCTTTTTTGCGATTCTTTGACAAAATTTGCTTATCTTTCACGATCCTTTTGCATAATTAATGTTTTTTCTGATGTCTTTTAACGAAAGTCATGTTTCCCCATGATCCTTTGATGAATTTAGTGTTTTTTCCTCAATCATTTGACGAAATCTGTGATTCCCCCCCCCCCCCCCGCGAAGATTGGTTAGATGTTTTTAGTCTGCAGGTGCCCTAAAAAGTCTGTGACGCTCGTTGCTGCATTGCACACATTCTTTCTTCCATGGTGCATCGAACGAAGAAAATTCATCCTAAAGAATCATTGTTTCATTCTTGACATTTCTGGAAAGAAACAACGTTCAACTCATTGGCTGAATTGTAAAGGGCGAAATGTGTCAAACATTAGCGGAAAGAAAGTGCGCAATTTGTTCGTTCATGGATAAAATCATGAAATTCATTAATCGATAGTTGATAAATTCGTCAATCGATAGCGGAAAAATCGCAAAATTCATTAATCGACAGTGGAAAAATCGCAAAATTCATCAACTGGTTTCGGGGGAAAAAGTTTTCGAATATCGTCAAATGGCTTCGAGAAAAAAAATCACAATCCGTCAATTTCGGAGAAAAAATCGTGAAATTCGCCAAATGGTTTCGAAATTTGTCGAGCGACAGCGGAGAAAAAAATCTTTTTCCATTCAATCATCGCAATTGGTGAGTGTGACTATTATGTTTGACCAGTGGTGGCAATAAAGTCCATTGCCAAATTTTCAGGATTACTCGCTGTTTGGCAAGTGCTAATTTTGTCCTATACTTCAAAACCCTTTTGATGATATCATCAGTTTACAGGACAATTTTTTTTACGTGAACCATTTGATGAATTTTGTGATTTTTCCATTATCGATTGACCGATTTTACTGCTATCGATTGTTGAATTTTATAATTTATCAACTATTGATTAGCGAATTTCATGATTTTTTCCATGAACGTTTGACGAATTACGCAAAAAAATTAAGAATATCGTTAAATTGTCTTGGGTAAAAAAAAATTTAATATTGTCAAATGCCTTCGAGAAAAAGTTGCAAGTTGGAACGCCTGTGACCTCTTTTTCATGTTATGCATCTCGGGTCTATCCCCCCCCCCCCCAAGTGGGACACTTTTCTAAATTTTGCAGACACCTCTCATGTGATATATCGCTGGAAAAGTCTTTGACCGCTTATTCATGTTATGCATCTCCGGGGTCCATCCAGCCACCCCCCCCCTAAGGAAGGAACTTTTATAAATTTTGTTGACACATCTCATGTGATATATCGCTGGAAAAGTCTTTGACCACTTATTCATGTTATGCATCTCCGGGGTCCATCCCGCCACCCCCCTCCCCCCCCAAAGGGTACTTTATAAATTTTGCACACAACCCTCATGTTATATATCATTGGAAAGGTCTGTGACTGCTTAATCATATTATGCATCTCGGGTCTATCCCCCCCCCCCAAGTGGGACACTTTTCTAAATTTTGCAGACACCTCTCATGTGATATATCGCTGGAAAAGTCTTTGACCGCTTATTCATGTTATGCATCTCCGGGGTCCATCCCGCCACCCCCCCCCCCTAAGGAAGGCACTTTTATAAATTTTGTTGACACCCCTCATGTTATATATTGTTGGAAAGGTCTGTGACTGCTTAATCATATTATGCATCTCCGATGTCCATCTCCCCACTTTGCCCCCCCCCCCCAAAGGGTACTTTATAAATTTTGCACACAACCCTCATGTTATATATCATTTGAAAGGTCTGTGACCACTTAATCATATTATGCATCTCAAATGTCCAACTCCCGACTTTGCCCCCCCCCCACCCCCCCAAGGGATACTTTTCTAAATTTTGTTGACACCCCTCATGTCATATATTGTTGGAAAGGTCTGTGACTGCTTAATCATATTATGCATCTCCGATGTTCATCTCCCCACTTTGCCCCCCCCCCAAAGGGTACTTTATAAATTTTGCACACAACCCTCATGTTATATATCATTGGAAAGGTCTGTGACTGCTTAATCGTATTATGCATCTCTGATGTCCATCTCCCCACTTTGCCCCCCCCCACCCCCCAAAGGGTACTTTATAAATTTTGCACACAACCCTCATGTTATATATCATTTTAAAGGTCTGTGACCACTTAATCATATTATGCATCTCAAATGTCCAACTCCCCACTTTGCCCCCCCCCACCCCCCCCAAGGGATACTTTTCTAAATTTTGTTGACACCCCTCATGTCATATATTGTTGGAAAGGTCTGTGACTGCTTAATCATATTATGCATCTCCGATGTTCATCTCCCCACTTTGCCCCCCCCCCTCCCCAAGGGGTACTTTCTAAATTTTGCACACAACCCTCATGTTATATATCATTGGAAAGGCCTGTGACCACTTATATCATATTATGCATCTCCGATGCCCTTCTCCCCACTTTGCCCCCCCCAAGGGGTACTTTCTAAATTTTGCACACAACCCTCATGTTATATATCATTGGAAAGGTCTGTGACTGCTTAATCATATTATCCTCCCCACTATGAAATTTGTCAAGTTAAAGCAACTATAAATTTTATTTTTATGGTACTATCAAGTTGTTTGCCGTCAAATTTTGACGGGTTCCATCTAGTAATTTTTATTATTAAAGATAGTTATACGTATTACTACTTATATTATATTTTGCTCTGCATTGGAATATACTTCGGGTATTTGTGCTCCACGCAATGCTGGTAAACATTTTGATTTTATTGGTAGATCTACAGCTGTTAAAAAAATAGCACTGTGAAATAAAAATATCATAAATATATGAGGGTCAAAGGTATTTTTCTACTTATTTTATTTATTTTTAAACTTTTATGTGCCACTACGTTTTGATTTCTTTTTTAAATATCATATAACTTTAAATATCATATCATAAACTGTTTTGGAAAAGAAAATAATTTATGTTGATTTTTGGATTATTCTAATCAAATAAAAATCATATCTAAAATGACACGTTAATTAACAAATTTTCTCAAAAATATTTACTAATATAATCACTTTGAAAAATATTATTTGACACGAAAACTTAAATTATATCAATTTCTATGAACGGTGTAAATGTAAAATAGAATAAATAGAAATGCTAAAATAGAATAACAAAGAAAAAAAAATGTGTTCCACATTTAATCTTAGTGTAATGGTATGGAATTTCAAGCTCATGAAAGAAATTTAAATGATCATATATATAAAAACAAAAATACGCAAATTGTGATTATCAGAAGTATTATCTGCTATAAATATGATAAAGAGTTTGTTAATTGTATAAGTTGCATAATTAATGCATTGATTTTCTTTAAATGTTACGTGAACGAAGTCACGGGTAACAACTAATTCTATATAATGCCAAACCCACAAACCAAAATATCCAGACTTGCATTACACGAATACTTTTTTATTCTAATCTAAATAATATTCACATTGTATTTTACGAAAGTATATATTTTTATAGAAATATTGGCAACCAATATTAAGGTCGCCGCATTTTTAAAATAACACGCCCAAATATCAAAATATCGGGAAAACGCCGAATAATATTTTTTGAGAGTTAAAAAAAAAAAAAAAACTATTGTTTTACGCTTTCGAATAAAATCGATACAAAATTTATTCACAGGGCAAATGTAGCGAATATGAAAGGAAGAACATGAGTATACTTTCATCATGTAGTATGGCTGTTAAAAGAAAAAAAAATACGCAAAACAATTGGATAGTTTTGGATGCTACTTTTGTTAATAATATTTTAGAACATTATTAAAGAGAAATTACAAATACAAATTAAAAATATAAACAGTACATAATTGTACTTGTTTCTTGCTAAAAGCAGTGTAAAATGGAAATATTAAAACTTAGCTAAAAATCATATTCTACCAACAGTTTCGGCAAAAATATATAGTCGGTTTATGGGTATGAACGCAACTTTTAACCCAATCTCTATCTCTTCCTCTTCTTTTTTGTTATAGGTATCTTAACTATTTCCCTTTTTGTTGCGTTTTTACGAAATCACCATACAGACATCATCAGGGAGATCAAAAGACAAAACTGTTAATGTTTACATCTTGACGAGAGATATGAGAAATGGGAGGGAACACAAGGGAAAACCAAGAAGGAAATAAAGGAAAAAATACGCATAATATGTTACAGCCATCTACTGATGAAAAAGTGAAACAAAACTAACCTAACGGTGAAAAAGGGATTAACTTATTTTCAGACGGTCTATCCATGTACTTGGTATGTTAAATGAAAAATTATCATTACAGGTATCCCTATTTCTTAAAGTGATTTCAATTGACTCACTAACTATAGCCTTTAAGTGGGTTGTTATACTGAGAAATAATCTTAGTATTGTTGAAATTTATTTTAATATCTTTATTGTTGGCGTAAAATCTGGAAAGGGCAATGGTTAATCGCTCGAATTTAATGTCACTCATATGTTTCTTTAATCTCTCAAAAACCTACGTTAGGTCATACAGATGTAAAAAAAAAAAATCGTATAACTATTATTTAAAATGATGGGGATCCCATACACGCCAGGAAAATGGTCTGGGGGAATAAGATCTAATTTATTTGAAAGCAAATCAATTAATTTACCGAGGGGAGTAGCAATAAGATTGATATTAAATTTAATAGGAGCCTTTTTAAGTCTTTCAAAAAATATAGGAATATATTGGAATTTGCGATAAATTGGAGTACTATTGCTAAGGACAGAATACTGGGTCAATTGTTTACCGAATTTCTCAACAATCTTGTGGATGTAATTAGAGGAGGAAACCATGATCGGCGGTATCCATAATACGGTTAAGTTCTCCTTGGATGTAATCTTCTATGACTATATGACTTTTAACTAAGTTTAAATGTTTCCGTATTACACAGCTTTCAGCAAGAAACAAGTACAATTATGTACTGTTCATATTTTTATTTTGTAGATTAATCAACAGTGTAACGTCCATCTTTAATGCTTTTATTTAGAGAAATTAAATATTTGAAGTCTCAAGAAGCTATTCAAACACAATAAGTTTTAACAGTGATACACACTGATAGAAAAAAAAATTCAAATTATACCTCTCTTGATGTGTTTTACGGTAAATTGTCTTACCATGATGAGTTTAAATGGCTGAACATCCAGTTTTCTTCCGACTTCAAGGTAAAGATTGAGAAACAATAATTTGAAATAACCGTACTGTTTACAAGAGCGCAGTGACTCATTTGTAGATTGTGCTAGCTAAAAAATAATTTCAATAGTAATTTTTTATTCGGATAATAATTAAGTCACTTGAACATGATAGGAGTACATCATAATGCCATTTCGAATATTTTAATGCGCTGGGCGATATTTTTGATTGTGGAAAATGAGAAGGACAGATAAGAGCCTTTTTCTGCTCATCGGCCACAGACACATGGTCAATTTTTCCGTAAGTAATATATATCTTGACATGTAATAAAAATATAATTATTTGAAATATATATTTATTTATTCTTTAATGAAAATTAAATACTTTGAAATTATATTTTCGTTGGCAGATATTACCTTTTTGGGGGTAACAGATACGCATATGCATCAATTACATCTAATGAATCGTCGCTAAACCATCCTATTGCAAAACTTTGAACTGTATGTCTATTCTTAGCTTTTTTTCCCTACTTTTAGTTGAACTATGTCGCCTGTAACGTATTCACCAAGTTCCAGCGAAGGAAAGGAATGCAGTCCGAGGAAAAGACCCCTCGTTTCCTGCCAACCCCCGCGAGGTGTGAGGGGGGCTGTGATAACGAGCAGAGGGACGGTAGTCAGTTGTTGTTGTGGAAGGAGAGAGAGAAGGTCTCTCTAAAAAAAGATTCTCATCCTGAGAATCGTCGTCAGCGAAGTGAAATCGCTGTGAGGTTTGAAGCTCTACTGATTGATGAGTAAGAGCGGATTAGAAGGAACCCCTTTGTTCCTTAGTAGTGGAGAACTTTTCTTTATAATTCTAAGACTGTATCTATTTTTGAGACCTCGGGGATAGGTTGTTCTGATCAAACTGTTTTTAAGAGGACTTCCGAATTAGTTCCTGCTGCCACCTTCTTTTAGTATCTGTCCGTATCACGAACTCTAATTTACATTAATTCAATTATTATCCTGTGCACTACACTATTTATCCTCACATGTTTATTTGTGAATAAAATATAATTTGCATAGGCTAAATAATCTGTGCTTTATTTCGGCAAGTTAACCAGTACAGCTACCACATAACATCTACTATCCCGCCGAATTGGCACAGAAATGGTGGCAGCGGTGGGATAAATGTACGAGTAATGACAGAGACTGAAGGAAATAGCAGAGGAGCCTAACGGAAGAGTGGATCCAGGAGCAGTCTACACCCGCCGCACCGTTCAGGGCAGGGCATCAGAGCCAGAGGCCGCATCTAGTACAGTGATTCAGAGCCAGAGGCCACATCCAGTAAAGTGACTCAGAGCCAGAGGCCGCATCCAGTAAAGTGAATCAGAGCCAGGAGAGCCGCCGAATACAGCATCTATGAAACAGCATCAGCTAATCAAGTACTGAACCACAGCTGCTCCCCAAATGCAATAATAAAAGAAAGGCAGAGCATCAGAGCCAGAGTCTGCACCCAGTAAATTGAAGCAGGACGAGAATAGCCGCCGAATACATCATCTATGACTCAGCACCCGCTATTCCAGGATTGGACCACCGAAGTACAGCTGCACCCCAGGTAAGCACTGTTTCAATATTTTACAGTAGGGGCTGAGGTGTGTAACAAAGTCTTAAAAGTGTTAAAAAAATTAGTCTGTTATTACTGTTAGTATAATAAGATTTTTTTTTATGTTGATTGCGTGAAATTTCTGTAAAATTCAGCGAATTTTTAAAGTAATGAAAGCATTAAACTAAAATCATTCAGATAGATGAAATTAAATGTGTTTAAAGTTAAAAAAGCGACTTTAGTGTTTAAAGTCGTTTTTTTTGCATAGATGAAATGATAAAGAAAACTTTAAAATATAAATTTGAGTTTGAAAAGAAAAATAAGAGCAGAGAAAATCTTTTGTTAAGATTTGTTTGTTATTGAAATTGCTAGGTAAACCAAGCACTGTTAATTGTTTTTTTGGGGGGGAATTCATGAATGAATTATTATTTATGAGCTAGATGCAGAGTTGTAATAATAATAAAAAAAAATTAATTAAGAAATACAGAATTTGTTACGTGTGGAATTTGGTTTTCCGGGAAGACAAATATGTCTGGAAGATGGAGTGTTAGAAGTCTCAAATTTATGAATTGTTGCACATTGTATATTTTTATGTCGCGGTTAATATTGTGTTTTTATGTGTAATTTGCATGCCTATAGTGGGAGGAATATTATTGTTATCTATGTTAAGGGAAGTGTAGGATTTTGTAGAAAAATTGAAAATAGTAAAAATGGCAGGGATTGCTGGATTTCGGAAATGCGATTTGGCCACGTTGTTCTGTAGAATTCGAGGTAGAAGTGTTACCAAATGACACTGTTCCGAAAATAATAAAAAAAATCACGGAGACGTCCGAGTATGATGAAACGCTGGCGATAGCTCAATTAAAATTAATTGAACGTGACCGAAAAGAAAAAAGTGATCAAGAACACGAATTAGCCAAAATAAGAGCTGAACATGAGACTGATTCGTTATTGACGTCCAGTCAAGGGGAAAGAGAACAAAAAGTTTTGTTAAAAAACGTACTCCCTAAATTTGAATCTGGCAAATCAGAAATATCGTTATACCTTAACTTATTTGAAAGGCAGGCGACTAAGGCCCAGATTGACGAATCGCAGTGGGTGACAAATTTATTAGGACTACTGCCATTTGAATTAGCAGAAATTATTCTGAGAGAGCCGTTACATCTAAGTGATGATTATAAATATATTAAGAACAAACTGCTAGAAAGATTCAAAATTTCGGCGGAAGATTTCCGGATCAAGTTCGTGAACACGAATCGCCCCGAAGGTAAATTATGGAAAGACTACGCGTACGAGATAACCAACTATTTCGATCAGTGGTTGAGTGGCATTCAGGTCACCGATTTTAAGCAACTAAGGGACCTTATTGTCACTGACCAAATAAAAAGAAAAGTACCGCCGGATGTTAAACATCATTTCATTGATTCATGGAGCAACATAATCACGCCGGCAGAATTAACCCAAAGGTTGGACAATTATGAGTCGGTACGTAAATCTGTGAAACGACCGCTCCCCACCCCCTCCGTTAAAAATCCGATAAGTGGGAAACCCTTTGAAAGGAGCAGGATCGGAGATAAGCCTAAAGTAGAGCCTAGAAGACTCGAAATAAAGAGAAACTGGCGCGATAAAAATGACCAACCTACCAGAGATGAAATATTTGATAGGAGGCGGGATAGAACGTGCTTTAAATGCGGAAGCTCCGAACACTTACGTTACTCCTGCCCGGAATTAAAAAAAAGATAACAACGAAAAAACTGAAAGCGTGAATCAATTGGCGAGTTTAGCGGAATTAGACGATAGTTTTGAGCCTTATTTGAGTCGAGGAAGGGTAAATGGGAGAGAAATGACTCTGTTCCGTGACACCGGAAGCAGTTTGGACCTAATTAGCGCCAACGACGTAAATAACGACTTATACACAGGAGAGGTAGTGTGGGTGAAGCAACCCCTAGGAAATGAACTTAAATGTCTGCCCATTGTCGAGATACAACTAGAATTGGCCAACTTAGGTTGCTGTAAAACAAAAGCCGCAGTGGTGGCGAAAAGCACAGAAATGAACCATTATTTGCTGGGGAATAAAACGCAACTGCTGATTGATAAAATTAAATTAAAATCCTATCAGGTAAATGCCGTTTTAACTAGACGACAAGCGCGAATCGCCAACCATTCGGAAAACAAAACGGGAACTGACCCGCCACCTAATGATTGTCAAAGAACGGAAGGGGAAAATAACGATAGTCTACTCCAGGAAACGGATAGTGAAACAGAAGCTGACCCCACGGTAGAAAAAGAAAGCGAAGGGAATTTCCTTCTCCCTCGTCTCGAAGGAAAGGAGGCAGAGAATACATTGGCCCGGCTGAGCAAAACGGAACTAGGTGTTGCTCAGATGAGCGACCCGACGCTGGAATGGATTAGGGGAAGGGCCGCAGAAAAAAATCGCATTTTGAAAAGATAAACGAAATTCTCGTTAGGAAGGTAACAAATCACCTGGGAATGGAACGGGAGCAGATAGTGGTTCCACATGAGTATAGGCGTGATTTATTAGCTTTATGTTACGAGGGAATAGGAGCCCATCTAGGGATAGGAAAAACTAAAGATAAGATTTTGAGGCATTACTTTTGGCCAAATGTAATAAAAGAAATAGAAGAATACGTAGGATCATGCGATCCGTGTCAAAGGATAGGGAAGGCAGGGGATAAAAAGAAAGTCCCACTGAAACTTGTACCCATTGTTACGACTATTTTCACGAGGTTATCAATAGACACTATCGGACCACTGCGGTCTCCGAAAATGGTAATAAATTTATGCTGACAGCTTTGTGTGTCTCATCGCGATACCCGGAAGCTTTACCTATAAAAGACATACGCTCAGTGACTATAATCGATGCGCTGATGTTAGTTTTCAGCCGTTTAGGATTCGCTCGAGAGGTTCAGTGCGACCTGGGCCGGTCCTTCGTTAGTGATTTGACCACTGAATTTTTAGAGAAATTCGGGGTCAAGGGCAAAGATGGCATCGAACGGTGAAACGGTTACTAAAGGTTTTAAGTGTCGAGTCGGGAAAGTCGTGGGAAAAGACCCTACTTTATGCCCTACTCTCGTTGCGTACCGTTACACATGAATCCACGGGATTTAGCCCTTCCGAGTTAGTTCACGGGAAGAATTTGAGGACTCCGGAAGCGTTATTAGACGAAAAATGGAAAGGTGAAGGAGAAAAGGAGAGCTTAGTGACAGAGTATGTTTTCGATTTAATAAATAGAATGAAGAGGTGTCAAGATCTAGCAGTAGAGAAAATGGCTACGACTCGTGATAATCGGAAACGGTATTACGACAGGGACGCCATCGATCGGACATTCAAAACCGGTGATAAGGTATTGGTGTTAGCCTTGACAAAACCCAACAAATTATCTGTTAATTGGATAGGACCTGGGACGATAGAGAAGCAAATCTCGGAAACTAATTACGTGGTGAATGTACCGGGAAGAAGGGAGCAGTCACAGATCTATCATGTGAATTTGTTAAAGCCCTACTTACAAAGAGAGCAAGTGATGAATTCAGTAGTGGATGAGAGTATCGGGAGTGATATGACGGAAGACGAATTCGAAATTCCTCAATTAAACTCTAGTCTCGAAGAATACGACTTCGAAAACATAGCCATTGAAAGCGGGTTGAGAAAGTTATGTTCTTCCGAGCAGTTGTCAGAATTATCTGAGTTATTGGGCAAAAATCGGAATGTATTCTCAAACAAACCGGGGAAAACTGACATGATAACTCACGATATTGAATTAATTAGTGATGCCCCCGTCCGCCTCCGTCCTTATCGAACGTCCCCACGTCAATCTGAAATTTTAAAAGCAGAAATCCAACGCATGTTAGATTTAGGAGTTATCGTCGAAGGCGAGTCGGATTACTCATCTCCTCTAATTTTAGTTGAGTCACCAGGGCGCGACCCGTGGCCTTGTATTGATTACCGGAGACTAAACGCTATAACCAAACCTGAGATTTTCCCTCTGCCGAACATCGAAGAGCGGGTTGAGAAAGTCGCGGCGGCGAAATTCATAACGATTCTCGACCTCACCAAAGGTTACTGGCAAATACCAATGACTCCACGGGCCCAACGAGTAGCGGCTTTTATTACTAACCAAGGGTCCTTCCTACCAAATATGATGCCTTTCGAACTCGTCGGTGCTAGTTACAGATCTTCTAAATTTATGAATAAATTGCTACGAGGTTTGGAAGAATTTTGTCTTCCTTATTTAGATGACATGGCCGTTTTTTCAAATTCATGGAACGACCATTTAAGACACCTCGAGATAGTGTTGGGAAGGATAAAAGAGGCAAAGGTCACAGTAAAATTATCAAAATGCCGGTTCGCTCAAAAATCGGTAAAGTACTTAGGACACGTAGTGGGGGAAGGGAAGCGATCTCCAGCCGAATCTAAGATTTTTGCGATCACCAATTTTCCCCGTCCAAAAACAAAACCAGAAATCCGTAGGTTTTTGGGAATGTCGGGTTATTACTCCCGTTATATTCAAAATTACGCGACTATAGTAGAGCCCTTAACCTGCGCTTTGAAAGGGGAAAAAAAGTGAAAAGTAACATGGAATGCAGATATGGAGCTGGCGTTCGCTCAGTTGAAAGGTAAATTATCACAGAACCCAGTACTGTTTGCTCCGAATTACCGTCAACAGTTCATAATTCAAACGGATGCCTCCGATAAAGGGATAGGAGTAGTGTTAGCCCAACGCGCCGATGGAGAGGAACACCCTGTAATTTACCTCAGTAGGAAGTTCACGCCTCCTGAGTTCAACTTCTGTGCTTCTGAAAAAGAATGCGCGGCGATAATTTTCGCTATCAGGAAATTGCGCCATTATATAGACGGGCAGCAGTTTCTTATAGAGACTGATCACAGCCCTCTCGCCTGGCTTAAGAACAACACGGGGAATAATTCAAGATTAATTAGATGGTCGCTAATCTTACAAGGTTATCACTACCAAATAAAACACCGGCCCGGAAGACAAATTCCTCATGTAGATTGCTTAAGTCGTGTAGAAGATTAGTTGAATAATAAGTGTACATAGATTTTTTTTTCATTAGTTCTTTATTTTTTGTAACAGTGTTTTTAAGCGTGTAAAATTTATAGTATCATTATGATGTGCTGTTTAAGTATTAAAATTAATTAATTTCAGACAAGGATGGTGGTAAGCCCCTATTGTAAGTTTGGAATAAGTTCTGGGGATTTGCAGTTAGATTTTTCTTCAGAAATAAAAATCTGACAGAACCAGAGGGGTGATATTTCTGTGCCAATTCGGCGGGATAGTAGATGTTATGTGGTAGCTGTACTGGTTAACTTGCCGAAATAAAGCACAGATTATTTAGCCTATGCAAATTATATTTTATTCACAAATAAACATGTGAGGATAAATAGTGTAGTGCACAGGATAATAATTGAATTAATGTAAATTAGAGTTCGTGATACGGACAGATACTAAAAGAAGGTGGCAGCAGGAACTAATTCGGAAGTCCTCTTGAAAACAGTTTGATCAGAACAACCTCTCCTCGAGGTCTCAAAAATAGATACAGTCTTAGAATTATAAAGAAAAGTTCTCCACTACTAAGGAACAAAGGGGTTCCTTCTAATCCGCTCTTACTCATCAATCAGTAGAGCTTCAAACCTCACAGCGATTTCACTTCGCTGACGACGATTCTCAGGATGAGAATCTTTTTTTAGAGAGATCTTCTCTCTCTCTCTCCAAAACAACAACTGACTACCGTCCCTCTGCTCGTTATCCCAGCCCCCCTCACACCTCGCGGGGGTTGGCAGGAAACGAGGGGTCTTTTCCTCGGACTGCATTCCTTTCCTTCGCTGGAACTTGGTGAATACGTTACACGCCAATAATACAGCTACCACGACACGGAGGCTACATTTGAATTATTTATTTAATTATGTTGTTTAGAAGGAACAAGAACATATATACATAACACCAGAAAGTGTTAAAATTAATAACCAATGCGATTTTTTATAGCATTTTTGTACCTGAAACATTTTCTGTTTCAAAAGAATAGCATTCCTTCATTAAAAAAATCGCAAAACTGAATAAATATCATAAATGACATATGAAACATACAATAAATATCTGTCAACAAATCAATAAATACAGCCTTTTCTGTAACAAACAACAGCTAAATATCATTTTCGTGTTCTATTTCCCTGGAACTTTTCATAAAAAAATTTCAATTTTTAAATTTTTGCTTGATAAGTGAGAAAAGTATTTTTCAAGAGAAAGTAAAATAACGGTTATATAAAGAAAGCCGAAATGCTATAGGATTGTTTATACTTCTCTTGATGTCTTTTACGGGAGTCATTTAATTCTCCTCACGGTGAGATAAAGTTTAAGGTGCTGAAGTTGACAGCATCCCATTTTCTTTCGACTTTAAAGCAGAGCTGGAGAAACAGTCGTTTGAAATGATCGTACCATTTATAAGAGCTCGGTGAGTCATTTACAGATTGTAGAAGCACAAGGCAACAAGTAGTTTCCCATTCACGATAAGCATTTACAGTTTTAAAACATGAAAATGTTTTTCAAAAGAATGATAAGACCATAAACCAGAGAACAGTAAAACTGTTATTTTTTATTGATCTATTAAATGAAGTCATTTAGATGTGATACATATACTTAACGTATCACATTTAAATGATATTTATGATGCTTTTATGTGTTTCACGGTTTCGATTATAAGAAATTTAGAAAAAAAAAATATTTTTTTTTCCTCCAACATCACGTAATAAAACTACTTGCTTTTTAGTGAATATTTTAATAATGTAAGATTTTAATAAAAATATTTAACTGCTTTGAAACAAAATTAATGCTACAGTTTTATTAAGAATTCTATAGAAATTCGAAGAGTATTTATTAAATTTAGTATATAAATATTTGCTAAAATAAAAATGGTCGGATATTCGCAGCTCTTTGATCTCGGTCCAATATTATGTTTCGAGTTTTTATTTACTTGCCAAATCATTCAATGAATCGTCTTATTTGGTTTTAATTACTTGGGGAAACACAATCGAACTGATGCAGAATTGACGTTGCTGTGCGGACTAATCTTCTATTGATAATTTGAATAGTTGGCCGGTGTTAACCTGAGAACTTTATAAATTTAATAATAATAAATTATACAATTAATAGTATTCTTGTGTGTGAGAGAGGGGGATATAATACAACAAAATATTAAAATTAATAACCCATATAATCGTGTAATATTTTTTATATAATTCGCATTTAAAAAACAGCTATTTAAGGGGAACACCACTTTGATTTCCTGAAATTAAAACCCTCTGAGCGTTTTGAAAAAGGGTAAAATTGTAATGTTGTTTTCTCTGCATTTTGTTTTAAATTCTAAAAAAATATTATTCTTTCAGCATTATAAATAAAACTTAATTACAAATATGAATGTAACCCTTGAGAGTATTAATCATTCTTCAATGATTTGAAAATTCATTAAATCTATAGAATTATATTATCTTAAACATTGCATATATTGCAGTGAAACCTGGAGCTTAGTGAACGGAATATTACGTTCCACACACTTAGAGGGTTAAAAATAATTCTCTGGATTTTATTTTCTTTTAAGTAAAGCAAAATCTTTATAAAAATCCATTTATACTAAATTATTAAACATATATTAAAATAGAAAAGTGTATTTTTTTTTTAATTCATATATTAAAAATGGCGGCCTGATAGCTGATAGGCGAGAAAAATGCGAAAAAGGATTGTCAAGTGGTGGACACGAAAATCCATCATCAAATGATATCGCGTTGATGTCATTCGTCAAATACTAACTTTCTATTGACAATTTGAATAATCAATCGATTATGATGCGAGATATTTTCCTCTTTTTGAATTATATATTTAATAATGTTCTTTAGAAGGAACAAGAATTTACATACATAACATCACAAAGGGTTTAAATAAAACCAATACGATTTTTTATAGCATTTTTGTATCTAAAACATTTTTTGTTTGAAAAGAATAACCCTTCTATTTTATTCTTTTATTTAAGAAATCGCGAAACTGAGGAAATATCTTAAGTGACATATGGAATACGTAATAAATATTTGTCAACAAATAAATAACTTACAGCCTTTTTGGCTACAAACAAAAACTAAATATCATTTTCGTCTTCTATTGTTCGGGAACCTTTTATCAAAAAAATTTCAAGTTTTCAATTTTTGCTTGATAAGTGAAAAAAAAGTATTTTTCAAGAGAAAGTAAAATAACGGTTATATAAAGAAAGCCGAAATATGATAGGATTGTTTATACCTCTCTTAATGTCTTTTATGGGAATCATTTAATTCTCCTCAAGGTGAGATAAAAGCGTTTGAGGTGCTGAAGTTGATAGCATCCCATTTTCTTTCGACTTTAAGGCAGAGCTTTGAGAAACAGTCGTTTGAAATGATCGCACCATTTATAAGAGCTGGGTGAGTAATTTACAGATTGTACAAAGCAACAAATACTCTCCCATTCACGATACGTATTTACAGTTTTAAAACATGAAATAAATTTTCAAAAGAATGATAAGACCATAAACCGGAGGACAGTAAAACTGTGATTTTTTTATTGATCTATTAAATGAGGTCATTTAGATGTGATACGTATACTTAACGCATCATATCTGAATGATATTTCTGATGCTTTAATGTGTTTCACAATTTTGAATGTAAGAAATTTAGAAAAATTGTAATTTCTTTTTCTCCAACATCACGTGATAAAATTACTTGTTTTTTATTGAATAATTTAACGTGTAGGATTTTAATTAAAATATTTAACTGCTTTGAAACAAAATTAATACTACTGTTTTACGAAGAATTCTATATAAATTCGAAGAGTGTTTACTAAATTTAGTACAAATATTTCCTAAAATAGAAATGATCGGATATTCGCAGATTTTTGATGTCGGATTAATATTATGTTCCGAGTTTTTATCTACTCGCCGAATCACCCAATTAATCGGCTTATTTGGTTTCAATTACTTGGAGAAATATAATCTAACTGATGCAGAATCGACTTCACTGTGAGGACCAGAATTTGAATAGTTGACCGGTGTTAACCTGAGAACTTTATAAATTTAATAATAATCAATCATGTAATCAATTATTAGTTTTCTCTTGGTGGGAAGAGATATAATACAAAAAAATACTTAAATTAATAACCCATATGATTGTGTAATACTTTTATTATATTTGCATTTAAACAATTGTTACACCACTTTCACTTCCTGAAATTTAAAGTTTTCTCGGGATTTTTTTTTAATAAAAGAAAAACAAAATGGCCATAAAAATCCATTTATACTAAATTATTAAACATATATTAAAATAGAAAACTGTATTTTTTTAACTCATATATTTAAAAATGGCGGCTTCATAGCTGATGGGCGAAAACACTGAGAAAAAAGTTGGTCAAGCGGTGGACACGAAAATCCATCTTAGACTTAACCTAAAACAATTTGACAAATAAAAAATAGTTCTTTTAGTCCAAAAGCTATTGAAGTACGTCGCCGATTTTTTTTAAAAACATGCATGTTTAGTGAAATGGCATCAATTTAAGGGGTCTTGTACCTTTTAAACACGACAAAAATCAACAAAAACATTCGAAGTTTGAATTAGTGTATCTTCAAATCCTTTTTATATATAAACATGAAATTTCGACTATTGATTAACCAGATTGTTTATATATATATATGTCGTGAATTCAAGTTCAAATTCGGTCTGAATTGCAGTCGGAAGCTCGTTGATAAACATGTTTACCTCTGTGTAAGGTTTCCCTTCTCGATCGCATCAGGAGGCCGTGTGGTATCACCAAAAACAAATCAGACTTCAGTCAATTTTAAGTAGAAGTAAAGACTTTATTGACATTTTAAAACGTCCAGTCAGGAGGAGTGCTCAGTGAATCAAAAATTATCCCGAAGAATTAATACATTCCATTGCTACAGTCTGTATGCTCCATAAATTTTCTCTTTGAGAACTGACTAATTTTATTTAGATTAGTTGGACGTATCAATTTGGCACTAAACACCCATAAAGATATTGTAGAACGTTAACTCACTGCATTATAAAGGACGTTTGAGGATATTAGACGAGCAAAAAAACTTTCTCGCTTTCCTTCAGCTACCGCCAATCGTGAAATATCTCTTGGAATCAGGACGTCCGTGTAGTTTTAACCTAGCTTGCGTAAGAACACAAAATCCGTCACGTGACTGACTTTCATCGAATCATAAGGTTTTTAACGGAATTTTATTGGTATTTCCGGCGCAGAAGTTTTGAAGAAAATCCATTTCCTGGCTGTAAAAAATGTTCTATCGGCTTCCATGCTCTTGCTACCAGATGCATGCCTTAAAAACAAACCAAAGTCTCTGCATTGAGAGTGTGGTTAAAACTTCGAATTTAATACGCAATAAAAAAAAGAAAATGAATCTTTGATGTAGAAAAAAAAAAGAACGAAAGCATTTTGGAAATATTTTAATAGACATTTAAAATTTAATAATCGAATGTTTCTTTTCTTTTCTTTTTTTTTCCTTAAGAATTAAGGTTTTTTGAGGGGAATAATTTAAGAGATATGATATTTTAGCATTTAAATAAAGAATTTTATAACAGTTTCATTACACGGGAATAAAAAATAATGAATTTTAATAATGAATTAAAAATAAAGATGTTCTATTTAAAGAATAAACTTAAGTAGCTATCGCCATTTTCAGATCTAAATATTTTCGAATAAATATTATTAAGTGGATTAGGATAAATTGGCTTTACATATGGATAGTAAAAGACTATTTTAAAAATAAGAATTATTTTAATAAGTTGGGTTGATATAAGGAACATTACAAAATGGAAAAATTTTACAGAAAAATTTAGCAGATTTCGGAAAAATTTAAATTTTGTAATATATATCATGGTTAACATTATTCTATATAAATTTTCCTTTTAATAATATTCCATATTTTATACCAGCTTATTAAATTAAAACCTATTCTTAAACTAATCTATCAATCTCCATATGTAAAGGTATAAGATATATTCCACCTTAAAATATTTGTTCCAAATTGCTTAAATCTAAAAAGAGGCTCTAACTACTTATATTCCTTAAATAAAACCCTTTTATTATTTAAATCCCTATTAAAATTCATTATTACTTCCCTTTTATATCAAATCCCTCTAAATTATTTACTTAATTGCTAAAATGTCATAACTCCTAAATTATCCCGTTCTAAAAAAACTGTGTATTTAAAATCGTTCTTTTATTAAAATATCAAAAAGTCTCTTATAATATTTCAATGTTTTAATACTCTAATTTTTATTCCGCATCAATAATTTCTTTTTCTTTTCTGTTTTTATGTAGTGCAAGCTAAAAGCATCGTCTGAAATCTATTTTTAGCAGTACTCTCAAAATTAGATCTTATTGTTTGTTTACATGACGTATACCTGGTTCGAGGCTATTAGACTGTTCTAAAAGGTCTTTTTCGCGCCCCAGAATCAAACTTACTTCAAGATTAATTCACCGGAACTGTTAATAAGTCCTTCTAAAAGCGATTATGATTGGAGTAGGAAAGTCGGGTGACTTGATTGTCACTTTGCGTGTGATTCATTTAAATACGCAAGCGCAGCAAAATCGACTGGAGGACGAGACGCAGAGTGAGCAGTGAGATTTTGTCATTGAAGTGTTGTTAAAATAAACTGTTGCTTCGAATTGGTATACAATAAAATGATGTTCTTCTATAGAGAGTTATTGAATTTATGGATATCTAAAGAGAGAATTTTCCCTTAATCTAGAAAGGATTATGTTTTAATAAAAGGGATTTGACTCTGTCATCCTGTTTTTTCTTGTCTACGATCTACACTACTCAGCTGCTGATATGAAAACCCAAATTACGAGTGCGTTAAATTGGAAGCGTTTGCTATTAATTTTCTTCGATTTGTTGCAAAATGTAACACACACACACACACACACACACACACACACACACACATATATATATATATATATATATATATATATATATATATATATATATATATATATATGTGTGTGTGTGTATACATGTACATATATACTAACATTAGAAACTTACTATTCTTGTACAGAATTTGTGTATTGTTGGAATTAAAGTAGCTATTTTTTTAACTCCGCAAGTCATTGTGTTCATGATATCTTGAGAAGGTATGCATGGATTGTTATGAAATTTGATATAGATTATAAGCACGTGTGTATTTTAAAATGATCTGCTCTTAGGTCAAAATTATGTCATTAACTATGTAAAAAAATAGTTTTGTAAAAAAAAAACAGAATTTTATATTTTCTAATAAATAAAAATAGTCATTACTCAAAATTTTATCACAGAAAATAATTAATGTAGATTATTTTAAACACACATATGTGCTTATTATCTATATCAAATTTCATAAAAAATACCTTCTCAAAATATCCAGATTCGTGCAATCACTTGCGGAGTAATAATAATAATAATAATAATAATAATAATAATAATAATAATAATAATATAAAAAGAGTTATTTAAATTTTGATAATGCACAAACTATAAAAGGCTAGCCAGCATCTAATGGTAATACATTAACATTCCAATATGTTTAATAAATAGTGAAATTTTCATGTTTATACATAAAAAGGTTTTGATTATACACTAAATCAAACTTTGAATGTTTTTGTTGATTTTCGTCGTGTTTAAAAGGTACAAGGCGCCTTAACGCAAATTGTTAATTTTCAACCAAAAATTGAGTTTTTTAATAAACTATTTTTTTACGCAGAAAAGCAGGACATAAATAGTTCGAAAACATTCTATGCATTGCACTAGAAATAAATGTGACGGCTAATTTTCAACTGATTGATTGCAAATTATCGGAGCTAGAGTATCTACCAATTTTGAAAATACTGTTCTGAAAAAAAAAGTACTTGAAGTTTTCATTATTGTTTACACGCTGTGAAGCGCTTTAAATTCATGGCTCCTAAATTTCCAATTCACTTTTGATTTTCGTGTCTCTGAAAAGTACTTTAAGCGGCGAAACTATTTCGAAATTTTAAACCGATCAAGTGGTGTTACACCATAAAAGAGGATATTATTACTGCATCTAAAATGTCCCAATACTGATCAAATATCATCAATAAAATATAAAATGCGTAATTAATTCCATTAATTAGGAATTCAGACGTAGAATGTTTATATATTTAAAATACATAATTAATGTTTGTCAGACTAATACCACTTTACGGAAAACCTATAGCTAGTAATCATTTTTTGTCATATTGTGTCCAAAAGCATTTTACCACAAAAAATTCAGTTTTCAAGTTTTACTCGAGAAATGAAAAATATATTTTTCAAGGCAATGTTCAAGAACTGTTATTTGAAAAGGACCGAAACGTGATAGGCTTGTGTATACCTCTCTTGATGTTTTTTACGGGACTTTTTTTATTTCCCTCACATTGAAATCAATTTTGATGTGCTGAAGTTGATAGCATCTCATTTTCTTACTACATGAAGACAGAAATTGAGAAATAGTCGTTTTAAATGATTTTACCATTTATAACAGCTCGCTGAGTCATTTACAGATTGCACAAGGTAACATGCAGTTTCCCCATTCACGATAAGTATGTACATTTTTAAGAAATGGAGGAAATTTCCAAAAGAACGATAAGATCATAAATCGGAGAACAGTAATCTGTTTTATTTATTTTTTTTTCTTTTCTTTTCGTTATGAGTCTATAAAATGAAGTCATTTTGAAGTGATACGTGTATTTTGCAATGGCATTTATGATATTTTAATGTTCTTGCAGATTTTTGATTCATGAAAACTCTGATATATTTTCCAACACCACCATAAGAAAGCCACGAACTAATTATTTTTTTAATTAAATATTTTAAGGTGTAATAGTTTGGTAAAAATAATTAACTGCTTTGAAAGAAAAGTAATGGTACAATTTTATTTAGAATTACATATAAGTTCAAAAAGTAAATTATAAGCTTGGTATAAATATTTGAGATGCCAGAAATGGTCGGATATTCATCGCTATTTGATGTCGGACCAATGATATGTTTAGAGCATTTATCAACTTGTCAAATCTCTTGATCGTTTCGTAGCGATAACTGCATTACATTATTTGGGAAAATGTAGTCCAACTCCAGATTACTTTATTTAACTGATATAACACTCAACTGGTATAGCATTGACGCCACTGTGCGAACTAGCCTTCTATTGACCATTTTAATAGTAGGCAGACTTTAATGCGAGATTTTTTTGCATTGAAAATTATACAATTCAATTAATACTATTCTTCGGAGAGGTTATTATATTACCGCAAAAGATAAAAATAATAACAATTCTGATTGTGTATAACAGCAGTTCCCAACCTTTTATCTCTGACGTGCCCTTTGCTTAGACTTTTCATTTATGCGTACCCATTCTCACATAAACCCATTCCAAATATTTTTGCTTTTGTTCATTAGTAATGTTCTTATGCTAGTTACCAATGTTAGATTCAGTCCTCTTCAGAATTCCAATTTTCAACCACTTACCCATTTTGAACCACAGCGTAATATCAACATAAAGTCACTCAAAACATTAAATATTAGATAAAGGTTTCAAATTAAGCACTCACAAAGAACGGATGAAGCTCTACACCCGTTAATATGAGATAATGAGTTTAAGCTAATGCTGACCAGTTGAACACTAAAATGATGGTCTGATTTCAAATGGGTTTTAAATGAAATCGTAGACACCAGAAGAATCGATACAATTCATGTTTTTTTCTGGGTATTTTAGAATTAATAGAAAGAAAACAAGAACAGAAAAGGACGCACACAGACGAAATAGCAAGATATTATTAGGAGTGGGCGTTGATAACGGCGACATATGAATATCCAATTATCAAGTTTAGGCATTTTCTTTTATTTTATGCGAATATCCTATTTCAATTTTACACAAGTCTCTCTTTGTAAACGATTTTTTTTCTGTTTTTATTTTAAGTTTTTTTTTCGGTATCCGCTGTTACCAATATCATTTGCATGTACCCCCAACTGTTTCACCTCGTACCCCTAGTTGGGAACCGCTGGTGTATAGAATTCATTTTTATCTAAAACAACTGCTATTTAAAACAAACTTGTATTATCCATCAAAACTATCAGAAAATTGTCAAAATATCGTAACTGACAAATAAAATATAAAATTAATATTTATCAATAAATCGGTAACTACTTCCCCTTTTTACAACAAACAATAGCTAACGATCAACATTCCTTCTATTCTCCAGGAACTTTTTATCGTAAAGTTCAGCTTTTAAGTTTCGCTTGATAAATGAAAAAGATATTTTTTTCAAAAGAACGTTTAAGAAAGGCTTTTCAAAAGAACTGAAATGCGATAGGATTGTTTATACTTCTCTTGATGTATTTTACGGGAGTCATTTAATTCTCCTCACGATGAGATAAAGTTTGAGGTGCTGAAGTTGATAGCATCCCATTTTCTTCCAACTTTAAGGCAAAGCTTTAGAAACAGTCTTTGGAAATTATCTCACCATTTATAAGAGCTCGGTGAGTCATTTATAGATTCTACAATGTAACAAGTAGTTTCCCATTCATGATAAATATTTACAGCTTTATGTAACGAAATAAATTTTTAAAAGAATTATAAAACCATAAACCAGAGAGCGGTATAAATGTTCTTTTTTATTGGTCTATTAAATGAAGTTATTTAGAAGAGATACATATTGTTTAAAATACACTGGCCTCCAAAAGTTAAGGTACAACCAGTTTTTTGACGCTCACTATTAAAAGAATGAAAATAAAGGTAAAACATATAGTTTATAGGAATGATCATAAGTAACTTGAATAAAATCTTATGAAAAAATTATACCCATTTCAATTATTTTAATGTATTGGATACTTATATGTTTTCCAGGAGAAACTGCGAATATCCCACTTTGGGAATTTGTGTGAAACTTTTTAATAGTTGATGATCTTGAATTATTGGTACTAAAATAGTGTTTTCCTTGTCTAGGAGATGTCGTTTACTTGATTCGTTAAGATGGCGGCAATCTGATGATGGAAATGAGGTTATCACAAGTTTGTGCTGCTAGACGTCTTAATGTGTCTCGTAGTGTGGTCCGAAGGCTATGAGATCAATTTGAATCCAAAAATTCGGTGTCAAAAAGACTTGTTACAAACCGCTCATGGATTACAACCCCTGTACAAGATCACTTCCTAGCTCTTTTAGCCAGAAGGAGAAGCATCACTACTGTGGCTCATCTCATTTTAGATCATCGTAAAGCAACAGGGATGACAATACCTGCGATTACGATGCATAGACGTCTTCACAATTAAGGACTTTATGCAAGACGACCCGTTGTGTGCGACCCTCTTAATCGACAACACAGAAGTGCCCGTATGAAGAGCCCGTATATGAACCTTAGCCTGATGAACATTAATTTTGTGATTTGTTGAACTAATTTTAAATAAATATATATTTCTTTCTGTCTTTCTTCTCTCTCGACTGTATTGTGATAGTTTCCGATATCAGTGACTCTCATGAACAATCCTCGTGAGGTTCCGATGCTGTAACTGTGACGACGGATCTCTGTGATGTTTAGATTAAGTTCATTAAGAACAGTTACTGTTTTCTTTTTTTTTTCAGATCACTGACTCTGTTTAGCTAACATGTCGCTGAGGCAGCGCTTGATGTCAATATGGTAGTGTGTTGGTCGTGATGCTGCACATGGCGAAGTTCACATGAAACCTTCCGTGGAAATAAAGGCGGGAACAAGCTTTAGTGGAGAATTTGCCGTCGAGGTGGTTGTGATTCAAAAGTCTTTCAAAGTGACAAAAGGTTGCAATGTGCTATGAGAGTTGAATTATACAAGGTACGATGAAGTTGGTTTTCTTAATGTTCATCTCAACGACGTTCAGCAGAATACATTTTTCTTTTATTAATTTCCATGGTTTTTTTTTTCATTGTTCTGTATTTGTCCTAACCTAATAAAAGCGTTCGTTCATAAATTTTATAAATACCGGAGTATTTATAAAAACTCTCCTATACATCTAAACATTGTGATTACTTTTTTTTTTTTGGAAATATGTTTCTATTACCAGTGGTTTAAGAGATAATCAGCATTACAATCTACTTTAAATCTCCCAATGTATTGTTTCAAAATCGTTTTAATTTCTTTAATACGTTAAACATTTGTTTCCCAGTTTTTGTTTTTTTATTTAGGATATAGCTTAAACGTTTCAGCTCTTCGAGGACATATATGTCACAAGAAATTTTTTGCTTTACCAACGATTTTGTTTTATCTAAAGAAATCGTAGTAAATTGAAACATCATTGACTTAATGCTCAAATATTCGTAGAGCATATTCAATGATGAAAGTGTTAAAGAACAGTTCTCTTGCGTAGAGTCAAAGAAATTATTTAACTAATATTTTGTTTTTAGATATGCGATGATTTTCACTTAAACAATAAAATTCAATTTCATAAATATGTTATTTGTAGAATATTTGTTATAAATCTGAACAATAAGTGTCATAAATAATATGCATGCAACTTTGTTACTAAATAAAAGTAGTCATATTTCGAGTTTCAGCATTTTCTGTCAAATTTCTTATCAACAGTCACTAAGGCGGGTGATGATTAATGAGCCACCATCTGCGCATAAAATTAGCTGAATGTGGAGCGTACATCAATTTAAAATTCCTTCATGGAATCCAGTATCTAATTAGAATATGTTAAAGCATCAATATATTTCAATGAATTAAAGATTTATCAAAACTTTGAAAGTTCGGTAATTTGAAACTATTAGAAGGGAGTAGAAGTAAATGTTTCGTGTTTCCGAATACTCGTAAAAACTAAAACTTACATTTGCATATCTTTTTTATTTTTTATTTTTTAAAAAGAGCATATTTCGCGGGGTTTTGCGTTTAGGGAAGAAAGTAGTAAACAGTTCGTACTATGTATGAAATGCAATATTACATTGAGAATATTGAATAAAAAATTTGGCTGTGGTGGTTGTAAATGATAAATTTCGTGCAAGTAACATAACTTCTTGCATGGTTCGGTATGTCACATTTATGGCCGCTCAATCTTCTAAGTAATTTCTGGACTGTAAAATATAGCGACTAGGCAGTTTAGATATTCCTTTGACTAGTTCTTCAAAAAACACGCAAAACGGAATGTCCATCTTTAGAAATCAGACCATATATTGCAGCTGGTAAGTATATGTAATCCAGCTGAAATGCAATAGAATACTGGCCATCTCTATTGATAAACATTCGTTTAAATTATATTATACTTCTCTCTCTATAAGAAATAATGCCTTTTTGCGTGAACGAATGTCAAAAAATTGACCCAGTTAAAGGTCTAACACATCTTAATAACAACCAACACGAAATGATTTCGTATTTTACATATTTTGCGTTAATAATTTATCTACCACGTTACTAATTAATAAAAAGAATTTCATGTAATTTTTCTTGCATGTTAATATAATCTATACTAATAAAATAAAGTTTCGCTCTGTGTGTCCGTGTGTCTGTGTGTGTGAGATGGCTAGGAAAATCTAGTGCACCTAGAAGTCTGACAATTTAGGTGAGAATAGTCCAAAACTTGTCCTGGTGCACCTGAGAGTCAGAATTTTAATATTTTGAAAATTAGCCTCGATATTAATTAATACTCATTAACCATCGCTTCCAAAATGCCATCTTTTTTCTGAAAATGGTGCAAAAGAAATGTGAAAATCGCAAAATGAGGTCTGTGTTGTGAGAGTGAAGAAAGATTTTAGGTTTGCACGTAAATGCTGAACTACCAGAATCACTTTTAATTACGCTTTTTCCGAAAAACAATGAAAAAAATGGCTCTATCCACACAAAATTCGGAATACAGGAGTAAAAAAAATCGCGATTTAAAAAAATCAAATTTAAAAAAAATCGACCCATTTGAACCTGAGATATCAATTAAATACTTTTAATTTTAAGTCGAAAAACGATCAATTTTTATCTCATAAATGACGCAGGTGTTGGAAACATACAACTGTGTGCCGAGGAAAGAATGAAACAATTCATCTCTCCAGCTATTGACAAATGGAAAGCGTAAACCACAGATTTTTAATGTACTCAGAGTTTTAAAGCTCTATTAGTTTTTTTTATTGCACTAGCAAAACCCGCGGCTTTGCTCGCGTAATTCTTGAAAAATGCCAAGTGGTATTCGTTGGCCTATTTTCATTAGAGGAAATTTTGCTGCCACAGGTAATTCAGAAATTACTAATTAAGCCAAACTAATGTCGAAAAAAAATCAAAATTTTAGAACGTTTTTCGCTCTTTCACCCCTCTCTCCCTGTGGTAGTGTCACCAATATAAAATATAGCCTATGTTACAGCAGGGACTGTTAGCATCACTTTTGAAAATGATTCTGTAGTTCCAGAGATTCCATAGAAATTGTAATTTAGAATGTTTTTAGACAGCTTTTCGCTCATCTCACCCTTTTAAATTTTGATTTTTTTTTTTTTTTTTTTTTGAATTTGTTCTTAGAGAGCATTAACATTTTATAAATAACTACCATGCCAAATTTCAAGTTCCTAGTTCCTTCAGTATAGAAAAATCGAAATTTTAGAACGTTCTTCGCTCTTGCATCTCCCTGTGGTAATGGCACCGACATAAAATATAGCCTATGTTACAGCAGGGACTGTCACCATCAATTTGCCACCATCACTTTAGAAAACGGTTCTGTAGTTCCAGAGATTCCATAGAAATTGTAATTTAGAATGTTTTTAGAACGCTTTTCGTTCATCTCATCCTTTTAAAGTTCGAATTTTTTTAGAATTTGTTTTTAGAGAGCATTTGCATCTTATAAGTAACTACCATGCCAAATTTCATGTTTCTAGCTTTTTCAGTATAAAAAAAATCACAACTTTAGAACGTTTTTCGCTCCTGCACCCCCCTGGGGGTAGTGGCACCAACATAAAATATAGCCTATGTTGGAACAGGGACTGTCACCATCAATTTGCCACCATCACTTTTGAAAAGTTTCTGAAGTTCCAGAGATTCCATTGAAATTGTAATTTAGAATGTTTTTAGACAGCTTTTCGCTCATCTCACCCTTTTAAATTTTGATTTTTTTTTTTTTTGAATTTGTTCTTAGAGAGCATTAACATTTTATAAATAACTACCATGCCAAATTTCAAGTTCCTAGTTCCTTCAGTATAGAAAAATCGAAATTTTAGAACGTTCTTCGCTCTTGCATCTCCCTGTGGTAATGGCACCGACATAAAATACAGCCTATGTTACAGTAGGGACTGTCACCATCGATTTGCCACCATCATTTTAGAAAACGGTTCTGTAGTTCCAGAGATTCCATAGAAATTGTAATTTAGAATGTTTTTAGAACGCTTTTCGCTCATCTGACCCTTTTAAATTTCGAATTTTTTTAGAATTTGTTCTTAGAGAGTCTTTACATCTTATAAGTAACTACCATGCCAAATTTGATGTTTCTAGCTCTTTCAGTATAAAAAAACAATCGAAATTTTAGAAAGTTTTTCGCTCCTGCACCCCCAAGGGGGTAGTGGCACCAACATAAAATATAGCCTATGTTGGAGCAGGGATTGTCACCATCAATTTGCCACCACCACTTTTAAAATCGCTTCAGTAGTTCAAGTGATTACCCCCTACAAACAAACAAACAATCTTTACTACTTTATAATATTAGTATAGATTTATCGATTTGAAAATTAGTCATCTATGCCTATTTTTTTACGGAGAACCCGAAAATCAAATTTTTAAGGTCGCGTAATTAGAACCGAAATTGCGAATTAATTTTACGTTAATGAAAATTAATTATTTGCGAAGTTAAGCACTGCTGTCAATCAATTAAGAAGCGAGTCCAGGACTGCCGCAAACACGGGTGCCAGATTAAATTCATCAATTTTAACTCAGCGATTTTAAGGTACATACGTATTTTAAAATGTACATAATATACGGATTTCAAAATTGGAATCTAGGCGCAATTTGATACACACATTGAGATTTTCTAAACATAAAAAAATTCGGCCTGCACGTTTTTATTTTATAAAAATCCTGATTTTTATAGTAAAAAATAAAAACCTAATTGACAATGGCGTTAATAATTAAAGAAACGTTTGTATTTTTGTTTTATTCGTGGGGATGGGGAGGGGGAGCGACATTTTAATAAATACGCATTTAGTGAACCACGCCTCTTAGCAGCGGGTTTATCGTTATTTAACACAATTTTTAATATATAAATATCTATTGCCTAGATTTCCACAGAACTAATTTCATTTAACAAATTTAACTTTTTTAGGTTCATCAGTAACGTTTAATTGCTGTGATGTATAGATACCACTATTTCCGAATTGTAATTTCAGCATTTTTTTTAAGTTTCAAGTTTTTCTATGATTCCTAATCTTTGAAAAAGTAGTCCGGTAGTCTTAATTAGTTGTTTAACAAAAAGCAGTTTCATCTTCCCTCCCTCTCCCCTTCGAGCTTTATTTCTCTAACTATGCCCCGTTTCCATAAATCAGCAAGTAACTTTCCAATTTCAACACAACTGATTCCAAAAACATTATAATAAACTTAATATAGAGGGTGATTATATAATCATAGTGGGTGATTAAAGTGAACTTATAACATTAAAGTGAACTTATAAGTTGTTTATACAACTCTTTTCGAATAATAACTTCGGATTTTTTTTTTTCATTTCAGAGTGTCTCGGGTTTACGGGGCCGATTACGACGGGGTTTGGCTCACTCCACTCGATATCGATAGCATTAAATATTTTAGTTCCACTTTCTACTGCTAGGCGATGCTTTCCTGTCCTGGGTTCTATGGGCCCGATTACGACGGGGTATGCCTCATTCGACTTGATTTCGATAGCCTTACATATTTCAGTCATATTCGTATAAAACAGATTGTTATTATGTCGGGCCCGGGCAACGCCGTGCCGGTCGGTTAAGCTGGTGTTAAGTAAAAGATAAATCCCAAACAAAATACTCACTTTCCAAAAATTACATTAAACACGCTTAATTAAAAGAAATAGTACTTTTAACTTTTAAGTCAGTATTAAACATTTACAAAAATATTCAGACTTTGAAAATGAATTAAAGCATTTAGAAAATTGTCATTATTATTTTTATGTAAGATTTTTATATATGATGTAATATGTAACTAGAAAACATTTTAAACAAATCTATCCTTGATGATGATCAAAAAAACATTTTTTTTCTCGTTTACACATAGAAAAACATTACATGTGCTGCATTTTAAATAAGGTTTTGATTTTATTTTGCTAAGTGCGCAAAGTTCATAGCGTCCTCGATTCGATACAAATGTTGGCCAATGACATCCTCTATTTTATAGACGAATATCTTTGGAAACAGAAAAGTCTCTTTGATTCTTTTTGAAGGAACGGCACTTGAAGAGGCTTTAGGTTCTTCAAACGACCATGATCTTTCTCTTCGTTTAGGTTCTGCCTTAGAATTGACGAGCAAACCTTTTGTTACACAAATTTATACTCTAGAAAAGATATAGATTCACGTGTTTCTACATATGCTATGTGTGAATTCACAAGAGCCATTTCAGGCTAATCAGAACTGACGGTACTTATAAGTACCAACCAAAAATTGTATCCTAAGATCATAACAAATATGGAAACTAGTCGTTGGGTTCCACCGTAATACTTATCCATCATGGATATGCATAATATAAAATATGAAAATAAAACATGTGTAAACTATTTATAAAATGCATTGCAATTTGAATGAAATCATGGCTTGATGACGTCATAAATTTAAAATGCACTATTACTCCAAAATTGATAATCATATTAACGAACGGTTTACTGCGTCGGATTAAGCGTTTCATTCCAATTAAAATATATCTTTGAATTGAAATTTGAATGAAATACAGAGGAAAAATCGAAGAGTGTGGAAAATATGATTACAAATATCTCGGCAACTAATTATCCGATTGACTTCATTCTTTATGCAAAATTTATATTTTTTTATTGTCTTTTATATTCATTCCTTAAAATAAACATTTTTCGAAAATTTTTATATACCTTTCATCCGAACGAATATTTCGAGAGTCCGAAAAATATAGTTCCAGATAATCGAGGTTACTGAAATTCAATAAGCTTCTTCCCATTGTTACATACTAAATACACACCAAAATTCAAGTCTCTATCTCAATTTTTTCGGGAGATAGAGCGTTTACAGACACACAGACAGACAGACGGACGGCAATTTTTTTTAAAAAAAATATGTTTTTCGGAATCTCCAGTGTCTGAAACGTGTAAATCCGTCATTCTTTTTTTTTTTTTTTTTTTTTTTTTTTTCAATTTTCAAAACGATTACAAGACTATACTACGTATGATGGGTAAGTAAAATATTATATTTCATCCATCTTCAGTATTTTTGCGTGAATTTGAAATAGTTTCAAGGAAGCAGATCACAATATGGCTAACTCAAATGCTTGAACAGACACTGAAATAAATATTTAAAAAGAAAGATTTCGATAATTACAACTGCTGTTGCTAGCTAGTGAGGTTAAAGGTAATTTAAAGCATTCATCCTTGAACGACTTTTCAGAATTGCACGAATAGACTCTGTTGTATAGGACTTCAAAGTAAATGGTACTTAGAAGTACCATCGGTAGATAAAGGTTTAAAAACTCTAAAACTGTATCTTTGTTATTTAATATTCACTCGCAGGTCAAAACCATGCTATGATAGACGTACTTCCTCTATTCAAACAAGTTTTGCTTAATTTTGAAACTTATTTTGCAATTTACTGGGTTGAATAAACACTTTGCTTGATCTCTAGGTTCTCGTAAAATTCAAATTATTTTGCATTATTTCTTAAGTAATTATCGTATCTGAGAAGATGACACAAAATAACATCAAAGAATCTTCTAGATTAACATACCTCTCCGTCCGTGGGGAAATTTATTCACATTTTGAAAGTGTCGTCAGATAAAAAACTGACAACATTGTTTAAAGTTCAAAAATACCGATAAAATGTTATGAAAATGTTTCAGAATTAAATATATAAATTAGCATATAAATTAGTATATAAAATTAGAATGTAGTACAGTCCTACACAGTCAATCAGTTCTATTGTTTCTAGTATATATAATTATGTTAGAATGCAACACGATTCTGCAGTTATGGCTTCCCCATTTATAATAAAGTAAAAATTTTGAAACTTCAAGAAATGATTGCCATTTTCAGATTATGGACGGGATCTATATAGAATTTCACATATTGGGATTACAAGTAGAATTAAGTTAAAATGCAACACGATTCTATAGCTATGGCTTTCACATTTATAATAAAGTAATGATTGGGAAACTTCAAGAAATTATTGACGTTTTCAGATTATGGCCGAGATCTAGATAAAATTTCACATATCGGAAAAACTGTTGTTCTGCTACGAAGATCTATTACTACTGTGTAGTTGTTGTATTTCAACAATAGAATTCTCTATTTGTAAAATTTCCACTGTTGTTTTTTTTCTTTGTTACTGCGAATCCCATCATTTAATCGGAAAGCGAACTTTAAGAAGGTTTTTTTTGGCTCGCAAGTTTTGAATGCCAGGGAAAATGTTATTCGATTTAGGGGTTATAAAAAGTGTAACGTATTTCTTAACCCCTTAATCGTCGCAAACGATAGCTTCACGCGCAGTCATTTGTAAACAAATTTTGTCCTGCCCGTGACCCTCACGGGCAGTGTAAGCTACTTTTCTTTACCCAAATGGTTGGAGTATCATAGTTGAGATTTTTTCCAACAGAGCGAAAATATGCCGGGACCAGGACTCGAACCTGGGTACTTTGGTTTGCTGTACCAACGCTCTCCCTACTGAGCTATCCCGACGATATCCTGGCTGGCATATTTCACTCTTATTTGTTGGACAAGGCTGCGAAGTGCAGGGTTAATTTCATTCATCCGAGCTATAACTATAGCATTTACATGATGAAGCTGAAATAGCAGGGAAACTCCTGTATACCATGTAATTAGGTGATAATGAACAGAGGAAAGTATATTCAACTAGGTAAATTATATCCAAATGGTTGGAGTATCATAGTTGAGATTGGAGTATCATAGAGCGAAAATATGCCGGGTACTTTTCTTTAATTCAGATTGTTTGATTCCCGCCATTTTTTTTAAATAGTGTAATTGGCCTCATTTTCGCATTAATTAATATGTCATTAAAGAAGGCGAATATTTCTACTTCAAAAAAGTGGTGGAAAATAAGCAATCTTAATTAAAATAATAATAATAACTTGTGTACAAAAAAAAAAGTCAATTATAAGGTAGGTAAAAGTGTGATTTTTAAAAATTTCATCCATCCTGAATACTGTAAATTTGAAAAAAAAAATACACTGTTTCTCTTACTCAGAATTTCATGAATAATAAAATGGGTAAAAAAAAAAAAAAAATCGACGAGTTTTGAACGAATTTTCCGAAAATTACGCGACGATTAAGGGGTTAATATATTATTAAAAAGCTTTACCAAAACGTGTTTAATTGTGCATTTAACTTGGCTATTATAATCATAATAATGATTTATTAACTCATACAAATAAAATATTTAAGTATATGTTCTGTGTCATTACAATTATTCATTATTCTTGAAATATTGGCTTCAATTGAGACTTATTTGGCTTTGTAGAGTGACGTTTTTAGTAAACAGCATCATACTAAGAACGAAATGTCATTAAAAGTGATAATATGCAATCTTACACAGACTGAAAACAGACTCACAATTATTTTAGCTTTTCCTATTTTTGTTTAACATCTTAATTCTTTAACGAAAGCTGAGAAGTATGTGAAAACTACAACTTCCTTTATTGGAGTAATCTCAACTAATAGATTTCCCAAAATTCCAGGACATTTAAATGCGTACCTAATTACATATTCATGTCTAACTACCGCCTTATTTCGAAGATATTGAATTTCCTCGAACGTTAAGTAAACATAATACGTGATTTTGGTGAATGACGTGTGGTATAGAATAGTATTTAATTTTCAGCGAATTGGCTGAATTTTTAATTAAAACCATTTGAAATTTCTGAAGCATTTATTAGTCGTGTTGGATTCTATATTAGTTTATATAAGGACGAAGCTTTAAAGGAATGCATTGAAAATTACGTTTTTAATTAAATTTTTATGGGCTTTTAAAAAAAAAGTATACGGAATTTCTGCATTAGCTCTCAAGTATGTAAAGAATTATGACATTTCTTTTAACATTTTCCGACGTAGTTGAAAAGTGTTTATGCATTTGATTTGTCTGACTGTCTGTTTGTCTGTCTATCCGTCCTGTAACTAGCGTAAATAAGATTGGATCGTTATGTAATTGATATACGTTATTGCAGCTCACCATGGCATGTTTGGTACTTAAAAGGGAAACTTGTAACGTTTATAGTTCAATTACAGGGGCACTCAGTAGAATGCTGTTACATTAGGGTCTATGGAGAAAAATCTTTCGCGGGGTGTTTTAATGGTGTCACTCTATTTCAAACATAATGAAATAGATATACAGGGTGATTATAAAAAATACTATCCCGATATATGAGCCCATAACTGTCATACCGTTCACAGAAACTGAATGAAATTCTGGCCTAAAGTATTTTGAGGTATGCGCTCAAGAATCACGTGAAAAACAACAGTTAAATTCTAACAGTTAAGGTTACAGTGACAAAATATCGAAAATTTCAAATGGCAACACCTACTTTGTTTTATTGAAATGTGATCTTCGTAGTGAAAAACCATAAAAAGCATTGAAACGGTACCTGCAGACGAAAATCGCCGGCGCTAGACAGACTAAGAAGAAAAGTGAAAACAACCAATAAAGGACAGATAAGCAACAGAAAGTAAAACATTTTATTGTTCAGTGCTATCCACCATCTGCCGCATGTAAAGTGTCGTCGTGTGTAAAATGGAAAATGTATGAAACACAATAAAATGTTTTCTTTTCTGTTGCTTCTCTGTCCTTATTGGTTGTTTTCACTATTCTTCTTAGTCTGCCTAGCGCCGGCGATTTTCGTGCTACAGGTACCGTTCCAACGCTTTTTATGGTTTTTCACTATGAAGATTACATTCCAATAAAAAAAAGTAGGCGTTGCCATTTGAAATTTTCGAAAATTTGTCACTGTAACCGTAACTGTTAGAATTTAACTGTTGTATTTCATATGATTCTTGAGCGCATACCTCAAAATACTTTAAACCAAAGTTTCATTCAGTTTCTGTGAACGGTATGATAGTTAGGGGCTCATATATCGGGATAGATTTTTTATAATCACCCTGTACATCACTGAAGTGCACTACAAGATGTTTACTATAGAATATGTGTAGCACTTATAGATCAAGTCGTTTACAGGGGCACTCAAAAGAACTCCTTTATATTATAGTCCATAACGAAAAATCGTTTGTGGTGTGTTTTAATCATCTTACACTATCACAAACACAAATGAAATTTATACGAATTTCTGAGGTGCACTAAAACATGCTTTCTGTATGATGTGGAGTGATTTATCATTGGAGTGATTCATTATTCGTCATTTATCATTGAATTACAGGACCACACAAAATAAATCAGTTGCCTAACGATATACGGGGAAAACTTTTTACAGCGTATATTAATTTATGTTACACTATTTCAACTATAATGAAATTGATATACGTTACTGAGGTTTACTACAGGATACTTGCGATAGAATATGGTGTGCATCGCATTTATCGTTCATTTACAGTGACACACAAAAGATTTCGGATGCAGTACGGTATCCAAAGTACGGTCTATTAGCAATAATTGCTGGAAATCGTTTTCAGTTATAGTATGCGTTTATAAGTTTAAATAATGTTTTGCATACTACGTGGTGTATATAAATGCTATAGATCATATACATGTTTTCAGAATAGGGATAAAATCATATACACGGCCACTCAAAGAACTGGATACATGGCCGCCTATAGATGATAATTTCTGGAAGTGTGATTTCAGTAGTTTTAAGCGTGTTTTTGCCTGAATTAAATTTTAGCATAATATAGGGCGTGTATGAAAATATGTAGGTAATATGCAGTGCTATACAAAATTCAAGTATGTTTTTGTCTGTTGGTAGAAATTACTGAAGGTGAATTTTCACTTGTATTATGCATTTTCTTACTAATCTAAATTTTAGCAAACTATATATGTAGAATATATAAAAATCTATAGATCATATACAGGGCTGCACAAAAGAATTGGAGTACTTTTCCGGCTGTGGACGGTAATTGTTAAAATCTGGTTTTCGAATGTGTTATGCGTTTTCTTAAATGTTTCCTTGCATATCATCCTTACCTTATTAAATAGAGAAGTGTTTTAAAATTATTCTGGAAGTGTTCGAAAGTGTTTCACAATCTATGCTTGACATATGATTTTTTTCTTGTTTTAGATTTCTAACGTTTCCGCTTACCTCAGAGTTTTCTTTCGAATTACGACTTCTTTTCAGCTCCGACTGAGAGCTAAATACTATAAAAAATTTAAATCTACACTTATTTTCTTGCGATCAGTTATGGCGGATTTCTTATCAGATTTTCGAATAATTGTTAATAGAAAACATGAAAAAACTGCATTATTAACAGATTTTATTGACGCACAGAAGAGCCTAACTATAAAAGGTAGTAATTAAAGTAGAGGTGTTTAGTAATTGACTGTAAAAAATACAGTGGGCCAAATGCAACAAAACTTGATGTAAATCATGGGAAAGTATTTAATATAAAACGTATTAACGCGGATTTTCGCCATTCATATGTTCAAATGTAGTACTTTATGCTGATTGTGAACAGCAAAATAGCAACATTTTACGTGACGCTCAAACATTTTGGTGGAATCTTTAGTTTGTATGTCTGTTTTACTGACATATATATAAACGTCTTGCGTTATTGAAATTTTTTAGTTCTTATTATCCAAAGCGTTACTTTTGATGGAGTATTTAAATTCTAAACATTTTTTTTTATTAAATCTATTCCCCATGATCTAAAATAGTGTTTTAGTAACAAATTTTCTTGTATCTATACAAGTGATTTTTTTTACACTTGACCTCAGAACACATCTACTTGATTAATTTTACCTTCTATATTTTGAAATTAAAATAAATCGTTTCGTCTCGGTCAGATAAATAGGTGGAATTCTTTGGGTTTTTTTTTTTTAAATTTTAACATATATCAATTTACTAAAAATAAAACATATTGGTCTTACTCCTTCTAAGTTCGCTATTTTGACGAGATAGATAATTTGAACAAAAGAGAGACTTCGAATGTAGTAGATCGCAACGAAATTCGTCGACAACGTAAAAAGGTTCGAAATTTAGTTGCAGAGACGAGCAATTTAGCAGTGTTTCTGTCTATTTTAACCGGATTTTTTTACGATGGGAAAAAACAATACAAAAGTGCAAGTGATGAAGAGCACAATGTACTACACTAAGATTAACAAGTTGGAAATTGTACGTCAAACGTGACAAACGAGGTGCGTTCGTACTGTAGCTACACTGTAAAAAATATTTGGAACGTTTAGTATTCTAACAGGAATGTTTCTGATACCGTCGGATATCTGAGAGCTATTTTCACTTTCTGAAACCATCAGAAACCTTTCCGAATGTTTAGGTTTAGGTGATTGAAACCGACCCTCTTCTATAGCAAACCAGTTTGTGCGCATTCCAAGTAACTATTTCTCTTCTCAACTATTTCAAGCAGTTTACGCCGTTAACGGCAAAGCTAAAGCAGCACGTTTTTGGCTGTGGAATATTATGTTAGTTATTCGAGCGGTCCAAAAAGAAAATTTAAAAAAAGGAATATTTGAAAAAGTAAGAATTTCTGCTGTTTTAAATACTGTAATAATATTTTTTATAATGATTCTGTTTTATATTCATTATTATCTCATACATGGCGTGATATTTTTCAGTTTATATCAATATTTTTAACAAATGTCTTAACCCTAACATTTAGGACTATTTACATGAGCATTTAGATACTTTGAGTTGGAAGGATAATTATTCAAATATACCCTAAAATATAAAAATACTAATCCTTTGTCTCTCATTTTAAGTTTTTTTAATGTTGCTTCAATAAATATGATTTATAAACAGCATTTAGTACAAATTTTATCTCTTAAAGAATAATATCTGCCGGCGGTATTGTGTGTTTGTTTATATATATTGTTTAACGATGTTTCAGAACTCTAACTTTTATAATACTATATATTGAAAAATGACTTGTCTGACTTTAAAAATATCGTTTTAAAGTAAACAAACTATATTTATCTATTTTATTCTAATTCTGAAAAAAAAAAATCCTAGGTGTTTTTATTAATCTCATGGTTATGTCCAGATTTTTCTCACAGTGTCCTGTTATTGTGAAACTGAGGTTTTTTTTAATATTTTTAAAAATTCCGGTCATAATTTTGTGAATTTGAAATTATCGTTATATCAGGTTCCTTTGTATCTATCCTTTACACATAAAAAAGCTAATGCACTTTGATAAGTTCAATTGTTTTGTGATAGGTCAGATTTTATTTTTAAATCATTAAATTTGTGAAAAGTTCAGTTTTTGAGATGGTAAAGTTTTGTTTTTAAGACAAAGAATTTTGTGAAGGATACTGTTTTGGAACGAAAAATTTTGTGAAGGGTGCAGTTTTAAGATGAGAATTTTTGTGAAATGTCTTGTTTTAATATGAAAAATTACCTTTTAAGGACCGAAAAAATTAACAGATAAACAGATCTCTGAAGCTGCATTGCTTTTGGAAAGCTCATACATAAGTTTTAATCATTTTATGTTGCTGGGAGTTAGATTATTTGAAATATATCTAAAATATATTAGTATAGCTTTAGTTTGTCTATTTCATGTTAATGAAAAGTTTTGAAAGTTTTCTTTCTAAGTATATATGCTATTTTTTTTTTTTTTTAAATAAATACTTGATTTGTGAATCTGTATGAATCCCATATTTTTTTCATGATATGTTATTAAAAAACAAGGTAAATATCTCCATTCCCCAATATTCACTTCGTGAATATTCTTAAATATTAGGGTTAAAACATATTTGATAAAATTTTGATATAAACTGAAAAATATCACGCAATATACCGAATAATTTCGCCTAGAAAAAAGAATCATTATAAAAAAAAAAAAGTTTGATTAGAATATTTAAAAGAACAAAAATTCTTATCTTTTCAAGTATTCTTTTAAAATTCAGATAATATATAATAAAAATAGACAAAAATATATTCAGAAACACTTCAGATATATTCAGAAAGGTTTTAGATACATTCAGAAAAGTTTCCGATATATTATGAAAGATTTCCGATACATTCAGAAACTTTTCCGATGTATTATGAAAGATTTCCGATATATTCAGAAACTTTTCGATCGGTAATGAAAGATTTCCGATATATTCAGAAAGGTTTCAGATATATTTAGGAAGGTTTCAGATATATTCAGGAAGGTTTCAGATATATTCAGGAAGGTTTCATTGCGAATCGGAAAGGTTCCGTGTTTTAGCTGAAACATTTTTCTGATCGAATCAGAAACCTTTCTGTTAGTATCGTGCAGTACAGGTCTCCGTTACTTTCAGAAACGTTTCTGAAATTTTTTTACAGTGTAGTTATATAAATATTCAGACCTAGATGATTTTTAATTCTGTGAAATGAATTATATCGTCTGCAGATTAATTTCTGTAATAAAATAAGTGTCTCGGTCGCTTGACGATTTAACATCTATCGGAAGCTCCTCTAACAAGAAAGCACTGATTTAAAAAAAAAAAATTCAAATTTCTTAATAAATATTTTTATTAATATCTCCTAAAGTTTTGATTCGATTTTAATAAAATTTGAAATGTCTCTACAAAATTCTGCAAAGATAATATATCTTAAATCTCAAACCATTCGGTTGGGTAGTTTTTGCGTAATTATATGCGGACGGACGGACGGACGGACGGACGGACAGACGGACGGACGGACAGACAGACGGACGGACAGACAGACGGACGGACAGACGGACGGACCAAGCGACGACAATAGGTGCTACGTATTTATATAATTACGAACGCACCTAAAAAGGAGGAACATTATACTCTTGTAAAGGAACCTGACTCTCTGCATATTGGTCACTTTACATTTACAACAGGAGAAGCTAAAGCCATAAAAGAAGCAATAATCAATTTTTTTATGAAATAAGATACAATTAAATGGGCTTACAATAATTGGATGCGACGGAACAAATGTAAATATTGGGCACAAGGGAGGAATTATTCGCCTAATGGAGCTGGAACTCTATAGTCCCGTACAATGGTGCATTTGTTTGATTCATACAAATGAGTTGCCTTTAAGATATTTACTAAATTCGTTAGATTATGCAACAATTGGTCCTAAAGCCTTTACGGCCAATTGGTACAGCAATCAATACCTGCGAGGAGCTACCTATAGCTTCCTTTTCTTCAATACGTGTGGCGAATATGCCAGATAACATAGATAGAATGGTTCTCAGCAAAGATCAGCAATATGTATATGATATTTGCGGAGCAATTTCACGTAGTGAAAGTGGTTCTGACTTGGCATTTAAAAACTCTGATCCAGTTGTTTACCCAAGATCGCTAACGGCTGCAAATAGAATGTTAAGGTTGTAGGTGGCCACAGAAAATCCATCTGAGAATCTCATTATTCTTACAACATATATTATGCTGGTATGGACCTATAAGCTTCCATATCAAAACAAAGCCCTCCATAACAGAAGAAGAGTGGCATATTTGGAAACTTATCACATTTTCTAGATATTTGGAACCCAATGTAAGAAAGATAGTAGACACAGTTGTTCAACGAAATACGTTCTTTTGTCATCCTGAAAATTTGTTATTGTCATTGCTCTGAGATAACAGAGGGCCTATCAGGTCTTTAGCAATACGAAAGCTAATTTGTGCTAGAAATGAAAACAGAGGATCACCAGAAGTAAGAATTTTTCAAGTACCAAAAATACACTTCAAAGCAAAGGATTATTGTGAACTTATTGACTGGCAATGAGTTGGACGTTTTTAACCTCATCTTTTAATGAATGTGCCTTGCGAAGAAATTGAGGCCATGGTAGTAAAAGTAGGAAAAATGGAGGAATGGTCAAAATACCCATGTCATACCTAAGCTGTTAAAAGATGCATTCGCCTAGTGCCTGAAGCATCAGAAAGTGTATCTGGACAAGAAAAGGGACACGGTTCCATATTGAATATAATAAAATCAAGAAGCCATATCAAACATTTTAATCCTAAAAAGGATTACAAACTTTAAAAATATGTAAATCTCCAAATTAAAAGAAGTAAAAAATTTGCTACGTAAGTTCAATTTTTATAATTTTTATGATTTAATGCTTTGATTTTTAAATTTATACTTCATGTATTATTATAAAATTATTTTTATTTATAAGTTTATACTTTATTAATTAAACACTTTCCCAAATTTATAAACAATTTTCGCAAATTTAAAATTTTTAATACATTTTCTTAAAAATTTCAATTTTTAGCTATATTTTGATAAAAAATTATGTAAACTACAGAATTATGTAGTACACTCAATGCACAACTTTCTCACCCGGCTCCAAATGGAATTAAAAATAAAATAAACAAAATAAACAATAAAATTATACAGTTTCATAAAAGTTTCAGTTTTTAACTATGTTTGGGGCTCTTGGGGAAGCATGCAAACTAATATACATAAAAGGCAACTTTCACATCCCGCGCCAAAAATAAATTTAAAAAATGAAAAAAAAAATTATAAATTTTCCTAAAAATTTAAATTTTTAACTATTTTTGGGGCGCTTGGGGCACTGGAAGATATGAATGGATTTCAATAATAAAAAAAAAGATGTAAACTAATATACATAAAAGGCAACTTTTGCACCCGCGCCAAAAGGAATTTCGAAAACAAACATTTTCCTATACTTTTCGATGCACCCTAATATACAGGGCTGCACAACTGAGTTCGGATATTTTCCGACTACTAATGGTAATTCCTGAAACAGTTTTGAAATGTGTTATGCGTTTTCCAAATTATTTACTTAGAAATCATCTTTCACTTTATTAAACGATGAAGCAAAATAATTTATGCGCGGATGTTAAATTAAGACCCATTGAAAATATAGTTATGAATGATTTTAGTGAAAGACCTGCATATTGGTGTAGATATGCAGATGATATTTTTATTATATGGGAGCATGGTATAGATTTATTGAAGGACTTTGTGGTTAAACTTAATAAAATTGATACAAAAATACAATTTACCCTGGAGTTAGAAAAACAGAATCGTTTACCTTTTCTTGATGTAGAGCTGATAAAAAACAGTAATTTAACAATAGATCGGACAGTTTATAGGAAAAAATGAGGTCAAATAATACTATTTCCAGAGATGCTTCATCACCTTTAAGTTATAAACTGGCTGCATATAGGTTTTACATCCATAGAGCATTTTCAGTGTGTACTGATAGTTATGTCAATGAGGAGCTTGACAGAGTTAAAATTATAGCAAATGAAAATGGTTTTTCAGAGAGGTTAATTAATAAGTTAATTTGTCAATATCAATATCAGGGTAAAAAACAAAAAGAATTAACAGGAAAACCAACTAAATTTTACAAGTTCCAATATATTCCGAAACTTTTTGAAAAATTAAAATATAATTTAAAGAAATATGAAATAAATTTGGTAGCATCCCCTCCAGTTAAATTGAATGCGTTACTACATAAGAAGATTGATCCCATACCGATTGAAGATTTAGCAGGAATTTATAGAATCCCAGTTATTATGGAAATAGTTGAAAATAGGATAAAATCTTATAAAGTTAAAGACTACATTGGTATGACTTTAAGGAAATTTAAAATTCGGTTAAAAGAACATATTGCAGATGTCAAGTATAATAGAAGTAAAACAGCACTTTCCAGATTAAAACAACAGCAGTCGATTATAATAGATTTTGATAACGCTAAAATTATTAAACCCACATCCTCTTTTTATGAAGCAATAATAAGTGAATCAATAGAAATTTTAACCAGGAAAAATAAAACATGCAATGATTTAGTTTCGTACAATATCCCTAAAGTATGGTATAAGCTTTTACAGATAGTTCAAGAATGAATAAGATTGACACATCCCTCCCTATGCTTCCCACCCTGTTTATAATGGTTTGACCTTGTCTTCAGCAGACATTGATGTTTTTACAGTGTTTCAGACTAGTTGTGTTTTTTTGTGTGTATCTGCGTGGTGATGTTTTAACTCTGATGATGAGCCAGGACGGCTCGAAAGCGCTAGGTTTTTAATGTGAAATGCAGTTTTGTATATTTTTAAAACACCTAAAGTAAAAGTTTTTAATAAATGATGCATATATGTTTTTGTGACATTTTGTGTTGTTTTTAACCAATTATTAAACAATGAAGTTTTGTTAAAGTATTCTGGTTGTGCCGGAAAGTGTTTCATAATCTATGCTTGATACATGACGTTTCGTTCATGTTCTTTTTTGTATTATAAAGGTTCGGAAACGTTCATGTCATCTTGCAAGTCATAATCATTTACGCACAATCCATAGGATGTAGATAAAAATCTAGATGTGCGGCTTCATTTATAAAACCTTCGCAGTAATATTCAAGGATATCAAACCTGTCATCAAGCTTTTCTGTCTGTCTTTACTGTCTGTCTGTGCGCTTAAATTTTGTAAAGTAATGCATGAAATTCCAATGAACTTCATACTTAGTTAGACCTAGACATACAATGGTGCTTAGCAGACTTTGAAGCATATCGTTCAACAGGTGACACTATTATACCGTATTTTTCACGATTTTGGAGATAGGTATATCTTGATATCTATGCGATTGAATTGCACCAAACGTAATTTGTAAGATTCTTTTGAAAAACTATGCTGATTCAAGTTTGGTTTTGGATCCCCGAACAGCTATGCTTTTTGCAGTGAATAATATAGCTACCCCTGAGTTTCTATGGGGTAGAAATGCACCATTTTTTAATAGGAATATTAATTAATATATCAATATTAATAAAAGAAAGTTTCGCTCGGTGTGTGTGTCTGTCTGTGTGTTTGTTGATGATGGCTAGTGAAATCTACAGCACCTAGAGAGTAGAACATTTGAGTAAGGATAGTCCAAGGCAGGTCCTGATGCACCTGAGGCTGAGAATTTTAATATTTTGATAATTAGCCGAGATAGTAATTAAAAACTCATTAAACATCACATCAAAATATTCATTAAAATTCGCTTTGAAAATGGCTATTTTTGTCGAAACCGCAAAAGAAATTAATGCCTTGATAATCGCAGACAATGAAATTTTTTCCTTTTCACTTAATCTCGAATATTAAGAAAACTATTGTAGGTATCAATTTCAAACTCACAGTATATACGAATTTTTCTGATTCCGAAAATTGAAATTTTGTGAAAATGGCCGGTAACTTTTCTTAATATTTGCAAAAAACTGACCCGATGTAATCAAATTGATCCAGACGGAAGAAGGGGTCGTATTGAATTTGCATCTGCTTTGAGGTACGTCTCTCCATTTACTTTCCGAAACGAAAGAAAATAAATTTCAATGTCAAACAAAAAAAGGCGCCATTTTATTTCTGTTTCAATCACGCCATTCTGTTTCTGTTTCAAAAGTTAACGATATTTGTTAATTTTAAAGGTTTAATTTTGATGGGGGGGGAGGGAGATGTTCGGTCGTAATTTAAAAAATATTGCGTTAATGCTAAAAGATTTTGCATTTTTGCATTTGGCTTTACGCCTGCTATACAGTGCCGCAGGCAGCGGGGACACGTGTCAGAGGTTCATTTAGAACAGAATGAGCTCCCTGGTGGTAGAAGGTGGAGCTAAAATATCACGCCCGGTGAACTGTGCCGTAGGCAACGGGGACCAGAGCCGGAGGTTCGTTCGGTTCGAGGTTCGTTTTTTGGATAAAATTTCATATGAATTCAAAGCTCCGATGTAATTAGGGACCCGCTAGTGAAAGCCAGCTAGTATATATATATATATATATGCTACTCCAAATTTGGCTTAGAAGACCTAAAAAAGAGACGCTAATATTATGTGTTTTTCTTATTCACTGATCATTATAATTGTATATTAAATTCAAAGAAATGCACCATATTTCATGTTCATAATATAGGTGGTATGTAACAGGCCTGTTAAATTATGAATGATTTTAATTAGAATAACTTAGAAAAAAGTTTTGCGTTGGCAACAACATATTAGTTCGTTTTTGTTCAGCTTTTATGTAATTTTTTTTTCTATATTTCAACACACACACATCAATAAGAAATTATTTTACTCGAACTTGGAGGATGTCTACCTTTAAAGAAACTCAGCTACGATTATAATGGATGCTCTGCTCGTGCTATTACCACAACGTCACTCACTTTTGGAAATTAAAAAAATAATAACAAATCAGTACGGCACTGAAAATTATTGGCGATAATTCAGAAGAAAAAGTAATGCAAGTCAAGAACAAAGAGATATTGCGAGCAAACTTGAATATCTCAAGTGCGCAAAAATGTTTATCATTTGGCGTTGCTATATTAGAGCAAATTAATGAAATGAGTCTTAAACTTATGAATCCACAAATTGATTTAAATGAATGTGTAAAAGTCTTAAGAATCTTTAGATCAACAAACACCGGAGCTTTCATCTAACGATTCTTTTCAACATTTTGAAGCAGAAATTTTTTTTTTTAATCTAGCAATGCATCGCATTAAGAAAAATAGAAACATAAAACTAGCGATAATATAAACTACCGAGTTAATACGATATGACGAAAATGCTATACTGCAAAAAAGTGTTGATATTACAGTATAATACTGGCAGCTGGGATGCTAGTATTATACTGTAATATCAACACTTTTTTTTTTTTTTTTTTTTTTGCAGTGTATAGAGAACAAAAAATACGCCGTCATGTCATTTCTAAATAAATGTTTATATGCGAGTTTTAAATAACTTATAGATGCAATTAAATAACCGCTTGGTGGAATGAAAATCTGTAAGCAAAAAAAGATACTATAAAGCTTTAAAATAGCCCAATAATATGCTTTAGAATGATTTAAAACTTAAGAGATCAAAATACATTGTTTCTGCTAAACGAATGTTAAGTATTAAACTCTTGAAGACTTACAGGGATAAATCTCAAGATGAACCGTATTACAAGAGAAAGTTCCCATCAATTTGTAGCATACTAGAATATCAACTGCAAGCCATTTTCTCAGGGTTAACTACACTTAAACTCCATTTATCTTCGTTTCACAAAAGTACTTCATCTGAGAAACTTTCGGGCACTTTAAAGCACCGCTTAAAATTTTCCCTGTATTTAATCACTGGACTGCTTTGCAAATGCCACATGCAGAATTTCAATGAAGCTTTCTCGATACTTGGTTCTATTGAATTTGTTTCTAGCAAATGATTTTTTATATCTGAAGTAATGTTATTTAGAAGTTATTCGAATTTTTTCATCTGTGTGTAGCTTATTAAAAAGTGAAATACAGAACATCTCAGAACAAATTTTGCTAAAATAAAAATGAATAAAAATTAAAATAAATAAAGTTTTTAATTGCAAATATTTATGTTTCGAATAGCGACGAATTAATTGCATAAAATATTTTAATAATTTCACCTTTTTTTCTAGATTAATGATTTAAAAATCTAAGCTAGAAAATGTCCTAATACATTAGTTTTGTTAGCAGTTTAAGTTATTTATTTTTTAGGAATCTACAATTGAGAATAATACTAGCTAAAATATTTTTTGATATTTTTGGTAATTATTTTGTTATATAAACAAAAATTAAACATTATGTTCTGTTTTATAAGCAAAATATGATATCCTTGATTAGCATTTCCCAAACTATTTTTCAAAGTGTTCACTTATGAGTTATGATCACTTATGTTATCCCTTTCTCTCATAAATCCTGCCGCACCACATTTTTTTTTTTCCCTTGTTAGTAATGTACTTATGCTAGTTCCTAATGCTAATCGCAGATTTTTTAAGAATTCCAGTTTATAACCACTTACGCATTTTAAGACATAACAGTATTAACAGAATATGAAGTTTGATGAAATTCCGTGCATTAGTTCTTGAGATAAAGCGCACAAAAAATTTATGGCACATGCATACAGATGGACAGAGACATAGACAATTTCGAAAAATAGTCAAATCATGTTCAGTACATCCCAAAACATATAAATCTATCAAAAAACGGAAATTGAAAATTTACTCGAAATCCAATATAGTGTTACTCTCTTATAAAGGTATTATACCACATAGGGGTGATCTTTTCGATTTCTGAAATAGTCGAAAAGTAGTTGCTAGGTATGTCGAAAGTTGGTATCTTGCTATCAAGATTAAGAATTTCATTTTACATTCCAATACGTTCTTGTTATGTATATAGAAGAAAGTAAAAATTGTTGTAATTTGAGATTGGATAATCCTAATCAATTTGATTACTATTCTGAAAATTCATTTATCTTTCTTTATGTTAGCAGTTATAATATAAATTTATGAAAGCAGTATTAACAGAAAAAAAACTTAAAATTTATTTAGAAATGTAATATTTAGAACCTGAGATACATGTGATCACAGTGATAGATTAGGTTTCGATATCAAATGATAAATCTGAGCATACCATCACTAACAAAAGTACATCTTTTGCATATATATTTCTTTTTTTTTTGGATAATATAGATTTACATATTTTTTTACTTGAATTTGTCTAGAAAATGTCGCAAAATTCCAGCTACTCAGGAAAATACTGGTTATTATAGTTTGGACAAAACTTAAAATTCAAATATGTCCCTTTTGCGTATTGTGTTACTCTCTTATAAAGGTACTCTACCACATAGGGATCATCTTTTCAACTTCAGAAAATAGTCGAAAAATAGTTGCAAGGTAAGTCTACACTGCAAAAAATAATTGTTGATTTTACAGTATAAAACTGGCACCCAGCTGCCAGTATTATACCGTAAAATTAACAGTATTAAACAGTAAAATAAGCAGTAATACGCTGCCGTGCAAGCAGTAATACGCTGCCGCGCATGCGCGGTAGCGTATTACTGCTTGCACGGCAGCGTATTACTGCTTATTTTACTGTTTAATACTGTTAATTTTACGGTATAATACTGGCAGCTGGGTGCCAGTTTTATACTGCAAAATCAACAATTATTTTTTGCAGTGTAAAGTTGTTATCTTGCTATCAAGATTAAGAATTTCATGTTAAGAACTTCGGATCCCATTGATTATTCAGTATTATATTTTGTCAACATTGCTAAAACATTTTATAATGATACACTGAAATATTAATAATAAATATTGTGTACATAATTTTAGAGCATTTTTTTCTAATTTTACTGAAATTCTCACAGAATGATTGACATAAAGCCCAAATTTAGGGAACGAACTTGTTTAAATTTAGTGAAAGACAGACGGCTCAGTGTGCCAGGTGGTATTATGTTAATGCTGGTTGGTGTGATCTTCCATCATTCCACCACTTCATTTATTTTATTCAGCTTGATTAAATAATAAATATTGTATAGTAAATGCATGTAAATAAAATTAATACATACCATATCATAACAATGACGTAAAGATGTCTTAAGAGGGGTGTCAGTGTAATGGCCGTTAAGTTAAGATGATTTTCGTAAGAGATTTTTTTGTGTGTGTGTGGGAAGGGGGGGGGGTTGACAATTTATTTTAAAATGGAAATCCCCAAATAATATAATAAATCCCTTGTTAACTTTAAATTAAAGTGTAATTACTGCTTAAAATGATAAAAACATAACACAAAAGGCTTAAAAATACCTTTTAATATATAGATTTCACATGTTTCATGCGCTCAAACGGCGACTTCTTCAGATCAGAATGATAAATAAAATATTCTCGCAAAGTTTTTGAAAATGATAAACATGAATCACGAGGTCACATGTCCAATGTAAGCAGATGCTTAAATTGGTCAAACTGGAAAACGTGAAAATAATTATTTTTATTTTCCTTTTTATTGCTTTTTTAATATGTAAAACATCGCGTGCCAAATTTTAGGTAATCCAAGAGAAGCTGATTCGTTGCAAATGTTCTCGTTATGCAAATATATATATTTTTATTGATTAAACACTTTACACTTTAACGGAAATCACCATTAAATTAGACAAACTTTGAAAAACGAATTCCATAAAAATAAAATCAATCTGATAATTGGAGTAAGCTCAGAACAAAAAAGATATATCTATATTTGTAGTCTTTATCACAAGACCCTTCTGACTAGTGAGCACTGCTGCACAGTAATAGTGGTTCTGAAACGAACAAACAAGGATTTAACATTTTTAAATTGAATGTACAACTGTAGCAAACCGTTCATCTTCACAAAACATTATATTATTATTATTGTTTGGTTTTATAGAGAAATATTGAACAAAATAAAAGGAAAAATATTTGCTTAGAAACCACATCATTCCAAAAAATAATAGCAATTATAATAACTCATTTAATTGTTCAACAGATAAATATATGTATCATGTAGCTGTACTCCATATTTGAAGTCGATTTGATAACTTTTACACAATGTCTATCAGTTCAAAAAGCGTTTTGGAAAATGTATTGACGCTTTGACAGACGACACAAACAAAAACTTGTAAAAATTCCGTTTCATTTTTATTTTTATTTTTTTTTCTGAGGAGTGAGCAAGGTCACGTTTTAGACGGGGAAAAAAAACTTAGAATTTTTTACGCTAAAAATAATTTTTTTGTGAATTTTTATACCGGCATTACACCTTAACACTGTTTTTAACTATGTTATAGTCTGTCATATATAATTGTTAAAATGTCGATAGTTTGCGTGGCAATTCACACCAACCGAACACTACAAGTACTTTAAAATTACACATTAACCTACTTAGAAAGGTATTAAATTGTAGGTGGAAATACATGACAACGAGCAAATGTTAATTACTGAACTCTTTATAATGTTACATAATAAATTCCAAGATAAAATGCAATAAAAGTCCAATTTGTAACGCATTGTAATCTTAGCAAGCCATCGTCTCAGAGTTAAATAGAGATCCCATTTATCTTCATTTCAGAAAAGTATTTATCTGATAAGTTTTCGATGATTTTAAAGCGACGATTACAATTCACTCTACTTGTTAATACAATGTTATAGTCTGTCATATATAATTGTTAAAATGTCGATAGTTTTCGTGGCAATTCATACAGACCGAACCGAACAAGTACTTTAAAATTACACATTAATCTACTTAGAAAGGTATTAAATTGTAGGTGGAAATACATGCTAACGAACAAGTGTTAATTACTGAACTCTTAACAATTTTACATAGGAAATTTCAAGATTAAATGCAATACAAGTCCGATTTGTAACGCATTGTAATCTTAGCAAGCCATCGTCTCAGAGTTAAATAGAGACCCCATTTATCTTCATTTCACAAAAGTATTTATCTGAATAGTTTCCGGTGATTTTAAAGCGACGATTACAATTCATTCTACTTAATCATCCGACTATTTTGCAAATGCCACGTGCAGAATTATAATAGTGCTTCTCGATAATGGGATTCTTTGGATCGTTTATTTCTTCTTTCTTTCTCATGCGTGTTCACGTGTTGTTTAAAAAGTTTTAAGATTTTAAGCACATTAAATACTATATACAGGGTGTTCATTTTATCGTTGTCCAATGGCTAATTCCTAAACCGTTATCTTTAGAGGTTTAGTTTCAATTGCAAAAATGTTTCAAATGTTGTTCTTCAACACATGAAAAGCCAAATACGTCAAAATTGTCATTCTTTTAAAAGTTACGAAATTTATTAATCTTAGCAATAACTTTGTGATAAGGTTTTGGTAGCAAGAGCTCAGACATAGATTCGATGCAGCAATATGAAGACTTTATTCAAGACAATAATATTAATTAAAAAAATGTATTCTAATGCATTTCAAAATGCAGATCTAGGCGAACAGTTGTGAGGACAGTTAAATTCAGCTATTTACCTACAAGTAAAGTAAACTGCTTGATATGCATTTAAAAGGCTATATTACTGTGTAATATTCAAATATATTTGAAGGGTAATGCATCAGATGCAGTTAATTATTAAATAACTATAATAACAGCTAATATTTAGTTTTAAAAAAAAAATTCCTAAAAAAAAAGCCTGTAACATGTGTCTTCTGTAGCATATGTAACTTTCATTATATTTTAACCTATCAACAGCATAAAAATCAATAAAATAAAAATCAGAAAGTAATTTAATAGTTTTCTTTTATTATTATTTTTGATTATCACATCATATTGAATAACAATGAGATAATTAATTTAGACTGATGTCGTACCAATTAAAATAAAATTCTCCAAAACCAAAAAAATATAACACAATGATGCTCCATGTATAATTACGTCAAAAAGTCTTAGTTCTACAAACAACTCTCTGTTAGGAGATAGGAGAACATGTCCTTATAAACGAGAAAAATGAAGCATCATTAAAAGGGCGCCATAACACCGAACTCTCCGAAGATGTCGTCTGTTCGTTATTGTAACTGTCTAAATACATATTACGTGATAGCTTATAATTTTTAGTGACATATGTTGTTGTCACAACAAAAGTTTTACATTGTTTCAAAATCCTTAAACTAATGGAGTAGAATGAAGGAATCATCGTTGAATTAATGGCTCTTCATTTACTGTATGCTTTTTACTCAGCTTAGCGTTCAAAATCCCACAAGTGATTTTTTTTTTTTTTTTTTTTACTCATTTCTGGAGAACAGAGATTCATCTAAAATTTTCTGTATATACTTCGTTCTGTGTAAAAAAAAAAATTTCAGAGTTTTGTATATTTTTTTCGGAGCTCATCATTTCAGTTGACTTGTCTGTTGTTCGGTTAGTTTCTCATTACCTTTGTCAGTTTGTCGTTTGACCGTTGTTCTACCCTGCCAAAATTGTCACTTGACAAGTTTTCTAAAGTGTCTTAAAAAACATTTATAATTTCAGCTAACTTGTCTGCTGTTATGTCAGTTTGTCATTTGTTTGTTGTTACTTTGTTAGTTTTGTGTTTGACTGTTATTCTGCCATTCACAAAACAGTCGTTTGACTGTTTTATTAACTAGACTCTGTCTGTTCCTTATGTTGTTTTACGATCAGGATTTAAATTCAGAAGTAACTTTAACATGGTACTAAGGTGGAACTTAGTATGTCCCCAGATAAAAATATCGGAATTAACCTGAATTTTAAATAGATTTTTAGAAAAAAGGTGAATTGCATAATGTTCTTAAAACTCGATTGTGCAAGAAACTGGACAGAATATATTAGAAAAATGCAGTTGAAGTTTAAGAAAGTCATTTTTTACTTCGTTAATTGCTAAAAGGTGTTAAATAAAACAGTAAGAATGTTTATATTCAGACTGCCCATATGTTTCGACTGCACCGAAGTCATTTTCAAAACAAATGAGAATATTCTACAGATGCACGATCTATAATGTAACAATTTTTAAACGCCATCATTCACGTATACCCCATTTTGTCTCAGATTACTCATGTTGTTTTATTTTTACTTTGATACTTATTTACATACTTTTAACTATGGAGTAACAAAGTTTTTTACTGTTTTATTTAACACGTTTTAGCAATTAACGAAGTATATTATTATGATGACGTTTTTGCTCATGGTAATAAAGCAGGATATGCATCCAGGTAAGTTTAGGATGATCGTATGAAACAGGATTTTGGGAAATGCTGCTCGGCCGGATAATTTGGTACATTGTTCCTCTAGCGCTGTGTCCACAAATCCGACAAGTTCGTAATCGCTTGTTAAAAGAAGTATTAGTAAAAAGAGTGAATAAAAAGCCAGCATATACTTTCAAGATTCATATTATTGGCCATAATAAGACATGAAGTTGTTATTAGAGGAGAGGTGGTCTGTACTTAATCCATTAAAAAGTAACGTTCTTCTTCGATGGTCAGATAAGATCTGAGGGTAATTAGTTCAGTTTGTGTTTCCACAATTTTCCTTGCGAATTGGCCAACGCGCCACAAATTTTTGTACGTTTGGGATAAATACATATAACATTTTTGAACGATGTAATGCTAAGCGTATTCCAGATTGGCGACTTATCAATTAAGAATATAACCCCGTTATTATTTGAGATAGGCTTTCAAAATAACGGATGTGAGTGATTTATTAGCCTTTGATTATGTTACTGCATTGCAATAGCAACATGATTTCGAAATATTGAACTAAAATGATTGCCTATATAATTAGAATCTGTCAACAATTAAAAGCTTAATGTTTTTTAAAGCAACGGTTAAAAATTACATGTACGCATGAAAGCATATTATTTGAAAATTTATTTTGAAAGGAATAAATTATTAAGTTTAATTTGCGCTATTAATAAATATCACTTGACTTAAATAAAATGGCTGTTTTGATTTGTTATGCATTTAAGTAATGTTTTAACAAATTTTAAAGCGACTTCATGTGACTACTTTTTAATTTGCGACTTGCTTGCAATTCTTCAAAATCCTCATGCTCATGTGGTGCCATGTACACATGGCGCTTGCTAAGATTGAAAGTTCCTGTCCAAACTATGGAAACTCCCATTCCAGAACTTGACAATACTTGCCTGGACAAATTCGATTTGACAGGTGAAATAAAATAAACATTAGCTTAGCAATAATGGCAGGCTCGTCAAATTTGTATCCAAAACATTCTCAAACAATCAAATTTTATTGCTCACATGTCACGATTTTCTTATTTATAAAACTATATTTGCCAGCATCGCTCACGTTTGACACGCAGTAGACAACCATACATTAAATATTTGACATGTTCTTGTAAAATAACTACACAAGATTTCGATGACTAGTTTTAGCTTAAAACCTTCCCTGGTGTACTTGTATAAAATGTTACATTCAAATCCATTCAGAGGTTATTGAGAAAATTACATGCACACTTACATGCACACATACATACTACATAAATAAACAAACAAACACAAAAGCTTACTCTTTAATTAAGTTACTTTAAAAAATGATTCTAACTGGAGAGTTTTGGGCTGGGTTAAACAGTTTTTAAGCAACTATCATCTCTAACATTCATTTCCTTAGCATTTAAAATGTCGTCACCTCTTGTATTTTTCATTTCCAAATTGCAAAACATTTTTCTGCGATACAATAAAGCCCCACCTTGTTACTTAGATCATTTTTAATTGGAAAATCTAACCCCACCCGATCATTACTCGTAGGATGCATAATATTTTTAGTCTGAATCGATTTTCGGGAGCTAATAATAATACGCCGTTCGAAACCTGATGTTCAGTCTAATTGCAATTCAGTAGTACGTGACTGATAATTTACTTTTCATACTGTTCATTAGGCAGTAATATATCACGAGTTCTAACGTAAGACTAGAAGTAATTTTTCTGGGCTTATGCTGCAATTATTTTTGGAATAGTAAATCGTTAATCGTTCTTTCAACTTCATTCAGATTCCATTTCTCAATTTATATAATTAAAACACTTAATATTACTAATAACCTAATGTTAGCTTAATGTTGGTTTGATGTTGGTGAAAGACTTAGATAAGGTTTTGTAATGTTTAGTTAATTCTGATGTGCATTCAACTTTTTGAAACTTTTAGGCAGTATTGCGAACTTACACTGTAAAAGAAGACAAATATTTCTTAACAACAATATACGAAAATATAATATAACGTCGTACGAAAATATACAATAATCTCTTTTTAGATTATCCACGATTCTGAAAAAAAACGCTCTTTATCTATAGAAACCTCGGAAATCAATATACTTTACAGATTTACAGAAGCATTTATAAAAACAAAGTTTTTTTTGTTGCTACAAACTTTCCGAAAAATTTCCATATACATTCAGTGGCTGGAGTATCATAGTTGAGGTTTATTCCAAGAGAGCGATGTCCGACCCAAGACATTGCTCTCTGGGAACAAACCTCAACTATGATACTCCAACCACTGAATATGATTTACCTAGTTGAAAAAAACTTTCCTCTCTTCATTATTTTCCAAGTATATTTATACACTGCAAAAAAAAGTGTATAATACTGGCATCCCAGCTGCCAGTATTATACCGTAAAATTAACAGTAATAAACAGTAAAATAAGCAGTAATACGCTACCACGTATGCTCGGTAGCGTATTTTTGCTTATTTTTCTGTTTATTACTGATATTTTTAGTGCCAGTATTATACTGTAAAATCAACATTTTTTTTCAGTGTATAAAAACAAAGTTTCTTTTGTTGACACAAATTTTCGGAAAATTTTCCCTGTATTGAGTGGTTGGAGTATCATAGTTGAGGTTTATTCCAAGAGAGCGATGTCCGAGCCAAGACATTGCTCTCTGGGAACAAATTTCAACTATGATATTTCAACCATTGAATATGATTTATCTAGTTGAAAAAAACTTTCCTCTCTTCATTATTTTCCAAGTATATTTATAGTGCATTAATCAGTTTTTCGATACCGGAATATCGGTTTCTAGAATGCTATAAATTCTCAATTTAACATTTTCAGCTGTGTAATTGAATTTATACATTCAAGAGTAAAAAATAGTATTAATTTTAATCTTAGTATTAATGCTGTTAATTGATCATGTTTGTCTGTAAAACTTTGTTGAACATGAAAATGTTTACTTGAGTATTGATAGCATCCTTAAAACCTATATTCCGGTTCGTGAAAACTGATTGATACACTATAAATACTCGGAAACTTTTCTGAAAATCAGTAGCAGCATGAGAACTTTTGTATATATAAATGCTTCTTTATGTCTCTGTAAAATATACTGGTTTCTGAGTTTCTGAAGATAAAGAAAGCATTTTGGAATCGTCGGTAACTCGAAGAGGTTATTGTACATTTTCGTTCGCTATTATATTATATTTTCCTAGATTAAGAAACATTTATCTTTTATTACATAGTGTATATCATAACACATATATTTTTTAGCAAAACAAGTATAGTGGATTTTTTCATTTTAATAATAAGAATTAGACAGCTGTTCTGAAAAAACGCAGTATAGTATGGAAATTATTTACTCATTAAAAAATAATGATCGTGATATTTTGGTTATCAAAATTAGTATGCATTCATACTATGTAACCATTCGTGTATAAGTTCATTTATTCTCTAGTCCCTTTTTTTTTTCGTTTTACACTTTAGAATAAAAATCGGTAGTTTTATATCTGATCGAACACTTCATTGAAAGTAAATATGAGATTAATTATATTCTCTCGTTTTTTTCTTTAAAACAATATTCTGTACCAACAATTTTTTTCTATACATCGATAAAAAATAACATTAATTTACGTTTCCGGAAGAACATAATAGCCATTAATGCAGAGTTTTTATGAGATTTTTTTTTCACTTTTATCTTGTTGCTTAATTGTATCGTGCTCACTGTAAAAATTCATTTCTCTGTAAAAGGCGTACTCTTAAAGCAAAATCGATTTCTCCATTGCCTCAAAATTCTGTGTTCTTTGAATAAATTCCGTTTGAGGAGAAACTCGAGTTGTTCGAGATGTAAAAGATATGTTACAGAAATTGGTCAAATATGGCTAACATCTAGCCCATTTTCTTTATTTATAACCAGCAGTAAAAAATTATATTCGTTTTTGACATTAATCTTCTAAGAAAAATATTTCAAGACTAAAACAGCATATAAAAGTATGTTTTCTAAAGTTAAAAGTAGTAAAAAGTGAGTTTATGTAAAGTTGTTTACGTCTTTATGTTAAATTGTTTTCTTTTCAAGTCAGATTGTTTCAATTAAAAAAATAAATAAATTTATGGAAACTAAAAAAATAATAATAATGACAAATAAATAAAAGCAAATAAATAAATCTTGTTATTTTTGCTGTCACCAAGTTTTCGCGATTTTTGTCTAATCATTTACTTCATATCACTCTTTATGTTTCAATGTCGTTTAAAGTAAAATTTTAGTAATTTAGTAGTTATTTTTAGATGTTTGATTATATTGTAAAAATAGTTTATTTAAATGAAAAGTTTAATATTTTATTAGTCATAAAAGTATTTAAAAGCTTCAGTTCTGAAGAACTTTATGAAAGCATGTACTATGTTTATCCATATTAAAAAATATATATATTAATATAGTAAAGTTAATAATTACTACATCGATGGGGAAATAACGTACAAATTCGGCGGTCCCCATGTATCTGTTATTTAGAGATTTTTCTGTAGTAACACTTTTTAATGTGATTTTCTACTTCCATAGCATTAAAATGGGAAAAATGTAATACATTTTCCCCTACATATGCTTTAATACATAGATAAGATTCATACAGATATTATTTTCTGTCTGAAAGTTTCATTTAACAAGTATGTTATTTTTATAAAAAATAATTATTTAAGAAAAATTATTTTATAAAAAATTAAAAATATTTTGAAGTATAAAATATCATTACTATCATACTGATTGTTAAAAAAGTCATACGAGTTTTAAATTTTTAGACTAAGTGAAAAAATGTTCACACGGGATTCGAACACAGGACCTTCGCTGAAGCTGCAACTTTCTTCCAACTAAGCTATACTGGAGAAATCTGGCGGACACATTTCACTCAGACAATCTTGGCCGGATTTGTCCATGATAGGTTAGTTGGAAAACATTGGCAGCTTAAGCCAAGATCCTGGGTTCAAATCCCGGCCTAGACACTTTTTTACTCAGCTGGAAAAAATATAACTCGTTTAAAATAACATACCTGTTAAATGAAACTTCCAGACAGAAAATAATATTTGTATGAATCTATCTATGTATTAAAGCAAATGAAGGGGAAAATGTATTACCATTTTTTTCCATTTTAATGTTATGGAAGTAGAAAATCGCATTAAAAAGTGTTACTACAGAAAAATCTCTAAATAACTGATAGAACGGGACAGCCGAATTTGTGCGTTATTCAGAGACAAAAATATGCAAATTATAGAGGTTTCCTGTATTCGGGAATATCCTTTATAGAAGTTTTATTGTATATCATGGAAATTATTTTTTAAACACTAGTCGTGATATTTTCATTATCAAAATAATTAGATGCTACCACACACCACGGTCGTACAATTTATTGAGAGAAAATTTAAAATAATTTATATTGTACCTTTTTACCTCTCTTACCCTCATGTTCTATAGTAACGTTTGTTTATATGCACATTAATAACAACTAGTAATAATTAAATAATACTAAGAACATGGTAGCTGTCAATTTCTAGTTTTAAGTGAATCTGGCTGTTTTATTATTATTATCTTGCTACTTAATTGTATCTTGTTCATTGCAAAATCTCATTTCTCAGTAAAAGCCATCTAGTCTTAAATCGTAATCGATTTCTCCATGGCCCTATAATTTTGTGTTCTCCAAATAAATTTCGTTTAAAGAGAAACTCTAGCTGACCAAGATGTAAAAGAAATGTTACAATAACTGGTGAAAAATATCCAACATCTAGCCCATTTTCTACATGTGTAACTAGCTGAAAAAAACATTACATTCGCCTGCTGTTTTGACATCAATCTTCTAAGAAAAATCTTTCAGAAATAAAACTCATGGAAAAATCTGTTTTCTAACGTTAAAAAGTTACACAAGATAAATTTATGTTGTTGTTTACTTCTCGGTGCATTTATTTATTTTTTATTTTTTCAAACCGGACAGCATACGAAAAATTTATTATAATTTTATGGGAAAAATAAAACTTGGTTACTTTTACTGCTGGTATTACGTTTCCGCAATTTTTGTCAACTCTTTGACAACAAATTACTCTTTTATTTTTTTTAAGTCATTTAAAAAAATTAATTTATACATTTTGTATATTTTTGTCTGTTAATAATCATTGATGTCTGTTGTAAAAATAATTTATTAAAATATAAAATTTATTATTTTATTATTTATGAAGTTATTTAAAAGAGACAAAATAATTATATAAAAAATAAATATAATAAGCTATAAAATTACACCATTACTGTAAATGTTGTAGATGGGACGATAGAAACTATCTACAAAGCTAATTTGTTTTTTATTTTTTACTGATTTATTAAAATAAAAAATAATTTAATTAAAAAAAATAATAATTAATGAAAATACAAAAGGTATTTAAAATCAAACATTTTCAACACTCCCTGAAAATGTGTACTTAAAGTACCCAAACACACTTTAAAAATTAATATAACTGTTTAAAAAATAATATATCGATTGAAAAAAATAATTATATAAAAAATAAAAATATGTAATGATATATATTTATATTTAAAGATACATAAATAAAAATTGTAGAATAAGCCTAAAAAATATTTACAAGTAAAAATAAATCTGAAAGAAAAATGCTATACACAAAAAATAAATATATACAAAATATATATATGTACCCACGAAGGTACCCAGCCCTAGCAATAGCTAGTGGAAGAAACAAGATAATGAAGTTAGGGCTTAATAAATTGCGAGATGTGGAGGATCAGCACGAGGCCGACTCTAACTTGCTCGTTCATCATAATCAGAGAGAACAGTGCAAGAACCCTATCAAATGCGCTCTTTGATAGCTTTTACTTAAAGAAAATTTTTTTAATTTTTTTCCGGTGGTACGTTCTGTAGTCGGGATAGGCATTGCCGTTCGTATATAAGCGTCAGTCATTATTCACAATGAGGTAAATCATTTAGCAATGGAATTAATTGTAATATTTATTTTTCTACATTTTATTTTTGTAAAGTACTTTCTTTTGTATTCGGTATTCTCTTGCAAACTACGTTCATCTATGGTACGATAATTTCTCTTAATTTTTTAGACACATCTAACCTGCTGCGCTTCGATTGCAAATACTTGATTCAGTTTGATATAACCTCTTCCGAGTTACCCAAGATTCCGAAAAACGTTCCTTTATTTTCGGAAACCTCAGAAGAATTTCGAAATTTAAAGAAGCAGTTCTGAAACAAAAGTTTCTGTTGCTGCCCGTAGTTTTCGGAAACGTTTCCGAATAGTTTTTACATTTTATTAATCTGTTTTCTGAACTCGGAATATAGGTTTTTCGGATGCTATCAATTCTCAAGTAAACATTTTCATATTCAACAAACATTCTAAATTTACATAATTAATATTAACATTAACATTAATTTATTATTCCTGCTTACATAAATTCTGTTACGCAGCCGAAATTGTTTAATTGAGAATTGATAGAATCCATAAAAACGATATTATGGCTAAAAAAACTGGTTAATGCAGTGTAAAATTTACTCGGAAACGTTTCTGAAAATTAATTGAATCTGACAGCAAAAGAAATTTTCGTTTCAGAAATGTTCCTATAAATCTTGGAAATCTTTCGGTTTCTGAGATTTTTTTTAAGATAAAGGAATGTTTTTCGGAATCGTGGGTAAATTTGAAGAGGTTGTATTATATTTTCGTAAAACTTCTTGCTGCATTGAGAAATATTTGACCTTTTCTATAGAGTATACAAAACTGTCGTAGAATAATGAATAATTTATTAAATATAGAATTGAAATTAAATTGAAAGTATAAGCATACGCTTAAACTACATGTTTCAAGAGATGTCTCGGGAGACAACTTTCAACGACGCTATTACATACACTGCAAAAAAAAAGTGTTTAATTTACTGTATAATACTAGCATCCCAGTTGCCAGTATTATACTGTAAAATCAACACCTTTTTTTTTAAGCAGTGTATATTTATCTAAAAACTAAGCAAATCATGTTTGAAAACTTAGCATTGTTTCCTTCAATGTGAATCCTCCTTTGATTAAAACTTGAAAACTTATTTCAAGATTACATGTTTTAAAATACAATGAGGTTAGATGACCCAATTTAGACCTAAAATATATTTTTCACAACAAAATAAATCTTTAGAGTGACATAATTTTGGAAACGATGCGCTGTTTCAGAAACTGTCATTTTACATGACAAGATTTAATAAATTTTAAAATGACTTTAAAAATATTGTGTTTACGAATAAAAAAAAGAGTATAGAATGAATTTGCGAACTGTCAACGTCATGAAAAGAGAAGATGTTTCTTTAGCTTTATTGTAACATTTTCTCTGACAGCTCTGTAATTTTTTAACTCCCTTGCGTCCTGCTTCATTACAATGTTTTTTTTTTTAGGAATATTTATGTTTTTATCTGAACATTTTCTTTAAAATTTTCTGATGAAGCTTTGATATATATTTTTTTTTATAATAAACCATTATGTAAATCAAAGAAAATAGAAATTATTGATATTTTGAAGCAAGTTTTTGTGTATTTCAAACAAATACTATATGAATACAAAGTGAAACTGATTCTATTTTTCAACATTTTCATTGTATATGTTTGACATTTTTTATGTCTATATTAACATAATGATTAACATTTTTAATTTTGTTTTTGTTTTTCACTTATGGGATGTTTACTTAGAGGATGTTTAATTGGTTCCTCTTAGTTTTTAAAATGATAAATACGGGAAATAAATAAATCAGTCCAGTCTTGTAATGTATTAACAGAAATAGAACTTAATATAAAGAATCAGAAAGGTTATTTTTAGAGTGAGAAGTATAAACATAGATAAATAAAGCAAAAACAGCTTTAAAGATATCTATTAAACTTAAAAACAGTGAATGAAACATCACGATTTTAATTGTAATTTCAGTCATTTTGTTCTGTTACAGCCGAAAGAGGATCGTGTCTCTCAAAACTTTTATCCAAAGATAAACTTTGAAAATCGCATATCGATATTATGTAAAAGAGACCCACTTTTCTGAAAGTAAATTCATTGTAATTTACACTTTGTCCCTTCTTTTTTTTCTTTCTTGAAGAAAAATAATTCAAAAAATTAAACTAGGTTTTAAACAATAAACTTTTTTATTAATTTAAAATATATAAAAAATGACCTTATTATTTTATTTGAAAATAACCAAATGATGAATGCTGTGACTGTAATTCAAACATTTTTTTTTTAATGATAATTGTAAAATATCGGTAACAATCAATGGATATTATTTAACAAGAAATCTTTTTCTCTTACTACAATATGAATATTCTAGAAAATCCTTTCATATACTTTCACCTCAAGAATGATGAATGCAATTTGCTATTAAATTTTAATTAATGTTTGTATTTTATATTATGAAGACTATAATATAGTACAGAAAAATTACCTGAAAGTAAAAGCAATTTCTAAAAATTCAAAGGACTTCACTTACCTAAAAAAAAAGAAAACACATTAAAATAATATAAACAGTTACGTATAATTAAAAAAATAATTAATTAATTTGATGAATACATTTTATATGCATATCTATATATTTAAAACGCTAAGCGATTTCTTTCGACAATCCGTGAGAATAAACTATTGCATCAAATTACACCATTCTTTTTTTTTAATGAAAGATATTTGGATACAGATTTGCTATCGTGCATTTGTTTGTTCGAAAATTTAATTAATTATCCGTAATTTTCAATTAAACTTTTATTTCTGCTTATGACGTCATAAAGTCGGCAACTCCCATTTTTGCCAGGCATAGCGTTTATTTTCTGAACTCTGTGGCTTGCCAATCTTTTGACATTAGCTAATATCAACTAGGTAATATTTTAAACATTGCAATATAAAATCTTAAAAAAACATACTTAAAATTAGCTAGAATATAATCATAATAAAATATCTAAACGTAAACATATCAATATGAATAACAAATCTCACGTAAAATGTTGCAATTTAAATGATTCCAATTGAAACAGGATTTGGAGAGTTATCCTTGACGCCCAGCTAACATAAAAGTACCTATTTTATTTTATTTATTTACACACATATTCAAATTTTTTTTAAAACACCAGGTTGCCATACAAAGCAAAAATCGTCATTTAGGCGCCAAAAAATAACCCAGGTGCGTCTGCGATATCTGTACCGATTTAATCAAAATTGTTTTGGTTGCACCGCATATTGCAAAATTAATTAAATCCAGGATTATTGTTTCTTTCTCAGATTAAAAATAAGAAAATTGGTACTTCTCTATTATCCCGTCGACCACTTTTCATAACAAAAAACTATCGCCAAATTGTAACGCCAAATAAACGGGAGAACGTTGCCATTGGAATATCAAAATAAATAAATAAATAAAATACATGAATTTAAGGACACGATTGTTATTTTAATTAATGAAATAACTAATAAATCAGTAAAACATAATGAAAAATAGACGCAAATGTCAAATTAAAAACCACTTGATGACGTAACAAACATGTATAATGCTTCTGACATCAAGTAAATCCGACTGCATTTTTGGCGTTTAATTTTACAGTTTGGCGATAGTTTTTTGTTATGAAAAGTGGTCGACCGGATAATAGAAAAGTACCAGAAAATTTAATGTTTGACGAAATTCAATTATTTGATCGATCGCAAATTTTGGTTCTTTTCCATTATACCGACACCATGCCATACATGTAAATATATGCTTGGCGACAATGGTGTGTCCGTATAATGGAAAAGTACTCAAATTTTTCTTAGTTCGGGCTATAGCAAAAACAAACATTTTACAGGTAACAAAAAAATCGCCGAAAATGGCTGCTTCATCAGCTGTTATGACAGCAAAGTTGGATAAAATCTAATAACCTGAATTTTACAACGTTTATGCGAAACACCACTGAGAACACACGCTATTTTTATATAAGTAGGGTATATTTAACCGAATAAGAGAACTAACAACCTTCAATAATATAATGCATGAAAAAGTAAACAAATAAGTGATTCAGCAAATCATAAAAATATGTATTTCTTAATATAACTATAAAATACAAAAAAAATATTCTGGTACCATTCAAAATATTCATTATCTCGTCGAAATTCCGTGCAATTCCCGTCGTTCCATTAAGAAAAAAAACTATATGCAAATTAGGTACTTTTCGGTTAGCCGGCACCAGTAAAAAAATATATATATAATAAACTCCAATGGAAAATTACTTGCAGAACTATTATCACAAAAGCTAACTAAAATCTATAAACCACATAAATTCAATACTAGAAAAACAAAACTATGTACATTATATATTTGTATATGTATATATATATATATATATATATATATATATATATATATATACTTCATTGGCGCCCTGCTAACCGAAAAGTACCTCAAGTAATTCGCCAAACTGTAGCGCCCAATAAACAAACGGAAGAATGTTGCCATTAAATCTAAAATAATAATAATAATAATAATAAAATAATAAAGATAAGCCCCATTTACTAAAGTATCATTTATCAGTAACTTTTAACAATAAAATTTACAATATATTAATGAAAACAGAATCAAAAATAATCTTGGATATTTATTTATTTACATTATTTCTCTTAATTATGGAAAAGGAATAATCATCCAGATTATGAAGAAACCATACAAATAAATTACACTTGAAAACATTAAAAATCTCCTTTATCTGCAGATTGATTTATTATGGTAAAAAAATTCTTCATCTTTACTTAAAAACAGATTAGCTTAAAACAATGGATGCGTTTCAGAAGATATGGATTTGAAACGAACAATGATTAAAGAAGACATTTTAAAAATTTTGATCAAAACATTTTAAAACTTTTTTTTAACGTCGAATTTCGACGGACGGTGCATTTGGGGAGGTGCAATGCACATGCGCATAGGAGCTCATTCCGTTGCATTATCACAGGGGGGGGGGGGATGTGTGCCTTATTTAATATGTTCTTTTATTGACTGAATATGAGATGAACGTAGGGATATACTATTTGTATGATACTTCATAGGTTCAGGAAATTTTCTTTCTTGCCGTGAGGAACAGGGCGGTAATGTTAAACTGATTTGCATTTTGTTTACGGATTGTTTGTTTGCAGTTTGCATCGGAAATAATAATGTAATTCACTTTGGGAATTTTTTTTTAAAATAAAATATTTGAAAGATTGTTTCATAAGCACCCCTACTTATGTAATAAAAAAGCTTATTTTACTAATATTGTTATTGTAATTTTTTCCGTCAAGTTTTGACGGGTATACCATCTAGTTGTATTAGTAAGTGTCAAAAGATTAACCCCTTAAGCACCACGACGTACCTGCGTACGTCATGAAACCTCTATCTGTAATACCAGGAGGTATGTGCGTACGTCCAGGTTGCCAGTTTGGCCTTTTTTTAAATTCAAAATTTTGAATTCACACCAGAAAGTTATAGTAGTAATTTGTATTTTATATAATGACAGACTATTCGTGATTGTATAAAATAAAATTATTCTTGTAGAATTTCCGGTGTGAATTTTGTATTTTTGAATTTTGTTGTTGCATTTTTGACGAAATTTAGCATAGCTGGTATTCAGCATACTATCACTAAATTGAATATGGTGCTTAAGGGTTTAATCTGGATAAAAATTATTAACAACAAATAAGTTTTTTTTTTCATATCGTGATGATTTAAGAATCACAATAATTTCTTTAATATAAAATATGTTTTATGAACAGTTACAATCCTATATCTGAATAGCTGCACTTACGTTTAGCAGTCATATGTCTATATAGTACAATAAACTACTATTATATGCTAAATATTAACCACGTAAATATTAGTTTTAAACCATATTTACAATTTATTATTAACTGCATGGTGGATAACGTCCATGAGTTAATAGGGGAGTTTCTTGGAAGTGACATAAAACTTTGCATTATAGTGGATTCTTCTTATTAGTAAAATCGTATCAACTTTCTCCTACACCTCTTGGAAGGCTTTTTAAAGTCCTTTCAGTGTTAGTCGATAGCGTCATTTTGACTCTCGCTTTACTAAGCCAAAGCACAAAAGTCCAAAGCGTTAAAAACTTGTTATCAGTCAAAACACAAATCTATCTCTATAATGTTAAACCTATGGACTTGGAATGCATCCGTATTTTTTTAATTTCTCCTCAGAAAATTAAAATTGTTAACTTATTTTTTTCTGTATGCAATGAAAATTGATGAATGTTTCTTTCTTTTTTATTTGAGAAAATACTTCCAAAATATACGGTTAGTTTTATTTTTAGTGTTAAATTTTTTCTTTCTAACTCCAAAGCTTTACTTAGATTTTAACCCTTAAAATATAAAATTAAGTATATATTTTTAAAATATTTTGTCAAATCAAAAAGAAAGAAACATCCTTCAAGAAGAGCATACAGAAAAAAATAAGTTAAAAACTTTTCTGTGGAGAAATTTGAAAAATACAGATGCATTCCAAGCCTTTTGATTTAACATTAGAGAGGGGAAATTGAGATCTGACTGATGAAGCTTTAAGTGATTTCACAGATATTTCTTCAGATTGGACTCACAGTAGAGCGTTGATTATCCGAACTCTAATTAACCGAACTGTCTAATTATCCAAACACTCCACCTTTTTTTTTTTTTTTTTATCCAGGACGGCCTTTGAAATCGAAAACTTTTTCCAGATCAGTGGATCGAGGAAAATGAAAACGAATAACATAAAAAGGATCCAGGCCCACTCACATACTAGAAAACAGAATGAATGTAGTAATGAAGCCTTTGAATGTTTGAAAAACAGCTATGAAATGGTTGGAACGAAAGATCCTATTTAACTAAATTAATTTAAGAAGAATTCGCGATATGGCAGCATTGAACAGAATATCTTCTTTAAAGCAAACAAGAACGAAAAATCATGCGTCAAGCATAGATTATGTAACACTTTCCAACGCTTCCAAAATAATTTTACGAATCATACTCTTTAATAAGCTAAAAGATAACATCTAAGTAATCCGAATACTTTTATTCAGCCCTGTATAGGATCTATAGATTTGTATATATACTACATAGGATGCTAAATTTTAGTTCAGTTAGGAAATACGTAGCACAGTTTAAAATTCTCTGTCTGGAGTTAAATAATACGGAAATGTGTTCCCGAACTTTTGTGCTTCCCTGTATAGGATCTACAGAATTTATACACACCACGTAATATACAAAAAGCGATTTAAAATTAAAATCAGAACTTAAAACGCACTTCCAGGAATTATTGTTAACATACAGTAGAGAATTCTTTTGTGTGTCCCTGTAAATGAACGATGACTGCTATACACACAATATTCTGTAGTAAGTATCTTGTAATGAACCTTGTACAAATTTCAATGCGTTTAAAATAGGGAAACATTATTTAAATAAACCGCAGACGATTTTTCTCCATAGACGTAATGTAACGGAATTCTTTTGACTGTCCCTGTAAAGTAAGTATAAGTGCTATGCACACCCTATTCCATATTAAGCTTCTTCTAATGCACCTTAGTGATATATATAAATTTCAATGCGTTTAAAATAGTGAAACATTATTTAAATAAACCGCAAATGATGTTTCCCCATAGACCGCAATGTAACGGAATTCTTTTGAGTGTCCCTGTAAAAAAACTATAAGTGCTACACACTTCCGTTGAAATAGGGAACATGCTATAGATAACGATTATAACATATAAAAATTGCAGGGCAATCCGAGCATATTTACGGGAGTTAGAGCACGGACAGACGGTAGACGGCCAGACGGCAGACGGCCAGACAAACCGAAGTCATAAACACTTTTCAACTAGGTTGGAAAGTGTTAACAACTAGGTTGGAAAGTGTTAAAAACAATCCAACGCTTTTTTGCTTAAATTAAAAAAATATTTTTGTTCAGAAAATGATAAAGACAACCGATTTTAAATGACCAAAAACAATCAAAAAGATAAATAATGACCTCCCCCACAAAAAACCACTTTTTAAACATGTCAGCGCTAACAGCTGCCTGGTTAAAATGTGAAGGAAAATGGTGTACATACAAAAGAATTTTCTTAATCTACCTATCTACTACTATATTTTAAAAAACATACATTGGTTCCATGAAAAAACTGTTATAGGTAGAAAATGAATTTTAACAATTTTGGCATAGTCATGAACATTCCTAAAATTGCCTGCCCAGTTATTCGCACTTTTGCTTATTCGAACTAGCACCGGTCTCGACAGGTTCGGATATTCGGCGCTCTACTGTAATTTATCGCCGTTTGGGATTCTGTCTGGGCTACAAGGGGTGTTTAGAGACTTTGCCCATATAAATCTTGACTTTAATGATGTCTTTTGCATATAAATCTTGAATTTCTTCTTCAAGAATGTATTCTAAACTATTTTTTTCTGATTTAGGTGAATTTATTAAAAGGCAGGAAACTAACGTTAAAAATGCACAAATAATACACAAAAAAGCAGCAAAAAGCTGTTTCGAATCCACAAGCAATAGTCTTCTTCGGTGCGACAAAGAGAAAAGCATAGCGTGCTAGAAAAAGCAAGACTGGGCAAAACGATATGTTTTGACAATGGTTTTCTGCCTTTTAATATTCTTGCACAAAGGTTTTATTTACTATTTTTAGGTGAATTTACTTTAGCTTTACTTGATATTTTTGTCAGCTTTAATTTAGCTTCCTAACAAAATCCAGCAGCAACAGTGAATCGTTTAGAAAACCTTTCTTTACATTCACGAATACATCTAGTTGATTTTTTCCCCTTTCATTGATTGATAAAACAAAATTACTCTTTTTTTGTTGCAATCACGTGCTTCACTCGTGATTCATTCAGTGTCACCACAAATTCCCATTTATCACGAGCTAGGAGTGTGTTAAAGCGAGCGTTAAGAAGACGCCGTACACGAATATATCTGAATGGCTTTGGAAAATCGCTCAAAATGTGTGAGGGGGGAGGGGGGGAATTGAATAAATTATGAAGAATTATTAGAAAAAAATCTACTATCATGTAAAATTCGAGACAGAGCTATAACCAATAATCAAGGGTACCCAATAGAGTCAAAATGTCGGAGATCGTATGCATTTAAAAATAAGAATTAACAGTGAAAATCGTTTCTATAAAGTGCGAACGGCCTCTGTATAATTTGTTTTTCTGTACAATCTAGAAAAGCATTTTTATTATACGAATTTAATAAATGATTAAAAAATAATAATTCATGAACGTAAGATTAAAATTTAAAAAAAATAATAATCCATTTTGCAATTACAGTTGGAGAAACTAAACCATATTATTTGACCAGTTTCTAAAATACTCGAAAGTTAAGACATTCATATAGAGTCAGGCTAAATATTTATTAAAATGATTTAAAGCTTACTCCTCTCATTCACAACTTGTGAAATAACCCACATACCTTACATACTTCTGATAATTACTTCCCATTTTTGAAATGACGACAAGCATTTTTTTTAAATATATTTATTAATATTTTGCAGAAAATTGAAAAGGTTTAGAGAAAACAATAATTCGAAATTATGAAGAATTATTAGAAAAAAATCTACTATCATGTAAAATTCGAGACAGAGCTATAACCAATAATCAAGGGTACCCAATAGAGTCAAAATGTCGGAGATCGTATGCATTTAAAAATAAGAATTGACAGTGAAAATCGTTTCTATAAAGTGCGAACGGCCTTCTGTATAATTTGTTTTTCTGTACAATCTAGAAAAGCATTTTTATTATACGAATTTAATAAATGATTAAAAAATAATAATTCATGAACGTAAGATTAAAATTTAAAAAAAATAATAATCCATTTTGCAATTACAGTTGGAGAAACTAAACCATATTATTTGACCAGTTTCTAAAATACTCGAAAGTTAAGACATTCATAGAGTCAGGCTAAATATTTATTAAAATGATTTAAAGCTTACTCCTCTCATTCACAACTTGTGAAATAACCCACATACCTTACATACTTCTGATAATTACTTCCCATTTTTGAAATGACGACAAGCATTTTTTTTTAAATATATTTATTAATATTTTGCAGAAAATTGAAAAGGTTTAGAGAAAACAATAATTCGAAAGCAATATTTCGAATTTGTGTTTAAAGATAAAGGTGTGAAGACTAAAAAAAATAATTTTAAATTTATACTAATCGTAACATTTTTCAGAATCATTTAATGTGAATCTGGATAATCTATGAAAAGAAAGTAAACAATAAATTTTAAAGCATATTATATTCTCATATATTTGATCGATTTTGCCTTTATGACGTCCTTTGTCGCTTTTAAGAAGTATTAGTAACTGGGTGGATATTTTTTTATTTAGAAATCTATCAAGATTTCTGAATAGCAATATTTGCCTTATTTTATGACAGGTGTAATAAGGCAAATATTATTATTCAGAAATATTGCTATTTAACATCAACTACATTGCAAAAAATATATATTAAAAAAAAATTGTTGATTTTATGGTATAATGCTAGCACCCCAGCTGCCAGTATTATACCGTAAAATTAACAGTAATAAACAGTAAAATAAGCAGTAATACACTGCCGCGCATGCGCGGCGGCGCATTACTGCTTATTTTTTGCAGTGTAATAGCTTTAGATATATGATAGACATTAGACATCTTTGATAAAGACAGTCATATCACACTAAATCACATATGTGAACCAGGTTACAGCAAATTTTTACACAGGTTACTGCAAATTTTTAACAGCGTACATATGAAATATATTCGTTATGATTATATGCGCTCATTATATATTATGTAATTATCGGTTTTTAAATAGTTTTAATTTGGGTATTAATTATTAACCTTTGTTCTATCATACGCACGGATTACTTTTAATGCATCAGCATTAGTTCTTTGGTCGATTTTGTTCTGCGTTCCCTTTTCATTAATTTTTATAACAGATTCGTCAATCGTAAATAAAAAATATTTCATCGTATCAATCAGTGAACTGATCTTGTTGAGAGTAGTGTTTGAAGAATCGGGATTATTTCAAATGTTTGCCGACACCCGATAAAGATCAAGAAACACAGATGGAATCCAATATTTACATTTTCCTGATTCACCCTTTGTAAGTACAGATGGATTCCGGGAGAAAGAAATATTATATATGTGTGTGATGCTGTGTTTTCCTATTCGAAAATAAAAAAACATTTTCAGATGATTCTTTTTACAATATAATGTATATTTAACTAAGAAACTAATTTTGAGATAAAGCTTTTGAATTGGGAAATGTTTGTGCGCTAGAAAAAAAAAAGAAATAGAAAAATGCTATTTTATTTTTCATTTTCATGTGTAATACATCATTGATAAATTATTTTCATATTAATTTAATTTTCTGTAAGAGAATATATTCTTGAAAAGACCAAATGAGCCTAATGTTTGCAAAGAATTATTCCAATGTACATTAATGGGACAATAATAATAATAATAATTAATTAATTATGCAAATGACCTATCGAATGACTTGGTGATAGACCAAAACATCAATTACAAAAATTTAACTGGAATTTTATCGTTTATTAGGATTCCATATCTTAAAAAGAGTACGGAACTCTTATAGTCTCGCTGTAGAAATCCCCTGTAAAATCACGTAATAAATCGATATAGAATTATAAATTAATGATTTTCGGATTTTCCCTTTACATGTGCTATAAGACCTTCCTTCGTACCAACTTTCATTGTTCTAGTTATACCGGAAATGCCCTATAGGTTTTAATCTCAAAACATCTAGCGCAGCGATGCTTAAACTTTGTGATCTCGCGGACCCCCTTTGGTGTGATATGCATTTCAAGGACCCCAAATAAAAAATTTCTTAATATAATATAAGAAATTATTTTAATGTATCCCTTCTTTATTTTTCATAATACATATTCTATGTTTAGTTTACAGCATTTAAAATAATCAGTTGCATTAATAAAACAAAAACAATTATAACATATATACATACTATTTACTATAAGAAGGATGCTTCTTTTTTGCTACTAGATGTGCAATATCTGGTTCAATATTTAAAACTTTTATCCGTAAGTCTGGTTTGACATCCAGTCGATTTTTACATTTGTTTTTCATTTGCACAGCTTGGAGAAAGTCTTTTCACACAAATATGTAATGTAGAAGGAAAGTAATTACTCGATAGCTTTTTCTGTTAGTTCTGTTTACGTATTTCGCACACATAATTCAAAAGAGGCTATTCTCATGTAAATCAATTTTTACAGTCCTATAATTTGAAAATTTGTATCGATGTTCCTTGTAAGCTTAAATTAAAACTGTTTGTCAAGTACACCAACCACCTTCACAATCCAGCAGAAGCTGATCAAACAATTAACAGTTCCACTCATATCTCGAGTCCCATCTGTACTTATTCCGATACATCTTGACCAGTTTATTTCTTTTACGTGTATGAAACTATCTAAACAAGTGAATAGTGCTGCATTTGTTGTGCGAGTTGGAAGAGATTTACAAAACAAACAAAACGTCTTAACATATGTTACCATCAAATTCATAACGAACGAAAACTATCAAATTTAGATTATGGGAAACATCTAAACTTTTACACTGGGCTTGAGAACACTCGTCTGGAAGCTCAGGGACCCCTAGGGGTCCGCGGGCCACAGTTTAAGAACCGCTGTTATAGCCGATTCCATCGTGTCAGAAATTTATAAAGATTCCTTTTTTCTCTCTCTCTTTTTTGACCCAGTATTCGGAATATCGAGTGGAGTCATTCCAGATTTTTGTTAGAATTGCGAACTAATATCTGGATTCTAAAAACATGCAATCAATAAAATATACGTGGTTTTCACACATTCTGACGTAGTAATCGAACTTTCTCATTGCATTTCTTTAAAAATCTTTTCGATTATTTCAACTTACAAATTCTGTTGACAATTGAAAATTATACTAAAAGTTATCTTTAAAAGTACTTAAAGAACCGAAGATAATTTAATGACAAGAAGTCCATAAATGCTTTTGCAATATTAATAAGTTCGGGGAAGAACACAAAGTTAAAGCATATCCCATCATATTTGCATTAATGAGGGTATCACTGAATACTCAATTAGCGTGAAAATTCCGAAAAATACCAAATTATGAACATCCCAGAGCAGTTTTCCCGAAAGCAAACTTTTCCTTTCAAAGCAATTTCGTTGCATATATTAAAAGCACTTTTAGTTAAATTTAGCGAGGCGTAAATTAAAAAGCAAAGACGATAAATTTTCCATTCATAAAATAACTTAATTGGACATCCATAAGTATCAGAATAAACATTGGACGAGTAGTAAAGCTTTATCCTTACCTTTGAATATTAAATACAGAAGGTGTCCATAAATTATTGTCCCGGTTTCCTTACCTCATAACTTTTGCTTTACACTGCAAAAAAAAAAGTGTCGATTTTACAGTATAATACTGGCACCTCTGCTGCCAGTATTATACCGTAAAATTAACAGTAACAAACAGTAAAATAAGCAGTAATACGGTACCACGCACGCTACCGCGCATGTGCAGTAGCGTATTACTGCTTATTTTACTGTTTATTACTGTTAATTTTACGGTATAATACTGGCAGCTGGGGTGCCAGTATTATACTGTAAAATCAACACTTTTTTTCAACGATTATAATCAAATAATTAATACTAAAATTTTATCAAATTTATCAAAAAATTATTAACGAATTATGTAATATCTATCTATCTAACGTTGTACTCATAATTCATTAACAGCTTTTTGATAAATTTGATAAAATTTTAATATTAATTATTATTTGATTATAATCATTATTTGCTTAATAGCGTTTTGAGTTGCAACTTTACCTATAAGTTACTTTGTGTGTGTTTTTATAAAAACTTTTTGAGTTTTAATTTACGAATATCTAATAATATTTTCCGTCATATTCTTAAATAAAAAGTTATGAAGTAAGGAAATCGGGACAATCATTTATGGACACCCTGTATAATTATCACTACACATCTCACCACTTAGTTAGAAACTATTTAAATACCACGGTAATTTTGGACGATCGAAAATAATAATATTGGTCTGTGTGTTTGATTTGAACCATTTTCCTAACCGCTGATCATTCGAATACTGTAGTACGTAGTATTCTAACCCTATCACTCAATAATTTCAAGAAAAACGAAAGAAACACATTCTTTGAATTAGCATGGTTAGAATACTATCTTAAATTGTGTTAAAAAATATTATTTGTTATTTATGAAGCCTGGACATTTAAGAGAGCACCAACAGCTGACATTGTCGTAGATTCATCTCGGAAACTACTGGGGCGATTTCAATATTATTTTTTATTGTTGTTGATATTAAATAAATTGTAAAAATAAAATTGTTGATTTTACAGTATAATACTGGCATTCCAGCTGCCAGTATTATACCGTAAAATTAACAGTAATAAACAGTAAAATAAGCTGTAATACGCTGCCGCGCATGCGCGGTAGTGTATTACTGCTTATTTTACTGTTAATTTTACGGTATAATACTGCCAGCTGGGATGCCAGTATTATACTGTAAAATCGGCATTTTTTTTTTTTTTTTGCAGTGTATGCTCATCGTTTTGTTTTTCTAGAGAATCAATTCCTTTTCAGTAATGCTAATTTCGAAAAAAAATGACACTTTTGCTTGAGAAATCTTGTGAGTATTGAATTTTTTATTTCTTGCTTAACGATCAATTTATAGTTTAGCCGCTGCCAAATTATTCTTAAAATAATGAAATCGCGTCAGTTGCTGCCGAGAAAAAGCTACATCAATGTCAGCTATTTTCCATGGGATTTCGCAGGTACTGCTTTTCCCTCCCCATTTAAGGAATTCAGTGAATATACATATGTACACATGTGTATCCTGTACACATGATCAGTCACATTCATATCGGTTCATAAATACAAGAGTTACAGCATAACAAATATCAGATTGTTTCAAAATCTCAACCACCTTAGAATTTCAAACTGCCATATATCAGCCATTTTTTAAGATATAGCAAAAACAAAAAATATTCCAGAATCCTTGTATCACGTTCTAACACATAACAGAAACAGTTTTTTCAATTTATAATTTTTTGTACATATTTTTGATTTTTTAATTATTTAAAAATTTTTAACTGGCTGCCATTTTGAAACAAGATGCCGGATGACACTGGTCAACGAACTCGGTCGAGACCTTGGTATGTCTTATACACATACTCATTCACATTGAAATCGGTTCATAAATAAGAGAGTTGCAACATGACATATGTCAGATATATATATATATATAAATCAACATTTGAAAGGAAGGTGGTTTGGGGATCTGGGGGTCATGATCAGTGAAAATATACCAAAGTTTTTTGGAATTTCTTTCCTCCGAACGGCTGCAATAGGTAGCTTTTTGTATTGAAAGCTACTTAATTGTTGATTTTACAGTATAATACTAGCAGCTGGATGCTAGGCTCTGCATACAGTAGTAGATTCTACTTCATAATACATCTATAGTACAACCATTTTTCCATGATGGGAGTGGTTTAATCATAAATGAAAGAACATTTTTGCGTGATTGAAAGCAATAACCAACTCTGTCACTTTTAAAATAGATTTTTTCTCTTTCAGGTACAGGAGGATTTTGCACTTAGATGAATCAATCTCAGTAAATCCATGATTGGAGAGGAAGTATGTTTTCATAATCGTCTATAAAACTGATATTTTGACTGATTAAACATGTCAAATTCTCAATGCAAAAGTCATGTAACACAATAACATGCCTGTTTTTTAAGTGTCTCTAAATTATGGAAAATCGAGTGAGGAAAACCGCTTTAAGGAAACGACAGCAAACATAACTGTGCTAATTTATCTAGGAAAATCTATGAATGTAGGAAAAAATAAATTCTTTTTACAACATTGATGCATTTACATTTCAACGGCCCTTATATTCCTATACAAAAAAAAAAGTGTCTTGTATCATCTCTTAATGTTGTGATCATCTTTCTTATGGTACCTTGTATACAGATGTGAATAGTAACTAGTACGATATTTACGCATGGAATTTAGTCACTTAGGCATAATTCAAGAAAAAATTCTATGGATAGATAGAAAGAGGTCTTCTCAAAATAATGCTTGTCCTGGGGAACTTAGATAGCCTAAGTCGGGACCTGCATACAGTAGTAGATTCTCCTTCACAATACATCACAATATTTTGACTGATTAAACATGTCAAATTCTCAATGCAAATGTTAAAATCATGTAACGCAATAACAGACCTGCTTCTTAAGTGCCTCTAAATTAAGGAAAATCGAGTGAACCGCTTTAAGGAAGCGACAGCAAATATAACTGTGATAATTTATCTAGAAAAATCGATGAATGGAGAAGAAAAGAAATTCTTTTTCCAACATCGATGCAGCCATCAGAAGTTCAATAGAAATAAAAAGGGCACCATGTCAACAAAGAAAAAATAAAGGTTCAATGTCATAAAGGGGCAATGCGAAACTTTATTTTTTCTACCGAAAAAAGCACTTTAAAAGACCATTTTTATCCTATTTTGAGTGTCAAAATACTGAAGAATTCGTTTTACTCATAAATAGAGCTTTGATTGGATATATTTTTTTTTCATTTAGAAATTAACAGATAGATTTTAAAGCTAATGAAATAAATTTGTTTTTTAACGATGTTTCAATAAATAGATTAGTAAAGTCAATATCGGTGCACACATTTTAATAAACTGATCGTATCCGAATAATTTTTCAAACACGAAAGTCTTTTTAGTTCGTATGGAAGACGTGCTCTTCGTTGTTGTTAGGTAATTAATTTTTAAAAAGGTGTCCTTATTATCAGATTTTATTTATGCAACAAAGCGGTTAAGAGGCATACGACTATTAAACCCTTAAAATATTCGGTTTTTCCGAAATAAATATGAACAATATTTTTTGAACATTTTAAAACAAACCGTACAAAACATTCCTATAATTACGCTAGTTATGATTAAAAAAAAAAGTCAGGCGCTCTTAATATATTAGGATCATTCTATGGAAGACATAACTTTATGGGCGTAAAAACTTCAATATATTTTTTTATAGTCTAAATAAGGACCTGCATAGAGTAGTAGATTCTCCTTCACAATACATCACAATATTTTGACTGATTAAACATGTCAAATTCTCAATGCAAATGTTAAAGTCATGTAACACAATAACAAGTCTGCTTCTTAAGTGACTCTAAAAGCATATATATCTGTGATAATTTATCTAGGAAAATCGATGAATGGAGAAGAAAAGAAATTCTTTTTCCAACATTGATGTAGCCATCAGAAATTCAATAGAAATAAAAAGGGCGCCATGTGAACAAAGAAAAAAAATTGAGGTTCAATGTCATAAAGGGCTTTGTTTACTTCCAAAAAAGGTTTTTTGAGAAGAGAAGAAAATGAACTATATTTTGTATAAAGATTGAAATCCGATCGCTAAAAGACGAAAATCGCAAATACAATTTATGAAATATGAAATTAAAATAAATGCTAAACAAACTTTTCGTTAGAAAAATGTCTTGCGCAAAATATCTAATCAAAAGTAAGCAATTGCTGTCTTATTTGTTTAATCTCTCATAATCGGGTTCATAGCCAATGTGGGAGACAAATACGAGCACTGCTGGCAGCAAGCAGTTTCAAGCTTATGAGACTGGCAACACTGGTTACAACAATAAAATTAGTTTTGTGCCAAACAACGAATGCTAAAATATACAAGTTGTTAATAGACTCAGTTACGGAAAAAATCTACTGTTTCTTATCTTCAATATCCCCTTTCACTCTTTTAGGGGTTAGATTTCTAAAGTCGCTGAAATACGTGTTTAAATATTTTTACTAGATTTTTTTCAGCTGAATTCCACGCTCCTACCTAGAACTACTATTGAGATATGACAAAATGACCTAAAACTTTCGGTCCCCCATTTAACCTTTTTAGCGTTTGAGTTTCTAAAATCGCTAAAATACGTGTTTAATGATTTGTTTAATATTTGTGATGCTGAATTTTTTTTTTAATTTCTGCTTTTTTTTTTTTAACCTACGAATTCAACAATGTTAAACAGAAACCATGAAGTGACAATGAAAACTGTGGTAGTGCACTGCAGCGATGTCAACAAGGCTTTTTTCAGGTGGATTACAGCCATGCTGTGATCAGGCGAATATCGCCCCGCGTCCAGGTACTAACACGTCAAACTAGGAACTCATGCCTGGCAGGTAGGGGCCTGGTTAGCGATAGAAAGAAAAGTTCCTACCTAAAACTACTAGTGATGTAAGGCGAAATGACCGAAAACTTTCGTATCCCGCCCCCCCCCCCATTTATCTGCCGTAGGGGTTGAATTTTCAAAAATACTTTCTTAGTAGGTGCCTACATTGCCTAAGGAACGTGTCTTTCAAATTGCATTATCCTAAGAGCAACGGATGAGGCTCGTCGCTCATAGATGAGTCAGTCAGGACATGTTCTTTTATAATATAGATATAGAACTTGAATTCATGTATATTTTAGAAAATTTTATATTTTTAAAATAAAGTTGAAAGTATTTCATACTTTTTAGGAGTTTAGCTTTACGTTTTATATAATTGTGGCTGGAATAATAAACAAATTTAGATTCAGCCTTAAGGTATAGCTATGTTCCATAAATTCCTGAAGACTGTATATAAAAATATTAAATAATATATTTAAAAATATAAAATATCATGTAAAATATTGAATAATCTTGTTCGCAATTTAAAACAAGAAAAAAAATCATGCGTCAAGTATAGATTATGAAACACTTTCCAATATATTCAGAATACTGTAACAAAACTTCACAGTACAATATGGTGAAAGATGCTGTCTAAGTAAACCAGGGATGACAAGGCATGACCACCCCGGAAACCCAGCTTTTTTTTGGAAAACGCATAACACATTTGCAAACCCAATACATCAATTTCCTTCAATAGTTGGAAAAGTATCCGAATTCTTTTGTGCAGCCCTGTATAGGATCTATAGATTTGGATACATACCACAAAGTATTAAAAAATCTACTTCAGCTAGGAAACACATAGCACATTTGATAGTTCTCCAACACTGTTAAAAATTTGCAGTAAACTGTCCAGTCATTTGAACATTTTTATAGAAAACAATTACATAGCCATAAATTAACTCTTTTATGACCATAATATGGCCAATGATATGGTCAGAATAGCGTTAAATTATGGTTATGTAACCGTTTTCTATAAAAACGGTCAAATGACTTGACAGTTTGTTGCAAATTTCATACAGTGTAGAGCAAATTCCGCCAATAAACGGAAATGTGCTCGAGATTCTTTGTGCAGCCCTTTATAGAATCTGTAGGATTTATATACACCAAGTAATATGCAAAAAATGAGTTAACTTTAAAAATGCGTGCCACAACTGAAAACGCAATTCGTGCAATTATTATTCAATTATTATTTATAGACAGTACCATAATCGAATTCTTTTGCGTCCCTGTAAATAAACGATGAATGTTATGCACACGTCTTATTCTACAGTAAACATTTTGTAGTGCATTTCAGTGATACATATCAATTTCAATATGCTTGAAATCGTGTAACATTATTAATGTACACAGGAGACGATTTTTCCTGATAGATCGTAATGTAACGAGATTCTTTTGAGTGTCACTGTAAATAAACTATAAATACTATACACTTCATATTCAATACCAAACAAGCGTAAACCTTAATATCAATTACATGGTAATCCGAGTAAATTTACGTGAATTAGAGCACGTCACAGACGGCAGACAGAAAAACCGAATTCATAAACACTTTTCAACTATGTTGAAAAATGTTAAAAGCACATTTTTAGCATTTTGAGATAAAACACTTTAAAAGGCATTTTTAATAATACATTGAGAACACCTGACATATTTTTAGTAATAACTATGCGTAATAATAGGAATTTTTTGGACGGTTTATTTTAAAATGCTCAGAAAGTATTTTTCCTTAAGATACCTTTTTTCCCCCAAATTTTTAGGAGATTTAACAGTTATATGCTCCCTTAACTGTTTAAATAAAATATTTAACTCTCAATGCAAATGCTAAAGTGATGTAATAAAATAACACGCTAATATTTAAGTCCTCTTAAATTAAGGAAAATCGAATGAACCTCTTTAAAGAAACGACAGCAAACACAGCAGCGCTAATTTATCTCGGAAAATCGATGAATGGCGAAGAAAAGAAATTCTTTTTCTAAGGTCGATGCATCCATCACAAATTCAATGGAAATAAAAAGGGCACCCTGTAAACAAAGAAAGAAAAAGGTTCAATGTCATAAAGGGGCAATGCCCTTTTATTTCTGTATCGAAAAGGGCACTTAAAGATACCCTTTTTTTTTCCTTTCAGTGCTCCAAACACTGAAGAATTTGTTTTACTCCTAAACAGTGTTTTGTCTGGGTGTTTTTCATTTAGAAATTAATAGAAAGAATTTAAAATTAATGAAAGAGACTTTTTTATGATATTTTGATAAATAGATTATTAAAATGTATATCAATGTATCATTTTCATAAACTGATCATTTCCATTGCATTTTTAAACATATAATTATTTTTATCTTCGGATGGAAAACTCGTTCTCTACAGTTGGGAACAAAATAGTATTAACTAATATTTTAATTAACTATTTTAATTAATGTAAACGGTGAATATGATGCCAAATCTTGCCAAAAATTATGTACCACGTGCACTTTTATTTTAAAAGAAAATTTTTGGAAGGTGGTAAACCGCGTGGCATACATGAAAAAGTAACGGTGCGTTTTTAAGTTTGACTACATGAAATTACATAGATTTGAAATTACATAGATCATATACATACAGGGCTACACAAAATAATTTGTAAGCATTACTTAATACGGGCGTGAGTTGCTTAAAAGTGGCTTTTAATTGAATTATGCATTTTCAAGCTGAACTATATTTAGTATGTTAAGATATGTTTGTAAAATTTAAATAACTTCATAGGCAGGGTTACGAAAAGAACCGGATACATTGCCTTGTGTATATGATAATTTCTGTAAGTGTAATTTTAGTAATTTTGAGCGGTTTTTGCCTAAATTAAATTTTAGCTTAATATATGGCGTGCATAAAAATTTGTAGATATATTACAGGGCTATACAAAAGAAATCGAGTAAATTTCCATCTGTTGGCAAAAATTTCTAAAGCTAATTTCTAAACTGTGTTATGCGTTTTCTAATTAAACTAAATTTTAGCACACAATGTAGAATATATACAAATCTATAGATCATATACGGGGCTGCACAAAAGAATTCTAATACGGTTATGGGTGGTAGATGCTTATATTTAGTTTTCAAATGTGTTGTGCATTGTCTAAATTGCTTACTTATGTATTTTCTTTATCTTATTAAATGGTGAAGTTTTGTAAAGTACTCTGGATGTTTTGGAAAGTGTTTCATGATCTATGCTTGACACATGATTTTTCTTTATTGTTTTTATCTATTTTATACAGCTAAATAAATTTATTAAGAGCAAATTACATGTGTACCACGTGACCTTAGAAGAATCTTTTATCTGATGGACAGCGCGGTGCACACGTGATTCTTACTTGAGACTTCAAATTTGCATATTCAGGACTCGTAATAACAGTTAAATGCGTTTACCTACATTTATCTAGTTATATGCGTTTGCCAGTTATATTGCAAATTGGCCTAAATCGAGCAAAAATAAAACACTTATAATAAGCGACAGCCCTCAAATTATGAACATCCAAAATGTAATCGAACCAAAATTGCATGTAATGTAATGTAACCAAAATTGTATCAATTTACGGTAATGTACTACAAACAGATATTGTCACGATAAGTATAGAGTGTTCATAATTTGGAGCGCTGTGTACATGTAGATGAAATTTCACCACGCTAACTATATCTGAAAAAATCCCTGACGGCTCGGCCTACAGGCACAGGTACATTTCGAAGACGCAGACCGTGGGGCACCTGTTTGTTGGAAATTGCGCAAGAAATGACCTTTTTGCCATTGCGGCAGTTGGAAACGCCTACTTCGAAACCTAACTTGTTTGCAGGCGGAGCCAGCAGGGATTTTTTTTTTTTTTTTTTTTTTTTTTTTTTTTTTTTTTTTTTTTTTTGCTATATGAGTTGGTCCTATAAAAAACTTATTAATATAAAAGTTTTAGATAATATTAAGAGGATTTATAATAAATTTAAGCGGATTTAAAATCTTGGGAATTGACGAAGTTATGAATTTTTTTCTTCTAAACCCCCCTCCCCCCCCCTTTGGGGCCATTTTTAATGATATCACAAATCTGTCATACATAAATTTTCGGCCCTTCTCCTAGAAGTAATAATAACTTCAAACGGATTCGATACGTATCATAATTAAGAAATTATGGGTTTTTTTCTGTTTTCACAAAAAAACTCCATCCCCCCCCCCCCTTGGTTCGATTTTGCCCATTAACGAACTTGACCGAGATTTTATGCCCCTTGATTTTATGTATCAGTTTCGAAAAGATGCGGGAGTTGGAACCGCCTACTTCGAAAAATAACTTGTTTACAGGCGGAGCCGGCAGGGATTTTTTTTGTTTCTAATTTTTTTTTTGCTATAAGGGTTGGTCCTATAAAAAACTTGTCAGTATAAAAGTTTTAGATAATATTAAGAGGATTTATAATAAATTTAAGCGGATTTGATATCTTGTGAATTGACAACGTTATGAATTTTTTTCTTCTTTCACACCCCCTTCCCCCCCCCTTGGGGACATTTTTAATTATATCAAAAATTTGTATACATACATTTTCGGCCCTTCTCCTAGAAGTAATAATAACTTTAAACGGATTCGATACGTATCATAATTCAGAAATTATGGGGGGTTTTCTGTTTTCACAAAAAGCCCCCCCCCACCCTCCCCCCCTTGGTTCGATTTTGCCCATTAACGAACTTGACCGAGATTTTATGCCCCTTGATTTTATGTATCAGTTTCGAAGAGATCTGTGCAGAATTATTGCAGTTATCGTGGTCATAAAAAGTGACATAGATAGATAGATAGATAGATAAAGTTTTGAACTGGGGCTGTTTTTGGGTTCTGGGAGTCATGATCGGCGTAGATCTGCAAAATATTTTCAAAAATTCCAACTTAGGTGAGAATGTAATAGGTAGTATTTCTTACGAAATCTACCTAAAAGTAGGCAAAACTTTACGGGGTGATAGAAGGCAACTATACGAGCATATTTCGTCATAGAATGTATGGCCGCGCGAGCCGTTAGGTGGCATTGTAAATGGTATGACACATTCCTACGAGAGGTGTAGCCGGAGCTGCTGCGTCCGATTCCAACCCCCATCAGGTCGAGAATATGGTTTCAACACGACGGTGCGCCTGCACACTTTGCCTTGGATGCGCGGAAGACTTTAGATGCAATGTTCCCAGGGCGATGGATTGGTCGCGGTGGTTCCATAGCTTGGCCACCAAGATCGCCGGAACTTTCCTGTTTGGACTTTTTCCTGTGGGGCCATATGAAAAGCCTAACCTGCGAGTGCACCATTGAAACCGATATGGATCTAGTCGCCAGGATTGTTGCCACGGATATTCGGGAAATGCCCGATGTCTTTGCAAATGTGTGTCTGTCCCTATCCCGCAGGTGTGAGGCGTGCATTACAGATGGCGGAAGATCTTTTGAGCAATTTATTTGATCATGTACATTAATTACATTGCTGTTAATATTTTTTTTTTCTGAAGTAACTCCTCTCATTCTTGTGTTAATTCTTTAACTGCGACAGTGGAAAACTACCTTTTAACTTCTCACCGCTTGCGTTCCGACCATACATTCTATGACGAAATTTGCTCGTATAGCTGCGTTCTATCACCCCGTAAAGTTTTACCCACTTTTTCAGATGCACCCTGTATAAACCTGTTTAACCGGTCCCACATTTCTAATACCCATAAGCATTTCGTTTGGATATATGAATCACGGGTCAATTATGAAGACTGAAAAACAAATTTTAATGCGAAACATATATGATTCACGAAACGCATTGGGAAAATGTAGTGTGCATCGTATTGAATTAATACGGCGGTGAGCGTGTTAAGGTACAAACAAATAACGTGCTGGTAACCTATGAACGTAACGTTGAAACGCATCGTGAGAGGGGGTGGGATGCTCTGATTTTAGAAATCAAAATTTAGAATATTTCAGAATTTTTTGCGGGATTAATAAAAGTTATTTTTAAGTCTTGTACCACAAGTATGCGCAAAAACATTTAATTGTTTTTATTTTGAAATTGGGCTGCTCAGACGTAAGTTGTATATGTTTTTAAAACTATTGGATATTTATTTGAGTGGTACAGCGCCACCTTTCGGAAAGTATTTGCGCTAAAACGTTTTAAATGACAAGTGCTGCATTTGCGTTATATCTAGTTTTCACTCAATTCATCGATGAGAGATCTTCATAAGATTTTTAATCTTTTATCACCGTTTTTAAAAATAGAAATTTTTGCCTAATTGAATCGCAGAAAGGATTTAATTAAATAAAGCGAAATTTCCAATTAAAAATTACTGGTAAGAATAATCACGGTTTTTAAGCTCTTTATGTATCATGTATACGTGACGCTCGTCGCAAAGGGGCTAAGTTCGTCACAATCGGAGTGGTGGAACGTGCTCCGGATCCCTTTAAAGTGAATATCCATTTTTTTTTTTTTTCTAATTCTGAATTTATACCAAAAATTAATAGAGATGTTTATAAAACAAATGACTCCTTTTGTTATAGATAATATTTTTAAAAAAATATGCTCTATTTACAACCGTTTTCCTTTTAATTATGGTTGTTAATTGCCTTAAATACAATAATTACATTTTCTGTCTTATATTAACAAGATCATTAAATCAACCCCAAATCGTCATTTTTAACGATGTTTCGAGTGAATGTAGGATCCGATAAATCTCAGAAAGAACATTTGAATACATTATGGGAAATTTGTGGAAGATAAATTGAAAGAGGTTGTTTCACGAATCCCGAAATAATTCAGACAACGTCTGAGCTATTTTAGAACTCCGTGAAATAATCTTCGAAATAAATGTACGTTTGAGAACATACATTTTTATTCATCTTTTGTTCTTCGTGTTCGTCAGCACGCGAATACATATTTTAAGAGGAACCATGTCCGCATTTCCATCAGATGTGGATTTTACATAAAGTAAAACCGATAAATATGCTTTCAAAAATTGTAAAAAATTAATAATAAATTATTAATTCATTTTTTTATGTTTTTATAAACACAAATGTATATTGGCATAATATTGCAGCAATTTACTATTTACATTTTAGAAATATGTAACAAATATTGACTGTCGATATTTACCAAATGTTTCAACGTTCACATAATTATTGTTTCCTTTAACTTCACTATGCAGTAGACTTATATTAGTGAATTAGTAGTCAAGTTTATTGATTAAGTATAGCTGCCTTGACTGTTCTTATCTCAAGTAATAAAACGATCTTCAAGACAGTTTTTTAAACACACTAGGAGATTCAACCAGAGGTTCTCAGGTTACAGAATATAGGAGGAAACCATTTTTTTATTGAAAACTGTAACAGATTTTTTCCTCTCCCTCAACATCTAGCACATTTCAAAACTAGGAAGTTAAAGTTTCTCGATTTTAACATTATCGTCTATGCTTTGAAAATAACCTCAAAAGCCTAATTCAACACTACAAGTTTTGGGTGAGTACATCGAATCATGGATACTAACTGTTCGAATGTTATGACCACAGAAACATTAGTTTGTTGCATTTACGTGAAAAACTCAGAAGACCTCTAATACACAAACAGCAAACTGTTACGAAATCCTCCACTTTCCGTGTGATGAAAATGGATTTGTAATAAGGAAAAATCAGGTTATCAGTCGAATAATGCCATTTATTGGACAAATAATCCAAAAACAGAACATATAGATTACAACATGTACTACAAAAACCAAGAAAACAACTTGATAAAATCAGGAAAACACAAATATTTCTGGTTACGATTCGTTCTCAAACTAGAATCGCTTGAGACGGATTAAATATTGACCGACTCTTCGGAACAGACCTACTTAGCATCTCTTAATAATGGCGCCTACTAATGACTTTAACTGATGGTCTATTTCCTGTTCCAGAAAATTCTAGATATTTATTTTCATTTTCATCGTATATCTTTCGTTTCTCGAGATTTCCATATAAGTATTTGGTGACTAAAATGGTTCCCAAGATTGAGCAGTTAAGCTTCTACCTTTAGGTAGCATCAATTACAAAAAGTAAGAAGCTGCCTATTGCAGCCATCCGGTGAAAACCAATACCGTAAAATTTGATATATTTTCACCGATCATGACACCCCCCCCCCCTCCAGGCACCAAAACCACCCTCCGTTCAAACATTGAATTATATATATATATCAATATTTCAATGCATATATATTGAAATGAAAAGACAAGGAAAAAGTCCTTTTTCCTAAATCTGGCCAAATCTCTAATTTAAAGATGGCATGTAATTAACTTATATATAGATTACCTAACTTCAAATTAAAAAGTTATATGTGTGTGTGTGTGTGTGTGGTTTTTGTCAAGCGATAGCACTCGTTTTTATGAACTGATTTGTCTGAGTTTGTGTACAGGACTTACCAAGGGCTCGACCGAATTCATTGGCCAGTTTCATCTGCCATCTTCTTTTAAAATGGCGGCCACTTGAAAATTTCAGAATCAAAAAGATGTACAAACAAAAAAAATAGAAATCCTAAAAGTTTTTTCTCTTAAATGTTCCGCCTCGATACAATGATTGCGAAGCATTTACTGTTTCGCCTGTCTTAAAAAATGGCTGAGATATAGCAAATTGAAATTCTAGGGTTGGGTTGATTTATGACGACCAATTATCAACACGAGGGATATAGGCCCTATTGGGGAATGCCCTCCGTGGGGGTCTTTCTAAGGGATCCTAACCCGTATTTATGGCAAGGTTCGAAGAAAACCACGGAAAATTCCGAACGGTTAGGTCGACGAGCGTGACGAGGGTTTGAACCCAGCACCTCCCATCTACCAGCTTTGAGAGCAGAACCTCTCAGCCACTGGTGAGGCTGAAATTCTAGGATGACTGACATTTTGAAACAAGACAACAGATAAAAAAGATGGAATTCTTCCAGAAACGGGTTTAATTTGTGAGTTTCAGTTCATGTTGTTTCTTGAAAATTTTCTTTAATGGTTGAAAAACTGTTCCAACGCCCATGCATTTAAAACTACATAATTATATTAGCCAGCGCCAAATTCTCGCGAAGCTTGGCGATAAAAATAGGTCGCCATAAATTAAGCTACCGAGGCGATAGTTGACTAATTTTATGAAATTCCAAATTCAATATTGATGAAAACGGGGAATCTTCTGTAATCGGGTTCCACGCAATTCAGCTTCGTGCACTCAAGTAAAATTAGCAGAATTCTAAAAAAATGAATATGGAAAGTATCTTTTCCTCCTGGTACAGCCTGAAGGACTTTTTATTATCGTACATGACCATTGCTGTACAATCCTGGGAAAAAAAATTCATCCCCCCATCGAACTCTGTTGCAAGTCATAAAAAATGTTTATAAAATTAAAGTTTTAAAAACTCTCCAAAGTTATACAAAGTTAAAAAAGTTCAGTTACTTTTCCACGCGTTCGAAAAAACTTTAATTATTTCTTCTTATTTCCACGGCTTAATTTTCTCTCCCTCTGGTGATAGAAATTGATCGGAATTATCTTCTCATTTCTTTTAATCTCGTTAAGTTGGAACAAATCCTTCATTAATCCCTTTCCGTGAAGCCAAACTTTTTTATCCCTTTTTGTTCATTTATTTCTTCCATAAAAATGAAAGTTTTGTATTTATCTCGCAACTCTATTTCTATTTTGGTATGTAGTGGGGCTTTATGTTTAATTTCAACTGCGTTTCAGACCGGAATCTGTGGTTTGAAATTACTTTTTAAATCTTGATAATTCCCTAGAAAAACCACACACAGACGTCGAAGTTTAAAAATTTCTAGCTGCCAGTTAGGGAAAAAAATGTTTAAATCACAGTTTAGAAAACGCCTACATTGTTAAGAAAGAACCTACACTAATCAGCAAAGGATATTTTAACACAATCAAACAATTTGGTTCATTGGTTGCTTCCGAAATTAATTATTCAAAAGTAATAAATAAGAAATATATTTTTTCATATAAAATGTATTAAGTATAACATTTATATGATTACAATAGATGTTATGGTCAAAACAATTTCAAGCGGGAATTTTCAAATTGTAAATACAAATGAAAAGCCATGTTTTTATCTCAATCTGATCATTACCATGGTGTAAATGCTAGAATAAACAAAGGTATGCTAGATTTGTGATTAACTGCAACTGCAATAAGAACTGCGATAAGAATGCCTGGTCATGAAAATATCGAGATAATTATATATATATATATATAAGGTCATCTGGAAAGTTCTGCGGTTTTTCAGAAAGCGAAGAGCAGTTCGTCTAGTTATTTTGCTAGTACTGATAAGGAGTGACCTTTAATAACCCTGATATGTACATTCGGTTTTTCTGCTTGCGCTGCTAAATTCTCGCTTGTGTTGTGGCATAATTTTTTTCAATACAGTGCTATGAATAGGAAACCAAAATGTTCATTTTCGTCATATTATGCTCTTTTATTTCAAGAAAGGTAAAAATGCTAGACAGACTGTTCGTAAAATTTGCGTTGTATATCGACAAAGTCCTGTTTCAGATGACGCAGCTTAGGATGGTTTCAGAAGTTTAAGCGCAGAAATTTCAGCATCGAAGATTATGCCTGATGTGATGATGGCCATCATTTGTAAAGGAGGACCTCTTAAAAGAAGCTATCAAATGATCATGCACTTTAATTTTTGGAATATTTAGTCTATGTAGCTCCTCAACTGTTTAACACGTGTAGATCTTCAGCGATAGCTTCTTTTAAGAGGTCCTCCTTTACAAATGATAGTCGTCTAGAGCGGGCATCATCTTCGAGGCTAAAATTTCTGTACTTAAACTTCTCAAACCACCTTCGAGCTGTTTCATGTGAAACAGCACTTTTGTCCATATACAGAACAAATTTTACGAGCAGTCTGACTAGCATTTTACATTCTTTGAAATAAAAGAGCATAACATGACGAAATGAACTTTTGGTTCTCTATTTTTAACACTGCACTGGAATAAAAATCATGCCACAGCACCAGCGAGAATTATGCAGTGCAAGCTGAAAACACCGAATGTACATATCTGGGTCATTCAAGGTTAATCCTTATCAGCGGTATATCATCATCATCATCAACCGTTTTCAATCCACTGCTGGATGTAGGTCTCTCCCAGATTTTTCCATTGTTTGCCTGCTTTAGTCATCCAGTTAACACCAGCCACTTTTCTGATTTCGTCACTCCATCTTACTTGAGGTAGTCTTCTTGGTCGTTTTACATCTCTGGGATACCACTGTAGGGTGTTTGTGCTCCATCTATTACCTTGTCTTCTTGCAATGTGCCCAGCCCATTTCTATTTTAGCAGTTTAATTCTCTCAATGATGTCAAAAACTTTCGTCTGATTTCTTATCCAAGTTATTCTCTTTCTGCCTCTTCTGGTTATGCCTAGCATACATCTTCGGACGTTATCATGATGACAAAATTGGCATTATATATATCTATCATTATATATATGTATATTAATAAAAGAAAGTTTCGCTCTGTGTGTCTGTGTGTATGTGTCTGTCTGTCTGTCTGCGATGGCTAGCAAAATCTAGCGTACTTATTATTTCATGTTTAAATATTCAAAATGAAACATAAAAGCAATGGATCGAAAACTTTTGTTTATAAATTTATTTTAGAAAGATGGAGGGAGGGGTGGGCTCGCCAAGATTCATGCTTGCCCTGTCTCCGTGTAAAAAAAATCATCGTTTCGGTCCTGTAATATAATTAATGAAAAGCTTTCTACTAAACCTAAATACAAAACTAACACTACTCAGCTAGTAATTAATTTCTCTAATCCAGTTATGAATAAAATAAATTTACATGTTATTAATAAGAAAAGTAATACATTTCCAATAAAGAATGTTAATATTCCCAAAACTTAATATAATGTCACTTCAAGTCCTAAATTTTTAATTATAATATTTGTGCAAAACGGTTAAAATCTTCAAGTAATTTCTCCTGTTATTGTGATGAACCATATTATAAAAAATACATAAACAGAACACATGCACAGATTATTACTGGAGATTTTAATATTATAGAACAATACAAAACAAAACAAAACAAAACAAACAAACAAAAAAACTAATGCATTTTGGTACTAAATTTCGCTTTCTATACAAAAATTATATTAAAACAATAGTAATGCCGTTTATTCGAAATTTAGATTTATTTATCTGTAAAATTGCAATAGATTACAATAAACTATATTTGAGTTTGTTAATGAATGGAAATTCACACTTAAATCACTTAAATATTGAACTATTGAAAAGCATACAATATATTAAAATTGTAAATAAGAAAAACATAAACTACATGAAGAATCTACAAAATAAATTTATTATCACTTATGTAGATTAATCACCAAACAATTATGCCATTATTTGCAAAGAATACTAAAAATAATTACTCCACTACGCTAGTATTCCTAACAATATTTTTAACAAAACATGATTAAAAATTGAAATTAATAATAGAAAACTATTAAATTATCATAAATTATTGAAACTTAAAAGTAAAAATTTTAATTATCCAAATTTTAATTATCCAAATTTTAATTATACATATTAAAAATAGGATTTATATATAAATATAAATATTAAAAACTAAATTAATATTTAAATTTTCTTTTATTGAAATTGTTTATGAAATTAGATGCAAGTTAAAAATTAATCATATAATTTAATTATAATTATAATATAGATAAATGGTTAATTATTTGGTAAAAATGAACATAAGTTAGAGATGTGAGATACTTATTATTATTTGTATATAAATCACACGTAAAAATTACTATTACTAATAATAGCTATAAATAAATTGGTTGATTAATTTGGTATAACATTGACTTCAAGTATTATAAATAAAATTTATTATAAAAGCTTGTATTACTTAAAGCCTTTTCAACGGTTTTAGAATGATGCCTGCGACTGTGTGGCAACGGACACGGAATGAATTTGGATGGATTTTTGAACATCGATTTTAGTTGTTTTGTTACTGTGTGGCTGAGGTTTGGGTACAATGATTTTTCTATTTATTGTATTTTATATAATCTGTGTTTCATTTTAGATGTTTTTTTAGATTGTGATTTATATACTGTTTAATGTAGCGTCGGTTTCGGTGGGGGAGTGTTTCGTTTGTAACATGATTTTGAATGTTTTGTGCATTTCATTTACGCATTTCGACACTCTGGTCGAAACCCACTGCCACTATTGCACTAATTTATCATATATAATTTTCGTTCTGAAACACGGTTGATACGTCCGATGAGGCCACAGCCTTTTGGTTCTGGTTTCTTGTTCTACACTGAAAAAAAAAAAAAAAAAAAAAAAAAAAAAAAAAAAAAAAAAAGCATGCGCGGCAGCGTATTACTGCTTATTTTACAGTTTATTACTGTTAATTTTACAGTATAATACTAGCAGCTGGAGTGCCAGTATTATACTGTAAAATCAACACTTATTTTTTGCAGTGTAGATCGATTAGTTAACTTTTTTTTATTTGTGTTTTGTTGGCTTATATTTGTTAATGTTTAATTATGGTGTGGAATTCTAAGCCTGTCAAATACAAAATATTATCTACTATATACATATATACACTGAAAAAAAAAAATGTCGATTTTACAGTATATTACTGGCATTCCAGCTGCCAGTATTATACCGTTACAATGGTACTACAATGGTAACTACCGCACATACGCGGCAGTGTATTAATGCTTATTTTACTGTTTATTATTATTAATTTTACGGTATAATACTTGCAGCTGGGATGCCAGTATTATACTGTAAAATCAACATTTTTTTTTTGCAGTGTATAAACATATATGTTTTAGGCCCATTCTAATTGATGAGTTCTGAACTAACACACTCATAAAAGCTGCCACTAATACATTTTTTCATAAAATTAGTAGACGACACGTGTTCCCAAACAGGGGTATACATTATTTTTTCTTTCTTCAATAAAAATTATTTCCAAATGAATAAATTATTGACATAAAAGCAATTGCTTCCTTAAATTATTTCCCCCAACTCATTCATTCGCTCGAATAGCATTAAATTTCAATCTTTACATCCCATTAAGGACACAAATTCATATATCCTAACAATTATTCGAAGTAGCGGATACATTTAAATCGATGAGACGTTCGGTTAACAGCTAAAAGCGTAGATAAAATCATATCGAGGAAAAAACTTATTTCAATCGCACCAATAATAATCATATATCTCAAGTATGAGAGACGAAAATCAATCGAAAGGCGTGATTTGGATTTATTTTTCTTTTGGAGGGTTCTTCGCAACTTCTCTCCGTTCATAATCATGAAATAAGCTAAAATAAGACCTTTCTGGCAGAATACCCTGTGAAAGACAATCGTTAAGTATATAAACATAAAAAGCGATGCAAAATTTAGCAATTAAAAAATATGAAATATTCAAAAATAAGTTTTCCTTATAGAGAATTGAAAGAGTACTGTCTTTTTCACGTCGGAAGGGCTTTGTTCCTTTATAGATAAATTTAAAAGCTATAACAAAAATATATATATATATAACAAAAAAAATAACTACCACGGAGGTGCAGGAGACAGAGCACACCCTGACAAAAAAAAAATATTTTAAGTCACTTTTAATCTATTTTAAGTCACTATCAATAAATTTTAATGGATTTTTTTAATCGTCAGAGAAAAATAAACAGTTAATTAACTTTTAAAATCCAGAGAGTTGCAATAGCCCTCCCTTTCCTCCTCCCTTCTGGTGCCTTTGTATAAAATCACCCATGCTAATCAGTTTTCGAAGAAACGAATACATTTAAATCGAAGAGGCGTTTCTTTAACAGCTAAAGGTTTAGATAAAATCGTAAAATGGTGTGATATCAAATTTCCAAGCTTTTATTCTCGTACTTATTTAAAATTTTCTATTAACTGAGTTTCCACCTGTAAGTTAAGTGCCTGCATATGACATGTTGATAGAAATCTTCCTCTCCTGTAACATTATAACGTGTTTCTGAAAATTTAAATAAAAAAATTTTATGCATGATTGGCTTTGCGGCTATCTTTTCATATTTTACACAAATTACTAAATACCCAATTGGGTAGTCAAAATCCGGAGTTTGAAATTGTTAATCAAAGTAACATTTTGAACTTTACATATATATTTTTTTTATTTTTAAGCAGGCCGCCAAGCCCATCCTGCATACTTTCTTTAAATTTTAATTTTCAGAAACACGTTATATTGTATTTAGACAGGAGAGAAGAATTTCTACCAACATATCATACGTAGTCACTTGACTATTATCAATGGAAACTTATTAACTTCAATCTTTTAATCAATTTTATTTAAGATATACAAAAATTTAAAAATTAAGAAATGTCGGTATATAAACTATTACTTGTGTCAGAAATATACACGGCACCAATAATACGAATTAGAGTAAACTTTTTATTTTTTATTTTTTATTTCTAAATTGTAACTGCATAGTTAATATTGCAGAAGTATTTATATATGTAACTACGTAATATGATGAAGTATAAAATAGATATATATAGGGTGGACCGGGGCACGTTTACGCAGTGCACTTTTTCCGAAAAGAGTTATAACTGGGGCCCAACCAGTCATAACAGATTGATGGTGCTCCCTAGCGGGTATTCTCACAAGTTTTTGTGCGTCAGTCGAGCTTCGGTCTAGCATGCGGAAAGGATAACCTGTTTTCTTTCAATGTGAAAAAATTTGGTGTTAAACTTATTGAAACTTATTGTGAACTAATAATATTTAGTTAAGGATAAACAAATATATGAACATTAGCAGAATTTTACCTTTCTTGAGAACTGTATTTGTATGAACAGAAATGCTATTAATTTTCGTTGCACTTTAAAAATAAATCCAAACATGGCGACTTTACGCACGTTCTTACTGTGATTACCAATCCAGAAAAGGACAAGACTGGGTTCAATGTCGTAAATGCAAAAGGTGGTCAAATGACAAGTGTGCAAAAGGAATTTTTTGTATGTAAAAACTGTAACTGTGATGATGAAGAAAACTAATTAGTTTCTGTTTTTAACTAGCAATAAGCTCTATGTTTTCAGTTTAGCCTATAAAATGTTCTTTAATTAATTCTCTTTATTTTTTTTGTTTTTAAACAGTGTTTTAAATTATAAATAAAACATCTCAATTTCATTAAATATTTATTTCACTTACTCTTTGGTATCACTTAGAATATGCGTAAACGTTCCCCGTTCCTGGGGCAAGTTTACGCAAATGACTTGGACCTAAAAGAAATTTTTTTTACGGTTAAAAACACAAATAGGGCAGCAACTGAATACACAAATTTTGACTTTATTAACTGCTTTATAAAACCACAATGTCTAAAATTTTTTAAGTTAAAACATAAAAATTAGAAAATTCATTGAAAAAAATCCGCATAAATGTGCCCCGGTCTACCCTACATATTACATTGATATATATAATATGTCAATAGGATATACTATGTACTATACTTGTTCCTGTGGGCATAAAAACCCGCCAGAAATAAAACTTCCATAGTAACTATCTTTTATCGCTGAAAACCGCCAACCTGTTGTTATGTATTTAAAAAACCTATGCTAAATTTTATATTATTTACTATCATTAATAATCTTATGTATTTAATAATTCTGTGTTAAATTACTGTTTTGAACACAATTGGTGATGGGTAACGATAAACACGATTGGGGATTGAGAACCATTTTTGGTGATAGGATAATACTTGAGTACCGAAATATTAATTATTCAAAAATGAGTTTTAACCAGTATTTTTCAAAACAGAGAATTGAAACAGTACTTTTTTTACGCAGGTGGACTCTGCCCTCTTAACCACCGTTTAAACCTTTCAGAGGTAAGTACTTCTATTCGTAAAATGCTAAAATGATCGATCACCAGATTTTAAAAACAAATTTATAAATAAATGATTTTCTTTACGTACTTGAACACCCAACCGGAGAGCCAACCCGTATGTTTACGGCTAAATTCTCTGGCGGAAAGCTTCCCTCTGCCACCCAGCGAAGTCACAGCCACAAGACGACCCAGAAAACGGGTGTATATTTCATATAAATAATAACGGAGAGTAATCCACTCTCAAAACCACAATAATATATATACTAAAGAAATATAATACATTTCCGCAGCAACTTGGCGTACAAACCAAACAAAATAATAATAAAACAGACACAACCACGTTTTGTGCCAACATTTCAGAGATTCGGGAATCAAACTTTCATTAATCTAAATTAATCTATTAAATGTCCACAAGTCTTATATGAATCAAAATCTTACGAGAGTTCAAACTCATATGGTACCAACAATTTTCAAAAGTCATATCAAAAGTCTTAACAATGGTTAAAAGTCATATGGTTTATAGCCATAGAAATTCAGCATTCCAAATAGTCTAAAACCTTATAATTGGTTACATCAAAATTAATATAATATTGTTCCTGTGTTCTTAAAGTTTAAAAAGCCTTTGGTTATAGTCAAACTATAAAATGTCACGAGACAAAAGAAAACATGAGACACATTGTTGACATCTGCATACTGTAGCGCCACAATATCACTTGATGTTTCATTATCAGCTGTATCAATTACGGCAATTTTGAACTGTAGACATTAAAACGACCACGGCAATGTAAAGATGAAATATAAATCAACACACAAGGCTGTCAAACCAGATGCAATGCGCACAAATGAGCAAACATATAGATGTAGCTAAATAATAGCTGGCAAACGAGAATAAATTCATATACTGAAAGACGACAGGAGCAAAAATGCAGGCATCATGATGCTAATTTAAACACACATAATGCTGAATTATAACGATAAAACAAACTTAAAATAAATAAAATGAACTGTGTCAATATATCATCTGATACTCGTAAACGTTAGATAACAAAAACAGAAAGACGTTGAGAAGTATCATTATTATGATCTATCTTGGCAATATACTGGAATCTCAAAACTTTTTCTAACAAAAGATCTAAAATTTATAATGGATGCACAGGTACAACTCATTAAGTATATTCTAACTGTCACAGAGTGCTCTGTAGTTTCTTTTCGAAAATAAGACCTTCTGAAGATTCAACCTTACAGTATTTTTCCTGTCAAATATAAAGTAATTGATCATAAGAGGACAACGTTCAAATATATAATGAAAGACTGAACCTCTATTGCCAAAGTCGCCTAAATCACGTTGTCTTTTTCCAATTCTGTGAAGATACACCGGGAAACTCCCGTACTCGCTGATGTAGTATTAAATAACGAAGTACATATAAAATTACGTGAAACTTTGTTAATCACATCGAAAGTGTATCTACCCTTATCAGAGCCACTCCATGCTGTTTGCCACAAATTATCAAGTTCCTTTCGAAAATAAACGTTCACTTCCACAATTGCATCATATTGGTCATCCTCAATGGTCCTCTTGGCCATCTTATCAGCGTACTCATTACCCTCGTGGTCGACATGAGCCTTTATCCGTTCAAAAGAAATAGTTCTAGGTGCGATTTGATTAACTTAAAGGTACCCAAGATCAGTGGTGTTGGTTTTGGTGTTGTTTTTTACGGCCGATTATCTACGCGAGGGATATAGGCCGAAAGGGGGAATGACCTCCATGAGGGGTCTTTCTAAGGGGACCTCACCCTCAAGACCAGTGGATCTGACGGGAAAGCCCGCTTTAACACTGTAAGTGAAGAAAGACTATCTGTATAGAGATAGGCACTATCATATTTAGTAGCCAAATACCTTGTCAATGCCAGATCATTGCAAAAATCTCGACCTGGCACACTGAATTCAAAGAATGCAACTTTATATTAAACTCCTGGATTTTAGTATCCCTTTTATACACCACAAAAGCCGCTGCTGTCCCTGCAGGCATTTTCGAGCCGTCTGTATATATAATAATCTGACAGTCCTTGCTGGGATTTCCCGATCTCATCGAAGAATTATACTCAAAGGCTGAGGGCAAAAACATTGAGGATAATTGTATGTGTACAATTTGCTCATAATTTTAAAACTTGCAACTTCAACATTATTTATACTAACTGTCGAGGAATCATTTAACACTTCAAATGTTTTCATTCTACACCTCAGATCGGTATATATTCTCGAAACCCCAGTTAACACACATAGAGCTTCCGTTGAAACAGATCTGTAACTGCCAATCACTGACAACAGGTCAATCCTCTGACACGAGCTCAACTTCATATGTGCCAGAATTCTCAAATTATTAATCCAAGCTTGATACCCGTAGATACTTCTCTTTTCAATTACAGCAGAATACCAGACTTTTGAATACTCGATCTTAAGGTCCCTGTCCCTACATTTCATATTTTTAATACTTGAGGCAAAATTCCGCACATTCTCCCTTATCACATCTAAGTTGTCAGTCAAGTGGAATCTTGAGTCCAGAACAAATCTCAGATACGTAATATTATCCATAACTTTCACCAATTCTCCTCTGATCTTGAAGATAGGCTTTCTATTAGACAGTGTGAATCTGTCAAACAGCATGGCCTAAGATTTACCCACACTCAGATTTAGTTGAAGATCCTGGACGTACAAGAAATGCAAGAAAAAAATTCTTGGGGTACTTAATAAAAGAAAAAGAAAGAAAAGTGGTCCAAAAATGTACCACCGCCCTTCAACAGGTTAAGATAAATTTTAACAAGTTGGAAATTGTACGTCAAACGTGACGAATGAGGTGCGTTCGTATTATAACCAGTTATATAAATATTCAGATCTTGATGATTTTTAATTCTGTGAAAATGAATTATATCGTCTGCAGATTAATTTCTGTGATAAAATAAGTATCTCGGTCGCTTGACGATTCAACCTCGGAAGCTCCTATAACAAGAAAGCACCGATTTAAAAAAAAAATCAAATTTCTTAATAAATGTTTTTATTAATATTTTCTAAAGTTTTTATTCGATTTTGATAAAATTTTAAATGTCTCGACAAAATTCTGCAAAGATAATATAGCCTAAATTTCAAACCATTCGGTTGGGTAGTTTTTGCATTGTTATATGCGGACGGACGGACAGACAGACGGACGGACCAGACGACGACAATAGGTGCTACGTATTTATATAATTACGAACGCACCTAAAAACATGAACGCAAAAAGAAACTCAGCCAAAAGTTAACTACCACGAGAGATTCATAGTTCCTCTTTTTCTTAGCGTTTAATGACTTTAAATCACTCCGAACGAATACACATTTTACTATTTATTTCAAAGCCATCAGAGAAAAACGTAATTTACATAATGAAATTTCGAAACCCAGGCAGGTGCAATGGCACTTCTCTGTACCCTCTTGCTGGCACCTATAAATAAAATCAGCCATGTTAATCATTTTTCGAAGCAGCGGATACATTTAAATCGATGAGAAGTTCCGTTAACAGCTAAAGGATTAGATAAACTCGTATCGAGAAAAAACTCATTCCGATCGCACCAATAATAATCGTATATTTCAAGTATGCGAGACGAAAATCAATAGAAAGACGTAATACGGATTTCTTTTTCTCTTTGAGGGCCCTTGGCAATTTTTTTCTTCTCGCCGAATACCAATCAACGAAGCAAATAGGACAGAAATACTTTTCGCGATAGTGCCTATGTATATGTCTTTTACGGAGACGTCTGAGATAATTATAATCTGAGTAGTATTTTAGTGTCTATTTTTATCTGCTATTTTTTTCTTATTTTTTTTATTCTCATTTATTTATTCATTTATTGTATTACTAGTAAAACCTGCGCCTTTGTAAAACCTGCTTCTAATATCAGCTTAGTTGTTCAAATATGCCAAGTGGTATTTCTGTACCTATTTTCATTACAGGAAATTATACTGCTATAATTAAAAAATTCTTAATAAGCCACATTTTGAGTAGACTTTATTCTTGTGCAGCATTAGATGAACATGAGGCTTAAATTAATGAGAAAATCTAAAAGTAATTCCAAATAAACCGTAAATTAGAATATATTTTTTAAGTTTTCCGTTTTTTATTTTTATTTTTTTTTTTTTTTTTTTAGAAATCGTTTTTATTTATATCGAGCATTTACATCTTAAAAGTAACAACCATACCAAATTTATGTGATACCAAAGGTATCATATAAATTGTAATTTGAGAAGGTTTTTCGCTCCTGCAACCTTTTAAATTTCTAATTAAAATGAAAAAAAACTGTTCTGGGTGAATACTTACATCTCTAAAGTATCAGCAATGCCAAATTTCAAGTCTCTGGCCCTAGCAGTTTCAAATAAATCGTAATTTAGAACTTTTTAGAACGTTTTCCGTACATTTCGGTCTTTTAAATTTTGAATTTTTAGAAACCGTTCTTAGCGACATTTGCATGTTAATAGAAACCCCCATGCCAAATTCCAAGCTTCTATACCAACTGTATCGCATAAATCACGATTTTAGAATATTTTAGAATTTTCATTTTATATTCTTAATGTTTAAAAACTGTTCAGATCTACTGCTTTGAATGTGGATTGCACGAAGAAACTCATTGCGTATTATCTGAGGAAAGATGTCTCTCTATTCTAATAAAAGTGACAAATACTGCTGCTGCTGCCGTAATTAAATTTATTGCAAGATTTTCAGTTTCTCGGTTTATCCTGCAGAAACTATTGCCTATAAAAATATATAAACTGGAAGTTTTATAAAGAAATTTATGATAAACACGTTGAAGCAGACAGTTTTTAAATCGAAGAATTATTTTAAGCACAATTTAATGTTGGAACCGGTCAAGATAGTTCAGTAACATAAATTTTATATAATCAAAAACTATGCATAGCAACTTAACCATCTTTTGCAAGCAGATATTTGACTAGATTGTAATGTGAAATATCTAATCTTTTTTTAATTTCATCTATGTTTATAAGTTTTTTCTTTCGATTTTCTCTTCAAAATTTTATTATCTGAATAGAGATTTCATTCATATTTTAAGATAGCTATTATTATCTACTGTTGCAGGATAATAATATTCCCAAACACTTTTCAATTGAAAAATATATTTACACGTTAATTATGAAATAGAAAGAAAACTTTAAAATAATTAAATAATTATCTTCGAAAAGCATTTAATGGTGAAAATTACGTCATATTTAAAACAATTTTCTTATGGCGTCTAAAAAAAAAACATTTTCTTCTGGACTTTATAAAAGTCAGCGAGGCAGCGATATTTCTTACTTAACTATTTTGTACAAGTTGATTTCCAAATTATTGATTTTCTAATATCAGCTTATTCAATCACGAAAACAGCCGTCAGCTGTCGTGACAATGGTGGATGCTTCCATAGGAACCAAAAAATCCCCAGTCAAACGGAAAGGAATGGCCACTCGATTACGGAAGATCGCAACTGATCATGATGATATCATTCGATCTTCCGTAATCGAATAATCTTTTTAAAAGAGGACAAATTAGCATGTTTGTAGAGCCTGTGGGGCCGGATTGGCGAAGGTAGCTCGTTGGGGGCAGAAATCCCTAGTTTTAGAAAACAAAAACAAAATTCTTTGTACACTGTAAAAAATTACGATAATTATTCCTGATATACCAGAAACATTTATTACACATATATACTTATTATATTTAATAATATAAATCATCTCTCTTAGCGTTTAAAAGTTCCTCCAGCAGATTTACTTTTTTAATTAAATTTGGTGAAATGTTCTCCAACACGCAGATCTTCAGAAAAACAAATATCACATGAGCTTATATTCGGCTCTATATTTTATTAAAAAAAGATACTATAACCATAGCTGGATAAGAAATTTTACTTATTATTTTCTTTTTCGTTAGTTCTCTTAATTAATTTTTCCTGGAGCTAAAATAAATACAGTTAAAAGAGAAATTTTATAAATTAAAAACTCTATGAGACGGATAAAATAATGAATAAATTTCTTATGACTGAAATACAATACATAAAATCAATTATTATACTTTAAACTTTTAAATATATATATATATATATATATATATATATATATATATATATATCATGTGCCGCACATAAATTACGAAATACTTTCCTCCCTCATTATAAGATATATTATTGTATAAATTGAGTTTTTATCTTTAGGTACCAAGAAGAGAAATGTGTAAATAAACATATTGGTTTTCACTTTCTTTTGGTGAGAAAATTGCATGATTTCTTACCAAAGATAAACTCCAACATTTTGGATAACATGGATTTTGTAAGTCGTGAAAACTTGCTATCCGCAATTTTCCAAATAAGTGTTTGAAATCAAATTTTGTTACAAAAGCCGCGAATTCATCACGCATGTCGCCAAGATTTTAGCCAAAATCATTCTTTATACTTAACAAATTATTCACAAATGCTTCTAAAATTACTGTTACATCAACAATAATGCTAACGTAGGAGCGTCAGATTTGGCCTTTTGTTCCAGTAATAATTTTTTTCTTCCTTTTAACAACGTGCAAAATCACTGAAAATCGTTTTAAGCAATAATTTTCAATAAATGACTGTGCATTCTAATTACTTTGGGAAATTATGTAACATAACTAAAATTGATATAAACACCAAATAACGTACGTACTAAAATTTAGCTCAGCTGGGAAGCACATAATATCATGGAAACACCCTTCAGGAAATAGTTAAATATAAGCAGTATTGTATTTGTTTTGTGTCGTAATATATTTTTTTACAATTATAGATTTTACATACAGCACAAGATATACTAATATTTATTTTAGCTAGAAAACATATAACACAATTTTAAATGCACAATTTGTTCCCATGGATGCTCGGTAATGTATCTAAATTCGTTCGTACAGCCTTCTATATGAGCAACAAATGTTATATGTTTCTTTTTTTTTTACACTGAGAATAGGGAGCATGCTGTAGGGCATATTATTGCCAATAAGTGCCAGTAAGTATTACAATTCACTTCAGGTTCTACCAGACATTTTTGTTGTTGAAATTTGATGATGAATTTGGATTCTCCATCGGAAATAGGGACACGTGTTTCACCCTATTTATATTGAACTCTCCCCCTCTTAACCCCTAAAACTCTTCCTACCCGATACCCTCTGACTCCCAATAACTATGCCAGAAACTCTTACAAATCGTTTTGGGATGTTTCAGACATTTTGTGTACTTGAATTTTAATAATGATTTTGGATTTCCCATCGAAAATAAGGGGACACATGTTTCAAAATTTTTATATTGAAATGTCTTTAACCCTTAAACACCCCATAATCCTCAATAACCCCTAATTACTCAGAAACTGTAGTTCCAACCTATGCGAATAGAGGTACATTTGATATTACTCATCTAGAGGAATCCAATGGTGGGAAAAAAATCATAGGATAAGTCCAAAATTTGTCCCTGTTTTCCAAAATTTAATTTTTCGCAACTTGTGAATCGACAGCAATTTGATAACCTAGAAGTCATATTCTCTTATTCCCCATCTACCTCAATCTTGTAAACCTCGATCGAACGCTCAAACGAAATTTACAGTAAACCTGATTGGACATGATCAAGGCGAAGTCCAATCAAATTAATGATGGACACCATTTGAGCATACGACCGTGGTTTTCTAGGTTGAGGGAGATGGTGAATACGAGTATAAGTGTGCGCCAGTGCACGATCACTCGATGCAGAACTCCACTACTGAACTTTGCTCTGATCTTAAATTTTAGTTTTATTATACTAATGAAAGATACACTGCAAAAAGTAATTGTTGATTTTACAGTATAAAACTGGCACCCAGCTGCCAGTATTATACCGTAAAATTAACAGTATTAAACAGTAAAATAAGCAGTAATACGCTGCCGTGCAAGCAGTAATACGCTACTGCGCATGCGAGGTAGCGTATTACTGCTTGCACGGCAGCGTATTACTGCTTATTTTACTGTTTAATACTGTTAATTTTATGGTATAATACTGGCAGCTGGGTGCCAGTTTTATACTGTAAAATCAACAATTATTTTTTGCAGTGTATAATGAGTTAATCCCCAGCGATTTTTTCTATAAAATCAATATTATATATATTTTAATTAAAGATAGAATTACTGCTTAAAGTAATAAAAACAATACACAAAAGGCTTAAAAATATTTTTTAATATAAAGATGACATGTTTCGTGTGTTCTAACGGCGACTTCTTCAAGATCAAAATGATAACTAACTATTTTCGCAAAGTTTTTGAAAATGATAAACACAAATCACGAGAACGCATGTATAATGTAAGCAGATGCTTCAATTGGTCAAACTCGAAACGTGAAAATTATTATTTTATTGGTTCTTTAATTTGTAAATTGAAAATTATTATTTTATTCCTTTTTTAATTTGTAAATGAACATTTTCATAAACTTTGCGAAAACAGTTATTTATTATTTTTTTCTTGAAGAAGTCGCCGTTAGAGCGCATGAAACCTGTCATCTTTATATTAAAAGATATTTTTAAGCCTTTTGTGTATTGGTTTTATCATTTTAAGCAGTAATTACATCTTTAATTTAACGTTAACAAGTGATTTTATTATGTTATTTACAATACTTTTTGTGTTGTTCCATTCTATGTTAGTCCTTTATGAATCCCCTATTTACTTGGATGTGAAGCAACCTTCACATCGGCCATCCGCCTCGATCACTAGTATCAATTTAAATGTTTGAAGAGGCATAACATCATTAAAATGTACTTCAAACATTTATCACTCATTGGATGACGCCTAGGCACTAATGTATCTAAGTTCCTTTGAATGCGTCTGCAAATAAACTATAAATACTGTACACACACAATTTTCAATAGAGAATAGGCTTCAGTGAGCTTCAATAACAATAACATAAAATTCGTATAGCAGATTTCGTTGATTTCAGGCATTTGAACAGTAGATGGACAGACGGACAGACAACCGAAGTCGCAACCACTTTTCAACTATGTTGAAATTGTTTTAAATTTTTTTTTAAATATAAACGGCATAGTGAATTCTATACCAGTAAAGTCTTGGATAGTAATTAGATTGTAAAAATAACGCAATAACAAAATATTTTCTGGGGATTTTACAGAAGTATTAGCGAGAGAGTGGAAGATAAATACTACTTCCTCTGTCGGAAAATATGTTATACATTTCTAAGATTGTACATTATGATATTGCATATTATAACATATGGCCTACATTTATAGTAGTAATTGCAATTTTAGGGAAGAAGAGTAAATTTATTGATATTATATTTTTACATAACTCAAAACATAAAGTAATTTTAGTTGAGGTGATACCTCACCTTGTCAAAGGCTTTAATTTACTTTACTGCCCGAGAGGGAATATTCTCAGACTAGGAACCAAGTCTATAGCGCATAGATGTCCCTCCCGGTACCCTTTTCTTGAGGTAATTAAAAAAATTAATTACAAAACCCGCCGGTAATCGTGACAGAGGACGGGGTGTTGAACAATACATAAACACTGTGCAGAGGAAGATAAAAACAATGGCATAAAACAACGGCAAGTGACGGCCCCACAGCACATCTCAGACCTTCATCTTTCTAGCACTAGAAGATCATTCACTATAAACAGTTTTCAAAAGATAAGTACACTGCGTTGAATAAACACGCATAAACTTAAAATACTGTAGCATAGTGACACAAAGATGAATATGACTAAAACTCAGAGGACAAGGAGTATATGGTGGAGAACACAAGATGACGCGACAATAGGCACAGAAAGTTAAAACAATGACAAAATCACAGCTTCAGATGCGAACACAAACTTAAAGTTGAACATGAATAAAACTCAGTAGACTAGGACTTAGAAACACACTGGTTCACTGGTAACAGTCTCTCACGACGAAGCTTTGTCTTATTTATAAGAGAAATCTCATGCACCATTAATCCTATTATTAGTTAATTGTTTCGATTTGATATTTTTTCTTTGCAATACATTACTACATTCGCCCGTTTCGTAAATTCGACGGGTTCGCTATTAAAAATTGTTTCAACTACAACTACACTTAGTGTTTCAGTAGCTGCAACATTTGGCGCTCTAATTTAAACATAAACTTGTGTAGGTTTAACTATTAACTGTTGAAAAATAAACTGGTAAAATGTTGAACTAAAAACTAGTAATACAGGGGGGGGGGGATACATATATGCTCTACAGACTTGGTCTCCTCGTCAGAACAGTTCTTCTCAGGCTATCAACTAGTAATACAGGGTGATTCCCTAATTCCGTTTTGCCTCAAATAACTGATGATCCGAATTAGCTATAGCCGTGAATGAGGTGTCTAGGTATAATAAAACGGGTATGCGCTGCATGAGGAGGTAGCTGGCAGGGCCCCTATCAGAAACTTTGTAGTTAGTGTACCTTTCTGGAAAATGGTCCGAGATACGGGGAAAACATCACTTACTTGTAGAGCATCCTCAATTTAGTGCGAAATGATGTCTAGGATTAAATATACCTTCATTAGAAGCCATGAAATGTAGTTTTTTAATATCCAAACACCAGCGTAATTATGCCATTAATTTCATGCAAAAGTGTGGCATTAAATGGCAGATGCATATTTTCTAATAAAACTAAGATATCTAAGCAAGGTACAATTTATTTTAATAAGAAAATCAAGTTAAGTATGCTTAATGTGCATCGAGTCATATGCAAAACGCATGTTGCGTTTCTACTTATGGTGGACAATCTGAGCATACTTAACTTGGCTTTCTCATTGAAATAAATTGTTGCTTTCTTGCATGTGTTAGAAAATGTGTATCCATTTTATAATGCCACATTTCTGCAAGCAGTTATTGGATTATTTAAGCTAGTGATTGAAAAAAAAATTACATTTCAGGGTTTTTAATGAAGTTATTTTTCATAAAAGATATCATTTCATACTAAATCGAGGACGCTCTACAACTTTGTAAATGACTTTTTTCCGTATCTCGCAAAGATAGGAAAGCTAATTCCGCAGTTTGACACTAGAAGTGCGTTGTCAGATACCTGCTTGTGCAACTCCTGGTCATTTTACTATTCTTAGATACCACGTTCATATCTGCTCGGTCGTTAGTTATTTGAGGCGAAATTGAATTAAGGAATCACACTGTATATTGAGCAATAAACTCGTAAAATGTTGAAAAGAGAACTGGTAAAATGTTGAGAAATAATAATTAAAATTATGAAGCATGAAACCGCTAAGATTATTATTTTCAAACAAGAACTAATCAGACTGGCACCTCTGTTTAGAGGGAAAGCCGATACACTATAAACGTACTAACCTGAATCAAGTTTCGGACTCGAAAAAAAATGGAACATTAAATTTGAAAACACCCTAGCCTTTATTTTCTCTCCTAGATGGGACGCATGCGAAATTGCATTACAAAATTATGATATGTGATAAGAAAAGCAAAATAATAATAATAATAATAATAAATAATATTAGCTGAGTAAACACCCAAGGCAAACTTTAAAGCAATTAAAAAAATATAAATAATTTTTGAATCAGAATTCATAGATCATTTAGAAATTTTGCTAGTCTGAAAATCGATAAAATATATACAATCTAAGGCGACGTAACCCTGTAATAAATTAATTGGCGCACTGACATTAATCATAGACAAGTATCAGTATAAACAAAAAAATGGCTATGCAAAACAACCTGTGAGCAAACACCAGGTAAATTCATCACGTTTTTTTTCCTTGATTTTGCCAAACAAAAAGAAAAAAAAACGAAAGAAAGATCTCTCTTCTGTTAACATTTTAAGAGCTTGATGAAAATAATTGCAAGAATATTTATTCTTAACAGCTCTAAGCTCTAGAACTATAAATCTAAAAATATATGCTGAAAATCTCTAGAAGCCGATAATATACTCTTTATCTAGAAGAATCCTGAGCGATATTTTTTTTTGTATCCATGTTCGCGAATATCAATCACCGAAGTCAGTGAGCAGAAAAGAAATAATTTTTGGCAATTTGTCTTCAGGCGAAGTGACCATCATACAGAAAGAAAGAAGTAATTACTCCAGTGCCGAAAGGTTCTCGAAAGGGAGATATCTCACACAGAAAACTCGCAGAAAAGCTAATGTGGTGAAGAATTGTTTCTGTCATTCGCATAAATGAGATATTCCTTTTAAAAGATGAAAGGATTTTTTAAATATTCCAGCCATTAGGTTATGACAAAAGTTACTTTTATTCTATTAGTAATTAAAGCGTGCATAATATTTTATATTTCATGTTTTATTACCAAGTAGCAAACTCCTTCAAGCGAGAATTTCCGCTTTGCATGAAAAAATTACATAGAAATTAACTTATATTGTATGTAATTCACTTAAATATTTAGTTGCTAAATCGCAATATACATTGACGGGGAAAATTAAAAGAAGAACTATACAAGAAAGAAAAATCATGCGTCAAGCATAGATTGTGAAACATTTTCCAACACATACAGAATACTGTAATAAAATTTCACCGTTTATAATAAGGTGAAAGGTGTTGTTTAAGTAAACAATTTGGAAAACGCATAACACATTTGAAAAGTACTATCGAGAGTCGGAAAATACCTAATTTTTTATGTAGCCCTGTATATGATCTACATATTGTGCTACAGAGTGCGAAAAAATTTGTTCAGTTAGAAAACGCATAACACAGTTGAAAAATCCCCTTTAGCAATTTTCGCAATAAAAAGAAGACGTATACTCGAATTCTTTTGTGCAGCCTTGTATATGATCTATAGAATTTATACACACCAATTAATATGAAAAAAAGTTAAATTTAAAAGCGCATACATAATTGAAAATGTACTTCTAACAATTATTGCGCATAGACAGTACTGAAACCGAATTATTTGCGTGTCCCTGTAAATGAATGATTAGTGCTATGCACCCCATATTCTACAGTGAGCATCTTGCACTGCACCTCAGTGAATTTTTGTTTAATATATTTGAAATAGGGTAACATGATTAAAACACATCGCAAATGAGTTTTCCTTATGTAACGGAATTCTTTCAAGTGTCCCTGTAAACGAACTATAAATGCTATATACTGTATTTTCAATAGAGAGCATGCCACAGCAAACCTCAATAACTTTCAATTACATGGCAATATGAGTACATTTGCGTGAGTTAGAGCACGGACAAATAGACGCCAGATTAACAGACAAGCAGACAGGCAAACCGAATTCATAAGCATTTTTCAACTATGCTGGAAAGTGCTAACGTTATATTAATTCCATTAAGTCCGATCAATGTTGGAGATTGGTAGCACAAGGTCAGCGCTATCACGTAGTCCAATGGTATTCACCTTCACTACAGAGAAATATACAAATTCGATTAAATTTTCGCCTGTGGAGAGTGGAATACGTCATCGAGAAGGCATTTGCTACAAATTGTAAGAAATGATGATTAATTGGCAGAATGGAAGGAGGAAGTGGCGCTTGTGAAGCTGTAAAGCTTTTATATTAGTCAGAGGTGCCCACACACCGTTTAATTTTCTTTCTGCGTATCACTAAAAAATTGAACAAGTAACACAATCTTTTCCCTATCGTACTTTATATACCACATTTCCTTTTATTTGTTTTTATTTTATTTATTTATTTATTTTAATGTGTCCGGCATGACAAGGTAAAGTTCTTGTGCAAGTTCCATCTTTTTAGCTGCAAAATCATTCGAATTACAAATAAGTCTTTATATTTCTTCCTTTAATTTTTCCCACCAGTTTAAAACAACAAACATAATTTTTACGCATTCATCGCTAAATGTTCATTACCATATTCATATTCCTTAAATATAATAAAATAAGAATATGAAGGTGAGACTATTTTCCCCATTTTACAAATTTCAATGCTTTTTTTTATTATATAAATTGCATCAGGAGAAAATATTGGAATTGTGAAAATTTTCGACATCTGTTTTTATAAGGACGTTTTCAGATGTCCTGAACATGATTTGACTATTTTCGGAAAATGTCTGTTAGTCTGCGCGACATAAATTTTGTGGCTGCTCTAGCTCAAGGATTAATACGCGAAATTTCATCCCACTGCATATTCTATTAGTATTTGACATATATAGGTGCAGATTGGATTTCGGTGTATATCGCCCAACAGGTATCGCTGTTGTACTGTGTTTTTCATGATTTCTGTAATAGATAATTTGATGAACCAATGCATGGAATTTCCTCAAAATACATATTCTGTTCGACCTTGAATAAATAGATAATGATTAGGTTTTGATGTATATCACCCAACAGGTTGCGCTGCTAATGCTGTGTGTTTCACGATGTCCGACTTCATGTCCATATATAGTTCGACCATGACCCAATAAGTGCTGGTGATATTTTGTTAATATTTTGGTACTTTATAGGTGGCTCTTCTATGCTACGTTTTTCAGAATTTTCATGTTATCTATATATTAGGCATTAGATGGAATTGCATCGAATTTTATATTTAGGATGTTTTTCTGAAAATCGATGCTGATTCAAGTTTGGCTTTGATCACTCAACATAAGGCGCTTTCATCATATTCTTTTTAAAATATTCTTAATCAGATCTACAATCAATTCATGCAATTTAGCGAGCATGGTTTGTCGCATTATTAACTCCATTATTATAACTCTCATACACTTTTTCCCACATTGTTGTCAAAAACGCTGAACTTTTAACGCCAACTTTGGCTATGAAGCAGATTGCAGAATATTAGCCGTATGCTTTTTGCAATGAACACTATTGCTGTATCTTAATTTTGATTGTGTAGAAATGCATCAAATTTTATGTTTAAGATTAATGATTAAAAATGTATACGTTAATGCAATTTTACATTTTAAAACTCAACATGGGAGTTATTTTTCTGTGCTTTCCGAACACAAAGTGTAAGGAATGTGTTGTAATCATGATGTATGTGTGTGTGAGTGAACACGACAGCTTCCACATGGTAATTTCAATTGAGCTTCTATTTGGCGAATGTGCTATAGAGTAGTGTCATAAGAACAGTATAAATTTTCGAACAAATCGGCCTCCGGATTAGGTATTTTAATCATTTATACACCATGTTCACACCATTTTCGACCGATTCTACAGGTTAAATCACCAAGAAAATGTGACAGGGTATAAGTATAACTGTTGCAGCGATGTAGTTAAGCAATAGTGGCTCAGAAGTAACGTCTCCTGTTTCGAAACAGAACGTCCAACTCCTGTTAAATGCTTAAAAAATAAAATTTGAAGAAAATCGGATAATTCTGCTTAAAAAACCCATTTATCTATATCAAGGGGTGTTAGTCCCCCCCCGTTCCCCCCTTTATACTTTACCAGTGAACCCCCAAAACTAATCAGGGAAGTGCCTTACCACAATGAGCCTATATACAAAATTTGGAGTAAATTGGATAATTCTGCATGAAAAACCCATTTATCAAAATTAAGGGGAAGGGGGGGTAGCCCCCGTTTCCCTCCTTTACACTTCACCAATGAACCCCCAAAACTAATCAGGGAAGCCCCTTACCACAATGAGCCCATATAGAAAGTTTGAAGGAAATCGGATAACTCTGCATGAAAAAAATCATTTATCTAAAATAAGGGGGGAGGATTATTCCTCCCGTTACCCCCTTTATACTTAACTTATGAATCCCCAAAACTAATCAGGAAAGAACCTTATCACAATGAACCTATATACAAAATTTGAAGAAAATCGGATAACTCTGCATGAAAAAAATAATTTATCTAAAATAAGGGGGGAGGATTAACCCCCCGTTACCCCCTTTATACTTAACCTATGAACCCCCAAAACTAATCAGGAAAGAACCTTATCACAATGAAACTATATACAAAATTTGAAGAAAATTGGATAATTCTGCATGAAAAAACCATTTATCCAAATTAAGGGGGGTTAGCCCCCCGTCCCCCCCCCCCTTTATAGTTAACCAATCAATCTCCAAAACTAATCAGGGAAGCGCCTTATTACAAGGAACCTATAAACAAAAGTGGAAGAAAATCGGATAACTCTGCATGAAAAATTCATTTATCTAGATTGAGGGGGAGGATTCCCCCCCCCCGTTAGCCCCTTTATACTTAACCTATGAACCCCCAAAACTAATCAGGAAAGAACCTTATCACAATGAACCTATATACAAAATTTGAAGAAAATTGGACAATTCTGCATGAAAAAACCATTTATCTTAATTAAGGGGGTTAGCCCCCCCCGTTCCCCCCTTTATAGTTAAACAATCAATCCCCAAAACTAATCAGGGAAGCGCCTTATCACAAGGAACCTATAAACAAAATTGGAAGCAAAACGGTTATTTCTGTCAAGAGTTATCGCGTTACGTACGTACATACGTACATACATACATACATACATACATACATACAGAACGGGCGGGCACATAAGCTCTCAGGCTTTGATAGCCTGTGAGCTAAAAAAACCTATGTTTTATATTCGTAATTGCCATTAAGATTAATATAGTATTCGAATGACATATAGAAGACAGTTTTGTGATGACTATAGCATGCCAGGTTATTTTAACAGCGTAGTCTCAATTTCATTTACTAATTTTAAACATTGTTACTGTGTTATGTGAACAATAATCCTAAATAACAGTTTTTGTTATGGTATTATTTTATATTTAAATACATGTTTCAAAATTAAAGTATTTTTAAAACTTTTGCTGTAAGTATTTAGAACGTTATATTGCACGCAGAAATTTATCGTCTGCATAGAATAAATTATAGCAGAATAATGTAAAAAATATATCGTTCAAAATATTAGAATTCCGAAAGATAAGACGAGCCAAAACAGCGATTTCTTTTAGAGTACACTCTCAAAAAATCCGTGAATTGAACGAATTTTTCCGTTGGTTATATTTCGTTAGAACACGAAATTTTCCGCCTTCTTTTGGTCCATTTTCAACCAAAAAAAAAAGAAAATACCAAAATCTAACGGAAAATTACCTGAAATTCTTCTATCGAAAGGTTTATTTTCATCAAATCACATGTGTGTTATAACAACTGTGCTGCTTACTTCTTCTTTTCTGTATTAGAAATGGCATTTTTACGTATATACTTTTCCCTTCAAAACACGAAAAAATCCCAAACCAAATCTCAAAATTTCCTGAAATTCGCCAGTCAAAAGACAGAAATGTCTACAAATAGCAGAAAAAAATCTCTTCCAATCACAGGAGTGTTCCGGCGACTTGCTGCCTGTGATTTTGACGTTTTTCGACGAAATATTTTTGAGAATGTAACAGTACAGAATGTAATATACACTTTCATATGCTACACTGCAAAAAATAACTGTTTATTTTACAGTATAAAACTGGCACTCCAGCTGGCAGCTGGAGTGCCAGTTTTATACTGTAAAATCAACAGTTATTTTTTGCAGTGTAATAATTTTAAATTTAAAAATTGTGATGCGTCACATAATTCGTTATAAGATCAAGGTGTGTCATAGAACTCTCGCCAAGTGTAGTAAAATTACTTATACAGGCTTCTTAGAAAAGAAATATAAAGATTATTTAATAACAAACTTAAAGACTATCTGATTTCAATATAGCTCTAGTAAAATTATAATTTAAACTAGGGGGCCTACCCCCTGCGAGCTACGCTCGCCAACCCCCGCTCAGACTTAAAGGCCTCTAAAAACATGACAGCGTGCTTTGTTTTAAAAACATTGGTAAATCTGTAATTGGGTTGCCATGCTTTTAACGTTTTAACGGGGCATTTTTTTATTATCATGGCCTCATACACAGCTGTTGCAACAACTGACAACTGTTTTTGGGATTGATAAGTAAAATCAATTACAACTTGAAAACCAGCTTTTATAAAATGTTTAGGTTTAAATTGTGGCTACCTCTCGGACTTTTATAACAACGATCTGTATTCTATTCTTCCTTTATGTTTAAGGATGAGAAAAATTCTATCTGCTTGTGAATAGCATTAAGAACCACGGTATTGAAAAGTACTATGTTATAGACATTTTCAGTAACAGGTTTTAATTTTCTCTCTATTTTAGTGCACCATCATGCATATTTTCATGTTATTTTAAATATGTAAATTATTTATTTTAATTAATATGTATATACGAATTTTGTAATAATTATTTATCATACAAAATTAGTTAAATATTTTATGTATGCATGCCTGCATTTATTCGGCATCAATTGATGAGATACTATTTAAACAAATTTGCTTTCCGCGATAATTTTACGCCATGTTATGTCACTTGAATACTGTCCATAAGAAAATCGGTTACTTTTCCAGTATAGCATCCTTTGCTTTTAGGTTTGGCGTAATTCGAGCTTCAAAAAGGGATAGATTCGTTGCCAAAAGTTATGAAAACAATCCCAATGAACTTTTGGTGCTTTTCTATTATAGGGGTCTTGACGCTTTTTTAAAAAAGCTTGGCGCAATTCGGGCATCAGAAAGTGAGATTTGGTGCCAAATGACATAAACAGCCATGGAAACAAATTCGACGATTTTTTTGTTTATATGCGTATTTTAATTATACACATATTATTATTGTTTCTTTTTCTATACAAATTACTTCTGATTATATATAAAATAGGATAAATGACATTTTACGCTAAACAAATTGTATAAATATTGAAAAAATGCTTCTGTACACAAAATGAGAAAGTGAATAGGTTGACAGAAAGTATGTTGCCAAATTTTCCTTTTCCGCCAAGGCTATTTTCCCTGTTTCGTCAAGGCCCCATATACTGGAAAAGCACCGAACGTTTATGCTTGTTTATACATGCATTTATATGTATATATACAATTTATTTATAATTGTCGTTCAATTTACCTCTTTTTGTACATAAAAATAGATAAATGGCTTCTTTATATTAAATAAATTGTATAAACATAAATGACGTATTTACATAAATGACGTCATTTGGACGAATTTATTCAAAATGTTTTCAGTTTATAAATTAAATTAAATGCTGACAGACGATTGAATCCTGACGATAGAAATGTGATTTTTTTTTTTTCAAATTTTCCTGAAAAACATAATTTAATCACAATCTTGTCTTCATTATCGATGGAAATAAAAGATAAATTCAAATTCAATTTGAAAATGACGAATAAAAAGAAATGAAAAATCCCTATCGGGATCCTTTTCAATTTTTTCCCTTTTCTGTCACAAAAAAACTGAGTAATTAGTTGCCATCATTACAGAAATATCATTAAAATTAGAAAAAAAATTAATATCTCGAAAACTAATTCCAATTTCAAAATTCTATTACCAGTTTTGACATCCGCGGATTTTTATGGACAATTGGTATTAATTTCACCATCAAGCGTTTAATATTTTATTAAAAATAGCCCTGAAACATAATCAGTCGTTTAATCAGTCGTTTCATAAAATCGTTTCATAAATTTGTTTCATAAAATCGTTTCACAAATTCGTTTCATTAGGATTTTATATATATAGGGTAGATGTAATTTTTTTAGAAGAAATGGCTAAAGTTTGTTTAAATAATTACTCTTCCCCAGAATTGTCTGGTCATTATTGTCCCTTCTAATTCTGTTTTTGGCACAGACATATTTTGTAAAGAAATTCGACACAACCGTAGTTCCCTAAATAAATAAACCATTCACTCAAGCTTACAGAGTTTAAACAAAAGGAATTCTATTGTGAGCCAGTCAAACTGTTGAAACGCCTTTACTTTCCAAACAGTTTACTTTCTAGGGAATTGGAGACAGACAAACAGAAAGAGAGATGCCATCACACAGCATTGTTCTGTTGTTTAAATGTCTTTTATACCGAGATTTGCTTGTTTCTTCTCAGACTCAAACGGATTTAAAAGACATGAACAAAATTTGTTCAGATTACTGCTGACTTCATTTGTAAGCGTCCTTTTCCCGCTTTTTTTTATTTGAATGTTTAAAAAATAATAACAAATAAATAAATAAATTGAATTTAGTTTTTCTTTGTTTATTAGTTTCTGTTTTCTTTTTAACATTTTCAAACCTATTTGAAAAGTGTTCATGACTTCGGTTTGTCTGTCCGTCTGCCGTCTGTCCGTCCGTGCTCTAACTCGCGTAAACATACTCGGATTGCTCTGAAATTTTTGTATGTTATTGTCGTTTAGTATACTACTATCCCTATTGAAAATGAAGTGTGTGGCGCTTATAGTTTTTTACAGGGGCAGTGAAAAGTATTCCGTTACATTACAGTCAATGGGAAATAATCGTTTCAAGTGCATTTTGATGATTCTACGCCATTTGAAACATGATGAAATTGATATACAATTACGAAGCGCACTAAAACATACTTTTTGTAGAATATGGGGTGCAAAGCATTTATTATTTATTTACAGGGTCACACAAAAGAGTTCTTTTGCACATTGTTCTACGGAGAAAAATCGTTTGCAGTGTAACTTAATGATGTTTCACTTTTTCAAACACAATGAAATTTATATACATTACTGAGGAGTACTATAAATTGCTTACTTAAAAGTACGATGTGCATTGCGTTTTTCGTTCATTTACAGGGACACACAAAATATATCGTATACAGTATACGTGCAATAATTACAGTCTATGTGCGTAATAAGTACGTTTTCAACAGTGGTTTGAGTTTTTAAGTTTAACTAAATTTTTGCATAGTACGTGGTGTGTATAAATTCGGTTGATCATATACAGGGCTATACAAGATAATTCGTAGGTTTTACAGATTATGGGAGTAAATTGCTTAGGGTGGTTTTTAATACGCGTTTAGTTTTAACATACAATTTTACGTGTTTTCCAAATTTTTTACTTAGACATCATCTTTCACCTTATTTAACGGTGAAATTTCTTTACAGTTTTCTGGAGTGTTGGAAAATGTTTCATAATCTATGCTTGACGCATAATTTTTCGTTCTTGTTTTTTTATTATTATTATTGTAACAAATCATACAATTTTTTCAAACAGCGTCTGAGACCATTTCAAATAATTTAGAAATAATTTTTCCACATTAAAAATTTTGAATTATATATATATATATATATATATATATTTAATGCATAAAACACCTAAACACAACTTTGAAATAACAATTTGTATAACATATCAAATATTTTACAGATAATATGTTAATATTTATTAATATCATGCGTTAATTACTGTAATTTTATAGCTGTACATGTATTTTTATTACTTACACGTGAAAAATTATTTACTACAACAGAAATTTAAGAAAAAAATGTCTTACAAACTAAAAGCAAATTTTCTAAATTACCTGTAATCATAAAGATCGTTTATAAAAGTATATATATATATATATATATATATATATAGAGAGAGAGAGAGAGAGAGAGAGAGAGAGAGAGAGAGAGAGAGAGAGAGGTGGGGGTGTCCGAGGTCGGCGTCACAGAATGCGGTGAACCTTTGTGTATCGATAGAGTATAGTTAGTATATAAATATATGAAAGCCATAAAGTGCTCTTGAGAAAAAAAAGTCTCAAACTTTACATTACAGTTTATAATTGGATAAATTTTCTCCTTTGGAAAGCGCCTTCGTAACCTGGTCGCTATGTCACTGGACTCTAGATTTTTGTGTCTAGGTTCAAATCCCCAGCTTGAATTATTTTTCACTGAGACACATTTTATCAATTACTTTTGAACTACAATTGAAAAAATATGTATAATCATGGAAATTTACGAAAAATATAAACTAAATATATATTTTTTGTATCATATAAATACAATTTTAACTATGAAATTCTGCATGTTTAAATATTTAATGAAAAGTTTAAAAAAAATAAAAAGAAAACTGCCCAGTTAAACTGAGGGCATTGAGCTCACAGGCTATTCACACTAATTGTATATTATACTCTTATTTCAAAGAATTTGAAATATGCCCCTCGAAAAATAAAGAAATCAACAATATATTAAGGGGGGTCATCCCCCCGTTACCCCCCTCATAGTTAACTAATGAACCCCTTAAACTAATCAGGGAAGTCTCTAATTACAATGAGTATATGTACAAAATTTGAAGAAAATCGGATAATTCTGCATGAAAAACCCATTTATCTAAATTAAGGAGGATTAGCCCCCCTTTCCCCCTTTATACTTAACCAATGAACCCCCAAAACTATTCAGAGAAGCGCATTATCACAATGAACATATATACAAAATTTGAAAAAAATCTTATAATTCTGCATGAAAAACCCATTTATCTAAATTAGGAGGGTTATCCCCCCTTTCCCCCTTTATACTTAACCAATGAACCCCCAAAACTATTGACAGAAGCGCATTATCAAAATGAACCTATATACAAAATTTGAAGAAAATGGGATAATTCTGCATGAAAAACCCATTTATCTAAATTAAGGGGGGATTAGCCCCCCTTTCCCCCTTTATACTTAACCAATGAACCCCCAAAACTATTCAGAGAAGCGCATTATCACAATAAACTTATATACAAAATTTGAAGAAAATGAGATAATTCTGCATGAAAAACCCATTTATCTAAATTAAGGGGGAATTAGCCCCCCTTTCCCCCTTTATACTTAACCAATGAACCCTCAAAACTATTCAGAGAAGCGCATTATCACAATGAACCTATATACAAAATTAGAAGAAAATCGGATAATTCTGCATGAAAAACTCATTTATCTAAATTAGGAGGGCTGTTATCCCCTCTTTCCCCTTTTATACTTAACCAATGAAACCCCAAAACTATTGACAGAAGCACATTATCAAAATGAACCTATATACAAAATTTGAAGAAAATCGGATAATTCTGCATGAATAAAAAACTCATTTATCTAATTTAGGGGGGATTATCCCCCCTTTCCCCCTTTATACTTAACGAATGAACCCCCAAAACTATTGACAGAAGCACATTATCAAAATGAACCTATATACAAAATTTGAAGAAAAAAGATAATTCTGCATGAAAAACCCATTCATCTAAATTATGGGGGGTTAGCCCCCCGTTTCCCCCCTTTATGCTTAACCAATGAACCCCCAAAGCTATTCAGAGAAGCGCATTATCACAATGAACCTATATACAAAATTTGAAGAAAATCGGATAATTCTGCATGAAAAACTCATTTATCTAAATTAGGGGGGGGGGGTATCCCCTCTTTCCCCCTTTATACTTAACCAATGAAACCCCAAAATTATTGACAGAAGCACATTATCAAAATGAACCTATATACAAAATTTGAAGAAAATCGGATAATTCTGCATGAATGAAAAACTCATTTATCTAAATTAGGGGGTTTATCCCCCCTTTCCCCCTTTATACTTAACCAATGAACCTCCAAAACTAATCAGGGAAGCGCCTTATCACAAGGAACCTATAAACAAAATTTAAAGTAAAACGGTTAGTTCTATCAAGAGTAATCGCGTTACGTACTTACATACGTACGTACATACAGAACCAGCGGGCACATAAGCTCTCAGTGCTTTGATAGCCTGTGAGCTAAAAAGTAGACAATTTGTATTTACATAGACCAGAAAATTTTGCTGTTATTGTGAATTATTTACAGTTATTTAAATGAATAATCTACTATTTTTCACAATGAAATAAATTAAAATACGTGATATAGATCTATAATATATTATTTAAATTTTGTTTCATTATCCAAACATTTAAAAAAATTATGACTTATTAAAAATATGCTTTTTTTTTTTTTTTTAATGTCGGATTTTTTTATTTTGTAATTAGAATAACTGTCTACGTAATAATTGTTTATAGCAAATCAAATTCTTTTTTGTTGTTTAATACGTTTTTATAATACAGTTTACTCATATAGATACAAATTAAAGTATGAAATTTTGCATGTTTCCATATTTATTGAAAAGTAAAGTCAAAATAAATCAATAAGTAGAAAATAAACAAAACAGTAGACATTTGGTAGTCATAGAGATCACAAACGTTGGCTCATTTAAAAATTTATTTACTATTATTTGCATAAATAAACTACTATTTTCCATAGTGAAATAATTTAAAATACGTTACATAAAATTATAACACGTTGCTTTAATTAAAATTTTTCTGTTAGTATTAATAGTATTTCAATCATGATAGTACTTCAAAATATATCGTATTTTAAACAACTATTTTTTTAATTTTTAAAATTTTGTATTCTTGTGTTTATAATTAGAATAATTGTCCATGTACTTAAAAATAAGTTCTAAAAAGATATTGAATTACTAAAAATAGTTAGGCAGTAAAAATAAAACCAAGAATCCGAGATTTAAAAAATCATTAAAAATGTAAAAGAATATTTTTAAAAAATCACGAAATATTTAAAATATTTGTATAATAAATTAAAATTGAAATAATGTATTATATATTTATATCATGTACTTTAATTTATTTCTATGTGAAAAATAGTAAATTATTCATTTAAATAACTGTAAATAATTCACAATAACAGCAAAAATTTCTGTTCTGTAGAATATAAATTGTCTACTTTCTTTTTTTTTTTAAATTAAATATTTAAATATTACATGCAGAATTTCATAGTTAAAACTAAATTTATATGATACAAAACATATATTTATTTAATTTATACTTTTTGTAAATTTCAATGATTATAGATATTTTTTCAATTGTAGTAAAAAATAATTGATAAAAATTTTCGCTGTGAAAAATAAGTCAAGCTGGTGATTTGAACCCAGACACAAAAATCTGACATATCGACCAGGCTACGAAGACGCTTGGCAAAGGAAGAAATTTATTCAATTATAAACTCTGATGTAAACTTTGAGACCTTTTTTCTCGAGACCCCTTAGGTATTGCACTTTATGGCTTTCATATTTTTATATACTAACTATACTTCTCGATACACAAAGGTTCACCGCATTCTACGATGCCGACCTCGGAACCTCTCCTTGTGAGTAAAATAATATATCAAATATTTTTTGTTATAATTACTCAAATATTACAGTCTTTTATGTTTTATTATTAATTATTTATGAAATTTATTACAAGGATTAAAAATTTTTATCTATCAAATATAGAAATAAACTACCTGTAGTAAGCAAAATCATTTAAAATGTAGTTGTATTACACGAAATGTCCTAAAAGATTTATGTTTAAAGTAATTACTCTCTTTCAGGTTTGTGCAGTCATTATTATCCTTTTCAATTCTCTATTTTGCCCTAGACATTTTCTGTCATATTCTGTAGAGAAATTCGACAAAACTATGCTACCGTAAATAAAGAAACCATTCACTCCAGCGGACAAAGTTTAGACAAAAGAAATTATTTTATGAGACAGTGAAACTGTTGAATGGCTTCCATTTTCCGAACTGTTTACGTTCTAGGGAATGTTTACTTTCTAGACACATAATCGGAAAGAAATTTTGTTTACCTCGGACATAGTTGAAAAATATCTTTTTTATCGAATCTTTCTATGAGAAGCAGCAATAGAATGTGAATTTCTTTGTTTGTTAGGATTTAAAAAAATACAGGTATTAGTTTTTCTTACTCATGGGATTAGACAAATTTAATAATAATAATTTAAAAAAAAAAAAATTTTTTTACATTTGTAAAAAAAAAAAAAAAAAAAAAAAAAAAAAACTATTACCATTAATAATAATAATAATAATAATTCCGCCTTTTTTTTTTCTTTTTAAAAAGTTTCTGACATCATTTCCTTTTATTCTAGCACCTAACTAACAAATGCTAATTACTTTGATAGGGATTCAATGTAGTAGGAACATGTTAATAGTTCTTAAATGACTTAATTGCCGTGATTAAGAAAATGCTTACATTATCGCGATATACTGTCTATCATATCAAACTTGTGTAAATGTTCTTGTAAAAATATAAAAACTACTTTGAAAAATTTAAAAAAACAGAATATCAATAATAAAATGAATTAATAATTCGCGTAAATAAATGTGACTATAAATGAAACAATGATCACAAATAAAAGTTTGAAAATTAATAATCAATGGTGATTTTATTAACAGAATGATTTTTAGAAGAGTGAAAGGATAGTATTACGGCACAAAAGTTAATCTTGGAGATTTCTAAATTTGGAAAATGAAGTAGAAGACACTTTTCAAATATTTTGGCCGCAAAGAAAATAATTTTTCTCGGTTATTTCGATCGTTAAATAAAAATAATTAATAATTATCAATATTTGTCTCATGACAATATTTGTTGATTGTAAATAAACCCTAAAATATCAAAAAGGAAGAAGAAAATTTGAAAAAAAAAAAAGTAACATATTAGGGGACTCTGCCCTCTAGTATGTTAGAAAACAAATGTTTTGTATACAAACATTAAATGCTTTGTGCACAACAATTAAACGCCTTGTACACAACAATTAAATGTTTTGTACACATTTACAGACTTCGGCCACTCGCGGAACAGGCGGCCCTCTAGAGCTTCTATAATAGGAGTCTATGTCTATTATAGGAGTCTTAGGCGGCCCTTCCTTTAAGACTGTGACAGGGTACCATAGACGAGTCAGGGAGGGACGGTGAGTTCCATACATCCGACGGCGGCGGCTTCGAATTAACTCATAGCTATTTTGTACACAACAATGTTTTTTAACATATAACTAGGAGGCTCTGCCCCCTAGTATGTTACAAATTCCACCCCCCCCCCCTTCTAGGACCTTACTTTTTTTAATATCGTTGTTCCCCCCCCCCCCCCCACACACACACACAATAAAATATTTAAGTTTTTTTTTTACGTTTTAATTTAAATTTGACATTTTTGTCAGCTAGATATTTCAAGTTTGTGATTTATAAATGCAAATGCACACGATCTGCTGAATATGGCATGACTTTCTCAAAAAAAAAACGATACATTAAATGTTCAAAATTAATGTATTGATATCAAAATATTTTTGACCTTGCTCATTTTTTTTTATCATCTTGTTCACTTTTAGTTTCCATGTGTTTCAATTGAAAGTATATTAGTAAATTACAATTAACTTTTCAGTTATTTTTCAGGAATGAAATTCGCCTGAAACTAATGAATAATTAACATGAATTTTTACAATGCTGAACTGACACCTGAAATTCCATTCCTGAAAACTGTATATCTCGTCTCAAATTTGCGGCAGGGTTTGTGTGCTCGTGATGACATTTCCATCTTGCGCTACGGTTGCAGTCTTCCCGACATATACGTGTGAGATATGCCAAGTTGGGTATCGTCCTCGTAGCTCAGTGGTAGAGCCTTGGAGCGTTATTCTAAGGGCGAGGGTTCGATTCCCCTTTTGGACATTTTTCACTCTGTTGGTTTCACGCTCAGTTTAGCAATGCAAAAATTCATGTCTATTATTGAAAATATATTGCTTGGAAACAACATTATTGACATTCAGAATTTTTAAATTGTAGCAACACTCCCAAGAAAAGGAAGAAGAAAAAGAGCTCGTCGAAATATAAAAATTCTATATTCGAGTATAAAATTTTGGAGAAAAAAAATATATCCGAATTTAAAAATATGACTAGACACTGCACACCACAACCCTAATCCAGTGTGTACCTGCAAAAGATGGTTAAATTGCTATAGATATTAGTTCATTCTATAAAACATGTATCTGGACTAGGTTGATTGATTTCGACATTAAATAACGCTTACAGTAATTCTTCAATTAAAAAACTGGTGGCTTCAACATTTTATCACACCTATCTCTATAAAACTACCACTTTCTATGTTGTTATATACAATAGTTTTTTGCAGTATAAGCTGGGAAATCGAAAATGAAAAGGGCACGATAGATTCACAACAGGTGGAGGTGGCGCATAGTGGTCATTTTCTCAAATCTAACAAGCAGAAATTATTTTGGGACTTACATTTATTATTTTATACATTAGAAAAATACTTGAATATTTATTTCCAACACCTAATTAATGTTGTTATCTTTAAATATAAAATTTATTTGTTCTAGAATAGACTAATATGATTGCCTAAATTGAGCCTCAGTTTAAAGAAAATGTTTTAGCAACAAAGTAAAATTGAAAGCACATAATGAAACACATAATTAAATTGGATCCTAAATATAAATAATCACACAATTATTATATATATATATATATATATACATATATATATATATAATATTTGAGAAATATGGGTAAAATTTCATCTTATATACTTAATGAATGTGTACAATGAACGTGTGCTATCATTAATACATCTATTGAAAATCAAGAAACTGCTTTCTAATGAATCAACAAAAAGAAACACTAATTGATATAAAATATATTTATCATAAATATTATTTAGAGCTTTTTGTTGGTAAAATAATCATAAAATCATAATGTTTAAAGCAGCATCAGATACCTTCGTTGCAAATATCTCGAAATAAATCTTGCTGAGCCAAAACTAATCTACTTATTGTATGACTCACTAAAGATTGAGCTGGGTCTTCTGCTGAAACATCAGTTATAATCCTTTAGAATAACAGCTCTTTTTTTCTCTAACAATAATTTGTTATAATTCGGGAAAATATCGGCTTGGGGTTTTCTTCTTATTTAATTTAATTTAATTTTAGACAGATAAATATTACTGCTTGATCATTTTATTGTTATATAGAATAATTATTGTCAATAAATAATTCAAGAATTCGAATAGAATTGAATTTTGGGGATGCTGTTGGTTTTGCTACAGATTTTTCTTTATTTTATAAGCCACCTTTCATAATTCAGATGTTACTTATATTACAATATGAGCTTCGTCACGTTTGCCACTATTTCTCAAGCTACAATATATAACGTGATAATTTAGATATATTATATTTTCACACGATATCGAAAATATTTTTGCTTTATTTTCCCTTATAAACACTATATTTTATAAGCAATATATTTTATAAACAAATATATTTTATAAGCAAACGAGTAAGACAGCGAAACCAAGTGAAACTCATAAGGTGCATTACAAGAAGCTTAATATAGAATAGGGTGTGCACTTATAGTTACTTTACAGGGACAGTCAAAAGAATTCCGTTACATTACGTCTATGGAGAAAAATCGTTTGCGGTTTAATTAAATAATGTTTCACTATTTTAAACGCATTGAAATTTATATGTATCACTAAGGTGCATTACAAGAGCCTTACTACAGAATATTGTGTGTATAGCAGTCATCGTTCATTTACAGGGACATACAAAAGAATTCTCTACTGTCTGTTAATAATAACTTCTGGAAGTGCGTTTTAAGTTGCTGAACGCGATTTAAAATTTAACTCACTTTTTGTCTATTACTTGGTGTGTACAAATTCTGTAGATCATATACAGGGCAGCACAAATGTTCGCGAACACATTTCCGTTTATTGACAGAAACTCCAGAAGGAGAATTTTAAGCTGTGCTACGCGTTTCCTAACTAAACTAAAATTTAGCATCCAATGTAGTATATATACAAATCTATAGATCATATACAGGGCTGAATAAAAGTATTCGGATATTTTTCCGAATATTGTATATGTTGGAAATTCCTGAAATTACATTTCTTAAATGTGTTATGCGTTTTCCAACTTGTTTACTTAGATGTTATCTTTCAGCTTATTTAAACAGGAATGATTTGTAAAATTATTTTGGAAGCGTTGGAAAGTGTTACATAATCTATGCTTGACGCATGATTTTTCGTTCTTGTTTTTCTTTTTTCTTTTAATGCTGAGATTATGTTACATACAAAATGTTCGTGTTCATTTTAAAAATGCAGAAAAATCAAACGTCAACTTCGACATGCGGCAGGCAAATTGTATTACTATTTTCAGACACGAGTGCGTGAATTAAGTGAAATGAACACACCTGCTCTTTGTCCTCCTCCCTCTTTCATCGCAAAGTTTTACAGTTGATTGATTTTAATATATTTTATTTATGATTAATTTAGAATTTTTTTTTAGCGAAGTTAATTTTATCTTTAAATTCGGATACAGAAAAGGTGACTTTTTACTAGCTAGAATAGCAAAAATGATCAATGTGGGGCACCGGCAGCGTAAGTAATTTATATTTTTAGACTAGAGAGATAACTTTTTATAATTTATTGAAATTATTTCTGAAATGAATATTTTAATAATAATCTTAAATTAATCAGTACTTTTTTGTATGATAATATTGCATAAAACGGCAAACACACTAGTTTGGAATGCCAATTGAGTAACATATATCAAATATTTTATGTATTATGTTTTAATATGTGTATCATGCGTTAATTTCTATAATACTATTATAGAGTTTTACATATTTTAATTACTTACTTATGAAATATTATTTACTTCAAGGAGACAATAAAGATTTTATATCTAACAAACATAAAAACGTACCTTATAAATTATCTAAAATCAGAAAGATCTTTTAAAACAAGCATATTTTAAATTGAGTGCCTTAAATAGTCTTTCTTTGAAACACAATATATGGATTAAAATAGCTATTGAATGGCTTAGAAATTGAATGAAATATTATATTAAATACTTTATTTGTAATTTTAAAATATTATAGATAATTCTTTGATAAAATATTATAGTTTCCTATGTATTATAATTATTTATGTATGAAATGTATTACCGGAGTTTAAGGAATTTTTTATTGAATAAACATAAAACGTACTTTCCAAACTATCTATAGTGAGAAAAATAATTCAAAATGTCGGAAGAAATGTCTTTTAAAGTGTATGTTTAAACGAATTTTTCTTCTTCAGTTTTGTCTAGTCATTATTATCCCTTCCAATTCTCTCTTGGGTCCAGACATATTCTACAAAGAAATTTCACAAAAACGTAGTACCTTAAATAAATAAACCATTCACTCAAGCGAACAAAGTTCAAACAAAAGAAATTCTTTTGTGAGCCGGTCAAACTGTTGAACGGCTTCCACTTTCCGACGCGTTTACTTTCCAGAGAATTGGAGACAGACAATCAGAAAGAGAGATGCCATCACACAGCAATGCCCTGATGAAGTTTAATGCATTTTTACATCGATATACACTTGCTTGAATCTGACTTAAAAGACAGAACAAAATTTGTTCAGCTTGTTAGTGATTTGATTTTTCATTTAGAGGGCACCTTATAGGTTTTCAGCTTTCAGTGATTTTCTTTTAAATAAAAGTATATGGATAACTCCTTACTAACTTATTTAGGGGTATAGATCTCCCTCGTTGTACCAATGGACTTCAAAAAAGGGATAATACGTTTTATTTTATTTATTTTTAATCTCTGTTTTCGCAGCCATAGATTTTACCAACTATATTTTACCCTAAAATCTTGCGTATTCCCCAGGATAATCCTATGTTTTATATAACTAATTTTACCTTAACCCTTTACTGTCATACGTTTAGTTTAAATCCTTGCGACAGAATGTGTTGACAGGACAGAATGTGCTGAACAAACATTAGAAATATAATTCAAATGATAAAAAAATAAAATACATCATTTTCCTGTCTACCATAGAGCATCAATGCTCGAACGCTCTTGTTGTGAACAATTCAGCGATAAGACGAGAAATTCAAGCTAAATTTGATTCGGTTTTAGAACAGAAATTCGGCACTCGACCTGTGAGAATATTGTTGCCGAATAAATAGAATATATCTAATATGACCGAATTAATTTTGTTGTTGTTGCTGGATGCAAAGTGCACATAAATGAGCTTCAGTGATTCCAGCATTAACGAATTGCTTTGGCATGGATGGGGGTGCGGTTTCTATTAAACTTTTATTAAAATAGTATAAATTTTGCACTGTGTCATATGTAATACTGTATTGTAATATGTTTTATATTTTAAGGTGTTGTATTGTACAATGTATTGCTTGAATCACGTAAACATAGGGAGTAACTACGGCAATAGGAAACAATTGCAATTAATCGTATTTTCATTATCTCTTATGGTAAAGTTTGATTCAATTCTTGAACAGTTCTTTCGAACAAATTGTGTTCTAGAATTATTATATGGTTTTGTAACAAAATTCCGTGTTTTTATTTTATATAAAAATCAATAACTCTTCGTCGAGTTATGTCATTCAAACCATTCTTCGAACATTTTTTTTAATTACTTGTTTCAAAAAATTTAATAAAGTCTACACAAATTGTTCATTCTCATATTAAACATCTTCTAGAAATCAAAGATGTGTACCATGGACAAATACTGGGCCAATATTTTGTTACTTCCATCACTAAATTGCATTTGCTTGAGAATTACGGTGAGCATGTAAGTTATAAAAGTATTTTATTGCTAGTGCTTACTGATCTGTGATTTATTTTGAGCATTTCTATCTAAACACAAGAAATAAAAATCATGCGTTACGCATACATTATGAAGCACTTTCGAATACTACCATAATATTGTTTCGAAAATTCATTTTTTCATACGGTGAAAGGAGTTATCGAAATAAACAAAGAAAACAATAACACAGATAAAAATCTACTTTCAGCAAGTACCGCCCATTGATATTCGAATTCTTTTATACGATCTATACAACTTATACATAACACATATCATGCTAAAATTTAATTAAGCTTTAAAAGAGATAACATAACATCAAATTTTTCAGCAATCATCGCTCATGTATCTTGAATTATTTTGTGCAGCCTTCTGAAAAAACATTAAATGGTACATGCATTATTCTGCATATGAACGATCTTATTGGGTAAATCAATAACGTATACTAATTTCATTATATTAAAAATAATATAGCATCGTTAAAAAGCACTTCAAACAAGCGCTGAGATGGGCAACAACGTAATCGAATTCCTTTGTGTGTTCCTTCAAGTGATCGATAAATGTTATGTACCTGAAATAGATTTCTGCGCATATCAATAATGTGCATATTAAATTAGTAATGTTTGAAGGAATGTAATATCAATATAATATACTTTGTATAATATCGCTCGTAGACTACAATGTATCCAATTTCCTTTGAGTAGGCCTGTAAAAGAACTCTTAAGTGTTACGTACTCCACTTTGCAAGGAAAACATACTATAATAAACTTCAACAACATATATCAATTTTGTGGCAATCCTACTTACGAAAGTTAGATCGCAGACAGGCAATCGAACTAAAATGATAAACAATTTTCAACTTTGTTGAAAAGTTGTAAAAAAGCCGTTTTTGTGCAGAACCTGATCTAGCCAAAGCGTGAACCAAGATCTATGTGTTCATTCCAGGCCCCTTCTATGGTAAAGATACCATATATATTCCTTTCAAAAAAATTAAAGCAATCGATATTTTATGTATTTTATCAAATATATTTTCCCCTTTCTGCATTATCGTAATTCGTATACATTCCCGGCTGTTAAAAAACGCGCATCCTTTTAATCTTTCTCTTTCAACGAAAGACTTTTAGTCAAAATCATGCATATTGTTTTTAAATTATCATTAACGTACTTATTCGGTCTCCCACATATCAAAAGAAATGAAATTATACAAGGCATAAAATGTTTTCCTTTTCATTGTCAGCTTTGTCTTGCATATTGTTCCAGATGTCTATAGCATTTAAACGGCGCCTTTGCTGCATTCCTCGAAAGCCCTATTCCCAAAACAATAATTAACCGTAAAATTCTTAATCTCTCTTTTTAGCCAAAGTGCAATCTTCGCCAAAAGATTTTTCCCTTCCAATGACATCAATTATGAAGTTGATATGTGTATAAGTAACGGTTACATTTCCCACGCAAAAAAATGCGATTCTCTTGGCTTGAAATGTAACTCGCTTGGCGTGTTATCTTTGCGCCCGCTTTCATATCGGATAGAAGACTTGCCCTCTGATCACCAGCAGACCAACTTCCCAAAAAATTGCTCTCACCCCTGTGCCACCTTAGGAGATATCAAAATTCGGCGTTCATCCTAAAAATGCAATCTAAGTGTCATCGCGATTTTTGGATTTATCAAGAAGGATGTCACCCTGTGCTATGTTTCAGTGTGCCGTATCAAATCTAGGTGTGATATGACTTTTATGGATAACTTGTTTTGTTGGGACATCTCTGCATTAAACGAACTTTGCTAACTTATGTGACTTTCCTTTTCTTCTAAAAAAAACTACTTTCAGTTCAGTTCGATCCCAGGACTTCGTCGCCACGGATTATTGCGAACACAACGTGAGATGTGCTTTTCTTCATCGGTCAATTTCCATGTCTTCTCTGTACTTATTAGTTACAATAGTACTTTTTCTCCGACATAATTTCACGGAATTTGTGATCCCGAGTACTACACCAACTAATCCATATGAATCACCAAACCACACCATACGAATAATGGTGCCTATTCAATTATCGAACTGGACCTTCTTATCTTCTATGTTCTCCTAGGGTGCGCCTGGGGGGAGTCTCAAAATGAAAAATAATTATTCAAAAACTTATACGGAATTCTACATAAGATCCTAGTGCTGGACTCCCTGCTGTAAGGATATATGCATAACTTCTGATCGAAAAATACGTCTGCTACATAACTTTGTGAAATATGTGGACAGGAGACGCTACGCTAGTTTGTGCCTGGAGGAATTTCTACACGATGACTCTTCTGTGACTGTAAAAAAAAAAAAAAAAGAATTTTCACATATATATCTGCTAAGATCTACAAAAAGTTCACGGTGCCTGCCCGCGCACTGTTCCGAATTGTCTCCGTATGTGTGTTGCGTGCATCTTCAACTTTCAACGATTTGTCCGCGCACTGTGCCGAATTGTCTCCGCATGTGTGCTCCGTGCGTCTTCAAATTTCTACGAATTGTGAGATATGCATCAACCCTCTCCTCTAACCAGTCTGTGAATTTTTTTTTTAAAAAAAAAGAAAGAAAGAAAATGCGTCTGCTACTCAACTTTGTGAAATATGTTCATCTTACAAGACGTGCTCTTTTTATCGGCGTGAAATTTTCCGTACACAACTATATTATTCATTTTCAAGAATCTTCAATCATGCCCTTCAACCTTTGTGTGAATTATAAATTTAACTAAGAATCTTTAAGCATTTCATCCTTTCAACAGATAAAGCGTTACTGCCTAATTAGAATAACTTCCTTGTGACCACAGGATTGTGTTTTGCGCGTGAACTTTCGATTTCAGTCAGCTGTGCCAAGGTTATGAATGAAATTTGTGTTCAAGAGTGTAGTGATATTAATACAACTTTTCTTTCTCTCCTCAATTCATCATAAATTCACGTTACAAAAGAAATATCTTTCTCAATGTATAACTACAAAGAAAATTATTATTTTCGTTTTTTTAATTCGTCGAGTGAATCAAGGTTTATCGATTAGGATCCGACATATTAATTTAAATATAGTATTTTGTGCTTTCTTTTTCTATTAATATGTTTTGCAAAAAAAAAAGCGCTATGGATATTTTTTATAGAGGTAAGTCTTTATTTTCAGGGCTCCCACTGGTCCGTTTTTTGAAAACCAGTATTTGTTTAGAAAGAAAATTGTGGTAGGTATTTGCAACAATTGCAACTAAAACGAACCTCTATGTTAGTTTCTACAAAATTTATAAGGAAAATTTTTCTTTGAAAAAAAGTGGTGTTCAAAAAACGGACCGAGTGGGAGCCCTGTATTTTGTAAAAGGTTGATAAAAAAAGGAAATTTTCAATTTTGCTAGAACTTTTACATTGATGAAATATTATTTCCGTATAGTTTCAAGTAATGTTTTTATATTTTTAAGAGGATCTAGATATATAATATGAGCAATATATGTTTAAACGATTAAAAAGCACTCATTGAATTTTATTTATTTAATAAAAATTTTTTTGCTGTAGATGTTTAAAAAATAATGATAAGGTTTTAAAAGGTATAATTGTGTTCAGGTAAGACAGAATGGCTTTTTAAGATTCATAGACTTTCAAATTTTGATATTTATAAACATTGCATTTTATAGCTAAAATTTTTCATGACGGAAAAGTATATTTTTCTCCGTGTTATATTTTGGTATATTATATTTATTTTTGTAGTTGAAACCACTATTTATGATTTATAGTTAAATTTTTCTTTAATACTTCTAAGATTAAATATTTAATGATTTTTAAATAAATTATCAAGTGTGGTTTGTTTAAATTGTTGCTTTTTTTTATTTTCTTATTTTATGATATTTTACCTGTGTCTAAAAAAAAAAAAAAAAAAAAAAAAAGTTAAACTTTTAAGGTGATATCATCATGGCTAATTCTAAGAATTTTGAGTACGTTGTTGATGATTTTTACGGCTACCCCGAATTAATTAACCATTTCTTTAACCAAATTTTAACTTATCAGAAAATTAAGGAAATAACTAATGAACAAACCGCCGATTATCTTAAGACTAAACTGAAAGGTCCCGCCAAAAAATATTATTTGGAGGACCCTGTACTTTATAACGCACAAGACTTTGTGTTCATTCGCGATCGCATTCAAAAATTATTTTCACAGAATTCTTCGGCTGCAACTTTAAATGACTTAAATTGTTTAACAATGTTACCACAGGAGACAGTAAAAAATTTTGCTCATAGACTCAATGTCCTCGTATCAAAGGTATATCCCGACATTCATGACAAAGATGCACTAAATAAGATTAAATACGTTAAATTAATGCATTGTTTACCTTCGGACATTAAAATTAAATTGCAAGAAGAAGGCATCAACACATATGATAAAGCATTCGACAGGGCACAATCTCTACAACAGATTTTCATAAATAACAATGTTTTGTCTGCTAGCAGTTCGGCGCATGTAGAATGCAACAAATTAGAAAATAAAATTAAGGAATTAACAGAGAAAATTAATAACTTAAATTTTGCTCAAACATCAAAAAAATCGGAGTCTCCAAAACAATGTAAACATGTCAACAGACAAAACTTTCAGGCTCGTTATAAGTCAAAATTTCATAGAGCGCCACAAACTAGACAAAATAATTGGGCCAGAAATAATGATTGTTGCCAGTTATGTTTTCGTTTTGGGCATATAGCGCAGAAATGTTTCAGATGGCAAAGAGCGAACGCGCGTTATGATCAAAAATTTAGTAAATATAACAGTGATAGAAATGACAGGTTTCCACAAAATAAAAATTTAAACCCCTAGAGACGTATGCTAAGGCTGACCAGTGTATGTCTACATGTGTAAATGAGTCAGCACACAGTGATAAATGTTTTTACATTGATGATGCTCTTCCAGAATTGTCGGCTGAGAGACTGGTTAATTCAACAGGTTCTCAAACTTCTCAGCATATTTCCATTGCAAATACAATTGCTGTACAAACTGATCTTTCTCAAAATTCTATTGATTCTCACAGTGTCACTGATACAACACCCACCGGTAATTCCTTTCATGAAATTCTTTTGAATGTCAATAAGTACTCTCCCACACTTCCCCTTATAAAGGCCTCCATCGCAAAACAAGATACCTTTTTACTTGTGGATACTGGAAGTACAACTAGCCTCTTATCTGTACAGTTATTTGATAAACTTAAACATGTGCTTAAGTATAAACGTTTAGGGACTAATGTAACTTTAACTACAGTTAATTCTAAGATAGATTTTACTGCATGTATTCGAATTTCATTCAAAATTGAACAAAAACACTTTTCGCATTACTTCTACATTGTTGACATTCCTAAAGAGTATAAATTTGATGGTATTTTGGGATTAAATTTTCTTGAGAAATTTAACATCACATTAGATCTAGGTGACAAAATAATGCAACTTGATAATCTGAGAATTCCCTTTATCTACATAGATGATAACTCAGAATCAGCGGAATGTCATAACGTAAATGTACAAACTGATATCTCTCATAATGTTTGTCTAGTAAACAAACTGGTTATTTCTCCAAATGAGGTAAAATGTATTTCTGTACGCGCAAAACAAATTTCTCATGATACCCCATATTTATTTCAGAATGACATGCTTGTAAAAGACATTCTTGCTTTTGATTCGATTATTCAAACTGATAAATCAAACCCACATGAATTTAAAATTTATGTAAAAAATATGACAACTAAAAATGTTCATGTAAATAAAAGAGCAAATATTGGTTTCTTAACGCCAATTGACCAGATTGTGGAAGATGCCCAGCAGCTAGAGGCTGTTAAAAGCAATTTCAAAGAAGAAACCAAACATTTTGTAAACTTCATTCAGGCTTCTAGTGAAATTTTGAATCAACGAAAACTTGATCTCTCACAAGATGACTTTAATTTACAACACTTACCGAATACAGAAGCTAAACTATTGAAAGAGTTATTATTGAATAATTCTGCTGTTTTCTCAAAATCTATGAAAACGTTAGGTCATACTGATAAATTTAAACCAAACATTAAATTTATTAACGATTTCCCAATTAAAACACTTCCTTTTCCAATTCCTCAAGCACTTCAAAAAGAAGCATTAACACAAATAAACCAATTAGTTGATGCAGGTATCATTGAACGCTCATGTTCGGAATGGTCTTGTCCAATCCTTCCTGTCAGAAAAAAACCTGATGGATCAGGTACACAAAAATTTCGTCTTGCCTTGGATTTACGGATGTTAAACACAGTTGTACAATCTTCTTCATACCCTCTCCCTAAAATACAAAATATTATTTCCAACTTATCTAAATATAAATTTTTCACGTCCCTTGATTTCCAACAGGCCTACCATCAAATTGACCTTCCTTCAGAATATCAGGATAAGGTCACTTTCACGTCTATGTTCGGTTCATTTAAATATAAAAGACTCTGTTTTGGATTAAAAAATGCAAGTGCATATTTTCAAGCACTTATGGATAGTTTATTGGATGAAATGCAGTTAGAAGGAATTTATACCTATCAAGATGATTTAATTTTTGGCTCTAACTCACTTCAGGAAACGTGCGATAAACTAACAAAAATTCTTGAAATCTTAGGTAAATACAACTTGACTTTGTCACCTTCTAAATGTTCTTTTCACAAGAATAATATTGATTATCTTGGTTTTCATATTCATAACCACACTATCTCTCCAATTCAAGCTAATATTCTAAAAATTAAGTCGTTTCCTGTTCCAAAAACAAAAAAGCAGGTAAGAAGTTTTGTAGGACTAGCTACTTTTTATAAGAGTTTAATTCCAGAATTTTCTAAACTTATTCAGCCTCTCATAGACTTATCAAAACCATCCTCGACCTTTAAATGGACTGATGTGCATCAAAATGTGTTTCATAATATTCAAAAAACCTTTTTTCAACCACCAATGGTACGTCTACCAGATTGGGACAAAGAATTTTACTTGAACACGGACGCTTCGGGTATCGCTATTTCTGGTGTATTATTACAAGAGCATAATAATCAGTTACTTCCTGTCTCATACTTCTCAAAATCTCTCAAACCCTCCGAAAAGAAATATCCGGCTTTAAAGTTAGAACTTATGGCCATTGTAAAATCTGTAAATGCTTTCAATTACTATATCTATAATCGTCCTTTCATAATTTTATCGGACAGTAAACCTCTTGATAAATACAAAAAAACCACTAATCCGGCAGATATCACCACTCGCTGGCTCATGCAGCTATCAAAATTCACTTTTACTTTTAAACATATTCCAGGTGTTTCTAATGTTCTAGCAGATTATTTATCCCGATGCGAATTTACTGAAGAAAATATTGAAACTTTGAATTCTAATCCTAATCTCATTTCTGAAGATAAACAGGCATTACCTATTGTTGAAAATGATTTTGAGGAAAACAACAACAAAATTGTGAATTGCTTAGTCATTAATAGTAAAAATAAAAAAGATGCTTTGCTTGAAATTTCTAATGAAACTTTTGTCCAAGAACAATTAAAAGATTCACAATTAGCTCCAATATATGAAGAGATTTTAAAATCAGGTTCTTCAAAAAAATTTCCATCTTATTTCATTCATCCTGATTCTAAAGTTTTAATGTTAAAAAAAAGTAATGTTGCGGATAATACTTTCGTGTATGTAATTATGGTTCCCAATTCTTTAAAACCTAAAGTTTTAACAATATCCCATCTATCTCATTTTGGTTTAGCTAAAACATATGAATTCCTCTCTTCACGGTATTGTTGGAAAGGTATGTACACCGATACTTTAAATTATGTATCTTCTTGTTTATTATGTCTTCAGGCTAAACATCATCGTATACCTAATGCCCCACTTCAACCAACATATACCCCTAAACAACCAGGAAATACCATTTCAATTGATCTTGTTGGTCCTTTTAAAAACGGTCAAACTATTCTCACAGTTACGGATCATTTTTCTCGACATATTGAACTTTACCCTCTCTACAATACAACTGCACCTAAAATTGTAAAGTGTTTATTTGCCTATATGACAACTTTCGGGCGCCCTGCCTGCGTATTATCAGACCTTGGGCCCCAATTTCGTTCTTATGTGTATAATACTTTAAATAATACTCTAGGTATTAAAATAAATCACTCTTCTGTCTCACACCCAGCTAGCAATTCTATAAGCGAGAGGATAAACACATCTCTTAAATACTCAATCAATACTTTAATGAAAGAAGGACATTCCTTTGAAAATGCCATTACTATTCATAAAAATCTCTATAATGGTTCTAAACATTCTTCTACTTCTTTCTCTCCGAATCTTTTACATTTTGGACGCGAATTATCTCTAATATTTGATACATGTGATTTAAATGCTAATCAACCCTTTCTAGACCAAAATGTAGACTTTTACAATCTCCTTCATGATTTAAATGGTATTTACAACAAAGCTTATGATAATATAAAAGCATCTCAAATTAAGAGAAACGAATATCATAAAAAAAGGCAAAACTCAGGCCAATTACTGAGAAAGACATTGTATACCTAAAATCATCAGATAAATTTAAGCCAAGGTATACAGGACCTTATGTAGTTGTTAAGAAACACTCACCTGTTTCTTTTTCAATTCAACAACTGAATTCTCATATTAACAATTCAATTTTCAGAGTTCATATTGACAGACTTTTACTTGCACCTCCTAGAAATAACCATTTATTTGACTTAAATTATCATAATGTTCATAACAATACTCCTAGTAATAACAATATTGAACAAAGTGCTCATTCCTATAATTTACGTCCTCGAAAGGTGATAAAATATTAATATGAATATAAAATTTTCTGTTGCCAGATTCATAAATGCTCCTTATCCATGGTAACAGGTGTATTTATGCATGCATGTTATGTAGTATTGTATTATTTGTTTTTATTGTGATATGGCTGGTCCATTGTTTATGTGTTATGTAGCAGTACTGCAGAACTTGTTTATTTGGCAAAAGATTTTTTTCCACCCATATTCTTGTTTACCAAGTTCGTATAATTTAAAATCCTGTTAAAAAAATAAAATAAAAATAAAAATAAATAAATAAATAGATAAATAAATAAATAAATAAAAATATATAGATAATATAAATTAAGAATAATAGGTATTGTTATAAATTTAAACATTTGATAATTCTATTAACACTCTCTGTATTTGTAAGTATACTTAGCATTTTGTAAAAAAAAAAAAAAAAAAAAAAAAAAAATTAATTACCTCATCTGAATTTAACATTCATTTTTTTCTAGAATTTAATTTTCTAAACAATATATAAATATCCCGATTATGACTTTATGCTCTCTTCACTCTAGAACGTGTCTATGGAAGGATTTTTAGATTTTTGAACAAGAAGCTTTGATTTATTTTTAATTTTTTTTAGTTTTTATTCGTCCTTGCGGAATATGCCCGTTCTAAATTATTACCCATGTGGGGGTCTTTTTCTATTGTGAATGAGAGCAAAACTTTGTTAAAATTGGTATACCCAATTTTACTTTTTCAAACCCGTTTATGAACCCGAGTCGCTCCAATCATAGGCGGAGTTTCCAAATATGTGCGGAGCAAGGGGGGGTTACCAAAAATAAACCCCTCTCCCTAAATACGCCCTGTCCCGAATATGACCAATGTCCTAAACTGCGGTCTCTTCCTTGTTATTACAAGTTTAAGGGGAGATATTTTTTTCTCGATACCCATGTCTTGCATCATTTTTATCTCTCCTGTGTCTTTACACGAAAAAATATTTTTACATTTTTATATATATGTTTTTTTATAATCTCTATATTATCATTGTATAATTGTAATTGTGTTTCTTTTATTTTGAAATTTTTGTATTTACATTTCATTTAAGATTTTTTAATAATATAGTGCAAACTTGTGAACTTTTTAAGCAAATACAAAAAATTTTTTGTGCACTAAAGACTCATTTATCATGCTCATGTTTGTTGATAAATAAAATCACGTTAGAAAACCTTCAAAGAAAAATGCAGCTGTAATTTTTCATTCTTGAACTCTTTTTAAGGACTGTGTAAAAAGAACAACGAAAAGTTCATTTATATAGGTGCACCATTATATTTATAAAATAAACAAAAAATATGTTTGCAGCTAACAATTGTACTAATATGGATAAAGGACTTTTCATAGACTTATCATAGAAAATATATTTTGCTGCAATTTCAAAATGTATGGCCATTTATTATACTATTATGGAGATATTACTGTAGTACTACATATTATTATTTACATTATTGTATGCATACTTATTTTATTTTTATTATTACTTTTCTGCTTTGATATTTTGTATTATATTTACAGGGTGACATTCTAAATTTTTCAAAATCTTGTGAAGGGGTGATATATATATGGTAAAGATACCATATATATTCCTTTCAAAAAAATTAAAGCAATCGATATTTTATGTATTTTATCAAATATATTTTCCCCTTTCTGCATTATCGTAATTCGTATACATTCCCGGCTGTTAAAAAACGCGCATCCTTTTAATCTTTCTCTTTCAACGAAAGACTTTTAGTCAAAATCATGCATATTGTTTTTAAATTATCATTAACGTACTTATTCGGTCTCCACATATCAAAAGAAATGAAATTATACAAGGCATAAAATGTTTTCCTTTTCATGGTCAGCTTTGTCTTGCATATTGTTCCAGATGTCTGTAGCATTTAAACGGCGCCTTTGCTGCATTCCTCGAAAGCCCTATTCCCAAAACAATAATTAACGGTAAAATTCTTAATCTCTCTTTTTAGCCAAAGTGCAATCTTCGCCAAAAGATTTTTCCCTTCCAATGACGTCAATTATGAAGTTGATATGTGTATAAGTAACGGTTACATTTCCCACAACCGCCATCGCAAGCAAAACACATCATCAGACAGCTCGCGATGGTAAAAACATCAACGAAACAGTTACCACCCCTCAAAATCGACCACAACGTAGAGAGTTCGCGATGGTAACAACCCCAAACCCAACAAGCACACCAACTAGCAATAGAACAACAACACCACTCCCACTATTTGGTCACATCAAGATGTTACAAATAAATCTCAACCACTGCAAATCAGCCAATGAAACAGCCAAAAATCACATGATAGACAGCAACATAGACATCGCATTACTGCAGGATGCACACTGTAACAAAAGCGGAGAGCTAACTAGCTTTCCCTCATCGTGGTCCATTTTTCCATCAAAAAAAATACTCGGCACATGTAGTCATACAAAACAAAAATCTCATATACACACATCTTTATACAGGAACTCATTATGCCTTCGTGACCATTATGGCCAAGGAAGGCTCTCTAATAATTGGCTCGACATACGCGGCACCAAAATCTGACTTCGATGAAACACTCGAAGAATGGGAACACATCATCACACAAAGAAAGTTTCTCATTTGCGGGGGTGATTTCAACGCTAACTCCACGTTGTGGGGATACCCCAATGAAAATAGCCGCGGGGAAACACTTACCGAATTTTTAATCACCAACAATCTGACAATAGCAAACATTGAAAACACAGAACCAACTTATAAAAAATATAATTCAAAAGGGGAATTACTGGCTCAAGGCTGGCCTGACCTAACACTAGTCAACACACAAACACTACACAAACTTAAAAATTGGCAAGTCTCCAACCTATACAATGCATCAGACCACAAGTATATCCACTTCTCCTTCGAGATCTCGCCACTCTACACAATCCGAAGAAGGTTCAACACAACCAGGGGAAACATCCAAAAATTCACACAACATATTAAAAACAACAAACAGCTCCTCGGAGAACAGTTAAACAGCATAACAGAAGCCAACCAAATCAACACATTTACAGCCACCTTGATAGAAATAATTCAGCAAGCAGCGAAGACAGCCTATAGATATAAAACGGTTAGGAGAACACCCACATTCTCATATTGGAACACAGAACTAAAAACAAAACGAAACCACTTAACAGCATTGAGAAAAAAACTCAAGAGACTCAGAGACAATGAACACGAGTCTGAAACATACAAATCCCTCAGTGCAAAATACTCAAAGCTCTCCGCACTATACAAGCGCTCCGTATTAAATGCTAAAACTAAAGCATGGAGACAGTTCTGTAACAACACCACAAACCCGTTTGGGACCGCACAGAAGATATACACGGGAAAACTCTTCACTCCGGATGAAATCTTGATCGAGCAGCCCCCAAGTGTCGCATCAAGACAACACAACCTACAACATTTAACATCTCAAATATTTAGACCCACAGCATACCCTGATAACAACAATGAGGGCATAACATTTGACTCACCACCTGACAAGCTTTTCACCAAAGCAGAATTAAGAACAGCCTTGCATACATTTAATGACAAGAAGGCTCCAGGTCCAGATTCAATAGATTTTAGATTACTCAAGGCCACATTCCACATAATTCCAAATATTCTTACACGCTGGGCGAACCTCTGTCTCCAGCACAATATTTTTCCAGAGGTTTTGAGACAAGGGGAAGTGGTGTACTTCCTGAAGCAAGGGAAATCCCCCTCTGAACCCAAGTCATACCGACCGATCTGCCTTCTTCCTACCCTCGGCAAACTATTAGAAAAACTTATAGTCTTTCGGCTGACTCACTTTCTAGAAACAAAAGGTTTACTCCATCCTAAACAGTTCGGGTTCAGAGCGGGCAGATCATGTGAAAAAGCATTGCTAGATATCTTGACTTCCTGCACCGACAGCATAGCTAATGGTGACTACACTTCCCTGGTCTCGCTGGACATACAGGGAGCCTTCGACAACATAGAATGGAGGGACATACTTATACAATTACGGGCGCTGGGCTGCCCAAGGAACCTGGCTGGGGTCGTCAAGTCTTATCTATCTGAAAGAAGTGTCCTCATTAATTGGGGTGCAGGCTACATTCCGCATAAGCTGGAGAAGGGATGTCCCCAAGGCTCTTGTCTTGGACCTCTACTCTGGCTACTAATCGCAAACGTTTTTCTTTTAGAGCTGGAACGTCAGGGCATAATCGCATTTGCTTTTGCTGATGACTTCAGCCTGGTTCTCTCGGGTCGCACGCGTCTGGACCTGGAAACTACGGCGGCTCGAGCACTCGCAGCATTCTGCCAACTACTAAATACACACCACTTACACCTATCACCTGGAAAATCAGAGGTCCTTACATTCGCCAAGTCACGCAAGCTGGAGCGTGAACCAACAATGCGTATTAACGGAACTAGCTTGCACCACGTAGCACATATGAAAATCTTAGGCGTCACTATAGATAAATATCAATCCTGGACAGCACACCTCAACCAACTTAAACTCAAATTAGTCAAACACCACCACAATGCATCAAGACTTAGGGGGAAATCTTGGGGGATCAATAATAACATGCTAAAAATATGGTACAATACAATTATAGAAAAGATTATTCTGTATGGGGCTGGAATTTGGGGAGGTAAACTAACAAAAACAAATAAACAAAAATTAACATCAATTCAAAGACCATTCCTACTACAACTGTCGTGTGGTTATAAAACCATCTCAACCGATGCACTAAATGTAATTACAGGTATACCACCCATCACCTTAACATTAGAATATGAATACAAAAAGAGCAGAATCCTACACCTTTCACACAGTCAAACAGTAGAACAGCATTTTCCTTCCAAAAGCATCGAACGAATAGTCCATGGTTGGCAATTACATCCTGCAGAAGAAACATCACACCTCCAAGTAAATACAGATCGTAACACGTACACACCATCCACATTGCCAACAATTTTTACTGATGGATCTCGAACAGCAACCGGCGTGGCATCAGCTTACTGTGTCACGGAAGGTGCGTTGATCATCCACCAGTGGGCCTGCAGATTGGACGACAACAACACGGTATATCAAGCCGAACTATATGCCATCCTCCAAGCACTCGAATGGATCCACGCACAAACAGACACAACTCTGTACTGGATATATAGCGACAGTCTGTCTAGTCTGCAAGCAGTTAATTCCCATAGGACCAAACACCCACTAGTTCTTGATATAAAGAAAAGGCTATTAACTATCATAAGCCGCGCACGAATTGGTCATGTGTCCGCACACAAGGGCATATTTGGCAACGAGTTGGCTGACACTTTAGCAAAAGAAGCCACAAAAAAACCCAACATTGATCACCACCTTCCACTCCCACATAGCTACATCAAACGTACATTAAAAAAAAATATTTCAAAAGACTGGCAAGTACATTGGACCACCTCAACCAAAGGCCGACATACTCATACGCTAATCCCCAAAGTCTCCTACACACTATATTACCTCACCCCTCACACTACAGCTTTTCTTACTGGTCATGGACCCTTCCGTCAGTACCTACACAGATTCAAATGTGCATCTTCAGACCAATGCGAGTGCGGTGAACAGGGTACAGCGTCACACCCATATTTTCACTGCACACTGACAAGCCAATGGCATCTCAGGTGCACTCAAAACCCTCCAAAAAATTGGCTCGCTAATATCCTAACTCGCCCACTTCTAAAGAGGAAACTAAAAAGCATTTTTGACCATTAAATTACCTCTCAAATTTAACTTAGGGAGCCCGTCTGTTGGATCTCAATTCATCAATTCTTCGCCCCCTGTAGTTTCCACCACCTACTGATGCCCCTCACTGCCCAGTGTCGCGTGGGAAAATCTGTTTTCCGGCAGTGATGGATCACTCCTGTAAAAGCCTTATTCAGTCCCTGTCACTTGCTCGTATTGGAGCACTCCTGGCAGGGTCGCCTGTATTATATTTCTTTCTTATGTTTATGTTTTGCCGCTCATTGTCGCGTTTTCCGGCGGCATCAGCTGGGGCTGAACACTGTAACCTTTTTTTTTTTTTTTTTTTTTTTTTTTTAAGACCTTAATAAAGGGACCGGGAGGGATACTATGCTCTACAGACTTGGTTTCCTTGTCTGAGCAGTCCCTCTTAGGCAATCAAATCAGATTCTCTTGGCTTGAAATGTAACTCGCTTGGCGTGTTATCTTTGCGCCCGCTTTCATATCGGATAGAAGACTTGCCCTCTGATCACCAGCAGACCAACTTCCCAAAAAATTGCTCTCACCCCTGTGCCACCTTAGGAGATATCAAAATTCGGCGTTCATCCTAAAAATGCAATCTAAGTGTCATCGCGATTTTTGGATTTATCAAGAAGGATGTCACCCTGTGCTATGTTTCAGTGTGCCGTATCAAATCTAGGTGTGATATGACTTTTATGGATAACTTGTTTTGTTGGGACATCTCTGCATTAAACGAACTTTGCTAACTTATGTGACTTTCCTTTTCTTCTAAAAAAAACTACTTTCAGTTCAGTTCGATCCCAGGACTTCGTCGCCACGGATTATTGCGAACACAACGTGAGATGTGCTTTTCTTCATCGGTCAATTTCCATGTCTTCTCTGTACTTATTAGTTACAATAGTACTTTTTCTCCGACATAATTTCACGGAATTTGTGATCCCGAGTACTACACTAACTAATCCATATGAATCACCAAACCACACCATACCTTCCCTATACCTTCACAAACAAATTAAACATTTTCGATGTTTTAGAAAGCATCTAATGAACATATAAATACATGGCGCCAACTTAACGGGGGCGACGAGGGCAAATCAGGCAAACTTCCACCACTAGTTTTAAAATATCATTATTGTCTTAGTGTTCCACGGCGATTAAATAAAACATTTTTTTTTTTGTATGATACAAGCATGCCTGATTGCCTATTTTGCTCCCGTGAAGTCCTGTGCCTATGAACATGTAGTAGAACCCCACTAATCCAAACTTATTGAGACTGTTACGTGTTCAGATTACGGAATACGCGAAATTCCAGTACCAATAGAACTCCTCCATTCTAAACGCAAGATTATCCTGAACCTGAAGATATTTATATGGAAGATAGTGCTCGCGTATCACAGTCTGGCGCTTCAAATGCACTTGAAATAGCGCTATGCTATGTCGAGCAGCATTCAGATGCATCGTCAAGTGACGCTGAGCATAATTTGAGAGATTCAGGCGACATTAGCGTAAGATTGCTTCTTTATCCAGATTCATATCACTTCGTCAGGTAAATCTAACAAATTTCTTGATCCCAAAAATTATTAAACATATATATTAATCTGTCAATTAAAACATTTAAATATCTTGACAATATTGTATTATTATTATTATTATTATTATTATTTGTTTCAAATTAATACAATAACATTATGCTAAAAATATTTTTAGTTTTAATTTAATTTTAAATTTTTTTTTACCGAGACATATCCTTTTTTTTTTAGAAACTTCAAATAAATTTTGGTTCAGGTTTTTTTTTTCAGACTTTCGGTCTTGCAGGTTTTCGTATTAACAGAGATCTACTGCATTTAGAGAAAATTGTTTTTAACCTCATACTACTCGTAGCCAAAGGTGGGAAATATTTATTAAAATACTTGGTTAAAAAAAAAAAAAAAAAAAAAAGAAAAAAAAATCGGCTAAATAATTTAGGGCTATAAAGCAAAGTACTTTTACTTAATGCGGAAACATGCATCACAAAACGATTATATCATCGATAATAATTCAATGCATTGGGGGAGGGGGGGGGGTAAATCAAAACAATATTTTTCTCATACATACAATTTTATAACAATATTTGTTAATCTTTTAAAAAATGCATACCAAATTTAAAGTTAAAAAAATCAGAGTGTCGGGTCCATGGCCTAACTGGTCCATGCTTTAATCATGCCTTGCTTCTTTATAAAATTACATTGAATTTAAAATCCGTTTGGAAATAAGCCAAGCATTGATTTTAAACTAGAAACAGGTCATTGAGAACAAAAGCTCGAGGCATTTCATCCTTATATTTAATTACATGACACTCTTCTATCTCTTGGAGATTTTCTGTACAGATGTGTCACGATAAAGAAATAGAAAATTGAATAGAATATATCCGATTTGCCTAACATGTTTGGATGAACATTTACAGTGCTGAGACAGAAAGCTGGCAATATTTTTCCAACATAATAAAGAAAAGAAGAAGAATAGCTACATAAATACCGTATAATAATTAATATTAACTTTCGAAAATAAGTAAAGTATTTTATTAAAAACAAAAAATTCAAGCTGAAAAAAAAAGTTTAATCTACAGAAAAAAAAAACGAAAAAAGAATTGCGATTATGATATCCGTTATCAAGAAAATAAAAGTAAAGGATACGTGTGTAAAGGGATATATATGTGTATAACTCAGAAAAAGTGATTTTACGAATTTGAGTGGAGGGGGGGGGGGGGGGGGCTGTAAGTGAGGAAGTCAGTGAACACAGTGAAAGTGGGAGTTATGGAAAAATCTAGTTTTTCACGCACTTTTTTTACAATCTATTAATTTAACGGGCGAACACTGTCAAATACGACATTAGTTTAAAAAGCTGATCATTTTACGGAAAAGTCTGTTTTTTACGAACTTTCTATTTTTACTTTCTTCTATCTATAATAGAAGAAAGTATTGTAATCAAAATTTTTTTCGACTTCCGGTTTACGACAGATTTACACGTTTTAGGAGACAGAGATTCCGAAAAACGTTTTTACAAAATATCTGTCTGTCCGTCCTCATTGTATGATCGAAAAGTCTATGAAGTTATGCAGACAATTGAACCAAATTTTTTGTATGTTATATATTTTTTTTGTTTTTGACTATGGCCTGCCAGATAAATTTATATATAGGTACCAGATAAATTTGGGAATATTGCGTTTGGAGGGTGCGCTGTGATAGACATTTCAAGATTTCAATTTCAAAAAGTTGTACTAAAAAAATGTTAGAAATCCTAAAAACTTTTTGCTTTAAATATTCGGCCTTGATCCAAGGATTCCAGAGCATTTTTTGTTTTGCCTCTATCTTAAAAATGACTGAGAAATAGCAGTTTGAAATTTTAGGGTGGCTGACATTTTGAAACAATACAGCAGGATTCCTCCATAAACGGGTTTAATTTATGAGTTTTAGTCAACATGGTTTCGGCAAATTTTCTTTCATTGTTATAACCAATCGTTTCAACTCTTATATGCTTAACACTATATATTTATATTCACCAGCATCGCCAAGCGTGGCGACACTTGGCCAAATATCGCTAAATTTGGCAACAAAAATAGGTTGCCAAAAATGAAGCCAACTTGGCTATAACGGACTAATTTGGGCGATTCAAATTCAATATTGACGAGAACTGGGAATGAATCTTCTTTAATCGGATTCTACACAATTTAGCTTCATGTTTTCCAATAAAATTAGCTAAAATCTTAAATCCGAGGAATAGGGAGGCTATCTGTTTCTGGCGGTACAGGCCAGAAGGACTTTTCGTAGTTTAGTATACATCGGCTGATCGCATCCAGATAACCCGACAATTCGCGAGCAGAATGACGAAAAATATTGAATTTATTGGCGATGTGATAGCGAATTTTAAAGTATTAACATGAATGAGATAGAAGAAAGTTTTGGGATTGGCACATCCGACTAGTTAACAATTTGTTGATTTTACGGAGGAAAACACTTTACTTTATGAAAAAATCTATTTTCCCCTAAACATTTTTTTAACAATCTGTGGATTTTATAAGGGAAAAAATGTCAGCAAAAAAATGTTTATTTTACGGGAAAATGAATTTTTCACGAACTTTCTTATTTTAACAATATGTTGATTTTAAATGAAGATATGCGGAATGCCAATAATTTTTTTTCGGAAAAATCTTTTTTTTTTTCTTTTTTTAATGGGGAAAACTGTCAGACACGGCAGAAAAAAAAATTATTTTACAAAGAGCCCTATTTTTTAACGAAGTATTTTTTAAAATCTTTTAATTTTACGGGAGGAAATTGCCAAATATGTCGCGTCGTCAGTTAAAAAAAACTAAAAACTTTCACAAACATTCCTTTTTTAACAATCTTATAATTTTACAGAAAAAATTGTCAAACAGTACGTCATTAAAGAGGAAACTGTGTTACCGCTTCCACTATAAAATTAACACTCGTAAAAGCATTTCATAATTAGCGTAGCGTAACATAAATTAATGTAATTAACGTTAATTAGCATAACGTAATTTTGTAGTTAAGTCAATAATAACATTTTGTAAAAAAAAAGTTTTATTTTACAAAAAAGTAAGTTTTTCCCAAACTTTTTTTTTAACAATCTGTTAATTTTATACTGAAACTGTTTGATAGGATGTCCGTAAAAAACTTTTTTTAAAGGAAAAATCACGGAGGTTTTTTTTTTTTTTTTTTTTTTTTTTTTTTTTTTTTTTTTTTTTTTTAATTTGTTAACTTTATGGGCGGAAACTGTCAAATAAATTTCAATGCCAGTAAAAAACTGTTCATTTTATGAAAAATTCTGCATTTTCACAAACTTTATTTTTTCAACAATCTGCAGATATTATAAGGAATTCTATGAAATACGACGTCAGCATAAAAATCTTCGTTTACAAAAAATTCTGCTCTTTCACAAACTTCTTTTTTTTTTTAAAAACAATCTGTTGATTCTATACGGGAAACTGTCAGATAGTAAGTAAGTAAAGTAAAGTAAAGTAAAGTAAGTAAAGTAGCAAAGTAAAGTAAGTTAGTAGGACGTTAGTAAAACACTTTATTTTATGAAAAAGTCTGTTTTACCTCAAGCATTTTTTTTTTTTAACAATATGTTAAGTTTACAGGAGAAACTGTCAAATAGGACGTCAGCGAAAAATTTGTTAATTTTACGGAGAAATCGTTTTCTTCACGCACTTTCTTCTTTTAATAGTATGTAGATTTTGTAGGAAATCTGTCGGAATATCAGTATTTTGTTTTTAACTGTAGTAGTTTGTTTTTCACAAACTTTCTTGTTTTTTCACTCTGTTGTTTTATGGAAAAACTGTCAGATACGACAGTGAAAAACATTTTACGAAAAAGTCCTTTGTTTAACAGTCTGTTCATTTTATAGGGAAACTGTTGGATACGGTATCAGTAAAAAATAAAAAATAAAAAATAATAAATAAAAAAAAAATCTCAAGAAGTCTATTTTTTTTTCAAAGTATTTTTTAAAAATTTGATAATTTTATGAATGAAAACTGTCAAATACGACCTCAGTTAAAAAACTGATCATTTTACGAGAAAGTCTGTTTTTTCACAAACTTTCTCTTATTTTAACTCTCTTTTTTTATAGGAAAAACATTCAATAAAAAACTTTTTACGAAAAGTTTATTTTTACCGATTTTTTTTTTTAACAATCTGTTAATTTTATGGACAGAAAATGTCGAATTCGACGTAAAAAAAAAAAAAAAAACTGTTAATGGTACGGATACGTATGTTTTTTCACAAACAATTTTTTTTTTAATAATCTGTTACTTATGTAGAAGAAACGCAAATAGAACGTCGCTACAAAGCGGTTTTAGTTTTATACTTTATATTTTTTAAGTTTATATTTTTTCACAAACTGTAAATTTTTAACAATTTGCTGCTTTTACAGGCGAAACTATGAAATACGACATCAGTGAAATACACTGAGCAGTTTACGCAAAAGTCTGTTTTTTCAAAAACTTTGTTTCTAAAGACTAAGAATCTGTTTATTTTATAGGAAAAACTGCCAGTAAAACACTTTTTTTTTATGGAAAAATCTATTTTTCACGATTTTTTTTAACAATCTTTTAACTTTATAGTGGAAACTATGTTACCATTTCCACTATAAAATTAACATTCGTAAAAGCATTTCCTAATTAGCGTAATGTAACATAAATTAACGTAATTAACGTTAATTAACAAACGTAATTTCGAAGTTATTTCGTTAATAACATTTCATAAAAAAAGTTTTACTTTACAAAAAAGTAATTTTTTTCCAAAATTTATTTTATGAACAATCTGTTGATTTTATAGGGAAACTGCTAGGTAGGATGTCAGTTAAAAAATGTTTTTTTTAAAAAGGAAAAGTCTATTTATTATGGATTTTTTTTTAACAATTTGTTACTTTTTATGGACGGAAACTGTCAAATACAACATAAGTAAAACACTGTTCATTTTATGAAAAATTCTGCAATTTTACAAACTTTCTTCTTTTAACAATCTACTAATATTATAATAAATGCTGTAAAATACGAAGTCAACAAAAATTTACGAAAAATTCGGCTTAGGAGCTTTTTTTTTAACAATCTGTTGATTCTATACGGAAAACTGTCAGATAGGAAATTAGTAAAACACTTTGTTTTACGGAAAAATTTATTTTACATTTAATTTTTTTTTTTTTTAATCTTTTGATTTTACAGGGAAAATTGTCGAATAGGACGTTAGCAAAAAACTGTTTATTTTACGAAAAAATCAGTTTTTTTAACGAACTTTCTTATTTTAACAATATTTGATTTTGTATAAAAACTGACGGAATATCAGCATTTTATTTTATTTTATTTTTTATTTTATTTATTTACGAAAACGTTTATTTTTTCACAAACTTTCTTTTTCTCACTCTGTTCATTTTATGGAGAAACTATCAGATACGACAGTAAAAAACTTTATTTTACGAAAAGTCTATTTTTTTCACAAACATTCTTTTGTTTAACAGTCACATTTTATAGGGAAACTGTTGGATAGGATGTTTTTCTTAAACTTTCTCTTTTTTAACACTCTGTTTAGTTTATAGGAAAAACTGTCAATAAAAAAAACTTTTTTACGAAAAGTTTGTTTTTCCTAAATTTTCTTTTTTTAACAATCTGTTAATTTTACGAACGGAATATGTCGAATTCGACGTCAGTAAAAAAGAGATCATTTTACGGAAACGTCTGTTTTTCAAAAACAATCTCTTTTTAACAATCTGTTACTTATGTACATGAAACTGTGAAATATAATGTCATTAAAAAACCGTTTATTTTACGGAAAGGTATATTTTTTCCCCGGACTTAAAATTTTTAACAATATGCTGCTTTTACGGCCGGAAATTGCCAAATACGATGTCAGTAAAAATCACTGATCAGTTCGATCAAAAGCATGTTATTTCATAAACTCTTTTTTAAGAATCTATTTTATAGCGAAAACTGCCAGTAAAAAAACTTTTTTTACGTCTTTTTTAACAATCTTTTAATTTTACAGACGGAAACTGTGAAATTCGACGTCAATAATAAAAAAGCCAATTTTGCGAAGGAGTCTTCTTTTTTACTGACCTATTACTTTTCTAGAAGAAACTGTCAAATAGAACGACAATAAAAGACGGCTTATTTTACGGAAAAGTGAAAACGTTCTGTCTTTTCTAGAACTTTCTGTCTTTTAACAATCTGTTAATTTTATGGGCGGAAACTATCAAATACGACATCGGTAAAAATATATATAAAAAATATATATAAAAAAGAGATCATTTTACGGAAACGTCTGTTTTTCAAAAACAATCTCTTTTTAACAATCTGTTACTTATGTACATGAAACTGTGAAATATAATGTCATTAAAAAACCGTTTATTTTACGGAAAGGTATATTTTTTCCCCGGACTTAAAATTTTTAACAATATGCTGCTTTTACGGCCGGAAATTGCCAAATACGATGTCAGTAAAAATCACTGATCAGTTCGATCAAAAGCATGTTATTTCATAAACTCTTTTTTAAGAATCTATTTTATAGCGAAAACTGCCAGTAAAAAAACTTTTTTTACGTCTTTTTTAACAATCTTTTAATTTTACAGACGGAAACTGTGAAATTCGACGTCAATAATAAAAAAGCCAATTTTGCGAAGGAGTCTTCTTTTTTACTGACCTATTACTTTTCTAGAAGAAACTGTCAAATAGAACGACAATAAAAGACGGCTATTATATATCTGATATATATCTGATAATTTTACGGAAAAGTCTGTTTTTCCACAAACATTATTTTTTTCTAATAATCTATTGCTTTTGTGAAAGAAACTGTCAAACAGAACGTCAATAAAAACGGTTTATTTTACAGAAAACTCTATTTCTTCACAAACTTTCTTTTTTAAAATTTGTCAATTTTACGGGCGAATTCCAATAATGACGTCAATAAAACAAAACTGATAATTTTATGAAAAATTCTTAACAAATTTGCCTTTTTTAACAATCTGTTACTTTTGTAGAAGAAACTGTCGAATAAAATGTTAATAAAACACAGTTTATTTTACGGAAAGTCAGTTTTTTCACAAACTTTCTTTTTTAAACAATCTCTTTCTTTTACGAGAGAAACTGTCAAATATTATATCAGTAAAAACTTTTCACTTTATAGAAAAGTCTGCTTTCTCCCAAACTGTCTTATTTTAACAGTCTGTTCATTTTATATAGAGAAACTGCCGGAATGTCAGTAATTTTTTAATAGAAAAGTGTGTTTTTTTTTTTTTTTTCATGAGATTTTCTTTTTTAAACAATCTGTTGATACTGGCGGAAATTGTCAAATACGTCCTCAATAATAATAAAAAAAAAACATATCATTTTACGGAAAAGTCTAATTTTTTGCAAATGTTTTTTAGAGTAATTTGTTTCTTTATAGAGTAAACTGACAAAAATAAGACATCAATAAAAAATAGTTTATTTTACGGAAAAGTATTTTTTCATGAACTTTCTGTTTTTTCACAACCTGTTGATTTTACGGGCGAAAACTGACAAATATGACGTCAATAAAAAAACTCTGATCCTTTTACGGAAAAGTCTATATTTTCACAAATAATCTTTTTTAAAAAAAAACAAGATGCTTATAAAATCAACATTTTTTTAAAAATGGGATGTTAGTAAAAAACGATTTTGTTTACGGAAAAGCCAATTTTCTCACAAATTTTCTTTTTTTAAGAATCTGTTGATTTTATAGAGGACACTGTCAAATAGGACGACAGTAAAAACGGTTTATTTTTTAAAAAACTGATCATTTTCCTGAAAAGTCTATTTTTTCACAAATTTATTTTAGCAATTTGTTTCTTTACAGAGAAAACTGTTAAATAGGACATCTATAAAAAACAGTTTGTTTTAACGGAAAAGTATATCTTTTCACGAAATTTTTGTGTTTTAAGAGTCTGTTGATTTTACGCATGGAAATTGTCAAATACGCCGTCAGTAAAAAAAAAAAAATGTATATATATTACGGAAAGTCATGTTTTTCAGAAATTTCCTTTTTTTTTAACCATTTGTTTGTTTTACAGGAGAAATTGTCCAATACGACGACAGTAAAAATACTGTGCATTTTGTGACAAATTCTGCTTTTTCACAAACTTTTTATTTTTAGCAATCTGTTGATATTAAAGCGAAACTGTCCTATTGGACGTCGGTAAAAAACGGTTTAATTAATAAAAGTCTATTTTTTCAAGCACTTTTTTTAACAGCCTGTTGATTTTATACAGAAAATGTTGGATAGAATGTCTGTAAATGACTTTTTTTACGAAAAAGCCTATTTTTTCCACGAACTTTCTTTTAAAGTTGCTAATTTTTTTATGGGTGAAAACTGTGAAATACGACATAATTTTAAAAAAATTGATCATTTTACGGAAGTTTTTTTTTTTTTTTTTTTTTTTTTTTACAAAAATATTCTTCTTTTAACAATCCGTTGCTTTTGTAGAAGAAACTGTAGAATAGAATATTAGTAAAAGATGGTGTATTTTACGGAGAAGTCCATTTTTTCACAAACTTTCTTTTTTCAACAATCTCTAGATTTTATAGGGCATACTGTCAAATACGACATCAGTAAATAAACTTTTCATTTTTCGAAAAACTGATACTTTTTCACAAACATTCTTTTTTTCTAATAATCTTTTGATTTTATAGAAAAAACTCTCAAATAGGACATCAGGGTTTAAAAAAATGTATCTTACAGAAAAGTCACGAACTTTCTACTTATTAACAATCTGCTGTTTTTACGGGCAGAAACTCTCAAATATGACGTCAGTAAAAAAAAAAAAAAAAAAAAAAAAAAAAAAAAAAAAAATTTATTTGTGGAAAAGTCAGTTTTTTTGCAAACGTTCTTTTTTTTTTAACAATCTATTGATTTTATAAATGAAATCCAAATACGATATCAATAAAAAGTACTGTTCATTTTACAAAAAAAATGCAGCTTTTTTACAAATCTTTTTTTTAACAATCTATTGAATTTACGAGCAAATACTGTGAAATTCGACGTCAGTAGAAAAACGTTTTATTTTACGGAAAAATCAGTTTCTTTTTTCAAAGTTTTTTGCTCAACAACCATTGTATTTTATAGGTGAAACTAAAATACTTCGCCAAATAAAAAAACTACTATTTTACGAAAAATTCTGCTTATTTGCAAACTTTCCTTTTTTAACAATCTGATGATTTTATAGGGAAAACTCTCAGATAAAGCATCAGCAAAATAGAGTAAGTTCAGGATAGTTGCCCTACTTAACCCCCCCCCCACCACCCCTTCATTTTTCTTTTTAATAGCAATGTTTTTCGTAGTGCACATGTAACCTATCTATACCAAATTTTATGTAGAACATAAAAAAAAAGTATTACTTTAATATAAATATCATATAAATTAGTATTTTTATCAAAACCTTAATCAATGATTTTTGCAATATATCCCGAAACTCAGGGTTAGACACCTCACTTGATCGGGATATATGCCTCATACGCAAAAGAATAGGAAGTATAGGTAATTAACATTTATAATTTAAAATCTGGATTTGCATTTGACTTAATATCCTATTTACATCATATTTATGATTATTTAAAAAAACTTGAGCTTAAAGGGTCTGTATACTAATCTTGCATTACACTCCCCCATCAAAGGGGGAGTTCCAATTTGTTTTCCCAATTCTTCTAATAAATGGGTAAACAAGATTCAATGTACAATCTTGCAATTCAATAAGGCTGAATTTTCTTCTAAGAAATAGTGGTATTCAAAAGTAAGAATCCGTACGATCCCTATCTTATCATCTCAAAAAAAGTGTCGGATTAAACATGTTTAATAAATACTTAAATAAGAACAAAAAATCGTGTGATTATGAAACACTTTCAGTGTTTTCAGTGTTCCTGAAAAGCAATAAGTATTTTATTACATAGCTACTAACAAGAAATAAGAACCAATTACTAGGCATGCCTTTCCCCTTGTTTCATGAGCAGCCTTTTAGACTCTCACATAAGACTCTCTTTGTAATTAAAACTCATGTTGTCTAACTAGTATTCGAGCTTTTCTGAATTATTTTTTTCTCCATGAAGTTGCCTAAAAATAAATTTCCTCTGTTTCAGTTTCCTATAATATTTTTGTAACAGAAAGTTGTAATATGAGTAAACATCCATAATACTTCATGCATTACTATCAGAGTACACAAAAAACAATATATAAATAAGTACACGTGCATTACTTTGTATAAATGTACCTGCCTACGATTTCTTTCAAATTTCGAATATACACGAAATGGATTACTCATCTTCGAAGAAATCGAATGTTCCAAATATAGAAGCAGCACATTTGATTCTTGTTAAATTCAAATTTCATCTAAAGCCTTGACGTTACTCTTTCGGTACGATAGTAAAAACATTTCTCCAATTTTAGCATCTAAGAATTATAATTTTTTTTTGTGTGTAAGAATATTGAAGGTTACTGAAATATATTTGAAAAAAAGAATTGTTTCATGTTTAAGTAAAGTCATTGAAAAAAAAATTGCCTAATTGGCATATTTTATTTAAGCACTAAAGTGACTAAAGCTAACAAATATTTTCTAATTTTTGTTTTTTAAGATATTTTTAGCTTCCGCTAGAACTACAATAAAAATCTACAGATGAGGCAGAATTTTAATATTTTCAATAGACAATCTTTTGTTATTTTTATTCGTCTCTTTTCCATATTGGAGTATCTGTCCGTCTTTCCGTGATAGGGATTCTTTTCCTTCCTATGCAGTTTATGCATGCATAATGTAGCTTTAAATTAAAAAAAAAATTATTTTGATGTAATTATGATAAATGTTTAATATGATAGTTTGTAAAATCCTAAACATAAGGTGCATGCAACTTTTGGATTAAACTGTTTTTGGAATGTTAGTTATTAATTAAGCATGCAATTATTAAAATTTCAAAAATAGAAACGTAAGGGAATCTGCATACAACGAACTTGATTAAATAAAATTATCGGAGACATTGCCTGCAAATCATAAGATATTTCTTTACCTTTAAACTCGTCATTAAAGAATAATGTAAAATCTAATTACCGTATTAACGAAGTTCGACTTAAAAAAATATTACCAAATGCGCAAATACCAAAGTACACTGGGTTCAGTTTGGTCTCATATAAAAAATTTCATTTTCCAAAAATTATGCATAAATTGATATTCAATGTCATTCGTCGCATGATTGACTCAATACTTAGCGACAACCTCAAACTGTTTTACAGAAAATTGTATTTACAGAGGAAGTATGGAATCAATCTTGACCTTAAAGGAATGATTCCGAAAATATTATTTTGAAACACTTACAGATTATAGTATCAGTCTTAATTGAAAATACCTATATCGAATTAATCAAAAAATCAAAGTACTATTGGATTCAAGTAAAAATAAAGAAATTAACTGTGCAAAAGGAAACTTGAGGTGATTAGAATCTTACTTTAAATTACCTTTAACTTAAGGTACACAGATATTGCCGCTATAAGAAGCTTCGTTTTTAAGAACAGAAGTTGTGTAATATTTTATATTAATTAAATAAGCTCTACAAAATCTTATGTTCGTGTATTTTTAATTCATTTAAGAATAAAATTTAGTAATTTTCTGCTACCGGTATACTAGTCGCTCATACAATTGTTAGGACTAATTAGAAAAGTTAAAATTAAGTAATAATATTCTTAAAATATAATTAAGGAAATATAAATAAGAATTCGAAAATATTTGCGGAAATACTGGTTTTTATTCTTATGCTTTATTTTTGAACACTTAAAGTACGACTGGCGCCTGTGGGAAAGAAAGTGTCTAAGTTACACTATCAGACTATAAGGGAATTGCTTATAACGAATTCAGCATATAACGAATTATTTTCATGTTCTCTTCAGCTTCATAATATGTGGTTTCCACTATACATACAGGGTGGCCTAAAATGAATTCACGGTTTTGATAATGCAATAACCGCAAACGATGACAGAAATTTAATTTATTCGTGCAGGAGATTAAGTCTGAAGTCAGGAATTATTTCGATAATCTTCCTTGTACCAAAATCACCAATAGATGTCGCTGGGCAGCACCAAACGGTAAAAATGATCAAACTATTGATAAATTAATAAAAATTGATCAATGTTCAATTAATTTTCACCTTTAATCTTTTTAGTTGTTGAAACATGAAAATAAGAGGTTTGTATTTTGAAATTTTAAGGTTATTTGGATTAATCTTACAGTTTAAGACAGTACAATGCTATCTGTTGGTGGCATTTGGTACTAAAACAAAGTAGATTGATTACCTAAGAAATTCCTGACATCACATGATTCACCTGCAAGAATAACTTTAACGTACCTGTCTTCGTTTATTGGCAATTCATTTAAAAACCGCCAATTCATTGTAGGAGACTCACACTGTGAAAAAAAATCTCTTAATTTTACAGAAAAACTGTTAGCCAAAACGCCTGTTAGAAACTGTTTATTTTACGGAAATAATCTGTATTTATTACGAACTTACGGGCAATATCTTTTAAAATAACAGAAAGTCCGTAGTAAAAATAGATTTTTTTTTTCAGCGCAGTAAATTGTTGGTCATCTTTTGAATCAGCATGGTCGAAAAAAATCCCAAAATAAGTTTTATTTACATCCTAATTTTTTGTTGTTTATACAGAACAAAGTTATAGCTATCGGATATTTTTTTAGCATACCACCTATTATATATTTAAATGCATAGGAAAATATATTAGATATATCGTAAGATATATTTAAATGCATAATAAAAGATGTCGTTTTTATTTACCTCTCTTTTACGTTAAAATAATTTGACTTTGAATGCTAATAATCCGGTAACTCAGAACAAAATTCGACAAATTCGATTCATCATTTCCCTGTTTTCCTTTCTCTATTTCATTCCTTTGTAATTCTTCACGATAAATGCTCATAAAATACGAATTAATCGTGTTGAAACATCGCAAGTTGAAACAAAGGATTTCCTAACTCTTCTTTACAAACAAATGGGATGAACTTACGGGAATCGTACAATGATTTATATTCTTAAAGGCACTCGATTACAAGGAAAAATCGAAGTAAAAAAACCTGTGTTATCCTCTCTGCCACTTTAATCCCTGATGAATGACCGGCGAACGGAAATAATAAGAAGTGGCATTAATCACAGATAATGACTGAAGAATAAAGAAATATCGTTGTATAGTGGTTTTTTGAAGACAATCGCCAATTAATAATTATCGTCTTAAGCTGCGAACAAACCAAGATGCACGACAAAAGCCCTAAATTATTTCAGAAAGACTCTCTGGTCAATTCTAACCGTTTCCATTAGTCTTCAAACAGACTGAGAGACAACGACATAGGCATTTGATCAAAGTTTTAATGAATAAAATCACATTGCACTTGAATGGTTATACAAGAAAATGTCGACTGGGTCGCTTGATGAACAAGTGTAAAAATTGACGTAAATATGTACAAATATAAAGGCAAGTGAAGTCATTCAATAAATGTTTGTACTTTACACAGTAATAGGTAAAAGTTATCCAATAATGAAAATACTGAAGGCAGACAATTTGGACGGTACGGAAGGGGTGGCAATCGTCATCAAAAGTGCTTAAGAAAAGTAATCCTGGTCAAACCATTTGATCAACCCTGAATTTAAACGCCATTCTCTTAAGAATATTACGAAGTATGTAAATACAAAAAAGCAGACCGAAATTCCATAACGTACGAAAAAATAAACGTACGAAAAAGTAGAACATTGAAAAACTTCGAATCAAATCTAGTCACTTACTTAATATTTCCGCTTTGTACCTTAGTAAGTAACAGTAATCTAATAACGAAGGTACTGAAGGCAAACCATTTGTATAAGAGAAAAGGATGGCAGACGTCACCAAACGTGTGAAATAAAATTACCCTAACTGAGTTATTAGTATAATCTTGATTTAACCCCTTCAGGGGCAAAGTACTCTTGTAGCTAAAATATAGAAATGATTGATTGACACCAGGATTCACGAACGAATTTATTTTAAAATAAGTAAAAGCTTTTCCTCGTGTACCTTATAAATTCAAAATTTGATTATAAAATTCTGGTGTCATTGTGGCATTTTGGGATTAAAATTAAGTGGTATAAATAATATGCCGGTGCCCTTCAAGGTGTTAAATGCATTTTCAGGGCTTTCTAAAATATATAAATTCAAAAAGGCAGACTGAAATATCATTACGAACACTCCAAAAGAGGTGAGCTAATTGTTGAAAGTTTGAAAGCTTTGAGTCAAATGAAGTCTTTTACTTTATGTTTGTGCTTTTGACTCTCGTACATTATAGTCGACTAACAGTGAGAAGATGAAGGCAGATTTACGCATTACAAAAACGCTGGCAGATAACATATTCGTAAAGAAATGGACCCATCTGAAAATATTTGCATATTTTCGATATTAACACTATTCGTCTCAGGACATCTTAAAAAGTATAAATACAAAAAGTCCGCTCCAATTTCTTTGACAAAAAACCCGGAAGAAAAGAAAAAATGTTTAATATCGGATGATTCCGTGTATAAACAATAGTAAATGACAAATGAAAAAAAAGAAAGATCGGCAAACTTGAAGTTAAAAGATTCAAAAATTCGTTAATGAAACATAAAAAGTGTTATTTCAAAAAGTTAACAATGAGCAATTTCGTAAGAAGTAAAACTTCTAAAAATCAATCTGTAATCACAAATGTGTACGTCAGTAACGTTGACGTCATAATGATGCGGACAACAACAATGGGGTTAAAATTACAGCAATGGAGCTAATGTTTCAATTAATAATTCAAAGAATCGCAATGTTATCTCTATGGTAAAATTGAAACTTTTGGGCCGAGGTTTTGGCGTTACGGGGGCGTTTATTTCTATTTCGGATTACTTTAGTTGCCTCGACTGTGTTTTAATACGCCTGTATCTGAAATTTGACGATTCTCGCTTCTAAACTGTCGATTTGTATAGAAAGATAGACAGACAAATTTTCATTTTCATTTATTAGATAATACGCCTTTATCTGAAATTTGACGATTCACGCTTCTAAACTGTCCATGTGTATAGACAAACACAGACAGACAGATAAATTTTCATTTTTATATATTAGATTAATAGACTACTGTTACCTACTGTTTCTTTCAAAGCAAGAAGAAGGAATATTAAAAAAATGATTTGATTCGAAAATTTCCAATTTTCCACATTTTAAGTACGTCTGCTGGTGTGTTCGTAATAAAATTTCGGTCTGCTTTTTTTATATTTACATGTTACATGCATATTTACAGTGAAATTATCTAACGGTAATTTCAAGATTTTTTTTCGCCGAGATCTAGAAATTTTCCCGTTTAAGACAGAATTTAGTTACAGCCGGTTTCGTTCTCACAAGTATCTTCTAAAAAGGTTAAAACTTATCCACCCTATTGCCTACCTCTGCAGAGCATAGCTGTATCACAGTAAAACCAGTGAAAATCAGAAACTGTCTACAACGTAATCCTGTCTCATACGGAAGATTCTAATATTCTCTTTTACGTTACAATAATTTTACATTAAATGCTAATAATAAGCTAACTCTGAGTAAAATTCGGATAGTGATTGAAAATCACCGATTAATAATAACCGGCTTAGGGCAGTAGTGTAGCCCAAGAGGGTCCGAAAGGTCTGGATTCTCCTCCCTCCGAACCAGTAACTGGTTTATTGAATCACAGATACAAAAACAGTAAAAACTGCTAAAACGGTATCGCAAGGGACAGGTAACAGTTCCGTTTTAAACAGGTTTCCGGCTTAGAAGATGTAATTTGAAGATATTTTTTTAGCAGAGATCTTGAAATTTTCTCATTTGAGACAGAATTTAGTTACAGCCGGTTTCGTTCTCACAAGTACTCTCTAAAAAGGTTAAAACTTATCCACCCTATAGCCTACTTCTGCAGAGCATAAATGTATCACAGTAAAACCCGTGAAAATCGGAACCTGTCTACAACGTAATCCTATCTCAAACGGAAAATTGTAAGGCACGATGAAAAGAAAACATTTATACCTGCAAAACAGAAAACATTTATTCCTGCAAAAATGGAAACTTATCTAAAGTGGAACTTTTCTAATGCCTTTCAATTCCTTCTTGGCAGGTTTTTTTTGTATTACTGTAAAATCTCTGAAAACGGAATCCTGTTTTAAATGGAAACATGTCATGATCCCGATGACGGAAGGATAACCACACAAACATACCTTTTAAAATTGAAACCTATCTAAAACGGAATTGTTCAGCGGTATATGCCGTTTTTGCAAGTTTTGTTGTATTTTTAACCAGAAGAAAAAATCTTTCTTTCCTGTCCCCGAAAAATATCCAGCTACGCCACTATCTTAGACTGTATAACTCTCATAAAAACAATCTAACAAGCAATGCAGTAAAAGGGAATCCCGTCAAGAAGGCATAGGTCAATTAGATCTCCGTTTTTCTTTCTCCATGTTAACTCTTTGTGACCGAAGTACCTCCATTTTCTAAGGATATTTCACGAACACATTGTTTGTTTTGTTTTTTTATACAATTCCTTAAACATATTGATCGTTATTGCCGCTTACAAATTTCATCAAAAATAAAGTTAAATATTTCATTTGGTGCAAAATACTTGGTGCATGATAAAAAAAAATAAATAAATAAATAAATAAGAATAAATAAATTAATAATTTGGAATTTTCATAATGCTATTTGATATTTTCGAAATTTTTAAAAAATGGGGCAGAAACTAGTTATTCTAATTTATGCATTGCGATAAAAGTATTTTATTTTGAATAATTAGGAAAGTAGATATTCTTGATATAAAACAGACAATTTCAGCTTTCAAGTTTCACTTCTTTCCCCTTCTAAAGTGATCAATTATTTCACCAGAGTCACACCTCAGTGTGACGAATCAATGAGTTAAGATGGAAAAGTGTTTGAATAGAGATATTTTGAAAAAATCCTTAATATTTCCTTCACCACCTCTAACATTTTCAAGTTTCACTTCTTTCCCCTTCTAAATTGATCAATTATTTCACCAGAGTCACACCTCAGTGTGACGAATCAATCAGTTAAGATGGAAAAGTGTTTGAATAGAGATATTTAAAAAAAATCCTTAATATTTCCTTCACCACCTCTAACATTTTCAAGTTTCACTTCTTTCCCCTTCTAAATTGATCAATTATTTCACCAGAGTCACACCTCAGTGTGACGAATCAATCAGTTAAGATGGAAAAGTGTTTGAATAGAGATATTTAAAAAAAATCCTTAATATTTCCTTCACCACCTCTAACATTTTCAAGTTTCACTTCTTTCCCCTTCTAAATTGATCAATTATTTCACCAGAGTCACACCTCAGTGTGACGAATCAATCAGTTAAGATGGAAAAGTGTTTGAATAGAGATATTTAAAAAAAATCCTTAATATTTCCTTCACCACCTCTAACATTTTCAGAAGAAAGGCAAATTTTTCTCTGGATGATAGAATCTGAATCAGTCTCTGGCTGACTTACACTGTAAAAAAATACATGTTTCTTAATCTACGAATATATAATATAACCACGGTTGAAAATATACAATAACCTCTTCCGAGATACCCATTACTTCGAAAAGCGTTTTTTGTGTTTGTTTCTAAACACAAAACAATAGAAAACAATATGTTTCCGAAATTTAAAGAAGCATTTGTAAAAAAAAAAAAAAAACGTTTCTTTTGCTGCCACTGATTTTCGAAAACGTTTTCGAGTAGTTTTCGTAGAGTATATTAATCAGGTTTTACATCCTGGAATACCGGTTTTTCGGAGGCTATCAATTCTCAAGTAAACATTTTCATGTTGAATAAACATGTTTTACAGTCAAACATGATAAATTAACGTTATTTTGTTACTCTTGCATGTATAAATTTGAGAATTGATACACCCCAAAAACCGATATAGTTGTTGATTAATAAACTATAAAAATTACTCGGAAACGTTTCTGCAAATCAGTGCCAGACAAAAGAAACTTTGTTTTTATAAATTATTCTTTAAATCTCGTTTATATATTGGTTTCTGAGGTTTCTAAACATAAAGAACGCTTTTCAGAATCACCTCGGAAGAGGTAATTACATATTTTCGTCCATGGTCATATTATATTTTCGTAGTCTAAGAAACATTTGTCTTTTTTTACTTACCCATCATACGTAGTATAGGTAAATCTTGTAATAGTTTTGAAAATCGAAAAAAAAAATTGACGGATTCACACGTTTCAGACACTGGAGATTCCAAAAGACATATTTTTAGAAAAAAAAATGCCGTCTCTCCGTCGTGTGTGTGTCTGTAAACGCTCTATCTCTCGAAAAAATTGAGATAGAGACTTGAAATTTGGTATGTACTTAGTATGTAATAACGAAAAGAAGCTTATTGAATTTCAGTAACCTCGATTATCTGGAACTATTTTTTTTCGGATTCTCGAAATATTCGTTCTGATAAAAGGTACATAAAAATTTTCGAAATTGTTTATTTTAAGGAGTGAATATAAAAGACAATAAAAAAACATAAATTTTGCATAAAGAATGAAATTGGTCAGATAATGAGTTGCCGAGATATTTGTAATCCTATTTTCCACACACTTCGATTTTTCATGACCCTGTATTTCGTTCAAATTTCAATTCAAAGACATATTTTAATTCGAAATGAGATGCTTAATCTGACGCAGTAAACTGTTAGTTAATATGATTATCAATTTTGGAGTTATAAGGATGTTTCTTTTACGCAATTCAGTAATAGAGCATTTAAAGTCAAGACAGGATTTTATTCGAATTGCAATGCATTTTATAAATAGTTTAGACATGTTTTATTTTACTATTTTATATTATGCATATGGGTAAGTATTACGGTGGCCCCCAACGACTAGTTTTTACAGATTGTACCCCTGTTTACAGGGTAATTAATATGTTTATCCCATTTAAAAGCAGGTTAAAATGTTAATAGAGAAAATGAGTTATGACATGAAACAGAGACTTACAAATATCCTTCTATTTATTAAAAAAAATATCACAAATCACCAATGCTTATTATTTTTTTAGTGTGTTATATTATGTAAAACTTCTTAAACAGGTTTTAGAAAAATTATTCTATTAAAAAAAACTACCATAAAACCAGAAAGTTTTTTCTAGGACAATCCTGCTATAACATCCTTAACTTAAGAATAATTTATGTTTGTTTCATCTTACAACATATCATATTCTTGGAGGTGTAAATGTGTAATACATACGCAGTCTAATTTTAATATATCAGATTTAACCGTAAAAGTTAATATCTTTGATTAAAAAAATGTTAGTGGTTGTAAATCTTGTAAGAATTTCATTTTAGAACTTTATAATAAATGTAAGATTTTTTAAAAATTTAATATTATATATTCTTAACCATCCATTTTTTTTAAAAATTATGCATGAGAGTTTTAACTGTTTAACCTTTTACAGTTAAATCTTATATATTAAAATCGGTCTCCGTATGTATTGCACATTAACACCTCCGATAATATGATAAAATGAAAGATGAAATAAACATCAATTATTCTTACGATTTTGGTGATGTTATAGTAAGATCGTCCTGCAGAAAACTTTCGGGGTTTGTGGTAGTTATTTTTATAATAGAATAATTAGAATAAAACAAATTAGAATATTTTTTCTGAAACCTGTTTATAAAGTTTTACATAATATAACACATTAAAAAAATAATAATGATTGTTGATTTGTGATTATTTTTTTAATAAACAGAAGGATACTTGTATGCATCTGTCTTATGTCACAACTCATTTTCTCTATTAACATTTTCGCCTGATTTTGAATGTGATAAACATATTAATTCAAAACGCGTCATCCCGGTTTTAGTACCTAGAATCACTGAAATTTCATAAAATTCAAAATATTATAACTCGGTAAGTATTACTCATAAAAAAATGGAATCTTTTTAATATACGCAGGGCAACATTTTTCTAATTTTAAATTATATAATAAAGGGACCTGTTTGAAAAATTAAATTTAGTTTTACCTGTATATAGCCTCGTGTAAAACAAACCTAAACTAAAAAAGCTGTACTTGATTTGTATACTTTTTGTAATTAGAAATATGTTTCTATCACCAGCGGATTAAGACATAATCAGCAATACATCTATTTTGAATCAGCCAGTGTATATTTTTAAATGAAAATAAAAATTTATTTAAGTATAAGTATTTATAAATCTTCTAAAAAGAGGAATTTTTTTTTCCTTAAGAAAATGTTATATCCGTCAGATTTTATCGATAATTTTTTTTTTCTACGAAATGGCAACTCTCTGGACGGAAGAGTCTCTCTATCGGATGACGTGTAAAAATTTCTCACAGAAAAGTCCATCCTTCCGTAGTAGAGCTGACGCCCAAATGAGCTATGTTCTATCATCGGCCGCAACACACCACACTTCCTCCCACAGGCCCTCTTTCCTCCCATCTCTTATTCCTCTGACTCAATCAATAGAATAACCATTACAGAGTATTTTTTGATGGCCTCTGAATAAAATGACTTTAGTCCTTTTTTTCTAAACGTTTCTATTTCCTGCCGATGTATAATATCGAGTTGAACTCAAAGGGTGAAATACTGTGCCCTGGGACATTTTCGAAGAGTCTTATGTTAGGTGAAATAAAATGCGTGCAATATAATAAATAGAATACTGCCTCTAAAAGATTTTTCTCTAAATAAAAGAATCAGCAGTATTCCATCAAAGTTAAATAAAATACCATGAATACTACGTGATGTGTATAAATGTTATACAGGATCGCATACAGGGCTATACGAAGGAATTCGCAAGCATTGCTGAGAATGATCGTGAATTACTTAAAGGGGAGTTTTTAATCAAGTTATGCATTTTCAAACTGAACTATATTTGGTAGATTAAGAGATGTATGTAGAATATAAATAAAATCATATACAGAGCCACGCAAAGTATTGGATATATGGCTACCTATAGATGATAATTTCTGAAGTGTAATTTCAGTTGTTTTAAGCTTGATTTTGCCTGAATTAAATTTTAGCTTAGTAAGTCGCGTGTATAAAAATCTGTAGGTAATATACAAGAATGTACAAAATAATTCAAATATGTTTCCGTCTATTGGTAGAAACTGCTGAATTGAATTTCAAACTGTGTTAGGTGCTTACTAAACTAAATTTTAGCATACTATGTAGAATACATACAAATATATAGATCATATACAGGGCTGCATAAAAAAAAATTTGATTTTTTTTCGACTATGAGCAGTAACTGCGGAAATCTGGTTCTCAAATGTGTTATGAGTTTTCTAAAATGTTTACTTAGGTAGCTTCTTTAACTTATTAAACAGCATAGGTTTGTTAAAGTAATCTGGAAGTGCTGGAAAGGGTTTCATATTCTATTCTGGACACATAATTTTCCTTTCTTGTTTTTCTTACGATTGTACATTTATTAAGATTTAGCTGAATCAGATTTTCTTAGTGAAAACTAGTCTACGATCAATGAATTAGAATTTCGAATTAAATGAGTGATTCCCGTTAAGATATATCATATATTTCTTTTAATTACGTAATAATATTTTTTTTTTCAAAATATAGTTTGTAAGCCAGTTTATAAGAAGGACAAAAACCCCAATCGTAGAAAAAAAAAAAAAAAAAAAAAAAGACAGTGATCCTGATTACAGAAAGGGGACGAAGACTAATTATTAAGAAATTGTCAACTGGAACCATCGAAATTCTGCTTCATCTGAAATTTTATTGTCGCACCAGCAATACAAAATATCTTTAAAAAAATGAAAAAAATATATTTAAATATTATTAATCTTCCAATAAGGCAGAGTTTATTTTTCCTTAAAAAATATTTCGTATCGGTCAAATTTATTCGATAATTTTATTTTTGAAATGGCAACTCTCTGAACGAAAGAACATCTTTCCCCGATGACGTGTAAAAATTTCCCACAACCTTTCCTGACACAGCAGACGCCCAAATAACTGTTCTATCATCGGCTGCAACACACTTCCTCCCACAGGCCATCCCTCCTCCCATCTCGTATTCCTCTGATTCAATCAATAGAATGCCATTACAGCCTATTTCTTTCGGTGGCCTTTAAATAAAATGACTATAGTCTATCGCCCCTTCTATTTTTTTCTTCTTTTTGGCGCTTCTATTTCTCGGCAATGTATATATCGAATTGAACTCAAAGGGTGAAATATTTTAACACGGAACATTTTTGAAGACTCAAACCGTAAAAGAACATTGGAAAGAATAGATGTTTTAATAATAAAGCCGTTTGCATTCTATCTCGGAAGTTTTATCTTTATATTATATTTTATCAAATATCGATTAAATGGAAAAAGGAAGCAAAAAATGTCATTTTTATCATTTTAAATTAATTGCTAACAAACTAAAATAAAAGTAGTGATTAATTTATTCGGTATAAAAACTGAGCTGCGCCGAGTGGCGCTCGTCAAGCAAGTCAACCATCGTACCCAAGTCCTGAGGGACTTTTAACCCGTTGGGGACGAGCGACACGTATACGTGACGCGTAAGATGCTCATAATCCTTAATTATTCCCACCAGTTAATTTTTATTGTAAGCGTTGCCTTATTTAATCATAGCATTTCTGCGATTCAATTTGCCGTAAATTTCTGCTTTGAAAAACCGGTGGTAAAAGATTAAAAATTCTGTAAAGTAGGCTCGTCGCGAAGGAGTTAACGCGCACGACCAGGAGGGGACTCCTGTATGCGCTGCGACCGGTGGGAGCACCGCCACCTGCGTATCACTCCCATTGAACTCAAGAGTTTGACGACAAAGGTCGCTGCGATATGCGGTGGAGCCCCAGCTTTGAGGACACCACCACAAAAATACCTGGTGAGACTTTGGAGTCCTCCGACGGCTACGTAGCCGAAACCCTAAAGAGGGAACCGGGTCCTAGGCCATATGCCGAACTTCCCCAACGACACTTTACCGCGGCTTCCGATCATCGAGTCCTAGGGAAGGAGAAAACGACTTGTTAATCGGCCGCGGCGATAATTTAATCGGTATATAATACAGCATGTTTCAGTTCAAAGATTTCAGAAGTAGTAAACCACTCTACAATAAACAATTTTTGCTTAGGAAAATAGAGTCGCAATACATTTATTCAGTCAAAAAATACAGGGTGTTTCCAGTCTACAGGGTGAATTAATGATTTTTTTTTCCCGTTGTTGTTTTTATGGACTGGAAACACACATACATAAAATAACGGCGTTAACAAATTTCGAGTGTTTTGGAATTCCTGTACACCGAAGTAGGTAAACCCACTGATATTTCTTTTACTTACCCTTTCGTCTTTTTCTTTTTTTAGAATTCCATAGGCAGGAAGTGCAGATACATAGTCGCGGTGCTAACAAATTTCTTGGATTTGGATATTTTTATACAGCGAGTTTGCTTAGTGGTCTAAAAAAAGAAAGGAACCTCTCTCCCTCTCTCAGTCCTCAATCCAAATCATTCAAAGTCTCACTAATAAAAATATGCGTATGATTTTCGTTACAGTTTTATTGAAGTAATTTAAAATTGCTATTGCCACATGTAATGTACAGTATTGTATTCTAATGTGTTTTTATATTTTAATGTACTGTATTGTACAATGCATTGTTTGAAATAGGTAAATACGGGGAATAACGTGGGAAGTGGGAACCAATTAATTATATTTTGGGATTTCATTATTTCTTATCGGAAAATTTCATTCGGTTCTCGAACAGTTTTTATCGAACGAAATGTGTTCCAGAACCATATTAGAGGATCAGGTTGCAAGCCATAAATAACTTTCATTTCTGTTTAAAAATAAATAAATAAATAAAAATAAAATAAAATAACTTTCCCAACAATAACAGCGTTAGAACATTACAGCAACTGAATTTTCGTAGGTAATATTTTCTTCTAAACGTTATAAAAGTCCGGAAGACAGCGCCTTTTCTTACTTAATCATTTTATATAAGCTGAATTTAAAATATGTAATTAAATATCTTTTAATCAATTACGAAAACAGAAGTCAGCTCTCATGAAAATGTGGATACAGCTTTGGGCACCGAAAAATTCCTTAGTGGAAGATAAATGAATGGACCAGAATATCTGGTCCAGAAAGTTCCAGAAGATCGTCACTAGTAATAATAATATGATTTAAACTTCGGTAATCGGCTAATCTTTTTGAAACATAGCAAATTAGCGTGTTTTTAGAGCCTGCGGAGTCTGGACATGAGTTGGTGAGTGTAGCTCGTACGATGCAGAGCTCCCTGGTTAAGGGGAAAAAAATTACTAAATTAAGTCACAATCTGGTGAAACATGATTTTTGTATCAACCTAAGATGAGCGAGAACAATAAAAATATTTAGTTGAACAAATAGGCTGAAAAGAAAATACTTGTTGGTTTTCTTTGGTCACAAAATTATTGCAAAATGATTGAAAAATTGTTTAGCTGTCAAACCCATCGTCCGAATTGTACGAAAATTAGTACAATTCATGCGACAGTGTGGCCTATAACATATACGCCAAATGGGAGTTTAATCGAAAGCACACTTTGGACGCTATCGTGTTCACTCACATACATACAGACAGACAGACATCTTTAAAACACCAAACCAATCTGGAGAGCTGAAAACGTAAAACAAATACAAACATGCATGCAGACATATAGAAACATTGCAAAAATAGCAAAATCAAATTCAGGGAGCCTCAAAATGTAAAAATATGACACTAAAATACTTTCCTTACTCTATATGTGTTCGAAAAACAAAAATGTGTGCCTTGTTAGGAAACAAATTTTACGAATTTAACCGTGAATATTTTTTACAAAAAAGTGTAAAAAACTGTACTATTATAATTACTAGCATTCTGGCGTTCAGGGCAATCTTAAAAAAGAAAAATAATAAGTAAGTAAAGTTATTTTCCTAGCTCATCAAAACTTTTTTGTGTGAAATACAATATTATTTATGTTTTTATTTCTAGATTACGATATGCATCACTGTGTTACCATAAAGTATTCCATATGTAAAATAATGCTGATTAAATTAACGATGCACTCTCTGGGAAAAATTAATTCCTAGTTGATTATAAATTTGTTGCATAAAATACTTTATAAAATTATATTTTAATTTCTGAACTACGATATGTATCAGTGTGTCGCAGTAAAATATTTCATCTGCGTAAAATAGTTCTGATTATATTACTGATGAACCTTCTGGGAAAATTATTTCCCCGTTGTCACAATTCTACAGTAGTATATAATTGTATAAAATCCTCATGCGCGCTAAATAAAAATTTTGACAAGGAAAAAGATTTTAGGTATTAATCTAGCTATCATTGAAACGATAACTGTCAAGTTCAGATGTTCTATTCTTGGAACGTTTCCTGCCTTCGAGTCGCAAATTGTCAGCGAAAGTATTAAATTGAGTATTTCCGAAACAATCAATTGGAACTATAAAATAAAAATCTTCTTGGAAGTATGAGGATGAGAAAATCTATTGTGATTTTTCTCATATTTTCTTATAATGACCCATTAGAATCATTGAGAGAAGTAAATTTGAAACAAAAGAAAAAATCAACGCGACTTTTTTATTTACTTACTAGCTCTGAACAAACCCGTTGTGAAACTGTACGGAGATCTTTCGATTGATTGGTGGAAAAGAAATCTACTAGTTTTATTATACATTTCACTTTTCTAGTCCTAACAATTCCAAATAATCGTAATTTAATAAATCGAAATTCAATAAATCGGAATTTAGAACGTTTTTAGAATGTTTTTTTGCTCATTTCACCTTTTTAAATTTCGAATATTTTAGAAACCATTCTTAGCAGTAGTAGAGAAACGACAGTTCAAGCTCAGGAGGTTCTCTACTACTCTTAGCGAGCATTTATATTTTAAAAGTAGCTAACACATCAAATTCCAAGATTTTTACCCCGGCAGTATCACAGAAATCGCAATTTTAGAATTTTTTTACTCCATCACCTTTTTACAACTCGTTTTTTTTAGAAATTCTTCTGTTGGGAAGTATTGACCTCTTAAAAGTAACACACATGTCAAATTTCAAGTTTCTAGCCTAACTAATTTCTAGCCAAATTAATCGTAATTTCGAACATTTTTAGAACGTTTCCCGCTCATTTCGCCCTTTTACATTTCGAAATTTTTAGAAACCGTTCTTAGCAAGCATTTACTTACATCTTAAAAGTAACCACCACACAAAATTTCAAGTGTTTAGTCCCAGCAGTATCATACAAGTCGCAATTTTAGAACTTTCTTTTCTACACTCTTTTATACATTTCGAATTTGTTTAGAAATTGTTCTGTTGCAAGTATTTACCTCTTAAAAGTATAACATCCATGTCAAATTTCAAGTTTTAGCCCTAACAGTTCCAAATAAATAGTAAATTCGAATTTTTTTAGAACGTTTTCCACTCATTTCAACCATTTACATCTTAAAATTTAGCCACCATACATAATTTAAAGTTTCTAGCCCCAATAATATCCCCGAAATTGCAATTTTAGAACGCTTTTCGCTCCTGCACTAGAGATGAGACGGGCTCAGCCCGAGCCCGAAAGCCCGAGTCCGAGCCCGGGCCCGACACGGGCTCAAGCTCAATTTTTATACCAGCCTTCGGGCCCAGGCGGGCTCGGGCTCATTCTTACTGAAACTGAAAATTTCATTTATTCTCATATAGAAAATATAAAGATAACTTTTTCCCCTAAAAAATTACATATTCTATTTCTAGTAAATTTAATGTTATTTTGATCAGAATAAATAGAAGGTTAAACAGAAATCTTATTTTTCTTTTCTAGTATTTGAATGTTACTTTAAAATAAAATTTACGATATTTGTGACGCGACTGACAAGGGTGATATGGCGCCAATAATATTTGTTGCTAGATTTTTGTTTGTGACAGTAGATATATTTTTTATTATTGGACCTTTTTTTTTTTTTTTTTTTTTTTTTTTTTTTTTTTTTTTTTTTTGAGATCTAATGTGAGATGAATATTTTTTTTCATTTTTAGTCTATCAGCATTAGCTTAAGTTTGCAAATTTTTAGTCTTCTATTGTGTTCGAGTCATACTCGCTCTTCATATGAAGGCAACGTTAGTGATTCTATTTTTAATTATGAACTCTGCTGATGCTAAAGTTCTGCTCTGCACATTTACGAAGTCACTTTCATTCGTAAGTAGATATAATTATCATATATTGTTATTCCGATAGAAAGCAATCGAAGAGTGTTTCAACTTTTCCTATAAAAGCACAGGATCTTTCAGATAACGGTGTCAAATGTTTAATTTAAGCTGATTTTCAGGAAAATGATATATTGTTTTAATTAAGGAATCAATTATAAGTTACAATATACACCTTTTATAGGAAATATAAAACGTTGCTCGTTTCTTCTGCATAGAAATAGTAATTTCTGCAAATTTCATTCATCACTACATAGTATAAAACAAAGTCGCTTTTTCTGTCCCTATATCCCTATGTACGCTTAAATCTTTAAAACTACGCAACGGATTTTGATGCGGTTTTTTTTAATAGATAGAGTGATTCAAGAGGAAGGTTTATATGTATAATAACCATATGTTTTGCTTTGTAATTTCAGATAAATCACTACATAGTATAAAACAAAGTCGCTTTTTTTGTCCCTATATCCCTATGTACGCTTAAATCTTTAAAACTACGCAACAGATTTTGATGCGGTTTTTTTTAATAGATAGAGTGATTCAAGAGGAAGGTTTATATGTATATCCATTAAATAGTGGAGAAATACTGTTATTTTTGAGGTTTTTAATGTGATGTCGTAAATAATTTCATTTTTTCCGCTTATACATTGCAAACGCAGGCTGAACCCTACAAGATTTATCAAAATAATGTACTAATTATTGTACACACTAAAAAGGTCTACAGAAAACACAAAGAGATGAAGGTTTTCAAGGTTAACCCGAAGCAAAGCGAGGGAGGGCCGCTAGTTTATTCATAAAACGCACTTCGTTAATGCGTCCATCAGATTTGCTTGTTTGGAGAGAAAAATATTTACATCCTTTTAAGGAAGTATATTTTTATTTGATACCAAACTTCTCTTTTGATAAGATAGAATGTAAATTTCCATAAAATTAATATGTGCACCGCATGAACAGTTATTTTCATTTATGAAGTTTTTTAAAAATGACATATTACTTTTAAAACAATTTTTAAATATTATACAATTTTTTTCGGTATCGGGCTCGGACGGGCTCGGGCTCTAATGACACAAAATGTTTCGGCCTCGGGCGGGCTTGAATTTAAAATAATCGGGCTCAGGCGGGCCTGGGCTCCGAAAAGAGAGCCCGAACTCATCTCTATCCTGCACCCCTTCGGGGATTGTTGTACCGACATAAAATATAGTATATGTTGGAATAACAGAGATGGTCACCAGCATTTTGCTACCATTAATTTTGATATTATTATATTATATTTGATGTTATTATACCGTTATTTTTTACGGTAGATTACATCTATAAACAAACGTTTCTTCTTTATAATATTTGTATAGATTGAGTGCCAGTTAGCGTATTTCAGCGAGAGCGATTTCGTGCAAGAGAGTATTTTTTTCGGATAACAACATTCAATTTCATCTAAGGTGTTGCCTGTATAGTAAATTTAACAAAAGAGTGGTGGCATGTGCACATGGCGCATGCTCAGATTCGAAATTTTTGTCCAAAGTTTTGCAACTCACATTCCAGAACTTACCAATACTCGCCTGGACAAATTCTATTAAATGAATGAGACAAGTCATAAAACATTAGTTTGGCGATAATGGCAATTTTACCAAGTTTTGTCCAAAATCCTCTCGACCAATAAAAAAGACACTCTAGACCAGTCATACTCAACCCGCGAGCCGGATGTAGCCTGCGACCTGTCTGCGGCCCGAGACACATAAGCATTAATTCACTGAGATATACATAAAAAAATATTTAAGGCGTTCACCGTTATTTTATATATTTTCATGAGAAGATAAATGTCCTGTTATTTATAATTAATTTAAAATTATGTTAAAATATCTTACATTCCGGTTTTCATAGTCAAAAGTTCTTTTTACATATAGTTCTATTTGTGCTACAGTGATGTATACATTTCTTAATCTTCAACACTAATGAAACATTATTCCAAATTAATTAAATGTATATATATATATATATATATATATATATATATATTTCTACAAATAAAAAAAAATAATACAAAGTTTTTGCATTGAGAAAAGACTGTTTTATTAATGAAAACCCCTATTTTTTTTTTAATAGAAATTTTGCATTGTTATATTGTTTACATTTTGTATTTTTTTTATATAGCTAATACTGCTTTTTTAGGGTTGAACCTTTGTCGCGGGAAAAATTGGAAGCAAACAATTTTTACAAGACTATGGACAATATTCATGTGACGTCACAGTGGGAATCACGTGGTGTAAAAATAGCAGCTTGAGCGTTTGCTTACATTATTGCGTCATTTGAATAAGCATAAATACAAGAAAATGCATGCGTAAAATATGCAAATTTACTTTATACAAATTGTTTTCGACAAATCCGTACATGCATATTAATTAAAATCTATATTAACTTATTAATTAAAATTCAAAAATTTTATTTTATAAATAAATGAAAAATATGCACGAAATTGCAATAAAATAGAGAAAAGAATTCATACATAACCTATACCTGTCCCTGAAGAGGTCTAAAACTCCATACGAAAAATATGTATGCGTATAATTCTTCTAAACTCAATGGCGCAATTTTATGGCGCAATTATAAATGTTATTCCCAGCAGACAAATTTTTCTAGCCTCGAATCCAAAGGAAGAATATTGTCCATTTCCAAACAACAAACTTCGCGGTATATTTCTACAACATTTGCAATAGGAATCTATAACATTTGCAATAGAAAAATAAACTTCGTGGTAGAACTTTATTTTATAGAAATACTGGTGTTAAAAATTTTTGGTAACATTTCTTCCGCAACAAATAATCAACCCTACTGATAATATTAACTTTTTTATACAGCTTATGTATCCTTATTATATAGAATCATATATATTTTATGTTTTATTCTAAAGTTTAATTTTCCTATCTTAAAGTTTCTCTATGTGAATTAATTCCTTTATTAAAAATCATTTTTTATTCTTTAATCCATTTCTCCTAACTCGAAAAGCTCGCAGTTATTTTATCTTCGCATTTAAAGCAGATGTAGTCTGCCATGTGGTTTTTCTCTCTCTGCATATTAATTTGTTCAGATACGTTGAGGCGTCTGCCCTTTGCCTGTTTTTTTTATCTTATGCTAAAACTATGCGCCGTTTTCATAAATTGAATACTGCAAAAATATGCACTATCAACTCTTTTTGTTCGCTTTTAATAACACATGTTCTCGCTTTCTCAAGATATCCTCGGGTTGTACGTTAAAAATTACAAAGTTGATTTACGCCAAATTATGGCATCCTTTCATTTTGCATTCAAAAATTCTCAATTATTGGTTTATCGCTAACAGTCAAAAATTTGACGGCTGTTGCCTGGCGAGAAGTGTAGAGTTTCGCATATTTTCATCTATGTGTTGGTGAAAATGCATCTGAAAAATTAGATCAGATCTTCTCTAACTGTTGAACAAGAAGGTCGATTATTTAGAGGTGTAAGAGGACCATCCTCGCCCTTTTCAGATGTGTCGATGTGTCCTTAATAAAGAAAAGTTTCACGTGATTATGCGTCTTTGATTGAACTGATGTTTTATTTGTGGACTGTTTCTTATCAGGAGAGGAACCTAGGATTATAGCGACGAACGCAAGTGTATTTAAAGAATATGATCACATTTATTCTCCGATAAGTTTTTCTCCGATTTTGACAATTAATTTTTTAAGTGTGCTGCGGCCCACTTAACGTCGCAAACATATGTTTGCGGCCCGCGAGAAGAAAAGGTTGAGTATGACTGCTCTAGGTGGTTATCGCTTAAGATTTTATCCAAAATCCATTCGACCAATCAATTTTATTTCTCGCATGCCACCTTTCTCACTATAAAGGGAATCTATTGCTCAGATAGAGGATTCTTTTACGTACAATTTGTAAGAAAAATTAATTTCATAGAAACTGTGCCTTTGGTTGATAATGTATTTTATGTTAACTCATTAGTTTTCACAAGGAATTCTCGATTTTAAAGATTATACAAATTTTTAGACACACTAAAAATATTTTAAACGTAACAATATATTTTTTCAAAATATACATACCCTATGTGTTATGCATAAATTATTTGAGTATGATTTGTTTATTACATATTGAAATACGATTTTATTTATAACACACTACCTTTGAAAATCGAAAAGCCAAGAATGCCAACTCATGGCAATTTACTAACACTTTGCTAATTGTTTTCTCAAAGCATAATCCACCTAGGTGTAAAAAATGTTACTGATTATCTTAACAGAAAGAACAACCGCACCCAGTTTCATTGAAATCGGTGATGGGTTACATATTGAACTTTTACTGCCTGATTTGATGTGGAATAATGTGGTCCCAAGAGTAAATTTTCAGAAAAGGCAATAAACAATTTTGACGGATTTAGAAAAAAAATAAATTAGTAGCAGAAAACAATATTGTTAAAATGAAAAGGCTATAAAAAGTAAGTATCAAGCATTATTTTTATGTCTTTAGTCCTGGTCTTTGAAATTCCCATTTTGAGTTGTGCCTTTTTAATGTTTGTCGAAATAAAAGAAGAACGAATTATTTTAAGTTTTGACACTTTTCCTCTACATTTTTATGAGATACGTCCTAATGCGATTATTTTGATTACTTCTTAAAACACTAATTGTAAGAATTTTTACTTTAATTTTAAGAACTTACAATTCAAAATAAATATATAGATAAATAAATAAATAAAACGTAAATAAAATGAAAATTCCAAAAAGAAATATTACGTTGTCATAAAATAATTCCCTTACCATTTATTTATCATAAATACAAAGATCTTCCGAAGTATTACTACAAAATAAACATATGCTCACAAAATATATATTAAACTAATGTTATGAAAGGTTTTATGAATAATAAATCAGAAATAACAATACTTTTTGGATAAATTGAGACATCACTTTTTTTATAGAGAAATTAATAATAACAACAAGGATAATAAAGAAATAATAATGCATGAAAAAAAACTAACATAAGTCAAGACACCAAGAGCCTTTTTCATTAAATTAACAATAATATAATATTATTTTTGAAGCATCAATAACGTGTGGTGCATCAATTTATTTACTTCTGGTTAATTTTTTAGAATAGTACGTAGCAGTAGAATAAAACATTTATTTATAATCTTACTTTTCCTAACATTACGCACATTAATTTTTCTACAAAATGTCCTCAAGAGGTTGTTGTATTGAAGGTTGTGGGAGACTAAATGAAATCTATATTCGAAATACAAATAGTACCTTGACAAATAGAGATTTTCTATAATCATTTTATTTGTCTGTACTATATCATGGCTTCTCAAAAACAACTATAAAAATATTATTACAAAATAAACATACGAAATTAAATTCAATGTACAGATGTCATTTCGCCAATTTAAAACAAATTTGCATATTACACGATTGCTATGTTAATTTTTTAACAATGGAATTACAGGTAAGTTCAGTTATAAGACCAGTTTTGATAGATATATTAGAAACGGGTCATGATGCAATGAATTCATACAGTAAATAAGTAATTTGCTTCATGCCACCACAATTTTTTTAAATGTGTATTGTTTAGGAGTAACATTGAAATCGTTGCACATTTAGGCAAAGATATAGATTTTGACTTAAAAATAATTGACTATTTAAATTATTCCGAGAATATTTGCAAGTTACAATATATGCATGCTACATATATGTTTAGTGATAGAAGGGAAGTCATTAGTGTAGTTAATCAGAAACGAAAAAACTAAAAATATATGAAAAAAGGTTTATGAAAAATTATAAATTTCAAAATCTATTCATGATTATGTTCACAATGATCGACTAAAACGGTTCACTGAAAATAAACCCATTCTGACTGAAATAAAACACAAAATAACAAAAATTATATTATTTCATCAAAAGTGACACATTTCAAAATATAATGATTTCCAACAAGTGACACAATTAAAAATGCTACAAAGTAAATATCTTGATTGGCTAAATTGATATATCTCTAAATAAAACAAAGTTTCGTGCACATTTGAATGAACAAAACTGTCTTAACTGAAAAAGAAAATGCTCGTCGGTGTTTTTGTATTTTATGCAATAAAGTGACATAACTCAAAATAGAGCACTTTTGATTTCAGATTTCAGACACAATAGCTTTAAGTAAGTAGCTGAAAATATGTCGCTTTTGCATACATAATATTATTTCATTTGTAACATGAAAAGTGACACATAATGCAATCAGGGGTAAAATATAAAGTTGGCTGTACTTTCATTACATGATAAATGAATGTTTACAAATGTTGTAATGGTGATAACTCAAATTTCATGTTTTTTTAGTTGCGTCACTTTAAAAATAAATGAGCGATACATTAAAATATTTGATGTGCCTCTGTTAAATATGTATACAATCCTTGGAACAAAGTTTTCGATCATTACACCAACACTACCATTTTTTGTAAGAAAGGATTATTTATTCTCACTGCATAAAAATTAAACGATTATTAAGCGATAATACATTTGTATTATATATAATGAACAGCAATATGCAACAAAGGCAAATCATTATACATCAATTTATAAACAGAAAAATGGTGATTGAAATTTAAACACCAAAGAAAAAATTATCCAATCACGCTTTAAATTGGAAAAAAATAACCGATCACTGTAATCAATATTTAGTAAATCCACCTTTAGCTCGGATGACAGCCGAAATTCTTCGTGGAATGGACTCAATAAGCTTTTTACACTCATTGGGAGCAATTTCACACCAGTATTCCCTTATAGCTTTACGTAGTTCTATGGCATTTGTGATCCATCGAAAATCGATTTTTCTTTTTAATATATTCCACAAATTTTTGATGGGATTAAGATCCGGACTATTGGTCGACCAAGTCATGGTTTAATTGGATTATTACCTACATTTTGTAAAAATTTCTTCACTGATTTGGTGTGATGGGGAGCTGCGTTGTCATATTGAAATAAGAAGTCATTTTGATACCCGAAACATTAATCAATGCTGGGAATAAAAAATTTCTCTAAAATGTCAATGTAAACTTCAGAGTTTACTGTAACACAATACCCAACTTGCCGACGCCTTGTTATGTCATACAACTCCAAACTGTAAATACAGGTGAAAATTTAGTCCTCGTATTGACAAACTTATCATTGAACTTTTCACCAACTCTCCTCCAAACAAATGTTCCACAGTCATCACCTGTTCCGAGAGATATGCGAGATTCATCGCTAAAAATAACTTTATTCCATTTATAAAGTGGCCAGTGTACATGTTTTTTACACCATTGTAAGCGCTCTTTTCTATGCTTCTTTGTCAAGTAAGGCTTCGTTTTAGCTTTACAGAATTTAAATCCTGCTGCATTTAGACGATTACGTACAGTGCGGTCACATACCTTTATGTTATACTTAGACCATTCGGCATTGAGTTGTTTTGAGGTTGCTCGCCGCTTTCGTTTCGCTATTTCCACAATTTTGCTGTCCTCCCTAGGCGTTGTCATTCGTGGACGTCCACTTCGAAGTAAATTTTCCATGCTGTTAGTCAACTGATTTTATTTTCAAATATCGCATACTGTACTTTGAGCACAATTTAATAAAGCAGCCACTTTCCTTTGTGAATTTCCCTCTTGCAACAATTTAATCATGCGGATTTTTAAATCGCGAGATAGGTTTTTTACACGAGCCATTGTCCAGCACTTCAGAGCTGCTTTTGATCTCGCAGCTGGAAGATTTCTTCTTTTAAATAGGATTCAGATATTATGCGCATGCGCAGGCACTCTTATCTGTCTTCAATATGCAAACTTTAAACTTTGTTCCTTAGTGATCGACTACTATTTTCCCACTTCCATCTTGATCGGATATTTTTTTCTCACTAGAAATTTTTTTTGCCTGCAGTATAATTATAAATTATATGATTGTTATATTGAATTCACTTTTCATTTATATTTTAATACTTCTTCTTTTATTTGACATATTGTAAAACGCCCCTGTGCTCATGAATCGCGAAATATATGCTTCGAAATGCAAAAATCAGAAACTTGATAACACTGATCGGAAACTTTTTGCCAAGGGTTGCATATACACAATATGATTAACCCTTTTATCTAAAAAACTACCCTAATGTACTAGAATTGCAGTGAAATTTTTTTTTTTAATTCCCTTTTTTTGTTGAAAAAATGCTAATTTTAAATAACCAATGCAATTATAATACTAAATTTGAAGTATAATTTATTATTTGTATCAAATGTAATGTATCTGTCAAGTTTCATACAAATTGTTTTATAGATTATTGTGAAATGTTGCGCGCAATGGATGCAAGTCAAAAAAAAAATGTACAGTTACAATTTTTTTTTTTCAAAATTAAACATTTAAAAAAAAGTAAAATGTATATTGTGGAATATTGAAATTATGCTACATAAAACAGATATTAAGCTGTCAGGAGTAAAAATTTCATGCAATTGTGTTATGTAGAAAATCAGAAACTAAATTCAAAGTGGCAGGATGCTAAATTCCACCTTCTATGAAAAAGCAAGTCTCCTGAGACCCCTTATTAAGTTAGAAGTTGAAGTGAATTTTGATACGGGTAGAAAAAATACTAGGTTAAAATGTCATATTTAATTTTATTAAAGTAAATTTCGTACTTTGATGATTAATGATTTAACAGAACAGAATTTAAAATAAAACGCAATTATTTTTTCTTTAAAATACGAAAATTGCCAGAGTGAGTTTCGGAAAATATTTTTGAAAGGGTTAATATTAATATTTTTTAACGTTTTGCGGCTTTCGAAAGGAAAATGAACGTTAATATGGTTTGGTATATTTCGGTTTTTTGTATTTTGATTTCCGATGCCGATGCTGTTTTTTAAACATCCCCCCCAAAACACGAAAATCGCGTTAGTGGCTTTCGAAAGCGAATTTTTTCAAACGGTAAATATTAATATTTTTTTTTACCGGATTGCGGCAATCGAAAGGAAACTAAATGCAGATGTGGCTTTGTATCTTTGTTTTTTTCGTATTTGGATTTACGAATCCAATGCAGAATGTTAAACACCACAGAAAAAAACGGAATTCGCGCAAGTGACTTTCGCAAACAAAATTTTCTAAAAGGGTTAATATTCGTAATTTTCAAAACTAATTGCGGCACCCACATTTAGCATCAATGAACCGAGCTAGGTTCTGGAATTTTTACCATTTCCGAAACGGCTCTCGGGAAATATTCCTTTGAGAGGGTTAGCATTCATATTTTTTAGCAGATTGTGGCGTTTTAAACGTAAAAGTAGGGTATTTAATTTGATATAATCGGTTTTTCCGTATTTTGGTTAGTTAAGCGGATGCGGACATCGAAAAACGAGGGGGTGGAAGAACAAATTCGACGGTTTTTAATTAATTTTTTGAAAGGTTTAGCTTTTGTATTTTTTAAAACGCATTGCTTTACTAGAAAGCTTAAAGAATGTAGATGTGGCTTGATGTCTTTCGTTTTTCCATATTTGAAACGGTTCGACCGATGCGCCTTTAGAAAGACTGAAGGTGTGTGTGGGGAGAGGGGGAGCCGCTTTCGCACTTTCAGATCTTCTCTGCTTCAGATTCTCCGGAACGGCGTTCCGGACGTTAGCGCCATTTTGAGATATTCATTATGGTTTTTAATTAATATGCCGATAAATTAACAAAAATAAATAAAAATAGACCTCAGATAAATCGGGACCTGCCTTAGTTCATCTTCTCTGAAATTTTCAGACCTAACCGCCCGGTTGATTTGCCTAGCCATCGCCAACAGACATACACACACAGAGATAGACAAACTCTCTTCTTTTATTAGTATAGAAAACTAATATCATCATAACAGTGAACGATATTCTTCTTTTTAATGCACTTGAAGTTCGCAAATTAGAAGATCCTTTAACTAAACTTTCACTTCGTGGCTGTAATTTAAGCCAAATAAAGATGCATTTGCATTCATGAAAGCGGGCAGTTTTATAAATCCACCGATAGTTAATATTAGCATGGGGAAATATTATGAAACTAGAAATTAAGAAATCATTCTCGTGTTTTAGATGCTCCTGAATATTAACATTTTTATCATTAAGTGAATATCAGTTCGCTGCTATCGACTTAATAAGAACAATCTGGCGCTGCATTTCTAAAGTTAATCAAACTTCTAAAAGGCAAATGAATTCTCTTTTTAATACGATATAGAAAGATGGAGATTGTGGTAAGTACCATCTGGATGAATCTTTATCGATGTTTCGGAAATCCTGATGATAGGAAGTGCTATTGAAGATAATCAATTTGTCCATAGAAATGTTCTGTACAAAGGCAAAAAATAAAGATATGAAGAAAAAATTTTAATAATGAGTGACAGGTCGACACAATTTTTTATTTATCATTTTTAACACTTTTCTGCATAATCGTGCAAATATGATGCGAACTACAAAAACAATCTTTACGTAGATACGAAAGTGTATTTTCACATTAGATCGGGTGTAAACCTTTTCTGATATACTCTGGACTAGATATTTCGTTATTCCATATAACATATTTAATAATGAAATGCAGTGCATAGTGTTGCTGATATAGTAGTGGTGATTGTATCATACTATAAATTTAACTGGTAGTTCGATGCTGCGTGACAAATTGCGATAGAGAGGCATCCAACAGATTTTACGACTTGGATGTCTGAAGCTGTGATAGGTGGTTAAACAGCTTCCGGGGAAACGTTTTAAATGCACATTACAAATACGATTTAGCAGCGGTGAAAGTAAAGACAGACCACATTCTTGACGGCTATGCATTGCTTGTAAAGCAGGATGTTCGCAAAATACGGACACCTGGCGTGGATTTTTTAACTATACGTGAACTAAACTAAATACCCGTATAAACAAAGATTTCCTGTAAGATTTTATATATTTTTTTTAATCAAATAGCCTCGAGGAAAAAAAAAGTTTGAAATATGCAAATATAATTTCGTGAAGCTTATGAAGTTGCATATTTAAGTGAACGAATTCGTAAGTGTTAATATGCTTTTGCGTCCAGCTGAGTGTAGAGCCATTTAATAGTAATTCTGTGCTAGTTTCTGGTGATTGGAGTGCATTCTTAGGGGAAAAAATTATACCTTTGGAGTTTCATTAAAAGCGAAAGCAGACGGCCATTCATGTTGCCACAATGAAGAATTATCGTGTTAGTAAGATTTTAGAATAACTTTGTTGAAATAAACATTATATAAAGATTGAAATAAAGTATTTTAAAGGACGCTAGGTTATAATAAATTAATTCTCAATAAGTAATATAAGTTAGAATCTGAACCAGTATCCTCGTCTTGTTTTAAAGGTTAAATAAATTACCGTAATTTGGCGTTACTCGAACCAAGGAGAGGGCTACTTGGACCCAAACAAAACATGTTTTAAACCAGTCCTGGGTGTACTGTGTTACGGTAGTACTGTTACCTTAATTAGTACCTGCTTAGTACTTTTACCTATAGAGTATTGGTGGATCACGCCAATACGCTCAACACTGTAAGTTCCGGATGAATTTAAAAGACTTTTTTTTTTCTTTTAGTCCAAGAAGCAACTCCAATTTACGGTAGTTCTGTCAATTTGCTGAGCTGTCATTGTTTACAGTGTTTCGTGACTGGCCCAACAAGGAGAAATTTGCCATAAGCTATCACAGCAGAAAATGTGGCGCATTTTATTGAATTTATACGATCGAATCCGCAAAAATAGAGAAAAAACAGGAAACTGTGTAGTGAAATATGTATTGCGTAGTCATCGTAGTTGTAAGACGGTGGACTAAATTGTTTATGGTATTTTTTACGATCGTGGCATACAGGCTCTCGTTCATTCCATACAGAAACGTGTATAAAAAGCTTGCATAGAAAAATGGTATCTCGCAGCTAAAACTGTGCATTATTCAATGAGGAGTGATCCTTTGTATCTGCTGTGGTTTGTCAGAAAATATAGAGAGCAGCCCTCGCATTATTATTATTATTATTATTATTATTATTATTATTATTATTATTATTATTGTTGTTGTTGTTGTTGTTGTTGTTGTTGTAATTTCTGTAATGGTGGCAGCTAAATTAATCCACTTTTGTGGATAAAAGGTAGAAAAGAGGAAATGATTAAAAAAAAATTATATTATTATTAACATCATTTTTTCATTAAAATTTTAAAAAAATCATTTAAAATAGATTGAGGAAAAACACTTTGCTAAAATTTCATTTTTCAAGACAGTTCTAATAAATAAAAACAAAACTTTACATATTCAATCTTCATTATCTAAAATAGGAAAAATCATCTATCGACAAATTCTTATCCAGAAAAGAAATCATTACAGCATAGCTTTTTATTTATATATTTATTTTTAATCCAACCAAGGCGGTTAAAAAAAAACAAAATAAAAAATGTAAGCTTCTTAAGTAGACAATTATTGTATTTATTTAGAACAAATAAATTGAAAGAAGAAACACTGATTTCCAACTAATTATATCTTAAAGATAGCGATTAAAACTTTTCACAAGCCTTCTAAAAGTGGAATGATTGAGAGACAAAAATGACATTTTTGAAATCATTTATATCAATTCATAAATCTGAAATAATTTTGAATAAGTTCATCCAGAGGACATCAATTTTGTATACTTTCGCCAAAATGACTTCATTTCCACTTCACCAGCTCGGAATTTAGAAGTCCAATCATAAAAAAAAAAAAAAAAAAAAAAAAAAAAAAAAAAAAAAAAAAAACCGCAATACTTTTTACAAATGAAATATTGACAAAATGCATTACTTGAAATTCAATATTTAATTCACCATTTGTACTCAGTAACTGGCCATAGCTGCACCAGTAATTGACCCCTTCCTTTCCAGTTCAAAAATCAAAATATGAATTTTTCTTCTAAAAACTTCTGTTAAAAGATAGGTTGGTCGGATATATGAAGGGGTTAGAATGACAGGGGGGTAAGTCAAAATTTAGTGATTTGAAAAATGAAGGGTTTTGTGAAACTTGTTGTATTGTCGTTGCATTGAATGGTCCAATTTGTTTTGCCCTCTAGCGACTCCCTAAGTAAACTATGACTTATTTGACTTGGCACATTGAACGGAAATTAATATACGTTCCGTGAAAATATGGTTGTCTCGGTTGTCAAAATTTTTGACTTACTCCACTGTCATTCTACCCCCCCCCCCCTCATATAGCGGATGATCCAAAAGGCAGAGTTGAATATTTAAATACACAGGATTCCCAGTAAAGCCCTTTCTCATCTCCTTAAGAGGCTACTTCACTCAGACGAAAACACCCGCTCGCTAATGTTAATCCTATGGAGGAAATATTTTAAGATATCTCGTTCGGATTTCAATATTTTTAAATGATTTTTTTTTTTTGCATTGGATAGATGAGGTCAATCCCTATGCATGCTCCTTTGTACTTTTTCGATTTTGATTACAAGTTTTTTTTATTAAGATACTTTCACTTTTGGAACCGGTTTTGAAAGTGAAAGTATCCTCAATAAAAAAATCTGCAACAAAAATCGAAAAAGTACAAAAGAGCGTGCATAGAGATTGACCTCAGCTATCAATACAAAAAAATCATTTAAAAATATTGAAATGCGAACAAGATATCTTAAAATATTTCCTCCATAGGATTAACATTAGCGAGCGGGTGTTTTCTTCTGAGTGAACTTCTTTTTTTTTATACCGCTAACCAGGCCCCTACCTGCCCGGCATGAATGCCTAGCTTAACGGGTTAGTACCTGGGTGCGGGGCGGAAATCGCCTGATCACAGCATGGCTGTGATCCACCTGACTATTGATTTGTTCACATCGCTGCTGTGCTTGCTCTCTTGTGATTTGCTACCGTTATCTTTGTTTGCCGGTTCAAGGTTTCTGTTTAACTTTGTTGAATTGAGAGATTTAATAGGTCTCGTAATTTAGAACCTTGATCAGGTGACGAGACCCTCACCTGACTAGACACCCCCAGAGGTATTATTCACAGGTAACTTGGAGGGCTTTGCACCCACGACGGATTTTACATGCACCAGGTGCAATTAGCGTACATAGATTTACATATTTACCATGTCTGTTGGCTTGTCACGTTCATGGTGGGTTGTCGCTGTAGTGTTTATCGCCTCTTTTATGGACTGATTTCACTTCTTGTTGTATTTGTCTATGTCAAGGCTTTTTGGCGTTTTTATAGGCTCACCCCTGTTGTGGGTTGTTTTTTGTCTATCATTCATTGGTTTTTTGTCTCTTTCTTGATATATGTTTATTACCTCTAGCTTGTGCTAGAGCTGGTTTTCACATTTTGAATCTTGGTCTTCTTTCGAGAGTTTCACTGGTTATTATGTCACTATCGTGGGTTTTGTCACGTTGTAACTTTTGTTACTGGTGGTTGACACATTGTAACTTTTGTTACTGGTGGTTGTCACATTGTAACTTTTGTTACTGGTGGTTGTCACATTGTAACTTTTGTTACTGGTGGTTGTCACATTGTAACTTTTGTTACTGGTGGTTGTCACATTGTAACTTTTGTTACTGGTGGTTGTCACATTGTAACTTTTGTTACTGGTGGTTGTCACATTGTAACTTCTGTTACTGGTGGTTGTCACATTTCTGGATGTTGCACACTCATTTTTGTTGTCTTTGTCACTTTATCTCACCAAAGCATTGAGGATTTTGATTTTTTTTTCCTTCGTGAATACGCTTTTTGCGATCAGTCCATTGAATCCTAATGGCTGTTATCACTGCTTTTGAATTTTGTGCAACTTCTTGATTTGTTGTTTGAGAAACTTGTCGCACTAATGGAGTGGGGCTTGTTCCGTGGCCGTTAGTCCGTCATGTATCTATGAGGCTGTATTCACTTGATTTGACACTGTTTTTTTCCCCATTAACTTTCTTTGGCAGGTGTGCTTTGTGCATTCACCATTTAATTATTTTGTTCACTTTTTGTTGGCTATTTGCCTTCATCAGTTGGTGAAATTCAGTCCGTCACAGATGACTTCCACTTCTCACTAGTGCTGAAAAAAATCGATTTTTTTTGGCGTAGCAAAGAGGTTCCATTGCTACTTTTTTTTTTTTTTAAGATATATTAGAAAATATACTTACCAAAGGTATGGCTTTTGAGGGTGGGAAATGCTTTTGAGGAATCTCGCTGCTGGGAAGGTGTATTTATTGTGATATGAGATCGATGTTTTCTACTAGCCATCTCATCACTGCTCTTCCTTTTGTTTGTACTTGTTTGTTGTTCGCTAACTGGTTGTGCCATATATTTTCGTTGTTCGGTGTGATGTGGATCAGATGTAGTGTTTGGGTTAGTGGGCAGTCTGTTAGATAGTGTTTGGGGGTTCCCAACTCCCCGCATGAGCAGTTTGGTGCGTCTTTGCGCTTAAACCTGTGTAAGTAGTCCGGGAATGCTCCGTGACCCGTGTAAATTTGACTTAGTGGATTGCAGCTGATGATTCTGCGAAAATCTACTTTTGGGAAGTATTCATATGTCTTCCTGCCCATTTCCCCATAATCCCACTCGAACTGCCATTGTTTGATAGTGAGTTCTTTTAGTTTTCTTTTTAAGTTTGATATCGGTCTTTCGAGATGGTATGGAATTTCTTTACTTTGGTTTTCTGCAGCCTTTTTTGCTAATTCGTCGGCATCCTCGTTTCCTTGGATACCCACATGTGCTTTGACCCAGCTAATTTTGAATTTATTGTTTGAGTCTTTTACTGTTTTTTGTATTGTATCGATTAATTTTGCTACATTGAAGGGTTTACTGAGTGATTGGATGGCTGACATGCAGTCCGAACGAATGCTGTATTCCTTCCCTGTGCTATTTCCCCATTCTGCTGCTTTTAGTATAGCCAGTAGTTCGGCTTGGAAAACACTGTTGTACTTCCTTAATGGAGCTGACCATGTTTTTATTTTTTGTTCATTTTTGAAAGCTACGAATGCCGAACCCGTAGCGCCTGATTCCAATTTTGAACCGTCCGTATATATTACTATGTCCTTGTAATTATGGCCTATTCTTGGTTCTATGGTGTCCGCGGGATGTGTTTCCCATACATTAATCTTTTTTATATAGTCTGTATGGTGGATAGTGGTTCCATGTATTTCTGTCGTTTCTCTTAAACGTGATATTGTGCCGTATTCTGCCTCGTATTTAACTTGGAGGTGAATTGGAATCAGGTCAGCAAGTACCTGAAGGGCCGCTGTTGGGGCAGTTTTATATGCCCTAACTATAGCCAGCAAAAAGTGCCTTTGGCATGTTGTTAGTACTTGTTTACTTCTTTGGTTTAGCTTATGTCCCCATATTGAGGCTGCGTAAGTCAGTGTTTTCTCAGCTACTGTTCTATACCATATTTTTAAGATGCTTGGTTTCAATCCCCAACCCCGTTTGGCCATTTGTCCCATCATCCAAAACGCTTTCCTTACTTTGGCTGTTTGTGCTTGGCAGTGTGTTTCCCAATTTAGGTTTTTATGTATGATTACACCTAGATACTTAATGTTTTCTTTTCCTTCAAATTCCCTTTCTTTGAATTTAATTTCTTCAATTTTATATGTGTCTGCTGTTGATAGGTTTCTTGTGTGTGTTCTATTAAGGTACAGTAGTTCTGTTTTGTCCCAATTAAGCGTTAGGTTATTTTCCGTTACCCATTCATAAAATTCTTTTATTATTTTGTTTGCTAGTTTTACTAATTGTTCTTTTGTTTTTGCTTTTAGTATTAAAATAAAGTCGTCTGCGAAGGCCTGTATTCTTACATTTTTACCCCAGTTTTTCTTTAGGGCTGTATCTGCTATAAGCAGCCACAGCAGTGGTCCCAGACAGCTGCCTTGTGGCCAACCGCCAAATGTTTGTTTTGTTACTTTAATGCCGTTTTCTTCTAAGGATACGTATCTATCTTCTAAAAAGCTTAGTATCCAATTTATTAAGTAAGTGGGGCATGGTGATTGTTTTAAGTTTTCGGCTATAATAGGCCATCTGATATTATCAAATGCACCCTTTATATCCATTGCTATTAGTAATGTTTGGTATTTGTCTTCTTTGTCTTTCTTTATTGTTTTTATTAGGTTATTTAGTGCGTGTTCAGTTGATAACCCTTGTTTGAACCCATATTGTTTGTCGCTCCAGTATTTGTTGATTGTTAGATGATATGATATCCTGCCGTGTATTATTTTTTCTAATATTTTACTAAGTGTAGGTAGTAAGCATATGGGTCTGTAATTTTTTGGTTCTTTTGGATCTTTTCCCTTTTTATGAAATAGGACTACTATGCCTATTTTAAATGATTTTGGGAAGTAGTTGAAGTTAAGGCATGTGTTATATAATGTTAGTAGTAGTTGTGGTGCTGCTGTATGTATTCTTTTCACTAGGTTATGGTCTATGTAGTCAAAGCCCGGAGCTTTGTTTTGTTTTATGTTTTTGATTATCCTGTTGAGTTCTTGTTTTGTTATAAGCTGTGGTTTTGTTTCATTAAATGTCGGTGTCTCTGGTTTTAATTCGTGTTCTATTGATGGATCTGTTAGATATAGGTTGTTTAGGAAGTGGTTTAATGTCTTTCTGACTGTTACTTCTTGATTGTTGGGCATGATATTTTCTAATCGTGATAGGCTTGTTTTTTTTGCCTGATGCCAGTTTATATTGAGGGCCATATGTATTAGTGACTTCCTCACAGTATTTTTTCCATGTGTCTCTTTTGGCTTTTTGGACTATTTTCTTTAATTTTGCGCGTTCTTTTTTATATTCTATATGTTGTTTGTGTTTTAGTTCCTCATCTTGTTGTTGCTGGAATTTTCTCCTGAACGCCCTTACTCTATTTCTTGCTATTTTGACTTCTTGTGACCACCATGGTGGTGCCATTAATTCTGGAGTTTTTCTATGTTTGTAGCAGGCGAATGCTATTGCTGTTATTTCTCTCTGTAATCTTAGAGTTATGTTGTCTAACTGATCTATATTTGTTGCTTTTCTTAGTTCTTTTGTAGATTTGTTTCTGATTTGTTTTATTTTCTTCTCGAATTTTGCGTGTTTGCAGTGTTTTGTTTCTAATCTATGTCTTTGATAGCACGTGTTTTTATATTTTATATTAAATTTTATGTATTTGTGATCACTGTTTGATTCGTCGTCGCTTACCTCCCAGTCTGTTATATTTTCTCCTAATTTAGCTGTTGCTATTGTTAGATCCGGCCATCCTTCTAGCTTCCTTTTACCTCTCATGGTGCTGAACGATGCTTTTGCGTGTGGTGGGTTTTGTACAAAGAGGGAATTCAGGAGGAGGAAGTCTGTAAGTTTTACCCCCCTGTCATCTATGTTCGCATAGCCCCATTGTTGAGAGTGTGCGTTAAAGTCCCCCGTCAGTAGTACTTCGCCCTTGGCTATTTTCATAGTGTTAACTACCTCCTGCAGCACATCTTCGAAGGCTTCTACTGAGGGGGGTGCGTACACATTGATTATTGTTATTGTTTCTTTTTTCTTTTCTATTTTTATTGCTGTTGTGTATTCTTTTTCTGCTATTGTTATTGGATTGGTGCCTGTGTGAGTTACTATTTCTGATCGATTTCTTTTTGTTATTTTCGTTTATTGTTTATTTGTTTATTGAGAACATACATCTGACTTGTGTGCTTGACATCAAGTGTCCGCTTATAAGTCATCGTCAATATACAGGGACGAGATAGCCACAAGGAAATTTTACATCAGAGAGTTACATCCCGGAGCTCCACAAAGTGTGTGCAATGGAGCTGGCGGGACTCGAACCCGCCGACCTGACTCCTACGCTCTCAAGCGATTAGCGGAATGGTGTCTTAACCACTCGGCCACGGAGGCCCCTTGTTATTTTCCAATTACCATTATTGAAACCTGTTATTTTTCCTGTATTTTTATTTTTGGTGAAAGTCTGTGAAGTAGCCTCTTAAGTGTTGACCGTCTGCAGCTACAGTCATAAATATATGGTGACTATGTACAGTTAAGTGGCCATGCACTTTTCAGTGAGATTGCCTCCTAACGGCAAAGTAAGCAGTTGACGTAACGATTTTGAAATGTGTACATGATTCGGGAAAATAATCAATTACAAATTTTGTACAGCAATATCGATTTAGTATGAAACGATATTTTGTGTATATAAATACTGAGAATAGTACGCTTTCAACGATCTTTTTTTGTTGTTCATTATTTCCAAAACTTTTACTTCAGGAAACGCGTCATAAAGAAGCGCAAGTAAGTGCAATTAGCGTCGGTGTGTTCTACAGTGTTCAATCAACAATGTTTTGTAGCTTTGTTTAGTGAAATTTCTTTTCTGAGATGTCTTAGCTTGCTTCATAACATAAAAATGTTATATAAATATATAAAATAAGTATATAAAATAATGCATAAATAAAGCTTATGTGAAAAACTAAACTACTATGTGATGCATTTAAGCAATAAATGACCAAGAAAATTTAGTAAATAATCACACTGTTTAACTATTGGAGAAATTCTTCCTGACAAAAAGTAACAGAATACTGCAATATAAGTACGAATCTTTATGCTCAGTTTGATTCTGAAGAATAAGCAAAAATTTAGTATTTTTCCATTCTGGTCAATTACTCGTGCCGTTGACATTTTGGTGATACAGTAATTGACCAATCTCTAATAACTATATATTAATCGTTATTTTTTAAAGAAAAATAAATTTATTTACATAAAACAAACATAAATGAATTACATGCCTCAATTAATGAGCCAAAGTAATTTAATTGAACTTGATTGTATAATATATATATACTAGGGGGCCTACCCCCTGCGAGCTACGCTCGCCAACCCCCGCTCAGAGGTCGAGGCCTCTAAAAACATGACAGCGTGCTTTGTTTTAAAAATATTGGTAAATCTGTAACTGGGTTGCCATGCTTTTAACGTTTTAATGGGACATTTTTTTTTATTATCATGGCCGTAAGCACAGCTGTTGCGACAACCGACGTCTGTTTTCGGGATTGATAAGTAAAATCAAGTACAACTTGAAAACCAGCTTGTATAAAATGGTTAGGTTTAAATTGTGGCTACCTCTCGGACTTTTATAACTATATGATCTGTATTCTATTTTTCCTTTGCGTTTAAGGATGAGAAAAATTCCATCTGCTTCTGAATAACATTAAGAACCACGGTATTGAAAAGTACTATGTTATAGATATTTTCAGTAACATGTTTTAATTTTCTCTCTATTTTAGTGCACTATCATGCATATTTTTATGTTATTTTAAATATGTAAATTATTTATTTTAATTAATATGTATATACGAATTTTCTAATAATTATTTATCATACAAAATTAATTAAATATTTTGTGCATGCATGCCTGCATTTATTTAGCATCAATTGATGAGATATTTAAACAAATTTGCTATCCATCCGCGATAATTTTACACCATGTTATGTCACTTGAATATTGTCCATAAGAAAATTGGGTACTTTTCCAGTATAGGATCCTTTGCTTTTAGGTTTGGCGTAATTCGAGCTTCAAAAAGGGATAGATTCGTTAATATACATAGATTTGTTACCAAAAGTTATGAAAACAAACCCAATGAACTTTTGGTGCTTTTCTATTATAGGGGTCTTACGCTTTTTAAAAAAGCTTGGCGCAATTCGGGCATCAGAAAGTGAGATTTGGTGCCAAATGACATAAACAGCCATGGGAACAAATTCGACGATTTTTTTTTGTTTATATGCGTATTTTAATTATACGTATATTATTATTGTTTTTTCTATACAAATTACTTCTGATTATATATAAAATAGGATAAATGACAATTTACGCTAAACAAATTCTATAAATATTGAAAAAATGCTTCTGTATACGAAATGACAAAGTGAATAGGTTGACAGAAAGTATGTTGCCAAATTTCCTTTTCCGCCAAGGCTATTTTCCCTATTTCGTCAAATCCCCATATACTGGAAAAGCACCGAATAAATTAAATTAAATTCTGACAGACGATTGAATCCTGACGATAGAAATGTGATTTTTTTTTTTTTTCAAATTTTCCTGAAAAACATAATTTAATCACAATCTTGTCTTCATTATCGATTGAAATAAAATATAAATTAAATTTCAATTTGAAAATGACGAATAAAAAGAAATCAATAATCCCTATCGGGATCCTTTTCATTTTTTTTTCTCTTTTTTGCACAAAAAAAAAGAAAAAAAAACTGAGTAATTGGTTGCCATCATTACAGAAATGTCATTAAAATTAGAAAAAAAATTAATATCTCGAAAACTAATTCCAATTTCAAAATTCTATTACCAGTTTTGACATCCGCGGATTTTTATGGACAATTGGTATTAATTTCACTATCAAGCGTTTAATATTTTATTAAAAATAGCTCTGAAACATAATCAGTCGTTTAATCAGTCGTTTCATAAAATCGTTTCACAAATTTGTTTCATTAGGATTTTATATATATAGGGTAGATATATATACTTGTAACGATGCATTCATTGGATGTTAACACTTTGCCGTCCGCATGTCTCGTAAAAATACTTCTATTCGTAAAATGTTGAAATGATTTTACTGACAATTTTACAAAACAAATTTATTCGAAAATAAGTAAAATCTTTTCTTCATGTACTTCATAAATGGGAATTTTTCATTCCAAAATTCTGGTGCCAATGTAGAATTTAAGTATTAAATTAAGTTACTTTACGTACGACATCACTGTGGTGTCGCCGGACGGCAAAGTGTTAAAAATACATTTACTACTATTAACCAAAATTAATATATCTGCGTATTAATTTTTGTTTCGTGTCTCATTGGCCAATTAAAATGGCACACTCACCCTATGTAGATTCAGATTAGTTTAATGTTAACGGCTGTCGTAGATTGTCAGAAATTTGCCTGCTTCTGGATAAATATCGAAAATGGATTTAAAGCTTGAAGTTAAACTAAATCAATATTTTTTTAACCATATGACTGTCTATTCTTACCTAAAAAAAAATAGGACAAGTGCAAGTAGGACTCATACCCTGATGGTTTTCTATCGTTATGTCATATTACCTTAAAGTTTAGTAAGTACCTAGTTTATTTACAAATATACAAAAATAAGAACTGCCTACTTATATCTAGATACGCCATGTACTTATTTCGCAAAGCTGTAATTTATTTAATTATATGTTAAATCTTAAACAGTTTTGTTTGTGGTGGTTTCTCTCTTGGGGGCTTCGGGGACCTCACCTGCTTTAAGGTCTATAATATATCTCTATAACGCTATAAGATTTTTCTTCGTGCCAAATTTCAATATTCCGTGTCAATGGGATGTACCCTATAGGTTTTGAGAGTGAATTTGAGAGAAAAACGATCTTTTAAAGCCGTAACTTTTTATTGTATTGAGTTAGAAGCTTAAAATATTTTTACAAAGTAATGGGACCGTGGACTTTATTACTTCATATTATCCAGTTTAAAAAGTCAGAAAAAAACCTTTAAAAAAAACTTAAGGAAAACTGAAGGTATTTTGGACCAAGAAAAACCTGCATCTTCCCTTTAGGCAAAAACCCCGCATTTTACCTTCACTTTTTGTCCGAAATACCTTCAGTTTTCCTTTAGGTTAAAAAATGTACATCTCCCCTTTACATAAAAAACTTGCATTATCACTGCATGTTTTTGGTCTAAAATACAAATACAATCCAAAAAAAACCTGATACCTTCAGCCGTCCCTAAATGAAAAACGGTCTTGACAGGCAGACGGACGACAAAGTAATCCTGTAAGGGTTCCGTTGATTTTTTTTCCTTTTGCGGTACAGAACCTTAAGAAATGAACTGTTTGACTTGGATAATTTTTATATTATACATGACTTCTTTAACTACACATTTATCATGTTGAAAGAAAAAGAAGGAGGCCAAAAGTAGACTGTAATATAGAATTAACAGTTGAAATACTTCAAAACAAACAACAAAGCTAGAAAAGATAAAAATTTTAATTCATTTTCAGCAGTGAATTACGCCTGTAATCCTTAAATAATAACCAGTGAATTTTTATCCTGTTTTTTCCAAGCGTAAACCGACAGAGTGAAAAATGTCCCGAACCATTTACGCTTGGAAAAAGCAGGATAAAAATTCACTGGTTATTGAAATACAAAGGCTGTGAATTATCACTTTACTAAACAGCGTACAACCAATAGAGTGAAAAAATGCCCAGATCGGGGTTCGGTCCCGGATACCTTGGTATAGCACACCAAGTGCTTTACCATTTAAGCGATCCGCACTTTGTGCTCTATACCAAGGGATCCGGGTTCGATCCCCGATCTGGGCATTTTTTCACTCTATTGGTTGCACGCTGTTTAGTAAAGTGATAATTCACATCCTTTGTATTTCAGTAATTTACAGCGTAATTTCGGCTCTGCTGAAACATTAATTAGTATCACTGGTTACTATTCAAGAATATAAACTTTCTTAAAAGTTGCTAAAAAGTATTTTCAACAATAGAGATTTTTGTTAAATGTTAATTTAAAGCATCCTAAAAATTTAATAATTAATACACTCCGTCGTTTCATTGAAATTCCAAAGTTAGGATTATTTTGAAATCGACTTTATTGTGATAGAATAATGAGTTTGAAATACAAAAGGATTTCGTGGAAAAGTTTATTGTTTTGATTATGGTCTGTTATTGTGCGGGAGAGAACGGGAGACTATTTCTAGATCAGGATATTTTTGACAGCAATTCTTTAATTACTTTCAGAAAAATTATTATTATTCAGGAATACTATATATTCCTACTATAATGCAATTGCGTAGGATGAATAATGTATATGTTCGAGGATCTAACTTTTTAACGGCAATGAAGAAGAACAAACTGCGAATATTATTCGTTACACGCGGACTTCGTTATAACATAACCCATTTCCGTAGAACATTAATAATGTTATAAATATTTTTAGGGGTAATCGCGAAAAGAAGACATCACTCCATGTTATTATGAGTGCCATTTATGATAGAAAGAGTAAAGAAGATACCAATCGTTAGAAAATAATGTCTACTATTAACTGATATGCATAAATTAAGCTTTGAGGGAGTTTACATATTAACATTTGAATTAACTTTCAAATTTTAAATAACAACACCCATTTTTGAAAAAAAAATTATCTACGTTGAAATTTATTTATTAAAAGTTTTTACTCTTTAATGTTAAATAACAAAAATAGTAATCTTATCATGATTATTATTATTATCTTCTTATTGTTTTATATGAACATACTACTTAAAAAACCAAACATAAATATCTCTGTTATATATGTTATATATATGTTACAGGAAATATGAATTATTAAATTAATATTCTAAAATATATGAATTAAAATCCAATAACAATATTGTTGTATTCTACTGATAAATGCGTCCTATATGCAAATAAAAATGTTTAACTTTTTCCTCCGAATAGTTTTTTTTTTCTTTTAAAAAAAAAAAAAAAAAAAAAAAAAAGACCGCTGATCAGGCCCAGCCAGTAGTCTTTTTAGTTATCTTTTACTGGATTTCGATTTGGAAAGAATCCCTGAAATCAGTCTTTATAAACTACAGTAAAAATTATGAAAGCCAAATCTGTCTATAATGAAATCCCGTTTTACAAAGAAAATTTTCCTGTTCCCGATTGCAAAAAAAATACCATATAATTATACATGCTAAGACAAAAACATGTCTTAAGAGTAAAATTTTTGCAGTCGCGAGCGATTCCATCTTAGCAGGTTTTACTGTAGTTAATAACTCTGAAACTAATCGCAGAAACGCGCAAGTGGACATTTATATGTAGGCTAATTGAAGGGTGTTTTTTTTTTTCCTAAATGTTGATCTTGTTGATTACTATTTTTTATGAACATTTTAATATATAGATAAATTCTAAGAAATATATACAAATATCAAAATATTTTTACATAAAAGTTATTCCTAGTCGATTGGCCCACATTTATTTTACTTCTACGACAAACAGTGCTGAAAATAACATAGAATGGGATTTTTCTTTCTTTTTATTTTTTCTTCCGAAAATGTAATTTTTTTATTAATAAAGTATATATAGTACTATATTATAGTTGTACATTGTTAAGAATAATACACAGCATGTCCCATATTATCGTTTCCAATACTTAATTCCTAAATCGTTAGTTTTACAGTTGTTGTAACGAATTACTTTTATTTGCTAATTAACGAACAATGCTAAATTTCCTCCAAGAAACCCAATCCCCCCCCCCCCCCCTCCAAGTCTAAGAGAACCATAGCTCGTAAACATCTGTAACACGGCTTTCAGAATAGCTATCAATTTGACTTCAAACCACTACATTTGACGTTATAATACTCGTAACTTTGGCTGAATACTTATCTTTGACACTATATCAGACAGATACGATACTATAAATTCTAGAGTGCTTCAACGGTCTACAGACCACTTGAAAGGCCCAGTGCATATATACAAATACAAATGGGGCCTGTTAGAATGTGCAATCAAACTCCAGGAAGTTCTCTCCGAGCTCTGCTAAGACGTAGCGTAGACTTTACAGCGGACAAAACCTGTCTTAACTGCCGTTAAAGAGATGAACGTTACTGTGGTCTCGAACGAGAAGATATAAGTATTGGACTAGACTGTATTGAACAGTGTTGGAACCCACTTTCGTAGATACCGTTGATCTGCGAATATTCTGTCAATCAATGAACTCTCGAACTTTAATTTTGCTGTGAACGTCTTCAGCGTATTCTTGTGTCGTGCGTGTAATCAGGGCCGTGCGAAGGGGGCTTTCGCCCCGGGCGCGGAAATTGAGGGGGCGCTAAATTTATACTACCAACCACAGTTTTATTTATTTATTCATTCATTTTTTAGCCGTCAATCATTTTACAGGGAGTTTCCAAAACATCATGCATGATTTCTCTAAGAAATAAGTGCAATTTTCTCATATTATTTAGTTGTTTGGAATTTCTGAATTAAAATTAAATCTTTTAAAGTTCCAAATTAAACGCGAAATATTTATTCAATAGAATTTATTTCTGTTTCTGCACTTCATCATTTTTTTTTTTACATCTGTCACAAAGAGAAGAAATGAAGGGGATGGGGGCGCCAAATTGAAACTTTGCCCCGGGCGCAGTTTTCTCTTCGCACGGTCCTGCATGTAATAAAAGTATGTTGAAATAACATAGCCTCCTGACTTACAAAATCACGGTACAGTATAGTTTATTTCAACTGCAAAAATGTTTAAAATGTTATTATTCATCATATGAAAATCGGTTTGCGTCAAAAAAAATTTTTTTTTTTATTTACGAAATTCAATTTTTTTTATATGGCCCGTGGGTTTTATATGTTATACTTAGAAAACTCTCTCCATGTTCTAAAAAGTAAAACAGCAACAATCTTATTTTTCTACGACCAAAACTTATCGAGTTTTATACTTTGAATTTCGATATAATTTGAAATTCGATATACTTTGAATTTTAAGAATTTTCAGAGTTTTCTGGTACTAAAAAAGAACAAAGTTTTTAGTTAAGTATGCAACATAAGGTATGTAACAAAAAGTTAATTTAAAATTTTTAAAGTACATTTATTAAACACTCTAAAGCGTAAATAAAGTCTGGTAATAATAAGTGTGTATTTTTCCAATCATATAAATATTATGTAAAGCAAAAACATTTCCGTGAGTATCGCTGGCGTCATGTTGATGGTGGCAACGATCTAATAATTAATTTTGATTTTATCGGAAATTTATTATCTTCTGAATAATGCACAATTTCAATGTTTACGCTGTCGAATAGAGTGGGGGGATGTACTTTCAAATGCAATTTGTTCGAAACCTGTATGATAATTTACTGATTTTTTTTTTTTTTAAAGCATTAATTTAAATAAAAAAAAAAATCTATCTATATCGCGTGTAGCTCGCTTACAGAAGATTAACCCGTTTGCATTTAAAATAGTATAAATAGTTTAGCGTTTCTTTACGCTAATATTCCATAATGAAATGAACACTTCATCAATAAAGAAAGAAACATGAATAAAACACAAATTTACAGATATGTAATCGATATCGAACTACGTACTTAAACTCTGAAATAATCCGAATGTAAAAGACTGCTGTAAGTAGCGAAATCTTTGGCGATTTCTTCGGCTGTTAACCCCTGGCATGCGGCAAACACGAAAGTATCACTTTTAATAAATTTCAAAACTTTATTTATTTGAATATATAATTTATATTTTTCATATAAAAATGTTTTTTGCTATTGTTAGTGGACAGTCTAAAAAACATATATTAAATGCAAAAAATCTATTACACTTTTCTGTAAACAAATGGTGCTTGCTTATGTTCTGTACACCCGCACTCAAAAAAAAAAAAAAAAAAAAAAAAAAAAAAAAAAAAAAAAAAAATGTTGATTTTACAATATAATACTGGCATCCCAGCTACCAGTATTATACTGTAAAATTAACGGTAATAAACAGTAAAATAAGCAGTAATACGCTGTCGCTCATGCGCGGCCGAGAAACTTGAGTTGGACCCTATGATATTAGTTATTATATTAATATTTTATATTTTATTTAAAATATTTTTTCTCATTAGCATTCGAAAAAAATATATTTTGGTTTAAAAAAGCAATTTTTTTTCTCAGTGAAAGTCAAATATCCAATTAGTTATCGAGAATGTATAATTTTCTTCTATAAAATTCTAGGAATGACGAGGCAAATATCCTCTTTCAACATTAATTTATTCTCGTAAACACTCGCCAAGTTAGAAAAAAAAAGGGTTTTATCAACGAATTTACTTACATTAAGGATTATTGAATCGAGAACACTTCTGACCTTAATAGACTCTCGAGGTATCTGGAGATTGTTCTTCCAAGCATCCTTGAGCGTAAATTCGTTTTTTTTTTTTTTTCTTCTTCTTTCTTTCCTTTCCTTCGAATATTTATGGTACGTGATGGCAAATTAGAGGCTGGAATACAATACTTGGAGAGATATTAAAATTACCCGGACGTTCGTTCTTCAACCCGCTCAAGAAAATTTCTATTTCAATTTTTCTAGAAGAATCTAGATTCATTTTTTGCTATCTTGTGTTTTGCGTGTAAGTATTACATTTAAGTAATAAGTATAATGTTCTAAATTAATGAGTAAGTGATAAACATTTTTTTACCAATTAAAACTGCATCTGTAGAAAGAAAATAACAACCAAATTGATATTAAATAATAATGCAAACTGTTTTAACGGCAGATTTTATTTACATAGGTATTAAGATTAATAAATACTTTTTACTTGTCATACGTAGTATAGAGTAAGTCTTGTAATCGTTTTGAAAATCGAAAAAAAAATTGGTGGATTTACACGTTTCAGACACTGGAGATTCCGAAAAACATATTTTTATATAAAAAAAAAATTGCCGTCCGTCTGTCTGTGTATCTGTGTGTGTGTGTCTGTAAACGCTCTATCTCCCGAACAAATTGAGATAGAGACTTGAAATTTGGTATGTTCTTAGTATGTAATAATGGGAAGAAACTTACTGAATTTCAGTAACCTCGATTATCTGAAACTATTTCTTTCGGACTCTCGAAATATTCGTTCTGATAAAAGGTATGTAAAAATTTTCGAAATTGTTTATTTTAAGGAGTGAATATAAAAGACAATAAAAAAACATAAATTTTGCATGAAGAATGAAGTCAATCGGATAATTAGTTGCCGAGATATTTGTAATTATATTTTCCACACTTTTCGATTTTTCATGACCCTGTATTTCATTCAAATTTCAATTCAAAGATATATTTTAATTGGAAATGAGATGCTTAATCCGACGCAGTAAACCGTTAGTTAATATGATTATCATTTTTGGAGTTATAAGGATGTTTCTTTTACGCAATTCAGTAATAGAGCATTTAAAGTTTATGACGTCATCAAGCGACGATTTTCTTCGAATTGCAATATGCATTTTATAAATAGTTTACACATGTTTTATTTTCATATTTTATACTATGCATATCCATGATGGGTAAGTATTACGGTGGCCCCCAACAACTATTTTAATTGTTTATTTAATTCCATGCTGAATACGTACTTACGTAAATTATCTCCGTACTTATATACAAAGTAAACAAGTTGGAAATTGTACGTTAAACGTGACATAGGAGGTGCATTCGTTTTATAACTAGTTTCACAATCTAAAAAAATCATCCTTATTATTTCAGTGAAATGAATTATATCGTCTGCTATGAACGAAATGAGCATGGCTTTTTTTTTCTTATTACGTAATGCCACGTTTACAAATGCGAATTTTTTTTTCTACACCAGACAGCACTGTAAAATTCTCCATGGAGATCTTGCTTTGCGAATGATTACGTCCATGGTTTAATAATTTTATGACTCATAATGAACGAATCTTCTGTGTTTATTTACTCTAATTTTTTGAGATATTCGTCTGTTAACGTAATTTCCTCTGAAGTTCTCTCAGAATCAATACATTTTTTAATGTAACTCATCTCTCAAAAGAACAATTTTTTTTTAACGATCTTTCTAAAAATGCAACTTTTATGCAATTTTATTCGAAAAAATAATTTTGAATAAAAATGGCCGCCTGGCATATGAAAAAAGAAGTGGTTTGCCCGTATTTGTTTTCCTCATCCACATGACTTGCACTTTTATTATATAGATTGCGTACGATAGGATTTAATAGAATGAATAAAGCTTTTATTAATATATTTTTAAGTTTTGATTCGATTTTCAGAAAATTTGAAATGACTCGACAAAATTTTACAACGATAATATACATTAAATTTCAAACCATTCGGTTGGGTAGTTTTTGTGCTGTTATATGCAGACAGACGGACGGACCAGACGACGACTATAGGTGCTACGTATTTATATAATTACGAACGTACCTAAAAAGAGACAAATATTTCTTAATCTACGAAAATATAATAAACCCCGAACAAAAATATACTATAATCTCTTCCAAATTACCCATGACTCCGAAAAGTGTTCTTTATCATTAGACACTCCAAAAACCAATATATTTTTGAGATTTAAAGAAAAGTTTAAAGATCATTTAAAAACAATTTTTGTTTCCTTTCCTGTCACTGATTTTTGGAAAAAGTTTCCGAATAGTTTTTATAGTGTATTAATCAGTTTTCTCAAACTGAAATATCAGTTTTTAAGATGCTATTACTTCTCAAGTAAAGATTTTCAGCTGCGTAAATGAATTTGTCATGGAAGATTAACAAAATAATGTTAATTTTAGAGTTAATGTTATTGCTGTTAATTTACTTTACCATGTTTGTCCATAACATATGTTTGTTGAACATGAAAATATTTACTTCAGAATTGATAGCAACCTAAAACCGATATTCCGGTTTTATAAAAAAGATTAATACATTATAAAAATTACTCGGAAAAGTTTCCGAAAATCAGTGGCAGCAAAGATTTTTTTTTTTTTTTTAAATAAATGCTTATTTAAATCTGTGGCCTCTAAAGATGAAGAATTCTTTCGTGATTAACTTGGAAGCGGTTATTGTACATTTTTGTTCGTTGTTATTAACATTTTTCCAATCTAGTTGAAAAGTGTTTATGACCTCGGTTTGTCAGCCGTCAACCCCACTGTAAAGTAAAGTTTGTGTAAAACGGAAAAATGCGTTTTTCTCAAAAACTATAAACCTAAGAAAATCTCTATCGTTTTCCTGCAACGTTTAAATAAACTTCTACTACCCCTAATTTTTTCATAAATTTAGTTTCAGTAGATTCGGAAATAGAGGGGGGGGGGGGACATATTTTTGCAGTGCATTTTCGACGATATCTATGAAAATATAATACCTAAAATTAAAACAAATAGATTTTTGAGTTTGGTATTACGACATCTTTCACACGATATCCCACACTATATACAAAAAGAAAACTTTTTTTTTTCAAGTAATTTAATTAGCCCCCTAAATTTTTCCTAAACATATTTGTGAATCGCTAATAATCTGAAAATATGTGGGTAAAAAGGCTTTGTAACTTTCCAAAGTTTGAACTTTTCATGTCCCATAGTTTACGAGAAAAAGGGCTCTGACAGACAGATGGACAGACACAAGAGTGATCTTATAATGTTTACGTTTTTATTTTATAAGTACGGAACGTGGAACTCTAAAAAGAGAAATGTTTCATGATATAGCAAGAAAGTTTTCGAAAATACACTGCTCAAAACAATTAAAGGATATTTGAAGTTTTATATAAAATAAAGATATAAACGAAATTTTTTTTGCCGAAAATAGAAGAAGAGAATCACAAATGCAAATTTTTCTGGTTTTCAAACTGTGGAGTTTGCAAATTTTGAGTTCGACGTCAAAAACGTCGCTTCAGCGGCAGCGAATGAAATTTGACTTTCAACTGGATAAAAGAGAATGAAGACAAGGATGATCGGCATTCAGTGATTGCTTTGTTTCGATGAGTACGATGTCTCAGCGAAGTCATTTGACAGATTCAGAAGCTTGGAGAATTGTTGGTAGGTTAGAAGGGGGCCAAACTCAAGCCGAAGTAGCGCAAGCCATTGGAGTGTCACAAAGTGTCATTTCCAGGATCTGGAACCGTTTTTTGGAGAGTGGATGTGCAGGCCGAAGACCAGGGCAAGGTCGTAGACGGGCAACAACGCCCAATGAAGATCGGTATTTAGCGTTAACAGCTCGGAGACACCGAAACATGAACGCTACTCTTCTCCAACAACACCTTCGCTCGGCTACAGGCACCACGATTTCAACTCAGACTGTCCGAAACCGGTTCCATGCTGTAGGTCTGTATGCTCGCCGACCGATGGTATGTGTTAGATTAACATCAAGGCATCGTCGCGACCGCAGGGAGTGGGCAACCGAGCATGCCAACTGGAAGAGAAATGAATGGAGCAATATTCTGTTCTCTGACGAATCCCGTTTTTCTGTGCATCCGGATAATAGGCGTATTTTCATCTGGAGGGACCGTGGCAGTAGGAATAATCCTGCGTTCGTGCACGAAAGTGTCAGATTTGGCGGTGGAGGAGTGTTGGTGTATGGTGGCATCTCCATTGACGGGCGCACTGACCTCTACATCATTCGAGATGGAGCTCTGACTGGTCGCCGATATAGGGATGAGATCCTCAGACCTATTGTAGTCCCTTACGCTGCAGCAATCGGAGATAACTTCATTTTAATGGACGATAACTGCAGGCCACATCGTGCAAACCTGGTGGAGGATTTCCTTTTCGAGGAAGGAATCGTTCGAATGGAATGGCCAGCGTGTTCTCCAGACATGAATCCAATCGAGCACGTTTGGGACGCTCTAGGAAGACGAGTTTCTGGCCGCCAACAACCCCCACAAACTCTCCAAGAACTGGAAAGAGCTCTTCTGGAAGAGTGGGGCAGAATACCCCAACTCGTCATTAATAGCCTCATTGAGTCCATGCCTCAAAGGTGTTCAACGTTGCTGGCCGCCCGTGGAAACCATACCCCCTACTGAAAACGATTTTCTTTGAAGAAAACACCTTTTCTTATTCTTTTTTTCTCATATGCACAAATTGTGTTTTTTTCCTTTTGTACACAAATGCGCAATAAAATGCATTTTTTCTGCCAAACATGTGTAATTTATTCTCATATAACCTACTATGTCTGTCGACCATGTATCAATCAGCTAAAAAGTTTCCCAGATACAAAATCCACCTAAAACTGCAATATCCTTTAATTGTTTTGAGCAGTGTATAATATAACCTCTTTAACGAGTTACCAATGATTCCGGAAAGCGTTTCTTTATCTTTAGAAACCAATGGATTTTTGAGCTTTAAAGAAAATTAAAATTTTTAATTATTTTTTTTAAATAATCAAACGCAACATTTAAATGTTAGAATTGAAATTGTGTATTATGCACTTCAAAAAGAATTGTTGATGCGTGGCAGCGTATCAATGGCAGCGTAATACTGCTTATTTTACTGTTTATTACTGTTAATTTTACGGTATAATGCTGGCAGCTGGGATGCCAGTATTATACTGTAAAATTATCATTTTTTTAACACTTTCCAACCTAGTTGAAAAGTGTTTATGACTTCGGTTTGTCTGCCGTATGGCCGTCTGTCCGTGCTCTAACTCCCGTAAATGTGCTCGGATTGCTCTGCAATTTTTATATGTCATTGTCGTTATCTATAGCATGTTCCCTATTTCAACGGAAGTGTGTAGCGCTTATAGTTTTTTTTACAGGGACACTCAAAAGAATTCCATTACATTGCGGTCTATGGGGAAAAATCATTTGCGGTTTATTTAAATAATGTTTCACTATTTGAAACACATTGAAATTTATATATATCACTATGGTGCATTACAAAAAGGTTAATAAGGAATAGGGTGTGCATAGCACTTATAGTTACTTTACAGGGACAGTCAAAAGAATTCCGTTACATTACGTCTATGGAGAAAAATCGTCTGCGGTTTATTTAAATAATGTTTCACTATTTTAAACGCATTGAAATTTATACATATCACTAAGGTGCATTACAAGAGGCTTACTACAGAATATTGTGTGTATAGCAGTCATCGTTCATTTACAGGGACACACAAAAGAATTCTCTACTGTCTGTTAACATTAATTCCTGGAAGTGCGTTTTAAGTTACTGAACGCGCGATTTTAAATTTAACTCGCTTTTTGTCTATTACGTGGTGTGTATAAATTCTGTAGATCCTATACAAGGAAGCACAAAAGTTCGCGAAGACATTTCCGTTTATTGACAGAAACTTCAGAAGGAGAATTTTAAACTTATGCTACGCGTTTCCTAACTGAACTAAAATTTAGCATCCTATTTAATATATATACAAATCTATAGATCATATACAGGGCTGAATAAAAGTATTCGGATATTTTTCCGAATATTTTATATGTTGGAAATTCCTGAAATTAGGTTTTTAAATATGTTATGCGTTTTCCAAATTGTTTACTTTAGATGTTATCTTTTAGCTTATTAAACGGTAATGATTTGTAAAATTGTTTTGGAAGCGTTGGAAAGTGTTACATAATCTATGCTTGACGCATGATTTTTCGTTCTTGTTTTCCTTGCAGTGTAGCAGCTAATGAGTTTGAAAACAACATTTTTCATATGCAATTTTGCGTTTTATTTACACAAAGATGAATACAGAATTATATTTGGAATTTCCAAGAAGTATCTCATCACTCTATAAGATTAAATTTTTTCTATTTAATGTTTAGAGCGCAGAATTCGTGATTGTCCCGTTCAATTGCAGAATTTGTAACGTTTTCTGCTGTTAAATAAGGCGAAAAATTCTGCTATAAATTGTAGTAAAATTGTACACACGCTGTTACACTGTGAATAATTTTATTTTATTAAAATTTATTCGATGATAAGCAGTTTTAATCATCAAAATCAGTATTTCAGATTTCAACAATCAAGCCATTTTTAACACTTTCCAACATAGTTGAAAAGTGTTTATGAATTCGGTTCGTCTGTCTATCTGTCTGCCGTCTGTCTGTCTGTCTGTGCTCTAACTCGCGTGCTCTGACTCTAATTCTCGGATTGGCGTGCAATTGATATGTTTTATTGAGGTTTACTATGGAATATTCGGTATTGAAAATGAAGTGTGTAGCACTTATAGTTTCTTTACAGGGACACTCAAAATAATTCTGTTACACTACGGTCTACGGAGGAAATTCGTTTGCGGTTTATTTTAATAATGTTTCACTATTTCAAACATATTGAAATTGATATATATAACTGAGATGCATTACAATAGGCTTATTATAGAATATTGTGTGTATAGCATTCATTTTTCATTTACACGTACACACAAAAGAATTCTGTTAAAGTACTGTAACGTTAATAATAATTGCTAAAATGCGTATTCAGTTACGGTATGCGTTTTTAAATTTAACTAATTTTTTTGCCTATTACTTGGTATGTATAAATTCTATAGATCATATACAGAGTAGCACAAAACATCTCGAGTACATTTCCGTTTATTGAGGGAAATTGCTAGGCGTTTCCTAACTGAACTAAATTTTAGCGTTCTGTTAGTATTATATACAAATGTATAGATCATTCACAGGGCTGCACAAAAAAAAAATGGATATTGTTCTGAATATTGCTGGTAATTCTTGAAATTGGGTTTTTAAATGTGTTATGCGTTTTCCAAATTGTTTACTTAGACATCATCTTTCAGCTTATTAAACGGTAAAGATTTCTAAAAGTCTTCTAGAAGTGTTGGAAAGTGTTACGTAATCTACGCTTCACGCATGATTTTCCGTCTTTGTTAGTGCTCTTTCAGATAAATTTTTCTAGACGAAAATCGATATTTACTCCATCCAATTAACTGTTTAAATTACTTTTTCATTCTATAATTTGTTGTAATTAATTGAAAGTAATCTATGGTTTAAGTGAGTGACAGATAAAAAATATTATCATCAAAATTTTACTTGTACTTAAGTTAATTATATTCTCCTTTAATTATTCGTTCAATCTCAAATACATGAATAAACGAGCGTTGAAATTTTTTTAAGAACAAAATCATTGAATAATACACAACAGATGAAAAGTAATTAAAACTTTTAATCACATTTTTAAAATAATATAACGCAACATTTATACATAGGAATTAAAATTTACTTCTGTATTTTAGAAGTAAATGAGTTTGAATGTAGCCTTTTTTGTACCAGTTTTACTTTTTATTTACACTTGGGGATCCAACCCGGACTTCCCGGAGTTACAGAACACAGGTGAAAAAAATATATCATTGAAAACTGTAATAGCTTTTTTACAATTAATATATATATATATATATATATATATCTACCCTATATATATAAAATCCTAATGAAACGAATTTGTGAAACGATTTTATGAAACGAATTTATGAAACGATTTTATGAAACGACTGGTTAAACGACTGATTATGTTTCAGGGCTATTTTTAATAAAATATTAAACGCTTGATGGTGAAATTAATACCAATTGTCCATAAAAATCCGCGGATGTCAAAACTGGTAATAGAATTTTGAAATTGGAATTAGTTTTCGAGATATTAATTTTTTTCTAATTTTAATGACATTTCTGTAATGATGGCAACTAATTACTCAGTTTTTTTGTGACAAAAAAGGGAAAAAAATTGAAAAGGATCCCGATAGGGATTATTGATTTTTTTTTATTCGTCATTTTCAAATTGAAATTGAATTTATCTTTTATTTCAATCGATAATGAAGACAAAATTGTGATTAAATTATGTTTTTCAGAAAAATTTGAAAAAAAAAATCACATTTCTATCGTCAGGATTCAATCGTCTGTCAGCATTTAATTTAATTTATAAACTGAAAATATTTTGAATAAATTCGTCCAAATGACGTCATTTATGTAAAAGCCGAGGCTAACGAAAAAGAAAGGCTACCGCGGTGCTTTACGCGTATCTTTTTTTACAGACCGTCAGAGCCACGTGATGCTCGAATGCACCAGTGCAGGTGCACGAATAGAGCATCACGTCACTCTAGCGGTCTGTAAAAAAAGATAAGTGGAATGCACCGCGGTAGCCTGTCTTTTTCACTAGCCTCGTGTAAAAGCAAAAGAAAGGGGGGAAAAAGGAATTAATAGTAATTATTATTTATTGATATCATTTTGTTATTTTTTTGTAAAATTTAATTAAACGAATTTATAAAATCACTAATTCGGATATTTGAAACGAATATATAAAATAATAATTGTCCAACTGAACGGAAGGAGAATAAAAAAAAAAAAAAACGTCAAGACCCTTATAATAGAAAAGCACCAAAAGTTCATTGTTTTTTTTTTTTTTTTTTTTTTTCATAACTTTTGGCAACAAATCTATGTATATTAACGAATCTATCCCTTTTTGAAACTCGAATTACGCCAAACCTAAAAGCATAGAATCCTATACTGGAAAAGAACCCGATTTTCTTATGGACAATATTCAAGTGACATAACATGGTGTTAAATTATCGCGGATAGCAAATTTGTTTAAATATCTCATCAATTAATGCCGAATGAATGCAGGCATGCATGCACAAAATATTTAATTAATTTTGTATGATAAATAATTATTATAAAATTCGTATATACATATTAATTGAAATAAATAATTTACAAATTTAAAATAACATGAAAATATGCATGATGGTGCATTAAAATAGAGAGAAAATTAAAACCCGTTACTGAAAATGTCTATAACATAGTACTTTTCAATACCGTGGTTCTTAATGTTATTCACAAGCAGATTGAATTTTTCTGATCCTTAAACGCAAAGGAAGAATAGAATACAGATCGTTGTTATAAAAGTCCCAGAGGTAGCCACAATTTAAACCTAACCATTTTATACAAGCTGGTTTTCAAGCTGTAATTGATTTTACTTATCAATCCCGAAAACAGTCGTCAGTTGTCGCAATAGCTATGTATGAGGCCATGATAATAAAAAAATGCCCCGTTAAAACGTTAAAAGCATGGCAACCCAATTACAGATTTACCAATATTTTTAAAATAAAGCACGCTGTCATGTTTTTAGAGGCCTCGAAGTCTGAGCGGGGGTTGGCGAGCGTAGCTCGCAGGGGGTAGGCCCCCTAGTATATATATATATATGAAAACATATGTGAAAAACAATGGATAAGACCCTATATAAAAAGCAATGGAATGGACACTGCAAGGATGATACTTGTTTGGATGAAAAAGCAAAAAAGGGAAAACTATGAATATCTTATAGAATCTTCAGAAGGGTTTTATAAGAATATTCATAGTAAATATATGTTATTTCATCAAATATTGTCAGCATTATGCCTAAAATCGACAATATTATATATATATATTAGATTCCGCACTAACAATATTAAAAAGCATTTTGATATGAAAAATATCAATTATGTATTCAAATAAAGTTTTGAAATTTGATAACAGAGATACTTTCTGCTAGGAGTTAATAGCCGAAGAAATTGCCAAAGATCGCTACTTACAACAGCTTTTTGGATTATGATAATTGCAGTTTTTTTATCTGCGTAATTCGATTACATAGCTGTTACATTTGTGTTTTATTTATATTAGTTTATTATTTATTTATTTATAAATGAAGTTTTAATTTCGTTATGAAATATTAATCGGAAACAAATGTTGAACTACTTATAATGTTTAAAGTCCAAACGGGTTAATATTTCGTAATCGAGTTGCACGGATAGAAATAGGTTTAACAAAAAAACATGCTTGAGAATTATTTTACAAACCATAAAAAGTGAGATACAGTTTTCAAACAAACTGCATTTGAAAGAATTTTTTCCCTTATTCGACGGTGTAAAAATTGAAATTGTGCGATATTTAGAAGTTACAAACGCGAAATTTATTGGTCAGGTGTTGCCACCGTCAATATCACGTCAGCGTTACTCATGGACATATTTTTACTTTATGATATAGTTTCTAATAATTCTATTAAATTTTACTCTGCGAATGATTTCTAGAAGCAGTTTTAATCATCAAAATCAGAATCTCACATTTCAACAATCAAGCTATTTGATTGTTGTATCCTCATAAATTTAAATTTAGCATTAAAAAAATATATATACAAGAGTTTGTTGAGTAAATTCTTATTACTTAAAACAGCAATTTTATGCATTCATTAAAACAAATTAATGACTTCCATTGAAAAATATTATATCGATGTTTCTTTAAAATAAATGCATAATTACTTTTCCCTTAATTATAATATTCTTTCTTTTGCTGTCAACTACTCAAACGATAGCGTACTTTCAATTAATTTCAACAAATTATAACATTAAATAGTAATTTAAATAGTTAATTGTAGGGAGAAAATATTGATTTCCGTCTGGAATATTTTAGCTGTTAAGAACAGTAAAAAAGGTTGTTTGCAGGAATCTGAGATCCTGATTTTGATGATTAAATCGGCTTATCGGAATCACTCGATAGGTAAATTTTATTACGATTATTGTCAGTGCAAATGAAAGGTAAAATAGAGTTTTTTTTTAAAGTTATTTCAAACCTCATTAATTGCTAGAATACAGAAAAAAAATTCAATTAGTATGTTTAAATGTTGCATTTGATTACTTAAAAAATGCAATTAAATGTTTTAATTCATTTTTTTCTTTTGTGTGCTATTAAATGATTTAGTTTAAAAAAATAATAATAAATACTTGTTTGTTCAGATACTACAGGATTTTATGGGTAATTTAAGGAGGCAAATGTCTAACTTAAATACAAATTATTCAAATTAATTGAAAGCATCTGTATTTATTTAAGTAGTTGTCATATTGTTCATATTCAGATATCTTGTTGTTGTCAAAGTACGCATGTATGAATGTGCTATGTTGTGTGAATGTACGCATATATGAATTAACAAATAGGTACACATTACAAAATTAAAATAATTTATGCTAACCAGCATGCATAAAGCTTTGTTATATCATGTTGCAGATAGAATGTTGTCGAAATGCAAATATGATGTTGTAGGTATAACATAGTTGAAATGCAGATATAATTTTTAATTTGGTACAAGAGGGTCCGACGCTGGATTACGGGGCTACTGAACATACTGTCTGGCGGTGTACAAAACATATGTGTTATTATTTTTTCCTTCTTTGTGAAAACACTAATAATTTTTTTACATTTAATATATATTTTTAGATTGCACACTAACAACATTATAAAGCATTATTATATAAAAATTATAAATTATGTATTCAAATAAAGTTTTGAAATTTATTAAAACCGATACAATCAATCGCACTACTACCGCCTGCAAGAAGCCGCAAGAAAATGACAAAGATTTTGTTATAAGCCATTTAGATCCTGGGTATTTCAGAGTTTGAGCACGTAGTTCGATTACATAACTGTCAAATTTGTGTTTTATTTATATATTTATTATTATTATTATTATTATTAATGCAACGTGAATTTTGTTATGAAATATTATCCGGAAGCAAACGCTGAATTGTTTATATTGTTTTAAATTCAAACGGATTAATTGTCAGTAATAGTGATAGCGTGTGGCAGAGATAGATTTTTTAAAAAATCATACACTCTAAAAACAACAATTTCAAAACTGAGTAAAAAATACTCAAATCTGAGTATGTCGCATAGTCAAAATGGCTCCGAATCAAAATTACTCAAGTTTGAAACATGTACTATATACTCATTTCTGAAAACATGCCAACACTCATGAATAAAACATCATGTGCTCATGTTTGAGTGTGTCCATGTTTCAAAAATGAGTATGAACTGACTTCTATGTGCTCATTTTTGAGTATTTCCATGTTTCAAAAATGAGTTTGAACTTATTCTAATCATTTTTCAGTATGTCCATGTTTCAAAAATGAGTATGAACTAACCTCTATGTGCTCAGTTTTGAGTATGTCCGTGTTTCAATATTCTGAGTATTTCTGGTATTTCAGAATTGAAAACATTGGGTCGTCATATTTGAAACAAAAAGTTTCATAACAAAATGAAAACATCGATTTATTCAGATTTGAAAGTGTCATTTTTCTCAGTGTACTTAAAAATAATTTTAACAACCGTGAAAAAATCCGTAAATTGCAATACAGTTTTCAAACAAATTTCATATGAAGGTACATATTTTTCCCTATTCGACTGTGTAAAAATTAAAATTAAGCGATCTTTAAAAGTAATTAAATTTAGAATTTAAAAAAAGGGAAAATATATTGTTTACATTGTTGCTAGAGATTTTATGACTTCCGCGTTATTCATGGACAATTTTTTGCTGTGTAATATAGGTGTATGACTATAAAATTATAATTTGTATTTAAGTTAGACATTTGCCTCCTTAAATTAGCCATAAAATCCTTGAGTATCTGAACAAATAAGAATTGCATATTTTTTTTTTTTAACTAAATCATTTAATAGCACACAAAAAAAATGAATTAAAACATTTAATTGCATTTTTTAAGTAATCAAATGCAACATTTGAACATACTAATTGAAATGTTTTCTGTATTCTAGCAATTAATGAGGTTTGAAATAACTTTTTTATATCTATTTTACCTTTCAGTTACACTGCCAATAATCGTAATAAAATTTACCCATCGAATGATTCCGATAAGCCGATTTAATCATCAAAATCGGGATCTCAGATTTCTGCAAACAGACTTTTTTTACTGTTTCTTAACAGATAAAATTTTCCAGACGGAAATCAATATTTTCTTCATGCAATTAACTATTTAAATTACTGTTTAATGTTATAATTTGACGAAATTAATTGAAAGTACGCTATCATTTGAGTAGTTGACAGATAAAGAAAGAATATTATAATTAAGGGAGAAGTAATTATGCATTTATTTTAAAGAAACATCGGTATAATATTTTTTAATATAAGTCATTAATTTGTTCTAATAAATGCATAAAATTGCTATTTTAAGCCATAAAAATTTACTCAACAAAATCTATGTATTGTTTTGTTTTGTTTATTTTATGTTAAATTTCAATTTATGAGAATATCACAGTTAGACCATCTTAATTTCTTTAATTTTCATCGTTTAAACTTATCCATTTATTAACTTCCAAAAAATACGTGAATCTTTTACCCTCCCCCCTCCACTCCACCTTCTGCTATGTCATCTCATATGTTGCCAAACTCGAGTGGTACTCCTCTATTGTGACGGCTGCTAATTTAAAACTGCTAATTTAGAGTTAATGTACATGATGAAGCTAAGCATGATGGAGCAAAGTCCGTGAGTGACATTGACGTCATATGGACTGTAGCCAACGATCTGACCAATAAATTTCGCTTTTATTGCATTTCTTTTTTAACTTCTGATCGTCGCACAATTTCATTTTTACACAGAAAAAAAAAAGTGCTTTTTAAAATGCAATTTGTTTGAAAACTCTATCTCAATTTACTGATTTTTTTTTTAATGGTTTTTAAAATAATTTTCATGCATGATTTTTTTTTCTTTAATCTATGTCTATCGCGTGCAGCCAAATTTCGAAAGATTACCCCGTTTGCACTTTAAAGAATATGAATATTTTGATATTTGTTTCCGGCTAATATTACATAACAGAATTAACATTGCATGAATAAATGAATAAAATAATTTAAATATGACGCAAATTTAACAGACATGTAATCGAACTACGTGTTTAAAAACCACTGAAGTTATCAGAATGAAAAGTGCTGCTGTAAGTAGAGAAATATTTGGCGATTTATTCGGCTATTAATTCTAGTCATATAGCTAATACGAAAGTATCGCTGTAAATTTCAGAACTTTATTTGAATACATTATTGATATTTTCCATATAAAAATGTTTTTTTGGTGTTTTAAGGGGCAATCTAAAAGAATATATTAAATGTAAAAAATCTAAGAGTTTTCATTTTTTAAAAATGATTTTCACTTATGTTGTAACCCGGGAAGTCCCGGTTTATATCTCCTAGTCTTGATTGTTGTTATTTTATTTTTTAAATCGTTTACAAATGTGTAACAAATTAAAATTAACCTTTAAAATAGCTCTTTTTTTTTTTCATTATCTCTATTACATTAATCATATAGAGTGCGTGAACTTGGACCAGTCGTGAACATAGTATTTACATTTACATGAATCTGTATCGAATTAGGGAAAAGTCTGTTTCAACAAAGGAAAATACATCATAAATTAGTACTTTATATTTAAAAATACTTATTCTTTTCAGGAGACCAGTCGACTTTTTAAATTTTATTTTAAAACTAGTATGATGTGGCCATCACAAAATTTCCTTTTCTATATAAATCAAATCATTAAATGATTTTAATAGTAGAAGAAATTACATCGATTTAGCAAATAGGTTTTATATATATGTAAGCGCATAACATTGTAGTGTAATCGTGGACAATGTAGACTTTTAATGTAGGAAAAAATAAATTTATTTGCGTGCATTTAAATTGTAGACATAAGCCTCGCATATTTCAAACAAATCATCAAATTTCGTCTTAGAAGTTTGCAACCAAAATTAAATGACAATCTATTCCCATGATGAGAATTCCATGTGTAAAGTTTCGTAGAATTGTGTGCAATTAAACTGAGTTATAAGCATCGCATTTTTCGAACAAATCATTGAATTTCGGCATCCCATCTTAGATGTCTGCCACGAAAAATTGAATGAGAATGTATTCCCCTATTCAGGATTCTAAAGTTTCATTGAATTCTGTGCATCTAAACATCGCACATTTCGAACAAATCATCGAATTTCGGCACTATCTCTTAAATGGTCTCAACCACAAATGAATGACAATCTATTCCTATCATGAGGATCCTAAATTTGATGTTTCGTTGAATTCTACGCGCATAAACTGGAGATATAAGCATTCTATAAATCGAACAACTCGTCGATTTGCGGCAACCTCTCTTGGGAGATTTTGCCCCAAAACTAATCAGCACGAATTCACATAATGATAGAACATCTTATGCAATTTCATCCTATTCTACGCAGCAGTTAGGGGAGTTAAAGCGTTCACAAAATTTGCGCCAGACTCGTGGATAGACATATTCTAAAAACAGTCAAATCGTATTCAGGACTTTCTAAAACGTACAAATCCGTTGAAAACCGAAAGGCGAAATTTTAAACGAATCCAATCCTTTCTTCTTGTATAGATAGAAGAAAGTGCGACGAGGTGATTTTCATTTTTTATGAAATCCCGAACTAATGAGGCAGCATCGAGTACGTATTCCAGATTGAAACACTGAAAAGCAAAGGGAGGCAGGAGAATTTGATGATGGAATTACGTCCGTCTCATTATCAAGTGTAAAAACTGCTTCCGGACGTTTTCCGACATCAAGCTCTAAGTTCTTGGCACAATATGTACTATTTCAAATTTTCCGCTGAGACTTAAATGCATCTATAAGTTATATTCTAAGCTGTTTAAATTATTCGACCTACATCGAAGAAATTTTTATCTCCCAAGTGCATCCTGTCATCTTAGTGTACAAAACATTCGTCGTCAACGATTTGAATACAGTTGAAATGTTATTAATTTTAAGCAAAACATCCAGCGATTTGCGCGTGAGGAAACCCACATATTTATGGCTTATTTTGGCTTAATGATACATTTAATTTATAAAGCATTGACCTTAATAAAAACACAAATCTATTATCCGCCATGCTAATTACTTTGATCACTTGACAACAGCAACCAATCTTGATTTTGATATAATAACTCCCTCTGTTCGTCCATGCAAAGTAAAGTTCTCTGAAATTCAGCCCGAAGACTGTATAACTAAATTTGCAGAATTTTGGCTTAATGATACACCTAATTTATAAAGCATTGAGTTTACCAATAATGCAACCCCATTATTCGCCATGCTAATTACTTTGATCATTTGACAACAGCAACCAATCTTGATTTTGATATAAAATCTCCCTCTATTCGTCCATGGAAAGTAAAGTTCTTTGAAATTCAGACCAAAGATTGTATGACTAAATTAGCAGAATTGCTCAAACATGTTATGAGGCACTAAACATGTACACATGATACTACATATTTCAGAAAGGAGTGAGGTTCAAATATTTGTGCCAATTTGGTTTTTCTAAAAAACACGTCTCTCACGCTAATCTTACCGATGATAATGGGTGTTCGGTCTTTAAATATAGAAGAAATAACTTTTTAATGAATGCATTATAAAGCACCAAGGGATCGAATTCGGACTTACCGTGTTTCAGAACATAAGTGAAAACCATTTGTTTGATTGAAAATTCTAATAGATTGTTTACATTTAATATACTATTTTAGATTGCGCACCAACAACGCATAAAAAGCCTTTTTAATTGAAAATATGAGTAATGTATTCAAATAAAGTTTTGAAATTTATCAAAAGCAATACTTTCGTATTAGCAGCATGCCAGGATTTCATAGCCGAATAAATCACCAAAGATTTTGCTACTTACACCAGTCTTTTTTATTCTGATTATTTGAGTGTTTTAAGTGCTTAGTTCGAGTACATGTCTGTTAAATTTGTGTTTCATTTATTTATTTATGAAGTTTTTTATTTATTTATGAAATATTAGCGGAAAACAAGTGCTCAACTACTTGTATTGTTTTAAGTGCAAACGGGTTCGTAATCGGACTGCGCGCGATAGAGATAATAGATTTTTAAAAAATTATGCTTGAAAACTATTTTAAAAACCATAAAAAATCAGTAAATTGGATAGAGCATTTAAAACAAATTGCGTTTGGAAGAAATTTTTTTCTTCTACTCGAGTTGTAAAAATCGAAATTGTGTGACATTTAAAAGTTAAAAAGTTGCAGTAAAAGGGAAATTTATTGGTCAAATGTTGCCTTTGTCAAACGTCACGTCAAGTGTTACTCGCGGACATGTTTTTGCTTTATAATATAGATTCACAGCTCAAATTTGGATAGCAAAAATTGACTTCGGTATTATAGTATCAGAAAAGTCAGCATTACAGGACATTGCTAAATACGCCTCAAAATACGAAACAGCATCGGTTCAGTATAAAGATCTTCTGCACAAATAATTCCTAATGCAAGTTATGATATCGCATCTTATATTATTCATTTTTTGCAATTATTCCCCTCTCATTTAATTCCCTTTTCTAAATTTTTCCCCTTTGTCATTATTTTAACGCTCACTGTTCTACAAAGTCATTATTTTAACGCTCACTGTTTTACAAAATACTTTTTTTCAGTTTCCTTTCCCACCCTTTGTTAAATTCAATGCAACAAATTTAATTCCGTTTATTCTAATATCCTTTTAATTAAGTTACACTAAAAATATTTCTATACTGTGCTGATAATGTAAATGAAAACCACTACATCTATCCTTTCAAATAACTTGCATAAGATGCCCATCTGCCATCTCCTTATTTGGTCACAATGTTCTGTTGCTAACTGATTTCTTCATACACACCCTTTTTAATTACAATGATTCCCAAGCGCATCTGAATAACTCTGGTCCAAAAATATCTAACGTACATATCGAAGTCATAACAAATTCTAAGGTTCGCGGGTTCAAGAATACGAAAAACTCTCTCGAGTCCCATTTGCGGTTTTTGTATTCCCACACACGTTGCTACCGCCGAAAAATTCGTTTGGATGATTTATGCCAAAAATGGCTCTGTCCTCTAATTTTTTAATTGTCTTTATGCTCTGTTTGGAGAAATGATCGCCATATTGTAAGCTTTTGGCGAAATGTAATTTCATTCGACTTCATGTCATGATACGAGAAACAATCACTTCTCTCGCTAATCATCTTGCTTCCAACATGTAACATTTTCACGAATTGTGTTACGGGCCCGGGTGCCCTGCGCTGCCGTGGGCAGCCAACGTTTTCCTGTACTTGTGCAATATCTATAGAACATGGGGATACATTAAAATACCTTCATCTACTCATGTCTGCTTGTTCTTCTAAGTGTGCCTATTCTTATTTCTTCTGAATTTATAGATTTATTGAAAGGTAATAATGATTTTAGTCATCGAAATACTAATCTTATGAAAGCCACTTTACCACGATCAAGAACTAATAGTACACAAGTGAAGAAAATCAGGCAAAGCTGCCGTGTACAAGTTAATTCGCCTCTGTTTCTGAAAGAGGTTATTCAGCAGATGAATCAGTGCACGTCATAATGCTTATGTTTCGATGCACCCGACACTTTGTCATCATTAATATTAAGAAGGGTGATTGCGTAATGTACAACCAGAAAAAAGTTTTGTTGAATCAACAAAAATTTGGTTGACCCAACAAAACTTTTTGTTTAAATATAGGTCAATTGAAATTTTGTTTGAAACAACAATTTTTTTTTTGCAATTCCAAAAAAAAATTTTGTATCGTCAGCAAAAAAAATGTTTTGTTAATTCAAGTAAAATGGTTCAATTTTACTTGAATTTTGCTAAAACAACCAAAATGTACTCAACAAAATATGTTTTGTACTTTTAATCAATTCCTTTTTCTGGGTGTAGACTTTGAAAGTGACAGCAAAACTTCTCAATCTATAGTAGAAAAAAATCAGGACAAGTGCGAATGAGACTCACGCCCTAAAGGTTCCGTACATTCATCTTATATTATCGTTAGAAAAAATTCCGTTGCAATGATTTCATTTGGCGTTAGTAGCCCAGTCAAATAAGGATATAACCTCGGAATGAAAGATAACAAGCTGAAAATTTGAGAAAATCTTTGTTTTGACATTCTAAACGTAAGCTAAAAAGTCTCATATAATCTCGTGTCCGCGTCTCGAGATATTCAAGGTCAAAGGTCAAGAAAGTCGTTTTTTTGCTTATATCTCTAAAACTGTGCATTTTATTTAAAAAAATCCAATTACAAAATTAAAGTAGACAAAATTTACTATAAAATACATATATTATCTTTAATTTTCTGAGAATTTTCTGAGCGCGCTGAAGAAAGACAACTTTTTGACCTTCAGACCAAAATGAGAGAAACTTCATCTTTCGCCCTCGATTTCTCAAAAACTATGCATTTTATTGGGAAAACATGTTACAAAATTGAAGTAGGCAACATTTTCTACAAAATTCATAAATTAACTTTAATTTTCTGACGAAATTTTTAGGCGCTAAATAGCGCTGAAAAAAAAGCGACTTTTTGACCTTTGAGCCAAAAAACTAGAGAAACCCCCTTTCCAACCCTCAATTGCCCAAAAACTAGGCATTTTATTCAATAACACCAGCTACAAAATTAATGTAGATAACAATTTCTGCAAAATGCCTACATTAATTTTAATTAGTTTTTGGCCCTCTGGCCTAAAAGGGAGAAAAACCCACTACAGATTTTTTTCTTATATTTCAAATGATATGTGAGGCTATTACAAAACTTGTAGAGAATAAAATTATCTACAAATTTAGTCTTAATTAGTTACATTATTTACTTATTAATAAATATTTATTATAAATAAGAATTAATTATAAATAAATTTGATAATATTTTGTTAAATTATGTATAAATAATAACGTATTGAAATGAGTTTTTATGTATTGTAATTACATTTTTATTTATCATAAGATTATCAAATCTATTATATTTTGTTTAAGTTAAATTATAAGGCGCTAATTACCTCTGATTATCAATAGCAGGCATACAGCATACGTTTCCTCTTGTTCGTCGTCGTGTACTTCGTCTGGTCGCCCATATAAAATTTCCAGATCGTTATCATCATCCTCGTTGTCCGTAATACTTGGCTCTAAACCTCAAGAATCTCAGGTACATGTTCACTTTCTTCATCAAGATCATTTGGATATGATGAAGCGTTGAGACATGCTTGTCCATTACACGGGCCACAAACTGAGGAGCATTGCAACCCTACTTTTCTACATCCACAGTTCGCGCCACAGCCTTTCTTGCAATTACAGACGATCGTACTGAGTAGTTCTTCTAGGGCTGAAGGTGTTATGTTGGCTGGGGCTCTGTTGTTGTGGGTTCCAGGATCTCGTTTTGTATTACCCACCCCCATTCTCTAGGTTCTAAATCTTTCCCTAACCAAGTTTGGATCTGATAGTAGACACGATAAATATGCTGTCGAGCTGCTGCACTTGTTGGTGGAAGAGATGATAATTGCACCGGTTTATTGAGTCTTGTTGATTTAATGAATTGTGTGTACCTAAAATTGTCAATACCATGTTCTGATTTTGGAGTATTATACATTGCTAAAAGAACACGTATTCCATTTTCAAATAATGTGTTTGGAGGGCAGTTGTCTTCCTGAAACAATTGAGCTGATTCGTGCAAATTGGAATGTTTCTCGAACATTTTTATAATTGTCAGTTTTCCTTTTTTAAACAGCGCAGATGTTGTGTCACATCCACTGATAGCGTGCAAAAATAAAATATGTTCTTTAGAACGAGGATATTTGTCGAAGCTTTTAGACGAATACATTTGTGTCTCCACATTGCCTTTACCCATTAAAAAAAAAAGATTTCTCGCTGATGTGACTGTGTTCGTCCTATTAAAATAACTAACAGATCTCCAACTGTGACGGCGGTCTTTTGATGTTTCGAGTAGAACTTTCTAACCCTAGCTCTGTGTGTTAGTGAGCACGGTGTATGATTTTAACGTATGAGATGCCTCATGCTTAGTTTGTGGCTGTATTATATTAATTAGAATTAAGTATTTTTGTTCTAATAAAGAACTTTTAAGATTCATAAGATGTATGATCTTGGATTTCAGTATATACATATATATGTATATCTAACAGAACTTTAATAGGACTATGGCCACTTCATCACAGCCTTTCATTTAAATAGAAAAAAGAAAATGGTCTTATTAGGAGACCGTGTTTCAGAAAATAATATACGTAGGTATATCCAAGCTCTTACATTGTTCGAAAAATAAATACTTAATCCCTTTTCTACTTAAAATATAATTATTATAACAAAAATGTAATTACAATGTATTTATACTATTTAATTTCAATATCTTATTATTTATATAAATTAATTAAATATTATCAGACGAATGTCTTATTTATGAATGTCATTTATAAATAAGTAAACAATTTAAATTTCTTAATTTTGTTATATTTCAAACACCATTTGAAGCGTAGGAAACGATCTTGAAGGATGTTTCTCTTGTTTTAGAGGGCTTTAAACTAGCCCTTTTTCCGCGCGCTTTAGCGCTTGAACCCTTTGTCAGAAAATTAAAGTTACTTTTGCAATATTTAGATAATGTTGTGGACTTTAATTTTGTAATTAATGTTCTTTGATAAAACGAACAGTTTTCGAGTAATCGAAGGTAGGAAAGGGCCGTTATTCTTGTATTGGCTCGAAGGTCAAAAAGTCGTTTTTTTCTCAGTGCTATTTAGGCCCTAAACATACCGTCAGAAATTAAAGTTAATTTATGAATTTTGTAGAAAATATTGCCTACTTTAATTTTGTAACAGATGTTTTCTCGATAAAATGCATAGTTTTTGAGAAATCGAGGGTGAAAGATGAAGTTTCTCTCGTTTTGGTCTGAAGGTCAAAAAGTTGTCTTTCTTCAGCGCGCTCTAGCGCCTAAACCCTTTCTCAGAAAATTAAAGATAATATATGTATGTTATAGGAAATTTTGTCTACTTTAATTTTATAAATGGATAAGGGTTCCTTTTTTAGCTCACAGGCTATCAAAGCCTGGGAGCTAATGTGACCGCCCGTTCTGTATGTACGTATGTAGGTATATACGTAACGCGATAACCCTTGATAGAAAAAACCGTTTTGCTTCAAACTTTGTTTATAGGTTCATTGTGATAAGGTGCTTCCCTGATTAGTTTTGAGGGTTCATTGGTTAACTATAATAGGGGGAATGGGGGGCTAACCCCCCTTAATATAGATACATAGGTTTTTCATGCAGAATTATCCCATTCTTCAAATTTTGTATAATATAGGTTCATTTTGATAATGCGCTTCAGTGAATAGTTTTGGGGGTTCATTGGTTAAGTATAAAAGGGAAAAGGGGGGATAATCCCCCCACCTTAATTTAGATAAATGAGTTTTTCATGCAGAATTATCCGATTTTCTTCAAATTTTGTATATAGGTTCATTGTGATAATGCGCTTCTCTGAATAGTTTTGGAGGTTCATTGGTTAAGTATAAAGGGGGAAAGGGGGAGGCTAATCCCTCTTAATTTAGATAAATGAGTTTTTCATGCAAAATTATCCGATTTTCTTCAAATTTTGTATATATATTCATTAAAATTAGAGGCTTCCCTGATTAGTTTAAGGGGTTCATTAGTTAACTATGAGGGGGTTAACGGGGGGATGACCCCCCTTAATATATTGTCGATTTCTTTATTTTTCGAGGGGCTTATTTTAAATTCTTTGAAATAAGAGTATAATATACAATTAATGTGAATAGCCTATGAGCTCAATGCCCTCAGTTTAGCTGGGCAGTTTTCTTTTTATTTAACTTTTCAGGTACGGAATCCTAAAAATATATTATCTGCGCAGAAAAGAAATTTGACAATTTCAGCCTTTTGCGATTTGCTAAGAATGTTCTGTCTAAAACGCATTTAAAAACACTTTCAACAGTCACTACTAAATGCATTGCTGCCAACGTTCCATTTTTAACACTTTCCAACCTAGTTGAAAAGTGTTTATGACTTCGGTTTGTTTGGCCGTCTGTCCGTGCTCTAACTCCCGTAAATATGCTCGGATTGCCCTGCAATTTTTATATGTTATTGCCATTATCTATATCATGTTCCCTATTTCAACTGAAGTGTGTAGCACTTATAGTTTTTTTTACAGGGACACTCAAAAGAATTCCGTTACATCACGGTCTATGGGGAAAAATCATTTGCAGTTTATTTTAATGATGTTACACAATTTCAAACACATTGTAATTGATATATATCACTAAGGTGCATTACAAGAAACTTAATATGGAGTAGGGTGTGCATAGCACTTATAGTTACTTTACAGGGACAGTCAAAAGAATTCCGTTACATTACGTCTATGGAGAAAAATCGTTTGTGGTTTAATTAAATAATGTTTCACTATTTTAAACGTATTGAAATTTATATATATTACTAAGGTGCATTACAAGAGGCTTACAGCAGAATATTGTGTGTATAGAAGTCATCGTTCATTTACAGGGACACACAAAAAAATTATCTACTGTCTGTTAAAAATAATTACTGGAAGTGCGTTTTAAGTTGCTGAATGAGATTTTAAATTTAACTGACTTTTTTTCTATTACTTGGAGTGTATAAATTTTGTATTTCATATACAGGGCAGCACAAAAGTTTGCGAACACATTTCCGTTTATTGACAGAAACTCCAGAAGTAGAATTTTAAACTGTGCTACGCTGTTTAGTTTCCATACTAAACTAAAATTTAGCATCCTATGTAGTATATATACAAATCTATAGATCATATACAGGCCTGAATAAAAGAATTCGGATAATTTTCCGAATATTGTATATGTTGGAAATTCCTGAAATTACGTTTTTAAATATGTTATGCGTTTCCAAATTGTTTACTTAGATGTTATCTTTCAGCTTATTAAACGGTAATGATTTGCAAAATTATTTTGGAAGCGTTGGAAAGTGTTACATAATTTATGCTTGACGCATGATTTTTCGTTCTTGTTAAATATGTTATACGTTTTCCAAATTGTTTACTTAGATGTTATTTTTCAGCCTATTAAACGGTAATGATTTGTAAAATTATTTTGGAAGCGTTGGAAAGTGTTACATAATCTATGCTTGACGCATGATTTTTCGTTCTTGTTTATTTATTTATTTTTAATTAAATAAACACAATTTGCACCTGAAAATATTCTTAAGAAATGAAATGAAATAAATATTGCCAGAGAAAAAAAAAGTCACATTACTAAATAATTTTATTAAATAAATTTTATGGTACCATGTATGCTTTTTTACTTTAATAAAACCGGAAGGCTGACAGCTATGTAAATAATGTTTGAAAAATACCACTACACCTCATTCGCGATGATGACTTTGTCGCCTTCCTGTCATGATAAGTAGTATTTAACAGCTTAAATGTAGATTCTTTTCAAGAAGTTTAGGAGAAAAGGTGCTAGATAATGCTTTTGCGAGGAATTCAAAACAGTTTTCTTGCCTCACTAGAGAATTTTTTCACTTTATTGAGTGATCTAAAGCAATGGATAGCAAACATATAACCCATGTATATCAAAACATCAAGTTATCAGCTTTTCTGCTTAACAGCAGAAAATTCTCCGCCTATCCGAGCACTCAACGATGGGATCAAAAATGTTCTAAGCTATATTTTATAGCAGGAAAGGCTGGATTACGGAAAAAGGCATTGTAGTTAAAAAATAAAAAAGGAAAATCATGCCTCAAGCATAGATTATGAAACACTTTCCAACACATCCAGACTACTGTAATGGAAGTTTACCGTTAAATAAGATGGAAGAAGATATCTAAGTAAACAAACTAAGAAACATATAACGAACGCATTTAAAAATCCAGTCTTAGCAATTACCGTCCGTATTCCAAAAAGTAGTTGAATTATTTTGTGCTTCTCTGCATATGATCTATAAATTTGGATACATACTAAATAGCGTGATAAAATTTAGTTCGGTTAAAAATTCACATTTAACAATTTTCTTCAATCATTGGAAATGTACTCTAAATCTTTTGTACAGCCCTGTATATTATATAAAGACTTCTGCATACACGACATATTAAGCTAAAATTTAATTGATGTAAAAAATGTATAAAACAACTTAAAACTCACTTCCAGAAAGTACCAATCGTAAACGGCAATGTATCTTTTTCTTTGCGTGGCTCTGTATGTGAATTTATTTATATTCCACAATCTTCTATTAACGTTAATATAATTAAGACACTGGTGCAATATAATAAAGCAAACAAACTTCTTAATAACACCATAACTTTAAGAGATGCGCTAGGCCTTTTGAAAGAACTTTGTCTTTCTTCATCAGGCGCAAAAGACGTGCTACCACTTGGAAGAAGGGAGCAAGACTAAAAGAAAATGGGGAGGAATGGCAATAAGTTACAGGAAACAGCCAATAGGAAAGCAGGAGGCATCAGCCAATCACAAGACAGCATTATTCAAGCAAGAGAACACAAAACTTAAGCAGAATTATGAAGCAAACTCAACTAAATATAGTTCACTAAATGTAATTCTCTACAAAATATAGTTCAGCAGAAAAATGAATAACACAATTAAAAACTACCCTTAAGTGATTCACTCCCATGGTCAGTAATACTTGCGAATTACTTTGTGTTGCCCTGTATATAATCAACAGAATACCATTATATGTGATCAACAGAATACCAGATCAACAATAACACACCACGTACTATGCAAAAATATAAACTTAAAAACGTAAACCAAATTTGAAAACGCACTTATTACACATAGACTGTAATTATCGCACTAAGTCTGTAACCGAATTATTTTGTGTGTACTTGTAAATTAATGATAAACGGAAAGCACACCATACTTTTCAGTGAGCATTTGATTGTGCATCTCAGTAATGCATATAAATTTCATTATGCTTGATATAGTGAAACATCATTAAATTACACTGTAAACGATTTTTCCCCGGAGAACCTAGTGTAACAAAATTCTTTTGTGTGACCTTGTCAGTCAATAATAAATGCTTTGCATCCCATATTCTACAAAAAGCATGTTTTAGTCCGCTTCATAATTGTATATCAATATCATCATGTTTCAAATGGCGTAACATTATCAAAATGCACTTAAACCAATTTTTTCCATTGACTGTAATTTAACAGAATACTTTTAACTGTCCCTGTAAAAAAGCAATAAATGCTACACACTTCATTTCCAATACGTGCTATAGTAAACGACAATAACATAAAAAATTTTCAGGGCAATCCGAATATATTTATGAGATATTTATGAACACAGACGGACGAACAGATCGAAATCATAAACACTTTTCAACTAGGTTGGAAAGGGTTAAAAAAGTTTGCCGAATATACTACTAGCATTGCAGTTATTAATATTGACGGAGAAGACTGCATTCAGTCGTAAGACTGCCAACCAATTTTAAGACATTGTGTTGTTCATTCCCCAGATTATTTATTTCTCTATGGAAAGTGTGTTCACCTTGAGGAGTTTTCAAATATTTTTGGTTACTATTTTGATTTTAATTACTTTTGGTAATATGACAATCAGATTACTGCTGTTACTCCGACTAGGAGACTTTATCAGTAATCGGGTTGACATTCATTTGACATCACATCAGGATGCGTGATATTACTATGGTAACACTCCAGCTGGTACCCCAGCTGACTGGCAATTTCGTTATCTCTAACATCTAATCTATCATATATACCAAAATCATCGATGCTAAAATTGGTTGCCAAAGTGGCTGCCTCCCAGACTATAAATGTTCCAATTGAAAATTAGTTTTTGAGAAATATTATTATTCCAGGCTTTGTCGATGTCGCATCTCTAAAGAAACAAGAACGAAAAATCATGCGTCAAGCATATATGATGTAACACTTTCCAACACTTCCAAAATACTTTTAGAAATTTTTACCGTTTAATAAGGTCGAATGTCTGATCTGTAACTAAACAATTTGGAAAACGCATAACAGATTCAAAAATCCAATTTCAGGAATGTCCAACAATATTCGGAAAAATATCCCAGTTATTTTGTTCAGCTCTTTATATGATCTATAGATTTGGATATATACTATGCATAGAATTCAAAAATTTATTTCAGTTAGGAAACGCAAAACACAGTTGAAAATTCCCCTTCAGTAATTTCCGTCAATAAACGCAAATGTTCTCGAGATGTTTTGTGCTGCCCTGTATTTGATCTATAGAATTTATAGACACAAAGTAATAGAGGGAAAAAAAATAATTAAATTTAAAAACGCGTACCGCAACTGAAAACTCACTTCCAGCAATTCTTATTAACAGACAGTACTTTAACCGAATACGTTATATGTCCCTGTAAATAAACGATGAATGCTGTACACACAATATTTTATAGTAAACCTCTTCTGATGCACCTCAGTGATAACTATAAATTTCATTTTAAAATATTTGAACATTATTAAATAAACCGCAAACGATTTTTTCCCAAAGGCCGTAATGTAACGGAATTATTTTGAGTGTCCCTGTAAATGAACTATAAGTGCTATGCACACCCTATTCCATAGCAAGCCTCTTGGAGTGCACTTCAGTGATATATATCAATTTCAGTTTGTTTGGAATCGTGTAACATCATTAAAATAAACCGCTAACGATTTTTCCCCATAGACTGCAATGTAATGGAGTTTGAGTATCCCTGTAAAAAAGCTATAAGTGCTACATACTTCATTTAAAATACCGAACATGCCATAGTGAACCTCAATAACATATATCAATTGCATGATAATCCGAATATATTTACGCGATTTAGAGCACCGACAGACAGACAGACAGACAAATCGAATTTATAAACATTTTTCAACTATGTTGGAAAGTATTAAAAATAGCCTATATCCTTTTCTGATTTATAAACCACCTGTATGCAATTTACAAAGGCATTAATTTATTCATTTTGATGCTGATTTCAGCCAAACATTCAACACACAATATTTCACATTTATAATATTATTAGGGAGTAGGATTAGATTTAGGATTAATTTATATTTGACAAATTAATGTATTAACGTATACGTGGCGCATAAGATGCTCAGAATCCACGATTATTACCACCAGTAACTTTTTATTGTAAGCTTTGCCTTATTTAATGATAGTATTTCTGCGATTCAATTAGGGGAAAATTTCTGTTTTGAAAAACCGGTGGTAAAAGATTAAAAATTCTGTAAAGGACGCTCGTCGCGAAGGGGTTAACATACTTAATTACATACAATTATAATATGGCAATTTACCTCATAAAATTCCAACAAATATTATAAATTCGTAACTTTTAATACATAAACGTTTTTACTTTCCATTATTAAAAAAAAAAAAAAAAAAAAAAAAAAAAAATGTTGAAAATTTACATATCGGTCATTTTTGTAATACAAACGCGTTAGTTAACTTTTTATTTCAAAGATATATAAATATATATTACTTATAATCAGTAGCAGAATCGCCACTTGTATATATATATATATATATATATATATTCCTTTAAAAAATGGAAAAAATAAATTATTTTCATAATTTTATCATTGTTTGTTAAATATTACGTTTTTTAAAAGTTTCGTACTTTTTAAATTACATCGCTGAGTGAGTTGAAGAACTTTTGCATTTAAATTATATAAATGGTAAAAATTATATATTTAAGAATAAATTACAAAGAAATTATATAATTTAATAGTAATTTAATTTCATAAACAAATGGATGATTATATCTTCTCATTAATTTATATTTGTGCATAATAAAGCATTTAAAATTTCAAAATATTGAATTATGTATGATAAAATACCTTATAAAATTTTCAACAATAGAGGATAAATACATAACCTGTACAACGTCATCGGTTTTGCATTATATTACAGAGGCACAAAAAAAAGGGGGGGGTGATATGTGATATGTGCTGATTTGCGAAGAAGAAGAAAGAAAAGAAAGTTTTTAAATGTTATTTTAAGTATGCATGTCTGCACCATTTTAAAATATCATATAACATATAAGGTGGTAAATTTTAATTAAAATTAAGCCTTAATAGATGAGATAAAATACAACGTATCACAAACAAAATACTTCTATGAATGCAAGTAAGTAATCCTCTTTTAATGAGAAAAAACATTTATTATCGAAAAAAGATATTTAATCATTTTCTGCTTCATTTCTAACTTAAATCACTGCAGTTTCTGAACTAGTCTGGGTAATTTCTTATAAAAATTGTAAGAAACAACATATTTTCGTGTTTAACATTATGCTCTAAAAATGTAATATTTTCTTTTAATTGCATCTCTGAGTTGTAGAATTAAAGAAATAATAATAATGTAGAAAATTTTTATATTATCCTTAAATATACATATAATGTTTATATTATTTAATAATATTAAATTTTATTATAAACAGATGGAAAAAAGATTATTTTCTCATTCGTTTATAATTAATTGCACATACGAGGGAAATTTTAAAATTTCAAAATATTTATGGTGTATAAAAACAAAATAACTTATTAAAAAAAACATAACTTCGTAAACTTTATAACATAATCGTTTTTTTTTTCTTTATATTACAGAACAAAATAATAATAATTTAAAAAGTATTTTTAAGTCATCACTGAAAAAACATTAAGGTGGTAAATTTTAATTAAAATTAATGTTTCCCGGGTCAAAAAAAATTGTACATATCACGATTTAAACAGAAAAAAACTCGAAACAGATTTTTTTTTTTTTTTTTTTTTTGTTATTTCTAACTTATAATTCATTGGCGTTGCAGATATTAGTTTGGGAAATTCCTTAAAAAAATTGCAAAATATAAGTAAATGTCATGTTTAATGCTAAGCTTTAAGTACGTTTTTCATATAACATTTATATTATTTAATAATGATTTCTTTTTTAAAAAAAACAAATGGAATATTCTGAAGAATATTTTTCCATTAATTTATATTTATACATAATAAAATAATTTTAAAATTTTAATATGTTTGCATAAAATAGCATAAATGGGATAAAATAATTCATACTCTTTACAACACAATCGTTTTGGCTTTCTATCATGAAACAAACAAACAAAGAAGTTTTTTAAGTATTTTTGAGTCACCATATCTGCATCACTGAAAAATATCATTTTAAAGCGATAATTTTCAATCATTAGATCAGAATGTCAGCATCATTAAAAAAACCACTTTAAGGCGGTAAATTTTAAATAAAATTAAGGTATATTATATTGAAAAAAATTTCAACATATCACGATTTAAACAGGAAAAAAAACTCTCATTCTAAAAATAATTTATTTATTTCTCGCTTGCAATAATTTTTCTCTCATTTCTAACCTGTAAATCAGTGGCACTGCGGATATTACTTTGGGAAATTCCTTATAAGAATTTCCAAATTTAAATAAATGTCACGTTTAATGTTAATCTTTAAAAAAGTTTTCACATTTTTAAGTTACATTCTTGAGTCAAAGAACTGTTGCATTTAAAAGTTTTTCAATGTATGTTATCTTTATTTAATCCTTAAATGAATAACGTTTATATTATTTAATAATTATTTTTTTAAAACAAACTGAATATTTGGAAGAATATTTTCCCATTAATTTATACTTACACATAAAAAAAGCAATTTTAAAATTTCAATATATTTGCGCATATATGATAAAATAGCATAAATAGGAAAAAATAATTCGTAATATTTACAACACAATCGTTTTGGCTTTATATTACGACACAAACAAACAAAGAAGCCTTTTAAGTATTTTTTACTCACAATATCTGCGTCACTGAAAAAAATAATTTTAAGGCAATAAATTTCTATCATTAGATCAAAATGTCAACATCACTAAAAAAAATTAAGGCGGTAAATTTTAATTAAAATTAAGGTTTGTTAGATAGAAAAATTGCAAGATATCACAAAATAAACAACACCATAAATATTTTGAAATTTTAAAATTTACTTAGTATGTGCAATTATAAATAAATAGGAAAATATTCTTTTCCATCTGTTTATAAAAAAAATGTATTATTATTAAATAAAATAAGCATTACATATTTAAGGATAATATAAACATTTTATACATTGTTTTTTTTTATTTTACAACTCAGAGATGCAATTAAAAAAAAGTTTTGCAAGAAAATATTCTTACTTTAAACACACTCACAAAAAAAGAAGAAAAAAAACTCTTATTGTAAAAAAGAAATTTATCTGCTCGTTTGCTTTTTTTTTCTTATTTCTAGCCAGTAAACGAGTAACACTGCTGGATTGGGAAATTTCATATAAAAACTGCAAGACATAAATTATTTTCACGTTTAATGTTAAGCATAAAAAACTTGTTTGGATAAACTTTAAGTAATTTTTTATTAACTTTACTGCAAATGCTTACTTTTACAACGCCACCCGCTTCTGTGTAATATTAAATATATAAAAATGCGATTAATACGATTTTTATTCAAAAATCTGGTATTTATTTTTCTACGTTATAATAAAATTTACAGTATAAATATTATTTATTTATTTATTTATTTTGTACGGTTACATATAATTTTGCAGCGCTTAAAAAGTAAAATTTCTTCATAAATAAATTAATAAAAATAGTGACATGAAAATACGATAAAAATTTCCGCATCTCTTAAGCATCTTCAATTTTGAAAAATACGAAAACTTTTTCTCTATGCTAATATTCTGCTTATTTTAAGTCAAAAATTTCATATTTATGCATAAATAAATTTTTAAAAGAATTAATCAATACGAAAAATACATTTGCATGAATAAAATGTAAAAGTTTGTTTTTCAGAAAAAACAAAAAAGAAAAGAAAAAATATTATTATAAGCTGAGATTATTTATCTATGCGCGGGAATCTAACATCGTAAAACCAAGAAACCATTTTCTTCTACTGAAAATTTAATTATAAAATTTCTCTTTAAAAAATCCGGTGAATATAGGAATGATAAGATAAGATTTTTTCCCCCTACCGTTAGTTGCATTATCTGGATTCCCTTGGTCTTCCACTTTCACATCTTTGCTGACGTTACATCCCATGTCGGCGTCTTTCCCATTTCTCGCGTCTCTCGCTGCTCCCAAGCTTCACCGTCCACGTGCGACCACTTTGCGCGTGCGCCAATCGATGCGACAAGACGTGTTGAGTTGTTTTATAAGCTGTTGAATTTGCGCGCCAAGAATAACTAACTAGAAAGCATTATTAAAATATGTGGAACTTTTCCATCATTTATTATATCACACAGGATAAAACTGAAATAAAAGAACAAAGCGTTTGGTTTATTTTAAGAGAGATTTATTTTCTTAAACGGAATATTCTAAGAAGATATGTCTAGGATTTATTTAAAAGATAAAAATATAATAAATATATTAAAAAAAATTCTCATGTTTTAGATACGCACAAGACACTTCAAACTACCGTTAAATTAAACCTTGTTATAAAATCCATTTATCATACTAATTGACAATAATACAATTTAGTATAAGTTATAAAAATTTATAAATATACCAAAAAGTTTTTTAAAGTTTTAATTTAGTATGAGTTAGAAAAATTTATAAATATATGTAATTTTTTTTAAAGATATATATAAGTTTTAAAATATGTGGCACTTTTTCAGTATTTATTATATCATACAAGAGAAATCTAAATAAAAGAACGAAATGTCTAGTCTCTTTTAATAGAAATTTCGTTTTTTAAAACGGCATAATCTGGGAAAAACTGGCTAAAATTTATTTAAAAGATAAAAATATATAAACATGTATAAAAGTTTTGTCATGTTTTAGATACGCACAAGAGTGCTTTAACCCTTTACGCCACGCGACAATACCTCAAAATACCATTTAAAAAAAAAAAAAAAAAAAAAAAAAAAAAAAAACTTGTAATAGAGTCTATTTAACACATCGATTGGCAATAATACAATTTAGTATGAATTATAAAATATATAAAAGTTTTAAAAGTTTTAAAATATGTGGAACATTTTCATCATTTTTTGTATCATAGAGGAAAAAAGTTTTCTCATGTTTTAGATATGCAGAAAAGTGCTTTAACCTTTTATGCCCTGACGATACGTAAAAGTACCATTAAAGAAATATATTATAAAATTCATTTACCATATTGATTGGCAATAATACAATTTAGTATGAGTTATAAAAATGTACAAATATATACAGGGTGTCTACGTATAACCTGACCGACCTTTATTTTCGCAACCGTTGGTCCTAGATGCATACTTCCAATTACAAAAATGGTTTAAATAAGGTAAAGAATTACTTTCAAAGCGATTTGGGTAAAGAAAAACAGTTATTAAAAAATTACGAAATTTAAATTTTTATACGGTCCCCCGGTCGTGTTAGTGATATTCTGTAAAAATTTACTGTGACACTAACAAGTAAGACAAAAAAAAGTCCCATTCATCTAACATTAAAATTGACCGAGTAATAGCTGTTTAAAGTTGGAGTATATTTTTTGCTGCGAAATAGGGGTCATTCACAAATGTAGTAGAAATATAAATAATCGTCAGATATATCAAAAAAATAGTTGAGAGCAAAATTAACATTGCAATCTAATATAAATGTAAAATCTATAATCATTCTGACATATTAGTGCAAAATATACCATTTGTACTGAACATATAAAATGATAAAAATAACAGAATTTTTGTTAAATTTGAACAGATTAAATTTGAAATTTTATCTAAATAATTTTTACTAAATATCACTAATAGGACCGGGGGACAGCATAAAAATTTAAATTTCGTAATTTTTTAATAACTGTTTTTCTTGACCCAAATTGCTTTGAAAGTAATGTGATGAAAACACAAATCAAATTTGTTAAATTTGAATTGTGGATGAAAACTACAGCCTCAATTCTTTACAAAATTATACAGATTTTTAAATGGGACTTTTTTGTCTTACTTGTTAGTGTCACAGTAAATTTTTACTAAATATCACTAATAGGACCGGGGGACAGCATAAAAATTTAAATTTCGTATTTTTTTAATAACTGTTTTTCTTGACCCAAATTGCTTTGAAAGTAATGTGATGAAAACACAAATCAAATTTGTTAAATTTGAATAGTGGATGAAAACTACAGCCTCAATTCTTTACAAAATTATACATATTTTAAATGGGACTTTTTTGTCTTACTTGTTAGTGTCACAGTAAATTTTTACTAAATATCACTAATAGGACCGGGGGACAGCACAAAAATTTTAAATTTCGTAATTTTTTAATAACTGTTTTTCTTGATCCAAATCGCTTTGAAAGTAATTCTTTACCTTATTTAAACCATTTTTGTAATTGGAAGTATGCATCTAGGACCAACGGTTGCGAAAATAAAGGTCGGTCAGGTTATACGTGGACACCCTGTATAACAGTTTTAAAATAGGTGGATTTTTTTCATCATTTATTATATCATACAGAAAAAATTAAATTAAAAGAGCGAAACGTCTGGTTTCTTTTAAGAGAAATTTATTTTCTTAAACGGCATACTCTAAAAAGATCTGTCTAGAATTTATTTAAAATATAAGAACAAGTTTTCTCATGCTACATGGATGCGCAAGAGTGCTTTAACCCTTTATGTCGTGACAATACTTCAATTTAAAAAAATTGTTATAAAATTCCTTTAACGTACAGATTGGCAGCAATACAATTTAGTATGAGTTATAAAATTGCATAATAAAAATTGTTTTAATTTAGTATGAGTTATAAAATTGCATAATAAAAATTGTTTTAATTTAGTATGAGTTATAAAAATGTGTAAATATATGTAAAATTTTTAAAAGATATATATGCTACAGTAAATATGATTAATCCAGTGATTACGTATAATGACCGGTGATTATTCATAATCACCACTAAAGTTGGTAAATGTGATAAATTATTGAATATTTATCAAATTTGCCGGTTAGTTTATAAAATCCCCAACTCGTAATGGGGAATGTAATAAAAGCGCACATACATAAATTACTGACCGCTGCTTGAATGAATTTCATGCATTCTGGAGATTACTGTACAGAAAGTATCATGCGTCCAGTGATTTTTTTTTTTTTTTCGGTTAATGTACGCGAAGCGTATATACTATTTGAAAATATTCAGTTTTTGGAATTAAGACCTCGTTACTCCTCAAAATAATCCGAATTTATTACATTCCCCATTACGAGTTAGGGATTTTATAAACTAACCAGTAAATTTGATAAATATTCAATAATTTATCACATTTACCAATTAATTTAGTAATGATTATGTATAACACCGGTAATTATACATAATCACGGGTTTATTACATTTACCGTAACATACATAACTTTTAAAAGTTAGAAAAGTTTTAAAATATGTGGCACTTTTCACCATTTGTTATATCATACAAGTAAATTTTAAATAAAATAATGAAATGTCTGGTTTCTTTTAAGAGAAATTTTGTTTTCTTAATACGGCATAATTTAGGAAGAACTGCCTAGAATTTATTTAAAAAATAAAAATGTATAAATATGTATAAAAGTTTTTTCATGTTTTAGAAACGCACAAGAGTGTTTTAACCCTTTATGCCCCGACGATATCTCAAAGTACCATTAAATTAAAAAAAAACTTGTTATAAAATCCATTTAACATATTGATTGGCAATAATACAATTTAATATGAGTTATAAATATATATAAAAGTTTTAAAAGTTTCAATTTAGTATGAGTTATAAATATATATAAAAGTTTTAAAAGTTTTAATTTAGTATGAGTTATAAAAATGTACAGATATATATATAAAAGTTTTAAAATATGTGGAATTTTTTCGTCACTGATATCATACAGGAAAATTTAAATTTCAAAAACCGAAACGTCTGGTTTCTTTTAAGAAAGATTTATTTTCTTAAACGGCATAATATAAAAAGAACGGCTTAGAATTTATTTAAAAGTTAAAAATACATAAATATATATAAAAGTATTCTCCTTTTTTATATACGCACAAGATTGCTTTAAGTCTTTATGCCCCGACGATATTTCAATGTACCATAAAAAATTAAACCTCGTTATAAAATTCATTTAACATATTGATTGGCAATAATACAATTGAACGGGTGAGTGAGAAAAGAATAACAAACCAGCTGATGTAAATGTTGAGGAAACATAAAAAACAATTTTGTAAGAAAACTATCGATTTTAGAGAATTTTTCACCATTATTCGCTTGTAGGTCTAGTAGATAAGGATTCATCCTATAAATTTCAAAGAAAATACTCATTAATTTATTAGTTATTAATTAAAAATGGTGGAATGTTATCCTTTTCCCACTTAAATCCCTGAGTGGAAACTTTGAGTGGAATAAAACATTTTTATGGCACTTACATCTTTATTAAACAATTAAAAATTAAAAATAATATTTACAATAAGTGTAGAAAATAATAATTGTAGGTAATAATAATAATTATTGTTATTACTGTTTTCAAACATCAAAAAGTAGATATTTTTACAGTTAACTATTCCTTACTATATCCAGTGTTGGTCGTGGGATACTGAAGTATTCGATCACAAAATGAATTTCTTCTTCAGGTACATAGTGCATAATTTTTTAGATGCCCTGCATTTTTTTTTTGTTACTTTCATTGGAACTTAGTCCATTATTACGCTGATTATTTGCCCCACTATTATTACCATATCCACTGATGCTTTGGGAAACTTCACATGATCTTCTTTCTTCAACAATATGAAAATTACATAGTTCAGACCACCAATAAATTCCATAGACTTGGCGCAACCTTTCATCTCATCAGTGCAGATGACTTGCTAATGCTAAATGTCACGTTTTTCTTCGCTATGTCTTTGCAACTTTTGTTGAAATACAGTGACCACCAGTTTTTGAAAATGAGAATCTGGTTGTTTTGAAGCTTCTTTATTTGATAAGGGGGAATGACCTCTCACCATCAGTTTATTTGGACTTTAAGATTTCGTTGAGTGGAAGAAGGATAACATTCTGGAATTGTTACCCTTCTTCCACTCAAGACTGTGCTGCTCTGCAACATCATTCGAACTGTTCGAGATTATAAACATTTTCGAGATGTTTCTACAGATAGGGAAACTCCGTGAAATAAGAATCACAGCCCCGTTGATTTGGAGAGTGTTGTGAACGGTGGGAGACGTGTCATTCGTGGATGTGCAGCTAAGAGTGTAAGACGCCAGAGTGACTGGTGTGCCGTGAAGAGGATAGGACGTGTGACTCGTTGATGTGTAGCGGAAAGAGTAGGACACCGGAGTCGCCAGTGCGCAGCGTAGAGGATAGACGTGCAGAACCAAGAGCGCAGAGGAGTGTATCGAATTGCAGAGAGAACGTGCATCGGACCGTTTGGTCCAGAGTGAATTAATTACAGCGTAGACGAAACGGTATGTACGAGTAGTGCATAACAAAATAGAGTAAAACGCACGATCAAGGAGATTGTCATTCGACACTCCCATACGGCAAGTGACAATAAGCTGTATTGACCAATAAGAGCTATCACTGTAACATCTTTTTATACTAATTTAATCAATAAATTATTAGTTGATTATACATGTGAGAACTTCTTTTCCAATGTGTCCAGTATCAGTCTAATACCGGTGGTGGCAGCAAATACCATAAGACTAAGGTCTCAAGTCTAGGAGAAGTACCACGGGGACCGCAAAAGGCGACAAGACCGTAGCACATAATTTTTGAGAAAAACGCATTTTTCTGTTACACACAAACTTTAATTTTCGATCGGTCAGCCGGAGAGTTGACGGGCGCTCGAGGTATCTATCAACGCAGAATCATCCAAGGATATTTGCTAATGATTTTCGAAAAAAATTGTCGGTAATTAGACGCGATATTTATTTAGTTACTTGAAAAATAAACTTTATTTTTATATATAGTGTAGGGTATCGTTCGAACGATCTCGTAACATCAAATTCAAAAATATGTTTGTTTTAATTTTAGGTATATATTTTCAGAGATATCTCGAAAATATAGTGGGAAAATATCCCCCCCCCCTCCTATTTCCGAATCTACGAAAACTAAAATTATGAAAAGAATAGGAGTAGTAGGAGTTTATTAATTAATAAATAGTAATTAATAAATTTTAATGTACGGAACACTTTGCGTGCCAGTTACACTCGTACTTGACCAATTTATTTGTTAGGTGCGTTCGTAATTATATAAATACGTAGCACCTATTGTCGTCGCTTGGTCCGTCCGTCTGTCTGTCTGTCCGTCTGTCTGTCCGTCCGTCCGCATATAACAACGCAAAACTACCCAACCGAATGGTTTGAAATTTAAGATATATTATCTTTGCAGAATTTTGTCGAGACATTTCAAATTTTATTAAAATCGAATCAAAACTTTAGGAGATATTAATAAAAATATTTATTAAGAAATTTGAATTTTTTTTTTAAATCGGTGCTTTCTTGTTATAGGAGCTTCCGAAGTTTAATAGTCAAGCGACCGAGATACTTATTCTATTACAGAAATTAATCTGCAGACGATATCATTCATTTCACAGAATTAAAAATCATCAAGATCTAAATATTTATATAGCTAGCTACAGTGCGAACGCACCTCATTTGTCACGTTTGACGTACAATTTCCAGCTTGTTCCAATTATGACTGTTCAGCTTTCTCGACGTTGAAAGACACGGAATGGAAAGTTTTTCATTTTTTTAAAATTACTATCTTTAAATTGTGAAGCTTTATCTATATTTATATTCTAATATTTGTACATTGTGTAGTTCTGTAAAATAATAAAAAAAAATAATAATAATTTAAAAAAGTGTTTTAAGTAGAGTTGTAAATATTCAAGAAAATCTCTATAAATATCGACTTAGTTTATTGATTTTAATAGACAATTTTCTTTATATTTTCTTTTATATACCAGGGAACCCAACCTGCTTTGAAAGTAATTCTTTACCTTATTCAAAACCATTTTTATAATTGGAAGTATGCATCTAGGACCAACGGTTGCGAAAATAAAGGTCGGTCATTCACTTCATTTATGTACCAAGGAACCCAAACCGGGCTTCTAGGGTTTCAGAAGATTAGGCTCGGCCAAAAATATTTTTAAATGGATAATTTCTTTCATTCATTTTTAACTTTTCAGCTTTAAGACACTGAGTAGAAAAGTTTTTTTTTTCCTCAAAAATTTCTATATTTATATTGTGAGACTTTATCTATATTTATATTCTAATATTTGTACATTTTGCAATTCCATAAAATAATAAAAATAATATTTTAAGGAAGTGATTTGAGTAGAGATGTAAATATTCAACAAAACCCTTATAAATATCGTTTTAGTTTATTATTTTTAATAGATATTTTGTTTTTAATTTATGTACCAAGGAACCCAACTTGGTCTTCTAGGGTTACAGAAGATTAGGCTCGGCCAAAAATATTTTTAAATGGATAATTACTTTTCCATTTTTAACTTTTCAGCTTTCTTGACGTTGGAAGCCACTGAGTAGAAAATGTTTTTTTTTTCTATATTTATATTGTGAGACTTTATCTATATTTATATTCTAATATTTGTACATTTTGCAATTCCATAAAATAATAAAAATACAATTTTAAGGAAGTGATTTGAGTAGATTTGTAAATATTCAACAAAACCCTTATAAATATCGTTTTAGTTTATTATTTTTAATAGATATTTTGTTTTTAATTTATGTACCAAGGAACCCAACTTGGTCTTCTAGGGTTACAGAAGATTAGGCTCGGCCAAAAATATTTTTAAATGGATAATTATTTTTCCATTTTTAACTTTTCAGCTTTCTTGACGTTGGAAGCCACTGAGTAGAAAATGTTTTTTTTTTCTATATTTATATTGTGAGACTTTATCTATATTTATATTCTAATATTTGTACATTTTGCAATTCCATAAAATAATAAAAATACAATTTTAAGGAAGTGATTTGAGTAGATTTGTAAATATTCAACAAAACCCTTATAAATATCGTTTTAGTTTATTATTTTTAATAGATATTTTGTTTTTAATTTATGTACCAAGGAACCCAACTTGGACTTCTAGGGTTTCAGAAGATTAGGCTCGGCCAAAAATATTTTTAAATGGATAATTACTTTTCCATTTTTAACTTTTCAGCTTTCTTGACGTTGGAAGCCACTGAGTAGAAAATGTTTTTTTTTTCTATATTTATATTGTGAGACTTTATCTATATTTATATTCTAATATTTGTACATTTTGCAATTCCATAAAATAATAAAAATACAATTTTAAGGAAGTGATTTGAGTAGATTTGTAAATATTCAACAAAACCCTTATAAATATCGTTTTAGTTTATTATTTTTAATAGATATTTTGTTTTTAATTTATGTACCAAGGAACCCAACTTGGTCTTCTAGGGTTACAGAAGATTAGGCTCGGCCAAAAATATTTTTAAATGGATAATTACTTTTCCATTTTTAACTTTTCAGCTTTCTTGACGTTGGAAGCCACTGAGTAGAAAATGTTTTTTTTTTTCTATATTTATATTGTGAGACTTTATCTATATTTATATTCTAATATTTGTACATTTTGCAATTCCATAAAATAATAAAAATAATATTTTAAGGAAGTGATTTGAGTAGAGATGTAAATATTCAACAAAACCCTTATAAATATCGTTTTAGTTTATTATTTTTAATAGATATTTTGTTTTTAATTTATGTACCAAGGAACCCAACTTGGTCTTCTAGGGTTACAGAAGATTAGGCTCGGCCAAAAATATTTTTAAATGGATAATTACTTTTCCATTTTTAACTTTTCAGCTTTCTTGACGTTGGAAGCCACTGAGTAGAAAATGTTTTTTTTTTTCTATATTTATATTGTGAGACTTTATCTATATTTATATTCTAATATTTGTACATTTTGCAATTCCATAAAATAATAAAAATACAATTTTAAGGAAGTGATTTGAGTAGATTTGTAAATATTCAACAAAACCCTTATAAATATCGTTTTAGTTTATTATTTTTAATAGATATTTTGTTTTTAATTTATGTACCAAGGAACCCAACTTGGTCTTCTAGGGTTACAGAAGATTAGGCTCGGCCAAAAATATTTTTAAATGGATAATTACTTTTCCATTTTTAACTTTTCAGCTTTCTTGACGTTGGAAGCCACTGAGTAGAAAATGTTTTTTTTTTCTATATTTATATTGTGAGACTTTATCTATATTTATATTCTAATATTTGTACATTTTGCAATTCCATAAAATAATAAAAATACAATTTTAAGGAAGTGATTTGAGTAGATTTGTAAATATTCAACAAAACCCTTATAAATATCGTTTTAGTTTATTATTTTTAATAGATATTTTGTTTTTAATTTATCTACCAAGGAACCCAACTTGGTCTTCTAGGGTTACAGAAGATTAGGCTCGGCCAAAAATATTTTTAAATGGATAATTACTTTTCCATTTTTAACTTTTCAGCTTTCTTGACGTTGGAAGCCACTGAGTAGAAAATGTTTTTTTTTTCTATATTTATATTGTGAGACTTTATCTATATTTATATTCTAATATTTGTACATTTTGCAATTCCATAAAATAATAAAAATACAATTTTAAGGAAGTGATTTGAGTAGATTTGTAAATATTCAACAAAACCCTTATAAATATCGTTTTAGTTTATTATTTTTAATAGATATTTTGTTTTTAATTTATGTACCAAGGAACCCAACTTGGTCTTCTAGGGTTACAGAAGATTAGGCTCGGCCAAAAATATTTTTTAATGGATAATTACTTTTCCATTTTTAACTTTTCAGCTTTCTTGACGTTGGAAGCCACTGAGTAGAAAATGTTTTTTTTTTCTATATTTATATTGTGAGACTTTATCTATATTTATATTCTAATATTTGTACATTTTGCAATTCCATAAAATAATAAAAATACAATTTTAAGGAAGTGATTTGAGTAGATTTGTAAATATTCAACAAAACCCTTATAAATATCGTTTTAGTTTATTATTTTTAATAGATATTTTGTTTTTAATTTATGTACCAAGGAACCCAACTTGGACTTCTAGGGTTTCAGAAGATTAGGCTCGGCCAAAAATATTTTTAAATGGATAATTACTTTTCCATTTTTAACTTTTCAGCTTTCTTGACGTTGGAAGCCACTGAGTAGAAAATGTTTTTTTTTTTCTATATTTATATTGTGAGACTTTATCTATATTTATATTCTAATATTTGTACATTTTGCAATTCCATAAAATAATAAAAATACAATTTTAAGGAAGTGATTTGAGTAGATTTGTAAATATTCAACAAAACCCTTATAAATATCGTTTTAGTTTATTATTTTTAATAGATATTTTGTTTTTAATTTATGTACCAAGGAACCCAACTTGGTCTTCTAGGGTTACAGAAGATTAGGCTCGGCCAAAAATATTTTTAAATGGATAATTACTTTTCCATTTTTAACTTTTCAGCTTTCTTGACGTTGGAAGCCACTGAGTAGAAAATGTTTTTTTTTCTATATTTATATTGTGAGACTTTATCTATATTTATATTCTAATATTTGTACATTTTGCAATTCCATAAAATATAAAAATACAATTTTAAGGAAGTGATTTGAGTAGATTTGTAAATATTCAACAAAACCCTTATAAATATCGTTTTAGTTTATTATTTTTAATAGATATTTTGTTTTTAATTTATGTACCAAGGAACCCAACTTGGTCTTCTAGGGTTACAGAAGATTAGGCTCGGCCAAAAATATTTTTAAATGGATAATTACTTTTCCATTTTTAACTTTTCAGCTTTCTTGACGTTGGAAGCCACTGAGTAGAAAATGTTTTTTTTTTCTATATTTATATTGTGAGACTTTATCTATATTTATATTCTAATATTTGTACATTTTGCAATTCCATAAAATAATAAAAATACAATTTTAAGGAAGTGATTTGAGTAGATTTGTAAATATTCAACAAAACCCTTATAAATATCGTTTTAGTTTATTATTTTTAATAGATATTTTGTTTTTAATTTATGTACCAAGGAACCCAACTTGGTCTTCTAGGGTTACAGAGGATTAGGCTCGGCCAAAAATATTTTTAAATGGATAATTACTTTTCCATTTTTAACTTTTCAGCTTTCTTGACGTTGGAAGCCACTGAGTAGAAAATGTTTTTTTTTTTTCTATATTTATATTGTGAGACTTTATCTATATTTATATTCTAATATTTGTACATTTTGCAATTCCATAAAATAATAAAAATACAATTTTAAGGAAGTGATTTGAGTAGATTTGTAAATATTCAACAAAACCCTTATAAATATCGTTTTAGTTTATTATTTTTAATAGATATTTTGTTTTTAATTTATGTACCAAGGAACCCAACTTGGTCTTCTAGGGTTACAGAAGATTAGGCTCGGCCAAAAATATTTTTAAATGGATAATTACTTTTCCATTTTTAACTTTTCAGCTTTCTTGACGTTGGAAGCCACTGAGTAGAAAATGTTTTTTTTTCTATATTTATATTGTGAGACTTTATCTATATTTATATTCTAATATTTGTACATTTTGCAATTCCATAAAATAATAAAAATACAATTTTAAGGAAGTGATTTGAGTAGATTTGTAAATATTCAACAAAACCCTTATAAATATCGTTTTAGTTTATTATTTTTAATAGATATTTTGTTTTTAATTTATGTACCAAGGAACCCAACTTGGTCTTCTAGGGTTACAGAAGATTAGGCTCGGCCAAAAATATTTTTAAATGGATAATTACTTTTCCATTTTTAACTTTTCAGCTTTCTTGACGTTGGAAGCCACTGAGTAGAAAATGTTTTTTTTTTCTATATTTATATTGTGAGACTTTATCTATATTTATATTCTAATATTTGTACATTTTGCAATTCCATAAAATAATAAAAATACAATTTTAAGGAAGTGATTTGAGTAGATTTGTAAATATTCAACAAAACCCTTATAAATATCGTTTTAGTTTATTATTTTTAATAGATATTTTGTTTTTAATTTATGTACCAAGGAACCCAACTTGGACTTCTAGGGTTTCAGAAGATTAGGCTCGGCCAAAAATATTTTTAAATGGATAATTACTTTTCCATTTTTAACTTTTCAGCTTTCTTGACGTTGGAAGCCACTGAGTAGAAAATGTTTTTTTTTTCTATATTTATATTGTGAGACTTTATCTATATTTATATTCTAATATTTGTACATTTTGCAATTCCATAAAATAATAAAAATACAATTTTAAGGAAGTGATTTGAGTAGATTTGTAAATATTCAACAAAACCCTTATAAATATCGTTTTAGTTTATTATTTTTAATAGATATTTTGTTTTTAATTTATGTACCAAGGAACCCAACTTGGTCTTCTAGGGTTACAGAAGATTAGGCTCGGCCAAAAATATTTTTAAATGGATAATTACTTTTCCATTTTTAACTTTTCAGCTTTCTTGACGTTGGAAGCCACTGAGTAGAAAATGTTTTTTTTTTCTATATTTATATTGTGAGACTTTATCTATATTTATATTCTAATATTTGTACATTTTGCAATTCCATAAAATAATAAAAATACAATTTTAAGGAAGTGATTTGAGTAGATTTGTAAATATTCAACAAAACCCTTATAAATATCGTTTTAGTTTATTATTTTTAATAGATATTTTGTTTTTAATTTATGTACCAAGGAACCCAACTTGGTCTTCTAGGGTTACAGAAGATTAGGCTCGGCCAAAAATATTTTTAAATGGATAATTACTTTTCCATTTTTAACTTTTCAGCTTTCTTGACGTTGGAAGCCACTGAGTAGAAAATGTTTTTTTTTTCTATATTTATATTGTGAGACTTTATCTATATTTATATTCTAATATTTGTACATTTTGCAATTCCATAAAATAATAAAAATACAATTTTAAGGAAGTGATTTGAGTAGATTTGTAAATATTCAACAAAACCCTTATAAATATCGTTTTAGTTTATTATTTTTAATAGATATTTTGTTTTTAATTTATGTACCAAGGAACCCAACTTGGTCTTCTAGGGTTACAGAAGATTAGGCTCGGCCAAAAATATTTTTAAATGGATAATTACTTTTCCATTTTTAACTTTTCAGCTTTCTTGACGTTGGAAGCCACTGAGTAGAAAATGTTTTTTTTTTCTATATTTATATTGTGAGACTTTATCTATATTTATATTCTAATATTTGTACATTTTGCAATTCCATAAAATAATAAAAATACAATTTTAAGGAAGTGATTTGAGTAGATTTGTAAATATTCAACAAAACCCTTATAAATATCGTTTTAGTTTATTATTTTTAATAGATATTTTGTTTTTAATTTATGTACCAAGGAACCCAACTTGGTCTTCTAGGGTTACAGAAGATTAGGCTCGGCCAAAAATATTTTTAAATGGATAATTACTTTTCCATTTTTAACTTTTCAGCTTTCTTGACGTTGGAAGCCACTGAGTAGAAAATGTTTTTTTTTCTATATTTATATTGTGAGACTTTATCTATATTTATATTCTAATATTTGTACATTTTGCAATTCCATAAAATAATAAAAATACAATTTTAAGGAAGTGATTTGAGTAGATTTGTAAATATTCAACAAAACCCTTATAAATATCGTTTTAGTTTATTATTTTTAATAGATATTTTGTTTTTAATTTATGTACCAAGGAACCCAACTTGGTCTTCTAGGGTTACAGAAGATTAGGCTCGGCCAAAAATATTTTTAAATGGATAATTACTTTTCCATTTTTAACTTTTCAGCTTTCTTGACGTTGGAAGCCACTGAGTAAAAAATGTTTTTTTTTTCTATATTTATATTGTGAGACTTTATCTATATTTATATTCTAATATTTGTACATTTTGCAATTCTATAAAATAATAAAAATACAATTTTAAGGAAGTGATTTGAGTAGAGATGTAAATATTCAACAAAACCCTTATAAATATCGTTTTAGTTTATTATTTTTAATAGACTTTTTTTAATTTATATATTATATACCAAGGAACCCAACCCGAGCTTCTAAGGTTACAGAAGATTAAGCTCCGACAAAAATATTTTAAAATGGATTATTTCTTTTCCATTTATAACTTTTCAGTTTTCTTGAAATTGAAAGACACGGAGTGGAAACTTAATTTTTTTTTTTTAATTTCTATATTTATATTCTGAAGCTTTATTTATATTTATATTCTAATATAAATGTTTTGTAATCATAACATTGTCATAAACATTTTACAAAATTTTATAAAATAATATAAAAATATCTTTAAAGAAATCATTTGAGTAGAGTTGTAAATATTCAACAAAACTCCTATAAATATCGATTTGGTTTATTAATTTTCATAAGCAATTTCTTTAAAAAATATCAGGAAACCCGATCCGGGCTTCTAGGGTTACAGAAGATACTGCTCGGTGTACATAATATAGTTAGAAATTTTTTTTATTAAAAACTGTTTTTCATTTAATATATATATTTTTTTAGTTGTTCATTAACAACATCAAAAAGCATTTTCATATGAAAACTGTCAGTTATGTATTCAATTATGTATATATATTTATTTATTAAAAACTGTCCTTTGTATTCGCTTCGTACTTTCGTGGTATAGCAGCCCCCACAATTAGGATTATGCCAAGGTTGCGGCTATGATTTCGCCAAGATCATCGAAAAACCATTATATGCAACATATATACGCACATATAAAATCAAAGCACTCATATATGTGCAATATACGTCATTATATACATATTACTTGCGTCTTATATGTCATATATACATCATTACGTCTTATGCACATGTCATATCACATGCATCATATATGCGTCACATGTGACTATAACTTGGCCATATATGTTACGAAATGTTACATACATCCTATATTATTATTATTATGTCATATACACTCTAAAATTGGAAGGAGTGAGAAGTTGACTCTTTGGAAGAGTGAGAGGCATTTTCACTATAAATATGCACTCTTTAAAGAGTGGAATTTTCCACTCTCTAGAAAGGAGTGAGATATCTCACTCCGTTGTCGAGAGTGACTGTCTCACTCCGTTGACAAGAGTGAATAGTTCACTCCTTTGAGAGTGAAGAAAAACAGTTTTTTCCAATAAAACCACAAGATGGCGCCAGCTCTCGGATACCCCGTTATCGAAACGAAACGCCTAAAATGAAATCCTTTATATATAGTAGCACGATTTTAAAAAAACTGAAAAAGGCATTGAAATAATAAATGAATCGATAGAATTATGGACAGGAAATACCGGGTGACTATAATTAAAGTTACGATTTCAAAAATCGATAATTTTAAAACTACTGGTCAGAATGACTTGATACTTTAGCAGAACAATCGTGAGGCAATGGAAGTTTGTTTGGCGAAGGAAAAAAAAGTTCCAAAAGGTGCCGATTGATAGCGCTGTCAGGGTAATATCAGGGTAAAGACCAAAAATGTATTCGTTAAACACAGGAATGTTGTTAACCAAAAGGATAAAAAGAGTTCAGGGACTTACTAAACATTTATCAGCGAAAAGACAAGAAAACGTGTTTACAGCGACAACAGCGATAACGACGAAAAAAGAAAAAAAAGAGCTTCATGAAACAAACACTTTACTGATGATTAAGGAATAAGTTATTCGATATGCCCTCCGGCTTGTTCTGCTACTAACTGGAAGCGCAAAATGGCATGCTTTACAACAGATCGGAAGGTATCTACACTGATACAAAGGTTGTGCTGTGTGATGCTTGCCTTCAAGTCGGCTAGATTCTGAATCCGTACGCTGTAAACAACATTCTTCAGGTTCCCCCAAAGTCAGAAATCACGCGGGTTTAAGTCGAGGGAACGTGGTGGCCACGTTGTTGGAAAAAGGCGGCTTATGATCCTATCATTTCCGAAATTAGCACTCAGTATCTGCTTCATAGGAGTAGCAATGTGCGGAGGAGCGCCATCTTGCATGAATATTGTGCGATCCACACACTGATGCTGCTGAAGTGCCGGAAGGAAATGGTTACGCAAAAGTGCTTCATACCGCTTGCCAGTAACGGTGCAGGTAACGGGACCCGCAGGTGTGATTTCCTCGAATAAAAAGGGACCGACGATAAAAGCTGCCGTTATTCCGCACCGCACAGTGACCTGTTCAGACTGAAGAGGTAATGGCTGTAGATGGGACGGATTCTCGGTCGCCCATATCCCGCATATTTACAGAACCTTGCAAAAGAAACTGGGCTTCGACAGACCACAGAATGTTCCATGGCCATCCGGTGTCCACTTCCATCCGGACAAGAAATTGTAGTGCAAAAGATTGACGTTCTTCCTGGTCAGCAGGTAGCAACTCCTGCACATGAGTTATCTTGTGTGGATAACAGCGCAAGATGTTCCGTAGGACTTTACGCACCGTGGTGTTCGGCATATCCAGCATTCGTCCAATTCCCCGTGCACTGCTGATTCCAGCATCACTGTTAGTCTGTTCTTGTAATGCTGTAGCCACATCTTCCACTGGCCGCAGCTGAAACTGGTTTCCTTCCTCTAACCCGTTTAACGTCAAATGCGCCGGTCTCTTCGAATTTAGCAATAATTTTTTGCAGACCATTTGTGTTTATAGGACACCTTTTTATGGATTTTAATGTCTGAAACTTCCTAATAGCTGTAAGTACACAGTCATTGTTCTTATAAAAAAGCTTCATAAGCAGAGCGCGATTCTTCATAGTCAGAGTCATGATGAAGCATTCAGACAAAGAGCTGGTGATCTGCATTTTTATGGCAGCTATGTCTGCGGTGCGCATGTCACGTATTAATAATTTGCATATCTCCAGACAATGTGAACTCTGACAACGCCATCTATCGGCATATTTTGGAACTACTTTTTTCCTTCGCCAAACAAAATTCCATAGCCTCAAGATTGTTCTGCTAAAATATCAAGTCATTTTGACCAGTAGTTTTAAAATTATCGATTTTTGTAACTTTAATTATAATCACCCGGTATATTTTATGCTTTACAAATTGCAGGATTTGCCAGTGCTAAGAACAGTGCAGGGAAAACAAATATTTGAAGTAAATTTATGCTGCTGCAACACAATTTTGCTTCTATTTTGTAAACAGAAATTTAATATCTCTGAATGCTAATTATTTTCCTCTTTATTTAAATAACCTATTCTACATATTTTATATCATTTCTAATCTCTTTATGAATATAAACAAAATATAATTATACAGATTAAACTTTCTGTTATTTTTAGCACGTTTGAAATTAAAATGTAAAACATAAGAGAAATGAAAAACGTTGCTTTCAATCACTGATTTTATACCATTTATTATAGCAAAAAAAAAAAAAGAGTATAAATGTGTCGGTAATAGTCTTAGGAAAAATTTAACAGCTATAATTTAAGGGGAAAAAATACGTTTTTTACCCTGACTGAAATTTCCCCCCTAAAAATTAGTTTTGAAAAGTAAATTTAAGGGCCCCTTTGTATTTCAGTGGGTAAGCTTCGGCTTCACGGGCCTATTTGGTAAACAGGCCTTGGGCCTCGGACAATCTTAATCGGGCTCTAATTATGGAAACATTATTAGCAAGAAAAAAATGAATGAATAAATAAATAACTGCTTTGTTGTAACGGAATTTTTGTCATAGCGGAAATGTACAGACGGGTGTTCGCACATTTTTAGACGATTTCGGCGTTGTTGTTTTTAACGTTTAAATTATGAATATTGCTTTCTGAAATAATATGTATGATAATCTTGTTTCTTGATTCTAATTCTGCGTAATGCTTTCGATGGTAGAAGGTTTTTTGTAAAATTTACAGGGTTATTGCTTCCCATGCCTCTTTAAAAACTTTCCAGATTCGATCAATCGTGGTGGTTTTGCCCTTTGAAAGAGCTCTTTTCAGCAGACCAAATGCACAATAAACCATAAGAGAAACGTCAGGTGACTGGAGGATTATGTTGAAAGGTATAAATACAATACCTGTGTGAGTTTTTAATGTTTTCAACGAATACAGCGGTAGTTTTTGAAGTATGAGCAGTAGCTTTGCTTTGATGCAGTTTCACCCTTTAAAAGTCGTTGTAATAAAGAAAATGGCATTTTTTCTGTAAATATCGGATGTAACACATTCTCTTAATAATATAATGAATTGATTGTAACATTTTTGCCCAATATTCTTATTTTTATTTTCCCATTGTAAGATAAATTTGCTTCGTTTTCCGCCTTGAAATGGGGTCTTTTTTTCCATCTGGTATCTTTTTACTATGTATATGTACTGATTTTTGGAATAGCACTTTCCAATCAATTGTTATGTTTATTTCGCACTAAAAAATTTTTATATTATGCGCTTTGCAATCATTTTATACTGTCGAATTAGCATACTTCTGTTCGGAAGGAAAAAAAACGCATCTTCCAATTCACAGCTTTTTTACATGCGCAATCTTGAAATAAGAATAAATTTGAAAGTATCAGACGATAATATAAATTACACATGAGTTTTTGTCAGAATTTTTTCCTCTAAAATAATTCCATTTTTTTTAAATCATTTATCAAATTTGTCTAAAAAATGTGCGAACAGTCTCTGTATTATATGATACAAAAAGAAGGTTTCAGTTTTCTTATTTACACAGTTGAGAAACACCGTAAATATTTGTGATTTCTACACAAATTTAATAAGTGTGCTCGAATATCACAAAAGAAACAAAGCTAAAATAATGTAATAAGAGCTTTTTTATTGTTAGCGGCTGCAGCATGCTGTAGGTACCAGTTCTTGTCCGAGCGCAGAAGTCAAGCAGCAACGAGCTCGGTAGTTGGGAGGGTGACCGCTTACGTGTAAAAATGAGTTTCTCTTTTTTATTCAAGAACTTTAGTCACTCCTGAAAGAGTGACTATTCACTCCTATCAGGGGTGAAAAAACTCACTCCTTTTGCAAGAGTGGATAGTCACTCTTCTGAAAGAGTGACTATCTACTCCTGTTCAGAGTGAATATTCACTTCTCAGGAGTGAGTATTCACTCTTTCAGAGAGTCAAGAATTTCACTTTTTCCTAGAGTGAATAGTCACTCTAAAGAGGTTGGGCAAATTTTGACTCTGCGATAGAGTGAATATCCACTCCTCCGGAGTGAATAGTCACTCTTTCTTATTTAGAGTGTATGTCTTACAATTTGGTGATAAATCTTGATCGCTTAACGATTCTTCCTTGAGGGCTGCTATAACACTAAAGTACCTTAGCCACTTGCCGGCGGTTAACAGCCAAAAAAATCGCCAAAGATTTCACTATTTAAAGAAAGCTTTTTGATTCTGATTATTCCAGTGTTTGCATGAGTAGTTCAATTACATATCTGTTAAATTTGTGTTATATGTTATTATTTTATTTATTTATTGATGAAGTTTTAATTTTGTTATGGAATATTAGCCGGAAACAAATACTGAGCAATTTATATTGTTTTAAGTGCAAACGTGTCAATCTTCTGTGAGTGGGTTGCACGTGATAAAGATAGATTTTTTTAAATACATGCTTGAACATTATTTTATAACCAATAAAATATCAGTAAATTGAGATACAGTTTTCAAACAAATTGCAACTGAAAGTACATTTTTTCGCCCATTCAACGATGTATAAACTGAAATTGTGCGATATTTAGAAGTTAATAAATTTGCAAAAAAAAGGAGAAATTTTTTATTCACCATCATTGTTGCCATCGTCAATATGACGTCTATGACATCAGCGTTTCTCACGGAGAAGTTTTGACTTTATAATACAGAATTATTGATTTTGTAAATCATATAACATGTTTTCAAGAGAAACAGAGAAGGTGAAATTTTCATTAAGTTCAAACCAAAGTCTTTTTAATCATTCTTCCGTCTTGCGTTATTAAAAACTCTTCTTCATTGATTATACTTTAAATTTTTTATTAAATAGTTTTATACAATTATACATACACTAGATTACAAAAATACTAAAACATTCAAGACTGCGTTTTCGTTTATAGAATGAAAAGTTTCTACTATCACTACTTCATGTACGACATTCACAGGAGCGTCATTTCACATTTTGCTTGGAAGGGGCAAAATTCTTCTGTTGGACATAGTAAATCAAGATTTTCTTTTATTTTCTTTTGCATTAATCTTTCACACTTATTTTCAAAGCAATATTTTTATTGTTAATAAATTATTGACATGTAAGTAATATATTGGTAAAAACAATTGAAAACATTAACTAAATAATAAGAAAATAAAGAAACAGACAATGATAAAGAGAAAAGTCTGAAATTAAGAGGGGACAATTGCCCTACGCTGGCCTCCTAAATAATGAATGTCTCTGGACACTCATTATATTTTGAATACGTGCACATGCGAATCGAAAAATTTATTGTGTAATTATAAAGATCTGCTACACTTTTATTACATTGGAAGACCGGGATATAATTAATTGACGTTGTACGATCTTCCTTTGTTTTTAATAAGTTTCTTTGTTTTTTTAATTTTTTTTTTTTTTTTTTTTTTTTTTTTAGAAAACTTTTATGCACATTTTTACGATGCCCGACGTTGCATTTCATGCAAATGAAATTGATATTGTAGCATAAATAAATAAATTATTAATGATTTATTTTCACCTAAAACTTACATTTATTAGACACACGTTGAGTAATGTTTACTTGAATTTTCGGTGCATAAATCAAAATATTTTGTATCTTTATTTTCGTTAATTTCATTTGGTTAGTTGAAATATGTCATACTTCAACGGATAAACGCTGTTAACTTCATGCTAAGAGTAATTTCATACCACTAAAATATATGTGCAAGCGTGGGCATTTCAGTTACAACAATTCATTATGATTCCTCGTACTTCTAAATGTACCGGGTGGTTATAATATAAATATCTCTATTTGCAGCTGCCTGTAGCTTGTATGAATAACCAGAATAAAACCAAAATCGGTGCACTTACTATTCCAGAAAAGGGGGGAGAATAAAAAAATAGTTGCAATAATCGCCGATAGATGGCGCTTTTGAGTGTGAAATATAATGTGTAATATTGTGTATTGTGAAGCTGTCGCAAACCTCAATGACTTTACCGCGTACCACAAAATGTGCGAAACATCACTCCTGATACGTTACTTTCCGCAGTTGAGCACGTTGTGTACCACATGGATTGTGTCCTCCAGCACAATGGCCATGTGGAACCTGAACGTGAACGGCATCGCCATGCGAAAGTGTAACCACATTCACTGTGACATTTTCCAATAAATTAGGTGTGTCATCCGGTTTGACGCCTTAATTCTTTGTTCTTGTATTGCACATTACATTTCACAATCAGTAGCACCATCTGTTGGTGCTGGTTCAATTTTTTTTTTTTATTGTTCCATTCTTTTTCCCCCTTCTCGACTAGTAAGTGTACCGATTTTGGTTTCATTCGGGTTATTCCTTCGAGCTACAGACAGCTCCAAACAAAGATACTTATATTATAACCACCCTGTATTTAAACTTAAAATTTTTAAAAAAGAAAATATGTGACAATCCAAGCTGTGCTCGTGTAAAACCTTATCCTACCCATTACGATAATATTCATTTACCGTAAGTTGATATTTAAATAAAGCAATTTTTTTTCATGTACTTATACGATCATCTGTTGAATAAACGCATATAATATATCTGTACCGTGATATATCCGCTAATAAATGCTTCTGCTAAACGAATGTTCCGACCAATGAAGATTTATTTCTCTGCTATTCTTTCTTATTCGGCAAACAAATGCTTTATTATAGATGTGCGCGCTGACATAACGTAGCCACGTTCAGTGTATGGGTAAAATGGAAACAGATTAACACTTACAAATTACGATTACATTTTGTAATCGTTAATCATAATTACAGATTTTAAAAAAATAATAATCAGAAAAGAAATCATTTGAAGTGATCATAGATTAATAATCTGTAATCGCAAGCATGGTTACTTGATTACGTAATAAATGCATGTTCAGAAAATAATCCTGTCTCCTCCCTTCGACATGTAGCATTAACATGTATGAGATAAGAAGAAAGTTTTGGGATTGGTACATCCGACTAGTTCTTCTTGTAAATATTTTAAAGATAAAAATGCCCTTTCTTAGGGAGGCAAGGCCTCACCTGAACCCCCCGTTTCATTAATTTTACGTTCGTAATTTTCAAGCATTGCATCATTATAGGATTTCGTTGGACAAGAGATTTTATCTTATATACTACAGTGGACTCGTTAATGCGTCTCCGCTTAAGACGTATCTCCGGTTAATGATAACAATTTCGCTTTCCGCATCATTTTCCTTTTGCAATTACTGTTAAAGACGTCGTTTAATGCGTACTATTGATCGGTTATTGCGGAGAATTTTTTCATAAATTGACCATGCAGAATCAAAACTGGTTTTGTACATTATGTTCTTCAAAAGAAACTTCGGTACAATTTTGTTACTGAGAGAGAAAAAAGAAATTGTCAATGACCAATGTGAATAATCAAAAAATTGTCAATGAAACATTTCACCGCCACAAATGGTTCCAAAATTGCTAGTGGCTGTTCATCTATTAGTACCAATCAAAATGTGATGTAACAGACCAAATTTTCGAGTGGGTCGTAAAAATGGGAAATGGTGTTGTAAAAGAATTATTTGATCAAATATCGCAAAGAAAGGTGACAGATTATTTTAATTAAAATACAATTAGGTAGCTACAGCCAATTTCTTTGCATATTTTGTTTGCCCTGAGCAATTTATTCTTTTGTACTATTAAGAAATTGTCATTAACTTGCTGTTTTACTAAAATTACTATACTAAAGAATAAGTTATTTCTTTTAGCATAGTTGGTAAGTTATTTAATTTATGTCTTAAATTGAATTCAATTTATTCGACGCTAGGGATTATATTACACTATTGAAAGGTCCGCACAATAGAATATGCGCTGATTCTTGTTTGTGACATCTTAGCAAACAGTAAGGAGCCCTAGCCCATTGGAGCCCTGGCAAACAGTAACCCCATTCCGTTGCTGCTGTCAAGTGTGTGTTTGGGGGGGGGGGGGGGGGTAGAATGAGGAAATATTATTTTAAGGCGGTTTATATATAATGCACTGCTTTTAAAATAAAGAGCTGTTTGAGATTTAAATATTTTTAGTTTCACAATGCGTATAATATAGTAAAACATAAATATGTTTAGTAATAATTTTTTACTTCACTAATCCTTAAAGTTCGAAAAAATTAGAGAACTTATTTTTAACAAATATAGAAATATAACCTTGTAGTAAAGATTTTTTTATATAACGAATATTACCATTCTATTAATTGATTAATTTTATTTATGACACAGTGGAACATCGTAAGGTATTGTTATTATAATTATTGCTACTACGGATTTTACTTATTTTTTACTAAGCAGCAAAAAGTGTGCAGTTTCTAGCACCAATCAATTATATTTTTACTCAATTAATTAATTTCTAAAAAAAAATTGCATTTAATTTAATTGAGATTAAAGAGTGATAGTGAGCTGCAACTAAATGGAATTTCAATCGAATTCAATTGCAATTAGGTTAAATTGAACATAATATAATGTAGTTGTCTCCTACAATTAAATCAATCGGAATTTTAAAAAAATTAAATAAACTTATTAGGAGTTAAAGCGCGCAATTAAATCAATTGCGATTACATTTTAATCACGTTACACATTTATCATCATCATTTGAGTGTTTATGCAATAAAAATTTGCCTGATAGTATTTAAGTGAGAGTTCTTATCGAAATAAATACTGATCTACTTCCATAGAAAACCCACGCCAAATTCACAAGAAAAGAAGCTTTTAGTTAAAAAAGAGAAAGTTGTAATTTCAGTTTAATTAAGTTAAAATAGCCCGATTTTATTTAATTTTCTTTATCGGATGTACCATGAAATGTTTGTAGGCAACTGTTAAATAAAAGAAAAAAAAAGAGTACGCATTATTTCAAAATTGTAAACGGGATAAAGAAAAATGTTTTATATTTTTGAACATACGTATAAAATTCCCACAATTGCGAATTTGTGTAAATCGCATTGACAAAATTTTAAACTGTTTTGATTAACTAAAAACTTTCATAGTGACAATTTAGTATCCATATCATAAAATTTAGATCAGTTATTCAAATGTGACATTTTCTTTTCAGTGAATGAAAAAAAGTGAATAAGTGTGATCGAAGATCGCACAAAGAGTTTCGTTTAATAGTACTTTCAAAACACTTTATCCTTTAATTAATAAATACAAATCATTAATTTATAATTATCCTTATCATTTATCAATAAGAACATAGAGGCATTAAATTTAATAAAAAATGATAACAAGAGGAAACTATTTTTGAAATCAAATTAAAAATATTCAAGAACTGCTTCTCAGACAATTGTAACAGCATATGTTTGTATATCTGAAAAGCACATTTAATTACATAATTTAATTTTAGCAAAAAAAAAAAAAAAAAAAAAAAAATCGAAACCCTTAAAATGGCAAAAAATACGAAAGTTCTTTCAATTAAATCCATCGGAGAATGAAATGTAAAAATTGAAAATTTCACCTGCGGTAGTCGGGAGTAGAATGCGAAACCTCTGGGTTAGCAGAAAAACGCGCTACCACTAAACCATCTAGCCTACTCGAAAAAGACAGAAATTAAAATTATGTTTTAAGATCTAAGAAATTTGCAGAAATGGTCGTATGTCATTAAATTAATTTATTTAATTAAAATAATATAAGACTTTTTCAAAACTTTATGATTTGTCATGTGACAGGAGGTATTTAGCTCTAAGCAAAACTTCAAGTCTCTAACTTATACAATTTCAAAGTACGAATTCTTTGACAGACTGACAGGCAGACAGAGGAGGGAGACGAATAGGATTTCGTCAGATGAACGAAACCCTAAAAAAACTTCAAATCGTCTGATTTTGTATAGCATTTCTGGAGTTTTGGAAAGCATTATGACAGAAAAGAAATGGTGGCATATTTTTCGAACAAATCAACCAAATTAAACACAAATTTGTTCAGCTAATTCCGAGTACCTCACAAACATATCTATCGCATATGAAGCTAATCAGATACTTTTTTGCAACAGTTATCGCGGGACACACGCAATGACAGAAACTAAAAACATTTTCTTTCCAACCCGTGTGCCCCCACTTCACGTTTCGGCAATTAGGTTAACCCGTTCTCTAATGCTGCAGTAAGATTTTATTAAAATTTTTGCTTATTACTAATATTTTAAGATAAATAAGTCATACTGTTAGAAAAACTGAAAAAAAAATAGTTTTAGTGATTTAATAATTATAAAACTTTGCAAAAACGCACTCAGGAAGGGATTAAAAAAATCAGATATCGATAAAACGGAAAAACAAAAGAACACTGTCGAAAAGACTTATGTTACTTATGTTTCTGAATCTATGAAATACGAAGTGGCGTTCAAACAACCGAAATGAAATGTGAGATATAGTTATTTGGAGGTATGGACTCTAGATTGTGGGGAACAAAAACAATGGACCCTGTACGATTATGGTTACAGTGAAAAACAAATCGAAATTTTCGAATGGCAACACCCACTTTTTCCAACCCAAAATGATCAGCGCATTGAAAAACTATAAATGGCGCTGTAACGTTACATGTAGCACGAAAAACTGCGACTCAGGACACCTGCAAATAACAGCATTGGAATAGCAACCAGCCAATAGCAACAGAGAGACGAGACGCACATGTACCAATCAAAGAACACCATACGCAAATCATTGTTTGTGGAGAATGAAGAACCTTTAAAAAGCAGTGTGGAAAACTTGTAATCTCAGTTTTATCTTTTCCTCTCGGTTCTGTCGCTAATGTTTGGGTACAATGCAGTTCTTTGCATGTGTCTTACGTCGAAAGTTTTCGTGCTACATGTACCGTTCCAATGCCATTTATGGTTTTTTAATGCGCTGATCATTTTGGAATGGAAAAACAGTGGGATTTGCCATTCGAAAATTACGAAAATTTTTAAATGTAACCATAAGTAATTGTGCAGGCTCCATTATTCTTGTTCGCCACAATCTCGAGCGCATGCCTTCAAATAACTATATCTCACATTTCATTTCGATTGGTTGGGGATTCGCCTAAGTTTCTTTATTTGGCCACCCTGTATAATTTACCCACAAACGAAAATATACAATAACCTCTTCCGAGTTATCCACGAATCTGAAAAGCGTTCTTTATCTTTCAGAACCTCATACATTTTTAAAATTTAAAAAAAACAAAGCATTAAAAAAAGTTTGCTGCTACTGATTTTCGGAAACGTTTGAGTGGTTTTTATAGTATAATCAGTATATTCAGTTTTCTCAAACCGGAATAGCGGTTTTTCAGATGCTATCAATTTTAAATTAGACGTTTTCAGCTGCGTATTGGAATTTATACATACAAGAGTAACAAAATAAAATTAATTGTAATGTCACTGTTGTTAATTTATCATGTTTGTCTGTAAAATATGTTTGTTGAACATGAAAATGATTACTTGAGAATGGATAGCATCCAAAAAACTTATATTCCGGGTTAAGAAAACTAATTATTATACTATAAAAATTGCTCGAAAACGTTTCCGAAAATCAGTAGCAACAAAAGAAATTTTATAAATAATTTTTTTATAAATAATTCTTTAAATCTTAAAAATATATTAGTTTCTGGGGTTTCTAAAGATAAAGAAAAATTTTCGGAATCGTGCGAAATTCGGAGGATATTATTGTATAGTTTCGTTCGTCGTCATATTATATTTTCCTAGATTAAGAAACATCTGTCTTTTTGAATGAAAATATGACTCACGTGAATTCTTTCTAAAATGAAAAAAAAAATAAAAACATGGAAATTGAAATTTTAATTATTTATGAAATGTTTCAAAAGTCTTAAGATGTACAGGCACGCTTCATTTTTTGCAAGTAATCAAAAACTATAATTTCAGTTTTTTTTTTTTTTAATATAAATATTTTCTACTGGTAACTGTTGGTAATATATCATGAAAATAATCTCCGCAAATTGATTTTATATGACAGTTTATGTACTTTATTTAAACTCATCAAGATAAAAAGTACTTAACTCAATTTCAAAGAGGAAATGAAATCCATGATGCAATATGAAGAGGTTTTTACAAACTCTTGAACTGAACAAGGAAGTAAGAAACAGAATTTCGTATGAATGACGTGATTTGACTTTACGTCATGTCCAACCAATCAAAGAACTAAAAGATGACATCACCTGAAAGGAACTATAAGACTTTTTTTCTTTCTGTTATATAGAACTTGAATAGAAGCTTTTTCTCACGCAAGGGAGAAGGAACATGTATATTTCGTTCTCCCTTAAACTTATTAAATTAAATTTAACTAATGTTTAAAATTAAAATTATGTAACTATTAAATATAAGAATGATAAATTAAATACTTTAAACTAATTATGAATACTGTATTATTATTAATACTAATTTTCTATTCCAAAAGTACATAATTCATCAGTGTGCACAGCATAAAATGGATATATCAAGTTGTTGGAATAATTCATAAATTTTAATATACTTGTGCAAGTGCAGTGTACATCTTCAAATAATGGACATGGAGACTGGCAGACCTGGCACGCGGTAAAATGAGGAGTGAGGATGATTGCTGAAAAAGGAGGTAAGCAAAATCTTACCTATGTTTATCAAAGTAGACATTGATTATTTATATTACTTTAGAGCGCGCTAAAAACTACTCGCTACCTTCAAAAAATTTAACTAACAGTAACCATAAAAAAATATATTTAATTAAAACAAAGTTTATAGTTTCAACAAAGATTTTTTTTTTTTTTTTAATCCAAACAATTATTTTTCAAAAGAGAAAAAAAACTGCTTCAGAAAATGGTGCTTTTTAATACCATCAGCGAAGAGTGAGTTACAAAAAAAGTATTGTAGATAAGGATGACAGTCTAGAAAGGGTAATTTTATTCAATGAAATATTGAATTATCCATTTCTGGAAGCTTTCAAAAGTATGGCGAAACGGACAGTTACATCATTTTTTGCATCTCCTATAATGGATGCAGAATTCAATGTCAGTTTGGTTTGCTTCTGAAGGGTATTTTAATATGGATGGAGAAAAAAAAAATACATTAATAAGTTTCTTCCCTATAGATCGTCCAGAGAACACGGTGTCATTCACCGGCACTTTACTGTAACTATGAATGACAGTTAAAGGGATAAAGTGCTTAGTAGGTGATTTTTCTCCTCTTTTTCGGCGAAAATTTTCAGAGCAGCTCATTTTCCAGAAGTAGGAGAAACGCACAACTTGGAGATCGATATTAACAACGTAATAAATATAAAATTTATTCCAAGAAGAAAACAAGAAAGAAAAATCACGCGTCCAGCATGGATTATGAAACACCTTCCAACACATTCAGAATACTGTAACAAAACTTTACCGTTTAGTAAGGTGAAAGATGATGTCTATTGTCTAAGAAAGCAATTTGGAATACGCATAACACATTTGAAAGCCCAGTTTCAGCAACTACCATCTATAATCGGAAAAATATCCGAATTCTTTTGTGAAACCCTGTATATTATCTATAGATTTGTTTAAATACTACATAGTTCCCTAAAATTTAATTCAGTTAGGAAGCGCAAAGCCCAGTTGAAATTTCCCCTTCAACAATTTCTGTAAATAAGCGGAAATGTACTCGCATTCTTTTGTGCAGCCCTGTATATGATCTACAGAATATATACACACCGAGTAATACTAAAAAGATTAGTTAAATTAAAAAACCCATACCACAACTGAAAACACACTTCCAGAATTTATCGCTCATAGACAGTACTGTAACCGAATTCTTTTGTGTGTCCCTGTGAATGAACGATAAATGCTATGCACTAAATCTTTGCCAGTCACTAGAACTGCAACTCTATCTTCCAAAGTTTTGACACTTCCATGGGCAACAGAGGGTAACATCTTACTATCCCAATGCAAGACCACATGACGAGGATTTTGAAAGAGTGACCCTTCGATTTTCTTTGCCATTTCACTTCTATTGATCCTCCGAGCTCGGTAAACGGTAGCTGGGAATAAGGAAAATTTTCAAACATCGTGGCCAAGTTTTTTTTGCAGTTGCTATAAATGAAGCACTTGATCGTCGAATAGAGAGCTGGTCTCGATCCCAAGTAGACGTGAGTGTCTGATCAAGAGATTTTAATCTGGGACTGAAACGTAATCTTTTCGTTGCTGGAGGCAAAAACTCGGCCTCTTCGTCACGAAGTGCTGATGATGATGGAGATGAGTCTTCCAGTATAACTGTCTTATTGATTTCAGCGATAGCTTTGTAATGTTTATTCGTATGTAAATCATTTTTCTCTTAATTGTACATTTAGTTTTTATTTTCGAGGCGAAAGCCTTGTTTACTTCACTCATTGAAGAACTCATACGACCTTCTCTTTGGAACATAAAAAATTCTTTATCTTCTTGTGATACGCTCGTCATGTCCATCACATTTTACCTGGAAATGTCAAATAACTCGACGAGATCACCTTTCCTAATCTGCCGTTTCACATCTGCTTTATCCGTGTTTCTCGATTTCTCTTAACCAGATTTTGTTATTCTTTGTACATCTTTTGTATACCAGCACGGATATTCTCCTCTGTCTTAACAGGGGTTTTTGCTTTCTTCCACACTTCCTGTAGTTTAGTACTGGTAGATTTAGCAGCATCCGAAAGTGTTTCTTTCATTTCCTTGTGATGGTAAATAAAACCTAAAAGTACATGTTCCTTTGAAGGGAGCCGACCTCCTAAAAACTCACCACTAGGCACCTATTCTAGCAGCCAAATTCCTCTTTTGGTTCCCATTTTAAAGTTCAATTACCTGAAAAAGATGAAAGAAATACATGAAAAAACCATTAGTACAAAGCACTTCCATATTAGAAATTTCACTAGTTTGAGATAAAAGTGATCAATGTGTGTAACCCCTAAATATTATCCAATCTTCTTGAAATTTGGCATACATATCTTTTACATCACTGAGACTTGGGACGTAACCAAAGTCATATGAAAATAGCATCGTTGGAAAAATGAAACACCGTAATGCACACCATATTCTATAGTAATCATTTTTGGGTGCACTGTTTACCAATTTCATTATGATTCATAGTCTAACATCATTAAAATACACCGCAAACAATTTCCTCCCTTAGACAAAAATGTAACGGTAGTCTTTTGAGTGTCCCTATAAATACTACATACTCCATTTTTGATAGCGAACATGCCATAGTAAACCTCAATAACATATATCAATTACATGGCGATCCGAGTATATTTACGCGAATTACAGCATAGACAGACATACGGCAGACAGTCAGACGGTAGACTGACAGACAAACGGCAGTCAGAAAAAACGAATTCATAAACACGCTCAGTTAACTGACACCTCTTACATACCTCGACATAAGGGCGTTTGTGAATGCATTCCAAAACTCTATTATTTTTTTTTATATAATCAATTACGCAAAGAACTAAACTTGGTACAAAGGCTAATTAGTAGATTATTAAACTATTTCAATTCATTGCAAATCTTATTAAATAACTCAGAATTTTCTCATAATAATTATTAAAAATTGATCGAAAATTTTCGGAAATCCAGAGGAGTTTCCACTAACAAATACTCCTATATATTCTAATCTCTCTTGGCTACAAAAATTAGGAAGAAGCACATGTAACGCAAATACTTTTATTATTGGGTCATTCGGAAAATTCTGCGGTTTTTAAAAGCGTATCAGGGTTTCGTCTAGTTATTTTGCTACTGCTGATAAGGAATGACCTTGAATAACCTAGATAAGTACATTCGGTCTTTTCTACTTGCGCTGCATAACACTCGCTTTTGTTGTGGCATAATTTTTGTTTCAGTGCAGTGCTAAGAACGGATGACCAAAAAAATCATTTTCGTCATATTATGCTCTTTTATTTCAAGAAAAGTAAAAATGCTTGTCAGAATGCTCGTAAAATTTGTGCTGTATGTAGACAACGTGCTGTTTCAGGTGACACAATTCGAAGATACTTGGAGAAGTTTAAATGCTGAAATTTCAGCCTCTAAGATGATGTCTGCCCTGGACGACCATCATCTGTAAAGGAGGATCTTCGCTGAAAATCCACGTTACACACTTCAGGAGCTATCCCACAGGCTAAATATTCCAAAAAGTACAGTGCATGATCATTTTATAGCTTCTTTTAAGAGGTCCTCCTTTAGAGATGATGATAATCGTCCAGAGTGGGCATCATCTTCGAGGCTGAAATTTCAGCATTTAAACTTCTCAAAGCACCTTCGAACTATGTGATCTGAAACAGCACGCACTCTCAGAAATAAAACACTCAATTTTGACGATTCGGCAATCCTTAGGCCTTATTTCGTTATTTTTGACAATCATTTCGTCACAGAGTCACGTGGTTTTTGACGAAACGCGAATCCTCAAATATCTGACGAAACTATTTCATCACTGTCTGTTCAGTACAGTTAATAGTTGCTCTGTTTGATAACAGATGGCGCCACTATGTAATTCTAAGAACATTTTGATTCAGAATTCTCACATCAGTCAGTTTTTGAGTTGGATGGTAGAGAGATGCTTGCAGGGCATAATTTGTCCTTGTTTATTCTATTGAACTGTATTTCCCCAGTATCATGTTGGCTGGGAACTTTACAATTTACAATTTATAATTTAATTTAAGGCTTTCATGTTAAATGAAAGTAATTTCAAATAGGTTTATTTCTAAGAATATTTTCAATTAGGGAATAGATATGAAACCAGAACTTTCATTGTATATTTTTTGTGGATGTCAACTGTGAAGTTTTTTTTTTTTTTTTTTTTTTTTTTTTTTTGTCAAGTTCATGTTTTTTATGTGTTTGTGACAATACAGAAGAAAACAAAGAAAGACTTCTTTCTTTTAAAAAATCTACATAAGAATTTTTTGGAGGCACTATGGCGAGATATCATGTGAGTACTTTTGTTTTTACTGTTCTTTGATGCTGAAATTTGGTTGCAAATACAGTTAAATATGAAAGTGTATTCAGCATATATTAATTTGCAATATGAGAACAATTAAATTTTTGAAAGGACGTGAGTTATATTTACTTGATTAAAAGGACCAGATAAATAAATTTCTTCTTAATTATTTATATAAAAAAATGTAAGCTTGGCTTACCTGTTATAAAGCATAATCCTTATTTATGATGCAGCGAGTGATGCTTGGTATCAGAATATGTAAATTCAATTTTTAATAATACAAACTGGAATCTTTGTAGAATACCAAAGGATCACGACTTGTAGAGAACAAACTTTATATATCTGAAAAACTTCACAAGATCTCGATTAAATATGTTACACTGATACAATATAAAGAGTAAAGGTTTTTTAAATCCATAAAAAAAAGTTGTGCTTCGTGTTAGTTCCAGAGCATATTGCTTCCAGAACGCAGTTTGATTAAAATTGGACGAGCGAATTGTTTATGTCTTTCTGGCATGTAGTTTCAGCATCAACTAACTAATAAAAGGGGCTCTTAAAAGTTCTTTCACGGTATTAGTCTGCTGAACACATATCACAAAGGTTTATTGCTGACTAAACAGTTTTTTCCTTCTTTAAAATGCACATTTGTAGTGATTATGTCTCTGTAGATCTGTGGTGCTGCCATCTATGATGTTTTGAGGAAGTTCCATTTCAGGTAGTGGCGACACCTGTTGGCAGTCCACGAAACGAATTGCATATATCACAAACGCGTTGCATATATCACAAACGGGTTGCATATATCACAAACGGGGGGAACAGATGAAATCAATTTCTGAACTGTTTCCAACAATTTTGGTTTATTGAAAATGATAAAATAAGAAAGTATTCTAGAATTATATTGCTTGGATAACTGTTCTTGAAAAGAAAATTGTTCTGAAGAACATTATGATTTTTTATTTATTGTTCTCAAGAATATTATGATTTATTTAATTGAAAAATTTGAATATTTAATTATTATAGTAAATTATTATATTGCATTGAAGAATTTGAAGATTATTTTTAAGTTTATGCAGATTTAGAACAAAACATTCCACTATCATTTGCATGAAACAGTATTCTTAAGTGATTGAATATTGTATAGTAGTTCTATTTTTGAATTTTATTTGCTCTGTTTTTGAAATTAATTTAGTTCTGGTTTTGAACTTAATTTGATTAGTTTTGTTTTGAAGTTAGTTTGGTTAATTTTATTTGGAAAATCCTTCTGCTTATAAGTTATTGTATAAAATGGAAGATTATGAAAAGAAAGCTGTTCAAATTAAAATTGAGAGAGGTAGAGTTAAAGGCTCTGTAACTAGATTAGAGAATAGTTTTGATAATGTGAATACAAAGAATGCAATTTTGATTAGATTACAAAGATTAGATGATTTACTTAAAGAGTTCTTAAGATTAGATTCTAATTTGAATGATGATGATTCAGAATTATCAGAATTTGAAGAAAGGTATTTTCAGTTAAAAACTAAATATCAAAACAAACTAGATTCTTTGAATTCTTCAGAAGTTATTAATACTGTAACACAAAATCCTGTTCAAGGTCCTTCTGTTGTTGTTCCAAATCAATGTAATATTAGATTACCCAAATTAAATATTCCAGTATTTTCTGGAAAATTTTCAGAATGGACAAATTTTAAGGATATGTTTGTTTCCACTGTCCATTCCCAAGTAGCTTTGAGTGGTATTCAGAAATTTCAGTATTTAAAAGGGTTACTTTCTGAAGAACCAGCTTCATTAATTAAGCACATTTCCCTTTCTAATGAATCGTACCAAGAAGCTTGGTAAAAATTGTTAGACCAGTATGATAAAAAGAAACAGATTGTCAATTCTTTGATTAAATTATTTTTAGACCAGAAATCAGTTCTTTAACCTAATAGCATAAATATAAGAAATTTGCTTAATACTAGTGATGAAGTTATTAGGGGTTTGAAAGCTGTTGGTGATGAAGCTACAAATAGAGATCCGTGGTTAATATATTTGTTATTCCAAAAACTTGATCCTGAAAGTCGAAGACTTTGGTCCATTGAAAGTACAGAAAATGAATTTCCCACTTTAAAAGAATTTTTTGATTTTTTAAGTGTAAGATGTTCTTCTTTAGAGCTCATCTCTAACAATGAAAGTGATATTAAACATTCCAAAAGCTCAAATTTTGTTGGTTCCAAGTACACTTCAAATAATAAACAATCAAAGGTGTGCTTAAAGTGTCAAGGAATGCATCCATTGTACAAATGTGTAAAATTTAAATCTATGGATGTTTTTGCCCGAAAAAACTTTGTTAAACGTAATAACTGTTGTTTTTTGTGTTTAAATTCTCATAAAGTTAAGGAATGTCCCAATTCTCATTTAAAATGTTTTAAGTGTGAAAGTAGACACAATACTCTCTTACATGAAGAGAGTAAGGGTAATAATGCCTGCACTATTCAGACTGAAACTAAATTATTTCCTCATTCATCTGAGAATAAAAACCATCTTTCAAGTAGGGAAGTTGTACACGAGTTAACATCTCATGAATTACAAATTAATTCTAGTGCTTCTTTCAATAATTCCAAATGTGTTTCGTTTCTTCCTACTGCTAGAGTTCTGTTATATAATAATGAAAATAAAGCCTATTCTTTCAGAGCTTTGCTGGATTCTGGTTCAGAATGTACCTTTGTAAGTGAAAATGTTATAAGAACTTTAGGGTTAAAAAGAAAAAATGACAGAATTGTTCTAAATGGAATTGCCGGAGTATCAGCTAGACAAACTCGAGGTTCAGTGATTCTTACAGTTGGGTCTAAGCTTTCTAATGAGTTCTTAAAGGTTCAGGCTTATATACTGCCTAAAGTAACATCTTAGTTACCAGCTGAATTACTTGATACAAAAAAAATGGACTATCTTAAAAGTATTACCTTAGCAGATGAAGATTTCATGAAACCGCAAGAATGTGATGTTATTTTGGGATCTGACTGTTTCTTTACTATTTTAAGATATGGTAGAATTGTGAGTACTGAGAATGAGCCAATTGCCCAAAATACTATGTTTGGTTGGGTGGTAGCTGGAAAATTGGAACCTAAATGTAAATATTCTTCTAGTATCAAATCTCATTTTCTTAGTGTTGCAAGCGAATTAAATGTTGATCTACACTGCTCAAAACAATTAAAGGATATTGCAGTTTTAGGTGGATTTTGTATCTGGGAAACTTTTTAGCTTATTGATACATGGTCGACAGACATAGTAGGTTATATGAGAATAAATTACACATGTTTGGCAGAAAAAAATGCATTTTATTGCGCATTTGTGTACAAAAGGAAAAAAACACAATTTGTGCATATGAGAAAAAAAGAATAAGAAAAGGTGTTTTCTTCAAAGAAAATCATTTTCAGTAGGGGGTATGGTTTCCATGGGCGGCCAGCAACGTTGAACACCTTTGAGGCATGGACTCAATGAGGCTATTAATGACGAGTTGGGGTATTCTGCCCCACTCTTCCAGAAGAGCTCTTTCCAGTTCTTGGAGAGTTTGTGGGGGTTGTTGGCGGCCAGAAACTCATCTTCCTAGAGCGTCCCAAACGTGCTCGATTGGATTCATGTCTGGAGAACACGCTGGCCATTCCATTCGAACGATTCCTTCCTCGAAAAGGAAATCCTCCACCAGGTTTGCACGATGTGGCCTGCAGTTATCGTCCATTACAATGAAGTTATCTCCGATTGCTGCAGCGTAAGGGACTACAATAGGTCTGAGGATCTCATCCCTATATCGGCGACCAGTCAGAGCTCCATCTCGAATGATGTAGAGGTCAGTGCGCTCGTCAATGGAGATGCCACCATACACCAACACTCCTCCACCGCCAAATCTGACACTTTCGTGCACGAACGCAGGATTATTCCTACTGCCACGGTCCCTCCAGATGAAAATACGCCTATTATCCGGATGCACAGAAAAACGGGACTCGTCAGAAAACAGAATATTGCTCCATTCATTTCTCCTCCAGTTGACATGCTCGGTTGCCCACTCCCTGCGGTCGCGACGATGCCTTGATGTTAATCTAACACATACCATCGGTCGGCGAGCATACAGACCTACAGCATGGAGCCGGTTTCGGACAGTCTGAGTTGAAATCGTGGTGCCTGTAGCCGAGCGAAGGTGTTGTTGGAGAAGAGTAGCGTTCATGTTTCGGTGTCTCCGAGCTGTTAACGCTAAATACCGATCTTCATTGGGCGTTGTTGCCCGTCCACGACCTTGCCCTGGTCTTCGGCCTGCACATCCACTCTCCAAAAAACGGTTCCAGATCCTGGAAATGACACTTTGTGACACTCCAATGGCTTGCGCTACTTCGGCTTGAGTTTGGCCCCCTTCTAACCTATCAACAATTCTCCAAGCTTCTGAATCTGTCAAATGACTTCGCTGAGACATCGTACTCATCGAAACAAAGCAATCACTGAATGCCGATCATCCTTGTTTTCATTCTCTTTTATCCAGTTGAAAGTCAAATTTCATTCGCTGCCGCTGAAGCGACGTTTTTGACGTCGAACTCAAAATTTGCATACTCCACAATTTGAAAACCAGAAAAATTTGCATTTGTGATTCTCTTCTTCTATTTTCGGCAAAAAAAATTTCGTTTATATCTTTATTTTATATAAAACTTCAAATATCCTTTAATTGTTTTGAGCAGTGTATTATTGCAAAAATTTTGGCAAACTGAAGAAATAAACATTAAAATTCCACAGTTGTCTGATGAAGAAAATTTTTGTGAACAACATTTTTGCTCAACTTACAAGGTAACTCCAGAGAATAGATTTGAAGTTAAGTTACCAATTTATAAAGATGTGATGTCATTAGGAGATTCTAAGTCCATGGCAGTCTCACGTTTGTTTGCTATGGAGAGAAAATTTCAGTTTGATAAAAACTTTGAAAATGAGTACAGAAATTTTATGAAGCAATATGAAGATCTTGGTCATATGACACTTGTGAACAAAAATTCAAATCCTACAAGCAACAAAGTATATTACCTTCCGCATCATTCTGTTATAAAAAGTGACTCTATTTCTACAAAGTTACTTGTGGTGTTTGATGGTTCATGCAAACCGTCTAATGGTGCTTCTTTAAATTCTGTTTTGGCTGTTGGACAAATTCCACAACCTAATCTTTTTACTATTCTGATAAGATTTCGAACAAATCCTGTTGCTTTTACTGCTGATATTCAGCAGATGTATAGACAAGTTTTGATTGCTCCAGAAGATCAAGATTTACAACGTATTGTTTGGCGAGAAAGAGCATACTCAGCTTTAAAGGAATATTGGCTGCGAACTATTACTTATGGGACATCTTCAGCTCCATTCTTGGCTACTCGCTGCTTATATCAAGTTGCAAAGGACATAGAGAAAGACGATCCTGCAATAGCTGCAATAATTCAAGAGAGCTTCTATGTTGATGATTGTATGTCAGGTTCAATCTCAAGTGAAGAAGCTATTAGAGGGATTGAAAAGCTTTCACTGGCTTTAGAAAATAGAGGTTTTCATTTGCGAAAGTGGAGATCTAATTCTTCTGATGTATTAACTCATTTATCTTCAAATTCTCTTGAGTCTACAGATTTAGAAATCCATCCTGATGATTGTTCCAAAGCCTTAGGGCTTAGCTGGGATTCTTCAAATGATATTTTTATCTTTAACGTTAATTTACAATTTGATGATAACATGACTAAAAGAAAATTTCTTTCACAATCTGCCAAATTATTTGATCCGTTAGGATTTTTGGCACCATGCACTGTCTCTATAAAAATGTTTTACCAGCAATTGTGGTTAATGAAGTTAGATTGGGATACTGCGCTTCCTGAAATTTTCCAAGCAAATTGGAAAAAATTCCAAATGGAATTTGAACAAGTTTGTTCTATTCGAATTCCCCGATGGATCCAAGTTTCCAGTAAAGAGATCATATTGCATGGATTTAGCGATGCTGCAGAATCGGCATATGCTGCAGTGATATATGTAGTACAACCTGGTGAAATAAAGTCAAAGGTGACCCTATTGGTTGCAAAAAGCAAGGTAGCGCCACTTAAACCAGTTTCTATTCCTAGGCTTGAGCTCAATGGTGCTTTACTACTTTCCAGACTATATTCTACACTTGTGACTATTTTGAATACGTTCGTTATTAAGTTCTACGCATGGACTGATTCCCAAGTAGGACTTTCATGGCTGTCATCTCATCCTAGGTTTTGGAAGCCTTATGTGGCCAATAGAACTTCTGAAATTCTAGATTCATTCCCATCTGACTGTTAGAGGTATGTTCCAGGAAGGGAAAATCCTGCTGACATTGCGTCTAGAGGGTTATCTCCCAGGGATCTTCCTAATTATTCCCTTTGGTGGGATGGCCCAAAATGGCTTTTTTTAAATCAAGAACATTGGCCTCAACCTCAAATTAAGACTAATTTAGACACTGTAAATAAAGAGAAAAAGAACTCTAAATTTTGTTTTCCAATAACTTTAAATAATTCTCTGTTTGAATTATATTTTGAAATTTATTCTTCTTTTATCAAAATTATTGATGTTTTAGCTTTTTGTATTAGGTTTGTGAAAAATTGCAACCAGAAAGTTGGCAAAATGAACACTAGTCCTTTGAATAAAGGTAAATTTCTTCCATTATCAACAATCGAAAGAAGACATTCAGGTAATTTGATTATTTCTTATGTTCAGCAGCTATATTTCGCTGATGAAATTAGTTGTATTCGATCAAATAGATCAGTTTCTAAAAAAGTTATCTTTTCTCACTTTGTCCTTTTATTGATAGTGACGGTTTGCTAAGGGTGGGAGGTAGGCTGCGAAATTCACCTCTCCAGTACAATGCAAAACACCCAGTCATTTTGCCAACTCAGCATAAATTAAGTGTATTAATTGTTAAATATTTTCATCTTATGCATTTTCATGCTGGGTTAAATTTACTTATGGGCATCATTAGACAGAGTTATTGGATAATACGTGCCAAAAGGATAATTAAAAATTGTATTCATAAATGTGTTACTTGCTGTAGGTATAGAGCAGCCTCTTCCAAACAGTTAATGGGAGATCTTCCTCTTAACAGAGTTACTCCTAACAGGCCATTTTCTGCATGCGGAATCGATTATGCAGGGCCTATTAATATTTTGAAATATCGAGGTAGAGGAGCTAAAACTACCAAATGCTATATTGCTTTATTTGTTTGTTTTGCAACTAAAGCCCTACATTTGGAGCTGGTAAGTGATTTAACCTCTGAAGCATTTATTGCTTCATTAAATAGATTTTGCTCTAGAAGAGGAGCTCCTCAGCATATTTATAGTGATAATGCATATCTTTTTGGTGGACTATGGGAAGCCGCTGTTCGTTCGGTAAAATTTCATATGAAACGTGTAATTGGAAGTACTAATTTAACATTTGAAGAACTTTATACATATTTGACTCAAATTGAATCTATCTTAAATTCCAGACCATTAGTAGCAATTGATAGTGATAACAATTCAGACAGTATAAATATATTGACTCCATCTCATTTTTTAATTGGTGATGTTATTACTTCCCCAGCTGAACCTTTAAATGAGGAAAATTTGTCTTTACGGTCTCGTTGGGATATTGTGCAAAAATTAAAATTATGTTTTTGGAGAAGGTGGAGTATTGATTATTTGAGTTCTTTACAAAATAGAAAAAAATGGAGAGTGCATACAGAAAATTTTAAAGTGAATGATATAGTAATTTTGAAAGAGGATAATGTTCCTCCGTCTGTTTGGCCATTGGGCAAAATTATTGAAATTCATCCAGGTAAGGATGGAATAGTCCGTGTAGTGACTGTTAAAACTTCTAGGGGTGTCTTTAAGAGACCAATTGTAAAACTTTGTTTACTTCCTTTGCATCAAGAATAACTTCTTGATGGGTGGGAGTATGTTGAGTACAGTTAATAGTTGCTCTGTTTGATAACAGATGGCGCCACTATGTAATTCTAAGACCATTTTGATTCAGAATTCTCACATCAGTCAGTTTTTGAGTTGGATGGTAGAGAGATGCTTGCAGGGCATAATTTGTCCTTGTTTATTCTATTGAACTGTATTTCCCCAGTATCATGTTGGCTGGGAACTTTACAATTTACAATTTATAATTTAATTTAAGGCTTTCATGTTAGATGAAAGTAATTTCAAATAGGTTTATTTCTAAGAATATTTTGAATTAGGGAATAGATATGAAACCAGAACTTTCATTGTATATTTTTTGTGGATGTCAACTGTGAAGTTTTTTTTTTTTTTTTTTTTTTTTTTTTTTTTTTTTTTTTTTGTCAAGTTCATGTTTTTTATGTGTTTGTGACAATAAAGAAGAAAACCAAGAAAGACTTCTTTCTTTTAAAAAATCTACACTGTCAAAAATAAAACTCTCACTTTTCACGATTCAGCAATTTTTGAGCTATATTTCATCATTTTTGACAGTCATTTCGTCTCAAAATTAAGTGATTTTTAATGAAATGGAAAATCTCAAATATTTGACGAAAATGTTTCCCCATTCACGGCCAGATTATTTTTGTTGTTGCAAAATCGTTCAAATAATAATAATAATAATAATAATAACTCGAAAGTATCAAATTTACAATATATTAATGAAAACAGAAACAAAAATATTTCATCATTGGAGACCGTTATAACACGAAAGTACCAAATTTCTACTTTATTTTTCATATCTGATAATTTGCGTCTATCCTTTTTGTAACTTTAACATTTTTGTAACGATTTTATGCATTTCTATTGCCTATTCAAAGAAAAAATTTTCTTAAGTTACAGAATTTCGTTAAAAAAGCTTAAAAAATTCTTCTAAAGTTACAGAATTTCGTAAACGGTTAAATTAGTAATATGCGAACATCATTTGGTTCATTTTCGACCGAAAGCAACAACCATTTTCCAAATAGTTAAAAAAAAAATTAAAATTTTAGGAGCTCTTTTTTATTTAAGAAATACATATTCATATAACAATCAATTTTAAAATATGCATAACTGATCCCTATTTCCTCTATAAACAGTAACGTGTTAAAATTTTATCATCTAAAATTGATGAACTCTCCTCCAATATGCACTTCTAAATTTATTATTTCTAACCAACAAATTAACTAGACCATATTCTAATCCTTCATTGAACAAAAGAAATTTCTCTAATAAATTATATTAATCAAGCCATATTCTAATTATTTATTAACCATAGAAAAACCATAATAATAATCTAGCCTTAAGAATTAAAACATGCAGAAATTATAACAGCACCCATAAAAATACTTTTAAAAATATAAACACTCATCAACATCCGGTAGATATATTTTAAATCAAATTTACACAAGTCTGGCTGGCGCAATGGCCTTGCGCAGTAGTCTACCACACCGAAGGTCGTGCGTTCGTATCCCGTTGAAGACTTCTAATCATACATTGAACACAGAAACGCGACCTTATTTCCCCCCCTGTCTATTACAGATGCTTCTAAAACTGTCGAGAGATGGCGCCACTTGCCTCTTTTAAACACTTTCGAAGGAGCAATTTTTTGATGAAATAAATTTCTTCAAATTTTTTTAGGATACAAATTTACTCGATTTGACGAAATATTTGCTCGGAGCATTTCCCTGGAAACTGTTTCGTCAAAAACGAAGAAAATTTCATGGAATTTGAGTATCCATATCTAACAGTGCGTTATCCATACACAACACACATTTTAAGAGTCGTCTGAGTAACATTTTTACCTTTCTTGAAATAAAAAAGCATAATATGACGAAAATGAACTTTTCGGTTCTCCATTCTTAGCACTGCATCGAAATAAAAATTATGCCTCAACACAAGCCAGAGTTAAGCAGTGCAAGCAGAAAAGACCGAATGTACATACATATCTGGTTCATTCAACGTCACTCTTTATCAGTAGTAGCAAAATATAAATAGACGAAACCGCACTTCGCTTTGAATAACCGCAGAACTTTCCGGGTGACCCAATACATAGAACTCGCAATCTTGCTGCAAGCTAATCTCAATTACAGATAAAACAAAAATGTATCAATCATTTATTTTTGAAACTGTCATTTTTACTTATGATAGAAAATACAAGGTATATAATTGCAGAAATTTCTCCTAAAATTTGCTTTATTTTTATAAACGCTTTCCAACAGAGCTAAAAAGCGTTTATGAATTCGGTTAGTCTGGCCATCTGTTTGGCCGATTGTCTAGCTGTCTATCCGTACTCGCGATATTGTAGTCGGATTGCCATGTAATTGATATATGTTATTGAAGTTTACCATGTCATGTTCGGTACTGAAAATGAAGTGTTTTGTTTTTATAATTCGTTTACAGGGAACTCAAAACTATGCCATCACATTCTGACCTATTGGAAAAATAGTTTGCAGTGTATTTTACTGATGTTACACTATTTAAAACATATTAATATACATCACTGAGAGGCACTACAAGATGCTTGCTATAGCATATGATGTGCATAGCACTTATCGTTCATTTACAGGGACACACAAAAGAATTCGGTTACGGTACTGTTTATGAACAATAATTACTGGAAGTGTGTTTTTAATTGTGGTAAGCATTTTTAAATTTAACCGATTTTTTGCATATTATTTGGTACGTATAAATTCTATAGATTATATACAGACCTGCGCATAAGAATTCGAGTACATTTCCGTTTACTGACGGAGACTATACTGAAGGGGATTTTCAACCGTGTTATGGGTTTCCTAACTGAACAAAATTTTGACATACTATGTAGTATATATGTTACGGTCAATATGATTAATCCGGTCATTATTAATAATAACCGGTAATCATTAATAATAACCGCGGTTATTATTAATAATAACCTTCCATTATGTCCGGTCATTATGAATAATTACCGGTTATTATTAATAATGACCGGATTAATCATACTGACCGTAACATATATACAAAACTATAGACAATATACAGGGTTGCACAAAATAATTCGGATATTTATCAGACTACAGATGGTAATTGGTGAAATTGGGTTTTGAAACGTGTTATGTGTTTTCGAAATTGTTTACTTAGACATCACTTTTCACGTTATTGAACCGCGAAGTTTAGTTACAGTATTCTGAATGTGTTGGAAAGTGTTTCATAATATATGCTTGGCGCATGATTTTTCTTCTTGTTTGTACAGTTTTTGCGATAGCAGTTATTTATTTTATTTTATGATAGTAAGTTATTTACTTTATTTATAGTAGTTTTAGTTATAGTTTAACGTTTTTGCAGTTAGAATATGGATCTGATAATGCCCTCCCAATTAACTGACGATTTCGATTGTCCGTGAATGTTGGATATTCGTTATAATCGTGATATGAGGAACCACCATCCCTTCTTCTTCGCCAAAGATAAACTTTATTCCAAGATTCATGTGTATGGCGGGCATACCTTCCACCCAGTTTCGGTTAGTTTTAAATATACTGTTTAAGTATACTTATTCAACAGATGATTGCATAAGCAGGTAAAATGAAAGAAAAAACATGTATGTATAATTTATTTATATATTTTTTTAGCAGTGAAATGACGCCCGAAATTACTGAATATTAAATACGTGAATTTTCACATTGCTAACTAAACGTATACCCAACAGAGAGAAAAATGTCTAAGCCGGATATATCGAACCCGGAATTGGAATAAGGCTCCAATGCTCTACCATTGAGTTACGAGGGCGATTTTTGAACATTTTTCACTCTGTTGGTTATACGCTTAGTTAGCAATGTGAAAATTCATGTATTTAAAATGCAGCAATTTTGAGCGTCATTTCACTTCTGAAAAAAAAAATTAAATAATACATATATGTGTTCACCTATATTGGGCTTTATTTCGTCTCATGTTTGTCGCAGGGTTGTGTGCTCATGAAGGTTCTTCCATCTTGTGCTGAGGTTGCAGCCTTACTGACATATTTGAGTGTAAAATGCCAGGTTTGGTATTGTCCTCGTAACTTAATGGTAGAACATTGGAGCGTTATTCTAAGGATCCGGGTTCGATTCCCGGCTTGGCCATTTTTCACTCTGTTGGTTACACGCTTAGTTAACAATGTAAAAATTCACGTATATAATATTCAGTAAAAAAAAAAAAAAAATGTTTTCTGCAAATCTGTATCATTTTAAAGGGTGGGACAGAGATGGGGACTCAGACGATTAAAGCCTTGAATATCATATTATTTTCTTTCATAAAAAATTGCAGCTAAAAAGTATTTAGAAGAGATTACATGGTCATTCATGTAATAATGAAAAAGTACTCTCCCCTCCCCCGTTCTTGCTCACATGCTTGTCTGGTGATTAGATCGCCTGATACTGGACAAAAGTGCCAGGTTCGATTCCCGAACCTGGCTAAACATTCGTTTAGAAGAGGCATGGATGTTTGTGGTGATCGGATTCCACTTTAAACGGAGGTGCCGATCTGTTTAGCCCTCGTGTGGAAAAGATGTTTGTTGCGCCAGCAACGATGCAACAAACCCTCCCTCCCCCTTCTTCTTTGCCGAAGATAAGATGAATGTATATGACAGACACACTGGCCGCTAAATTTCGGCTAGTTTTAAATATGCAGTCATGCCTCAGTCAAGATAATTCGTTTCGAAATAACATTCGTTAGCTGAAATCTTCATTAACTGAAACATGATTTCCGCCCAGTAATCGATTACTTTTGTAATCAGGTTAATAATCATGATTAAATTAATCGGGATTTCAAGAAATCATCATTACTTCCAATAATGATTACTTCATAATACTTTTAACCATGACTACTTGTATGCATCAAGCATGATTACAGTAATTCATTCATCATTATTACATATATTAAAAGAATCTGAAATGAAAATTTAGGAATACATTTTTGGTTAACGTTTCTTATAATGCGGACTATGAAGGGTTTGCGCGCTTAAAACCGTCATTTAAGTAGCTCTATTCCCCAAACGAAATTTATTTGAATTGCAGGTTAAGTTTGTTGAAAGCTATTGAAATAAAAATTAATTCAATCTCATTTTTAGCAAATTTCTTTTCAAAAAAATTATGTTTATAATCCCTTTTCTTTTCCTCGAAAAACACATCACTCATCATCATTTATTCCTCACACCCTCTTGAAAAATAAGGTTGAATATGTATTTTTTTAACTATATAACCTCCCTTAATGATTGTACATTTGAACTTAAATATATACGAAATATACATTTCTCTATACCAATTAATATTTACATATAGTTCATACATATATTGAAGAGAATGTTCATATGGAATTTGTTTACAATCTCCCTTTTCAAGAAATTCAACTTTGTTTATAAGCCCCACCACTATTTTGTTCGTATCTCAGGTTGAAAATTCGCTATCACACCGTCAAAAAAAATCACTATTTTTCACCATGCTGTTGTACGTCAGCTGCTTGCGACTGTACCAAACTACGAAAAGTCCTTCTGGCCTGTGTCGGCATGAAACGATATCCTCCCTGGTTTTAAGATTTTAGATAATTTTACTGGTAAACACTAAGCTATAATGCGTGGAATCTGATTACAGAAGATTCATTCCCAGTTCTCGTCAATATTGAATTTGAATGAGAATATCACCAAATTAGTCAGCTTGACCTAAGTTGGCTTCAATTCGGGCAACTTATTTTTGTCGCCAAATTTGGCGATATTTCGCCAAGTCACGCCAAGTTTGGAGAGAATTTTATGTTGGCGAATATAAATATATAGCGTTAAACAAATAAGAGTTGGAACAATGGTTACAACAATGAAAGAAACATTTCCGAAACCATGTTCACTAAAACTCATACAGATTAAATCCGTTTATGGAGGTCTTGCTTTAAAATGTCAGCCACCCTAAAGTTTCAAACTGCTATATCTCAGCCATTTTTTAAGATAGCGGCAAAACAAAAATTGTTCTGGAATCCTTGGATCAAGGCCGAACATTGACCTGAAAAAACATTTAGGATTTCTACTTTTTTTGTACATCTTTTTGAATTTGAAATCTTTAATTGGCTATCACAGCACTCCCTTCCGGCGGAATATCGCCAAATTCAACTGAGACCTGTAGGTCATAGCGAAAAACATATACAAAAAATTTAGTTCAATTCTGTGCATAACTTCATGCAATTGTCGATGATACAATTAGGAAAGTGAAACAAAAATTGCTATCGCAGCGCCCCTTTCCGGCGGAATATCCCCAAATTCAAGAAGGACCTGCTGGCCATAGTCACAAATCAATACATCAAGTTTGGTTCAATTCTATGCATAACTTCATACACTTTTCGATGATACAATGAGGACAGACACACGGAAAGACGGACAGACAGACATTTTGTAAAAACATATTTTTCAGAATCTGTGACCCCTAAAACGTGTAAATCTGTCAAAAAACGGCAGTCCGAAAATAATTTCGATTACAATACTGTCTTCTATTATAGATAGAAGAAAGTAAAAAATACAAGAAAATCATCGCTTGAAATCGTGTTTATCGTGACAATCTTTAAAAGTTCCATTTCCCAAATCTTCGAGAAATGTTATAAGCTTATGAGTCTTATATATATATATATATATATCATCATCATCATCATCAACCGTTTTCAATCCACTGCTGGATGTAGGTCTCCCCCAGATTTTTCCATTGTTGCCTGTCTAGTGCTTTAGTCATCCAATTAAAATAGCCTCTGCTTGTTAACTAGGAGAAGACCCTTTAAATGCCTCAGAGGAGGACTTAAAGGAATCGACTGGGAGCAGGGACTTGATGTCCAATCCGCACCTTCCATCGGTGCAGCCTGTTAGTACCCTTGCCTAGTGCATGGGGAACGAACGCGGATGGGCTTCCTCCAACCCGCTTGGCCAGCGTGGAGGAATTTGGCCACCTCCCCCCTTATTTTACCATGAATTCATATATATATATATATATATATATATATATATATATATACATATATATATATATATATATATATATATATATATATATATATATATATATATATATATATATATAGATAGATAGATAGATAGATAGATAGATAGATAGATAGATAGATAGATATAATGCAAAGACAAATCAATCGCGCATGGACTTTAAATATTGTGTAAAGTATGATTAAAATAGGAATGCTATTTGAACGCTTGACGTTGAAGCCCCTAATATGCAGATTTACTATTTTGAATAGCATTAATATCTAGGGATTTGTACAAAAAGAATAATCTGACACGGTTTGCTAAAGGAAATCAATAATAACAGAAACAAAATTTAACAAGAACAGAAAATCATACGCCAAGCATAGATTATGAAACACTTTCCTACACATTCAGAATACTGTAACAAAATTTCCCAGTTTAATATGGTGAAGTATTATATCTAAGTGAACAGGGATGACCGCACCGGGAACTCAGCTGGTGCTTTTCAGTTTTACTGCAATCCCAGAGGTAGGTAAAAAAGGATAGGGATGACCACACAGGATGTTTCAAATGGCGTACCATCATCAAAATGCACTTTAAACGATTTTTTCCCATTAACTGTAATGTAACAGAATACTTTTGAGTGCCCCTGTAAATGAACTATAAGTGCTACACATTTCATTTTCAACATCGAACATGCCATAGTAAACCTCCATAACATCTATCAATTTCACTGCAATCCGAGCATATTTACGCGAGTTAGAGCATGGACAGACGGCAGACAGACAGGGGGCAGATAAACGACAGACATACAAACAGAATTTTAAAACACTTTTTAACTATGTTAGAAAGTGTTAAAAAAATGCCCTATTGATTGATTTTATTTACACGCTAGTGTAGTTAAGGTTAATAGATATTTTTCTATACTACCGTCATGCTAATGCACCATACTTAGAAGAGACTGGGGGCTAATGGCAGATGGAGTCTAATGGAACAAGTGGATTTTCTCATAAAATAAATCAGTTCAATGTTCGGGCTTTTGTCAATAGATAGCAGTACTAGCATCACACAGAGGCATGTATTGAGCTTTTTTTTCCATTAGCTGATTAAGAAGTGAGTAAGAAGGAAAAAAAATTCCTAGGCCAAACTGTGAAGGGTTTTTTAATGTTTAATAAATTTTTGTTTTGATAAAGTATTAACTCTGTTGTTAACAATATTACATGTGATTATGAAGCTTTTAATCAATCCTATTCATTTGTAATCTTTGTTTTGTATTAGCGATAAATAGTTAATTTACAATAAGCCTCATGTAGTTCAAAATAGTATGGCGACTAACAGGATATGCCAGATTGTGGGACCGCAAAGTGATTATATATAAGCTAAGCACTGCATTTAAAATTTTTGTTAACACGTTGACTGACCAGCCTGAAATTGATTTTTTTTAAACCACCCAAACTACCCCTTATGCATTTTATTTATCATGATCAGCAACTTTTGCCTGCAAACTGTACGCGCACTCGTCAACCTTGTGCCGTAATAATCTCAACCACCAGTAACAAAAGTTACAATGTGACAACCACCAGTAACAAAAGTTACAATGTGACAACCACCAGTAACAAAAGTTACAATGTGTCGACCACCAGTAACAAAAGTTACAACGTGACAAAACCCACGATAGTGACATAATAACCAGTGAAGCTCTCGAAAGAAGACCAAGATTCAAAATGTGAAAACCAGCTCTAGCACAAGCTAGAGGTAAAAATATATCAAGAAAGAGAGAAAAAACCAAAGAATAATAGACAAAAAACAACCCACAACAGGGGCGAGCCTATAAAAACGCCAAAAAGCCTTGACAGAGACAAATACAACAAGAAGAGAAATCAGCCCATAAAAGAGGCGATAAACACTACAGCGACAACCCACCATGAACGTGACAAGCCAACAGACATGATAAATATGTAAATCTATGTACGCTAATGGCACCTGGTGCATGTAAAATCCGTCGTGGGTGCAAAGCCCTCCAAGTTACCTGTGAATAATACCTCTGGGGGTGCCTAGTCAGGTGAGGGCCTCGTCACCTGATCAAAGTTCTAAATTACGAGACCTATTAAATCTGTCAATTCAACAAAGTTAAACAGAAACCTTGAACCGGCAAACAAAGATAACGGTAGCAAATCACAAGAGAGCAAGCACAGCAGCGATGTGAACAAATCAATAGTCAGGTGGATCACAGCCATGCTGTGATCAGGCGATTTCCGCCCCGCACCCAGGTACTAACCCGTTAAGCTAGGCATTCATGCCGGGCAGGTAGGGGCCTGGTTAGCGGTATAAAAAAAAAATCTGTCATATTACCGTACCGTCTCAAGGTGCTCTGAATGGAAGTCACACATGAGACCATATGGACTCGCGGGAATGAGACCGTATATGCCCTCATAGTCACATCACGACACCATATGTCAACACAAAAATATTAATATGCCTTATTCTTTTATATCTGTTAAAATTAATATCATTTTAGTAAATTAACTTTAAATAAAAGCATGACAGAGTACTAAAGACCTCAATCAAATTGTATTTAGTAAGTTAAATAGAAAGGAAATTTAATTTTTAAAGTAAGATTTTGTTCATTGAATTTATAATAGTGCTAAAATAATTCTTGAATTCCCCTATTTAGGAAACATTTGCGCTTTATTAATGTACTAGCAGACTACGCCCGCTGCGCTGGTCGTTTTCTCCAAAAGAACCTTGAATCAAACGAAAAATATCGGTGAATTTAACCTTGTATTTTAAAGTAATCTGTACCTATACCTGGAATATCCTATAATAACATAAAAACGGATACTTATTTCACTAAGTTATGTTTTTTCAATACGGTTTATTATTACGTTTACAATTTATTACCTACCGTTTTCTATTGAGTTATATGTTTTATAGCTACATTTTTTTAATATAACGGGAATAAACCTATATTATTCACAACTAAAAAGAAATGGCGCATCTAGTATTTGTCGAAATTTAAATAAAAATCATGCACTCGTGACATCAGAATTCACATTTATATTTTAACAGAATAATACGGTTACTATAATTTGTGACTCGTGCTGACACATTGCTGTTATTATTATTTTTTTACGCGTGAAGTTTTCGCTGTGGTACCCCATTGATAAATTTGGTAACTTTTGAAATTCAATATTTGAAAAATGGCATAATCAGTAGATTTGAAATTTATATCAAGAAAAATACAATTTTTTACCTTTCTAACGTAGTTTGTCTAACAGTTTTCTGACAAATACTTTTCGAGCAATTAATTTTTTAAGTAACTTCAAATGTTTCATTTTCCGAGATTAATCTGTGGCAACGATTAGCGAAAATCCCAGTCGTCAGCAACGCATACCTTTTTATTAAAGAGGATCCCATTAGACCATGGAGTCGGGTCTGATGGGACAAAATTTCATTCTACAAATAAATTAATGCTATTTCTCTTTCAATAATTAAGCTATAACACATCTTTTTTTTTTATAAAAAACTGTTTAATATAATTATGTCAAATAAAAATCTGGGAATTTTATAAGTTACACTTTCTGCAGTATGAAATGTAAAACATGTCCAATTAGCTCCTCGGTCTCCACTATTTACAACTTTCCTCACTTACGCTCACATTCATCCAACAGATACATTACATTAAAATGTTGAACAAACCGTTGTGATACATAAATAAAAACAAAAAACTTTTTAATAACACTATAAAACCTTGCTTTGCGCATTTTTTTATTTTATGGTGTAATTAGGAAGTTTTTTGCCTTTATTCAAACTTACATACATCTTGTAATATACATTCTTACACCAACTTTCAGCACGTATTTAAAGTCTTTATGAGTTCGGTTTGTCTGTCCGTCTGTCCGTAGTTAAACTCGCGTAAATATACTCGGATTGTAATGCAATTGATATATGCTATTAAGGTTTGCCATGGCATGTTCGGTACCGAAAATGAAGTGTGTAGCATTATTATTTCGTTTATTGGGACACTTAAAAGAATTCCATGACACTACGGTCTATGGGGGAAAATCGTTTGCAATGTGTTTTAATGATGTTACACTATTTCAAACATATTGAAATCAATATGCATGACAGAGGTGCACTACAATATGTTTACTGTAGAATATCGTGAGTATAGCATTTATCGTTCATTTACAGGGACACACAAAAATATTCGGTAACAGTACTGTGAATGAACAATAATTGCTGGGAGTGGATTTTCAATTGTGGTATGCGTTTTTAAATTTATCCTTTTTTTTGCATATTACTTGGCCTGTATACATTTTATAGATAATATACAGGGTGGCATAAAGGATCTCGAATACATTTCCGTTTATTGACAGAAATTGCTGAAGCAGAATTTTCAACTGTGTTATGTGTTTCCTAATTGAACTAAATTTTTGCATACTATGTTGTATTTATATATAAATTTATAGGTCATATACAGGGCTGCGCAAAACAATTCGGATATTTTTGCGGCTATAGATGGCAATTCCTGAAATTGGACATTCAAAAGTGTTATGCGTTCTCCAAATTGTTTACTTACACTTCATTTTTCACGTTATTAATCTGTGCACTAATGATAACTAAGTCCAGATTCAACAGTTTAGTTACTAGTTTGATGCAAATGTTGGTACCATTTAATTCTTGTTTGAGATGAACAGTATATAAATATTAATCAGTTAGAGATTATCCTCCGAAATACAACAATCTCTTCACTACATCCATGGTTTCTTTCTACACTGTTAAAAATTTTGTGCTGTGTTGAACCAGAGCTTCAAATGTTGGAACGATATTTCCCCATCTTATACACTGTTAAAAATTTGCAGCAAACTGTCCGGTCATTCGACCGATTTTATAGAAAACGACTATATAACCGTAATTTAACGTTATTCGAACCATATTATTGCCCATATTATGATCAGAATACTGTTAAATTGCGGTTATGTAACCGTTTTCTATAAAAATGGTGGAATGACCGGACAGTTTGCTGCAAATTTTTAAGTGTAGTTGCAGCTACTCCTGCGCAAAAAGTTGTTTCAACAAAAGTCAATTTTATTAACGGTGTGTAATCAGAGTGCTTTTTTGCGGAGGGGGGGGGGGGGAGCGATTGAATGCTAATCGCTTAAAAAATAGTTGCCTGCACCAAGTTTATGCGATCGTGAAATGTTAATTTAACTATAGTAGAGTACGAATTTCGACAAATGGTCCTGATAACAAAAAAATCACCTTCTTTTGGAGATTTAATCTTTAGCGCGAAAATTGGCGCGTGTGCGGGCGTGTAGACGCGGATATGCGTGTATGTACGTTTATATCTACCTACATGCAAGTACGGGGAAAATTCCATAATTGGGTTCCCAGCCAAATGGCATATATTAGCAAGCTCGATTTGGAGCACAATTAACTCCATTGTTGTAACTTGCATATAGTTGTAACTACGGCATTTTCGTTAAAACATCGTTATGACGTCAGGTTAAACGTCAGTTACTGAAGTACACGTTTGTGCTTTACACCATAGATGGAAAAATTCAGATAGTGCTTTTCTGAGGTCTTGCCCAAGGAGACGCGGACCCATTATCCCACCGATTATGACGGTACTAATTCATATCGAACAATTTTTCTTTTAATTCACGTACTTACACAATCGTCAACTGAATAAAAACTTCACAGTAAATTTGAAACGATCTCACTATGTGACATAACAAAAACTTTTTTATATCGCATTGTTACTTTTTTTTCTTTCTCCTGCAGTAAATTTTATGCCTATTACCTTGTTAACATCGATCCCCAGGTTATGTGTTTCTTCCATTACCTGAAAAGAACTGCTTCGGAAATTTTTGTCGAAAAAAAAAAGAGAGAGAGAGAGAGAGAGAAGAGAAAAAGCTGTAACTAAGCACTTTATTCGTTTAACTGTCATTCATCCTTGCATTTAAATGCCGGTGAATGACATTGTTTTCTCTCACCCATCTAGAGGGAGGATGCTTATTAGTAATTGTTTTTTTTTTCTTCATCCATATTAAAACATCCTTCATTGGCAAACCGAATTGACATTGAATTCTGCATCCATTATCAGAGATCTAAAAGAGAAATGCCTTAACTGTCTATTTCATCGTGCTTTTGAATGCATCCAAAAACGGATAATTTGATATTTAATTAGATTAAAAATTTAAAAAATCAGTCTGTTTTCTTTATTTACAGTATCTCTTTTAACTTAATTTGAATGCTATTCATATACAGGGGTTAATAAAAAAAATTGTTCAACCTGAGAGAGTTGCACTATGAAAAACAATAAAGAAAACTCATGCATCACCATAGATTGTGAAAGATTTTCTATACACTACCAAGTATGTTTACGAAAGTTCATTTTTCATAGGATAAAAGGAGATCTAAATAAACAATAAAAAAATAACACAGTTGAAAACTTATTTTCAACAATTACCGCCCGTAGATGGCAATATATTCGAATGCTTTTGTGAAGCCCTGTGTATGATTTACAGATTTTTATACATGTCACATTGTATATTTAAACTTAATTCAACTAGTAAACACATAAGACAATTGAAAACGCGTTTTTTCTGGGAATTATCGTTCATAAACGGCAAAGTATCAATGTCCTTTTGTGCAACACCGTATATGAATTTATTTCTACTAGGGAGCTCAGTGTAGTGTCACTAAAAAGTTTCACGTTAATTATCTCTTTCGAACTGCAGCGCGAAATAGGATTACATGCACTGATACTCATAGAAACTTTTTATCAGGGGACTCTGCCTCCCAGCACCCCCCGTTGTCACTTGAATTTGAGAGATATCTGTTAATTTAGTACCTTAAATCTTCAATCTAAAATAATTAAAATATTTATATCGTAACAGTAGCATTAATAATTAGTTTGAAAGGATAATATTTTTAATACATATTTTATTAATTACTAATAATCCTAATTGTTCAATTTATTTGAAAAATGACCGCTTGAGCCCCACCAAAAATTATTTTAATTGCTTTTGGTTTGAAATAAAGGGCTATCCAAAAATACTTTTAGTATGTTAAATTTGAATAAAATAATCAATCATTTAGAATTTCTTAATGTTATTTTTATTTTTAGTACTTAGAATGGAAATTAGGCATGACATCTCGATGATCACAGGAGCTACATTTACAAATATCGATTCTGGTATCATTATGTTCAATTACATTTTCCAAAATAAGTACATTTATCTCTGAAATTCCGGTGCAAACGTTTGCCTTCAGTCCATCAAGTGTTTTTGATTTATTTTTAAACACCGCTTATGCAATTAACTAATGTATGATATCAATCATTGAATAGAGGGTCTCTCGTATACTATTTGATGCAACAGTAGAAAGAGAAAAAAACTGAGTCCGCTTTACTTTAATGTCTTTATGGGGAATAATGAATTTTGTGCGACTTATTTTTGTTATTTCTATTATTATTGTTATTATTATTATTATGTTAATAATATCTCATTCCATACTTTATGACCAGAGGCTGACTGGGCAGGTTGTTATCTTACCCGGTGACAAGTAGTCACCCTGCCCTATTAGACATTATTCAATGAAGGTTTCTCTAGGCAAGGAACGGCGAATCTATGGCACGCGATAGAATATTTTCAGCACGTCATAGATTCGAGTTCTAAATCATAGTATACTGAAATTGCACAAAATGCATTAATTTAGACTAGCTGAGTTTGTCTGAATTTGATTAGTTCGATTGGTTGTAGTTGTCATACAGATTGAAGAAACTTAAAACTGCAACTTAATGCATCCCAATCTAGCTCAATATTGGCGCAAAAAAGTTTCAGATTCAGAGAGGATTAAGAGATTAAGGGAAAGGAAAGATTATAAGGCATTATAAACAAAAATGCCGATGGTAAAATCATCACAACTTGGAATTCTACTCCAGACACAAAGAACTGTTTGAAGAAGCTGGCGCTTGCCGTTTTGACAATTTTTTCTGCCAGTTAATTTTGGAAAGGAATAATACAGAAAACTCAAGTAGTCCTTCTTGTCAGATGACTCCAATATGGCTTGCATTCTCTTAAGAATAACAAAGTACGAAGCTGATATAAATTATTTGATATTTAAGTTGCAACAACAGAAATGAGGGTGTTACAATGACAGTGGATAAGTCAATGTTTAGTAATTTGAGAAATGAAGGGTCTTGTGAACCTTGTCGTATTGGCATTAAGTGGTCCAACTTGTTTTGCCCTCTAACGACTCCATAAATGAACTATGACTTATTTGTAGTGTCGCACTGAACAGAAATTAATATATGTTCAGTGAAAATAGGGTTATCTAGATTTTTCAAATTTTTGACTTACTCCACTGTCATTCTAACCCCTCAAGTAATATTTAAAAAATAACTTTCTAATGTATAACACCAACTATTATCCGTATTTTTTTAATCTAAAAAATAAAATTTTAAGTAATTTTGATACAGTATTATTTGATCGATTAAACTTTTTTGGTCGTTGACACGTCAAGATCACGTAAAATTTATTTTGGGGAAAAGTTGGCACACGGATGTGAAAAGGTTCGCCGTCCCTGCCTAGGCTGTGTGAGAAAGGGAGCGACAGAGTACTAGTTAAAATTAAATTCTGACCGCCTGGCCTTTGAACCTAGTTAACATGAGCATCTCACAAACATTTACTGATATGATATAGTTTATAAATGATACGGATTGGAGGTTACCAATTAAAGCTATTTGAGGCCCTAGATACATCATTCTTTCGGAGTCCAGTCAACGACTATGATAAGCAAGTACAAAGCTCACCATCTTTTTGTCCACTCTTCCCCTTTCATCTTTTAAAGATAAAATTTATACAAAGACTTGTGCAAGCTCGACACTTTCAAACATAGTTGAAAAGTGTTTATGAATTCGGTTTGTCTGTCTGTCGTTTCTCTGTTTCTCTGTCATGTGTCTGTCCGTCTCTAACTCGCGTAAATATACTCCGATTGCCATGCAATTGACATATGTTATTGAGGTTTATTATGGCTTGTTCGGTATTGAAAATAAAGTGTGTAGCATTTGTAATGCATTTAGAGGGACACTCAAAATAATTACGTTACATTACGATCTATGGGTAAAAACCGTTTGTAGTATACTTTAATAATGTTACACTATTTCAAACATTTTAAAATTTATATACATCACTGAGGTGCACTACAAGATGCTTATTATAGAAAAAGGTGTGCATAGTTTTGCATCGTTCCTTTACACGGACACACAAAACAATACGGTTACAGTACTGTCTATTAATAATAAATCAATAACAATTGCGGGAAGTCCGTTTTCAGTTGTGGTATTATGAGTTTTTAAATTTGAATCATTTTTTGCATATTACTTGGAGTATATAAATTCTATAGATCATATACAAAGCTGCACATAATATCTCGAATACATTGTTGATTTTACAGTACATAAAAAATTGTTGATTTTACAGTATAATCAACAATTGTTTTTGCAGTGTGCGTTTCCTAACTGTAGTAAATTTTAGAATACTATGTAGTATATATACAAATCTATACTTTTCCAACTATTGACGGTAATTGCTAGTATTGCGTTTTCGATTGTGTTATTCTCTTATCAAATTGTTTACTTAGACATCATCTTTCACCATAATATACTCTGTGAAGTTTTGTTACAATATTTGGAATTTGTTGGAAAGTGTTTCATAGTCTATGCTTGACGAATGATTTTTCTTTTTGTTTTATTTTTGAATTCAAGTCCAAATATTAAAACGCTGAAAACTTAAAAATTCAGTTCTGGATGAAAAATAAAATTTATTAAAAAATAATAATATAACACGTCGGTCAAAATATTTCCATATTCCTTTAATAATCATAATAATCATATATATAATTTCAGTTGTAACATCCTTTTTTCTATGAATATACGAAATGCATCACGAAGAAGAATGATTTTTGAAGAGCCTTTCGACATACTACACTCACATTTCGTTAAAAAACGTCATTTTGTTAAAAATTACAAATCCGTAAAAATTAAGAAAAAAAAACGTTCAGCAAATATTAAAGAGCGCCTAGCATGGATCTATTGATTATTTATAAAACGGCATATTTTAATAAATCCAAACAAATCTTGTGCGAAAGTTCATTGAATAGATTTGTTTTTTGAATTGATTAAATCTCGGGAAAAAATCATGAGCATACACTGTTAAAAATTTGCAGCAAACTGTCCAGTCCTTTGACCGTTTTTATAGAAAATGGTTACATAACCGTAATTTAACTCTATTCTGAACATATTATTGCCTATATTATGGTCAAAATAGAATTAAATTACGGTTATGTAACCGTTTTCTATAAAAACGGTCAAATGACCGGACAGTTTGCTGCAAATTTTTAACAGTGTAAGCAAGATGTTTGTGCAAGTAAAACGATACCTTAAATGATCTCTTATAATCCAACTTAAAGTGCCCCATGCAAATGAGTTTTTGTTCCACATTTCATTATGATTTTAAGAAAATGACAGAGCAAAAAATTTTATTTGAAATTTTCGGAATAAAAAATTGTTAGTTTTTAAATTAAAACTTTTAAAATTCTAGTATACACCTATAATCCGGCTCTGAAAGCTTCTTTGTACACACTGTGCATAAGCCAAGAATGAAATTGTTTGCAATAACTGTTTACATCAACGAATCATTTCTATTAGGTCTTGTCTGCACTATTGACCCATGAAAACCTTACTTCAAATTTAATTATAAATGTCTGTATTTTGATTATTCATTACTAACATGCAAATTTAGGTAACAAAGCACTCTAACTCTGCGATGTGCTATTATTTACGGTTTATTAACCATTGGGAAAATGGTTGTTGCTTTCGATCGAGAATGGACCAAATGATGTTCGTATTTTATTATTTTAAACGTTTTTAACAAAATTCTGTAACTTTAGAAGAATTTTTTAAGCGTTTTTAACGAAATTCTGTAATTTTAAAGAATTTATCTTTGAATAAGCAATAAAAATGCATAAAATCGTTACAAAAATGTTAAAGTAACAAAAAGGATAGATGCAAATTATCAGATATGAAAAATAAAGTAGAAATTTGGTACTTTCGTGTTATAGCGGCTCCCAAGGATGAATCGCCAAGCGACCAAGATTTATCGCCAAATTATAAAGCATGTATGACATTATAATAATATATAATATATATATATATAACATTTCTTGACGTATGTGACCAAGTTATAGTCATATATGATGCACATATGATGCATATATGATGTATATATATGACATGTGTATATGATGTATATGCGACATATAATTAAAAAAACGTTGTAAAACGTCGTTGTGTAAACGTAAATAATATGTGTATAATGACGTATATGGCACATATAGAAGTGTTTGAAATATATATGTGCGTATATAGGATGCATATATAAGCTTTGCAATGATCTTGGCGAAATCATAATTGCAACCTTGGCATAATCATAATTGTGGACGAAACTATAACACGAAAGTACGATAATTTTTTATTTTTTTAAGCTTTCGGAACATTTTCCCAATGGTTATTGTAATTTGTTAAATTATAATTTTTTATTTATTTGTTTGTTTATTTATATATCAATTTTTGTAAACTGGAAAAACACTTTAGGCTTTACTATACTTCTCAAACTAAACATCGGAAAATCAACTGAATTTCCGAGAGACAAACACACTCAAAATTAAAAATCTCAGTCCCATTTTGTCTCAAAGCTTGAATAAATTGCTTTAGTATATCATTCTAACTTACTCCCTATTTTTATCCGCCATTTTTTTATTCAATCTACTTCATATCTAGTCTGAGGCTTCTTACTAGCATAATTTTATTTTAGAAAGCTCATCTGTTCACAAAATAAGTTTTAGAATATATCAAAAGTCTCGCATTTTTTCACGCGTGGAAATCGAACACTCTTGTTGAAAACGCTGTTAAATTGTATTTTGTGCACTCATTAACATGAAGTAAAAATTACATTGCTACTCATAATAAAAATACTAATAAAAAGAGAAAATATTCATTCCAACCCATTTGCAACATTTCCCTTGCGAAATACGAAAAAAATTTTATATTTTTATGAAATCTGTTTAGCACCTATTGTGCAGAAAAACCAATTTTTGAAATTATTTCGCTAATTTCAGAGTAATCGTGACTATAGAACGTTTTATGTTCAGTTAACTGTTTAAAATTTTGAATTTTTAAAAGTTGTTCTTAAAAAACATAAATTATTTCGCTCTTGTACATGCTTAGAAAAAGGAATACCGAGGTTAAAAAAACTATATATGTGATTAATTTAGGATGCAAACTATATCAAATTTTTTGAAACCCTAATTCACCTTATTTTGAAAAACAAATACAAAATAAATTCGTAAAACAAAATTCCAATTAAATTACTTAAAGGTGTTTTATTATACACTGTACAAAATAATAACATATAAGAAGTTTCAAAAAAGACCAACGGATTATATTTTTATTGTTTGGGATTCGTATTTGGAGCAATTACAAGAATTTTTAGATGAAACTAGCTGATCCGTCCGGCGTTGCCCGGAAATCAGTAACTTTCTTTCGCAGTTTCGATAAAAACAGTCATTTTTGGCGCGAATTCTGTTCTAAACAAACCTCTTTCCGAGCGAAACGCCAGCACTCGTCCCAGCTGCCTACAGAATTGTACAGCAGGCGTGCTACGCACGCGCTGCAATATTGTTTAGTTTCCATTTCCACCGCTAGGGGGCACTAAGTCATCTTACTTCGTTATCTATATCTTAATTAGTCCATGTTAAGTTGAATGAACCAATTCCCGTTGACGAATATTCCAAACATTTTTTAGAACACTTTGGTCGAAATATGAAAATGCCCTAGGTCGACCACTTTCAACCATCCTATCCCCACACCCCCACAGCTACCGACATGCATCCAACATAGTGCACGATGGGAGACTGGAGGCTACTACCACTACCAGTGGTTTGCGCTGGGTAGTTGTGGCTGCAAAGTGAAATATAGGGACACACACCTCTATTTATAATATATATAGAGAGATATTAATACAATAGATAGGAAAATATAGTTTACATTAGAAGTTGAGCAAAATGGAAAATTACCTTTTTTAGATGTTGAACTAATAGGAAAATGTAATAATCTGACGATTGAAAGCAAGGTTTACAGGAAAGAAGTTCGATCAACTAATAACATTTTAGTTAATAGTTCTTCAACCAATTATAAAGCTGCTGCGTACAAATTTTACATTAAACGGACGTTCACCGTTTGTAATGAGAAATACAGGGTGATTCATAATGAATGGGCCAAAAAGAATAGCGCAGTGTGACTGCCGTAATGGATTTATTCAGCCGAAACAAATTTATTCTGCAGCTACAATTATACAAGTTTTATTTGGTAACAAGGAAAAATCATCGAATGACGAACTAGCCGCTAGAGGCGCTGTTAAACAAAATGTCATCCATGCAGGAGAAAGCTTACTACGAAAGCCACGTTCCACTTATGTGGTAAAGTTAATCGCCATAATTTGCGATTTTGGGGCACGGAAAATGCCCATGTAACATTTGAACATCAGCGTGATTCTCCCAAGGTGAACGTTTTCTGCACTTTATCAAACAGTTGTGTTTTTGGTCCATTTTTCTTTGCTGAAAAACGGACCAGATCTAACGGCCTGTAATTTTTTTCTCGGGGGTTTCGTTAAAGACAAGGTGTTTGTGCCTCCACTTCCTCAGACCTTAGAGGAACTGAAGCAGCGGATAACTGCAGTGTTGAACTCCATCACAGGGGATATGCTATCACGAGTGTGGCAGGAGCTTGATTACCGTGTAGACATTTGTCGTGTCACCGGAGGGGCACATATTGAACACCTGTGGAAACTTGAATAAATGTAGTTTTGAGGTAAATTTGAATTTTCTAAATATATTGATTACAACGTTCACAATCATGTTTTCTTTTTGTCCCATTCATTATGAATCACCCTGTATATTGAAAGAGAGATAGACATCATTAGAAGTATAGCCAATGATAATGGCTTTTCGCTTAGGTTTATTAACAAACTTATTTACCAAGCTCAATATGGAAATAATGCCAATAATAAATTTAACCGTAAGGAAATAAAACTACACAAATTTCGATAATTTTCCAGGTTTATTTAAATGTTTAAAATATAACTTAAGGAAATACAATATAAATGTAACTGCTTTCTTCCCCTATTAAATTAAAAGCAACTCTTCATTATAGTATTGACCCCATCCTTATGAAAGATTCCGCAGGTCTATATCTAATTCCTGCCACAGTGGTAGATAATAGGAAGAAAATAAATTATGTTGGTATGACGTCACGGAAGTTTAAAGAGCAATTGGCTCTACACATTACGAATATCAAAGTGAACCAAAGTCAAAGGGCGATTTGTAAACTCCATCAAGAACAAGATATTATGATAGATTTTGAAAGAGCTAAGATTATAAGAAAATTATCGAGTTATTAAAAATTATTAATTATAGAGTCAATATAAATTTTACGTCGAAATACATTTACGTGTAATGATACACTGTCATGCAATATCCCCAGAATTTGGTACAATTTGCTGGGAACTCCCTCCCACTCCAGTTTAAATTATGGAACGGTTCGGAGCAACATAGGTCGGCATCCCCTCTCCTCAACCTTCTTTCACATTTGGAACAGTCCATCAATTATAAAGCAGTGAACTCAACCTCTGGTTTGTAACATTTTTAACGATTTTAACCCTGATGATGAACACGGTAGTTTGAAAGTGCTCGGTTTATATGTTGTTATTTTGTACAGTGTATAATAAAATACCTTTAAGTAATTTAATTGGAATTTTGTTTTACGAAATTATTTTATATACTATATATATGTTTCAAGTCAGTACAGTCAAAAAAAAATTAATTGGTTCGATAGTTTCAGAGTAATCGTGATTTTAGAAAGTTTTCTGCTTATTCCATGCTTTTAAATTTCGATTTTTTTAAAAGTCGTTCTGTGCGATCATTTATGTCATAAAAGTAACCACCATATCAAATTTCAAATTTCTAGCCATAACAATTTTTAAGAAATCGTAATTGTATAACTTTTTCTTTCTGGCAACCTTTCAACGCCTAATGTGTAAACAGAGAAAGTCACCTTTGTAATACTGAAAGAAGAAATGAATTTGAAATCGATTTGGTTGTTTCGGAGTAATTTAAATTTGAACCCGTTTTATGCTCATTTCACTCTTTAAACCTCGGATTTTTTTTAACCCGTCCGTAGTTAGCACACTGCAAAAAATAACTGTTGATTTTACAGTATAATACTGGCAGCTGGGGTGCCAGTTTTATACTGTAAAATCAACAGTTATTTTTTGCAGTGCATTTACATAGTAAAAGTAACCAAAATGTCAATTTCCAACTTTATAGCACTAATAATTTCAAATAAATCGTTATTTTAGAATGTTTTTTGGTCTGGAATGCCCTTGGGAGCAGGGGAACCGACGTAAAAAGTAGTCTATGTTGAGCAGAGATTATTGCGATCATTTTGAAACCTACATTTTTGAAATCGGTTCTGTAGTTCAACAGATTACCTCCTGCAAACAAACGAACAAACAAATAAACGTTTGAAGATATCCCTGTAACTCCACTAACTTAAATTTACTCTCTCCAATTTTATGTATGTATGTATGTCTTCAAAATAGATTCACTTTTTTTATTTTTCACTACCCTGTCATTTTCTTACACATAACAGTAACTATATTTTACTAACCTTAGCTTAACATTAAGCATCTTGGCCTGCAAAGTCAGATTACTTCGAGAACACCCGAATGGACTTTATTCGGGTATATGTGCAGAAATCTCTCCCCCTGGTTCTCATCCCCGTAGTTAGTTCGCCACGGGAGTAGGATTTATAAATCCCATATAAATATCCAATTCTAACCAGAAATGTTATTTAATAATATGTACCTTATTTTTGTTTGTTTTTGCTTTTTGGGGCTATATCTGCAAAACCTCCATGAACAACCTCAGCCAACTTCATAATAAAAATCTGCGTACTGTCAGAAATGCCTCACGCTACCTCCGTAATAGCACTATTCGCAGAGATATCAAAACTACCACTTTAAATAAAAGAATCAACCACCTTTCTAAAGAATTTTATGAAAAATTATATGAACTCTCTGATGAAATAATCGCAGAATTGCCGGATTATGACGCCTTCGAACCACATTACCGTAAACGTCCAAAATAGTCTTGCATTATGGACTGTGAGCATTAGTGCTCACCATTTCTGTAAATTTCTCTCTTATTTATATTTTGTAATTTTTTCCATATTAATACTTAATTTCTTAATTAAAATTTATTACCTAAGCTATACCCCCCCCCCAAAAAAAAAATAAATAAATAAATAAATAAATAAATAAATAAATAAATAAATAAAAAGGTATGGCCCTTTTTTGTTTAAGCTTTGCCCCTTTTTTTACCACACTGCAAAAAATAACTGTTGATTTTACAGTATAAAACTGGCGCCCCAGCTGCCAGTGTTATACCGTAAAATTAACAGTATTAAATAGTAAAATAAGCAGTAATACGCTGCCGCGCAAGCAGTAATACGCTGCCGCGCATGCGCGGCAGCGTATTACTGCTTATTTTACTATTTAATACTGTTAATTTTACGGTATAACACTGGCAGCTGGGGTGCCAGTTTTATACTGTAAAATCAACAGTTATTTTTTGCAGTGCACCTGGCATTTATGTGCTGTTTTACGAACATGTTCCGAACCCTATTTTTTACCTTTTCAACTTTAACCAATAGTTAGTTACGTTACAACTACAGCTATACCATTTCATTTTCTAACAATTTTTAGACTATCTTTTAATCGCCTTCGCTTTACTTTTTTATTCCAAATTTTGTTTTAATCTCTTTTCTTAACTTTTCATCTATCCTTTTCATTGTAATTGTTCATTTTACATGTACTTAATACTACATTTTAACTTTTTCCAACGGCTCAATTTTTACAAGACACTCTACTCACTATTAGCCTGGACGTAAAGTTGATTGCATCTCGGAAGCCCCTTAGCCGACATAAACTGTTCGGCAACTGTTTTTAAATTTATTTCTTCAATAAAATTTCTTGTGCAGAATATTTTTATTTGATCTAATCTTGCAGTAAAACTGTAGATTCGCAATGTATTGATCTAATTTTTTTATGTAAATATCTTATATGTCTTTTTTTATTTGATGATCTTACTTTAATTTCAAAAGTCTACATAATATTATATAGACGTATTTTCACTTAAAATAAATTTCCCATGCAATATGAACACAGAATCATTCATTTTCTCACTCCCCTAGGTGATACTTCACTCCCCTGTTATTATTTTTAACAAAATTCAAATATTTATTGAAATAGTTAGTCATGTGGTCACGTGAACATTGAACTTACATGCTTAATAATGCATACAAAACAATCTAAAATCATTAAATCCTAAAATTTTCACGAAAATACAATGAAAAATTGCATGTTAAAGAAGAAATGGCCCATTTACATTTGGTATTTCCGTTTATTGCCAATAACATGTATAGTAGTGTAAATTGTAATCAGTAAAAAACCCTTTTTTATTGATTTTTAATCGCAATTGCAACTTTTGTTTTTCACTTATTTATTTTTGAAAAAAATATTTATTCGTTATAAAAATGAAATGGAGATATAGGTGGGCCCACTTTGTTTCGGGCATTAAATATTTTCAGAACCAGTCCGCCACTGGTTATCACATACATAACATTAATGTTTTTAAAAAAGTTTTTTTTTTATCAATTCTTTTAATTTTCGAATACACTGGGGTCATTCCATGCTAAATGAGCAAATCAGCTGTGGCTGACATGTCATAGATTTGAATGAAAATCAGCATATAAGTAGATCATATTTATTTATGAGTAAATGTAAAGTAATAGATTTCAGGATTGTTTATTTAAGTATTAAAACTTACATTAAAAGTTGATATAAGATCGAGGTTTTGTCTACATTCTTGAAATTTCAATTTTCATTATTAGCCGTAGGAGTGGAAAGACTTTATCAAAAATTATTTATAGTTAAGAATGAATAATAAGTAACAAATTGGAGTGATTTAGTAACTGTCCTTTTATTCCATAATGAGAAAAAAAAATAATGAAAAATTTTGAGAGGAAAATTCAATATTTCTATTACTTGTTTGAACATGAAGGAAAGGTCTTAAAATTTTAAAATTGTTTGACGTTATAGATAAAAGTATATATTTTAAATATAGAAACCTTCATTCTTGCCTTTTTATTCCTTAATGAGAAAAAAATAAATGAAAAATTTTGAGAGAAAAATTCAATATTTCTATTACTTGTTTGAACATGAAGGAAACATCTTAAAAATTTTAAATTATTTGAAGGTATAGATAAAAGTGTATATTTTAAATATAGAAACTTTCATTCTTGCCTTCAGTTTATTTTTCCTCAACAATATTTTAAATTAGAGTAGGATAAATTATTGATTTAAACGGGGCAGTGATTTAACAAACAATTATATAGTAATCAAAGCTCCATATAGATGGCAGCAATACATTTTTTTTTTTTTTTTTTTTTTTTTGCAAGATGTCAGAAAAGGCGCACAAATTTGAAGTGAAATAGCCCATAGAACGCAACAAATACTACTTTTTTGAACTCATTTCTGTTATGTTAGGAATCAAAATGCAATGTTGATTTTTTTCAGCATATCATGGGCTTTTTGAACTTTATGCTTCTTCAATATTGTTAATGTCAGGTTTTTCCTTCATTTGATTTTTTAAGTATACATAAGAGGAAAAATTGTGATTTTGTAATTTTTTTTAAAGTTTCTAAGCTATTTTGAAGATGAAGAAAATAAATGGCAACTTCCAAATTTGAGAAATTTGGTTTTCATATGCAACATTACATCATACATCAATTTCACATATGTTTTTAAATTCCTTTGATTTTTATAACGTTTTTAATTTTCTCAACTTTTTAATTTTTTCAATTTTTACAACCAATTTAAGGTTAACCATGGTGTTACGAAATTATTATTACTAAATAAATATGATAATAACTGTCTACGGGTTACAATATTATGAAATTTTTTTATCAGGGTTCATACTCTATTTGAATAGCAAAATTCCCTGACTTTTCCAGGTTTTTTCCAGACCATTTTTCCGACAATTCCATGCCCTCAATTCACGACATTTTTAGAAATACGAATAGAAATTCTAGATTTTAATGATTAAATATACCTCTGAAAATAAAAGTAATCTATAAAATTGAAACTAAAAATCTATTTTTTTACATTAAAAATATAAAAAATTAAAAACAATTAAAAACATACACTTTGGATGGATTCAAAGTAACATTTTATTGATATAATTAGATCTCACATATCAACCATTCAAATATTTTTTGACATTTCTACTACCATGTCATTTGTTTGTGTTGTTTCAGAAACAGTTTGTTATGCAACTTTCAATTTTTTGTCTTTTAACAATTTAATTTTAGCTACAGCTTCTCTTTTCTGTTTGCTTTATAATTTTCTTTCTTTTTCTTTATTTAAATATTCATGATATCTCATCCTAGCCCCACCATAACGTGACTCAATATTTCTTTCGCAGAAATATCACCTATTTAGCAACAAATTGGCATGACTAAAACATCATTACGTTAAAAATATGAATGTAGCAAAAATACCACTTTCTAGTAAAAAAATCTGAATTTTTTGCTGACTGAATTTCGAACTCGGAATAATCTTAACACATGATAACATATAATATATATTTTTTTAATTCCTGACTTTTCCAGGTTTTAGGGAAGTAATGCGATTTTCCCTGACTTTTCCATGACTTTTTGAGCACTTGTCATTTTCCCTATGACAATTCCCTGTTTTCCATATTTTCCAGTCGCGTAGGAACCCTGTTTATTTATGTTAAATAGTTTTCAAGATACGGAACTTTAAACTTGCAACTTTGAACGATTCCATACAAGCCATTCTATGTCACAAGTTTTTTAAATGTCCAGAACTTCCAAAATATTTTATTTTTTGTCAAGATATTTTGAATAGCTCTATTTAAATATGAATTGAATCTGTGTACCAAATTTTATTAAAATTGGTTACTATGTGCCCACGGCTTTTTTTTTTTTTAATTTTTGCTCCTTTTGCATGAAATGACCCATTGATAGAAATTCGGTTTAGAAATTTTTGTATACATTTACTTTTGAGATCCCCTAGATCCGCTTATGTTATTTTTACAACGATTCTGTATGTATGTGTGTATAGCGTTTCCTTAAGTTCCCGGAGTTCGTTTTTAAAATTTTTACTATAAAAAATATTTTTATTATAGAATAATTATTAGTTATTATTAGTTAATAATTATTAATTTATGTAGATATTGTAATGGGTATGCTGTGCACGCATCACCCTGCGTCGTGTAATTCACAGCTTGTCAAAGTCATCTGAAATGAACAAAATGATTTTTTTTTAAACATATTGAATTTGCAGGGCAATAAACACTTTTTTTAGTGGAATTGAGCGAAACTTGCTAAAATGGTAATCGTTTGAAAAAGTGTTATTTTTTTTTCACCCTTTTTTCTCCAACTTCAACGTGTTTTTTTTTTCGTTTGTTTGTTTGTTTGTTTGTTTGTTTTTCGCCCTTTTTTCTCCAACTTCAACGTGTTTTTTTCGTTTGTTTGTTTGTTTGTTTGTTTGTTTGTTTGTCTTTTGTTTTTGTTTTTTTGTTTTTGTTTTTTTGTTTTTGTTTTTGTTTTTGTTTTTGTTTTTACATATGAAAGATTTATGGACCCACAAAATAAACAATCTTTAATTTCCAAAAAGAAAAAAGTTGATTGGTTGATCCATTTAAAGGGAACTTTACACAGTGCGCTGAAAAATGTCGTTTTAAGAAAAAAAAACGCATTTAAGGTTTTACTAAAGAAAAAGAGTAAAAATATTTTTAGTTAATCGTTATATTTTGCAACTTACAGTTAGTCCGGGATTCCTGGATTTATATCTACGAAACAAAATTCAGCACACGTACAGCTGTTTCCGGCCGAGCCGGATCAATAAATACTATGCCGGAATAAAACTTTACCGATTAATAAGGTGAAAGATTATGTTTAAGTAAACAATTTAGAAAACGCATAACAAATTTTAAAACCCGATTTCAGAAATTACCATCAATTTTCGGAAAAATATCCGAATTATTTTGTGCAACCCTGTATATTATCTATAGATTAGTATATATACTACATAGAATGCTAAAATTTAGTTCAATTAGGAAACGCAGAGCACAGTTAAAAATTCCAATTCAGCAATTTCCATCAATAAACGGAAATGTATTCGATATTTTTTGTGCTGCTCTGTATATGATCTATAGCCTTTCTGCATATCAAGTCATATGTAAAAAATTACTTGAATTTAAAAACGCGTACCACAACTGAAAACACATTTCCAGCAGTTATTTTTCATAGACAGTACTGCAAACGAATTCTTTTGTGTGTCCCTGTAAATGAATGATGAATACTATGCCCACCATATTCTATAGTAAGTCTCTTGTAGTGCACCTCAGTGATAAATCTCACTTTCAATATGTTTGAAATGGTGTAACATCATTAAAATACACCGGAAACGATTTTTCCCAATATACTGTAATGTAAAAGAATTATTTTGAGTGTCCCTGTAAATGAACTATAAATGCTACACACTTCATTTTCAATACCAAATAAGCCATTATAAACCTCAATAACATATATCAATTGCATGGCAATCCGGGCATATTTACGAGAGTTAGAGTACGGAGAGACGGACAGACAGACAGACAAACCGAATTCATAAATACTTTTCAACTATGTAGGAAAGTGTTAAAAAGTAAAATTTTGTCTCCACCTTAAGCAATAAAGGATTAAGTAATTTAAAATTGTCACAGATAAGCCTGTCGATATAGCTCACTCTCTTTCCCAATGATATTAAAAACCCTCAAGGGCTCTATTCAAAATAAAAGCTAAAAGCTTTGGGCAACAATGTTTCACAGAAAACTCGTTAATTACCAGAAAATTTAAAATGCGTTCTATCGTAAAATGCGTCATATTAATAGATCACTAGAGTGAAAATTCATGTCAAAAGTTTCCTAATTTAAACGCCAAAGGCATTGTTCATCAATTTAAAAAGCGTAAAATGGAGGAATTAAATTTTACAGAATGTTTTGTCTTTCACGGATTACTCTGCTGATTTATTTTACTTTTATCGTGCATTTTATTGACCTATATTGGAAATTTATCTGTAATGAGCTGGAAAATGGATTTTTTCTAAACGGTAGCATCTACTTTAACAACAGGTTATTAGGTTATTTTATAAATTTACAGGGTGTTCCATGAAGACCGTCCAAACTCTGCACAGCCAGATTCTTCTCTTGGAGTACATGAAAAAAGCCCAAAAACTATAGCTCTACGACCTTTAATTTACGAGAAAAATGCGAAAGAAAAGTATGACGCCATATCCGGTGCAAGAAAAAAAAACTTTATTCCAAACATGAACATCGGTATTTGCATATGTTTGCAGACAAAGATGCGAAAAATATCCACCGCGTATATCGAGGCATGCATGCATGCATATGCGCCGAGGAATTGCGTCAAATTGTCCTTTTGAGTTGTATTTAAAAGACTACATCTAGTAACTACCGTTAATATTCGCATGGTGATAATGTATTCCGTTCGTGAATATGCCGATGTTCACATTTCCAATAAAGTTTTTCTTCTTGCACCGGCTATGACGTCATACTTTTCTTTCGCATTTTTCTCGAAAACTATAAGTCGTAGAGGTATAGTTGTTTGGACATTTTTCATGTTCTCCAAGCAGGGAATCTGACTGTGCAGAGTTTGGGCTGTCTTGATGGGATACCCTGTGTATACTAGACATCAGAAAAACATATAAATCAAACAAACATATAAATAGGATAACATTTATTTTAACAAAGCTTGCATTATTTTGTACAAAAAACTCTAATTTAAAATATATACCCTTATTTTTTCAATATTTTCACTATTTTACGAAATACACGCTTGGAATCTTCTTTTCACACCAATGTAGTTGTCCCATAACTCCACAACAATAAGTTTCCATTCGATAATACTGATTGAATCTTATTTACGAAAAGTTTGCTTTACAGTTAATTAGCTAAATTTTAAAATGACGTAATGAAAAATATACTTGTGCGTGAATATTAAAAAGAGAAATAATTAAATTATTACGCGTTCAGAGCATTAAATGGAGAAATTTACGTGATATTTAAAATGCTCAAAACACAATATTTCTAAACAGTTTCAATATAAAAATATATTTACTCGAGAGATTAATTTATTTCAACAAAATATTTTACCTATAATTGCAAATTTTAAAACAGCGTAAATAATAATATTTCCTTTCAATCAAATATTTTTACGTTTAATAATAGGAAGAAAACTTTGAAAATTACGTCATATTTTAAACGATACATTTAAAACGTCTTACTGAAAGCAATTTTCGGTACTTCTCTATTATACCGTTGAAAACTTTCCAATAAATTTAAAAAAAAAACTATCTCCAAATTTTTCACCAAACTCTAATGCCCCAAAAAACAATGGAAGAATGTTACCATTGGAATCTAAAGCCCCACTCACTAAAGTGTCAACTATGAGTAACTTTAAACAATAAAATTTATAATACATTAATGAAAAGAGAAAAAAAAAGTAATCTTAAATATTTATTTATTTACAATATTTTTCTTAATTATCCCCCTCGGCTGATGCATAAGTGTTTATGACGTTAGTTGAAACAGATCGGGCTTACGTACTGGGCTACAGCGGTTAAAAATCATGTGACAGTCGCCGTCTTATTCAAAACGCACTTTGACGCGCAGCTAAACAAAGGAATTCCACTAGTTTGTTTTTTACCGCTGTGTGTTTGATTTGACAGTTAGATTGTTCTGAAATAATAAGAAAATATAATGTAAATTTAATTAAGAGTGTGTTATTCTAAGGAAATTTACTTTCATTTATTGAGTTTATCAAAAACTGCCATCCTAATCCTAATAATATTATAAATCTGATTGTGTGCAAATGTTAGGCTGAAGCCAGCGTCAAAATGGAGCATTTAATGAACCTGTATCTTTGCATATACGTTGATTATAACCCTCAAATGAATATAGGGTGGTTTTTGTTCATTTTGTTCAAATATTTTTCTTAATAATTCAAAATTTCGTTATTTTCATAGAGAATAAATGGACATTTTTCCATAAAATTTAACCATTTTACTTTATCGTTGCTAGGGCTTTGATCGTTGCCAATAAATAAAAACACGGAAAAAAAATTTCCTCAACAATTAATTTTCAATTGAACGATTTTCACGTGAAAAATGAAAATGAAAAAGAATTCAAAAGAAGATGAATTTTCGTGATATTTGAAACAAAAATATGGAGTATTTGTTATTATACATGAAGTATGAATATCGGTTACATTAAAAAGATCTTTTTCTGTCAAAAAACTGCGTTATAATTAGAAGGAAAAATGAACAATAATTATATCCTTAAAAATAGATTTCGCTTGGACCATGGAACTATGAAAAGGATCCTCCTCGGCTTGGACAAATATGACGTCATAAATAAAACAAGTAATTTCAAATAGTCGTAATAATACAAGGAGCATGAATATCAATGTATAATGAAAGTAGATAGATAATGGACGTCATATTTAAGATGAAAAACTGAAATATTTTTTATCGATACTGATTAATAATTAGCTTGAGTACCAGTTACATACAAATGTGAGTTTTCCGCTAAAATTTACGTCCTGATTGCCAGAAAAAGAAAATTAACAAGAATTATGGTATTAAAAAGAGATTTCTCTGAGGAAAATGTGACGTCATATTTGAAATAAAACGGGAATTTTCAAATGTGTTTTACAAGGTGCGGGAATTATTTCCATATATTAATAATACAAGGATCAGTAAGTATAGAAAGTAGATTAGTTTCACGACATATTTAAAATGAAAAATTGATTTTTTTTTTATCTATACCGATTATTAAGCATGAATATCAGTTACATACAGATGAGAGTTTTTTGCCAAAAACCACACCATGATTATTAGGAAAATAAAAATAAATACGAATCTATTATATTAAAATCTGACCGCCTGCTTGTATTTCGCAACTACTCTTTTCAGATTGTCGAACGCAACGCGATTTACTTAACACCGGTTATCATTCATCCGAGGATGTCATAAACTCTCAGAATTTAAAAAAATGATTTAACTTCAGAGATATTATTATTATTATTATTATTTATTTATTTATTTATTTATTTGTAAATTTTAACGAAGTTTCTCTAAAAATGGCAAATAAATTATTCAATTTTTGTGGATAAAAAAGAAGAAATAAAACGGAATAATATATTTTTTCTCATTAAAAGTGAAAAAAAAAGAATTTATTTTCAATTTGAATAGATGGTGAAAGAAAAAAAATCTTGATTACAGTAAAATTTTTGAAAAATAAAAACGTATTTTCACATATTCAAACTTCATGAATCAATTTATTCTGGAGAACAAAAATCGTCTGTCAACATATTTTCATTTAGAAATAAAGATTTTTTTCAGTTATAGATTAAATCATGGAGGCAAATTTAAGCTCCTTGCATTTAGGTCTACAATAATTGCTCCCTATTCACAAGAATTGAATTTAATGATAAAGAATATACTATTTCCATTATCTTTGAAGGATTGCTATTAAAACGTTTCACAAAGGCGTTAAAAGTACAATGGTTTACCAGGTAAACTTGACATATGTTTTTATATAATTCGCCGATTTACACGATTTTATTTGGCCCGCCTTTTTTCATTGGTTGCAGTTTCCTTTTCGTGATTATTTGTCACAAAATTTCACTTTTTTAAAACTTAGTTATGTCAAGGCCTCTTTGACATAGAAATACTGTATTGTCTCCTATGAAATGTGATAAAGAGTTAGTTAATTATTTACGTTTCTAATTATCGGGAATGAAATATTTTGCTTAATTAATGCATTTATTCTTCTTTTAAAGATACGTGAACGAAGTCACGGGTAACAGCTAGTCCTAATAATATTATAAATCTGATTGTGTGCAAATGTTAGGCTGAAGCCAGCGTCAAAATGAAGCATTTAATTATCCTGTATCTTTGCATATAAGTTGATTATAACCCTCAAATGAACATAGAATGGTTTTTGTTTATTTTACTTCAATATTTTTCTTAATAATTCAAAATTTCGATATTTTCATAGAGAATAAATGGACATTTTTTCGTATATTTTAAAATGGTTGGTTGGTTTGGTTGGTTTGGCCCAAAAGGCCCGGTTTTGCAGCTTTTTTTAAAATGGTTAAATTTATTTTACCGTTGCTAATACTTTATCGTTGCCAATATAAAATAAAACCCCTGAGTAATAATTTTTAATCAACAATTTATTTTCAAGTGAAAAATTTTCACGTGAAAAATGAAAAGGAAATGAATTATTTAAGAATTAAACAGAATATGAAATGATGTCATATTAGAAACAAAACGTGCGTCTTCAAATATTTGATAATAATACAAAGTGCGTAAATACGAGTAAGTATGGAAAGCAAGCGAATATGATGTCATATATAGAAAAATAAAACAGATTTGTTTTGATGTTGAAATAAAATGATCTTGGGTTATCAAATTATTTGTGATTAATTTATATCTTTTTTTTTTTTTTTTTTTTTTTTTTTTTTGACATGAAAGTAATTATTTTAAATGCACGTAATATATGTATTTTAAATGTATGTGTTGTAAATTAAAGTTCTGTGTTTTAAATGAAATGAGTGAAAGATTTATATTTTTAATGAATTCAATACGAATGATGGGATAGGTTGGCGATTTATCGTCTGCACATGGCTAACATAAAGATACCATATTTTTAATTTAAATTTTAAAAAGTAAAATATACATATATATATATATATATATATATATATATATATATATATATATATATATATATATATATATATATATATATTGGATGGCAAATGTCAATGATATGCATCGCAAAATTATCCGTATCGAAAATCAGAAAATCTTAATAAAAATACTATATTTTTTAAAAGAAAGTTGCTTTTCTCAGAAAAGCTAAAGATTTAATATGATTGTGTCGAAGTAACAGCATTTTTTCTCTATCATTTTCCCACAATCGAAACACATTTGTAAATCGTCGTTTCGAACCGGAATTTAATTTTACATTTCTTTTAGTTTTAAAGTAGGAAAAACTTTGTTGTCGTTTTTAAAAATAGCTTTTTTTAAAGTTGTTTCATAATAGATTTTTGTAAAGTCTTGTAGGATAAGAAAAATTGCATAGATTTTAAAGCAATGTTTAAGTAAAATTACAATATTTTTTAAACTTAAAAAACAACAGTGTTATCGAAAAGAAAATCGATTTTACCAACAAATTCGCGTAATGCAAAAGCAAAGAAGAAATCAAAAAGTAATGAATCTTTTCTTCCAGCCGAATTGTGTAAACTTGAACAACCCGATCGTGCCAATTCATAACATTATAAACGTGAAAGTGCGTTCTATATAGTAGAATTTTTTTTACACATAGGTAGAAAATTTCCGAGAATAACAAGGTTAGGGGTTTGTAATTAAGTCCATAGTCAATTTGCTTTTTTTTTTTTTTTTTTTTATCAAGTGAAATTTGGCGCAAAATTAAATACATTGTTGTAACCAGATTTGTTTTTTGCGTGGTAAACACTTAATGGTATTTTAGATGATCATTTCCCCGCTCACCTTTGATGCCAACTATGACTGTAAAACATATTAAAAACTATTAGCCGATAATTTTCTAATATTCTTATTGCTTCATGATGGTTCATACTTTAAATCTGAATCGGTCATGCCATTGTCGTTAAATTTTTATTCCTAATCCTAACCCTATTCGTAACCTATCCTAATCCTGATAATAACTTTAAAGAATATTCTTTGACACGAATATGTAAATTAAATCAATATCCATAAATGGAATGAATGGAAAATAGAATAAATAGAAATGGCAAAATAAAATAACAAGAAAGTACATTTATTCGACACCTAACCCTAGAGAAAGCGTAAAAAATTTCAAGCGCATGGAATAAATTAAAATAATCCTATATATACTAACAAAAATATGTAAATTTAGATAATCAGATTTGTGTCGTCGGTATTTATTTGCTAATAGTGTTCTTGACGCGATAAAGAAAATATCGAGGTTAAATTGGACAGAATTTAAAGTACTTTCTAGCAACCTTTATTTACATTTTAGAATCACATCAGATTGTTATATCTTTGTGAAATATCTATCAATGTATAAAATTCACAAGCAGTTTGTTCACTATTTACACCACTTAGCGTGAAACACTTAATTTAATATATACATAAACAAGATAATGTAGTAAGAAATATATAACATATGTCTATGCAAATAAACAATATAATAATGCCCATTTAGCAATGCACACATACACAAATTGTACACCAAATACCACCTAAAATGCACTGTTGTATAGAAGAATTCTGCCCGTGTTGTTTTTCGTTTTACGAAAAGGAATTCTTCGATTTTCACGATTTTACTGGGTCCTCCTTTTTTCATTAGTTGCAGTTTCATTTTCGCGATTGCATATATATTATTTGGCATGAAATTTCACTTTTTTAAGACTGGGTTATGTCAAGGCCCCTATAGCAAACAAATACCGTATGGTCTCCTATAAAATGTGATAAAGCTTTGGTTAATTATACATGTTGTTAATTATCAAGTGAAATGTTTTGCTAAATTAATGCATTTATTCTTTTTTTAATGTTACGTGAACGAAGTCACGGGTAACAGCTAGTAATATTATAAATCTGATTGTGCGCAAATGTTAGGCTGAAGCCAGCGTCAAAATGGAGCCTTTAATGATCCTGTATTTTTGCATACAGATTGATTATAACCCTCATTTGAACATAGGCTGGTTTTTGTTTATTTTATTCAAATATTTTTCTTAATAATTCAAAATTTCGTTTTTTCATAGAGAGCAAATGGACATTTTTTTCGTATAATATTTTAACATGGTTAAATTCACTTTACCGTTGCTAATACTTTATCGTTGCCAAAACTAATTCAAATTCCGGAATAATAATTTTTAGTCAACAATTTAGTTTCAATTGAAATTTTTTCACGAGAAAAATAAAAATGAAATAAAAAAATTAAAGAATTAAGAAGAAGATTAAATAATATTATTAGAAATAAAACGTACTTTTTTTTAGTTGTTGATAATAATACAAGGTTTCAATATGATTAACCATAGGAAACAGGCGAATATGACGCCATACATCAAAAATAAAGCGGATATCTTATTTTTTTTTTTTTTTTTTTTTTTTTTGCTTTTTTTTTTTGCTTTTTTCTTTTGTATGGTAATAATTCTTGGCGTTTTACCGTCTGCGCAGGGCTAATATAATTATACCGTATTTTTTATTTAAATTTTAAAAAAGTAAAAAGAAGTTTCAAAAGAAAATGGTCAGCAAATGTCAATAATATGCTCCGCAAAATTATCCATATCGAAAATGATGTCATGGATAGCGAGAAATATTTATTTTCATTCTTAAAACTAAAAGAAATAACTCGATTACCTAAAAAAAAAATGACGAATGTTAATAGTTCCATTTTTGTTGATAAAAACTAAAGATTTAATATTATTTCGTTAAAGCGACATAATTTCCCCTATGCCAGTACTGAAATTAATTGCCTGGAAAAGAAAATTAACAAGAATTATGTCATTAAAAAGGGATTTCTCTGCGGGAAAAAGATGCGTCATATTTGAAATAAAACGGGAATTTTCCAATGTGTTTTAAAATGAGTGTGAATCAATTCCTTACATTAATAATACAAGGATCAGTAAGTATAGAAAGCAGATGAGTTTCACGCCATATTTATAACGAAAATTTTAAATGTTTTTTTATCTATACTGATTATTAAGCATGAATATTCGTTATATACAGATGAGAATTTTCTGCTAAAAATCGCATCATAATTTTAAGAAAAGGAAAATGAACACGAATCTATGTTTGTATTTCGCAACTACTCCTGACTGTAAAAAATTGCTGCAGTAAAATTACTCCAGCAGAGATTCCAGGCAATGTCCATATGAAAACCGGTTTTGTGACTAGATAAACGAGCTTTGTTATTAGATAAACGGTTTTGGCCGTTTGACATGAAATTTACTGAAATGGACCGTTTACCTTGAAAAGGGGGCATTTCCCGTAAAATTACGGCAGCAATTCACGGAGAATGCCCGTGAATTTACAATTTTCATTTACAGTACCAGAATATCGAACGCAACGTGATTTACTTTATACCGTTTATCATTGATCCGAGGATGTTACACAAACTGTCAGAATTAAAAAAATTAAATTAGATGCCAAGATTTTTTTTTCTTTTTTGTTAATTTTAACGAAGTTTCTCTAAAAACGGAAAGTAAATTACTCCATATTTGTGTATAAAAAAAGGAAAAATAAAATAGATCAGTATATTTTTTACACCATTTTCTCATTAAAACTGAAAAACAGAATTGTTTTTCACTTTGAATAGATGGTGAAAACAAAATCTTGATTTCAGGAAATTATCCGAAAAATAAAAAATTTTCACATATTCAAACTTTATGAATCAATTTATTCTAGAGAATGAAAATTGCCTGTCAACATACTGTCATTTAGAAAATAAGATTTGTTTCAGCTATACATTAAACCAAGGAGGCAGAACTGAATTTAAATAAAAAGCATGTACTATTTCCAATTAATGTTTTTTTGAAGGATGGCTGTTAAAACGTTTCACAAAGGCGTTAAAAGTAAAATTGTTTATCAGGTAAAATTGACATTTGTTTTTACCCAATTCGTCTATTTCCACGATTTTATTTGGCCCTCCTTTTTCCATTAGTTGCAATTTCATTTTCGCGATTATTTGGCACAAAATTTCACTTTTTAAAGACTGAGTTATGTCAAGGTCCCTATAACAAAAAATACAGTATTGTCGCCTATGAAATGTGATAAATAGTTAGTTAATTTTAACGTTTTAATTATCGGGAGTAAAATATTTTCTTAATTAATGTATTTATTCTTCTTTTAATGTTGCGTGAACGAAGTCACGGGTAACAGCTAGTAGTATTATAAATCTGATTGTGTGCAAATGTTAGGCTGAAGCCAGCGTCAAAATGGAATATTTAATGATCCTGTATCTTTGCGTATAGGTTGATAATAACCCTCAAATGAACATAGATTGGTTTTTGTTTATTTTATTCAAATATTTCTCTTAATAATTCAAAATTTCGTTATTTTCATAGAGAATAAATGGACATTTTTTCGTATAATATTTTAAAATGGTTAAATTTACTTTACCGTTGCCAAAACTAATTCAAAATCCGGAATAATAATTTTTACTCAACAATTTAGTTTCAACCGAAAATTTTTCACGTAAAAAATGAAAATGAAATAAAAAAATTTAAGAATTAAAAAGAAGATTAAATAATATTATTAGAAATAAAACGTACTTTTTTTAGTTTTTGATAATAATACACGCTCTCAATATGCATAACCATAGGAAACAGGCGAATATGACGTCATTCATCTAAAATAAAGCGGATATGCTTTGATTGGTGAAATAAAATAATCTTGGGTTTTTCTTCACTTTTTTTCTTTTTTTTTCTTTTGTATGGTACCAATACTTAACGTTTTACCGTCTGCTCATGGCTAATATAACTAAACCATATTTTTTATTTAAAAATTTAAAAAAGTAAAAAGAAGTTTCAAAAGAAAATGATTAGAAAATGTCAATAATATGCTCCGCAAAATTATCCATGTCGAAAATGATGTCATGGATAGCGAGAAATAATTATTTTCATTCATAAAACTAAAAGAAATAACTCAATTACCTAAAAAAAATGACGAATGTTAATAGTTCCATTTTTGTTGATAAAACCCAAAGATTTAATATTATTAATTCGAACGAAAAATAACATAATTTCCCCTATGCCAGTATTGAAATTGAATTGCCTGGAAAAGAAAATTAACAAAATTCATGTCATTAAAAAGAATTCTGGGGAAAAAGAGACGTCATATTTGAAATAAAACGGGAATTTTCCAATATATTTTAAAAAGAGTGTGAATCAATTCCTTGCATTAATAATACAAGAATCAGTAAGTATAGAAAGTAGATGAGTTTCACGCCATATTTATAACGGAAAATTTAAATGTTTTTTTTTATCTGTATTGATTATATGAGTATCCGCTGTATACAGATGAGAGTTTTCTGCTAAAAATCACATCATAATTTTAAGAAAAGGAAAATGAAAACGGATCTATTATATTAAAATCTGACCGTGTGTTTGTATTTCGCAACTACTCCTAGACTATCGAACGCAACGCGATTTATTTAATCCCGGAAATCATTGATTCGAGGATGTCACACAAACTCTCAGAATTAAAAAAATTAAATTAGGTGCCAAGATTTTATTTTTATTTATTTTTATTTTATTTATTTTTTGGAAATTTTAACGAAGTTTATCTAAAAACGGAAAGTAAATTACTCCATATTTGTGTATAAAAAAGGAGAAATAAAACAGATCAGTATATTTTTTACACCATTTTCTCATTAAAACTGAAAAACAGAATTTATTTTCACTTTGAATAGATGGTGAAAACAAAATCTTGATTTCAGTAAATTATCCGAAAAATAAAAACATATTTTCACATATTAAAACTTCATGAATCAATTTATTCTGGAGAACAAAAATTGCCTGCCAACATACTGTCATTTAGAAAACAAGATTTGTTTCAGCTATACATTAAACCAAGGAGTCAGAATTGAATTTAAAGAAAAAGCATATACTATTTCCAAGTATTTTTTTTTTTTTTAATGTTAAAACGTTTCACTAAGGCGTTAAAAGTAAAATTGTTTATCAGGTAAAATTGACATTTGTTTTTACCCAATTCGTCTATTTCCACGATTTTATTTGGCCCTCCTTTTTGCATTGGTTGCAATTTCATTTTCGCGATTATTTGGCACAAAATTTCACTTTTTTAAGACTGAGTTATATCAAGGTCCCTATAACAAAATATGCCGTATTGTCTCCTATGAAATGTGATAAATAGTTAGTTAATTATGAATGCTTTTAATTATCGGGAGTGAAATATTTTGCTTAATTAATGTATTTATTCTTCTTTTAATGTTGCGTGAACGAAGTCACGGGTAACAGCTAGTAATATTATAAATCTCATTGTGTGCAAATGTTAGGCTGAAGCCAGCGTCAAAATGGAGCATTTAATGATCCTGTATCTTTGCATATAGGTTCATTATAACCCTCATATGAACATAGGCTGGGTTTTGTTTATTTTATTCAAATATTTTTCTTAATAATTCAAAATTTCTTTATTTTCATAGAGAATAAATGGACATTTTTTCGTATAATATTTTAAAATGGTTAAATTTACTTTACCGTTGCTAATAATTTATCGTTGCCAAAACTAATTCAAAACCCAAAATAATAATTTTTAATCAACAATTTGGTTACAATTGAAAAATTTTCACGTGAAAAATGAAAATTAAATAAAAAAATTAAAGAATTAAAAAGAAGATTAAATATTATTATTAGAAATAAAATGTACTTTTTTTAGTTTTTGATAATAATATAAGGTTTCAATATGCGTAACCATAGGAAAGAGGCGAATATGACGTGATACATCTAAAATAAAGCGGATATGCTTTGATTGGTGAAATAAAAAGATCTTGGGTTTTTTCTTCACTTTTCTTTTTCTTTTGTATGGTAACAATACTTTGCGTTTTACCGTCTGCGCACGGCTAATATAACTGTGCCGTATTTTTTAATTTAATTTTTAAAAAAGTAAAAAGAAGTTTCAATAGAAAATGGCTAGCAAATGTCAATAATATTCTCCGCAAAATTATCCATGTCGAAAATGATGTCATGGATATCGAAAAAGTTATTTTCATTCTTAAATCTAAAAGAAATAACTCGGTTACCTAAAAAAAAAATGACCAATGTTAACAGTTCCATTTTTGTTGATAAAACCTAAAGATTTAATGTTATTTCGTTAAAGTAACATAATTTCCCCTATGCCAGTATTGAAATTAATTGCCCGGAAAAGAAAATTAACAAGAATTATGTCATGTCATTAAAAAGGGATTTTTCTGGGGAAAGAGAAACGTCATATTTGTAATAAAACGGGAATTTTCCTTTAAGTTTTAAAATGAGTGTGAATCAACTCCTTACACTAATAATACAAGGGTCAGTATAGAAAGTAGATGAGTTTCACGCCATATTTATAACGAAAACTTCAAATGTTTTTTTTTTTTATCTATACTGATTATTAAGCATGAGTATCCGTTATATACAGATGAGAGTTTTCTGCTAAAAATCCCATCATACGAATCTATTATATTAAAATCTGACCGTGTGTTCGTATTTCGAAACTATTCCTAGACTATTGGCACATAAACTGTCAGAATTTAAAAAAATAAATTAGATGCCAAGATTTTTTTTTTTTAATTTTAACGAAGTTTTTCTAAAAACTGAAAGTAAATTACTCCATATTTGTGTATAAAAAAGGAGAAATAAAACAGATCAGTATATTTTTTACACCACTTTCTCATTAAAACGGAAAAACAGAATTTATTTTCATTTTGAATAGATGGTGAAAACAAAATCTTGATTTCAGTAAATTATCCGAAAAATAAAAACATATTTTCACATATTCAAACTTCATGAATCAATTTATTCTGGAAAACAAAAATTGCCTGTCAACATGCTGTCATTTTGAAAACAAGATTTGTCCCAGCTATACATTAAACCAACGAGGCAGATTTGAATTTAAAGAAAGAGCATATACTATTTCCAATTAATGTTTTTTTGAAGGATGGCTGTTAAAACGTTTCACAAAGGCGTTAAAAGTAAAATTGTTTATCAGGTAAAATTGACATTTGTTTTTATTCAATTCGTCTATTTCCACGATTTTATTTGGCCCTCCTTTTTGCATTGGTTGCAATTTCATTTTCGCGATTATTTGGCATAAAATTTCACATTTGTAAGACTGAGTTATGTCAAGGTCCCTATAACAAAAAATACCGTATTGTCTCCTATGAAATGTGCTAAATAGTTAATTATTAACGTTCTTAATTATAGGGAGTGAAATATTTTGCTTAATTAGTGTATCTATTCTCCTTTTAATGTTGCGTGCACGAAGTCACGGGTAACAGCTAGTATTTTTATATGGAGTCGATACCGGTGCTAATAATACATACATAAAATGTCGAATGTAAGTATTAATCATTTTTCCGTTTCAGTGTTATATGTATGATTTTTAAGTGTGTAATGTTCTTCGAAAATCATTCTTTTCTTAAATTGTGAATCAGCTTTGAAATTTTTAAATGTTAATTAAATTATTTGTACGTAGTTTGTGTTATATTTAGGTGTATTCACAATGATTTTTAGGATATAAAGGGCTCAATTTTCATAATTTTTTCCCCTTTTGACATCTTTACATCTGGTTACAAATTATTTTATTACGCTTTAATATACTTGAAATTATGTACTTAGAATGGAATTTTTGTAAGATTTGATAATCATTATTCCGCTGCTTGGGGACAGTAACGAATTTTATCAAATTAAAGAATGACTTGAATATAATAGTAATCTAAAATGGAGGCAATAATATATTGTGTCAATTGGTTTGCTTAGCTCAGCTGATGTCGTGAGCGTCACCTGACTACTCTAAATTGGAGAAGCGCGGTAGCCCGTCTTCTCCGTTACTCCTGAACGGATTTGTTGTGCGTAACTATGCATAGCAACATTTTTTAACGGTTTTTCTATTTTAATATCATGGCGCGCCGTTTAAGATCGTTATTATCATTTAAATTAAATAACTAATAAATGGGTCAAATATCATTAAAAATATAGATAAATGTCGAATAAAAATCTCTTGATGACATAACAAACATGTGTAACGCATCTGATGTCAATTGAATGTGACGCCATGGTAACGAATTTTTGACGTTGAATCCGATATATTGGCGACAGTTTTTTTTTTTCTTTTTTTGGATAGTGGTCGACGGAATAACTGATAACTACCCAATTTTTTATAATATTATTATAAAATTCCGCGATGCAGCGACATTGTTTACTTAGCCATTTTACACAAGTTGATTTTCAAATATTGAATTGATCTTATTTAATCAATCACGAAAACCGTTGTTAGCTCTTTCAACAGCAGTCGGCCTTAAAATCCCTCAGTGAAAGGAAAATGGATGGAAACCCGATTACAGCAGATCGCCACTGCTCGCTTAATTATAATTCAATCATCCGTAATCATTTTACAGTTGATCAAATTAGCGTATTTTTAGAGTTTGCGGTGTCGGAACGGGGGTTTACGAGCGTAGCTCGTACGGGGCAGAGTCCCTAGTATTAAATAAAATAAATTGTAACCAGATATAAAATTGTCAAAAGAGGAAAAATATAATGAAAAATGAGCCCTTTATATCCTAAAAATTATTGTGAGTACACCTAAATATAACACAAACTACGTAAATTGATTTAATTAACGTTTAAAAACTGCAAAGCTGAATCACAATTAAAGGAAAGAATGATTTTCGAAGAAAAAAATAAATAAAAAAAGAAAGAATTTTTTGTTTTTTCAAACAGTTCTTTTATACCCTAAATAGCAATATTTTCCCCACCAAAATTATATGCAGCCTTGAGATATATATTTTATGTAATATAATATATATATATATATACTGTAAAAATGTCAAAAATACTGTAAAATCACTTATACAAAAACACATAAAATTATACATGGATGACATTGTTGACCATAAATCACAAACATCACTATATGTAAAATATAAATACATATATAGTTTATTTTTATTTTTATTTAAATCAATCTCTATCTTTTTCAATTTTTCTATATATATATATATATATTTTTTTTCTTTTTTCTATTAGGATGTTATAATTCATTAACTAATATATACATGTATGATATCTTAACTATTTTTGGTAAATACTATTCGATATATAGGTAGATAGAAGGTAGAAATTTGTATTAAATCAGTATTCATTTAATTATTTGTAGCAGTATATAAAAAGATTAATTTTTTTATAAATTCTATAATATATATAAGTAGTTTAACATAGATGGCAGCACCAGCACTTTGTATTAAAAGAAATATCTCTTTTACATAATATATACTGTTGTTAAGAATATATGAAATACTATGTAAGATAAAATTAATTATGTGTAAATTTATTGATATAATAGGAGTTTGTACGATTTTAATGTAAAACTATAATGATAATAATATTTTATAATATTTATATATCATATTAAATCTAATATAATTAATATATAACTCAAACTTAATTTTGAATAATTCCAATAGAGGGTAGCACTTTACATGTCATATAAATGCTAATAATATTGTTAATAGTAATTTTAAATTATATATAGAGGGCGCTTAACGCTTGTGTATTAATTTTACTTTTAAAGATTAAAATTAAATGGAAAATTTGTATTTTAACAAATATAAATTTGTTTTTAAGTGTATATCGCAAAAATAAATTAGTGTGTGTTTAAATAATATTGTGTTATGGTGTAATAATTAAGATGTTATTTCAAAAAATGTACTCTCAACTTAACTTTCTAATAATTTCTCTCAACTTCACTATCATAATCACGTATGAGTTATTTCATGATTATCGCCATGTGGACGTGTTGGGATCATGAAAACATTGTGATTGTTAAGATTTTTGGATAATAATTGTGAGTAAAATATTTTATCTACCCTTTACAGTTTATTTATTTTCAATTTTAAAAATTTTATCTATTCTTTAAGGATTTTTCCAACTTTAAAATTTAAATTGTTATCTGGTAATAATTTAGTATTGTGTTGTATTGGGTTTTATGGATAATTACTATGAGTAAAATATTTTATCTATTCTTTACGGATTTTATTTCACATTTTATTATTTCTCATTGTATTCTGGTAATAATTCATTATACCTGGGTGATTCTACTGATCTTAGCATATATGCCAGTAGAATTATGAAATAATGAATTATTTTTTAAAAACACATGTGGGTACATCCAGGCTGACGATTATATCTACATGTGTTTTTTCCATATTTCTTCTCTTGTTGTCAAATTTTCCATTGTATATGGTTCATATTTCATTTCTTAATCCATTTTTATTCAAATGATAGCAACTCCAAATTATATATTTTTTTATCTTTCACTCTCTCTTTTAAATTTTCTTAATGTTTTAAGTATTTTTGGCCAATTACCATTGAAGCATAAGCTATGGTAATATTATGATTGCACTAGTTAAATATTAGCTATGTGGTATTCCGTCTTCACATTATCATTAATTATCTCTTTCGAGATTTAAGAAGAACTTGATATGTTTTTTGAAATTCGTAGATATTATAATTATTTAACATTCTATAAAATTATGCTGCATTGCGCAAATTGGTATAGAATGGTTTTTACATATATTTTTTTCAATTTTTTTCAATAATTATCTAGAAGAAATTATTGATTTTTTATATGATACCATAATTTAGCCTATTGGCTCATAAATCACTTTGATTAACTTCTGTTTGGGATACATAGTTATTATAGCTGCATTGCGCTTTTAATGTTGTATTTGGTAATAATTTAATAATAATAATTATATAAAATTACTATTATTTCTTGGTATCAATTGTTCATCTATTGAATTCTCAAATGCATCTTTATAACATCTTATTCAGGTTCTTCTTTTTTTTTTTTTCTTTTTTTGCCAACATTAATTTTGTATTGAATTGTGACTGCTAGGGTATTTTATATTGTTGTCTTTTGATGTTAGATTGCTTAATGGGACTTTTTGTATATATGTAAATAGTTTTATTATATTTAATCAAGTATAAAACAATTATTAATCTTATTATTATTTTTTCTTTTATGGTTATTCAAGTACTTTATAAAAATAAGGTTGTTTTAAACAAAATTTATTAATATATGTTATAATTATATTTTTTATATGTATCTCTTGCAATTTTTATTGCTTTCAAATAATATGGCAGTTATAAGCAAAATGTTAGATACTGGCAATTTAGGCCTTGGTGGATCCAGGACTAATGCTCGGTACAGGAAGATTATTAGGGATCTTCCTGGATCGTTATCAGATAACCTATTCTATTGTCCCAAGCCTGTACTATGTTTTCGAGAATGTGAATCTAAGCGTTGCCTTACATGTCCTTTAGCTGATAAGTCCCAGATTTCAAATAATCACAATCTTAATTTGGTAAAATTTTGCAAAGCATACAATGTAATCTATTCATTGAAATGCAATTCGTGTAATATGGAATATATTGGACAGTCTTGTCAAAAATTACATAAGCGGCTAAATTTACATCGTTCTCATATTAATAAATTTAAAAAATCTAAATTTCAAACCACTCATAATATTGAATATACTCATTTCAAAAATCATGATTTTCAAAATATTACTATTAAAATACTTAAAATACAAAAAATTTTACTGAACGACTTTTTCTAGAATCTAAATATATAAGACATTATAATACTACCTATCCTTATGGATTAAATCAATTAGTATACAAAAAATCACATCCTGTATTTTCAGCTTTAACTAAATATGAAAATTATCAAAATCTTTATTCAGGATTAAATATTTCAAACATAATAAAAACTTCAAGACATGGTAGAGGTAAACATAATAACAAAAAATACATTGATGATATTGTGATACAACAGGAGCTTGATGATCTTGAGGCAAAATTTTGTAATGATTATTGTTGGCTTGCTATCAGAAAACATGTTTTTAGTATTAAAAAGAAATATCTAAACCAATATTTCAAGGTATTGAATAAGAATAAATATTCTCCACATTTTTGTGATATCTTTTTTGATATTCTTCATTATAGAGCAAATCTATTAAATATATGTCTTTCTAATAAACCTAAATATAAAACTAATAATACACAACTAATTATAAATTTTTCCAATCATGTATTTAATAATATCAATTTACACAATATCATAAACAACACTACAAATAATTTTCCAATAAAAAATTTTACCATTCACAAGGCATATAAATATAATCGCACACTTGGACGCAAAATTTTTAATTACAATTCTTTTGCAAAACAAATGGTCTCTTCAAATAATTACCCTTGTTGTTGTAATGACCCAAAATTTCAAAAGTACATAAATACAACACATGGTCATATCATTACTGGTGATCTTAATATTATAGAACAACCTATTTTACAAAAATTAATGCATAATGGAACAAAATTTCGCCTTCCATATAGGTGTAATATCAAATCTATAATATTGCAGTTTATTCAAGATATTGATTTATTTATATATAAAATTGCTATTGATTACAATAAACCAATCGAGTATTTTAGTGAATGGAGATTTTCTGTTATAGATAAATTAAAAAATGAAATTATAAAAAATTATCAATATATTACACATGTAGCTTTTAAAAATGTAAATAAACATATATCAGAATTACAAAACAAATTTATAATTACTTATGTAGATAAATCTCCAAATAATTATGCTATCATCTGTAAAGAGTACTATAACGTGTTAATTCACAATGCAATTAACACAAGTAATATTTTTAATAAAACTAAATTAAATATTGAAATTAATAATAGAAAATTATTAAATTATCATAAATTACTAAAAATCAAATGTAATAATTTAAATTATCCTTATCTTGTTATAATTCCAAAATTTCATAAAAATCCAATTAAATTTCGCACAGTTACCATCGGGTGTAACACATATAATAATAATGCAAGCAATTTACTACTTAATATTTTAAAGCAGATTTATGATACAACGATAAAACATAATAACCAACATTGCCTAAAAAACAGTTTTCAACTTATTAATAAAATACATAATATCAATCCGGTAAAATTCATAAAAACATTGGATTTTAATGATTTATTTAATAACATTGATATAAAAGACTTACATAAAACAATGTGTATATTATTTAAAGAATTTAAATCTCAATTAAAATTAAAAGATCATATTTCCGTTAATTATTTTAAACTTTACTAAATTTTACATTGCATAATAATTACATCATATTTGACAATATTATTTATAAACAATGCCAGGGAATTCCGCAGGGTGGGACCGCTTCTAGTATATTGTCTGACCTTTATTTATATTATTATGAAAGAAATATTGGTCCGAACAATGATTATGCATTTTATCGCTATATTGATGACATTATCATTTTTTATTTCAATGATAAAAATTGTACATCACCACTCAATTTTTATCCTAATCAGCTTAAATTAAGTGAAAATGATTTGATTAATAATAATATAAATTTTCTTGACTTAAAAATTAAAATTAATGATAATTATAAATTAAGTTTTGATATTTATGATAAAAGAATTCATTTTCCATTTAAAGTAAATATTTTTACCAATTTTGCTTCTTGTTTACATAAATCAGTTTATAAAAATATAATTATAAATTATCTTCATCGTATAAAATACCTATGCTCAGATAATAATAAAAACAAAAATATTAGATTTATTCGTGATCATGCACAAAAAAATGGGTATCCTATTTTTTTGATAAATTCAATCATAAACTCTTTTAAATAACAATTATTACATCATATAAATATAAACATGGTATGTAATATTATTGTTTTAGTGTGAGATAACATATAGCAAATGATATAGCAATTTACAATTAAACATACATCAATAAAATTAAAACATATTAGGACAATAATTAAATGATTGAACATTATATACACTTTATATTGTTCTGTGATTGTGCGTTGCCGATCACCTATTTTTTAAGTGATTCTGGTGTTCAGTTTTTAATACTTATAAATTATAACATATAACATATAAGAACAATTCTTAAGTTGGTTTTACATTATTACACTTTATACAGTTACTGTAATTGTGCGTTAGTCGATCACTTTTTATTAAGTGTTTATATTGATATGTTAAAAATGTCTATCAAATATAAAAATACTGTAAAAATGTCAAAAATACTGTAAAAATCACTTATACAAAAACACATAAAATTATACATAGATGACATTGTTGACCATAAATCACAAACATCACTATATGTAAAATATAAATATATATATAGTTTATTTTTATTTTTATTTAAATCAATCTCTATCTTTTTCAATTTTTCTATATATATATATTTTTTTTTTCTATTAGGATGTTATAATTCATTAACTAATATATACATGTATGATATCTTAACTATTTTTGGTAAATACTATTCGATATATAGGTAGATAGAAGGTAGAAATTTGTATTAAATCAGTATTCATTTAATTATTTGTAGCAGTATATAAAAAGATTAATTTTTTTATAGATTCTATAATATATATAAGTAGTTTAACATAGATGGCAGCACCAGCACTTTGTATTAAAAGAAATATCTCTTTTACATAATATATACTGTTGTTAAGAATCTATGAAATACTATGTAAGATAAAATTAATTATGTGTAAATTTATTGATATAATAGGAGTTTGTACGATTTTAATGTAAAACTATAATGATAATAATATTTTATAATATTTATATATCATATTAAATCTAATATAATTAATATATAACTCAAACTTAATTTTGAATAATTCCAATAGAGGGTAGCACTTTACATGTCATATAAATGCTAATAATATTGTTAATAGTAATTTTAAATTATATATAGAGGGCGCTTAACGCTTGTGTATTAATTTTACTTTTAAAGATTAAAATTAAATGGAAAATTTGTATTTTAACAAATATAAATTTGTTTTTAAGTGTATCTCGCAAAAATAAATTAGTGTGTGTTTAAATAATATTGTGTTATGGTGTAATAATTAAGATGTTATTTCAAAAAATGTACTCTCAACTTAACTTTCTAATAATTTCTCTCAACTTCACTATCATAATCACGTATGAGTTATTTCATGATTATCGCCATGTGGACGTGTTGGGATCATGAAAACATTGTGATTGTTAAGATTTTTGGATAATAATTGTGAGTAAAATATTTTATCTACCCTTTACAGTTTATTTATTTTCAATTTAAAAAAATTTATCTATTCTTTAAGGATTTTTCCAATTTTAAAATTTAAATTGTTATCTGGTAATAATTTAGTATTGTGTTGTATTGGGTTTTATGGATAATTACTATGAGTAAAATATTTTATCTATTCTTTACGGATTTTATTTCACATTTTATTATTTCTCATTGTATTCTGGTAATAATTCATTATACCTGGGTGATTCTACTGATCTTAGCATATATGCCACTAGAATTATGAAATAATGAATTATTTTTTAAAAACACATGTGGGTACATCCAGGCTGACGATTATATCTACATGTGTTTTTTCCATATTTCTTCTCTTGTTGTCAAATTTTCCATTGTATATGGTTCATATTTCATTTCTTAATCCATTTTTATTCAAATGATAGCAACTCCAAATTATATATTTTTTTATCTTTCACTCTCTCTTTTAAATTTTCTTAATGTTTTAAGTATTTTTGGCCAATTACCATTGAAGCATAAGCTATGGTAATATTATGATTGCACTAGTTAAATATTAGCTATGTGGTATTCCGTCTTCACATTATCATTAATTATCTCTTTCGAGATTTAAGAAGAACTTGATATGTTTTTTGAAATTCGTAGATATTATAATTATATATATGTATATATATATATAATTTTCAAAGCTTTAGAACAGAAATAAGTATCTTTCCACACAAGAGCTATTTGTAGCCTACAAATCAGTGTAAATACACAAAAAATTAACATATATTACTTAAAAATGATTTATTTAACATATTCAAATTTCAAAGCTATAGAACAATTTTAAGTTATTGAGAAAAAAAAATCACGATTGCCAAAAAAATTTTTTTTTTCAAACAGGACCTATATAATCTAATATCAATATTTCTGAACCAAAATTATGCCAGGCCTTTGGATACATACTTTATATAATATATAAACGTTTCAAAGTTTTAGTACAAAAATAACTTTTTTTTTAATTAAATGTGCTCAATATTTATTTCTGAGTGTAGAAGTTATTGAAACAATCTTAACAAAGTTAAAGAAAACAATCTTAAGACACAAACTATGTAAAAATTAATATTTTTTTAACTGAAATTTTTACAAGCAACGGATTTATGATTGCTAAATCGTGTTAAAAGTTCAAAACACAGGCATAGTTTTAAGTATATTAAATTTTAAAAAAAAGTTGTAAATAGGTATAATGTTGACAAACGTGAAAAAAAAATATTCAAGTGAGCCCTAGAAATCATTTAAATACACCAAAAGTTAACACTGACTACTTGAGAATGATTATTTTAACATATAAAAATTTCAAGCTGCAACACAATTTTAAATTATTGGAAAAAAATACAATAGTTTGAATTAATATCATTTAAACATTAGCTAATACTTATATATTACGATATTTACGATCTACTTTAATTCGTAGAAATAAAAAATATCGGCATTCTGGTGAACAGACAAAATTAATATAGATTTATGATATATAACATCAAAGATCCGGCGGGCCGCTCCGGGTGATTCAGACTCGGCCCCTTAAGTGGAGAAGATGACCGGAAGCCCGGCATTGCGGCATTGCGAGATGTTCTTCGACAAGACGGAGGCAGGAAAACGGATGAACCGCCACTTCAACGTGGTGCGTCCTTGGTAGAGGCAGGTCTTTGGTAGAGGGTCGTCCGAAAAGCCGGAGGTGCCACAAAGATTAGGTGATGTGGGCCACTGAGTCTGCCCCCCCCCCCCATAAGCGCAGGTTCTCTGCGGCTTGGGGACTCGTCCAATGCTGGGAGTCCCCTCCCTAGGTGGTGGAAGGATGCCCCACGCCCACAGGCTAATCTCAGTTGCTCGACCGGGATTCCCCGGGTCAAGTTGGTGACGCTAAGCAACAGACTAGCAAACGGCGGCAGGACTGTTTTCCCCAATTTATCCGGAGCGATGACGAAGGCGAGATCGCACTCCGAAAAGCAATGTGCGTGATGGCTCTGTTGTGATGTCTGGTCAGTGCGTGAGGCGACATGAAGCAGCCCTCGGTAGTAGCAGGCGGCAGAGCGTAAATACCGGCATGTAGCTGATGGACTGCCTGATCCGCATCCACCACGTCACCCGCTGCAGCTGGAATACTTGTGTGTCGACCTCAAAGCCGATCAGAAAGGGGAGTGAACGTTCGAAACAAGTATGGTTCGTGTTCTCAGAAGACCACTTCCACACGAGCGCAGGTCACTGCAACTCGTATGACATCTTGGGAGGGGATCACGCACTCAATGGATTGTCCGACCACGAGGAACCGGACCGGTGGCTCGCCGACTAACGCAGCGGTGACCAAGCCAAAATTCGAACCCCGGGTCGAAAACCAATTCAGCGTGTCTTTGCGTAGTCGGAGCTTTCTGCGCCCGATGGTTGGATCAGAAGGAATCTTAGAACTAACTTTCAAGCTATTAAACTCGATCGTGACCGCCTCTCCGGCACTTTTGAAGGATATTTCCATGCCCTTCAGAGTTCGATAGTCATGCCTAACTTAACTTTCCGTTGTTGGCTAACATTTGTTGTGATTTTGTTTTTGTGTGTTTGTTATATGTGTTTCCGAATGATCCCTTATCAAGTCGACCATGCTACGCCGCCGTTCTGCCGTCAGAGTTTGCCGGAGGGAAAGATTTAGGGGGTCATGCGGAGATAACCTAAACCAGGACGTGTCTATGCCTTTCCTCGACATCCTGGGCTGGCTAGAGGCCCCTCCTCCTCGCCGCAGCCGATGAGGCCAGTCGTTTCCTCCCTCCATAGGACTCGATGTTCGGAAGCTGCGGTAGAGCAAGAGTCGTTGGGGAAGCCCGGCATACGGCCTAGAGCCCGGTTCCCGCTTTCGGGTTCCGGCTCCGAAGCTGTCGGGGGACTCCAGCGTCTCCCGTAGTGTTCTGTGGTGGTGACCTCTAAGTTTGGGCTCCACCGCATATTTCAGAGACCTTTGTTGTCAATTCATTTAGGAGAATGGGAGTTGTTAGCAGCTGGCGGTGCTCCCACCACCGTAGCGCATACAGGAAGACCCTCCTGGTCCTGCGCGTTCAAAGTCCCTCAGGACTTGGGTACGGCGGTTGACGTGCCTGGCGGTGCAGCTCAGTTTTATAACATCAAAGATTTAGGATATATAACATTACACACTTAAAAATCTTACATATAACACTGAAACGGAAACGACAAAATGATTATTACTTACATTCGACCGTTTATATATGTATTATTAGCCCCGGTCTCGGCTTCATATAAAAAGATGGCAATTTTTAATAAACTCAATAAATGAAAGTAAATGTTCAGTAGAATAACACGCTGGCAATGATATGTACGTTATTTTTTTCATATTATTTCAGAACTATCTCAAATCAAACACACAGCGGTAGAAAACAAACTAGTGGAATTCCTTTGTTTGATAGCTGCTCGTCAAAGTGTGTTTTGAATAAGACCGCGACTGTCACGTGATTTTTAACCGCGCTAGCCCAGTACGTAAGCCCCGGATTCACATACGTGACGTCACAAACGATATTCATCTTACTTAAAATTTTCCACGTACTTTGTTCGTTCTTACGGATTGTTTACAGGGCTATTGTGATACATTTATTGTTTTATTGAGTAATTAATAATATTTTTCAGTATATTTAGATTATAACGCTATAAATAATTATATATTATAACTATTAAAGAAATTATAGAATATATCTATAAAATAATGGGAAGTAAATACTGTGCTGCTAGTTGTAAATCTAACTATGTTAGAGAAAAGCAGTATACTACCGTCTTCATATTCCCAACTGATAATGAAAAGAAGAAATTGGGGTTAAGAAAATTATATCGTGATAATTTTACTGCTAGTGCAACAGCAGTGATCTGCATTAAACATTTCGATGAACGATTTATAAGTTGTAGAGATAGAAATAAACGAGATGATGGTACTGAACTTGTTGTGCCGAGAAAAAAATTAACCCTAACGACAATGAAAATATTCCGGTATATTTGAACGAACGTTTGACTCCAAAACGAAAAGAGTCAAATGATCGATGGAAAAAAAAGTAAAAGAAGCAAATGATAAATAATTTAATAAAAGGTGCAATGATGACATTATAACAACTTTTGAAAAATTTACAAATAAATACGCTAATAAATTGAATGGAGACCGGATACACTTACTTAGAGGTGAGTACGCTTTGTTTATAAAATTAAAAGTAACTGATTGCTCCAAAGTAGTTTCATTTAAAAAAAAATTAACTTAAGTGCACAAATATTTTATGAAAATGAATCAGTTGACATGAATTCTTTTGAGTTGTTATTAGGTCCTGAAAACAAATGTAATAAATGGACAATTTTTTAAAATAATGTAAATAAGTTATCAAGTTATGATGAAAACAAAAAAACATTGGAAGAAAAAGTACTATGCACAGTTAAAAATTAGTAATTCGAAACAGTATACTGAATTTTTTCAAAGCGATTGTGTATGATGATTTTACTTTATTTTTTATCGACAAGTAAATATTTTCATGAGTTTTTTACAATTGTTATTAAAAATTATAAGGCACTTTGATTATGGAATATTTCTCGGTACTTTTCCAGTATAGGCGTTCTAGAATATGTTAAATTTTGTAAAGTTTTTTTAAGATTTTTTTTTTACTTTTGATACGTACTTTAATTGTGAAGTAATGGTTTTAGTAAACGGTAAGTCACCGTGTTCAATCAGATCTATTAATCTTAGCATTTTTTTATTTAAAGCTTTTAATTTCCTTTTCTAAAACAAGTTCATTAATTCCTTTTTATTTCAGGATTATGAAATTTACTAATATTATTTATGTAATCACAAATTATAAGAGCAGAGATTTAAAACATGTTTTTATTAATTCTTTTTGCTGGGACATATAGACCATAATGGATCTCGTTTGTGACGTCACTAATACTAGTGCTCAGGCCCAGTAAAAAGAGCACACAGCGCCATCTCGGAGTCCCCGGTGGATCCCCTTCTTTAAAACAAAAATCCTACTTTATGAAAATAAAAGTATTGTATGCTGCTATTGTTTAGTTTTTTATTATGTTCCAATGTTAAAAAACAAAATGGTAACTAGAAAGTTTATTTTAAAATTTTGATTTTTGTAATTTTACCAATTTTTTGGCTCCCTACTATACTAAGGCCCTAACATCTCATGCTGTATAATCACAAAATTATCCCTCAGAGATGAGAAAATACTATTCAACTGGGAAATATGCTTTCTCAAAGTTTTAATTTTTAAAAGTATATATGAGTTGAGATCTCCATATTGAAATAGGTATTAAATATAAATTTTCTAATTCTAATTCCTGATGTTTACATCATTAAAATAAAACTAGGCCCATAAATTATCCTAGTATATACATTTCTATGGAATTTCTACGAATCATTTCGGAACTATTCAAAATTTAAAATTGAGCAAATTTTGAGAACTTTTTCAAAAAATTTAATGCGTTGCCACTGTAAAATTCAATTTAATACAAACTCTAATAATACTATTCAATATAAAAATGCCAATAGTAATTAAAACAAGAAAGAAAAATCATACGTCAAGCATAGATTATAAAACATTTTCCAACACATCCAGAATACTGTAACAACACTTCACCGTTTACTAAGGTGAAATATGATATCTAAGTAAACAATTTGAAAAAGGCATAACACATTTGAAAACTCAATTTCAGGAATTACCATCAATAGTCGCAAAAACAGTGCAGCCCTGTATATGATCTATAGATTTATATATATATCACTACATAGTATGCTAAAATTTAGTTCAGTTGGGAAACACATAGCACAGTTGTAAATTCTCCTTTAGGAATTCAAATAAACGGAAATGTATTCGACATCTTTTATTCTGCCCTGTATATCATCTGTAGAATTTATACCCACCAAGTAATAGGCAAAAATTAGTTTAATTTAAAAACGTACCTCAACTTAAAACACACTTCCAGCAATTATTGTTCTTACACAGTACTCTAACCGAATTATTTTGTGTGTCCATGTAAATGAGCGATAAATTCTATGCACACCATATTCTATAATAAGCGTCTTGTAGTGCATCTCAGTGATATATATTAATTTAAATATGTTTGAAATAGTGTGACACTATTAAAATTCACCGCAAACGTTTTTCCCCACATACCGTAATGTATCGGAAATCTTTTGAATGTCCTGTAAACACTGGAACTATAAACACTTGATACTGCATTATCAATACCAAACATGCCATAATAAACCTTTAACATCTTTAATATATATATCAATTACCTGGCACTCCGGGTATATTTACGCGAGCTAGAGCATGGACAGAGAGACAGGTTGCAGACAGACAAAATAACCGAATTCATAAACACTTTTCAACTATGTTCGAAAGTGTTAAAAAAGGTTAAATAATTCATTTAAACATTGTATCAGTTTTAAAAATTTAATTTTCTTTGCCCACCCCTCCTTTCAATCACTTTGTGGTCCCTCATAACTAGAATAATGGAGGTTTTTTTTAGGCATAACTTGGAAATTACTTCGAAGAATGAGCTGTAATTTTGTATACACACATTAGAAGCCTCTAGAGATGGATGTCTGTTAAAAGATATCATTAGAAAATTCCAAATCATAATTTTTACAAACCATAATTTCATAATTCATGCAAAATCATACATTTAATAGTCATTTATGCATTCATTCATACGTTATATACAAAAATATAAAAATGCTTGAAAACCAATTAATTTTGTATACACACATTAGAAGCCACTAGAGATGGATGTCTGTTAAAAGATATCATTAGAAAATTCCAAATCATAATTTTTACAAACGATAATTTCATAGTTCATACAAAATCATACATTTAATAATCATTTATGCATTCATTCATATTTTATATACAAAAATATGAAAATGCTTGAAAGCAAATTAATTTTGTATATACACATTAGAAGCTTCTAGAGATGGATGTCTGTTAAAAGATATCATTAGAAAATTCCAAATCATAATTTTTACAAACGATAATTTCATAGTTCATACAAAATCATACATTTAATAATCATTTATGCATTCATTCATATTTTATATACAAAAATATGAAAATGCTTGAAAGCAAATTAATTTTGTATATACACATTAGAAGCTTCTAGAGATGGATGTCTGTTAAAAGATATCATTAGAAAATTACAAATCATAATTTTTACAAACGATAATTTCATAGTTCATACAAATCCATACATTTAATAATCATTTATGCATTCATTCATATTTTATATACAAAAATATAAAAATGCTTGAAAACTAATTAATTTTGTATACACACATTAGAAGCCTCTAGAGGTGGATGTCTGTTAAAAGATATCATTAGAAAATTCCAAATCATAATTTTTACAAACGATAATTTCATAGTTCATACAAAATCATACATTTAATAATCATTTATGCATTCATTCATATTTTATAATCAAAAATATAAAAATGCTTGAAAACCAATTAATTTTGACTACACACATTAGAAGCCTCTAGAGATGGATGTCTGTTAAAAGATATCATTAGAAAATTCCAAATGATAATTTTTACAAACGATAATTTCATAGTTCATACAAAATTATACATTTAATAATCATTTATACATTCATTCATACGTTATATACAAAAATATAAAAATGCTTGAAAACCAATTAATTTTGCTTGGTATACTTAATAATAACATTACAAAAAAGAAAAAGTGAACAAATAATTTTAAAAAATGTGATGAAAATGCAAAAAAATATTTTGACATTAGGATTTTAAAGTTTTATTTCTAATAATTCGTAAACTTTTTCTCTTGAAATCTTATGTCTGAAAATAAAAAAATTTAAAGTTTGTTTTAGTTTCAATATTGCAACCACCGAATTTCTGCAAAAAAGCTTTATATCATAATTCTATCTTTAGCGTTACAAACATAAAACAAGAGAACTCACACAAAAACAAATCATGCTTGACTTTAATCGAATAATAAATTTGTTTCCGAGCTAATAACTGTCATTGTTCTCTCTTGGAAAAAAAGTGAAATGTTTAAAGAACAATTATTGAAGACAAAACTGCCAGTTTCTCTCATGTTTAATAAAAATGTTTAAAGTATTTTTTTTTTTTTTTTTTTGTAACAACTAAAAAGAGAATGTTTAAGAACTTCACTCAAGAACGTTTCCAAGAAAATTTATTACCTCAAGATTTAAACTTATCTTTATTATAAAATCCATCATATTAGATTACGGGAATACAACTCATGTCGAAAGTTTCTTAAATTAAATGTCAACATCATTTTGTTCGTTAATTTCGACGGATTTGAAACGCATTAAACCCAGCATATTGGATATTTTCTTTTCTAGAACTTATTATATTGAAAATTTTAAATTTCATTATTTCTACAATAATGGTTTTTTTTTATGGTTAAAAAAATAATGGTTATTATATTTATATACTTTATAATAAGAGATAATAAATGCAGTATAGACAAATATTTGAAGATTTTTTTTTATAAAAGCGTGTAAATACAATTTAACAGTTTAAATTAACGTTAAAATAAAAAATAGGAGAAAATGGTGAAAAGTTTTCAGCCTAGTCTAACCGAGAAGAGACATTACAACAGGATTGGCACATTGGAATTTATTCACCTCCTATCTGGGAGCACGGCAGTGCGTCCGCCAAGTTCGCACAGGCCGTAAGCTACCTTTTCCCTGACCATTTCGGCCTACTTTTCACCCCCTCATAACTGCGTTTTGGTGAGAGCTAGAGAGTTTTCCTTTTTAACACACATTAATATAATGAAACTGAACTAGGTTCCAAGATTTATTATTTCTATATTTAATATTTTTCGAAATATGAGATTCCGAAAAAGGGCTTTTTTGTAACTGACTCACAGGGGATCATCAACTAAAAAGTTGGTGATCATCAAATAACTAAGGTACTTCTAACAGTCGTAGAATCATAAAATTTGACAAGTAAGTAGGTTTTGTCACACAATTAACCAGAAAAGTCTAAAAACATAGAATTTCTGCCTTTAAACCCTTCAAATAGGGGGTGCTGATTTGGCTATATACAGTTCGTAGCACATTCAATTGGCAAATTAAATTAATTGCATTGTTGCAACCATTTGTGTTTTTTGTTGTACGATAAACATTTAAGTAATAATAGTTGCCTAGACAATCATTTCCTCGCTCATGTTTTGAAGCCAGAGCTGGTCGCCAAAGCCTGATTACAGAAAATTAGCCTGAGTTTGAAGGTGTTACATGGTTTCAAGCAGAATGAATTTTTTATATTCTTTTCCGAAAATGTTGGGAAGGCAAATCTTTTAGTTTATCTGTCCGTTTTTCTATTTTTTACTTCCTTAAAATAAATTTTATTATAAATGTCGGTATTCTAATCGCAATAGCACTCAGTCAATCTCGCAAAATTCCAGTGGGTTGTTAGTTCTTTAAGTGCATTTTAATGATGTTAATAAACTTTATATATATATATATATATATATATATATATATATATATATATAATCTGGGAGCACGTCAGTGCGTCCGCCAAGTTCGCACAAGCCGTAAGCTACCTTTTCTTGAACCATTTCGGCATACTTTTCACCCCCTCATAACTGCGTTTTGGGGAGCGCTAGAGAGTTTTCCTTTTTAACACACATTAATATAATCAAACTGAACTAGGTTCCAAGATTTCTTATTTCTGTATTTAATATTTTTCGAAATATGAGATTCCGAAAAAGGGCATTTTTATAACTGACTCACAGGGGATCATCAAATACCTAAGGTACTTCTAACAGTCGTAGAATCATGAAATTTGACAAGTAAGTAGGTTTTATAGCACAAATAACCAGAAAAGTCTGAAAACATAGAATTTCCGCCTTTAAACGCTTCAAACAGGGGGTGCTTATTTAGCTATATACAGTTCGTAATACATTCAATATGCAAATTAAAATAATTACATTGTTGCAGCGATGTATGTTTTTGTTGTTTGATAAACATTTAAATAATAAATGTTTCCTAGAACAACCATTTACTCGCTCATATTTAAAGCCAACGTTGGCTGCCAAAATCCGATTACAGAAAAAATTGATACAGATGTCATATACGCACCACATTGGAGCGATTTTTACCCCGCCAATTTGGCGAAAACTTTGTTTTTGAATATTAGTTACAAATAGCATGCATAATAATAGCACGTAATTTTTTATTTCAATATAAAAATAAAGTAACGCAATAAATGAAATAGCTTCTATTATTTTTAAAAAGGAAAAAAAAATAAATAAATGATAGTTTGATATAAATAAATATTGATATACATAATAAAAACAATTTATATAATTAAAATAAAAAATCTATATAATAAAACCGTATGTCATGTGACTGTCCTCAACAGTTCCGGGATGCCGCTTCACTTTTTCATATGCCAGGCAGCCATTTTTATTCAAAATTATTTTTTCTAATAAAACTGCATAAAAGTTACATTTTTAGAAAGATCGTTCAAAATAAATTAATATTTGAGAGACGACTTACGTTCAATTATGTATACATTCTGCAATAACTTCAGTTTCAATTAGGTTCGCTGTTCAAATTCTCTATCCATGAAAGTAAACAAAAAAAAAAAAAAAAAAAAAAAAAAAAAGATTCATTCGTTGTGAACGTTTAAAATATTAAACCATGAATTTTTGGACCGCTGCCTGGTGTAAAAAAAAATAATCAGCACCAGTGAGACAGTCAAAGTTTACCATAATTCTGTTCCATACAACTCAACTTCCTTCGGATCTTTTCTTGATGTAAGTTGAACTCCGTGGTTGAACTCATCTAATAATATTTAATGGATCAAATTTCGAAACAAATTGTCAGCTTTTATTTTTCGTGTGTATTAATTAGAAACGATATTTTAATTTTGAAATCAAATGTTTTGATTTATGATAATATTTCTTATTTATATATTTTCTATTTTAAAGAAAAATGTGAACGTCATGTATTTTAAATTGGAACAGCTGTCACGGACGCACCAGGGTTGGCGGAATTTTTGTTTTGCGCCATTTTGGCGAGAAAATCCCATTTTCAGGTACCTATTAGAGATTACTAAAACAGCATATACTTTTATTTTATTATGAAATAGTTTATTTTATATTAAAAACACACACACAATGATTAATTTATTATAAAGTGGGTTAAGCGGTTTTTGTCAAAAAAGATGAAATACATAACAACAAAAAATATGCGAAATGCTACCACGATCGCAAAAGTTCTTGATTTGTCTGTTAGATTTTTCCGGTTTGGCGAAGGATTAAGGAAAAAAATAAATTATGAATAAAAATAATTTGTTACAATGCTTAACATACATTTAAGGGCGACCAAACTGGTCGCCAGTGGCGGCTAGTAAAAGTAAATAAACAGCAATATAAACGAAATAACCGGGTTACCATGTGAGGCATAAAATTGCCATTTTGTTGCAATTGCGCCAATGTGGTACGTATATGACATATGTGCCAAAAAAACTGAGTTTGAAAGTGTTACTTGATTTCAAGTTGAATGAAAATTTTTATATGCTTTTCCAAAAATGTTGATAAAGGAAATCGTTCAGTTTATCTGTCCATCTTTGGATCTTTTACTGCCTTAAAGTAAATTTTAGTATAAATGTCGGGATTTTAATCTCAATAGCACTCAAGTGAATCTGACAAAAATACGCAACTACTTATCCTTTAGGTGCGTTTTAATGATGTTATGACTTCAACACAAACATGATATTTTTATCTCCAAATTTGGCGATATTTCACCAAACGTCGACAAGAACCGAGATTTAACAATATTAATTTTTTACCAAATTTGGAGATATTTTTCTTAGTGTCGCCAAGTTTGGAAATAATTAGACGCTAGCGGCTATTTTTATTGAGTTAATTTTTACTGCGAGTAGCCATCTATTACTAGTAAATCTACAGATCAGGAGCCTCAACGTCAGCTCTGAAAGTCAAAGTTTTTTACACTCACTTTTCATAATATTTAATATCTTACAATCCGCAAATTAAATTATTTAAATTACTGCATATATATTTATATGCATATAAAATAATTCGAAGGTTTCAGAACTTAGAAACGTTAAATTAAACACGGTTTATGCAATAATATTCTGACATTCTTATGAATTTCTTATTCTATTTTTTAGATTAAAAAAATACATTTCTTCAGGGGATGGGGGCTCTGCCCCGCTGAACCCTCCGTAATCTTATTAAATTTATATTCGTGATTTCCTATTATTTGTGTGAATGATTCTAGTATATCTTCCATTTCGTTCTGCACAGTGGTTTCATTACGATAAACAAAAATTTTAAAAATAATTTCATGTTATCCTAATACCTAAATAGCAATATTTACTTACCTGCCAATCACGAAACACTCGTATCTGATTGATAAGTTGAATAATATCCCGTGTACAAAAGTAACTTATGGAAATGTGAACACAATCTACTATATATTTCACTTATCTATTTCAGAAATCTAGTATTATTACAATTTTTGTTTCAGAAAAACAGTTTTGATGGTCATTGTACAATATTTATTTGACCTAAGTACATCCTGATCTAATTCGATGGCAATAGCATACTAAAATCTCCCCAAAATAGGCTTATTTGGAAACTTTTAAACCTATTGTGTAATCATTCATAATCGTGCCTACTGCCAATTCACTAAATAGCAACCTTGATTTGGCGCTATAAAGTATTTTTTGTGATAACTTTTTATGATCTCAGTTTCCAGTAGTTGTGCTATTTCAGGCTGTATGGATGCGTTTTACTACGCTAATTTCTTTAGATTAACTATATCGTTGTACGAGATATTACATTTTGTTTTTAAAATAATACTAATTTTCAACCACGAAAAATCCACATCTCTTCCAGAAAATTAATAATATCTCATATAAAAATATTTCGGCTATCATTTTATAGTAGTTAAAAGGTAACTTGTACCAAAATAAATTCTCATTTATTTCAATAAAATATTAAAATCACCCAATAATATTTTATTTTGCGAATAAAATATTGTAGCAAAATCGTCTGAGTTACTTGAATTTTATCATTTTTATATTTTTTGAAATATGGTTGCTAGGTTACAGTTAAATTGAAAAGGAAAATAAAAATGAATGCACTTTAATATTTGCAAAAGATGATAGAATAAAAGTATTATATTATTAGAACAGATGTATAAAATTGCACCAAAAATTATACACCTAATTTAAAAAATCTGACGAATGTATAAACAAAATTTCAAATTAATTTGAATAATTTAACACCTGACTTGATAAATTTTAGCCTTCATAACTTACCGTTTAAATACATTAATCAAATGCGACATTTTATTTTCAACGACTGAAAAATTTCAAAATCGTCTGAATTCCCATAGGAAAACATTATGATAAAAAAAGAAATGTTCTATGTTTTCCGTACGAATGAACCAAATGTAACTAAAAGCTATACAGCTAATTCCGGGTATCTCACCAACATAACTACCAAAAATCAAACTAATCGGATCATTTTTACGGCAGTTATCGCGGAACAGACAAACAGACAGACAGACAGACAGACAGACGGACAGACAGAAACCAAAAACTTTTCGGGTCTCCACAGTGAGCCTCAACTGACGTTTCGGCAATTATTTTTCAGCATATCATCTGGTTAATTAAATGGTATAACATACGAAAGCACAAAATTTCAAGCTGGGGAATGAAACTGAGCTATAAACCGTACTATTTCGATTTAAGTAATCGAGTGTACAAACAATTGGCGAAATTTTGCGATGGTGGTTTGGCATAAAAATTATTAAACTGTTGCAACCATGTATTTTATATAAATGCGTAACATGTATAATGACTAAATTTTCATTTACATATTACATTATTATTATTGTGAAAGCATGCTTCTGATTGGTGGATTCTAGATCAGGTAAAATTAAATTTATGATATACAGATAAATAACTTATATGTTAATTTTAAATTGTTGCCACAAATTGTGTAAGTATTAACATACGTAACTTGTTTTTCATTAGGTGCGTTCGTAATTATATAAATACGTAGCACCTATAGTCGTCGCTTGGTCCGTCCGTCTGTCTGTCTGTCCGTCTGTCCGTCCGTCCGCATATAACAACGCAAAATTTACCCAACCGAATGGTTTGCAATTTAAAATATATTATCTTTGCAGAATTTTGTCGAGACATTTCAAATTTTATTAAAATCGAATCAAAACTTTAGGAGATATTAATAAAAATATTTATTAAGAAATTTGAATTTTTTTTTTAAATCGGTGTTTTTTGTTATAGGAGCTTCTGAAGTTTAATCGTCAAGCGACCGAGATACTTATTTTATGACAGAAATGAATCTGCAGACGATATAATTCATTTCACAGAATTAAAAATCCGAAAAGATCTGAATATTTATGTAACTAGCTATAAAACGAACGCACCTCATTTGTCACGTTTGACGTACAATTTCCAACTTGTTTTTCATAACACAAAACTGATTTTAAATTTTGTTTAAAAAATTAGTTTTAAAAATAAAGTTAAAACATTTTACTAAAATAGCTATAAACAGCGGTAGAATAACTCAACTTCATCTTATAAACTTTTTATTTATAAAATAGCTCAAGATACAGTTCGTTAAACTTATTTTAGAAAATATTTTGAGGAATAATTTTATTAAAATAATGTTCAAGTGTGATGTTTATCATAGATTTTGAGATGAAAAATTTATTTTTTCAGGTAGTAGCATGTTGTTTTAAATACATATAGATTATAAGCATTAGCTAAATTGTAAAAACTTTTGTTTAGCATTTGAATTGAAAAAAAGGAGAGAATGGAAGAGGAAATAATTAGTATATCATCAAATACTGATCAGACCATAAATCATCGACTGATCAGCATGCCCGCAGATGGATCGTGTCTTTTCCATGCATTAGCATACGCTATGCATGGCAAAATTGATCCAATTTTATCCTTTAACGTTAGGAGTACTATAGTTTCTTATGTTGTTAAACACTGGAATGAATATCAAATGTATACTTGTGACGAAAAAGGGTTATTTTATCCGGATGCAGAAACTTATTCACACGCATTGCTGAGTACCAGTACTTATGGATCCGTATCAGAAATAATGGCGGCAGGATCTATATATCCATTTACTTTTGAGGTTTATGAAAACGGAATACTAAGAGCATGTTTCAAAGGTAATGATGGTGGCCCAGTTAGACGTTTGTGTTTTAGTGGGAGCTTCCTTAGGGGACACTATGATGTTCTCTATCCTCTCGATGATATTCATAAATTGAATGTTGGTGATGGGTGTTCTCCACATTATTTAAATTATGATGAAAATTTCAGTATTAAAAAAACAGGAAGACCTATTAAAAAAAAAAGAGGAAGACAAAAATCTATGAATCCACGATCTGAACAGCTCCGAAAAGCTTCAGAAAATTACCGAAAAAAATATACTAAAAAGCGCAAGGAAACGGTAAAAAAGTATAATGAATCACATCTAAAAGAACGACGGGAAGCTGCTAAACGCTATAAAGCTATGCATCATGAAGTAAATCAACAGTCCGCCGCCCGCTACACAACTTCGCATCCCGAGGTACACCAACAGTCCGTCGTCTGCTACTCTGGTCTTCATCCTGAATTAAAGCACAAAGCTGCATGCTATATGAAAAAGAGGGAGAGACCTATTAGAAAAAAAATAGGAAGACAAAAATCTATGAATCCAAGATCTGAACAACTCCGGAAAGCTTCAGAAAATTACCGAAGAAAAAATCCTAAAAAGCGCAAAGAAACGGTAAAAAAGTACAATCAATCGCATATAAAAAATAGACGGGAAGCTGCAACACGCTACAAAACTTTGCATCCCGAAGTAAACCGACAGTCCGTCGCCTACTACACAGCTTTGCATCCCGAGGTACATCAACAATCCGTCGCCCGCTATTCTGATCTTCATCCTGAATTAAAGCCCAAAGCTGCTTACAAGAAAAGATCATCTGAAAAATTACAATTTAATGCTATTGAAAAAACAACTAGAGATTTATACATAAAATTAGGTGACAGATTAGAAGCAGAAAAGCTAATTAAATGGATTCTTCACAATAGACAAATAATATTAGGAAATTTAATTAAGTCAGTCCAAAAATTAAAAGAAACAATGCTCATAGCATTAGAAAACTTAAACGCATGTCCTGATAATAAAAGTATTTATGACAGATTCAACGCATTCCTAGGAAAAGCCGAGCACCGAAAAAATCAAGAGCCCTTTTATGTCGAGCAATCTTATAAGGTTTATGAAAATCAAGACAGAGCAATCGAAATTGATGATAGAGATAAAATAATATTTGGAAAAGTCGAAAAGAAAGGCAAAAGTCTAGTATGGAATTGTTGTGAGGCATTGTGCGCATTGGTTGAAGAAGTTATAAAAAATCTGCGTGGCATTTTTGAATATTACAATAGTAAAACACCGGCCCAAATTTACTTGAACTTTACAACACAACTGCATAATCATATTGTGTATATAAATGATATAAAAGTGCATTTTCCTCAGCTAAGAACTATTGTTAGAAATATGTATCAATTTCAAAGCTATTGCAAATCATTGAATGCTATAGACGAATCATTAAATAACTTGGATGTAGATAAAATAAGAGAACTTGGAGAGCATCAAGCCACTGGAAGCGTTTCTGTCGAAAATACAGTAGCTAATGAATTAGTTGAGGATGAAATAATCGAAAAACACAAATTAGCATTCAAATTATTATTAAAAAAGTGTTTAGACACACCCAAATCTGAATGTATGTCCTGCAATAAACTTTTCTGTTCACGAGATGTTTGTGTTTTAGATCGTTTAAGAAAAACAATTGCTACTGGTATTTGGAATCAGCTACTAGAATATTACAGTTCCAATAATATTATACACAGTCAAACAATATGTCATACATGTCTAAAAAAAATTCGAGAAAATCAAATGCCATCTACATGCGTGCTTAATGATTTATACGTAAGTGCTATACCACCGGAAATAAGTCATTTAAATGAATATGAGAAAATACTGATACAGCGAGCTAAAGCTTTTCAGGTTTTAATATCCATGAAGCCAGTTGCCAAAAATCTTGTGCCTAACAGACAAATGATGAAAAAGATTAAAGGGAGAACATTTTATCTCCCATTGCCATTGGAAGAAACATTGAAAACACTGCCTAAGCCAGAAGATCCTATCAATAAGAATCCCGAACTTTATATAATGGTACGGGGTGTACCAACAAAATCAAAAATAATTTGGGAAGATATTGTAAACGTAAATAACATTTATGCTGCATTGAAATATCTTAAACATGTGAATATACATTATTTTCATATAAAATTACCAGACATCCCATGCCATTTGATCAATAGTATCAGTGAAAACGTGCAACACACCGTTGAAATAAAAAAAATCGACAATAATCATAATTACAAAAAAAGTCCACTATTACAAGAAATTTCAAGAGAAAAAGCAACAGATTATGAACAATTTACCATATATCCTTTGCATGAGAGAAGAATAAATGCTCCTGTTTCAGCCCTCTATCAGATGCTTAAGGTAAATGAAGCACCAATAGATTCTAGAGATAAATATATCGATGTTAAATGCTTTCCCTGTCTGTATCCAGAAGGAAAATATGGCCAGTTTCACGATCGTGCTCAGAAATTAATATCCAGTGAATTTATAAAAGCCAAATTAATGTCCAAACATCCCCAATTTCGGCTAGATCAACAATATTTATTTTATTTATTAAATGATGCTAATATCCGCCAGTTAGGTTCTGGAATATTTTATAAAATGAATTTGGTAAATCAAAGTCAAAAACTAACAGCCGAACAATATTTGAAAATGCTTAAAAAGGACGAGTTGGAAAGTGATCTTACAGCTATATTCAGTAAACTAAGAAACACGGAGCAATACTGGAAGAAACCCAGAAACGACATTAACTGCATGATACAACACTATGGACCGGCAACTTGGTTCCTTACTTTAAGCCCTTCGGAATGGATGTGGAATGACTTAGGTGAATATATCAAGGATATAAACGGTCCTGAAATGGCAAATAAAAGTATAAGTGAATTAGTAGCAGTTGATCCCGTGTCTACTTCTCGCTTTATAGAGAATAAGTTTCGTGCCATTCTAGATTTCCTTACTTCCTCAGATGAACCGTTGGGTAAGGTGGAACATTACTTTTGGAGACGGGAATATCAAACTAGAGGAGCTCAGCATTTTCATATGTTACTGTGGATTAAAGATGCTCCTGTAATCAATGAGTCCTCTATAGATGACGTAGCATCTTTTATAAATAGATATATAACATGTGCTATTCCTAAAAGAAATATTTCTCCAACTCTCCATAAACGGGTCACATCATTCCAAAAACACAAACACAATGATTACTGTATGAGAAAAAAGAAAACAAAAAGTGGTTTTCGTTCTGTATGTAGGTTTGGGTTTCCTAGAATAGTTACTGAAAAACTTGTGATCAGGGATACAATAGAATCCATAGCCGCAAGAAAAACACTATCGAAAAACAATCGTCTGTACGATCTTGTACGCAAGGAAGAGTGGAAAATGATTAACGATTACAATCCTACAATGTTGCTAGCATGGAATGGGAATATGGATATACAATACATTGGTGAAAAAACATCCATTCTAAATTATTATATCACAAAGTATACTACGAAAAGTGAAAAGACACACCTTATGGATGCATTTAATGATATAAATTCAACGAAAAGTTTGAGAAGCAAGTTATTCAACATAGGTCTAAGATTATTAGGACACAGAGAATGCGGAGCTTTAGAAGCTAGTGATACTCTGCTTGGCATACAACTATATGGTACCGATCCACAAACTACAATTAGGTGGCTAGATGTAAATATTCATCGTAACAGAAGGGTTAAGTCCAAATCGGAGATGAATATGCTCGATCCAAAATCCACGGACATATTCTACGAATCTTGGGTTGATAATTTCTATCCAGAAAGGCCACAAGAATTAGAAAGAATGCATTTATTTGATTTTATGAAGAAATTTGACATCGTGAATAAAAAGCCGGTTTCAGGGAGAGCAAAATTTTATGTTTTAAAAGAGGGAAGTAAATACTTAAAAGAAAGAGACAGACCGTACATTTTAAATCATTATCATTATGATGCCGAACAAGTGCCAGAAAAATATTTCTTCGCTCTACTTTTGATGTTCAAACCTTGGCGTAAATTAGAAGAGTTGAAAATGGGCTTTGAGACTTACACTGAAGCTTTTCACTCGGAAAAAGATGCGTTGAGAGAAGCATTTAATTACGGGAACTCATGCATAGAACAACGAAAAAAAATAGAAAAAGCTATCACAAAAGTAGAATCTAAAATATCAGAATTAATTGAAGAGAAAGAAAATATTGAAGTTGACGGAGGTCCTGATAATCCATTAGAATTCAATGCTTTAGAGGTTACAAATGCTATGGAAGATTTCTGTCGCATTAACATTGAGGAAAATCTAAATATTGACGATTTTGAAGAAATATTTAAAAGTCTTAATAATGATCAAAAGAGAATATTTGATAGCATTACCATGAAATTGAAAAACACGGATCATAACGATGAAATTTTTCGATGTTTTGTCAGTGGTACCGGAGGAACAGGAAAAAGTTACTTAATAAAAGCTATCAAACTCTGGGTCCACCATTATTTTAAAAAAAAAGTAGCAGTGAGTGCACCAACAGGAATCGCAGCATTCAACGTAAATGGACTAACGATACATAGGCTTCTTCAGCTGCCAGTTGAACATAAAAAGACACCAAGATATAAACCACTATCCGATGAAGTACTTAAAATATTAAGATCAGATTTAAAAGACGTTGTTTTATTCATCATAGATGAAATTTCAATGGTTTCAAACGTCACCTTAGCATTTATACATTTCCGTCTTTCAGAAATATTTGATACAAGTGATGACAATAATGGATGGTTTGGTAAAAAACACATCCTGGTCTTAGGAGATCTTTTGCAATTACCGCCTGTTAGAGAGAAATCTCCTTTCGAATTTTTTTCACCTTCTGAAGGGACCAAGTTATTCGGATCACTTAGTGTTCCTAATTTATGGAAAGAATTATTCATGTATGACGAACTCACAGAAAACATTAGACAACATAATGATTCTGTTTATGGTGAAATACTAAAAAAAATAAGAATAGGAATAATTACAGAAGCAGATTATGATGTCTTATCAAAAAGACTCATTCCATTTCAATCGGATACTAACGAGGGCAGACTGCGAGATATTGCAGATTATCTTTTAAAATGTTCAAATGATACAATATGTTTGTTGCCCACAAGAAATATGTGTCACCAATTGAACGACGCCATGCTTAAAGCACTCGATGGTCCTGAAATACGCCTTATTGCAACAGATAATCTTGAATGTCCAAAGTTCTTAACAAAAAGAGCTCGTAAAGTCCTTTTAAATTATGAAGAAGACGATTCAATGACAGCAGGATTACAAGAAACGATAATAATTAAAAAAGGAGTTAGAGTGATGTTAAAAAGAAATATTGATATAAATTTGGGTTTGGTAAATGGCTCTATAGGCACAGTCATAGATGTTAAATGGCATCCAGAGAACCACAACAAAGTCAGAAGGGTGTTCATAGAGTTTTGCAACTCTCAACTATATGAGTTGGCTCCCGTAAAATCCAAATTTGAGGTGATTAACAAAGCATATGTTCACAGAGAGCAATTTCCAATATGTGTAGCATACGCTGTAACAATTCATAAGAGTCAAGGTTTAAGTTTACAAAGCGCACTTATTGACATAGGATCTTCCGTCTTTTCATGTGGGCAAGCGTACGTAGCTCTATCGAGAGTGAAAACTCTAAATGGGGTTCATCTAATTAATCTCGATGTTAACAACATTATAGCTCAGAAATCGGCAATTAGGGAATACAACAGGCTCAGATCTATTTACCAATCAGATATGAAAATGATTGAATATACAAAGCCGTGGAGAAAGAAAATTAGAGATAGAAAGTGGGCTATGCCGAAAATTGTATCAGTTGTTCAAGATCCAGATTCTCAAAAGAAAAGAGGAAAAAGGAAGCGGTGTTCTACAAGAGGAAATTCGAAATGCAAAAAAAGTATATAGAAAAAATATTATTTAGATGTATATCATTATTTAATCAGAAATAAATGTAGGGTAGATAAAAACGGTGTTTCAAAAGGATATAATATTTTAGAAGACTGTATTTAATATCTTTCCTCGTACTGTCTAATTGCCGAAACGTCAGTGAAGGCTTACTGTTGAGACCCGAAAAGTTTTTGGTGTCTGTCTGTTTGTCTGTCTGTCTGTCTGTCCGTCTGTCTGTTTGTCTGTCTGTCTGTCTGTTCCGCGATAACTGCCGTAAAAATGATCCGATTAGTTTGATTTTTGGTAGGTATATTGGTGAGATACCCGGAATTAGCTGTATAGTTTTTAGTTACATTTGGTTCATTCGCTCGGAAAATATAGAACATTTCTTTTTTTATCCTAATGCTTTCCTATGGGAATTCAAACGATTTTGAATTTTTTCAGTCGTTGAAAACAAAATGTCGCATTTGATTAATGTATTTAAACGGTAAGTTATGAAGGCTAAAATTTATCAAGTCAGGTCTTAAATTATTCAAATTAATTTGAAATTTTGTTAATACATTCGTCAGATTTTTTAAATTAGGTGTATAATTTTTGGTGCAATTTTATACATCTGTTCTAATAATATAATACATTTTATTCTATCATTTTCTGCAAATTTTAAAATGCATTTATTTTTATTTACCTCTTTAATTTAACCGTAACCTAGCAACTAAATTTTAATGAATATCAAAATAATAAAATTCAAATAATTCAGACTATTTTGCTACAATATTTTACTGGGCGATTTTAATATTTTATTGAGAGATTTTAGTATGCTATTGCCATCGAGTTAGATCAAGATGTACGTATGTAAAATAAATATTATAGAATGACCATCAAAACTGTTTTTCCGAAACAAAAATTGTAATAACACTAGATTTCTGCAATAGATATAAGTGAAATACAGTAGATTCAGTTTACATTTCCATAAGTTGCTTTTGTACACGAGATATTATTCAACTTATCTATCAGATGCGAGTGTTTCGTGGTTGGCAGGTAAGTAAATATTGCTATTTAGGTACTAGGATAATATGAAATTATTTTCTGAATTTTTGCTTATCCTAATAAAACCACTGTGTAGAACGAAATCCAAGATATACTAGAATCATTCACACAAACAATAGGAAATCATGAATATAAATTTAATAAAATTACGGAAAACATTTCTTTTTAGGTTATAATGCTTTCCTATGGGAATTCAGACGATTTTGAAAATTTTCATCCATTGAAATAAAATGGGGCATTTGATTAATGTATTTTATGTGTAAGTTATGAAGGCTAAAATTTATCAAGTCAGGTTTAAATTATTCAAATTAATTTGAAATTTTGTTAATACATTCGTCAGATTTTTTAAATTAGGTGTACAATGTTTGGTGCAATTTTATACATCTGCTCTAATAATATAATACATTTTATTCTATCATTTTTTACAAAAATTTCCAGTGCATTTTTTTTCTCTCTTTCAAAAAATGGTTGCTAAGCAACTATATTTCAAAGAATATCAACAAAGGAAAATTCAAGTGAATCGCATTATTTTTACGCGAAGTTTTATTAAAAATTGCCAATTTTCGGGTTTTAAGTTTTAATATGCTTTTTTTTTAATGAAATAGATGAGAATTTATTTTAAGTACTAAAAAATGATTACCAAATCGGTATTCCAAATGAAAATAATAAAAACGTTGAATGCGTAAATTGAATATAGGTCAAATAAGAGGAATTTAAATTTGTATAAGTATAATTTATACACGAAATTTTATTCAACTTCAGAAACATATGATGTTTAGTAGTTGAAATATAATTATTCTTTTAAGGATAGGATAAAATCTCTTGTACAAAGAGATGGTTATTCTAATGAAATGAAAATTGCAAATACATTCAGACATATACTCAAGAAATAAAATAGCACAATTACTGGAAATTGAGAATAGAATATTAAAGCGACAACGGGGGGTTCAGGAGGTCGGAGCCCCCCTGAAATAATGTATTGTTATTCTGAAAAAATACAGTAACAAGTAGTTTATCCTATCATTGCATAACATTGTGTTTAAGGGGATACTTCTAAAATTTCCGAAACTTTCGATAAATTTATATTCTTATCAATGTATAAATAACTTAAAAAGATTGAATTTTAGTGTGTCAAATATTTTTCAGATAATGTTAAAAATTAGTAAGAACAATGATTTTTTGAGCTGACGTTGAGGCCTCTGATCTGTAGATTTACTAGTAAAATAAATCAATTTGAATAAATGTTGTATTGATTACATCAGATTGATAAACACTGGTCAATTTAAATATACAATAAAGAAATAAGATTAAATTATCCTATAAAATTTAATATAAAAATTATCGTACAGAAAAAAATACAGCATCTTTAAAGTTCCAATTGAATATTGAATTCCATTGAGAAAAATGTATTTTAGGTTACAGAAAACACTTAAAAATCTTACGTAAAATGTTCATTTTTCACTCTATATTTTAATATAAACTTGAAGTGAAATATAAATTTGTAAAGTCCAATAAAATCAATAAAATTGTTTTCATATTAATATATTTTAGTAAACACATTAAAAAAACATAAAAAAAGTAGTGATATCCCAACAAAAACTTTTCAGTAAAAAAAAAAAAAAAAGCGCCAAGTTCTTCTTAAGGTTTCGGCCAGAAAAAGCAGTGATATCTGAAGCTCGTCCAATTTAAAAGTCAAACATCCCAAATCTTTCATTGAAAATGGCTTCCTGCGACTTAGCCGTTAATGCATTCTAGGACATTTCCAAATTTATGATTGGAAATTATACATTTATAAATTGTTTGAATATTAAAAATAATATTAGAAATGCAAAGAGACAAATCCCCATGAATATATTGAAAGCAAAATCTTTGTGATAAATACTACCATTCAATTTCAACAAACATTAGTTTTGATTAAGAATCATTCAGTCCACTTATGGTTTAATTGTCATTTTGTATGGTCCAAAGTCATTAAATCGAAACCGATGAAATAAACTAAATCTACTTTAATCAAATCTCCCAATGTGTTACGTTATGCTGTATATTGTATAATATTGAAATCTTGTTCATTGACGAAAGGAATTCATTCCATATGAACATTTATTATAGTTTGTTTGGATGTATTAAGAGTTATTGCAATGATATTAGAATGCACTTATTCGTTTTTAACAGTCGAAAAACGGATAATTATGCTTGAGCAATTTAATCTTTTGAATATCATAAAGTCATTATCTTCTGAATACAAGTATTTTGTTATTTTTCATTTACTAAGCATTTAAATAGACTCTGAAGTGGTTTTATATGCTTTATTGAAATGTGTATTATACTTCTGTACTTTGTGCTACAAAAAGCGTAAAATGCTGAAAAATATGTAGTAGACATGTACACCATTATACAATTTTTAGTATTTGAAAAACCCTCTTGAATGCATTAACGGCCAAGTCGCAGGAAGCCATTTTCAATGAAAGATTTGGGATGTTTGACTTTTAAATTGGGCGAGCTTCAGATATCACTTCTTTTTCTGGCCGAAACCTTAAGAAGAACTTGGCGCTTTTTTTTTTTTTTTTACTGAAAAGTTTTTGTTGGGATATCTATGTACGTATGCATTTAGAGATGAAGTTTGTCTACAATCATCTGATGAATGATTTGTCCTAAACATCACACAACTTTCTTTTCTAACAAATAAAATAGAGAGTAAACAGGAGGAAATATGAGACTAGTTATATTGGAGATTTTATTTATTTTTTATAACGCTAACCTCTTGGTTCAGGATAAATAAAAACGAGAACGAAAAATCTAATCCATGATGGGTGTCAAGCATAGATTATCAAACACTTTCCAATAAATATAGGAAATATTCAAATGTAAACAAAATCGTTTCAATAGAAAATGAATTTACAGAAATTTAAACTTATATAATAATAAATTATCAAATTGTATAAGTACTTTTAGACCTGTTACTGATTTTAAATTTCAATTTAGTCCTACTAAATCTTTCTGAATTCCTTATACTTACAAATTTTACAGTCGATTTAAGTTACAACCGACTTTACTAAATTTTAGTAACTTATTTTTGAAGAATAACTCCTCACCCTGAAGGTTTCATATTGAAACACTTCACAAATATTGCTGGATGCTGCATGAACGGTTGAAACTGGTGCAAAATCTTTTTCATGTGAATGGGAACTGTTGTATCTTACACAATTTATACATTTATGACAATCAGAATTATGTTGAAGTTGACATTGTCTGGAGTCATGGAAAGATGCAGAGTAATGTACATCTTATAGGATTACTTTCAGAGCATCTATTTGCTACATGACCGAAGCGCTGGCAGCGGAAACATCTCTATAAGTTAATATATTTCTTTACAGTGCTAAATTTTAAATCATAATTAATTCTGCCTAATTTAAGTAAAATATTTGAAGAAGAAATGTCTGTTTCAATTATCTGGTTGTAATATTCGCCCTTGTTGATTTTCTTAGCTAAATTAAGTTCTATACTATCTTTTAGGTGCTTTTTAAAGATGGATTTAAGAACTTCTTCTGTTATCGATTGTGGAATTTTAGATTATTAATTTCCTTTATTGAATTTTTAGTACGAATTTTTCTATTATCTTAGAGTTAAGTAATTTTGTATTGAGGCTATTAAAATCTTCAATGGTGTTTAATTGAAGTTGCAATTTTCCATTCGGCAGTTTCCTGCCAGTGCAATTTGCTAGTTCTTCCAATTCCAACAATTTCAATTTATTTATTGCTTCTTCTATTGGAAGAATTGTTTCTTTTTCTTGTAGAAAGAAATTACAGAAAATTTTGGGGGTATTTTTATTATCATTTTGTCTTAGATCCCTGATTTCTTGCTTATAAATTATCTAATTTTTCATTCATTTCGTCAAATTTATCCCAGAATACATCTTCCGCTGACTGTTGTGTTAACAAAGTATTAATAACTATTTGTTTTGATGAATTTTCCTCTTCCAATTCTCTTGATTTCTGCTCCATAATTTCAATTATTTTTTCTTTTTATTTCAGTGTTTCAGTCAGTTCCATTACTGCTATTATTTTTTCATCTCTTAAGTCAGCCAATTCTTCATACTTTTCGTCCAGTGCATTTTGTATACAACCCTGCACAAGCTCAAAATTTTTTATACAGTCCACTTTTTGCTTCCTTAGACGCTCCAAGTAATATGCAAAAAAAATAATTAATTTTAAAACGCACAACAAATCTGAAAACTCACTTTCAACAATTATTGTCCATGGACAGTACTGTAACAGAATTATTTTGTTTGGCCCTATAAATGAACGATGAATGTTATGCACACTGCTTTCTATAGTAAGCATTTTCCACTCCACCTCAGTGATATATATCAATTTCAATATGTTTGATATAGTGTAACATCATTAAAATACAACGCAAATGTTTTTTCCCCTTTAGACTGTAATGTAACAGAATTCTTTTGATCATCCCTGTAAACGGACTATAAATGCTACACACTTCATTTTCAATACCAAACATGCCATAGTAAACTTGAATAACATATATCAATTTCATGGAAATCCAAGTATATTTACGCGAGTTAGAGCACGAACAGACAGACAGACAAACCGAATTCATAAACACTTTTCAACTATATTGGAAAGTGTTAAAAATGGGAGTGTTAATGATAATTAATGTAGCTATACCTACAAGTTCTAAACGAAGAATGCATTATATAAAAAACTTATAAACCACTAGTACCCCATTGCCTCCCAGTTGAAATTCTCTTCCGTTTACCTATTAAATATTTATGGCATGCTTATTGTAAGTACTTTCCCATCAGTAACCGTTTAAGGTATCTCACTTACAGTGTTGCCAGTGGGCTACTTTTTTAAAATTCAGATTACTTCATTGGCACCACTTTTTTAAAGTAGTTTAATTCCTCTTGTTTTCGCCTTATTTAAACTGTCATTAAATAAGGCGAATTATACTTTCTCAAAAAAATGGTGGCAGTCAAGAAAACTGGATTTAAAAAAAGTAACCCACTGGCAACACTGCTCACTTAAGGTATTCTTTACCAATTTGAATAATTGTGTTAAAATTAATCTTGTGTAATCACGTATCCAGCGCTTACTGGAGTTCCAAATTGCCTGCGATTTATTCTGTTGGGCTGATTCAAATATCAGACCAGATGCTATGATCAATAAGGTTAACTGGATGAATTAGGTCCCCCAGATTCGACCGGGATGGCTCAGTTGGTAGAGCATGGCAGCTTCAACCAAGATATCCCAGGTTCGAATCCTGGCCCGGAAATTTTTCGTCCAGTTGGAAAATTACAACTCATATGATTTTTTTACCAATTTGAATAACTGTGTTCAAATTATTCTTGTGTATCCCACTACGTTAAAAAAGCCAATTTGTAGCAAATATCACAGAATTGTTACTGTTTTCTGTCGATAATAGAAGAAGTATTGTAATCGATAATTTTTTCGACTTCTAGTTATCGACTTATTTACACGTTTTAGAGGTCAGAGATCCCGAAAAATATGTTTTTACAAAATGTCTGTGTGTTTGTGTGCGCATCTGTCCGTGTGTGTGTCCTCTTTGTGTCACAGAAACGTGTATAAAGTTATGCATAGAATTGAACCAAGTTATATATATATGTTTTTGACTATGGCCTGCGGGTCCCAGTTGAATTTGGGGATATTCCGTCGGAAGGGGGCACTGTGGTAGTGTTTTTTGTTACATTTTCATTATTTTATCTTCGAAAAGTGTATGAAATTATGCATAGAATTGATCCAAATTTCATATATATGTTTTTGGCTATGACGAATAGCACAGAGTAAGACAGAGATCCAACTTCGCCTGAAAAGAGCGACTGCGGCGGATGACATAAGAACTAAATCATCGGTTTGGCGATTTTTATCTTCGTGATTTCATTTTAAGTGTAACCCTATTCTGCTTGGCGTCTTTCTGTTGTCATTTGCGCATGTGCAAATTTTCGGCGTTCGCTAATTTATTTTCGAATCTTGTTTAATACTTATTATTAAAATTATTCTTTGAAGATCAAATAGTTGATTATAATTATTATAATTCTTCAAAATGCTACGAAGAGAGGAGTGTATTGTTTGCAAGAACAAGATGTCAAAGTTATTTTTTATTCCTAAGAATCGGTAAGTTGTGGTTTATTTCTATGTGTTATTTTTGTTTTTATTTTTCAAGTTCCATTATGTATGAAATATTTTATATACGTTCAGTGTTGGCAGATTTTTAACAAATTTTGACTTTATATTATCGTTAAAATAACTGCCACACCATAAATCTCATTCATGTTAAAAAAAATTTCTCCATATAAAATTTTATTCATATATATTTTCTATCGCAATGTAAACATGGTACTAAGTTTTTTCCTATACTAGTAAATCTGCAGATCATTTTTTTTTAAATATCATTTTAACTTCGTACAATCCGCAATTATTATTTTTTCAATTGCATGCATGTTTATAAGCATATAAAATTGTTCGAATGTTCCAGAAATTAGAATCCTTAAATTAAAGTGGTAAGTAAAAATAAATGATTTTAAAAATTGTAAAAAATATGAAAGTAAGATGTTTATATTTCCCGAACAGATGCAAAAACATTTTCAAATATTTTAAGCAAGTAATTTCTAAATTCTATTAAATTTATAAGCAAAATTTTAAAACTATTGGAAATCCATATCGAAAATTGAGCCTTCATAATTTTACATCTATAAATCCATTACGCAAATATTCCATTTTCATTTCAGATAAAAATGAAATTTGAAAAATCGTCTGCATCCCCATAAGAAAGCATTATGACGTAAAAAAATATTCTATATTTTCCGAACGAATTAACCAAATTTAACTAAAAACTATACAGCTAATTCCGGATACCTAGCCAACATACCTACTAAAAATCAACCTAATCGGACCATTTTTACGGCAAACAGACAGACGGAAACCAAAAACATTTCGCGTCTCCACAGTGAGCCTTAACATGACGTTTCGGCACAAATCTGTCAACACTCAATATATATAAAATATTTCAAACATTATGGAACTTGAAAAAACAAGAACAAAAATAACACATGAAAATAAATCACAACTTACATTTTGAAGAATTAAAAAAATCAAATTTTCCTTTCAAACTTGGAAAAAAAAATTGTTTTACCACAGCACTTATTTTAAAATAAAGTTGAATTCCGATTGTTTCAGAACATGTTAAAAATAATAAATCTGTTTTCATTCGCGTAGATAGATAATCGACCGTCTTAAAATCAATCAACCAACCAACCAAAACAAGAAGCAAGTAGTCGCCGTTTTTTTTCCCCCCTTCCCTCATTTGTCGCCAAGAAAGCGATATATAGCTGTATTTAGCTACCTCTCTTCTGTTACGACTGTAGTTTTCACGTCATCCGCAGCTAGCGCCACTGTCTATGTGTAATCCCATGTTAAAGAAGTTACCATTGAAGTCTATGAGAGTTGATTCTCTGTTTAAATCTCCTTACTCTGTGACGAATAGGTCCCAGTTGAATTTGGGGCTATTCTCCGGAAAAGGACGCGCTGTGGTAGCGATTTTTGTGCGATTTTCACGATTTTCCTTAGTTGTGTTGTACATCGACTGCTCGTGCAGCGACGGGTACTTCGCATCGAATATAACCGGTCGATTTCCAAGCAGCTAACATACAACAGAATACCGAAGAATATTGATTTTATTGGCTCTGTGATAGCAAATTTTAAAGTATTAACATGTATGAGATAGAACAAATCCGACTAGTTTTAATATTGTATTTAAAAGATTGTGCAATAAGCTATCCAAAACGTTTATTTTTTTTTCATACGATCATTGGACATGTAGTTATGGCTGTTTTAGTTTCAGCTCTCACAAAGTAAACGGTAATATGTATTTAAGTAAACTAAATTAAAATATGTATATTCTAATACTGAGATTAAAGAAAAGTACAACATGGAAATCTGAAGATTTTTAAAAACTTGGAGGGAATATTTCTAATAGATTTTCAGAAATAGAAAAACTTACAAAATAATCCGAAAAACATGATTTTTATGAACAATCAGTTACGAAAAACGTTCTATCAGCTGCCTTAAACGAGAAAGGGGGGAAGGGTATTCTTATCTTGAACCCCACTTGTATGACCATTTCCAAAACCTCTACTATTACCACCATTACTATCACTCCTATATCCATCATTAGCTCTAGAATTGCTACGATTACCTCAATAATTAGCACCATTACTATTACCATATTTAAACTCTTAATTTCCCCCTCTAAAACCATTTCTATCTCCCTCACGTGAAAAATTGTTACCACGGGTAGTACCTCTCTGTCTTGGGATACCCAACACTTCACCACGATCAAAGTCATGCCTATTTTCATATTTAAAGAATAATACGTACATTTCCCCAGCATTCTTAGGTGCTCTGGTAACCACAAAGTCATGAATTCATATATGAAAGAAGGGTCGAATAATGTCTAAAAGGTGTCAAAATTCACATCAAGTCCTAACTTATTTTTAAGTTCCAGTTTATCTCCTCTCAGACTAGAAAAGCTCCTCTCAGATAGCTAGAAACGCTTAAAAAAACTAAATTATAATGCCACTTGTTAAAATATGGCATAACACTGAAGATAATCCCGTGGATTCTAATTTTTCTTTATTGAAAACACTAAACGTTTAACGTCTTACCACGACGTCGAAGCACTTCGTCAAAGAATCACTGGAAAGAACAGCTCAAAACACGCTCAAGCTAATGGCACGTGTTGGTTCCAATCTCGAAATACAGGAATAACTGATGCGCAGATCTCAGATACCATATACTGTCGAGAGCCAACCGAAATCAGCTGAATCAACGTTCTACCTTCGTATTTATAGTGACTAATCCACCACAGCGAACTAATTAGCATATTACCGTACAAAACAACCGCAACGATAAGATCCAGGGAGATTCAATCATACTATGCGAAAGTAAGAAAAATGGCAGGTAGGTGGCACTTGTAAGTACAAGTGTTAGAAGTCGGACAACACTTTACCAACAGAAATAGCTAAGAATTCCCCCACAAACTTAATGTTATGAATGGAAAGTATGTTAAAGTTTGCAAGCATTAAAACTGTCCTACAGTCTTCTGTGTGTGATAGGGTGTGGTTTATTATAAAAGTCTTGTTATTTAAATTACAAACATCAACCTTTAGTTTCGGCGACCCGGGAAATTGTCCCGTTTGCCCTGCCCAAGGGTCACTCCTGGTCAGATGATACGAGCATAGAAAATTTTACTTGTAAAATTTTTTATAACATAATTAAATGATCGAAAGATCTTAAAATAATTTTTAATATTATTATTATTATTATTATTATTATTTGGCGTAGTTAACGATACGATTTTTATAACATTGTAAGCGAGGGAAATGAACGTACTTTTGCAGCAATGTAACAAAGTATCTCATAATTTGTAAATTCTTATTTCGTCACGTGACATAGAAAATGAGTCTAATGTCCCATTTTGTGATAACTTGAAACTGATCCAAAAGTGTAAAGTATTTATTACAACATTGTTTCTTTTTAATAATTTTTTTTTTGTCAACCATTAAGCATCCAATCTATTTGAATCCCATATGATATCGCATAATGACTCATCACAGACTTCGCACGCTTCAGATTAGTCACAGCGATTTCATATTGTGGCCCCCAAATGACGATTAATTGAGAGTCACTATGAATGACTGACTAAAGAAGTGAAGTTTGGGTGACGTTGTGTGTAGTATTTGTACTTCAATTAATAGTCTGTAGATGGCAGCACTAAAATTGATAAGTATGTTTCTTCCGCCATCTGTTGAATTAGAACTATTTTTCTTATAGCTGTAAATAGTCTCGGAATGTTATGATTGTAATGTGAAAGTTGCATGTCTGTGTCATTGAACCTCTTAATTAACATGATCTACTCGTGCTCCTCATTGAAGTATAAGATTATTTTAATTAATTAATCTGCAAAACATATAAAATTGTGAGTATGACATTTGCAATCATTTGTGACGCCACCGTGACTTCAGATCGACTGACTGAACTATTTTGATACGAATGCGAAGTATGGGGTAATAATTACTAAAAAAGATTGTTGATACATTAGTGACTTTGTGAAATATTAGAATTCGTAAAGGCAAAACTATCGTATGCTATCGTATTTTATAAAAATGCTGTTTTTTTTTAATTATTATTATATGAACAAAATGTAGCTTTGAAAGATTTAGCGTATGCATATGAATTTGTGCATATGCATATGAATTTGTGTTTATACTTATGTGAATATTTCAATAAAACTATTCAAACATTACTATTGTAATATTTTAAATGCTTTACAAAATTAAATTTGAACAAATTCAAAAAATTATTTTCTCAGTTAATAACTGTTGTTCTTTTATTTTTCAGAAAAGAAAAGAAAGGAAAGTGCAGAGAAACACTTAACTAGCAACTGAAATTATTAAAGAGAAAACCAATAGTTACTGTCATCTTTAATAAAATCCTTCATTTATTTCTTTCAAACACAAAATTAAAAAGTTTCGTGCATTAAAATTTAAGAGGAAGTTTTATGAATTACCTCAAAATTTAAATTATCTTCCGTTATAAAATGCGTCGCGTTAATAGATTAAGGGGATAAAATTCATGTCAAAAATTTTCTAGTTTAAAAGGCCAAGGCATTATATCCATTAAATCTGACGAATTTTCAAATCATTAAATTATAAGGAAAGAATAATGAATCTTACAGAATCTTTTGTTATTTTATTGAAAGAGTTGAATTTAATTATTACTTTTTAAGGATAGTGGATTTTGTTTATAATGTAATAGTAAAGGACTTTTAATAACATTTTACGACGAATTTTTATTAATTTCTACATGATTTCAAAAGCGTCGTAAAATTAAAACTAACAAGAATGAATAAAAAAAAACTGCATTACTGGCAATTTTTTTTAACGTATCAAATTGGTTAAGATGACAATGGAGATAAGTGCAGTCGAATAGGATTATAAGCATCCATCTTTTGACGTCTTTAAAAGAATATGGATTAATCCTGAAAGTTTTACTCCCGAGAATATTGTCTAGATCAGTATGATAAAAGTGTGGAATTGCAAAGAAAATTAAAATTGTTTCTTGAAAAGACGTCCCATGTCAATGTTGTGTTGACCAAAGTTCTAATTTTGAAAGATTAACTTTTGTACAAGTAAAAATGTTAGAAAAAAAAGAATTAATTAGTTCTATTTTCTATTTCTTTTAAAGTACAGTTATATCCTAACTGCGTAGATTACATGGTCAAACATAACTAATCCGCAAAAAAATAGTCTTGTCGATAAACGTAATCTCATATAACTTAATTTTACATACAGAGTTTGTCCGAGAAGTAATGTCAAAGAGTCGATTAGAAGACATTTGTTGATCCGATCGGTGCAATACATTAAAAAGTTTCAAAATAGGCTCCCCCTGCGTCAATACATCGCTTCCAGCAATATTTCCAGTTATCGAAGGCGTCACGGCCTTTTCCGGAATATCCTTTAGAGCCTTATAGTGCAAGCCTCTTTGACTTTGTCAACTGTCCCGAAATGATGTCCTTTAATGAGAGTTTTCAAGCGCGGTAAACAAGGAGAAGTCGGAGAGAACCACATCAGGACTGTAGGGCGGCTGGGAAACAGTTGGCACGTTCGAATTGGCCAAGAAGTGGGTCACTAGGAAGGCAGTGTGGGCCGGTGCGTTATCATGGTAAAATTTCCAATCGGCCGGACGTGATCCACTGCAGACTTGCCGAGTTTCACACAAAACTTGATGGTAAACCTTTTCTCAATCGAGCACTGCATCGCTCCTTGCACGAGAGACGAAAAAAAGGCTCAGGAAAATTCCTGTCCTTACTCTCCGGATGGTCGGAGACGACTGAGCGAACGCGCGTGCGTAAACCAACTCCTCCCTTAACCGATCCGAGCCCGTTGCGACGTGTATTCGCTTCACAGTAGTAAAATCACTGACATTACTTCTCGGACAAACCCTGTATTGCAGATTTCCAAGGAAATTGTTTAATAAATATATTTATATAAAGCGGAAATATCTTCTCCGAATGGTCTGAAGAATAAAAGTTGTGTGCTTCTACGGTAGGCAAGTATATTTCATGCCATGTCTGACCATGTATGCCTCATTTTATTTATATTTCTTGTGGTGCAGTGATTTATCATGGATGTATTCGTAAAAGCAAAGTATGTTTGGAAAAATGATGTAACATTTTAAAAATGAGATTTAAACACTCGTTGCTGTTATAAAGTAGATCAGTTGACAAAGTTGTAGAGTAGAATCAATTTCGTATGAAAAAACAACTTGAACACATAAATGCTAAAAACAGAATGCGTAAAGTGCTCATTTATGTGTTTGCGAGTTCCAACACCTTTATACCATGAACACTTCAGGAATCAAATATTTCGCTTTCCACGAAACAATACCAGAATTCATGACTCATTGGTGAGGCATTTTCAAAAACAGGCGGATTGGATCTGCGTTTTATGAGGGTACGTTAACGGGAATCTGAGGTTTGGAGTTTCTACAAGATGTAATAATAGAAATTTTGGTCAACCTACTCTTGCTTCAACTGTGGCATGTATGGCTCCATAATAACTATTTTCCGTCCCACCATTCAACAAGCATATAAAAGTATATACTTATGACTTTTATATTAATTTTATAAGACCACTCACGATAACTTGGTCGATGACTTTGAAAGAGCTGGCGATGCTACAAGGAAAGAAGGTTGCTCGTAAATAAAAATGGTACAGTAAATACATTATTTAACTAAAAACTATATTGCTAATAGTAGTTGACACCATGATTAATGAATAAATTCACTGCTCATCGGCCAAGTTGACTACATTTGCACCAAATTGCCTACATTGTTGTCTACATTTGCGTTGCTCATTAGGCAAGTTACCGTGAGTGGACTATATAGTTGATCGAGATACTCGGGCAACAAATTGTTGGCTGTGGCAGTTGCATAGGATTGTCTCTTGACGCATCAGCGCATCTAACCCCCTTGGACTTCCCTGTGGAACTGCCTCAAAAAAAGATGTATGAGACCACAGATAATAGAACCTACTAGTCTGTGTATGAGACCTTTCCAACAACGTTGTAGGACCTTCGACACCGTATAAGTTATGAGGCTTAACTGATGCTTGTGACAAAGTGTCATCTGATAAGTCGCGAAATGTGCAACGGGAATTTAAAACAAGAGTCCATATATGTATTCTAGCTGACGCAGAGTTGATTGAAACGAAAATAAATGCATAATTGACCGATTACGAGTTGACACTTCGGAAACACCTTCTTTTGGAAGAGTTTATATTATGGAAGGTATGTGCGATGAAAATGAACCGAAGAAATAACACCTCCTTGTAAGTGTCAACCATTCACTGCAAGGAATAAGGGGTTGCAATGAAATAAATTTTGCCAAAACTGTCTATCTCTCTCCACAGAAAGCATATTTTGTCTGTTTATGTTTAAATCGAGTTCATTGAACCCTTTTATTCTTCTGTCACAATTTTTCTGAATTTCCATGATGCGGGAATTCCTCACATTCCGACAGCAAACACACGTTCAGTTCAGTTTACAGAGAGGAGGTGGGTGGGGGGTTTGAATGGGGATCAAAAGTAGCGTTCATAATAGTGGGGTGTTCAGATTAGAGGGTGTTCAGAATACAGAGAGTTCATCTTTTCTTAAGTCTATGGAGTTTCGCCGGGACCGTCAGAAAGTGTTCATAATACCGAGGTGTTCACATTAGAGAGTGTTCAGATAGAGAGAGTCCACTGTATATAGATTGTCGAATTTTTCTAAAATTTTTTATAAGAAATAGTATCTTTCAGTATTGTTTACTGAGTTATCAAAAATACACCCAGATACAAGCTAACCAAAGACGCTTGATTGCAAAAATAAATTATTAGCTAATTATATTTGCAATAATTCCTTTAATAATTAATTATTTTCCTTTATAAAGTCAAAAAACAATTCAGTGCCTAATAGAACAACAATCTTATTTGGAATAAAAAAAACTGCGTAGATCGCATAGTTTTCGTGATCAGCACGCTAACTGCTAATTTTACCGCTGGGAGGCGCCGTAAGCAGTCTCGTCATTTAATATATCAAACTACAGTTGCACTTGTTAGAGAAGGGGTGATTTTTAACATTGTGTATCTTGGATTTTATATATTTTAGTTTCAATTTGACACAACAGATGGCACTCATCCGTTTTGTTAGTTTTCCCGACTATTTTTTCGCTCTTTTTCCCTTCTTCTGTTGCTGTCTCTGGGAAAGTTCATTTCGGATCCAAAGCAAGTGGAACATCGGCAAGTGGAACATGGAAAGTCTGTTCATTCTACCCCTGAAACTGTTGGGTTTTAAAGAAATCATTAAATTTTACGTCTTAAAGCAATAAAACGCTTTTGCCTATCGTTATTTCTGCCTTTGACGAATGTAAATCTAAATAATTTCTTAAATGCATCAGAAATTAGCGAGTTTGGATCTGGAAAAACATTAAATATCGTATTTGAAAACACGCAACTAAACCTTACAACTTGCATAAAATTTTACCATTCCTTCATCAATAATAAATTCTCGAATCGTGAACTTTATTATTATTATTATTATTATTCAAAGTCAGCGAAAACAGAAAAACAGAATAGTACCTCTTCCATCATCTCCTAAATTCGTGAAAATAAAAATAATGGATGAAGAGTGTAGAGCAAACAATAAAATCGTTAAAAAGTGTTGCAGGTCTTTTACCTTCCCGATGCAATTAATCATCTTATGGAAAGAAAAATGTCATTTGGAAGCTGTTTAGTCAACTTTATTTTTGCCGATTTTGTTTGTATGTTTTTTTTTGTTGTTGTTGTTGTTTGGAAAACACGCATTATGATCTTATCACGACATCTCATAAATCTTGGGATGAAATTAACTATAGTTACAATCTTTTGAGGGAAAAACAATAAATATTTTTATGGTCTTAAATGTATATTTTGTTTAATCTAATACTTAAAAGCTAGTACTTTTAAATAAGAATGAGACATTTAGATTTTTAAACAGAACAAGTAATTTTTAAACCAAAAATAAAAGCTTATTTAAAAAAATTATTATTACACTCTTTATGTCTTTCTTTACATTTTATTTTCTACATTTTAGTGCTTAAAATATTTCATTGATGTTGTTTCACATATAGTTGGCGTATTACAGCGTGCGTGGTTCGGTGCATTAACTGTACTGTTTTGGTGATTCATATACAGTTTTGTAACCATAAGAAATATTTGGTGATTTATCACATGCATCCGACTAACGGAAAAAAGCCTTAAAATTAATTTCTGAATTTATAATTAAATTCTAAAAACATTAAAATATTCTATTATCGTTGGAAATACACCGGTATACACAATTGTTATAATTCCAGTATATCAGATGGTGAGTGAAAAATCCATTACAAAAATCCATCTTTGCATAAACTTTTTATTCTAAAATTCTAATACACCTGGAAATATTTTAAACTATTTCTAACACGGACTCGTCTCAATTTTTACTTTCTGCTATCTTTACAAGAAGAAACTATTGGATTCATTAAAAATTTCGACTTCCGGTTTTCGACGAATTTATACGTTTCAGAAGGTCCTGAACATGATTTGACTGTTTTTAGAAAATGTCATCTGTCTGTCTGTGACAAACATTTTGTGGGCGCTCTATCTCAAAAATGATGAACGGAATTTAATAAAAATTTAGATTCAGTTAGACCTCGATATAAATTGGTGCTGATTAGATTTTGGTGTAAATCATCCAATCGCAGGAGAGAATTACCTAATCATAAGAACACAAAGCAGAAGGAGAATCGTGAAGAAAATTGGATAAAAACAGAGTTAGAAAAGTAAAAAAAAAAATAACAAGAAATATGAAAAAATATGTATAATAAACAAACAACAACAACAATTAATTAACTAATTAATTAAAGAATTTAAAAAATACTAATAATAAATAAATGAGATGTAGTAATAATAATAATAATAATAAAACAAAAATGCCAAAAAAAGTGAAAGTGAAATAAAGATTAGAAAATAATAATATATAGGTACAAACATAAAATTAAGTACCAAAATATTGATAAATTACTAAAAATTTATTTTGAAAAATAATTATTAATATTATATGGTTGAGCTGAACAAGTTTTACAAGCTGCAGAGAACATGATGAAATGAGAGTTTTCATTAATTATAACCTCACGATTAAGATAAATAGCTAAATTTTCGAGCCAATTCTGAGGGGCTATTGGCATTAAAGATAATTTTAACATTTTGAAAATTAAAACTATGGCCGGTATCCGAAGAATGCTTGGCAATAGAAGATTTAGAAGTTTCTTGGTTAGAGACATAACAGGAGTTTTCTTTTAAGCGGGTTTCGGGATTCCTTTTAGTTTGACCTATATGAGATAAATGACAACCATTGCAAGGAACATTATTGATTCCTCATTTGCGAAGATGACGAACGGAAGACTTAGTGGAGTGTAATTTAAACTTATCGACAGTATTAAAGATAACACTAAAATTGAAACATTTTAAAACTTTAGCTAATTTGAAACATAAAGGAGGATAAAAAGGCAGTACAATAAAATTATTGGGTTTGGTTTTAACAGATTTAGAAGTGTAGATTTACTAGAGAGTCTATTGAATTTATTCACACATTATCGATAACAGAAGGGGCGAAACCACTTTTGACAGCAACAGATTTTAAATAATTGAGTTCTAGAGGAGAATTTTAACTTATTGACATGTTTAAAGATAACACTAAAGTTGAAACGTTTTAAAACTTCAGCTAATATGAAACATAAAGGAGGATAAAAAGACAGAACAATAAAATTATCAGGTTTCGTTTTAATTTGGTTATTAATTTTTAATCTCTATTTTACTTTCACTTTTTTTTGGATTTTTATTATATTTTTATTATTATTGCAACTAATTCCTTTGTTTTTGTTTTTGTTTTTTAATTCTTTATTTAATTTATTTATTTGTTCATTTATTTATTCTTATTGTTTGTTTATTATACATATTTTTTCATATTTCTTGTCATTTCTTTTTATTTTTCTCACTCTGTTTTTTATCCAATTTTTTTCTTAATTCTCCTCCTGTTTTGTGTTCTTCTGATTAGGTAATTCTCTTCTGTAATTGGTTGATGCTTAATACTTTCCTATTGGCTGTTTCCTTAACTTGTTATCGTATTGGCTATTTCCTTAACTTTCCCTTTCCCTTTCGTTCCTTTTTAGTCTTGCTCATGTCTTCAAATTGGTAGCATGTCTTCTTTGCACCTGAAGACAAAAGTTCTTTTTGAAAGTCTTAACGCATTCATTATTTTCTGGTATTATTACTAAATTTTTATGCTTTTATTTCTTTTAAAAAGGCCAAATTCAACTCAACTTTCTTTTATGCTTTTAACGACCCTAGCGAGAAAATGATTAAACAAATTTAAATGAAAATGTTTTCGATGTAGATATGACACTATATGACAGCATTAAGATGAAAGATTAAGTTGAAAAACATATGTGATTTAACACAATTTACTTCTGCGTTTATAGCGACCCCTGGTGGGAAATATGGTAACTAAATTTAAATAAATTAAATTTTTTTATAATTTCTTTCCTTTTATAAATCTTTATAAAAATCTTTTGCCACGATCAAATTTATGTTTTAATAAAATGTTTCATATCATAGTTTTTTTGCGCTGATAGCTCCCATGATGGCTAATTGAATAACAAAATTTTTAAAATTATTTTTTTTAGGTTTTATTTAATGGCAACCATACTACAAGTTAAAATTAGGTAATACAGATTCAGCAAAATTTTCTCTTGCGTTATCTGTTTCACGTTGTGAGAAAATAGGGCAACCAAAGTTAAATAAAACTGTTTTTTTTTTTTTTTTTTTTTAATGTTTCACTGTATGGCAGTTATACTAAAGTTAAAAATAACTAGCACAGATTCAACACAATTTTTCTTTGCATTTACAACGTCCCCTGGCCGGAAATAAAGTAACTAAATTTAAATAGAATTAATTTTTTATTTTTTTTTTATAACTCTTCAGAATAATCTTCTGCCACGTCATTTTTATATTTTCATAAAAAGTTTCACATGATAGGTTTCTTACGCCGGTAATGCCCCTGGTGGGAAATTGCAAAATTAAAATTTTAAAATGGACATTTTATGTGTTCTCTTGTGGCAATCATGCTCCAAATTAAAATTTGATAGGACAGACATAACTCAACTTTCTTTTATGCTGAAAACGCCCCTTAGGGAGAAAAAAAATTAACCAAATTTAAATAAAAATGTTTTCTTGTTATGTATCACTGTATGAAACATTAAGATAAAAATAAATCGTACTGATTTAAAACATTTTTCTTTTGCGTTTATAATGACCCTAGGCGGGAAACATGCTATCTACATTTAAATAAAATTTATTTTTTTATGTTTCACTGTATGAAGACATTTGCGTGATTGCTTTAAATTTAAATTTATTTTATAGTGGAAACAAAATTTTCAAATATGAACATGGAAATAACTACAAATTAGCTAATCATTACTGATACTAAACTAGCAACTAAGTTGTTACATAAAACAGTCAAACGCTAGGTATACAACGTGCGTTCAAAAATATCCTACCATAATTTGTTGTGCAAAAATAAATGAAGCTAGGGAGGCGTGGTTTATTGCATGAATGTAGACAATCCTAATACACATGCTTGATTGTTTTCCTGCCTGCAGAAGTTTTCTGTCGTTGGCAGACCACCGATGAGAGAGGAAGTGTGAGTGAGCACCGTCGAATTTTAATTTTTGAAAATTAACAGAAAACTTGAACAACGCATTGCATTTAATTTTGTCTAAAGCTTGGCGATTCCCAAGTAAAAACGATCCGCAAGATTCAATAGGCCTTCGGGGACGAAGCAATGGACACCATACAGATAAGGAGTGGTACAACCACTTCAAAGATGGCCGCACATCAGTGGAGAGTGAAACACATTCCAGTTGGCTCGCAACATCCAGAAATAAGACCAGGTGATGACCGTGGTGATGCAGTGTTGTCAAACTATCCCCATTGAGTACTACGAAGAGGTTCTGCGTCACTTTCGTGACGCTGTGAGACGCAAGCGATCAGACCTGTGGGCAGAGGGCAATGGCAGCTCCATCATGATAATGCACTCGCCTATTCTTCACATTTCATACATAGTTTACTGGCTAAATACAGCGTTGTGCTGCGTCAGACCGGGGCCTCCGAGATGTCGCTGTGTGTCCTTAACCGGGCCTGCTACAAGTGACGTCACAACCTGCTGACGTCAAAACAGTGATCCATAATAACTTAAAAATTTTCATGTACTTTGTTCGTTTGTACGTATTGTTTACGATAGTATTTTGATTTTATTTATTGTTTTATATAGTAATTAATAATATTTTTCAGTGTATTTAGATTATAATGCTATCAATAATTATTGATTATAATTATTAAAGAAAGTGTAGATTATATCTATAAAATAATGAGAAGAAAATGTTGTGCTCCTAGTTTCTAATCTAAGTCTTCAAATTCGCTACTGATAATGAAAAGAAGAAATTTTAGCTACGAAAATTACCTTGTGATAATTATTTTTACATTTCAACAGAAGTGGTCTGCATTAAATGTTTCGATATACGGTTCATAATTCGTGGAGCTAAAATTAATATGATGGTATTGAACTTGCTGTGCTGAGAAAAAAAAAATAACCCTAACAACGAATGTCCATCCTACTGTAATGGAAATATTCCGGCATATTTGAATGAATTTGTACTTCCAAATCAAAAAGAGTCAAATGATCTTTAGAAAAAAAAATAATAAAAGAAGCAGACGATAAACAGTTTAAAAAATGATTTTGAAAGAAATACTGTAATAAATTGAATGAAATCTGGATACATTTAGTTAGAAGTGAGTGTGCTTTGTTTATAAAATTAAAAGTAACTGATTTACACAACTTAGTAATTTTACGTAGTTCCATTTAACATTTTAGCTAACTTAAGTGTACAAATATATTATGAAAATAAAACTTTTGATAAGTTAATTTGAGTGGTTATTAGGTCCTAGACCCAAGTACAATAAATAGATAATTATTAAAATATTACAAGTCAGTTACAAAGTTAAGATAGAAAATTGGGTACTTTTCGGTTAGCCGGGCGCCAGTGATATATATATATACACACACACATATATATATATACACATATCTACACACACATATATGTATGAATTAATATATATATATTTATATATGTACATGTATCACTGGCGCCCGGCTAACCGAAAAGTACCGAAAGAGGCTTATGGCGAGAGAAGGAAAGTTGGCAACATATTTTCTGGCAACCTATTCGTAGTTTCATATAAATAAGTATTTTTTTTTCAATATTTATATAATTTATTTAATATAAACAAGCCATATATCTCTTTTTATATGCAGGTAGAACAGAATTGTATATATAAATAATTTTATATATATAAATAAACATAAAAGTTCATTAGGTTTGTTTTCATAATTGTGTATATAATTTAAAAACATATCTAACTTTCTGAAGCCCGGATTACGCCAAAGCGTTAAAATAAAGTGCCAAGGTCTATATAGTTAAAAAATGTCGATTTCTCTATTTAAATTGACATTTATTGTGTTTTGGTGGTTAAATTATGGTATGTAGTTGTAAAAGTTAGGAATGGGATTGATTTTGTAAAGTTTTTGGTAGATTTATTATATTTTTTGTACGTATATTTATTGTAAAATAATGTGTTTAGGAAAAGGTAAGTCAATGGGTTCAATCTGATTTATTAATCTTAGCATTTTTTTTAATTTAAAACTTTTAATTTCCTTTAATAAAACAAGTGTATTGATTCCCTTTTATTTCACGATTATGAAATTTAATATTATTTATGTAATCACAAATTATAAGAGCGGAAATGCTCTTTTTATTACATCTTTCTGCTGCGATACATTGACCAAAGTGGATCACTACTGTGACGTCACTAATACTTGTAGCAGGCCCGGTGAAGGACACACAGCGACATCTCGGAGGCCCCGGTCAGACTCCCTAACTTTCACGAAATGGCTCCGTGTGACAAGCTGAAAATGCCCTTGAAAGGGACCAGATTTCAGTCCAGAGAAGACATTATGCAGAATGCGGGCCAGCTGAACACTATCGCAAAAGAGGCATTTCAGCTGTGCTTCCAACAGCGGCAGAACCGTTGGGAGAAGTGACAAGTGAGAGTGGCAGCCCAATGGGATTACTTTGGAGGAGATTACTGTAAGACTTGTATTTGAATACGAGTATTTTTTAAGAATAAAGCTCGGATATTTATTTAACACACCTCGTGTGCAATTAATCTGTCTGCAGGCTTGTCCAGCAATACACAATTTAAATTTCTTAAAATGCTCTTAATTCGAGAATTTTAAAGTTTTTATTGGAGTAGATTACAGTGTATTTCCACCAATGGAGGAATTATGAACAAGTTTGTAATACGCGAGTCTGCTGAAAGCCCGGTGGTTCGCGCATTGGGCAGAGTCCCCTATTATATTTCCTGGTAGGTTTTATTTATTCAGATGTTTTCTCTATATATTTCACAAATCAAAATTCCGCGCTTTATCAAATTTATTCCATTAAAATTCCCCCTTCTAAATTCATCCTACAACCCTAGTTTATTAAATTATTTCCTATCTTAAACGATATTCCATGTATTTCATTTATTTGAATTCCTTTCTATTTAAAATGCTTATTTAATATTTTCCTCCTTCAAAGTATTCTAAAAAACGCTTCCCGTAATTATTTTCCTTCAAAAACCATTTTTAATTCGCAATTCTTTAAAAGCCGAATTCATTCTATCTAAAATTAACATTTGTACCATTTTGTTTTACTTATTTTATTCTAAAAGTCAAATGCGCGCCGTTTCTCGCAAGTGCCTTAGCACTTCAATTTTCTGCTGCCATAAAAATATAGTTCTGAACTTATCAAAACGCTCTGATTGGCTATTCTGTACCACTGCATTAGCGTAGATAACTTTACGCGCTGGAATATTTAGCGTGAAACAAGAGTTACGCAGCTTAGATTTCTGTGATATTGTCTTTCCTAAATAATATGCTGCTGCCGAGAGTGAGTCATTTGAATATTTTGAAATGTGATATGAAATTAACTTCGTATGTGCTAAGTTTAAAGACATTTGTTGTGTTTTTGTTTTTGTTTTAGCTTTTATGTTTTTGTTTCATATGTCATGTGTTTCCGAATGGTTCTCGATCGAGTTGACCACACTCGTCGTTCTGCCGGCGGAAGAAGTCGAAGGGAAAGCCCTCTTGGGTCACGCGTAGACAGAGCCGCACAGAAAGACCACGGGCTTGGGTAATAGTTCCAAAGCGGGCCCCCCACCATGAGCCTCATAAAATAAAACCTGCTTGACGAAAACGTACAGGAAATTCCGTTTTAAATAGTTTTTTTCGTCTTAAAAGGTAAAAATGCATGTTATTTTTTTGGCTAGTCCATGATTTTTTCTCCTTTTACAGAAGAATTCCGTTATAAACAGCCTTTACTGTATTAGAAAATAAATATGTTGGATATTACTTTTTAAGAAATTCTATATAGTATTTTCTTACAATTTTAATATTTTTCTTTTACAGTATTATTACAGTTTATGATGCATTGGAATATTTCGGAATATTTTGAAAAATAATGCTAATGGAACTACTCGTGTAAGTAATAAAGGAACAGTCCAATTTAGTTGCGAAATCCCAGTAGAAAATCTTTAAAAAAATTAAAATACTTCCGAGTATTTGGCGCTAAAATACGCGATTTGGTGTGCAACACTTTTTTCTCGCCAAATAAGAGCGACTTTTATGCATTTGAAAATTCCTTGTTAAATGAGTGTTTAAATGCGTAGTACTTTATGAATTTAAACGTTGATGATTAAATAGTTTATTATTTTTCTATAAACTTACATAATATGTGTATACAAGTTGCGTGTTGCTGAAGTTATTTAATTTCACACGGTTTCGCCGGCTGGAAAAGTTTTAAACGTACTTCAACAATAATTGCCCGATTAAGAAGCTTCTCATTATACATTTCGATATTGAATAAGATGTTGTTTCCATGGTAACAATACTTTTCTCTTCTTGTCTCCGATACTAACAATATCGAAGTCAAATTAACAGTTCTCTTAATTTTTAGTTTGAAGTATTTTCAATCAATTTAAATTTTGTTCTAAACCGTAAAATACGATTGTTAATTTTCTTTATATATATATATATATATATTGTTATGAATTTTGTATATATTTGTAAATATTTCATTTATTTTATTTTATTATTGTGAAAATTGCAGCATTATTAATGTACTAGCCGCCACTGGCGACCAGTTTGGTCTCCCTTAAATGTATGTTAAACATTGCAACACGTTACATTTATTCATAATTTAATTTTCCCTTAATCCTTTGCCAAATCGGAAGATTCTAATAGACAAATCATGAACTTTTGCGATCATGGTAGCATTTCGCATATTTTTTGGGCACAAATGTCACATACGCACGTTGGCGCGATCCCCCCCCCCCTCCCCCTCCAATTTGGCGAAAACTTTGTTATGGAAATTGTTGTTTATTTACTTTTATTTTTTATTTTAATTCTATAAATTATTTTTGATATGTATATCAATATTTATTTACAACAAACTATCATTTATTTATTTTTATTCTTTTTTTTAATTATGAGTATTTTTGTTAGCCAGGAGCAGATGATAATTCGTCAAATATCGTTCCCATCACCGTCATTCATACTACAATTAATTTAATTTTAAATTATAAACCTGTCACTCATTTCATTTAAAATACTTAACTTTAATCTAAAATGCTTATATTACATAAATTTAAAATACTTCACACTTTTCATTTAAAAGAGAAAATAAATAAATAAATAAGAAATAATATCATAAATCAAAACATTTGATTTCAAAATCAAAGTATCATTTCTAATTTGTACACGCGATAAATAAAAGCTGTATTAGCGATTTTAAAAATGCTAAAAATCTGATTTCATTAAATATTATTACATGAGTTCAATTTACGTCAAGAAAAGGTCCGAAAGTTGAGTTGTATAGCACATAATTATGGTAAACTTTGATTGTCTCACTGGTGCGAATTATTTTTTTGACGCGAGGCAGCGGTCCAAAAATTCATTCGCGGAGAACTTGCTTTGCGAATGATTACCTCCATGATTTAATATTTTAAATGTTCACGACGAATCAATCTTTTTTTTGTTTATTTTTATGAATAGAGAATTTGAACTGCGAATCTTTCGACTGAAGTTATTGCAGAATATATACATAATTGAACGCAAGTCATCTCTCAAATATTAATTTATTTTGAACGATCTTTCTTAAAATGTAACTTTTATGCAGTTTATTCGAAAAAATAATTTTGAATAAAAATGGCCGCTTGGCATATGAAAAAGCGATGCGGCATCCCGGAACTGTTGAGGACAGTCACATGACTTACAGTTTTATTATAGAGATTTCCTATTGAGCATCAAGTAACTCAATGCGAAAGGCTTCGGGTGCTTTGCAAGAAAAACAACCTTACAGCATTATCTTTATAACGGAGTTCTGTTGGAAAATCGCCAAGGAATGGGTTTATCGCCAAGTTGGCGATGGTTTTGGCGACTTATTTTTGTCGCCAAATTTGGCGATATATCGCCAAATGTCACCAAGTTGGCGACGGATTTGGCGACTTTTTGTGCAACCCCCCCTTATACCTTTACATTGGGATCCTTTCTCGTTTGGAGTACTCTATCGAGAGTTGAAGGACCTTCTGGTAATTTCTAGCATTAGAAAGCCCTGGAATAATCTGGAAAGATCTCTGAAGTCTATATAAGGGACCTCCACCAGTTCAGTTAGTTAGTTGTCTGTCAACTGCAATTGAATTCATACGAGAGGCCTCTCCGATATCCATGCTATCCATGAGGCTCCATGTATATCTCCATTGAGAACTGTGTTTCTCGGATCGATTTTGTCGTTGATACGTCGTATTGAACGCATTGTTTCTGTGTGAAATTTTGCTGTGCTTTTATTGGATTTGAAGATTACTGAATATCTTGTAATTTTCAGAAGATATTGGTGTTCGTATTGCACTGTTTATAGTGAATAAAGCCTTTTGATTGTTCTTATATATTGGCATCAGTCCTTTTGAACCCCGAGCTCACAACATTTGGTGTCAGAAGTGGGATCTATATCATTCTCGTTTTGTGAAAACACATCCGTAAATTCATGGAACAGTCTTTCTGCGGCATGTCTCTGCTCAGGAGATAAATTCTCATTTCGTCCAATTTCAGGTGTTAAACTTGTAGGCTCCGACAACGTCAAGCTCTGGTCTTTGCAAACGCAGGTGACTGGAGCACATGTTGCAAGCACTTCACCCTTCGGGATAATTCTAGACTTTTCACTTACGTTCGCAATCCTCACAGGGATCACATCTCTCGACAGATCTACCAGCGCTGATGCTATTAGCACTCCCTTTGGGCTCTTTTCAGGATATCCAGTCAAGCCATACTGGAAAATTCTTTCGTTTCCAGTTAATCCAGGTATCATCATTTCGGTCCGAGGAGGGATGATAACATCTGCCTTGGCTGTGATCCGTTGAATAGACCCGGACTCATTTCCAAGTTTGAAAATAGTGACATCTTCTTGAGCAGAGCGTAACTCGTTATTCTTAAAGTCCAGTGTAAATCCATGCTCTTTTAAAAAGTCCAGTCCGAGTATGAAAGGGTCTGAAATATCGGCCACGTAGACTGTATGGCGATAAGCGGCGTTCCCAAACTTTATTTTCAGTGTCATTCTTCCATGTATATCGATCTTATCTCCGGTCACAGTTTGAAGAATAACACGCGGCGGGGTCCAGAAGAGTTTTTCTTTCAGCCGCTGAGCTAGATCTTTCCGAATGATGGTCACATTGGCTCCTGTATCGATGATCATATTACAGGGCAAATCATTCACACTTCCGACTAGAAAAACTCCATTCTCGCCGCAACTTCTTGCAGAAATTTCACATACTTGAAAATGAGGCTTCTCAAAATCTGGCAACCTCCGCCCCGCAAGATGGCCATTAATCAGTTTTCCTGCTCCTCCTTTAGAGGGAGAGATATTACCTTCGGTGCTGGGTCGTCTTTGGCAGTCGATTTGGATATGGCCTTCTCCACCGCATTTCCAGCACTTGATCTTCTTGTAAGGTTTGTTGGCCATTAAGGAGTTCATCTTTCTCATTATGTCATTCATCTGCTGCTGTAAGCGCTCCACAGCTCTATCCGACGTCTCAGGCAGGTTGGCTGCTCACACAAAGTGTCGATCTTTCCTAGTAGCTTGCTGGGCTGCCTCGAATTTCAGAGCGTAAACCAAAGCCCCTTTTAAATCATTGAGATCTGCAATCCGGAGTGCTGTCTCGATCTCAGGGTCACGCACACCATCGATAAAATGTTGCAGAGCTAAACTTTCTCTAATTTCAGTCGGACAGCCAGGATAAGCAAGATGGGAAAGTCTCTCGACATCCGCAGCAAGCTCTTGCAGGGATTCAGTGGATTTCTGCTGTCGAGATTTGAGCTGGAATCTGCTATATTCCTTCATGCATTTTTCGCCAAAGCGCAATTCTAAGGCACTGACGAGCGTTTCAAAATCCAGGGGTTTATTTGCAGGCAAAGTCTGTAGAACGTCGGCTGCATCAGCTCGTAGAGAAGCAGCTAACTGGCAAGCCTTTGTCTGGGAATCCCATCCATTGGCGTCCGCTACGATCCCAAATTGTGTCATAAAAACTGGCCATGAGGATTTTCCGTCATAGGTCGAGAGTTTAATAGAGGCCCGAGGAAGCATAGCTTGATACTTGACATCTTCGGGATAGTTTTCGGCAGTTATCTTTTGTTTCTTCACATTTTCCAACTCCTTTTCTACACTCTCAGTCCTTTCTTCGACGGTCTTGGCGATCTTTCGAACTTTTTCTTCTACTCTTTCTTCAACGGTCTCGGCGATCTTTTGAACTTTTTCTTCTACTATTTCTTCTACGGTATTGGCTGTCCTTTGAATTTCTTCTACTTTTCCTTCTATTTGTTGAAATCTTCCTTCAACTTTGTTTTCCACGCCGTCAATTCTGTCATTTAAAGATGTTATTTTATCCTCTATTAAGTCTTTCAACTCTTCAAGGTTGGTTGACATATCCTTCTTCATTTCATCTTTTAAGTCGCCAAGGTTGGCAGTCATTTTCTCATCCATCTCGCCAAGATTTGCAGTCATTTTCTCATCCATCGCTGACATTTCCTTCTTCATTTCTTCTTTCAACTCGCCAAGGTTGGCAGTCATTTTCTCATCCATCGCTGACATATCCTTCTTCATTTCTTCTTTCATCTCGCCAAGGTTGGTTGACATCTCAGCCTGATTCGCAGCTAATTTCTCCAATAATTGTTTCAGTTGCTCCTCCATTGCTCTGGTGATCGGCATTCAATCCCACTTCTGACACCAAATGTTGTGAGCTCGGGGTTCAAAAGGACTGATGCCAATATATAAGAACAATCAAAAGGCTTTATTCACTATAAACAGTGCAATACGAACACCAATATCTTCTGAAAATTACAATATATTCAGTAATCTTCAAATCCAATAAAAGCACAGCAAAATTTCACACAGAAACAATGCGTTCAATACGACGTATCAACGACAAAATCGATCCGAGAAACACAGTTCTCAATGCAAAGCCTCTCGTATGAATTCAATTGCAGTTGACAGACAACTAACTAACTAGCTGGTGGAGGTCCCTTATATAGACTTCAGAGATCTTTCAAGATTATTCCAGGACTTTCTAATGCTAGAAATTACCAGAAGGTCCTTCAACTCTCGATAGAGTACTCCAAACGAGAAAGGATCCTAATGTAAAGGTATAAGGGGGGTTGCACAAAAAGTCGCCAAATCCGTCGCCAACTTGGCGACATTTGGCGATATATCGCCAAATTCTCTGCACGTCATAGAATTGATACTGCCGACCAACCACCGATTAAACAGCATCCAAGACGCTTGCCGTTTGCAAAACAAGAAGAGGTTTCTAAGCTCTTACGAGAGATGCAGGATAGTGACATCATCGAACCGTCATCAAGTCCGTGGGCCTCTCCCATCGTGTTGGTCCGAAAGAAAGATGTCTCCACAAGATTTTGTGAGGATTATCGTAAACTTAATGATATCACGAAGAAGGACAGCTATCCTCTACCAAGAATAGACGACACGCTAGACACTCTTTCAGGACATAAATGGTTTTCCACACTCGATTTGAAGAGTGGATATTGGCAAGTAGAGATCCATCCTGATGACAAAGAGAAGACCGCATTTACTACTGGACAAGGACTTTGGCAATTTAAAGTTATGCCGTTCGGGCTCTGCAATGCACCAGCAACGTTCGAGCGCCTCATGGAAACAGTGTTAAAAGGCCTGACTTTTGAAGCTTGTCTCATCTACCTAGATGATGTCATCATTGGTGGCTGCACGTTTGAAGAACATCTAGAGAATATTCGAAAAGTGTTAACGAAGCTAAGAGCGGCGAATTTAAAGCTGAACCCTTTGAAATGCAAGTTCTTCCAACGAGAAGTAAATTATCTAGGACACATCATTTCAGCTGAAGGTGTTCGAACAGATCCTGAAAAAGTGTCCGCAGTAAAGAACTGGAAGCGTCCGGAAAATGTCCATCAGCTGCGAAGCTTTCTGGGACTATGCACTTATTACAGAAAGTTTGTCCAGGGGTTCTCCAACATCGCAAGACCATTGCATAGGCTCACTGAAAGCAAGCAGAAGTTTCTATGGACACAAGAATGCGAGAATTCCTTCCAGCGGCTGAAAGAAGCTCTCACATCCTCTCCAGTCCTTACCTATCCGCACCCCGAGAAACAGTTCATTGTGGACACGGATGCCAGTCATGAAAGTGTCGGCGCTGTACTTTCCCAAGAAATAGGTGGCCAAGAACGAGTCGTAGCATACTGGAGCAAATGTTTATCGAAACCAGAGCGGAATTATTGCGTCACTCGTAAGGAGTTATTAGCTATAGTGAAAGCCATAGAACACTTCCATCACTATCTCTATGGCAGGAAATTTCTCCTTCGTACTGATCACGCATCCCTAACATGGCTGATGAATTTTAAGAACCCAGAGGGCCAAGTAGCCAGATGGATACAACGGCTCCAGGAATACGACTTTGACATCGCAAAGGCATCGCAAAGGCTCATCGCATGGAAACGCCGATGCCCTATCAAGAAGACCGTGTCCCGAGAGCTGTCGCTATTGTTCCAGAGCGGAGAACAAGTATAATCCCGAATATGTCATACGCCAGACGAAGACTTCACTATTGACGCCACCAGATCCCTGGAGTGATGAGAAGATTCGAGAAGATCAAATGGCAGACTCTGAGATCAAACCAATCTTGGAGTTATTAGAATCTTCTAGCACGAAGCCCAGTTGGAAAGACATCTCGACTTACAGTCCTACGACGAAGCAATATTGGGCTCTTTGGAACTCTCTCCACGTCAGGAATGGTGTCCTGTTCCGAAAATTCAAATCGGAAGATGGGAAGACATCTCGGTGGCAGTTGGTACTTCCTCGATCCCGAATACCAGAGGTCCTCAAGGAATTACATGGCAGTCCCACTGGTGGCCATTTTGGAGTCATGAAAACATTACATAGAGTCTGAGAGCGCTTCTTCTGGGGAGAAGCGAGACCTGACGTCGAACGATGGTGCAAATCTTGCGATGCATGTGCAGCTCGAAAAGGACCAAAGAAACGTTGCTGAGGAAGACTACATCTCTACAATGTAGGAGCACCTTTCGAACGCATCGCCCTTGACATCCTAGGCCCTCTGCCAAGAAGTGCTGGTGGCAACAAATACCTCCTTGTTGTCATGGGCTACTTCACGAAATGGCCTGAAGTTTATGCCAGCCCTAATCAAGAAGCTTCTACGGTTGCGGATGCCTTGGTACACCAGTGGATATCAAGGTATGGAGTCCCCCTTCAAATGCATTCTGACAGGGGAGAAATTTCATCTCTGCTGTGATTGAGGGTCTCTGTCAACTTCTCGGAATGGACAAAACTAGGACGACGCCTTTACATCCACAATCGGATGGCATGGTTGAGAGATTTAATCGTACCATCCTCAACAATCTCTCACTGCTAGTCTCAAGAAACCAACAAGACTGGGACCAAAAACTTACCTTGTTTCTTCTCGCCTATCGCAGCGCCGTCCATGAAACAACCGGCTATTCCCCGTCTCAGATGCTTTTCGGTCGTGATCTTCCTCTACCTTGTGATCTGATTTTTGGTCGCCCTCCAGATGCGCCTTCATCGCCAGAGGGATACGTGCAGAATCTCCAGGTACGATTTGAAGACGTCCACAACTTGGCTCGAGAGCGGATCAATATACAGACGGAGAAGATGAAGACCAGGTACGACACGAAAGCCACGGGACATCAATTCAAAGAAGGTGACAAGGTTTGGTTTTATAATCCGACTCGACGTAAAGGACTTTCTCCCAAACTGCAATCGCACTGGGACGGTCCTTATACAGTCCTAAACAGACTGAACGATGTCGTAATTCGGATCCGAAAGTCACCAAGTTCGAAGCCTAGAGTCGTTCATTACGACAGGCTGGCTCCATACTATGGCCATAGTACTTAGTTCATTGATTGTAAATAGTGTAATGTAAATAATGTAAATTAGTGTGACCATGGTCTTGTATGTAAGTTAATGTAATTATTTATTTTGCTTAGCATTATCATTATTATTATTTAAATACTTGTATGTAATAATCTCTATGCTTTAATTTTAAATAAGTGTATATTTTGTATAATTCAGCTTTATGAATGTGTTTAGAATAGTATAGCATTTGTTGGTAACGGGTTTGCTTTCCGATCAAAGGTTGAACTGCCCGAGTCGTGCAGTCCTTGAGAGGGGGGCAATGTTATGAATTTTGTATATATTTGTAAATATTTCATTTATTTTATTTTATTATTGTGAAAATTCCAGCATTATTAATGTATTTCCTATTGAGCATCAAGTAACTCAATGCGAAAGGCTTCGGGTGCTTTGCAAGAAAAACAACCTTACAGCATTATCTTTATAATGGAGTTCTGTTGGAAAATCGCCAAGGAATGGGTTTATCGCCAAGTTGGCGATGGTTTTTGCGACTTATTTTTGTCACCAAATTTGGCGATATATCGCCAAATGTCGCCAAGTTGGCGACGGATTTGGCGACTTTTTGTGCAACCCCCCCTTATACCTTTACATTGGGATCCTTTCTCGTTTGGAGTACTCTATCGAGAGTTGAAGGACCTTCTGGTAATTTCTAGCATTAGAAAGCCCTGGAATAACCTGGAAAGATCTCTGAAGTCTATATAAGGGACCTCCACCAGTTCAGTTAGTTAGTTGTCTGTCAACTGCAATTGAATTCATACGAGAGGCTTTGCATTGAGAACTGTGTTTCTCGGATCGATTTTGTCGTTGATACGTCGTATTGAACGCATTGTTTCTGTGTGAAATTTTGCTGTGCTTTTATTGGATTTGAAGATTACTGAATATCTTGTAATTTTCAGAAGATATTGGTGTTCGTATTGCACTGTTTATAGTGAATAAAGCCTTTTGATTGTTCTTATATATTGGCATCAGTCCTTTTGAACCCCGAGCTCACAACAATATATATATATATATATATATATATATATATATATATTACGAATATATATCGTTATATGTTATATTGGGAGTAAAGTTGATAATAGAAGCAGGAGCACACATGGTCGCACAATGAAATTAAGAACGGTGGTTGTTATTGATGATGTAAATAATTAGAAGCAGTCTTAAATTGCCTAATATTTCAGTTGCAGTCTCGACGCGGCCGCAGCGGCAGTAGAATGAAATAACCAGAGGCGTTTCTCCATGAATCAAACGATCAAGATCTTTCAAATTCAATCCTTTATTAAGTATTTCTCTTGGGCAGTTTCCACCTAACAATAATAGCCGTACATCGCTACGTCATCAAGGCATGGAGGGTAAGTATTAGAACATTCTTTAGTCAAACGAGCAGCCAGGGAGTTGTTGACAAGGGAAAATTCGACTGATTCCGAGGGAGCACCTCAGGTAGCTGCTTTTTGTTACCTAGCGCAATAACACAAATTATGACGTAGAACGCGTACTGAACCAATGAGGAATTAAAGAAGACGCGTCATGCTACGTCACGACCAATGAAAGGTAATTAGTGAAGAGTTCGGATTCGGACAGAGAGGTAGTGGATGAATTTAGTAGTAAAGTGACTTAGAGCGGGAAATAAAATTCGGAATAAAAATGAAAATTGCTCTTAAAAAACATTCTAAAACCCAGAAATGATCGGGGATCATGATAGAAATTAAGAATAACTAAAAGCTTTATATTTAAGTAAATTTGGACAATTTAGAATTTAACAGAGTTAACGATCGAGCTAATTTAAGAATAAGGATTTAATGAATATAGGGTAGTAAATTAGAATAAAACAGGGAAAAATTTAGAATTGTAAGAATTTGGAATAAATTAACTAAGGAAAAATGGCGAAAATTTTTTATTATTACATATATATACAGGGTGATTATAAAGAAACTTTGCCAACATCTGCACTTCTAGCGCCCGTTCTATTTAACCGATCAAGATGAAATTTTAAATATAGTTGTTTGAAGGTATGCGCTCGAGATTCTGTGAATGGCAATACAGTGGTGCTCACGGTTACGGTTATAGTTACAGAAACTCGAAAATTTCGAATGGCAACGCCTACTTTTTCCTGTCTCAAAATGTTCAGCGCATGTGAAAACCCTAAATAGCGTTGAAACGGTACCGATATGTCCAAAAACCGACGTGTTATAGACATACAAACCGTTCTTTAAGGCGCACCGAGCAATAATGCATTCGACAGAGACAAGAAACTGCTGAATGATGAGAACACATATCAGACAAAAGAAAACCTTTATTGGCATCAAACATTTTCCACATGGGTGCCATCACAAGCAATTACGCATTGCATGCGGGAGACGACGGACAATACCGCTGAACGCAACATGACGCGAGGAATGTTTCTAATCTCACGCCGTATAGAATCCTGCAAGCCCGACAATGTTTGCGGATTGCACAGGTAAACTCTGGATTTGAGATATCCCCAAAACCAGAAATCCATAGGCGTCAGATCTGGGGATCGCGCAGGCCACGGAATAGGATAATGGCGTGAGATGATGCGATCACCAAAATGCTGATCTAGGAGCCTTTTAACTGACCTCGCTATATGTGGAGGTGCACCATCTTGCATCCAAACAACGTCATTGAGTGCATTCCGCCGACGCAACTCCGGTAGTACAGAATTTTTCAGCATGGCTGCATACCGAGAGCCTGTTACAGAACATGTTGCAGGAACCGCTGGTTTCGTTTCCTCAAAGAAGAACGGGCCGAGAACAAATGTAGCTGTAATGCCGCACCACACAGTCACTTTGGCGTCAAATAATGGTACTGGTGCCACAGCGTGAGGATTCGTCTCTCCCCAGTGCACACAATTCTTTGTGTTAATGTTGCCATGTAAGGTGAAATGCGCCTCGTCCGTCCATAGTATGCGAAGTGGCCAGTCGTTATCAGCATCATATCGTAATAAAAATTCATTTGCGAAGTCCAGACGTTGTTGTGGGTCACCCGGCTGCAACATCTGGACGCGCTGAAATCGATAGGGAAACATGTGAAGTACTGAGCGCAAGAGCTTGCGGACCGTTGTGTTCGGAATATCCAACAAGCGCGATAATCCTCTTGCAGTTTCTGTGTGCCCTGTAGTCACTGTATGATGCACTTCCATGACAACGTCCTCAGAAACTGTTGGCCGTCCGGAGCGCGGTTTGTCACAGGTGCAGCCTGTATCTTCGAATTTGCGCACTAAATCACGCACAGCTTGCAGAGTACATGGCCCACGTCGTTGTCGATGATTGCGGCGATACACACGCAAGGCTTCCGCAGCGTTCATCCCATTTAGATAATAGAGTTTGATCAATTCACCGCGAACTTTCCCAGGAAGAGTCATATCGTCGGCATGTGCGAGTTCATGAATGACGACTTCGCATACCCGCTTGGTATTTTATAGGCTTCCTCCGCTGAATATCTGGCGAACGGCGTTCTGTGATTGGTATCTTGCCTGTGTCATATGCAAAGTTACTGCGTGCGCACAGATCGTGTTTTGTTGGCCGGTTTTCAGAACTCTTCTTTGTGTATGCATAACACGTTTGTTTTTGGACATATCGGTACCGTTTCAACGCTATTTAGGGTTTTCGCATGCGCTGAACATTTTGAGACAGGAAAAAGTAGGCGTTGCCATTCGAAATTTTCGAGTTTCTGTAACTATAACCGTAACCGTGAGCACCACTGTATTGCCATTCACAGAATCTCGAGCGCATACCTTCAAACAACTATATTTAAAATTTCATCTTGATCGGTTAAATAGAACGGCCGCTAGAAGTGCAGATGTTGGCAAAGTTTCTTTATAATCACCCTGTATATATATATATATATATATATATATATATATATATATATATATATATATATATATATATATATATAATTATAATATATATATATATATGCATATAAATTTGTATGGAAAAGCTAAACTTACTTAAACTAGTTCAGTGTGAAGAGTAGAAAGTTTTTCCTAAAATAGTATTTTTCCTAAAAGTTTTTTTTTTTTTCATTGTATCGCCAACCAGCGATAAATCGCCAAACACACGAAATTTTCATAATTTTTTTACGGACGTTATATCGAGGTTCCGCAGCATTTTTTTTTTTCCCGGAGCAACATGTTTTTACAAAATGTCTGTCTGCTCATGTGTCCGTTTTTGATTCTTCTTTGTATCTTCGAAAAGTGTATGAAGTTATGCATAGAATTAAACCAAATTTCATTTATAGGTTTTTGGCTATGACCAACAGGTTCCACTTGAAATTGGGGATATCCTGTCGGAAGGAGAGGCTGTGATTGCGATTTTTGTTCTATTTTCATTATTGTATCATCGAAAAGTGTATGAAGTTATTCACAGCATTGAACCAAATTTTTTGTATATGTTTTTGACTATGATCTGCAGGTCCCAGTTGAATTTGGAGATATTTCACCGGAAGGGGGTGGTGTGATATCCACTTAAAGATTTCAAATTCAAAAAAAATGCACAAAAAAGATAAGAAATTCTGAAAAAAAAATCCGTTAAATTTTCGGCTTTGATCCAAGGATTCCGGAGCAATTTTTGTTTTGCCTCTATCTTAAAAAATGTTTGAGATATAGCAGTTTGAAATTTGAGGGTGTCTGACATTTTGAAAGAAGGTAGCAAGATTCCTCAATAAAAGGGTTTAATTTATGAGTTTCAGTGATTATGATTTCTGGCAAGTTTTCTTTCATTGTTGTAACCATCGTTCCAACTCTTATATGCTTAACACTATACAGGGTGTCCAAGTATAACCTGACCGACCTTTATTTTCGCAACCGTTGGTCCTAGATGCATACTTCCAATTACAAAAATGGTTTAAATAAGGTAAAGAATTATTTTAAAATCGATTTGGGTCAAGAAAAACATTTATAAAAAAAATACGAAATTTAAATTTTTATACGGCCCCCCGGTCCTATAAGTGATATTTAGTAAAAATTTACTGTGACAATAACAAGTAAGACAAAAAAAAAGTCCCATTCATCTAACATTAAAATTGACCGAGTAATAGCTGTTTAAAGTTGGAGTAAATTTTTTTGCTGCGAAATAGGGGTCATTCACAAATGTAGTAGAAATCGTCAGATATATCAAAAAAATAGTTGAGAGCAAAATTAACATTGTAGTCAAATGTGAAATCTATAAAATCACTCTGACATATTAATTCAAAATATACAATTTGTACTGAACATATAAGAGGATAAAAATAACAGAATTTTTGTTAAATAAAAGCATGAAAAACAACAGCCTCAATTCTTTACAAAATGATACAGATTTTAAGATGCTGTTAGATTACACTGTGTTTCAAATTTTGGGTTGTGCCATGATTTTTAGCTTTTGAAAATTGATTCTTATGTATTTTTTAGGGCTGAATCCGAAAATAACCTTCATTTTAAACCATCGCGTCAGGATTTTTCTCAAATCACAAAATTCAAAGTTAAAAAGCTCAAAGTTAAAATTGATCCCCCCTCCCCTCCCAACCTCATCGGACCCTTCAGCTGTTTAGCTGTAAGATACCCATTATAAGCCACAAAATTGAATAAATTATTGAATAAAATAAAATTAAACTGAATAAAAAAGTCTTACATCTATTTCATAGTATCAGATTTTTCGCTATTTTTGAACCTTGAAATTTACGATTTCCGAAAAATCCAGATATGATGGTTAAAAGTGAAGGAATTTTTTTTATTCAGTTTTAAAAAATACATAACACGTAATTATAAAAGAAAAAAAAAACACAACCATCGCAGGTTTATGTTATCTAATCTAAAACTCTTTCTTAAACTTGTTGACGGTAATTTATCCGAATTGTTTTGTGTTATCCTCTAATATAAGTATGTATAAGATGGTAAGAGTCGAAAATCATAATAATATTACATTGTCATTGGATTTAAGTCAGTATGTAAAATTTAACTTCGATCGGGCATTTGAAAGTGAGTTAAAGTTCGAGTACAAATTTTAAACTCGAAAGACGATCGTTGCAAGTTAAATAAAACCTTATGAAAATAACATAATTTTTGTTAAAAGAAATCATAGCCTCGAATCCTTACGAAATAAAACATATGTTAAAATACAATTGTTTTAACTAATCTGAAACTTAACCAATAAAAGTTAACTCAATCGTAATAGTTATACGATTTCTTTTAAAGCGCAGATACCTTGAAATAAGTTCAAGTACTTTATATACGACCCCTGAAAGCATGGCCGAAATCATCTGTTTTGAGATGCAAAAAAGTGGTATAAATCATGCATTTCAAAGTTTCATAATTCGGTCAATTTTAATGTTAGATGAATGGGACTTTTTTTTGTCTTACTTGTTAGTGTCACAGTAAATTTTTACTAAATATCACTTGTAGGACCGGGAGACAGTATAAAAATTTAAATTCCGTAATTTTTTAATAAATGTTTTTTTGACCCAAATCGCTTTAAAAATAATTCTTTACTTTATTTAAACCATTTTTGTAATTGGAAGTATGCATCTAGGACCAACGGTTGCGAAAATAAAGGTTGGTCAGGTTATACGTGGACACCCTGTATATTCACGTTCGCCAGCGTCAAATTTTCGCCAAGCTTGGCGACACTTGGCGAAATATCCCCAAATTTGGCGATAAAAATAGGTTGCCATAAGTGAAGCCAACACGTCGTATTCTACGGTTTAGAACAAAATTTAAATTGATTAAAAATACTGCAAACTAAAAATTCAGAGAATTGTCAATTTGATTTCGATATTGTTAGCGTCGGAGACAAGAAGAGAAAAGTATTGTTGCCATGGAAACAACGTCTTATGACCTAACTTGGCTATAGTATCTGACTAATTTGGCGGAATTCTGATTCAAATTCAATATTAGCGAGAACTGAGAATGAATTTTCTGTAATCAGGCTCCACGCATTTTAGCTTAATATTTTCCCGTAAAATTAGCTAAAATCTTAAAACCAAGGAATAAAGAGGCTATCTTTTTATACCGATAAAAGCCAGGAGGACTTTTCATAGTCGTTTTGTACATCGGCTGTTCATGCAACGAAGGGTGCTTCGCGTCCAGGTAACCCGACGATTTGCAAGCAGCTGACGTATAACAGAATGATGAAAAATATTGATTTTATTGGCGATGTGATAGCGAATTTTGAAATATTAGCATGTATGAGATAGAAAAAAGTTTTGTGATTGGCACATCTGACTAGTTTTCTGCGTTTTTCTTATGCCTTGATTTTTAGGTGCGTTCGTAATTATATAAATACGTAGCACCTATAGTCAGTCCTCGTCTGGTTCGTCCGTCTGTTCGCACATAACAGCGTAAAAACTACCCAACCAAATGGTTTGAAATTTAATATATATAATCGTTGCAGAATTTTGTCGAGTCATTTCAAATTTTATGAAAATCGAATCAAAACTTAAAAAGATATTAGTAAAAGTTTTCTTCATTCTATTAAATCCTATCATATGTAATTAACTCAATGATATCCCATGATAGGTAATGTTTCTAGGTTGTCATGGTGATTACGTCATATTTAAGATTGGGGTCATATTATTTCCGTATTACGGAATTTAAAAACCGAATTTGTGTACTACAATTATTTAATTATAGCAATCCTATAATCTACCGACAGTTTTTTGGATAGATGTTTCCGGAGAAATAGATATTAAACGGAAAAAATAGTCTAAATATGGATTTCAAGTTCTGAAATTTTCTGAGCTAAGCTTAAGTTACCCATTGGAATTTTCAGTAAATGCCAACGAAGGGTAAAATGTTGCCAACTTCAAATGTACTTATTTTATTACGGAAATTATTCATATAATAACAGACGATATAATTCATTTTACTGAAATAATAACGATGATTTTTTTACATTGTCTTGTATTGGATATTTGCTCATAGTATAATTTTAATGTAACAGAATCGTGAATATTTATAAAATTAGTTATAGTACGAACGCACCTCATTTGCCACGTTTGACGTACAATTTCCAACTTGTTAATTTTAAAATAATTACTTATCAATATGTTTGAAGACTTTAGTAGAAAATTTTTAATCACATCATTGCTATGTTTTCCGAACACACAGATATCATTAGGATTCAGGGTTCGTAAATATAATATATTTGAAAATATCAACAGTATCTGATACATTCGATGTATATCCGGCACTATTAGTAGAATTGTCAAGATATTGTTAAAATTGAATATTTCCAGGTTGGATTCAGTTGTAGATTTAATTTGAACCAGTTTATTAAATGTAAAACTTTCATTTTATATTTATTAATAACACAATATTTTAAACTAAACCTATTTTAGCATTTAATAACAAAAACACAAGATAGAAATATTTTTAAAAATATTCTAGTCTTTGTATTCATTCCCAAAATACAGGATTAGATTTTAAGTATCAAAGCAATTCAAATAAGATTTTAAAACACAAATTAAAATTTCATTAGTTTTTTAATATTTAAATTAAACATAAACCAGTGGGTCCGTGCGAGGATTTCGCACTGCAATCTAATATTATTTAGCAATATCTATTATTTTCCAGATGCAGGTTTAAACTTCTAAAGAAAAGGTAGGGATAAAAATATCTTCAAACAACATTTAGTTTTTAGTCAAGCGAGTCAAGACAGAATATCATTTAATTTATTCCGTCAAAGTTACAGTAAAAACTGATCCAATATAGCAAAAGGTACGAGCGAGAAAATATATATATATATTAACAATCGTATTTTAACTGCATTAGAAGATGACGTCATCCGCTTCGGGAAAAACATGGGACAAAGTAATATAAATCTAAACATTGCGCTTTCAATTTTGCTTTTAAATCATAAAAAAACAAAACTTCTTTTACAATCATTGCTGAGCATCATATAATGTGGTATTTTATTTTTGTGGCAACACTAATTTGAAGAAAACCTTTCATTATGAAAACAATGCCGATTTAATTTTTAATTAACAGCAAATTTTAATCACAAATCATGTTTTAACGAAATATAAATGTACTATGTCAGAAGCCTGTTCAATATCCTTTCATATGGTATCTCATTTATTGTTCTTTGTTTTGTATTTGCTTAGAAAAAGGGATATTGACAGCAAAAATAATATATAGTATGTAAGCTTATTGGATTTTTCCGGATCATTGAAATGTCCCCTCCCCCCGGAAGATTTGAAATTTTATGCCTTTAATGGTTAAGAATTGCAATCCCCCCCCCCCCTCCCGGAGTCACAGAAATCCCTCCCGAAGAAAAGTGTCCGAATTCAACACTGCAAAACTAGAAACAAATTTCTTTAATAAAGCCATTGTAGGAGAATAAAGTTTGTGAATATCGTGATATTTTCAAAAATATCATACAGATTGGATATTTTAATATATATCAGACAATTTTAACAGAGTAGCTAACCTACTAGGACTTCCGTCAAAGAGATTTGTCTGCTCGATATTGCTGAGAACATAGATTTAATAACTTTTGACAAGAAATGTAAATGAGACAGTATGTTTGATTGAATATATATACTGGTACAATTTCAAATGATGAAAAGGAGAAAATTAAATGGTAGAGTTCAAAATACTATATATACATTCTTAAACATTGTTAAAAAAATTAGGGAAGCAAACAAACAAACAGAGAAAACCATGCAAGACAGCCATGCAGGGGTATAAAATTGAAAGTACGCATACATTAAGGTAATAAGATACTAAAACATTGTATATCGAAATTTTAACTCTTTGAAATGATGTCAAGAACATGAAGTTTGAGTACCTGAACTTCGCACCAGTTTGAGTACCTATAAATGTAAAAAAAAAAAAAAGTGTGAGGATGAAGGATGTTTTATATGATGTGTGGTTCTACTATGCCGTGTGTGCAGAACGGTATGTAGAAATTCTAAAATATTGGCAAAGAACTAGTCAACTGTTTTCTTTTCTTTTGCTTCAAATGAAAAAGACTGGGCCCTCCGTGGCCAAGTGGTTAAGACACCACTTCTCTAACCATTTGACAGAGCAGGAGCAGGCAGCGGGTTCGACTTACGCTGACTCCGTTGCACATTCTTTGTGGAGTTTCCGGCAGTATTCTTCAATTTTGTCTATCCCGTGCTCATCAAGAAGATTTATGTAATTGTTGAAGTCCTGTATGTGTTTCTGTGAATAAAAAATATATGTATTATTCAAGACAACAACCTGTGTAACTATAAGGCTCAAAGCACCCCTCCTTCAAATGTTTTAAAAATGAACAAAATATTCAGAATGGGTGTTGACAGTCAAAGATTTATATTTCTAAAATGTCCATCAGGTACTTAGGCTTGTAATAAAGTAATCTATTGTTTCCCTTAATCATAGAGAGCAGGGCCAGATTACAGCGTAGACACAGTAAGTAAGTGCCTAGGACCGACACAATTTTTTTAAGTTGAGATGAAGAAATTTACATTTTCATAAATACAGGCATATTAACAAATACATGTTTGAAGAATATTTCAAATTAAATAAATTACTTAGACATTCTCTTAAAATGACTATGATTACTGCGATTAACAAATCTCTTTTGCTTGATGATTTTGCATTCACTTAAAATTTCTTTGTAAAGGCCCACTTACACAATAATTTTATTTGCATGTACACCTTGTTCTTCGCTTGAAATTGTTTTGATTAAATAAATATTGGATTTACTTAATCCAACCAAAAAATCTTATGCAAAATCTCGTTCATCGAATAAGTTAAGAAAGTATGCTTTGTATAAGATTGAACTTAGCCAGGAACAAAAAAAAATTAATGTTATAAAATAGTTTTTTAAAAATCTTTTTGAAAACTGAGATGTAAAAGGATTTTCGTTACATTTAGGATTGATAATGCATGATAAAAATCAGTGTCTACTGGTGAAAATAATTATTCCTTGTTATAATTCGTAATACGCTGCTTTATATATAATTAACATTAAGTAACAGTTAAAAATAGCGAATAGTAAAAAAATGTAATTCTGTGAGCAATATAATCATATTGAATTCAATATGTATCTTTAAATTTCATTTAGAGCTGAATTGTTTTAATTATTTGGACTTGAATTCAAAACCCCCAAAAAGCTTTGGACTTGCACAAATCTACAAACGTTATCTTTAGTAGATGTAAAGTGAGATGAGGAGAGCAAAAAATATTGAGATTCGAGCTCAGTTGTGGTAACTTTTAGGAGACTGCGAAAGAATACTGTACGACTTCAAAGTGCTTCAATTGGGTTTTGGCAGAATGAGATAATCTATAAATTAAGAACACTCTTTTTCTTTAATTGTAGTTCCAATATACAAGTGGCGACGCTGATAATTTTACATTATAATGACGTATAAGCATATGTTTTTTCTTCTTTACTTTTTAGTTTTACATTTCATAGAAATGCTACAAGTCATATATTGTCAAAATTAAAAATTTGTCAACGATAGTGTGTTTCTTTATTAACATTTTATATAGCCTTCGAAAATTTTGAAAAAACAATAGTAGCTAAGGGTGATAGATTACATTGAGCCCATGGGCGCGTATAAGGATGAAATGCGACCCCATACATAGTAAATATTGATAGGTACTTCGTACTCAAAGAATCAGCTTTCATTTTAAAATTGTAGCTGTATTTATTACGTTAAATATCTTATTGTTAATATACTTTGTATTCCAGATAAATTAAGTAAGATTTTAAATCGAAACCTATTTAAATGATTTTTAAACCACAAAACAAAATTTAAAATAAAATTCCAGAAACAAGAGGGCGCATCAGTTTTACATGCTCTAGGACGCTAAATATGTAGCTACGCTACTGGCAACACTTTATTAAAAATGCTAGCCTTGATAAAAATTTTACCTGAAATAAAATGCAAGCTACAGATTCTTGCATGTTTAATTTCCGTCTGGTCCAGATTTTATCTCTTTATACGTGTCATGGACGTAGGAATAGTAACTGGAAGGAAGATAAAGCTGTTTTACACAGGATCTTCCCTGCTGCCTGTTTGCTATCGGATTTTTTTATTTAGCACTTGCTACCGAAACTAATTCCAAGCAGACCAATAGCGGTAGTGTTGAAATACCAAGCAGCCAATGGACCTTATGTGGATGATATCACACGCCAGAGCTGCGTATCATGATCCAATATTCTAGCAACTGTACCGTCAGAATACCAGTATGCGTAGCCGCAAACATCGCCAGCAGACGACTTTTATCCTCAACCCAGGTTGCGTGCATAAAATTTAACCGAAATTTTCCAAATTTAACAAATATTCTGGATAAAAAACAATATTTTGAATTTCTATTACAATATTAAATACCTACTGCCAGAATAATGAATTTTTTTGCGATAAGTTTATCAAAATATCATTAATAATGCATACTCCATAGAACGCTATGCTAATGTTCAAAAGTAAATACTGCTAGCTGACGAATTTTAGCCTCGAATTCAGGTCGCGTGCATAAGGTCCATAGTATAGATACAGCGCCTAGAATACATAGTGTGAAAATCTGCTACAAAATAGTACTAAAAAATTGAATCCAATAAATGTACAACGTTGCTAAAAAGATAACGATGGGATCGCAGCACCATCTGCTAGCTTATATAATACAGAAAGCAGCTTAATACGATGTCAATAGAGCTTATTATCGTAGGAGCACCGTTGTACATTTATAGGCTACAACTTTTTAGCACTTTTTAAAGCATTGCAAGGATAGCCGGTTTACACACTATGTATTCTAGGCACTGTAGTATAGACCTTCTAATATACTAGAACCCAAAATGGTAACCTTTTCTGGTATCCACATCACCTGCCACCAAACATGATGGTCACCTAATTCTAGTTTCTAAATAAGAACACCTGTCAATTTCCAATCAAAAATGAATGAAAAAATCATAAAGTAGCCATTTTGGATTTGAGAAGGTTTCAAAGCATCTAATTATAACAGCAAGTATTGTTTAGAAGTCAACATTTTCAGTAGTTGCCTGTGGATATTCTTTTCAATAATTCTAAAGAAAAAAAAACACTGGAGGGTTAAACTTGATTTTTTATAGTATTAAAAAGTTGCGAATTAATTTTTCTCAGAAACTTATAAAAAAATAATAGTTTTCAAAAAATATATATATGAAAGATTGCAAAAAATATGCCTTTAAATAGAAATATCAAAAACAAAACAAAAATTTCTGGATTGTAGAAAAATATGTTCTAGAGAATGTATTGTTAAAAAAAGACAGTATGTGGTTTCAAGCTTTCAAAAGCTATGAAATATATAATCAAATCAAATAATATTTTATGACATTTCAGTTCTAACCAAAGACATTTATCTTAAATGTCTTTGGTTCTAACTTTCCCCAAATTCTTCACCTTTGTAAAGAAAACAAAATTTAAAAAAAGATACTGTAAATACTGTTCGATTACCTGTTATTTTAATAATTCCTGCAAAATTTAATGCATTTTTAGAATTAAAAAAAATCTTACATTAATATTGTTAATATACCATTTCAACCTAGCGTGAAATGATTGTGTCAATTTTTAGCTTTCCAAACACAAATCTCGAAATATTTTGGATTATCTTACTTAATATCTTATATCATTAATAAAAATTATTTTTGAGTAACATTTATTACAAGGTAGGTGTGCAATGCATGCTTCCAAACCATTTTATAACATATAAATAAAATACGGCAACAAAAAAGAAAAACAAATTCAGAGGCGGTTCAACTATCTCCCGGGTCACTATGCTTGGCGTTTTGGGGGGTGGGAGGTGGGGGGAGGCATTTCCTTAGGCTTGACTTTTTTTTGGCTGGGGGCTCCCCTCTTTCAAAGCAATATATACCAGATAATTCAAAATACATGTTTGCTTAGTTATCACCTAAACCATTGATGATGGAAACTTACTTCCAATTACAAAAAGTATACAGATCAAATACAGATTTTACAAATGGCATTTGCTTTACAAGGGACTGTATACATTTTTAAATACGGAATTCAATTTTTATACTATCCCTGGGTGCTAAAAGTTATATAGAAAAATGTCATTCGTTTAAGAAGGAGATAAAAAATTCCTATTCTTTTGCAGTCAAAACATTAAATAATGATAGTTCAAATTTTATGAAATTTCAGTGTTTCCTGTCGCTAAAAACGAAAAGAAGTTTTTTTTTTTTTTTTTTTTTTTTTTTTTTTAGTGCATATAAACTATGAAATAAAATTTAAAGTGTCATAATTCAAAAGTTTTGGTCACAACAGAATGGGATTTATAAAATGTTCTTCCTAGACGGAAGAGAACATTTTTTTAAAGTTTAATTAGGACCTAGGGACTGTATAAAAAATAAAATTTCGTACTTTAATATGTACACAGTCTTTTATAAAACAAATGCCATATCTAAAAGCTGTACTGGATTTGTATAATTTTTGCAAATGGAAGTATATTTCTATCACCAGCGGTTTAAAATGTAACCAAGGAGACATTTATTTTAAATCACCTGGTATAATATAAAATAACTAGGGAATCAAACCCGGGCTTCCCGGGTTACAGAACATCACTGAAAACTATTAATTTTATTTAAAATTATAACAGATATTTTACATTTAATATATATATATATATATATATCTTTAATTATCCTTATTTAGTTCTTATACCCAAATTTCATAAAAATCCAATTAAATTTAGGACTGTAACTATAGGATGCATATAATAATATAGCCAATAAACATCTATTAAAAATTCTCAATCAAATTTATACACTGACAACATCCACTGATAACACACATTGTATAAAAAATAGCTATCAACTCGTCAATATTTTGAAAAATCTTACATGTGTTAATAATATAATGACATATGATTTCAAAGATCTATTTAATAATATAGATTTATTAGATCTACATAATATTATAAATGCATTATTTTATAAGTATCAACATTCACTTAATTTACCAATTCATATAGATACAGCTTATTTTAAAACTTTAACAAATTTCATTATATATAATAATTATATAATGCATGATAACACGTTATATTTACAGAAAGTCGGTATACCACAAGGGGGATGTACATCTAGTATACTTACAGACTTATACTTGTATCATTATGAACGTACATCTTTAATAGTAATATACATTTATATCGTTATATTGATGACATTATTTTAATTGCCACTGATCACACAAATATTTCTATATTTCCAGTTGATTATCCTACTAATTTAGAATTAACGGAAAACCTCCTTTCTAACAATACTATTAACTTTTTAGATCTTAAAATTACACTAAAAGAAAACAAAACAATGATAGATCTATTTGATAAACGTAAGGAATTTAAATTTAAAGTTAATTCATTTACTAATTTTAAATCATGTCTTCATAACTCTGTATATCGTAATATACTCCTTAATCATATTTGTAGAATAAAAAGTTTATGTTCCTCTCAACTTATTAACAGAAATATTAAAAAACTTATCTATGAAGCATTACAACATGGTTTTCCAAAAAAATTCATTTATTCCTTAATATATAGTTAGTTCCTATTTGATCTTTACAACCAAATTAACACATGCGTTTAAAAAATGTATAAAAAAATCATATAATCTTATAAATATTTACAAAAAAAAATTATAATAGGACGGTTGAGTGGGTAGACGTTGGATTGAGGAGGTGTGTGGCGGCGTTGTATGGAAAAATACGCATGGTTAATTTATATTATTAAATAAAATTAAAAAAAAAAATGGGGGCATTTTGATTTACACAATTGTTTGATCATACACATTTTATAATGGACTGCGATGTGTTATTTTTATATGTATATTCATTTAGTTAGATTTACTTATTCATTATTTAATTATTTTAAATGAATTTATATTCATTAATATTAAGAATGTATTTGATCTAATGATTTGGATTAATACCTTTGGTGGACAATGTCATATTTACTTCTAAGAAAATGTTTACTTTTATACAGTGTTAATGTAATATGTTTTAATTTTATTAAGTGTTTTTATTTAATTTAACTTTGTTTTTAGCCACATTATTTGTGACTAATTCATTTCAATATTTAATCAATATTAATTTTAAATTCTTTGATTCTTAATTCAAATCTTTAGTATTTTAATTTAATTTATTTTAATTGATGTTGCATTTTTAGTACAGTTATTTAATCGTTGTTGTCATTTAATGGTACATTTTTAATGTTGCATTAATTATTAATTTTTCCATATTACTACTTAATTATAACATAGTATTATTAATTTATACATCCATTACTTAGATATTATTCAACATTCTATTTATTAATTAATTTCATTTATTTATTATTTAACTAATGGCTATCATTAAGATAGTAATTTGGTTTAATTATTAAACACTAGTTTCCATCCATTACTTTATATTTACTTTTACCACTAGAGGGCAGCACTATTTTAAGTTGTTTTTTATTATTAATTTTTCCATCTTAATACTTATTTATAACATAGTAATATTCATTAATACATCCTTTAATGTAATTCGATTTTCTATTTATTAATTAATTTCATTTATTTATTATTTAACTAAATGGTCTCAATTAAGATAGTAATTTGGTTGAATTATGAAACATTTATTTCCATCCAATTCCTTCGATTCAGATTATATTCACTTTTACTAATAGATGGTAGCACTAATGTTCCTGTTTATTTTATAATCCATTATATTTTAACATTATTTCTGGCATCACTGCAAAGCAATTTATATTTCTAAACAATTTATATTTCTAAAATTGGCAACATGTTATGATTTTTTATGCAATTCATTCCCCAGTCATGTTGGTTTTCATGATGGTTCATGAACTGCAAGGTATCTTATTTATATCTCTTTTCATCTTTATGGATTTTATACTTAATGTCTCTATTAAATGTTCTCTCTGTAATTTATAAGTATGGCTTCTTTCCTTTTTAATATTGTATTTTATTTTTTATTTTATCACTGATTTGATTCATTGTATTTGAGATGTAGTCCCAATATCATATTTTTTAGCAATGTATGGCTAATATGATGATGAAACATCTCATTTCATTTTATTTGTGGTATTTAGGCAATTGGGACTTGATAATTCTGTCTAAATTCCACAAATTTCATTTCAATTAATTCATTTAATTCCATTTATTCAATTTTTATTTAATTTCTTATTCTTTCAATGTTTTTGATTCCATATTAAGTGTGTTGGGGAATCTTTCATTGTCAACTAATTATTTCATTCTTAATTATTTCATTGTTTAAGTTGGTGTTATGATAATGTTTCATTTATGGTTATATATATATATATATATATATATATATATATATATATATACTAAAAAGAAATGGCGCATCTAGTATTTGTCGAGAATTAAATAAAAAACATGCACTCGTGACATCATAATTCACTTTTATATTTTAACAGAGTACCGTAATTTCCGGCGTATAATCCGCAGCTCAAAGAGTCGTTTTTCGACCCAGAAATATTATTTTATAAAATGTAACTTAAAAGATCGCTGTAAATATTTAACTACAATTATTGAATAAAATTTCTGGGTCGAAAAACGACTCTTTGAGCTGCGGATTATACGCCGGAAATTACGGTAATAAGGCTACAATTATTTGTGACTCGTGCTATAGCCAGTAATACACGTCAGGACATATTGCTGTTATTATCATTATCTTTTTACGCGTGAAGGTTTCGCTATGGTACTTATTGTAAAGTTTGGTAATTTTTGAAATTCTATATTTGAAAAACGGCATAAACATTAGATTTGAAATTTATATCAAGAAAAATACAATTTTTACCTTTCTAACGCAGTTTGTCTAATAATTTTCTGACAAATACTTTTCGAGCTATTAATTTTTTCAGTAACTTCAAATGTTCCATTTTCCGAGATTAGAGTCGTCAGCAACGCATAGATTTTAATTAAAGAGGATTCAGTAACTTCAAATGTTTAATTTTCCGAGATTAATCTGTGGCAACGATTATCGAAAAATCCCAGTCGTCAGTAACGAATAGCTTTTTATTAAAGAGAATTCAGTAACTTCAAATGTTTCATTTTCCGAGATTTATCTGTGGCAACGATTATCGAAAAATCTCAGTCGTCAGCAACGCATAGCTTTTTATTAAAGAGGATGAGAACATTTTTTAATCTTTAGCATAAATTTTCTTTCAGAATGTATTTACAGTAAGTAATTTTACAAATTAACACATTTTCACGTATACATTTATATGGAATCTCTAACCTCAGAAGGACTTTCCTAGTTTAACCCTTTCCGGCACAGTGGTCCCATTCCGGGCACACCTAATTTTAATTCCAAACTTGCATGTGGCACCAATAATATTTTAATAAAATTTTGTTTCTATAATGGAAGCTTAAAATGAGGAGTTCTTATTTTCTAAAAAAGTCGTTTGTAAATTCTGGTGTCAGTCAGTAATTTCTCATTTTACGAACAGAATTTGTCTGTGCCGGAAAGGGTTAACAATGAATTGTACTGGAATAAATGGGTGATATTGGGTGATCGCCCAAGGCGCTAAAAACTAAGGGGCAGAAAACAGGCCAAATGCTTGATTAAAACTTAATAACTGTCAGAACTCAAAAGAAAAAAAAACGAAAACAAAACCGACATAGAAATGTGCCGCGAAACTGCGATGACGTGCTCGCAGGGCGGCTAATTCTTATTCTTAAATAAAACAAAACTAGACTTCAAATTTAAAACAAACAAATTAATAAATCTTAATTTTAATGGAATATTTAAATACAATGACTTAAAAACATTTTACACTGCTTAAATTTGGAATACACACACAATAAGCTTAAGTTTAGACTATATACAAGATTAAATTTAGAACACATACACAACTATATTACAATATTTACAGAGAAATAATCATACTATAAGTGCAAAAAACTAACTCACTTTCAAAATATGTGGCACGGTTGAACTGTACCTCCCGCATTTTAAATTATACCTTTTCTGTTGGCAGAAGCGATCTCAACCAAACCGGCTTAAATTAGAATATTTCCACAGTTGAAAGTATAACTGTATAGAATTGTATAGAAGCTTTTATCTAGTAATAAATTTATCATATAAAACTTGTGTATTTGAATATATTTCATCGCAGCAAAAATTTGTGGGTCAACGCCCAAGACTTTAAAATTAAGTCTTCTTTAAATATTCTAACGCATGTTCAAAACTAAACTCAAAAACTCACAATGCTCCCTCAGCAGCATATCTATCTCTGATTACGTCAGCCAAAAGGGGCGGGCGAAAAATTATTACGTTAGCCTTTTTTTTTTCCTACTCGATGCGCCATCTGCTTTTATTAATTACGTGGTTGAGATCAATCGCCAACATCCTCCCACCTTGATTTTCTTAAAATCAACTATTTCACAATTGACAAAAAAAATTCTTAATATTAGAAATGAAAGTTAAATTGAGCTTTACTAGATTAAATAAAAAGACATGAAAAACAAAATAGTAAGAACTAAATTAAAATACAATATATAAATGATATAACATGATGAATTAGAGTTTCTAATAACTAAATGTCAAATAAAAGTCATTCTATTACAGTCTTAAACATTATTTCTTACGGGGTTTAAGCAACCTTCCATATCTCGATCTATTGTCCGTTGTAAGGGTGAACACAGGATCTCCAGCAGTTGAAACCTCTAGTGGATAAAGTTTTTGGATTGGTCGTGTCAAACAACCGTTGTTCGTCTTTAACTGCACTACTCTGGAAGCACCATCCCTACTATTGTAGATTTTCACAATTTTTCCCATGGGCCACAACACACGTTTTTTATTTTCAATTTCGATGAGGACAACGTCCCCCACTTTCAGTTCTTGGCATTTAACACTGGCCTTTTGAATGAGTTGGCCCAAATATTCTTTGCGGAAACGATTTCTCAATTCTTGTCGCAAAGTGTTGCAATAACTCACACGCACATTCAGTTTATTGGAGTCGATGGAATCTAGATCAGGCACTCCCACTTGTTTTATATCTTGCAAAAACATGGAGGGTGTCAAAGGTATGAGCTCATCAGAATCATCTGAAACGTAAGTCAATGGACGACTGTTTATTGTGGCTTCAACATCACAAAGGATTGTTAAAAGCTCTTCAAAATTCACCGAGGATCTTCCTAAAATGCGCACGAGCAAAGTCTTAATTGAACGAATAAGACGCTCCCACCATCCCCCCCACCAGGCTGCAGTAGGGGGATTGAACTTCCACTTGATTGGATAACATTCATTTTCAGTGACTTTCTGCCAATCAAGCCGCTTCAATGCATTGTCCGTTCCTCTGAAATTGGTTCCGTTGTCGGAATACACCGTTGACGGACGTCCTCGTCTAGCGATGAATCTTCGGAAAGCTTGCAGGAAGGACTCCGTGCTGAGTGCCGTGAGGGGCTCAAGGTGAATTGCTCTGTACACTGCACAAGTGTATAACACGATCCAGGCTTTACCCTTTGGTTTTAAAAGCAGAGGGCCACAGAGATCAATTCCCGTTATTTCAAAAACCGCAGAATCCCTTACTCTGTCAAGGGGTAAATGTATTGGTGGAGTAGTTAAAGCTTTTGCCGTGAATCTTTTGCATACGACACAACGGCTTACGCAAGATCTTATATTTCTTTTTGAAGAAATTATCCAGTATTGCTGCCTTAATTTGGCAGCCAATATCTGCACACCAGCATGGCAGTACTTTATATGATATTCTCTTATCAGGCATTCAGTTAGGTAATGCTTGGACGGAAGAAGAACTGGATATAAAAAGGAGAGTTCATCATCACGTTCGATGGTTTTAGTTTTCACACGAAGAACATCGTCATCACCTCGCACCACCAGCAGACCATGGACGGAATTTTCTTTCTCGTTAAAATACTTTTTCTGTTCTATACCCCACAGAATCATCTCAGCTTTAGTTTTTTCTTCCACTGTTAGAGTATTAGTATTATAAGAAGGCTTCTTTCTCAGTTTATTCACAAACCGCAACATCCAGGAGAAAACTCTCACAATTTTGGAAAAACTAGAAAAACGTTCGTACCACTCAGGTCTCTCTATTTTCACGCTTAGGTCAATAATTTTTGTTCTTTTTAACTCTGATGCGATTAATTCTTCATCTGGTGAAAATTTAAATTCAGGCCACTCCTCGGGAGTAGCTCTCAGAAATTCAGGACCCTCCCACCAACCGCATCGTAACAGATGTTGGGAGGTACAGCCACGAGAGGCTATATCAGCAGGATTGATTTTTCCTGGAATGTGTCTCCAGCATTCTTTCTTCGACAGACTTCGAATCTCCTTGACTCTATTATTCACGAACACACCCCAGTTTTCGTCTCGTTGTATCCAGCAAAGAGCTACAGTTGCATCCGTCCAGTATTGGATGGGAACTTCTTCTAAGAACAAAGCGTCAGCAACGTATTTGGCTAAACGTGCACCTAAAACACATGCTAACAATTCCAATCGCGGAATTGTCACCTTCTTCAATGGAGATACACGAGATTTTGCTGCAACGAACTTCACATAAACCTTTCCATCTTCTTCATTTCTTAAAAATATAACGGTGGCATAAGCGCTTCTACTGGCGTCACAAAATACATGAAGTGACCAAGAATCTCTTTTTCCATAACCTATACGACGAGGAAACTTAAGCTGTGAAATACAAGACAGTCCCTGGTACCATCGTAAGAACCGAGTTTTTAATTCATCTGGCAAAGGTAAGTCCCAATTTGCCTTAATTGCCCAGGCTTCTTGAAGTATTAACTTTGCAGGTACCATTATTGGCACAACGAAACCTAGTGGATCAAATACCGAATGAACTATGGCTAGCAGTTTTCTTTTTGATAAGTCTGATGATATTTGATCCGTTTTGAATGGAATGAATAAATCATCATTTATACGGTCCCACTGAAGACCTAAAACGGGAGAGACATGATCAGTGTTCTGTGAAGATAAACTTTCATTTTCGGGACCAAATGTCCACATACGTAAGTCCATTTTGGCTTCGGCCATAATATTAGTTGCTTGGTTCATAAACTTTTCAAGTTCTGCGCTCGTATCAACTGAAGTTACGCAGTTATCTACATAAAATGAACTTAAAAGCTTTTGGGCAACAACTTCAAACTCTGTTGGCATATTTTTAAGGTGGAATGAGATCACCGCTGCCAACAGGTATGGGCTACTGGTAACCCCAAAAACAACCCTTTTATGACGGAATTCGCAAATATTTTTATTTTCCCACCAAAGAAATTTTAGATAATTTTGGTCTTCCCGCTTTATGCCAATCTGTAAAAATGCTCGCCTAATATCCGAAGTTACGCCAATCGCCTTTTCTCTAAACCTCATTAAAATCGCTGGGATTTCTTCTACGAGATTCGGACCTTTTATCAAACAATCATTTAGCGACAACGAATTATCGGATTTGCACGAGGCATCGAAAACGGGCCTAATTTTGCTAGTTAAACTATCTAACTTGATAACTGGATGATGTGGCAAGTAATGTCCCTTTATATTATTTTCAGATTCAGGGATTTTTTCTACTACGTCTTCAGACAGCCATTCATTAAATATCTTATCGTATTCGTCAAAGTTATTTAATTTCTTCAATTTACGAGTAGTGGCAAAAAGCATTTTTTCTGCAATATGCCGATTAGAGGCAATGTTAGGTGGAAATTTTTGAACCCAAGGCAAGCTTACGCAATATCTCCCATCTTCGTTTCTATGAAGCCCCTTCAAAAATTGTTCCTGAGCTAATTGATCCTCCACCATTTTGGAAAACGTTTGCGCTTCATCTGCAATACCAATTGTTTCCAAACTCCACATATCAGAAACTTTCATGTTTTGAACATGAAGATTAGTTACTAACATGGATTGTGCACCTTCAAAACTCTGAACATTTAATCCTATTGGTTCTCCACACAAAGTCCAACCCAATTTAGTATTAATGGCTGTCAAACCCCCATTAAGTTGAATTACATCACCCGTTAGAATCTGTCCATAAATATCGCTACCTATTAAAATTTCTATTTCCGGGTAACCCTCACCCACATCTGAAATCCAAATTCTGTGCTTTTTTAATTCCTTCAATAAAGGACCTTTAGAGACGCGTGGTATCCCTCCACAAATTTTTTCTTGATCTAGAAAGCAGAACTGATATTCCGTACGTCTTCCTACAGGACTTATTCTCATAGAATATTGTTTATGATTTTTAGACTCAGTTCTTGTTCCCCCAAACAGCGTGTGAGTTAAATTTTCAGAGGAAAGGCTTTCTAATTTTAAAGCTTCGGCTGTAGATTTCAGAACATACGACCTTTGAGAACCGCAATCTATAAGACACCTGACTTTTTTCCTCATGCCCCCTGACACTACTTCAACCATTAATGTCATAAGGAGGACTTCTTTTATACATGAAGGTGTAGACATAGTAGTTTGTACCGTAGTCGAGCTTTTTACACTCGCTGCACTCTCACTCTTTTTTTCTTGAATCTCGGGACATAAAATTATAGGGTGAGATCGCTTGCACAAATGGCATTGTATAAATTGTTTACAATCCCTAGCAAAATGTCCAGGCTTAAGACAGCGTAGGCAGCACTTTAACTCTTTTAATTTATCTAACCTTTCCTTTAGGGGCAAAGACCGAGCCAAGAAACACTCTTTACTCTCATGATTTTTTCCGCAAAAAACACACTTTTGCTCCCTGGTTGCTACCAAACTTGCAGCACTCACGGGAAGTTTTTTATTTTTGAATTTGACCTCTTTAGGGCGTTCTTCACGGGAGGAAGGACAAATTTCAAACCCTGACCGTGCAAGTTTGACTCTCTGTTCCCCTTCAACTTCTTTTCTCAAAAATTCTAAGAGATTCGAGAGACGTGGTCCATCGTTACTAAACAAAACGCTTCTCTGCCATACCCTAATCATTTCAGCCGATAAACATGATTCAACCATGGGATATAGCCAAGCAGCATTGGAGTCTTGGTGTACACCTAAAGACTCAAGAGCTCTGATATGGGACTCAATTTTGTCAAACAATGACATCAGGGGTAATTTATCTTTACCTTGTGAACGCACGTTTTGGATAATTAATTTTAACAATTCTCTCACATATATCTCAGTTAAAATTTCTTTGTTACCAAAACGCTCCTCAAACGCAGAAATGACTTTCGGATAATTTTCCGAAGTTAAGGGATAACTCTCAATTAACTCATAAGCTCGAGTCCCCGGTAACATTGATTGTGCCAAATAATGAAATTTGTCAACATCATCCAGACTCTTATCCTCGTGGATTTTTTTAAACTGACCCCAGAACGAAAGAAAACTTAACAGTTGACCATCAAACTTTTTAATTTGAATTTTCGGTAATTTGTAACGTTTTTCATTACATGTATTTACACTACTATCAACATTAGAGCTCGTACTAATTTTAAAGTCCGAATTATCCCTTTTTTCTTTTATTAGGCGACTGAGCGTTATAAATTCATCTGAATATTCCTCGCAACTTATAGCTTCAGTTTCTAAATCATCGTCAGTAGCCTTAGCTGTTATCATTAAATCTAACATTTCCGAATCATAAGATTTTAATTCAGTAATTATTGTTTGTAATTTAACAAATTTATCATCTAAAACGGATTTATCCGGTTCGACCTTTTTTAATTCGTCCTTTAAAACCTTAGTTGTTCTAGTAAAGCTGCTACGTGCCGTCGCACGTTTTTTCTTTAACGTCTCAACATTCATTTTTTATATAAATAGAAATATACTCAAAATCTCAATTTACAATCTTATCAATATTTCTAACAATGACTCGTATTCTCATAAATTCTAAGCTCAGGACGCACAATATTATAATTCTAATTTAATACAATAAATTAAAATTCCCCTTACTGCTAACGTATGAAAACGAAAGTATTTTTAAAATATAAATACTAAATATGCAGCATCAGTTATTCCTAACCTGAATACAACTATCAAATGGTATGATTATTTCTCAAAACCGAAATCAAAAATCATAATCAAAAACACAATCCTGGCAGGCTCGCCATTTTCTATGTCAGAACTCAAAAGAAAAAAAAACGAAAACAAAACCGACATAGAAATGTGCCGCGAAACTGCGATGACGTGCTCGCAGGGCGGCTAATTCTTATTCTTAAATAAAACAAAACTAGACTTCAAATTTAAAACAAACAAATTAATAAATCTTAATTTTAATGGAATATTTAAATACAATGACTTAAAAACATTTTACACTGCTTAAATTTGGAATACACACACAATAAGCTTAAGTTTAGACTATATACAAGATTAAATTTAGAACACATACACAACTATATTACAATATTTACAGAGAAATAATCATACTATAAGTGCAAAAAACTAACTCACTTTCAAAATATGTGGCACGGTTGAACTGTACCTCCCGCATTTTAAATTATACCTTTTCTGTTGGCAGAAGCGATCTCAACCAAACCGGCTTAAATTAGAATATTTCCACAGTTGAAAGTATAACTGTATAGAACTGTATAGAAGCTTTTTTCTAGTAATAAATTTATCATATAAAACTTGTGTATTTGAATATATTTCATCGCAGCAAAAATTTGTGGGTCAACGCCCAAGACTTTAAAATTAAGTCTTCTTTAAATATTCTAACGCATGTTCAAAACTAAACTCAAAAACTCACAATACTCCCTCAGCAGCATATCTATCTCTGATTACGTCAGCCAAAAGGGGCGGGCGAAAAATTATTACGTTAGCCTTTTTTTTTTCCTACTCGATGCGCCATCTGCTTTTATTAATTACGTGGTTGAGATCAATCGCCAACAATAACCGTTTTAACAGACATCATTCATAGAGATGCTCACAAAATCTCCCCAGGCCGCGTAGCTAGAGAAGCCGCCTAGCAAATCCAACACAAACTGGAAGTCAAAAAATTTCATGAATCCAGTATTTTCTGTTTATGGCTATCGAAGGAATTAAAAGGGGAGTAACATTTAGATATGTTAGTAATCTAAAAAATTCAATAAATAAACGAAACAAAGAATATTGTACATTAATTTATTTCTTGCATAAAATGTTATCATGATGAGTAGAAAAAAACCGAAAGAAAATCTTAGCACCCTTTTCTTCCGGTCCCCTAGGCTTCAGCCTACTCAGCCTAATGGGTAATCCGCCTCGGGAAAAATTCCACCCAGAAGATTAAACACTGTTTTTTTTTTCACCGGAGAGGGTAGGGGGGGCTCTCATAACTTATCATTTCTATCCTTCCTCTGAGATAAAATCCTAGAATAAGTTAGCAGCACGAGCGACAGTTTATAGTTTCACTTTCGTTTGTAGACTTATGTTTATTTTATTGCGTGAATAAAATCACAGTTGCCAAGGAAGCGATTACCGCCAAAACAGACAGCCTTTAAAGCGCCAAATTCCAGTTGATGCTGGAACCAGCTTTTTGACTAAACAACAATAGAATCTGCTCTCGACTGCTATTTTTACTGAGGTCCATAGCGGTAGGGTTCACCATTACTACCTTCCCATCATCCGAAGCACGCTTCGGAGCTAAACCGGCTTGTCATCCTCCTTCTCGTTGTTTTTTATTCTATATACTAGCTGTTACCTGTGGCTTCGTTCATATAACATTTAAAGAAAAGTAATGCATTAATTAAGAAACATATACAATTAACAAACTCTTTATCATATGTTATAGTAGAAAATACTTCTGATAATCCCAATTTGCGTATTTTTGTTTTTATATATATGATAAATTAAATTTATTTCATGAGCTTGAAATTTCACACTCTGTCACTAAGATTAAGTATGGATTACATTTTTTGTCTTTGTTATTCTAGTTTAGCATTTCTATTTAATATAATTTACATTTATTCCATTCATGTAAATAGATATAATTAATATTTTCGTATAGAAGAGTATTGTTTAATGTGATTATATTTCTAAATATTTTTCAGGAAATTTGTTAATTAACATTTCACTTTATATATTACTTTGATTTGATTAGAATAATCTAAAAATCAACATACATTATGTTTCTATTTCAAAACACTTCACATCTTGAAAAAAATTGAAGGTACATGATATTTAAAAAAAATTTAAAACATTGTGGAGCATAAAAGCTTAAAAATGAAATAAGTAGAAAGAAATCTTTATTTCTCATATATTTATTGTATTTTTATTTCACAGTGCCAGACTTTAAACAGCTGTAGATCCACCAACAATATCAAAATGTTTATCACGCTCCATAGACTTTCAAATCCTAAATGCTTATTTGTTAAGCAATAGAGTTGCTTATTTCTTTCAATGGCGAAAAAAAATCTGAAAAAAGCACCCCAATTACGGATAAACATTGTCATATTTAATGTTTTGTTGTATTTTATGATTATGGGAGTTTCGGAATTTGACAGGAATATATTCTAGTGAGGGACACCCTGCAGAGATACTTTTAACTATAGATTTAGATATTTTAAAATTAAAACGAATTACATAAGTATTAGAGTAAGACTTTACCATAATCATGGTGCCTTTAAAAAACAGGAAGGGGATTTTCTTGTTTAATTAGTGGCATCGGCTCTTCTTTGAATTTCACGTAAACGATGTCAAAGGCAAATCCTATTCTGCAAGAAAAATTCCATATGCTAACAACTTTTTCATCGACTTTAATATATTTATTAAATTTTATCGAAATTTAATATTTTGGAAGATTGTACGATAAAAGGTTGTTAAACGTATGTTTTGGCGACCAATAAATTCTGTGGAAAACGAAGGAATTAAAAGGGGACCACTTTTTGTAATTGCTGTAAAATACTAAAACGTTCAGAATGAAAACCGGCACGTGATTTCAAATATAATGACACTTTCACCGGGGACAGTTTTCCTAATAGACTGATAATTGCCTTGATAAAAACAATTATTTCACTTCATGAATCATGTACAAATATGCATTTCTATTTCTATATAATGTGCATGTTTGTCAACAAATTTGATTTGTTGTGTGTCTACTCAACTTAACGTAGGCAGAACGTTGAGCTAAATTGCTTAAAGTTTTGCTAAATTTCTCGTAATTTTGAAGTAGTTAGATTACATTATATGATGTATAGGAAATAATTCATTATGAATTACTAACTCTGTGAGAATTGTTACTTTTTGCCTACAATTAGTTGAGAAATACGTCTTTACTTGAGTGCACGATGTCACATGAAGATTGTCTATTTAAAATATGAAACCGCTTAAAGAATTCAAATATTATTGTACACATAAAAAAAATTTAAACATTAATATTATTAAATATTAAATATAACTAAGAAACTATATTTAAGATGTAATTTAAACAAAATTTGCTAAAATTGCGTTTTAAAATTATGTGATTTTTGACGCAAAACATTATTTGTCGGAAAATATATTGTTTTTTAAAGAATTTGAATATAATTTCGAAACTGGTGAAATTAAAATGACGCACTTTCTGGAACTTATATAAAAAATATATCAATTTTTTAAATTAAAATGAATGTTTCACATGAAACAAATTACGTCATTTTTTTCCGATGAACTATTTAAATTTTAATCAATTTTGTTCCAACAGCCATCTTTAAAGAATAACTAATTTCATGTTTTGTGTTTGGGTCCGTAGAAAACAACTCTAGAATACTAACTAACGAACATTTATTACGAGACATCACAAAACTTCACGTAGAACAACATACATCAGAATCTTAGAACACCGAACAGAGTGAAAGTTGTAGTCTTTTTTTTAGTCAAAATCACTTTGTCACGCCCTCTAATGGCTGGATAAATACATAACACTCCTTCCCCTAGGAATAAAGCACATAGTCAACGCCCCCTAGAGATATATCTCTAGGGGGCGTTGACACAGTCGTCTAAATGGTTTGGTGAAGTTCGGGAGCGTTCAGAACGTCGTAGAATAGGAAGATCTGGTTCTTCAGTTACAGGATCGGACTCTGTTGGTGAATCAGGTGTCACTGGATCATTTTCTGGAGATGGCGAAGATGGAATCACAGAAGACTCTGTTGACGTTTCCGCATCTTGTACACGGCTGCGAACCTGGTCAACATGACGTCTGAATGCCTAAGTGGGGCAGATCGGTCTGAGATGCAGACCGTAGACCTTTAGCGCCCCACCCGGGATGTTCCCCGGCACGCGGGGATTCGTGAGGGGGACTCCAGCAGTCCGACGGAGAGAGCACACGCAGAGGCCTCCAACGCAAGGCGCGGTCGTCCCTCAAAGAAGAGCGCCCAAGACGATCAGAACGTCCACCAGGGGCAGAGACGAGCGACACCAGAAACAGCCAGACAAAGCCCTACACCAGCCAGCCAGCACCACCACCATTTATTCATTTAAAATGGTGGAGGTACATACTTAGCCAGAGTGGCTGGTCCTGCCGGGCCGCAGCCCCACGCGACAGAGGGCAGGAGCTAGGAGCAGAAAACGTTGAGTATTAACAATTGAGAAGTCCATCGCTGTGACCAGCGTCACCACGCGCCAGGTAGCGATGGACTGAAGTGGCTGTACCAGGATGAACAGTCCAGATAGTTGATGAGAGAGAGGGACTTGAGCATTGAAGGAGTGGCAGTGGCGATGGTGAAGGCTTGAGAGGTGAGAGCTCAAAGGTGAAGGAGACTGAAGTAGCACTTGTGTCTGATGGCGCTAGCGGATGGACATGGAGTGAGACCTGGAATGCTGTGCAGAGTTGAGTGGATTATGTAGATGAAACCGGCTCGGGTTGAAGTAGGGGAACCAGGAGTTCCCCCAGCTAGCTTGACTGCAGTTAGAGGAGGGCAGGCCATCTTGTAGTGGGTGTGCATGTGAGTCTGTAAAGCTATGATTGCGAGAGTGTGGTGAATGGTCGTTGTGTGAGTGTTGCGGTTGATGTGTGTGCGGAGACTGAGTGTCGGTGGATGGAGACTTCACTTGATTAATGTTAAAGGCTAAGTCTAGCGAGTGTCGAGTGTGTGTGTACAGTTGTCGATATGTAGTGCATGAGGGGTCCGACGCCTGGTGACGCGTATCAAAGCGAGTGTTCCATCTTCTGTTATGTTGTGTGCAGTTGATACAGCTTGAACGTCTATTGCATGCGGTGTCTAAATCTTGATGTTCCCCTCCACAGTTAACACAGAGAGGGGCTCTTTTACAGTTTTTCCTGGAGTGGTTGAGGCCCTGGCATTTCCTGCAGCGAGTGATGGTGGTGTGAGGTCTTAGAGGTGAGGTACGGAGGCCTAACATAAGTCCTCCGTCTGCTATGATTGCGTGTGCCAGTTTCTTCGGCATCAGAAGGACGATGTCTTTAGTAGTTGGGTTTCTCTTGCTTTTTAGTTCTTTTAGAATGGTGACGTCTGTTCTGGGGAGATCATAGGTGGCTGTGATGGAATCGTTTATCTTATCTGTGTGATTGACGTCTACGTTGAGGAGAATCATCTTTTGGAGTGGTGGTTTCTTTGTAGTAATTATTAGGTTGTTGCTGAGGTTACTGTGCTGTTGTATGTCCTCTTGGAGCGTCTGTAGGTCTTCTTTCGTCTTGCAAGTTATCTCTATGTGGCTTGGTTTGTGTAAAACCCGGCTGGGCTGGATGGGTGCATAGTATGATGTTTGGTGAATTAAGGTGTCTATTTCTTTGCTGGATTTCTTGCTTGTGCCTTTGAGGATTAGGGTGTTTTTCTCTGTGTCGAGGTCTAGTTTAATTGGTGTGGAGTGTGAAAGGATGTTACTGTAGGTGGGTGTTCCGTCGATGTCCGATTGGTCTATCTGGGAAACGCTGCTGGAGTGTGCTGAAGATGGCGAGGCTAGTTGCTTTGATGGTGGTGCTTTTGAAGCTAGCAGTGTTTCTTCTGCATTGGAGATCGATCTGGCTAGGATAGAGAAGCTCTGTTTGGATTGATGGAGTTCGGCCTCCAGGCATTGGACCTTTGTGTGTAGTGTTTGTACTTTAACACGCGCTGCATCTAGGATTTTGTGTGTCTCTAAGTTTGTGGAAATGATGGATTCGAGTTGTGTGTTAATTGAGATAAGACGGCTTATGTAAGGTGAGTAGTGGCTGTTTCTTGTAAGATCGTCCTGTAAGGCTTTGAATTGTGCTAGGATCGTCTCCGTGATACGTGTGATTTTGGCCGCCCTCCAAGAGGTACTAATTGTAGTGGTACTGGAAGGAGGAGCCGGGGTGAAGTTCTGAGACTCGACAGTGACGTCCTCATCTGGTTCCTCTTGTGGGAAGAAGTCGCCCGGGTCAAAGTTGGAGTCACACTCAGACTCAGATGAGCTCATGATGTTAGGATGATGGAAAAGCAAAGACAGTGTTGGATGATAAGATAATGTTAGATGATAAACACAAACCTTTGGACACAGGCCACATCTGACTTCGGCCGCGCACAAGACCCCCCCTGCCTGCAGCATGTCTCTAGCACGAGGTGAAGGAGAAGAACACTGACCGCCATGCATTTATTGTATGTGAGAATTGAAGGTTATTCTTGATGTGATAACGGCTAAGTTTATTTTGTGTGACGTTTATTTGAGTCATTTATTAATGTGAAATTGCGTAAAGTTTATTTTGTGTGAAAAAAGTTAACGTTGGTTTGATGTGAAAAAACAACTAAGTTTTGTTTTGTGTATAGTTATAGAATTATTTTTTGATGTAAAAATACGACAAGGTTTAATTTTTTGTGAGAATTGTTAAAGTTATTTATGGTGTGAAAAATGCGTCTAAGTTTTATTTTTTGTGAAATTATGTTAAGTAATTTTTATAGTGAAAATGCGTCTAAGTTTTATTTTGAGTGGAATTTTGTTAAAGTTATTTTTGAGGTGAAAATATGACTAAGTTTTATTTTTTTGTGAAATTATGTTAAAGTAATTTTATAGTGAAAATGCGTCTAAGTTTTATTTTGAGTGGAATTTTGTTAAAGTTATTTTTGAGGTGAAAATATGACAAAGTTTTATTTTATGTGAAAATATGTTGAAGTAATTTTTATAGTGAAAATAACCGTGGACAATAACTGTGGATAATACCGTTCACTAAATCTTGAGCCTTGTAGAATAATGACCTTGTTGTTTCTATAACTTTTTCTATACCTTTTCTAACTCTTTCTATAACTAAGTTTTATTTTATGTGAAAATATTGTTATGAATTTTGTATATACTTGTAAATATTCCATTTGTTTAAATTTATTTTATTTTATTATTGTGAAAATTGCAGTATTAATGTATTTCCTATTGAGCGTCATGTAACTCAATGCCAAAGGCCTCAGGTGCTTTGTAAGAAAAACAACCTTACACCCTCATCGTTTTTACAATAGAGTTCTATGGGAATATCGCCAAGGAATGGGTTTATCGCCAAGTTGGCGATGGTTTTGGCGACTTATTTTTGTCGCCAAATTTGGCGATATATCGCCAAATGTCGCCAAGTTGGCGACGGATTTGGCGACTTTTTGTGCAACCCCCCCCCCTTATACATTTACATTGGGATCCTTTCACGTTTGGAGTACTCTATCGAGAGTTGGAGGACCTTCTGGTAATTTCTAGCATCTGAAGGCTCTGGAATAATCTGGAATGATCTCTGAAACCTATATAAGGACCTCCATCAGTTCAGTTAGTTAGTTAGTTGTCTGTCAACTGCGATTGAATTCATACGAGAGGCTTTGCATTGAGAACTGTGTTTCTCGGATCGATTTTGTCGTTGATATGTCGTATTGAACGCATTGTTTCTGTTCGAAATTTTACTGCGCTTTTATTGGATTTGAAGATTAGTGAATATCTTGTAATTTTCAGAAGATATTTGTGATCGTATTGCACTGTTTATAGTGAATAAAGCCTTTTTATTGTTCTTATATATTGGCATCAGTCCTTTCGAACCCCGAGCTCACAACAATTGGTGTCAGGAGTGGGGTTGAATGCCGATTACCAGAGCAATGGAGGCGCAACTAACTAAATTATTGGAGAAATTAGGAGAGATGGATGAGAAAATGACTGCGAATCAGGCTGAAATGAAGAAGGATATGTCAGCGATGGATGAGAAAATGACTGCCAACCTTGGCGAGTTGAAAGATGAAATGAAGAAGGAAATGACAGCGAACCAGGCTGAAATGAAGAAGGATATGTCAGTGATGGATGAGAAAATGACTGCCAACCTTGGCGATTTAAAAGATGAAATGAAGAAGGATATGTCAACCAACCTTGGTCAGTTGAAAGACTTAATAGAGGATAAAATAACATCTTTAAATGACAGAATTGACTCCGTGGAAAACAAATTTGAAGGAAGATTTCAAGAAATGGAAGAAAATGTTCAAATGACAGCCAAAACCGTAGAAGAAAGAGTAGAAGAAAAAGTTCAAAAGATCGCCAAGACCGTTGAAGAAAGCATAGAGAATGTAAAAAAAGATTTGGAAAAAGTCAAGAAACAGAAGATAACTGCCGGAAACTATTCCGAAGAAATCAAGTATCCAGATATGCTTCCTCGGGCCTTTATTAAGCTCTCGACCTATGATGGAAAATCCTCATGGCCAGTTTTTAAGACACAATTTGGGATCGTAGCGGACGCCAATGGGTGGGATTCCCAGACAAAGGCTTGCCAGTTAGCTGCTTCTCTACGAGCTGATGCTGCCGACGTCCTACAGACTTTGCCTGCAAATGAACCGCTGGATTTTGAAACGCTCGTCAGTGCCTTAGAATTGCGCTTTGGCGAGAAATGCATGAAGGAATATAGCAGACTCCAGCTCAAATCTCGACAGCAGAAATCCACTGAATCCCTGCAAGAGCTTGCTACGGATGTCGAGAGACTTTCCCATCTTGCTTATCCTGACTGCCCGACTGAAACTAGAGAAAGTTTAGCTCTGCAGCATTTCATCGATGGTGTGCGTGACTTTGAGATCCAGAAACAACTCCGGATTGCAGATCTCAGTGACTTAAAAGGGGCTTTACTTTATGCCCTGAAATTCGAGGCAGCCCAGCAAGCTACAAGGAAAGATCGACACTTTGTGCGAGCAGCCAACCTGCCTGAGACGTCGGATAGAGCTGTGGAGTGCTTACAGCAGCAGATGAATGACATAATGAGAAAGATGAACTCCATAATGGCCAACAAACCTTACAGGAAGATCAAGTGCTGGAGATGCGGTGGAGAAGGCCATATCCAAATCGACTGCCCAAGACGACCCAGCACCGAAGGTAATAGCTCACCCGCTAACGGAGGAGCAAGAAAACTGATTATTGACCATCTTGCGGGGCGGAGGTTTCCAGATCTTAAGAAGCCTCATTTTCAAGTATGTGAAATTTCTGCAAGAAGTTGCGGCGAGAACGGAGTTTTTCTAGTCGGAAGTGTGAATGATTTGCCCTGTAATATGATCATCGATACAGGAGCCAATGTGACCATCATTCGGAAAGATCTAGCTCAGCGGCTGAAAGAAAAACTCTCCTGGACCCCGCCACGTGTAATCCTTCAAACTGTGACCGGAGATAAGATCGATATACATGGAAGAATGACACTGAAAATAAAGTTTGGGAACGCCGCTTATCGCCATACAGTCTACGTGGCCGATATTTCAGATCCTTTCATACTCGGATTGGACTTTTTAAAAGAGCATGGATTCACACTGGACTTTAAGAATAATGAGTTACGCTCTGCTCAAGAAGATGTCACTATTTTCAAACTTGGAAATGAGTCCGGGTCTATTCAACGGATCACAGCCAAGGCAGATGTTATCATCCCTCCTCGGACTGAAATGATGATACCTGGATTAACTGGAAACGAAAGAATTTTCCAGTATGGCTTGACTGGATATCCTGAGAAGAGCCCAAAGGGAGTGCTAATAGCATCAGCGCTGGTAGATCTGGCGAGAGATGTGATACCTGTGAGGTTTGCGAACGTAAGTGAAAAGTCTAGAATTATCCAGAAAGGTGAAGTGCTTGCAACCTGTGCTCCAGTCACCTGTGTTTGCAAAGACCCGAGCTTGACGTTATCGGAGCCGCCTACAAGCTTAACACCTGTAATTGGACGAAATGAAAATTTATATCCTGAACAGAGACATGCCGCAGAAAGACTGTTTCAGGAATTTAAGGATGTGTTTTCACAAAACGAGAGTGATATAGGGCGCACTTCACTGACACGTCATAGAATTGATACTGCCAACCATCCACCGATTAAACAGCATCCAAGACGCTTGCCGTTCGCAAAACAAGAAGAGGTTTCTAAGCTCTTACGAGAGATGCAGGATAGTGACATCATCGAACCGTCATCAAGTCCGTGGGCCTCTCCCATCGTGTTGGTCCGAAAGAAAGATGGCTCCACAAGATTTTGTGTGGATTATCGTAAACTTAACGATATCACGAAGAAGGACAGCTATCCTCTACCAAGAATAGACGACACGCTAGATACTCGTTCAGGACATAAATGGTTTTCCACACTGGATTTGAAGAGTGGGTATTGGCAAGTAGAGATCCATCCTGATGACAAAGAGAAGACCGCATTTACTACTGGACAAGGACTTTGGCAATTCAAAGTTATGCCGTTCGGGCTCTGCAATGCTCCAGCAACGTTCGAGCGCCTCATGGAGACAGTGTTAAAAGGCCTGACTTTTGAAGCTTGTCTCATCTATCTAGATGACGTCATCATTGGTGGCCGCACGTTTGAAGAACATCTAGAGAATATTCGAAAAGTGTTAACGAAACTAAGAGCGGCGAATTTAAAGCTGAACCCTTTGAAATGCAAGTTCTTCCAACGAGAAGTAAACTATTTAGGACACATCATCTCAGCTGAAGGTGTTCGAACAGATCCTGAAAAAGTGTCTGCAGTAAAGCACTGGAAACGTCCGGAAAATGTCCATCAGTTGCAAAGCTTTCTGGGACTATGCACTTATTACAGAAAGTTTGTACAGGGGTTCTCCAACATCGCAAGACCCTTGCATAGGCTCACTGAAAGCAAACAGAAGTTTCTATGGACACAAGAATGCGACAATTCATTCCAGCGGCTGAAAGAAGCTCTCACATCCTCTCCAGTCCTTACCTATCCAGACCCCGACAAACAATTCATTGTGGACACGGATGCCAGTCAGGAAAGTGTCGGCGCTGTACTTTCCCAAGAAATAGATGGCCAAGAACGAGTCGTAGCATACTGGAGCAAATGTTTATCGAAACCAGAGCGGAATTATTGCGTCACTCGTAAGGAGTTATTAGCTATAGTGAAAGCCATAGAACACTTCCATCACTATCTCTATGGCAGGAAATTTCTCCTTCGTACTGACCACGCATCCCTAACATGGCTGATGAATTTTAAGAACCCAGAGGGCCAAGTAGCCAGATGGATACAACGACTCCAGGAATACGACTTTGACATCAGGCATCGCAAAGGCTCATCGCATGGAAATGCCGATGCCCTATCAAGAAGACCGTGTCACAAGAGCTGTCGCTATTGTTCCAGAGCGGAGAGCAAGTATAATCCCGAATATGTCATACGCCAGACGAAGACTTCACTATTGACGCCACCAGATCCCTGGAGTGATGAGAAGATTCGAGAAAATCAAATGGCAGACTCTGAGATCAAACCAATCTTGGAGTTATTAGAATCTTCTAGCACGAAGCCCAGTTGGAAAGACATCTCGACTTACAGTCCTACGACGAAGCAATATTGGGCTCTTTGGAACTCTCTCCACGTCAGGAATGGTGTCCTGTTCCGAAAATTCGAATCGGAAGATGGGAAGACATCTCGGTGGCAGTTGGTACTTCCTCGATCTCGAATCCCAGAGGTCCTCGAAGAATTACATGGCAGTCCCACTGGTGGCCATTTTGGAGTCATGAAAACATTACACAGAGTCCGAGAGCGCTTCTTCTGGGGAAAAGCGAGAGCTGACGTCGAACGATGGTGCAAATCTTGCGATGCATGTGCAGCTCGAAAAGGACCAAAGAAACGTAGCCGAGGAAGACTACATCTCTACAATGTAGGAGCACCTTTCGAACGCATCGCCCTTGACATCCTAGGCCCTCTGCCAAGAAGTGCTGATGTCAACAAATACCTCCTTGTCGTCATGGACTACTTCACGAAATGGCCTGAAGTTTATGCCATCCCTGATCAAGAAGCTTCTACGGTTGCGGATGCCTTGGTACACCAGTGGATATCAAGGTATGGAGTCCCCCTTCAAATGCATTCTGACCAGGGGAGAAATTTCATCTCTGCTGTGATTGAGGGTCTCTGTCAACTTCTCGGAATGGACAAAACTAGGACGACGCCTTTACATCCACAGTCGGATGGCATGGTTGAGAGGTTTAATCGTACCATCCTCAACAACCTCTCACTGCTAGTTTCAAGAAACCAACAAGACTGGGACCAAAAACTTCCCTTGTTTCTCCTCGCCTATCGCAGCGCCGTCCATGAAACGACCGGCTATTCCCCGTCTCAGATGCTTTTCGGTCGTGATCTTCGTCTACCTTGTGATCTGATTTTTGGTCGCCCTCCAGATGCGCCTTCATCGCCAGAGGGATACGTGCAGAATCTCCAGGCACGATTTGAAGACGTCCACAACTTGGCTCGAGAGCGGATCAACATACAGACGGAGAAGATGAAGACCAGGTACGACACGAAAGCCACGGGACATCAATTCAAAGAAGGTGACAAGGTTTGGTTTTATAATCCGACTCGACGCAAAGGACTTTCTCCCAAACTGCAATCGCACTGGGACGGTCCTTATACAGTCCTAAACAGACTGAACGATGTCGTAATTCGGATCCGAAAGTCACCAAGTTCGAAGGCTAGAGTCGTTCATTACGACAGGCTGGCTCCATACTATGGCCATAGTACTTAGTTCATTGATTGTAAATAGTGTAATGTAAATAGTGTAAATTAGTATGACCATGGTCTTGTATATAAGTTAATGTAATTATTTATTTTGCTTAGCATTATCATTATTATTATTATTTAAATACTTGTATGTAATAATGTCTATGCTTTAATTTCATTTTTTTTAATAAGTGTATTTTTGTATAATTCAGCATTATGCATGTGTTTAATTGTTAAGCATTTGTTGGCAACGGGTTTGCTTTCCGATCAAAGGTTGAACTGCCCGGGACGTGCAGTCCTTGAGAGGGGGGCAATGTTATGAATTTTGTATATACTTGTAAATATTCCATTTGTTTAAATTTATTTTATTTTATTATTGTGAAAATTGCAGTATTAATGTATTTCCTATTGAGCATCATGTAACTCAATGCTAAAGGCCTCAGGTGCTTTGTAAGAAAAACAACCTTACACCCTCATCGTTTTTACAATAGAGTTCTATGGGAATATCGCCAAGGAATGGGTTTATCGCCAAGTTGGCGATGGTTTTGGCGACTTATTTTTGTCGCCAAATTTGGCGATATATCGCCAAATGTCGCCAAGTTGGCGACGGATTTGGCGACTTTTTGTGCAACCCCCCCCCTTATACATTTACATTGGGATCCTTTCACGTTTGGAGTACTCTATCGAGAGTTGGAGGACCTTCTGGTAATTTCTAGCATCTGAAGGCTCTGGAATAATCTGGAATGATCTCTGAAACCTATATAAGGACCTCCATCAGTTCAGTTAGTTAGTTAGTTGTCTGTCAACTGCGATTGAATTCATACGAGAGGCTTTGCATTGAGAACTGTGTTTCTCGGATCGATTTTGTCGTTGATATGTCGTATTGAACGCATTGTTTCTGTTCGAAATTTTGCTGCGCTTTTATTGGATTTGAAGATTACTGAATATCTTGTAATTTTCAGAAGATATTTGTGATCGTATTGCACTGTTTATAGTGAATAAAGCCTTTTTATTGTTCTTATATATTGGCATCAGTCCTTTCGAACCCCGAGCTCACAACAATATGTTGAAGTATTTTTTATAGTGAAAATAAACCGTGGAAAATAACTATGGATAATACCGTTCACTAAATCTTGAGCCTTGTAGAATAATGACGTTGTTGTTTCTATAACTTTTTCAGGAATCCAAGATGGGCCTGAACTCTAGTTGCGAATATATACGGAATCGTTTTCTTGAAACTGACGTAGGTGTTTACTTTTGTCGGCCTCAGCTAGTTTTTCTTTCTTGTACTTCATCTCTTTATTAAGATCAGGGTGAAGTCTATCAAACATCGATGTCAAACGACGATTCATTAAAATTTCAGCTGGTGATCTACCAGTAGAGATACTTGGTAACGTATACTGAGCAAACAGAAATTGTTAAGAATGAATGTAATCGCACACTGTATCCGTAACCTTATAGCTAAATTATGTTAATGTAAGTGGCAACAGCTTTGTAGTTTTAGTTTTGTTTTCTAGATCTTTTTTTATGTGAGTGTATGTGCGTTCTATATGGTGCTTTTATAATAAAAGCTTGTGATGTTATTCATCGGACTCTGATAAATTATTTCAATATCTCAAGAGCAGAGCGTGGTTCAGATATTGGAAATATAGAACACACGGTAATTTATTTGCTCACGGTAGTTTAAAAAAAAATTGTTTTGATTTTGCGAGCATGGCGGCCATTGAAAGTGATATTAAATACGGAGTTGAGACGTTTGATGGAAAGAATTTTTCTTTATGGTGTAGACATGTTGAAGCAATATTTGAAGCAAAGAACTTGCAAGCATATTTAGCAAGGGAAGCTGATGATACAAAAACAGAAGAAGTACTGGAGGCAAAGAAAGCATACGCTTTTCTACTTACCTTGTTAGATGATAAAGTACTGGTGGCTATGGGAAGCGAGGTAATTGCGCATCAGATTTGGGATAAATTGAAAGTAACTTATGTTAAAACAAGTACAGTTAATCAAATTCTCGCACGAAAAAGACTTGCTACGATGAAGAAACGAAGAGAATGTTCTATGCAACAACATATTGACAAACTCTTGGGTGTAGTGAACAATTTGCGACTTGCTGGAGTAGAACTTAAAGATATGGATGCTGTCGTGTACCTGTTAATGTCCCTTCCATCTGAATTTGATGTAATTAAGGCTTCTATTGAAAATCAACCAAACGAGAATCTGAGTTTGGATTTTGTCACTCAAAGACTTATAAATGCAGAAGCTCTAATGCAAGATAAGAATAGTCTCAGAGGAAATACTTCAAGTAAGAATGTTTCTGTTATCTCTGATACTGTTTTTGAGGCATCTAGGTCAGATATTTGCCATAAGTGCAAGAAAAGTCGTCATTATGCCAGGGACTGTAAAAACAAAGTTGTTTGTTATGCATGTGGTCGCGTTGGTCATTTAAAAAGAAATTGTAGCGTTAAACAGAAAAATGAATCAAAAACAGAATCAGCTGCAGTCACTTTTGCTGTCGGAAAAATTGAAGGAAATATTTTTCTGTTGGATTCAGGAGCCACGTCACATATGTGTAGCAGACGTGAATGGTTCGATGACTTAAAACCATTTTCTGGAACGGTATCATGTGCATCTAAGAATGATAAACTAACCATAGATGGAATAGGGACTGTTTCTGGAACATTGAAAGGGAGAGAAATTACACTAAAAATGTATTGTTTGTGCCAAATCTGAATGGAGAACTGATATCTGTCAAAAATATACAAAATGCTGGCTACAGTGTTACTTTCAAAGACAACAAAGCTATTGTTAAAAAGGGTCAGGATTGTTTTGTAATTGCTAAATTAAATGATAAAGGACAGTATGTTAGTGAATTTTTACCTGTTAAAGCTGCAGCTCTTTGTGTTAATGAAGATGCAGGTTTGTGGCATCGTCGGTTAGGACATTCATCAAATAAGGTTCTTCAAGAAATGGGCCTCCCTATATCCGAAGCCTTTTGTGAGGAATGTGTTGCAGCTAAGCAATCAAATGAGCCTATAGGTAAAGGTCCCAGACAACGTGAGGATAAGCCAATGAGAATAATTCACACAGATATTTGTGGTCCTGTAGATTCCCCAACCAGTACCGGTGAAAAGTACTTTGTGACAATAATAGATAAACACTCTAGATTTTGTGAAGTACACTTATTGAGAAACAAGAGTGATTTAGTAGAAATTTTGAAGTTTTTCTTTAAACAAAATCCTGAAATACGGAAAGTAAGGTGCGATAACGCTAAAGAATATGTTTCTGGTGAACTTGCACAATGTTGTAGAAAATCTGGAATTCTAATAGATCCAGCACAACCTTATACTCCCTCTTTGAATGGAATTGCCGAAAGAGCAAATAGATACTTGCTGGAGAAAGCTCGTGCATTGATATATGATGCAAAACTTCCCAAAACATTCTGGGGTTATGCTAAACAGCTGCCTATTTGAAAAACCGAATACCTTGTCAAAGTATACAGAACTGCATCCCATTTGAATTGAAATATGGAAAGTTACCTAATCTTGATATCATCAAAGTGTTTGGATGCGATGCTTACATGAGGATTCCAGATAGTCAGAGGAAGAAGCTTGATCCCAAATCTAAAAGAATGATTTTTGTAGGATATTCCAGTAGGGGATATCGTCTTCTTGATCCAGGTACTAAACGTATTGTAATTTCTCGTAATGTGAAATTCAATGAAGCAAAGAAAGTGTACGTTACAGACTCAGTGCGTGATAAAATTGCTGTAGATGAGGAGAAAGATGTATCAGCAATGAATGAAATTGATGCTTCAAGTGAAACAGAAGTAGAAAGTATAAGACCTAAGAGGAATATTAAATTACCTGCTAAGCTGGGTGATTACTATGTTTACGAAGCCTTTACAGCAAGCTTAAGTTCAGTCTCCTATGAGGATTTAGAAAAATTAACTGCAGAAGAGCAAAAATCTTGGAGAAAAGCAGTGGATGCAGAAATAGATTCGATGAACAAAAATAGTGTTTGGGAAATGGTAGACTTGCCAAAAGATGAAAAAGCAATATCCTGCAAGTGGATACTAAGAAGAAAAAGAGATGGTGTTTATAGAGCACGATTGGTGGCTAGAGGTTTTCTTCAAACAGAAGGTGTTGACTACAGTGAAACCTATGCACCTGTCATAAATATGCCTTCACTTCGACTGATACTTGCTATTATTCTCCAGAAAAAGTTGAAAATGTTTGCATTAGATGTGAAAACTGCCTTCTTAAATGGTGAATTGGATGAAACTATTTTTATGAGCAACCAATAGGATATAACGATAATAGTGGTAAAGTTTGTAAACTCCTTAAAAGTTTATATGGGCTGAAATAAGCTCCTAGACAATGGTTTCGAAGATTCAGCAACTTTATACTTCAACTAAATTTTCATCAGCTTAGTAATGAAAATTGTATTTTTGTGAAACATACTAACAGAAGTGAGATAATATTGGTGTTATATGTTGATGATCTACTAAATGCAGGCAGTGATCAATCAGAAGTCAATATCGTAATTAATCTACTCAGAAGTGAGTTTGAAATGTCAAAAGCAGAAGTTGCTACTGAATTTCTTGGAATATGCTTAGATTATTCACCTGATCGTCTGTTTTTGAGTCAAGAAGCATATGTGAAAAGACTCTTAGAAAAGTTCAGAATGAATGACTGCAAGCCTTGTGATACACCACTTGCTCCAAAATCAACATCTTCAGATTTTGATAAAGGTGAGAAATTTCATGGACCTTATCGAGAACTGGTTGGTGCTTTGCTGTATTTGTCAATGACAACTCGTCCCGATATACTTTATTCTGTAAACTGTCTGAGTCAACTACAAGAACTGCCAGCATATGCTGCATGGACTGGCCTAAAAAGAATACTGCGTTATTTGAAAGGAACATCTGGTTTCAAATTAGTATTTCAAAAATCTAATATTCATGATCCTATTATTTCTGGTTTTGTAGATGCAGACTGGGGGTCTGATGCAAGAGATCGAAAATATGTTTCAGGGTATATAATTATGTTTAATAACTGTTCTATAGCTTGGAGTGTCAAGAAACAAACCTCTATTGCATTATCTTCAACTGAAGCAGAGACTTTGGCTTCGGCAAAGGTGGTACAGGATTTGATTTCATTGCATGATGTAACTAAAGAAATTTTGAAGTGTACAAATGTAAATGTAAATATTTTTTAGGATAACCAGTCAGTTATTAAAGCAGTACTTAATGAAAATCATTGTGGTAGGCTAAAGCATTTAGACATCAAGTTAAAGTATACTCGAGAAATTTTGAATTTGTATAACATTAATCTTGAATATATATCTAGTGAAAATCAGTTGGGCGATATATTTACAAAAAGCTTGCCTAAGCCTAGGCTATGTAACTTAAGATATAAATGTGGCATTATGTGCGATTAAGGGGGGAGGGGTGTTAAGAATGAATGTAATCGCACACTGTATCCGTAACCTTATAGCTAAATTATGTTAATGTAAGTGGCAACAGCTTTGTAGTTTTAGTTTTGTTTTCTAGATCTTTTTTTTTTATGTGAGTGTATGTGCGTTCTATATGTTGCTTTTATAATAAAAACTTGTGATGTTATTCATCGGACTCTGATAAATTATTTCAATATCTCAAGAGAAATCTAGCGAGACGCGTTTTCCAATTACCTTGAATTATCCGTTTCAAAACTTGCTTCGCTGTAGTGCGACCTACGTTATACACGGCCGGTGCATGACGTTTAAAACGTCGTGCATCGTCACGCATAAAACGTCTTGCCGTGACCTACAACCGTAGGTCGCGGTTATAGCCACCATCCTTTCCGCCTGGCCATTGGAGGAGGGATGATAAGGAGCTACAAAAATAGGTCGAATCTGGTTTCGTGCTAAAAACTGTTGAAATTCAGCAGATCTAAATGTTTTGCCATTATCAGATGCAAGATGCAACTGAATCTGGGAGTCCATGAGTGGCAAAAATAGATCTAAGGTTGTTAATGGCAGCCGAAGACGACATGGAGCTTTCTGTGTCTTTCTGCGTCTTTCCATGTAGTCATTTTTTAAGCATTACTGAATTCCATCTCCCTCTAAAAAATAAGCTTTTCAAAGCTATTCTTTGTAAAAAGTAATCATATGAACTTTTTTAAATTTCATTTCTTAAATTTGCAATTTAAAAACAGATAATAGAAAAATCTATTTCATTTCTAATACTTATTTTGTAAGTCAAACAAAATAAGTAGAGTTATGTTTTTCCCCCCTTTAAATTTGACTTGTTGACGCCATAGAACTAGAAATGATTACTGGAAGGAAAACCCCTATCTCTCAACACAAACGAGTTTCTGGCGAAAGCTGCCACAGATTTTTGACTACCTGCGGGGTTTTTGACTACCAAGCAGGCGGGACAATAGCCTGGCGTGATTATCGCTGTTTGGCTTTTTTTTTCCTCTCTCGATACTTCTGTTTTTGTTGCTATTGTTTTGTTTTGATGACTCAAGAATCAGTATGCTGTTTCAGTTCATTGATAGCGCATTTTGCATACCTGGTCGGTGGATTAAAGTATTTTAATGTTTTCTAGCGATTGATTCTAAATTTTTTAAACTTATATTACATTTTATACCGAGAATTATAATTTTTAAAAAATAATGTTAAAGAGATGAAGAATTCTTAATAATAATAATTTAATTTAATCAATCTATTTATTTATTATTCTATTAAAGTGATGCATTTATTTTAATTTTAGCAATAATTTTATCTTTTTGTAATTTGATTAAATATATATTTTTAAATACTGAATTCTATAGAATTACAGCTATAAAATTTTTGAGACAGTAGAAAGTTTTAGAAATGATACTAAAGAAATCAAAATTCACAACAAAAATATCTCATTTCCTGTTCCAATTTTTAAGAGTGAAATTTTTTTAAACTACAAATAGAAATTTTAAGTTTAAACATGAACTAGGGTTGAAACTAACCCCCCCCCCCCCCCCCCCCCGTAGTTTCAAAATAGTAAAAAGTTTTTGATCAATTGATTTTATGGGCTCCTTTTATGAAGCCTAGAAACTTGAGTGTCAACTATTTTTATTAGATGATTTAAGACAGTGATCAAATCATACAAGGCAATCATCTTAGGCAATTAACAGTGATTTTTAATTAAAACGTGATTAAATCAGGGCTGATTTATATCATAAATTTTCTAAATGTTTAAACTGACCAAAAAAAAATATTAAAATAAGATGAACAGAATTTGAAAAGTTTCTAAAAAATATTTAATATTTTTTGTATTAGATTCTTGTATTATATTCTTTTATACTTAGGCAATTTGATTTTTTAAGTACAAATGCAAAACAAGCTGCAAATGATATTTGTTTGATTATTTGTGCTACTAATGAAATAAGCAGTTTTTATTAATTATGCAATTACTTACAGTTCCCTCTAGGCCATTTTTTAAGGGCGCAACACCCTGCCCTTTTGAAAAGTTCACCCCCACCCCCTTTTTTTTAAATAACGAATACATTTTTACTTCCAGTTGACAGTTTGCATGATTTATTTTGAACAAATCAAATGTTATTTTTACACATGGTGCATATATCCAATGCATACAAAGTTCATTGTGTTAAGAAATGCAAAATAAGAAAAAGGGACACTATAGATGCGCAGGACACTATAGATGTTGTTTCGATGATGTCGATATATTTTCTAGGATATATATTATATACTAAATGATTAATAATACGATTAGACTCGCGAAATAGATTTTAAAAAAAGTACGAAATGTAAATAACAGACGCCAGTCGAACTCGTGTTTACAAGGCTTAAAGATCCGATAAAATCGTGGCTGAAAAAGAGAGCCAAAAATTCGCCAAGCGCTTCGGGTTACTGGAACCGCGTTACCCAGAATTCCCTGACGAAATAATACCGAAAGTAACTCCTAATGTTCATAGGCGTAGCGTGACCGAAAATTTTGGGGGGGCACAAATGTTTATTAAACACACGCGCGTGCGCACACATTCCCATATATATACATAGTGGTACCTTGGTTAAAAACGTCCTCGCAGAAATTTTTCACATTGGGTAAAAGGAAATCAGTTTCGATCTTAAAGCCCCCTAGACCTAAAAGTTTATTTTTCTTAAACATTCGTCGTACAGCCATTTTTGAATTTTTTGCGAAATGTTTATGTCATTTTTAGCGTTTTTTCGCGTTTTGCGACAGTTTCTTAACATTTTTGTTAGGAATTAAGTTTCAAATTTTTAACACAATATAGTATAATTTGTCTTCTGCCTTTTTTTAATTTTTCGCGAAATTTTTATGTGATTTTTAGCGTTTTTTTATCTTTCCGAGGCAATTTTTTGAACATTCGTACGAGAAATCTGGTTTTATTTTTTCAGCCGATATAGTACATTTTCTACTCTGCGATTTAAAAAAATTTTTGAAAATTTATTATGCGATTTTACGCGTTTCGGGGCGATTTTTTTTACATCCGTAAACGGAATCCAACTTCAATCTATGTCCAATATAGCAAATTTTGTGACTTGCGATTTTTAGATTTTTCACGAATTTTTTATTCAATTTTAAGCGTACCGCGGCGATTTTCTTAAACATTCGTAAAATACATCTGGTTTCAATTTTTCAGCCCGATATAGTAAATTTTGTCCTCAGTAATTTCTAAATATTTCTTAAATTTTTTATGTGATTTTTAGTGTTTTTCCGCGTTTTGTGGCAGTTTTTTAACATTTGTGATGCGAATCTGGTTTCAACCTTTTAACCCATTATTGTAAAATTTGTCCTCTGCGATTTTTAAATTTGTCATGAATTTTTTATGAGATATTTTGCTGTTTTTTCGCGTTCTGCTGCGATTTTTAAACATCCGTAAAAGGAGTCCAGTTTTAATCTTTCAGCCCATTACTAAATTTTGAACTCTGCGATTACATTTTGTATTCACTGATTTTAATCGCGAATCTTTCATGTGACTTTTTGCGGGGATTTTTCGCGTTTCGCGGAAGTTTTTAACATCTGTAACATGAATCCAATTACAACCTTTTAGTCCAAATTATTTTAGCCCAATATAGTAAATGTTGGCTTCTTTCACTAATGTTTATTCGGAACTCGTTATAGTGAATTTGAATTCGTTCATGAATTTGTTATGCGGGGTTTAGCGTTCTTTCGCGCTTTGCGACGATTTTTTCGACATTCGTAAAATGAATCCAGCTACAATATTTTAACCCAATATAATAAATTTAGTTCTCTACGATTTTTAAGTTTTTACGCATTTTGAAGCGATTTTTCTAACATTCGTAAAATAAGTCCAGTTTCAGTTTTTAAATACAATACCGTTAATTTTGTCCTCTGCGATTTTTTAATTTTTCGTGAATTTTTTTATGTGATTTTTTTTTCACGTTTCGTGGAGATATTTTAACATTCGTAAAAATAATCCGGTTTTAAACTTTTAGCCCAATAGAGTAATTTTTTTTTCCTCTTTTCAATAAAGTTTATTCCGAATCCGTAATATGATTTTAATTTTTAAAGCGATTTTAACGCTTTTTCGCGTTCCGTGGCGATTTTTTGACATTCGTAAAATGAATCCAGCTACAATTTTTAACCTAATGTAATAAATTTTGTTCGCGTAATGTTGTAAAGTTTTTCGCGAATATTTTTTTCAAATTTTAAGTTTTTATGCGTCTTGCGGCGATTTTTCTACATTCGTAAAGGAAATCTGGTTTCAATCTTTGAACACAATACAGTAAATTTTGTCTTCTGTGGTTTTTGAATTTTTCGTGAAATTTATTTTTATGGGATTTTTTTTTTTTTTTTTTAACGTTTTGTGGAGATATTTTCACATTCATAAAAAGAATTCACTTTCAATCTTTTAGCCCAATACAGTAAATTTTTTTCTCTTTTCAATAAACTTTATTCATCATTCGTACAATGATTTTAATTTATCATGCGATTTTTTTTTTTTTTTTAGTAAATTTCGTCCTCTGCGATTAAAAAAGAGAGAGAGATTTTTAGCGTTTCTTTGCATTCTGCGGCGAAAGGAATCCGGTTTAAATATATTGTATTAAAATCGCGTACATACAAAATTGTACCCGATTTTCTGCGGTTTTTCGTTGTTAGCGGCAATTTTTTAACACTTGTAAAATGAATTCATTTTCAAGTTTTTAGACCAATATAAGTATATTTTGTCCTCTGCAAGTTTTGAATTTCTCGCGAATTTTTTAGTGTTTTTCCGCTTTTTCGGCAAATTTTAGACCTTTTTTTTCGAAACAGAAATAACTAACTCTGTTAAATTTTGCTTTCCTGCGATTAAATTAAAGTTGGAAGAATGCAAAATCTCTCAATCCAATGCTCAAAATATTAAACTAATTTCGGTCGAAATAAAAAAATTAAAAAATTCAAGGTTAGTTTTGATTCGAGACCAGATCAGGCGTAGCCTGCACGGGTGTACGCTGTTGAAAGCAGTTGGACCCCACTACCAGGTTCATTTAATTCGAGGTTCACTTGGAAAAAAAAACCGAACAAGTAAATGAGGAAGGCTCCGCTAGATCATTTTATTGAAATTAATATTTTTGTAACAAATATAATAAACAGCACCACAACAACTGTATCTGGCGCCTGGTAGGTGGGGGGGGGGCGTACAAACCGCGCGTACCACCCTTGGTATGGCCCTGATAATAAATAAAAGCCATTTATCAAACTTTTAAGGCATTTGAAATAAGTTTAAACGGCACTTTTAAGAAGTAACTAATCATTTAATGTATGTACGCCTGCAAAATTGTATGGAAAATTGCACCTTCGATAGCAACAGTTTTGCTTAACAACGGTATTTCTGGAACGGATTACCATCGTTTACCAAGGTACAGCTGTATATTAACTTTAAAACAGCTCATTCAGGAAGGCTTACATTTTGAAAAAAAAATCATAACCATTGCATCTCAAAAATGCGAAGGTATAATAGCAGATTAAGTGCTTTCAATAAAAAATAATAATAAGTAAGAGAGAGGAACATATTTAATAACTAGATGAAGAAAATATTAATTATTTTTTATAATCTTAGTGATGTGTGGTTGCATTCCATTGGTAAATAATTCCAGCGACACAGCTTGGAAAAGCAGGATATTTATGACTTGATTAAATTATAATTAAAGTTACAACAAATTAAATGAAATATATATTGCGGGGAACAGAACTTCCCCTCCGATAAACACAACTACATTTTACAAAGTCTACAGACGGAATGAGAAGGGGGAAAAGTACATGTAGATACTAACCACAAACAGCGGGAAAAACAGCTGACACATTGAAATTGACCGCAGCTGTAAGGGAGTGATAGTTCAAACATTCGTTTAATGAAAGTTCGTATCAGGGTTTGTACTGCACAACACAATTTTTGCTACCAAATTCATCACCAAAAAAAAAAGAGCTGAGCTATCTATACTGATCTTACATCTGATTAAGTAAAAAAAAAAAAAATGAAGAAATATAAAATGAAAATTAAAGTAGTTATTTCATTTCCATTTTGGGTCAATACAAGACAAGTCTTAATTGACTATCATATTTTAGAAATTGATGTTCAGAAAGTTGGGGGGGGGGCACGTGCCCCCTCGTGCCCCCCCCCGAGGCTACACCTATGCTAATGTTGCGATTTTACAAACCATCACGCGTAGAACGATTGGAGATGATGTCGAATGGTGATTGGTCGACTGCCCGAGACGATGTAGGTGGAGCTTAATGCGCTTGAAGAGGATATTTTTCATTTCGTTGAAGATTCATAAGAAAGTCTGATCTTGCATATTCATGTTTGGTTTGTTTTTAATGATGCTTAGGACATATTAAACGTGTCTAACAAAAAATTATTAACTTAATCCAATTAAAAGAAAGCAATCCATATGTACAAGTATAATTTGAAACAGCAAATCAAATACTTCTAGCTCTTGTATTTTCAGAGCTCATTATCTAATTCAACTCTTTTTTTTTTTTTTTTTTTTTTTTTTTTTTTTTTAAGAAAAAATAAAACTAATATTTTAATTGTAAAGGTGTATGAAAACTAATTTGAATTTGTAGTTGCTTGTGTAATTTTTTTAAGGGAAAAAACTATACGTCCAGCATAATTTATTGATACATATAATATAAATAATGATATAAATAAAATTACTAGGTTGTTAAAAACTTTTTGAACTGTGTTATTTCATAAAATCATCATATACTTAAGCAATGCAGTTTTCAGATTTTTATATAGTTATTTATTTCATAAAATCAATATATACTTAAGAAATGAAGATTTCAAATTTATATATACTTTTAATTTTTTTACTGAACTTAAAGGTTTATTAAACAAAATATTTCCTTCATATCTTTAAGTCAAGACAGCGTAAAATACAAAATTTTCATACAAATTCATTTAATTTTGGAATTATTTTTTTCTTTTTACAATTAAAAATTTGCAAACATTGCATGTATCCACTGAAAAAAAAAAAAAAAATCTCACTCAGTATTTAAATAATTTAAAAAGCTATACAAATTACACTTGAACGCCTAAAATCCATGCAACTTCTAAGCCGTTAAAAATACACATACACATGTATATTTATTTTTTTATTTAAATAATTTAAATGGTTTATTACGAAATACACACACACACACACAAACCCTCCAATATGTAATAACAATGCTCACAAAATGTGTAGTGGCTCCATCTGTTCGTGAAATAAGCAATTAATCATTCAACATTTTTTTTTTCGCAAAATTAAAATAATGATTACTATATTTATTATTACTAGTGTTAGATAGATTTATCTCCTTTACTTTCACTATTATTATTTGTAATACAGTTGTGAAATGATGCCATTGTATGCTTTATTTAATCTATTTATAATAATTTAATTTGGTTGTTATTGTTTTTAGCCTAAATGTTCCAAAATTAACATGTAAACTCTTGAAATCAACACAATCCCTGTATATGATTTTCTGCTATTCCAACTTTCACAAAATTCTTGAGATCACGATGACATTAAAAAATATATATTACTGATGTAGACGACACATACAAAAAATTAAATAAATAAATAAATGGATTGCTGATGTAGACGACATATACAAATAATAATAATAATAATAATTAATAAATAAATACAAAGAAGAAGAAGAAACAGAAATAAAAACAAAAAGTCCTAGCTTCCGGATATTAATAGAGGCCAAAAAAGTTTTGTTTCTATTACACATTATTAATAACAAATAACATTAACATACATGTAATGTTTGGGCTTGTACAAAGTGTATCAAAATAAACATAAGATCATATTTCAAGCTATGTCTAAAAAACCCAAATTTCTCTTTAACATAGATTGGTTTATTTTTCTCATAGATTATATTTTGCTAATTAATCACAAGAGAATGTATAACAAACCTCTACGCAAAAATATTAATTATATATTTTAAAAATAATATTAATTATATATTTAAATAATAATATTTATTTATATTAATTATATATTTAAATAAAAATATTAATTAATATCAATTATATTTATTTAAATATAAGTAATAATTAAAAATTTAAATAATAAAATAATAGAAAAAAAACCTTTAAATATGGTAATCTTCCAGAAATTTATCACTACAGATCAACGATTGGTAAAAAGAATTTTAGTAAATTAATAGAGATTTTTTAGAATAATGCTTAATTTTAAAAGATGAAAACTTTAATTAATTAATTCTGCTATTTTGATAATCATCTGTTACTAAAGTTCTAATATAAAAATATTTTTAATGAAAGTTTAGGAGTTATTGCATTTTAATAAATGTTCGTATAGTTATTAAAAAATGGCTTATATGAGATCAAATTTAATTTAATTCTTGAAATTATCTGATATTAAATTTTATTGTATGCAATAAAAATTTTAATTTTTATTTACCTTAATTATAATTATAATTTAATATTGTTTAACTTAATTCTAATTAAAATTTAATTATCTAATTGATAATAAAATATTGCAGAGCAATTGATAAAGATTAACTGATCTTTATATCAATGCTTAAGAAGCGCTGTTAATAAATATTCTTTATTAACTAATTCAATAAAAATCAAAGCAAAACTCTAAAAATGTAAAAAAAAAAAAAAAAAATGGGAAAGGACACAACTTGATACTCAAAATTACGAGTCTGGTGCTTTAACCACTATACTAGATCTGACACAAAATTATTAGCTTTTAATACACTTGTTCATTTAATACGCTTTAACTCCTCCCCTCAACATCTACGTAACCATCTTTTAGCCAGTCATCATTCGACACCGCCTCCAATCGCTCTACGCGTGACGGTTTGTAAAATCGCGCTAATGTTCCTTCCTGTTTGTTTGTTCTTCCATGGTTGACGCCTCTTTGCGCTATGATTGTGCACCAGTTCGAGTTAAAGCTTTAATGGCGATCTTGAAAGCATATGCATTTGATGTTGGCTGCACTTCTGGACTTCTGGTTTTGTCCAAAATTTTCTGAAGTAATCGAGTTTTAGTGCTCGTATATCACTGCTCTCTTATAAAGGTATTTGCGGTTTAAAGAATTTATAGAGAGCGCTGGCGATGTCGGAAAATCATCTGTGGATCGGAAAATGACTGTGAAGTGTTATTGAAATTATTATAAACGCGTTTAAAAGTTTTAGAAATTTGACAACGGATAATTTGTATCCTGTTATCTAACGCATAACTCACTAATGTCACATGAGAGATGCAAAAAATATAGGTTAAGATTTGTTCCGACAGCAACAAACTTAAAATTTCGCTCATCAGATGGCACACTGAAGTGTAAGAATAGTGAATTTTTTGAGATATGAGTTTCTAATTTAAAATTATGTTACATACATATATATTTAATTTATTGTTTATATAATTTTTTAAAAGAAAAACGCGCAAATAATTTTCATAAGTTACGAAATATACTCTTAAATTTGAGTTATTTACAGATAAATAGAAGAATGATAATGGTTCTTGTAATTCATTCATTCCGGTGGCTACCTCATCTCGCCTTAACAACTCACGTATCAAATTGTTGTGCTGTAATTAATGGTGTAATTATTAAACAGATATGGCACAAGTAAGTAAATTATTTGAATATTTATGTATTTATTTGTGAACATAAGTAGTGTACGTATTTGTGATATCATTGCTTTTATGCATGCTGTTTTTATTCTCTGCTTTTTAAAATATCTTATGAAAACTACCTCCGTACTATCCACGTGCTATATAATCGTAATAACAAGCTTTTAACATTTTGAGATAATTTGCTTTATAGTAATTATTTAGAAGATTGCGTATGTAAAGAAAATCAATATTTAAGCTGTTTTTGATCCATACGTTCCCAATTTTCGAAAGTACCAATCGCCTTAAAATTGAGTTAGGCTTAGAGATGCCGCGTAATCGGTAAATCTAATGGTTTAAGGAAATAGCTGTTATTTTCCAGTCAATAAAATTTGTTAATGATTAGTGAAGGCTTCAAAAGCTAGTCTATCTGTATCACTGATATTACATCTGAGTGAATTGCCCTATCAAATTAAATTGATCATTTGTCAGCTGCTAAATATAGTTCATATAGAAATGTTTATCATAAAACCGAGATGTTACTTTTATGTGTTTCCTTATATTTAGCCACTTATTAACAGATATCGCAAATCGAATGTTACAGAACTTGTGGTAGAAATGCTCTAAACTTATAATATACTCATGGCAGGAAAAAAAAAAATCCCTTATCCAATTAAGAAATCTGGTAATTGTTGGTTTTCTCTAATCTCTTGTGCCTGTTTAAATGAATTCCTTTATATGCATTTAAAGTGGGTGTTTTGCAAGTTATCAGTTAGGGTCAGGTGGGGTAAAATAGGTTTAAAAAAGCACATTTTACAATTGCACCTTTTATAGGAAAAAAATAAAAATTCCACCACTGAAAAAACAGCTCAGAATATGCAAATGGACACTTCTTATTACATTTAAAAAAAAAATATTTCTGAATTAATAAATTTTTGGAACTGATAAACAAAATTTAAAATGTGTTGTTTATGACTGTTTTAACCCATAGGGTAGGGTAAAATAAGTCATGCTAAAAACAGGTTCGATTGCACAATTTATTGAATACTATTTATGTAAATATGTATATAAATGTGAAAAAAATGAGGATGAACACTTATATAAAAAATGACCCTGTCCCCTGGGATTCATTTCAGTTTCTGGAATGACCTTAGCTGTTTGTGCTACATCAACTTCAGATATTATCATCTATTTCTGGGAACACAAAGTCAGAACTTCCACTTTGCTTGGCAAATTTTACAATGTAGGCATCATTAATTTGTGAAAGTATGTTGCAATGAAATATTTTCTTTTTTTCCCCAAAAAAAACTCTACTTGCACTCATTTCCCAACTTTTAAAGAATGCTCATTATCAATCTGCTCTGAATCAGAGCATGTTGTATTTTCTTCTGAAGAAAAGTTGGAAATTTCTTCTCTTTCTTTAGAGACATCTTAGTTGTTTTATTTTTTCTGTGGACTTTTTCAGCATGAAGTCAGTCCAGTGTTGTTGCAGTTGTGAAAATTTCACCTGTTTTTTCTTTTTGCAGTTTTTAATTAAATTTTATTAAAATTTCAGACTTTCACTTTTCCAATTCTTTCTCCCAACGCTTATCAAAATTTCTTCCAATCGGGTCCTAGAGTACTGTTTGGAAAAGGACTTGGCTTACTTGAATATTCTAAATAGCTATTGATCATTCTAACAAGGTCAATTCGATCAAGAGGAAAACCACATGAAACTGTGAACTTCATAGCTCGAACAAGACATTGTTCTTCTGGTGAGGTCAAATATGTATTTCGTCCTGAACCTTCATGTATTGGTGGATTTACAACATATCTTTTGAGTGTATCAAATGGTATGTTATATTTCTCGGATGCACTACGCAAACACTGTGAAAAAATAAAAATGGAACAATTATTTTAAATTATGCCTGAAAGCAGCTTTTTTAATATTGCTTCAGTTTATTTTAAAATCAGTACAGTACAAAGTCCAAAATCCGGAATCCTCCGGACTTCAGCGATTTCGGATTTTTCCGAATTTTGGATCATTTGCAGTCCTCCCCCCCCCCCCCCCCCCCCCCCCCCCCCCCCGTTATTTATTTATGACGAACGCATTTCAATACTGGAAAATATTATACTGAAGCAAATTAAATATTTTAAAAAATGAATATATTTTTTAAAAAGGTAAAAAAAATAATAATAATCTACACCCCACCCTCATTTATTTTACTGAAATAAGGTAATAATAAAGCAAATATTTCAATAGAGGAATATATATATATATTTTTTAATTATCACAATTTCAGGAAATTTTACTTACAAAACATAATTTTTCTGTTATGTAATTGAATATGTCCATTATTTTACGCTGCTTTATCAATTATAAATCATTTGCAGTTATTAAAAAACTAATCAATCCCCCCCCTCACACACACACACACCGATTTATTTACGTCAGGAAGGCATTTGCAATGCTGTATAAAGATACACACTAATACGATATTCCAATAAAATAATATATTTTTTTAAAAGGTTTTAAAAAAAAGTTATTTGTTTTTATGCTCCTTATTGTTCCCATTTGATGTTCTCAAAGGGTGCTGCGCACTGCCCTTTTTGTTTTAAGTGCCGATGCGCCCTGCTGTTTTTAGACGTGAAAAATGTGTCCTGCCCCTTTTCCATATTATCTTCTTTACGTCGTCTATTTTTTTCCCTTTAAAAATATTTTTCCTTTATTTTTTTCGTGCAAAAATAGAAGAAAACAGAAGCTTTGACTCACATGTCATCATTCCTAATCCGCTTAACAAGCCTAGCCTAATAATAATTAAAAAAAAAATCTGTGCATGGTTTCTTTCTGCATAACGAAACATAGTATCTACTGAAAGCTAACGATCTCATTCCGATAACTTTCGACTTCCGAAGAAGTTACGGACTAAAATAAACAAAACAAACAGCCAGATAATTCAATCCTTTTTCTTTTCAGTTACTCTAGTGGCCTTTTTTGTGTGGTGCTCGGATGTTGGAATAAATTATCATATTTTGATAAAATTTGGGAAAACAGCCTAATTTTCTATTATTGCAACTTGCTGTAAATTTGAACATAATTCGTCAAATAACGACAGAGATATTTATTTATTTATTTATTTATTTATTATGGTAAGGAAAACATTTTTTTTTTCATTCTTTTCTTTTAATTACTTTTTTCTGTTTTCCTGCAGCTAAATACAACTATGAATGCGGCGCTTCCTATGGAATATTGGGAAGTCGCCAATAAAGATTATCAGACATCTATATCACGGCTTCAATTTATTGAATAAATTGATGCAATTTTCGGAGATTGGTGGGGAGGGGAGGGCGTTGAGTAAGGAATGATCGAATAAAAGCGTAAAGCTATCAAATTGGAAAATATATGGAGACAAATATAACAGAAGCGGAAAAAACGATTCATATAAATTCAATATAAATAAATATTAAAAAAAAAAAAAAAAAGAATGAAATATTAAAAAAAAAAAAGCTTGTTTCCAAAATGTCCGGATTTTGGAGAATTTCGGATGTCCGGATTTGAGACTTTGTACTGTACCAAGATATTTATCACCATCAGGGTTGGGTTTTTGACGTCAAAAACTGGTTTTTGACATGACAGTGGTAAAAACCGTGTTTTTACCGGTTTATTCCGTCAAAAACCTATCATTTTCGATTGTCCTCCAATTTATGGTGTAAGTGTAGCATACAATACATTTCTAGATTGATTTTACCTTGTTCTTGTTATTATTATTATTTACAGTTACATTTTTTAAATTTATTTAAAAGAAGATCATTTCCTAAAATGGGAAAGATTTAAAAATACAAGAATAAAAGAAAAGAACAATATTTGTCATAATCTTCACCAATATAGATTCTACTAACTGCAATTAACATTAATATTAAATGATAATAAAAGGTCATTATAATTATTAAATAACATTCAATATACATTTTTAATAAAGTGCATTAAAATTATTTTAGAGATGCAAAAATGTTGTTACATTGTATGAAAATAGATGTTAAGCTAAGACTGGCAGTGAATAAATTTGAATATTCTTAGATATTTTAAAATGCATATCTTATATATTTAATAAATGCAATTACGGCGATTTTCATTTGCAGTTCAATAAGTAGAATCTTAAAGTTTTGTTTTCAACAATGTAATAAATTGTACCGAAATTATACACTGTTTAATCTAATACTTATAGATTACAGGATTTCTTCAAAAAATCTAATTTTTTTAGACTATGCCAAATTGCTTAAGATTATTGTAGAGATCTTTTAACAGAGATGTAACACGTATTATTCTAATGCAATTCTTTTTTGTTTTTCGTGGATGTATAAATATACTTTAGAGTCTTTCAGATACTCAATATTTCATGTAAAACAACTTAATATTAAAGATAGAATGAAAAAAAAATGTAAAAACAAACTACTAAAAAAATGGGTTTTTGACAGTTTTTGACATTTTTGACAAGGAGGTTTTTGACATGACGGTAAAAACCATGGTTAAAACCGTCATGCGTCAAAAACTTGCCAACCCTGATCACCATAAAAGTGATTTAAAAAGAAAAATTGCAATTATATACATCGTGTATGCTAAGTCTAACCTGTAGCAAAACATGACCTATTTTACCCCACACAGGTTTTTTTTACCTAAAATATTTGTTTTTGCAGTTATATTTTTAAAAATGTAGAAAATTAATCTTGATAAAGTACTTTATCTAATAGAATTATAAAAAACATGCGAACTTATCTCTAAATTTTCTGAAATCGAAAGTTTTTATGACCAACTTATGCAAGCTTCAAGCACCAAAACATCAAATTGTTATAAACTATAACTGCAGAGTAAAAGTTGAAGCTAATTTTACATGTAAAGTAATGAGAAGTATCAGTATTACTATGTAAAAATGGCAACACAAAAATAAACTCATTTGTTTATTTTTTTAGAATCTTTACAAAACTGACCTATTTTACCCCCCCCCCCCCCCCTGACCCTACCTTTAAAATGTTAAACAAGAAAAATCCACACAACTTAAATCTTAATCTAGTTATATGTCAGGCATTCTACTTGTCCTGAATTTCCTGAAAAAATAAAAACATTCTGAAATTTTGAGAGTTTTGTGCTATATATTCATATTGGCATTTGAAATCGCCAAATTGGATGTTCAAAAACAAACTCTTCAACCATTTACAACAAAATATTTAAAGCGATTGCAGGTGCATGTGCAATGCCAAGTACTTTCACCAGGATTCCTACACAAATGAAAAACCTGGAAAAAAGATCTTTTTTTTTTTTTAATGCTCTATCATGTTTTAAAGTTAAGATTCTCTCGAGGTCTGTTCTCAAAAAGTTCAAATTTTTCACTTCACGGATCATATTTACAATATTTCCTCTGAGTGACACGTTCTGCACGTGTCTGCTCTGCTACAGAACTCAGTAGCTGGGAAACTCTGTTCGCGAGTAACTAATTAGATTTCGCTAGTGGTAAAGCTTCACCGCAAAGCCCCACCGCTGGATCACTTTGATTGGTTGCTTTCGAGCTGAGTTTCTCAACTACTAAAGATTTGATTCCACTTCGGAATGAATCTTCATGAATTATTAAGCTTAATTCTCAAGTGTTTGTTTCTGCGATCTTCAAAATTAGTTTTTCTTTTTTTTCATTGAGCGATTCAAGAAAAAAAAATTTTTCCCACAACGTATTAACTATTTTTTCCAAAATTCTGCAACATAAAAAAAATCACACTTTTATGAAAATTAAAAGATATTTGTGGAAGAATCACATGCCTGTGAAATAATTTGAGAGGGAAAAATACCACATAGTATTTTTTATTATGCAACATTTTCCTATTTTGTGAGCGATCCGCACAATCATGCATATCAAATTAAACCTTATGAAATTCTCTTTAAAACGAGGGATCAAACAACTCTCTACGCCTGATAGAACTTGAGAAATTCAAAATTGAAAACATTTATACTAGCCAAAAAATGATTTTACAAAATTTAAAAACATTGTATGAAAATTTACTGAGAAAAAAATAATAAAAGTATATTCTCATTTATATCATCAGGGAGAATGATTCCTGTAAGTTTCATAAAATTCTAAAATGGTCAGGTTGAGTCACTGGTTGATTTGACATGGAATGACCCATATGTCACTATTAGTATTGTTATTTATTTCTTTACTTTAAAGCTGTATGTGTTGACAGCATGTTAGTAGCTTTTTAACTAAATAAATAAAATATTTAAATAGATCAAAGAAAGGGGGTATGCCTATTAAAGTAAAGCATTTTTATGTAAATTAGCAACTGTTTGAAAATGGAACGTGTCCATTATGGAGAGTTTTACAACAGTATATAAGCCCAAATTTTTATTGAGGAAAGTCAGGGAAATTTTTGAAAAAAGGTCAGCAGAAACCTTTAAAAGTCTGAGAATTTTTTTACCAGAATTGTGTAGGAAACCCTGTTCGCTTTTTGTGCATGTCTTTTCTGTTATAGATAATGTGTCTATGGCATCAATGTAGGCAGAATCTGGAGTGTGTACGATGAACTGTTTGGTTGATTTTCTTCAATATATCGTTAAAAATAGTGATTTCTGTTGATTTGTCAAAAAAGGGGGGGGGGGTAAATGCTAGAACAAGCGGGACACTTGGCGGCGTTTAATTTGATGAGGCGATAAACAAGTTTTTTTTTTTTTTTTGCTATCTGTTTGTTTCTTACATTTCTTCCACGTCTACTGGGGTTTGTTCTGTAAATTGAGCTGGTTTTTGAGGGAATTGGATTGGTTGGTTTATTATTGTGGTTTGTTCTGAAAATTTGATTTTGTTTTGAGCAAGGCTGCAAAGTTAGTGAGAAAAATGACTGACTCCTGGAATTTTCCAGACTCCGACTCTAGGATGTCTAATGTACTAGTGTTGCTGGGAAGAGTTCCGTATCCTGTGGTGCTTGTTGGCGACATGAAATTTTTTCCAAGACAGCAGAAAATGATGTAAAAACATGGATTTATAAATAACATAAAGATTTAACAAAGTTTTTCCGCCATCTTGAAAAATTTGTTACGATGCAATTACACAAATTTTAGCAGCGAGTAAAAAACTAAGCAAATGTGCTTTTTGAAATAAATATTTGTTATTGTCAGGGGGGCTCTGCCCCCGTTCCTAAATAATTTTGGACATTGAAAAAAAACTTAACAGAAACTTTAAATGCAGGTAAAATCTCGCTTACAACTGCCAAAAAAAAATTATTAAATATATTTCTTCAACCGCTTTTCAGAGATTTTCTTTTTTGAACTTTCTGGCGAGATGCAAGCACAGTATATGAGCAAACGCTGTTGGTTCATTGAGCAGGGATGTCAGAGAGAAAAAAAATTATATTTAGCTTGCAAAGGATGAGGAGATGCGCAGAAGATCATAGCTTAGCACTCCTCCAGATGCGAAGCGAAAGTGTCACTGTGGCACTAGGCCCACTGACGAAGTAAAAAAAATCTGCAGGAGGGGCAAAAATCTGTGTGCCAAAGAAAAAAATTCCATAGAAAATCTGCAGAAGAATTTAAAAGAAATCTGCGACGTACGTCGCCCGTCTCAAACTTTCTGCTACCGGGGTCATATGTCGTAGGATAATTCATGTGAAATATTTTTAAAAAAATGAAATATGAGAAAGATGGGTGAATTTTTTTTTATTTTTATTTAATAAGATGTATTTTATGCATTCTAGAGATTAGTGTAAACTGATTTTTGTGCGTGCATATATAAATTACTGATCGCTGCTTGAATGAATTTCATGCATCCAGATTGAGGGAGGGGGTACTTTCTCAGTTAATGTACACGAAGCGTACATATGTCACTAACTGCTAATTGAATGAGTTTCGTGCATTCGAAAAAGGATTCTCTCCAATCCTTTCTCAAATCAAAGAATCTCCTAGGAGATTCTCCCCAATCATAACCTGTGTGCTTTGTGGCATGAGAATTTCTTTCACGGAGTAAACATCGATTTTATTCTGTTTTGTGACAATTTACAAAGTTTAAACAAGGTGGAAAAAATTTGTAAAAATAGAAAAATCCAGAGGAAAAAATTGCTAAAAGTTTGTAAAAATCAAAAAATCTTGAAGAAAATTTTTGTAAATAGTTGCAAAGCTAAATAAAATTGATATTTACTTTGTAAAAAAAAAGCTTGTTGTATGAAGCACGTGTTCTAGTTGTGTAGAATTTCCATGTCGTCGATTTGTTTGGTTGGCGCACATAAAATAAATAAATAAATAAATAAATAATCTGACAGCTTGGCCTACAGGCACAGGTAGATTTCGAAGACGCAGACTGTGGGGCACCTGTTTGTCGGGAATTGCGGAAGAAATGACCTTTTATTCGATGATGCAGGAGTTCGAACCGCTTACTTCGAAAAATAACTTTTGCAGGCGGAGCCGGCAGGGATTTATTTTTTTTTATTTTTTGCTATAAGGGTTGGTCCTATAAAAAACTTGTCAATATAAAGTTTTAGATAATATTACAAGGATTTATAATAAATTTACGTGGATTTGATATCTTGTGAATTGACAAAGTTATCAATTTTTTTCTTCAACCCCCCCCCCCCCTTAAGGCAATTTTTAATTATATCAAAAATCTGTCACTTAAATTTTCAGCCCTTCTCCTAGAAGTAATAATAACGTCAAACGGATTCGATACGTATCATAATTAAGAAATTATGGGTTTTTTCTGTGGGTGATTTCACAGTATTGTGCACGTTGCGGACATGACATTTGCAAGTTTTGATTAATCATAACTAAACAAAAAAATTAAGTGAATGGTTTTATTTTTTATGAAATCAGTATGAATTATACCTTTAAAACATAGCATATTTAAAAATTTAAATGAATTTAAACTCATTAAAAAAAATTAAAATGGAGTGTTGCAGACATGACGCAGAGAAACCTTACTTTTGAATATGTTTTAAATGTATTCAAAATTCTCTGAATTTTATGGAATAAATTAAAACTTTTTTTATGCTAAGATTTCAGTGTATATTTTTGTACAGGAAAACAAAAGATTAAAAAAAAAAAAAATTATTTTGTAGAAACTTACCCAATTAAAAATAATCTGTGTGTTGCGGACATGACGTTGCAGACATGACAGAAAGTTTACCATTTGGTTTTCTGTTTACAATAACCTCATTCTTAGGCATATAGCATTAATATATTATTTTTCTTCATAAATAGTTTAAATATTAAATAAATTGAGACTGTTGACACATTTTTAATTGTAAACTTAGGTTTAATAAAAAGTAGATATTCAAGTATTTTCAAAGTAAACATAAGTGGCACATATACAAATATATTACAATTTATTAATTATATTATTTATCTTTAATGCAATTTTTGAATCGTAGGAAAAAAAACGTGCAGAATGATCAGGTGATGGATCACATGGCAAAGTAGATAAGTAGGTATCAACAGAAATTGTTTCTAATTGTGGCTTCTCCAAGTATTTGAATTTATTTTCTGCTACAGGCTTGAAATGATGTTTAAGTGTCATGTTTTTGTTGTTCACTGACATTACTTGGCCAGGCCACCAGTGGTCATCAAAAAGTACAGCTATCCATTGGCCTTCTTCAAAAACCTTTTCAGAAGTTGATGTTGAAGCCAGATTAAGTGATGTAGTAGCATGCTTTGATGTTATTTTGGAAAATATTGTGGCTTGATGCATGTTTTGGGGACTTGAAAATGGAGAATTTAAGGAAAATTCAACTGAGAGTGATGTTGTAGGGCGAATGAAATGGAGTGATCTGGTATTGGGTATGGATTTGCACATGCTAAACCGTTCTTTTAACCTTAGTGTCTCTCTTTCAACAGTATCTTTGCTTATGAAAACTATTTTGATCGTACCATCAGAAATTTTGCTAGCTACATTAAAAAAAGACTTAGCATCGACAACGACCTCTTTTCCTTGCAGAACTGCTCTCCAAACTCTATTTTTTACATATCCCCCTATGCCATCAACAGCACCTTTTCCATGCGCAGTTTCAAAGAATGACCAGTCAGCCTCTATTTTTAGTTCCTCTTTATGATACGTTAAATTAGCAAACATAAATCTGTTTTTAAACTGGCTGGCAGCACCATCTGACCAGTAGTGAACTTTTGTTATCGCGCTTATCCTTTGTTTTAATTGTGATAAAATTTCTTCATTGAAAACTTTTACTGAATCTTTACTATGCGATAAGTCATCAGAGATAATTGCATAAGACTGATGATTTAAAGAATTTTCTTCCTTAAAATAGGCAACACAAGTGTATACTGTTACACTATCAGATGCCCAATGAGCACTCATGATCTCCCGATCATGCTTTATTGCATAATTTTCTGCAAAATCGATATGCATTATGACTTCATTATCTGGAAGATTTTCCTTTAAATATCTGAATTCAAAGTGTTGTTTCGATGCATTGTAAATATGCCTTGCAAATGTTTGTAACTGAGATCCAATTTCTTCCTTAGCACAACCCAAGTCGGTAACAATTTCTCTTTTAACAGTGAAACCAAGCTCATTCTGTTGCCACTGATAATATTTGACTGTGTAGTCTAAATTATCCTCTGATATTTTGACATCTAAATATTTTTCAACACCACACACACTACAGGCTCTATCTATACAGCTGATATGGTCATCATCAAAAGCACAAACACTTTCCTTAGCAATTATTTCTGGATTTTTCGGAAGATCAGGGCAGAGAGCTCCTATTCCTGAAAGAATCATACTGATGTTTTCGTGATACATACACATACAGACTTCCTGATCTTTTTTTCCAAATTGGAGAACATACTTGGGACGAAGTTCATGAAACTTGGTCATTCCAATGTTTAAATCTGGATTTTCACTTAAAAACAGCTTGTGTGATTCTCCAATGCTCATCACTAGGTAACGTTTTTGGTGTATTTCTCTCCCTATAGGTGTTTTTACGGATATTACATCTTTTTTCCCTGGACACATACGGCTAATATCATCTCTAACAAAAAATTGTTTTACTTTCATTTCAGTTTCTTCTGACAATTTATCACTCCTTAATCTGCGGCAGAATCTACTTTTAAAATTTGTTCTTGTTGTCTTTTCTTTTGAAATGAACTTTCAATTATTTGCTTTCTTTTCAAAGGAGACATTTTTGATATAACATTTGTCAACACATGAAGTTTCTTGTTTGGGGATTTTGGCAGGGCATTATTTATTTTCTTTACAGCCTTTCCCAAAGATTGTTTGCTTGAGTAGCCAGGGGAACTCATATTCAATTTTTCTGCTTCTACCTTTTTCTTCCTGCATTTTCTTTGTGCCTCTTTATTTTTTGTTCTTATGTGCTCCTTTTGCTTTTCAGTGAGAACCTTAGAATGTCTGTATTCTTTCTTTTTCCTGCTTTCTTCAGCTTTTATAGCTTCATATTTCACTGCATCTGCTTTCAACTTCTGTCTTCTAATGCAAGATCGTTCTGTACTTGTTAATGGCATGATGAATTTATGGGGGGAAATGTATAACAAATTTTTTTTTTTTTTAACTACTTATAGTAATAAGTAATCAGATTTCATTAGCATTCAAACAAGTACTATATTTTAAATATACCTCTAAGAAAACTTTCATCTAGAAAAACACATGGACAGGAAAAACATATGCAAATAAGCATGTGTCACACACTAAATAATTTTGCAAAATTATCATAATGTTGCCATTTATAACAACATAATTTAAAGCATGTTTAAGTGTTGCCATAATAACTAATGAAATTGTGTTTTGTTTGATAAATATGAATAAATCACAGTTATAAAATATCTTATAAGGTGTGATTTAATATTTTCCAAAATAATCAACCTGTTGCCATTATAATAACATAATTTGATTATGTTGATGCAACAGGTAGATAATTTTGGAAAATATTTAGTTTGCAGCACATGTTATTTCTATTAAGTTGAAGTTTTTCTTGGAAGTTTGCAAAACATAGTATATTTGTTGTCATGTCTGCAACGTTGTGGACATGACCAATTTAAATTAAAAAAAATATATATTAAATAACAAAAATAATTTTTTTTAAATCATAGTGTTATAACATAGTAAGTAAGCAGAGGAAATAACATTTTTAAGAAAATAAACAATATAATAACAATAATACAATAAAAATTAGAAAATTTTTGTATTGAAACACAAATATATTCTTATAAAACCTTCCATTATAATAATATAAAAGGTAAATATGCAGTGTTTTTAGTCACTAATTTTCCCATTACAATGCGTTATTTAATATATCATGTATAATTATAAAATATTACGTCTTTTAAATGGCAAGAAAGGTTTTTTTTTGTTTGTCATGTCCGCAACTTTGAGACACTATTTTTTTCATATTTTATGAAATTTAAAGATTTTTTTTTCATTATTTTTTTTAAGTAATTAAATATTCATAAACTACATTAAATTACCTTTAATTTGATATATAATACTACTCAATTTCATGACATTTTTTTTTAAGCACATCAGGCTACAAATACTGTGAAATCACCCCTGTTCAATACAACTCCCCCCTCCCCCCGGGGTCGATTTTGCCCATTAACGAACTTGACCGAGATTTTATGCCCCTTGATTTTATGTATCAGTTTCGAAAAGATGCGGGAGTTGAAACCGCCTACTTCAAAAAATAACTTGTTTGCAGGCGGAGCCAGCAGGAATTTTTTTATTATTATTATTTTTTTTTTTTTTTTTTTTTGCTATAACGGTTGGTCCTATAAAAAAAACTTGTCACTATAAAAGTTTTAGATAATTTTAAGAGGATTAATAATAAATTTACACGGATTTGATATCTTGTGAATTGACGAAGCTATTATTTTTTTGTTTTCTAAAACCCCCTTTTCCCTCCCTTCAGCCATTTTTAATTATATCAAAAATCTGTTATACATAAATTTTCGGCCCTTTCGCTAGAAGTAATAACTTTAAACGGATTCGATACGTATAATAATTAAGAAATTATGGGGTTTTTTCACAAAAAGCCCCCCCCCCCCCCCCCCCCTCAGTTCGATTTTGCCCATTAACGAACTTGACCGAGATGTGAGAATGTAATGTGTTTCCTACGAAATCTACATAAAAATCTCCACATCAGGTGTCTCGCTTGTTCTAGGGTTTTGCCCAAATAAAACCCACAATTTTTTGTGATCAGTTACCAAACATCACTATTTTTATCAATTAGTCATTTCAAAAAGTTTGAGATTTTTTTTTTTCTGTCAGTCAAAAAAAAAAAATTGAGCAATTTTTACCAATCAGTTATAAAAAGAAATCTTTTTGCAATTTTTGTTGATTAGTGAAAGTAATGCAAAAATCACAATTGTTTCGCTGCTTTGTCTAAGAGTGCCAGTAAAAATTACTTTTCTTTTAAATGTATACTTTTTTAAAGAGTATGTAGTGATAATTGTTTTATGGTAATAAAATGTATTGAACACAAACAGGAAGTTTAGGTTGTTTTTTGTTAGTATGCCAGGCAAATGTGTCCTGGAATATATTTTAAAAAAAGTATGTCGTGAAATATCACCCAGGGCCAATACTACCCTTGTGAATGTTTGTGCATAAAACCTGATAGGTAGCAATATGTGAAGATCTATAAAGTTTAAAAGAAAATAAAACTTATAATAAAACTTTTTTGTTTCTAGATTGTCAAAAAGAAACCGGTAAAAGTAGGCCTTAAAGGCAAAGGCAAGAAAAAGAAGTTGCAACCCAGAAAGTTTTGCATTGACAGCAGCCATCCTGTTGAAGATGGCATTATGAATGCATCAGATTTTGTGAGTATAATGTTATGTAACAATCTTTAAATCGCACATAGTTCTGGAGGCAGAGAATTTTTTACTTAACCATTTTTATAAAAGCCAGGGCTGGGTTTTTGCTGGAAAAAAGGATTATAACCAGTTTTAACTGGCAGGAACACATTTCCTGACATAATCTGATACTTTTTACTAATATTAAATTTCTTAAGTATATTTTATTCAGGATAAATAACAAATAAAATATAGAACAGCTTTGGGATTTGCCTGTGGTCTGCCATCTTGTTTTTTAAATCAAAATACATTTGTTTCTCATTTCCAGTATAATTTTCATCCATATTTACTTATAAACATGTTATTTACTTTTATTGACTAATTTATTTATATTTGATAATAAAAGTTAATGTTTTTTATTTAAAAAACAAGATGGCTGACCGCGGGTGAAATATATATACTTTACAACCTTGGTGAAAATGTGCTTCTTTCTTGTATTTTTGTAAGCAAAGATAAAATATCATCACAGGGTTCCCAGCATCATGGAAAGTCAGGGAAATTTAAAAATATATAGAAAAAGTCAGGGAATTTACAAATATTTTCTAAAAAGTTATGGAAAAGTTTTGGAGAAAAAAGGAAAAATGATGGGTAATTCATCATATAGTTTCGGGGGGGGGGGGGGGGGAATGGAGAATTTTGAAGAGCGATCACAGAAAAAAAGAATCTCTAATTTTTGACAAAGGATTGCAAAAATAAGTAACAAATTTCGTTGTATGCCCATTTGGTCAGGGAAAGTCAGGGAATTTGCCAGTCATGTTTTGCTGGGAACTCTGCATCAACAGCAGCTTTTCCTTTTCATGTGCGTAACTTAGAAACAATGCTTAGATGTTTAAATAAAATGTTTTGGTTTGATATTTCTTAATAATTTTTTTCATATTTTGAGTGACATGTATGTAATATGTATTTTAAATAAAATGAATACCATACGAATCATAGTAATAAGAACAATATTTGGCATAAAAGTACCGATCTTTCGCTTTAGGCTTTTGCATTTTCTATTTTCCATAAAATTATTTTCATTTTCTCCCAAGTGAAGTTTTTTATTTTTTTTTTTAAAAGAGGGACATGCTGCTAGTGAGAAAAATGAATTTCACTAAGAATTATTTGTGTATAAACTAACATTTTGAAGACCAACCCAGTACAGTTTCTTGTATGTTTCTTTTTTTTAATGTCTTGGTTGTATCATACTTATTTGATTGTATTCTGGCAGACATGATATAACAAGGAGCCACTGTAATGTAATCTGTTCCTTTAATGTGTAAGATTGAACTGCCTGTGGCAGAAAATTACTCTGCTTTCTGCAACAAACTTTATTAACAGCAAAATCTTTCTGCAAGAACAGCCTCTGAAGTCAAGACGAGTGGATAATAGGCCAAATTATAAAGTTTAAATATTTTGATCCTTCCCTTTCTAGCCTCCTTGAGAAATTTTGAATGATTATTTTTTGTTTCTTCACAGTAACATATAAGATAGCTAAGGCAAAATATTTTTAAAACACTGTACACTGAAGGGGAGAGAGAAGTAGACATTTCACGGGAGAATAATTAAAAAAAATATTTATAATTTATAAAAAGTAACAAATAGTTTTATTTTTTTTCCAAAATTTTTTTCTGCAATGAATCTTTCCCATTCTGCGACATTGTCGCTGCAATTCTGCTACGGGGGGATTGAACCCTTTGACAATATCTGAAAGTTGCGAAGTACTGACTGTTTTTTAAAAATAGCTTGTAGTTGCTACTTTTTAAAACAAGTAGTTATAGTTCACTATGTTTTCAATAAATTAGGTGTAGTTTGCTACAAAAGAAAATAGTTGTTTTTCCAATTACTGGTTGGGTATATGTGGTGTCCATTGCAAAGAGGTTATTTTAGGGTCAAAATACCATGTTGTGAAATGCACCTTTAATTGTACCCAGAAATCTCTTATAAAAATATTTCCTGTAATGTAGTATTTCTAAATCTGTGTGCCTAAGAGCTTTCAAAAACTCCCTCATGTCTTTAGGAAAACAAGGATTGATCTAGAAAAAAATTGGGCTCCTTCACAAACTTAAATTTAACAAAAGGGGAATGCTAAAGGTATAAAAAGTAAATACCTACTTTATCTGTTACAGAAAAGTTTATTGTATCCCTGCCTCAGTATAATATGGATAGAAAACTAATAAAGGTTTATGTAGTCTTATGTAGAAATTGCTAAAATAAAGTTGTATTTTATCTAAATTAATGTTTCTTGTTAACTAGGTTATCATTAACTTATGTGCTATTTATTTTCAGGAAAAATTCCTTCATGAACGCATTAAAGTGAGTGGTAAAACAAATAACTTAGGCAATGCAGTCACTATTGAAAGAAATAAGTCAAAAATTACAGTGACAGCAGATTGTAGGTTTAGTAAAAGGTATGTATGTTTGTAGTTAATTTTAGTAATTAATTTCATTTCAGGCTATAGTATTAAGAATATTAATCCATATGTGAACCTTGAGGCTTTTGTTTCTAGTTACCTGTCCGTTATGCTTCTGTGTGAAATTATTGTGAAACTAGTATTTTTATTTTTTTAATGGGTGTATTTTATGGTCAGAATTCTGAATGTTTCAAGTAAACAAGAATTTAAAATATATTTACTGATGTTTGTTTTGCATTTTATAGTAACGTGTTATTTAAACTATTTTTAGTTGCTTAAAACATTGTATTTATTTATTTAACTCTAAATCTTTTGTTTTTTTCAATTTGTAGTATGAAAAATGCCGATGCAAAATACACATATGTTATAGATACCTTTTATAATGCATATAGTGTGAGGATTTTTGTATTTTTATGTACAAAAGTAGCCTTTTTACTAAGCATTATTTATTGTGTGTGTTCATGCCATCTACCTGTGAAAGTAGCCTTTTAACGATTCCAAAACTAAGGGATGATTGTGAAGGCCATATAATGGGAGAATAGAGTTTGACCATGGTTTATAGTTATTAGCTGGCACTGCCTGTCATAGCTATCTCGATAGTTTAAATTTCAAAATTGTCCCATCCTATTCGTATATAAGAATTTCCTTCCAAAGTTTTGTTGTCCTTTAAAATTTTCACCTTTGCTAGGGTGGTGTATGAAAGATAGAGCTTAATTTTGACAAGTTGACTATTTTGCAAAATTTCTTCTGCCGCCTTAATGAATCCCCCCCCCCCCCATATTGGATCTCCAATTAAAACACACATAATCTTTCAGTTTATATTGTCTGTTTAAATGAAATAATATGTCAATAATCTAATTTAACGTTCTTAACTTAAAATAACTTTTCCGTAATTTTTGATGGGGGCATATGCTAGTTTATAATATAAAATAACTAATTAAAAAAATATTGTTGGTTGTTAAATTTTATTTACTACAGTTTCAATATTTAGGGTTTGATTTTTTTTTTTTTTTTAACTACACGACCTTTAACCCTTTAACGTTCATTGGTTTCCCTAGGAAACCACAAAACTTTAATTACGAAATGGAACAATGACACCAGAATTTTAATAGAAATGTTTTCCATTTATTATGTATGTGGAATATCGCTTTTTTATTATATAAAAATAAATTTGTTTACAATTCCCGGTGTCAATCATTAATTTCGACATTTTAGCAATTGAAGTGCTTCATCCGCTAAAGGGTTAAATTTTTTTCATTAAATAAATTTTTATCAATCTGATAGTCTAAAACCCTGAATTTAAACTTTGCTGTTTGCAGCTAATGATTTATAATATTTTTTAATTACTTGAATTTATTTTTTCCATTTTCACACATTGTTTAATTGTTAAATCATGGATATCAAGATAATTCAGAGTTCCTGTATGAATATTTTTCCTCCTTTTTTTTTTCCTTTTTTTTTATGAAAAATAATCATATAGCAGAGTTCCCTTCCCTTCGGTTTAAAAAAAGGGCAGAGTGCTGCTGGTGAGAAAACAACATTTTTTTATTCTTAAAGGGCATTTTTCGGATTCTTAAGGGCACTTTTTTTTTAATTGTTAAAAGGTATTTTGGTTTTTAAAGCCACTTTTGATATTTAAAAGTCGGGGCACTATTTTCAAGACAATATTGAATCAATTTTTACTATGAAAGCAAATTTTTTAATGCAAAAAGGAGAAAGGGCACTTTTTTTACTGGTAAGCAAGAAGGGTGCTAATTATTTTACTGAGGGGGCAAGAAGGGTCTAATTATTTTTATGAGGAGCTAGAAGGGTGCTATTTTTTTATAAACCAAAGGGCAGGCAGGGTGCAGCACCTTTCTGAAACTGTCTAGGGGAAACTGTTAGTTATCTTGTATATGTGACATCTTGGTAATGGTCATACCAAATATAATAAAAATTGTAGACCAGTTCAGTTTATTTAATCGATAATTACATGCACAGTCTTTTAATTTAAGTACTTTTAATATAAATTTAGTAATTAAAACAAAATATTCTTGGTTAAATTGTACTTAATTATAAAGCATTCAAATAAAAAAATACAAATTATGTAACTTTAACTCCTGAATTAAATATGGCATCATTAAAATGAATTATTGCCAATAAAATAAGAAAAATCATTCTGTCCATAGTGGGTTTCAAGACGACACGATCAGATCAGATAAGCATCACACGTTGTGCCACTCGGCCATCCCTTTTTCATTCGAGTGTGCTCTAAAGCTTGTTAGGATCTAGATTTAATTTTACGCATGTGCAAATGGATCGTTTTTGTGTGAAAAGTGGATTTGACAAAAATCTCTTTTCGTTTTAATACATAAGACTGGTTTAATTTCACATCAGTGACTCTTTTCAAACAGCAAATAAATGTAAAAGCTATCTCTTTTATTTAAATTATTCTATTTCTTATTTATTCTGAATATTAAAGTAGTTATGTAATATATTTTTTTTAATATTCGGTGCATTCCTACTAATTAAGTCTAACCTGAATGAAACTACTTTAAATTAAATTGCTTTGGAAATATTGATTATTAAGAATTTTAAAAACTTAGAAACATGTTTTTTTTTCCTTTCATTATATATATATATGTGTGTGTGTGAAGACCTTCCCTTCCCTTAAAAACGAATTCACTTGGCGAAGTAGCAAAACTAAAGTAGCTGCTGCTAGTAGTTTGTAGTGTAGTGTGCCACATTTTGTGAAGAGAACAACTGCTACTCCAGAGGGGGAAGGGGGTGCCATTCATCTAGTCAGGTGATCGTAACTTGCTTATTTTGTGAAAAATTTATTCCGCTCAACAATTTGCAAATGTCAGCAAGTCTGCTGAAAAAAATGGGTCCTTGGCAGGATCCTTCACAAATTTTTTTGTTTGAAAAGTTTCGCGAAAGGTATATTTTTAAATCTCCAAATTGAACCTGTCGTAAAACAGCTTCCAAGAACCTATTATCTTACCTTTTATATAGATAAAGGATCTTGTTAAAAATGTATAAACAAGAACCTGAATATAACGATCATTTCAAATTCACAAAAGTATGAGTAGATTTTTTGCAAATATAAAAAGCTGTACACAATTTCAGAAAAACTAGACCCTGTGAGAAAAGTCTGGACATATCCCTGTTCAACAATTTGCAACACATCTTATTGCATCATTGATTTTTACACTGATACTTGCTAGTAAATGCAAGTGCCAAAGTCCAAATCAAAGACTTTTTTTCCTGTAAACATCTGCTTACTATTCTGCTTGCTCGTTATTAGATTTTCATGTTTTAATGCTGCAATTCCTTTTTTAGAATTACTTTATTTACAGATTTTTTTTTTTTTTAATATGGCAAATTAATATTGAATTTCCTTGTTAACAAGTAATAAGTGCTTAAATTAATGTTTTAAAGAATTACAGATTTTGTTGCATGTTATCTTTTAAAAAATTTTATTGTATTTGATTGTATCCCAGCAAACATGATTATAGCAAAAAGGCCATTATATTACTTAATCAGTGTCTTCTCAATTTCAAGTGTATATTGAGTCCTTTGACAAAATCTGAAAGTAAAAGAAAGTAGGTAGTAAAAGTAAGAGCATTTTCAAATTTACTTTTGAAAATAGTTTGTAGTCACTCTTTTGTTAAACTACATTTCTGATAAAGTAGTTGTAGTTCACTACAAAAATAAAGCATTTTTTTTTTCTACCACTTCTTATGACTTGATTGAAAAGTTATGAACAAAAATGTGTAAAATTCACAACTTTTAGATGCTTGTCTGAGATCATTTAGCAGAGTTCTTCTGAGGCAGTTTCAGGAAGGTGCTGCGGTTGCAACCTTCTTGTCACTGCTCTATAAATACCAACCTTCAAGCCCTCAGCCTAAAAAATGACACCTTTATTCTTTTTTCTATTAAGAAATGCATGGATAGTAAAAAACTGACTCATTGTCTTTAAAAAGGTGCCCTTTTCCAGGGGTGATTGTGCTCCGGGGGTCATAAAATCATCCTGTTTAGTGGAAAAAACGAATCGAAATTGAAAATATGTTGCAAAAACAATGTACGCGACGCTGCGACGGACGTCGCAGACTTTTTAGGGCACCTGCAGACTACAAACATACAGCGATGCCGCGGACGCGCTATAGCGTGTAAATTACGCGAAAAAACGCCGAATTTCGTCGGAAAATCGCCGAAAAACCGCAAAATTAAAAACATTCGCCAAATTAGCGATAAATGTTTCAGTTACGGCAACCCTTACCCAGAGCCTGATCGGAGTGAAACTAGCAAACCCTCTGTCATGCGTTTTCCTAACCCCCTTGTATTGTTTTAACCAAAGAATATAAACGAGAATACCGATACCGAAAGATATTCTTTGTCCTACCCCTAAACAAGGAGACAAAAACCAGTCTTTTAAAAGATACCTGAGTATGAATCTTCATCTTTTCCCCCCCCCCCCCCCCCCCCTATCTCCCTTTCGTTTAACAATGCTGATCCTCCCCAAATTCTGTTATGGGCTGCACCAGATGTCAATGAGTGCATATTTTTCGTAAGCCTTCATTCAATACCCTTCCCCTCGAAATTTGCGCTTTTCTATGGCGAAATGGCTCTCGGTAGAGTATAATTTGAAAAGAAGAAAAAAATAAGTAGACTGTAGATTAGGGTCTGCACGGGCCGGAATTTCCGGGGCCGGGTCGAACGAAAGCTACCTTTTCCCGGCCCGTTCAAAATTCAGTGAAAACAGGCCCGGCCCGTTTAAAATCCATTAAACCACGCCTGACTCAATATCTAAAAAAATTCAGATTTTTCTTAACATACAATTAAGATTCTATATTTATGGGATAATTTTACGGTCCCTGTGGCAGAATGTACGCGACGCTGCGACGGACGTCGTAGACTTTTTACGGCACCTGCAGACTAAAAACATACAGCGATGCCGCGGACGCGCTATAGCTGGTAAATTACGCCAAAAACGGCGAATTTCGTCGAAAAATGTCTAATTTCGTTGACAGATCGCGGAAAAAACGCAAATTTAGTCAAAAGGCCGTGAATTTCGTCATAAGGCCGTCAAAAAGACATGAGTTTTGTTGAAGGATCGCAGGAAAATGCGAATTTTGCCGAAGGGTTACGGAGAAAACACCAACTTCGTCTAAGGATCGTGGAAAAACGGTCAATTTCGTCGAAGAAACGGCAAATCTCGTCGTCGGATCGCGAAAAACGGATAATTCTGCCGACAGATCGCGAAAAAAACAGCAAATTTCGTCGAAGAATCGCTAAAAAACGGTAAATTTCGTCGAAGGATCTCGAAAAAATGGAAAATTTCGTCGAAGAATCATCAAAAACGGTAAATTTCGTCGAAGGATCTCGAAAAAACGGCAAATTTCGCCGAAGTATTTCGAAAAAACGGCAAATTTCGTTGTCTAGTGTATCTTCAAAATGTTTAGGCTGTAAAATGTTCATCAATTTGTAAATTTTGCAAAAAAAAAAATGTAACAAATCAGTAATTTGTGCCTCAGAATCAGTTGTACAAGTTACACTCTCAAATTCACAACTTTTAAGATTCTTTTGTGTGTAGCATCACAAAATCTCGATAACTTTTTTTTTTTTTTATTGGTATGGAAAACTTGGAAAAGTCAGGGAAATTTATTGCTGATCTGGAATAGACACCCTGGTTTTTGTTTTATGAATATTTGGAATAAATTTCTTCAATGATAAAAAAAATAAAAAGACAGCTTTCCATATCATATTTAGAAAGACAATGTTTACTCATCATTTAATGAAGTCATTCAATTTTCAGTGCAAATAAGGTAAGTTTATCAAATTATGTTTTCTTACAACTTACATTACAAAAACTAGCAGTAATTACGGTATTCTTATGTTATTTGAGTTTCATACAGTTATATAAGTTATGGTGTAAATGGATATCAGTATTTTGCATCGGTAATTTTCAGGATTTTTCACCTGTGTGTCAATAATTTTCAGGGTTTTTTACCTTGTGTCACAATCACCCCTGCTTTTCTCACCAGCTGCAACTCTGCATTTAGCTCTGTATAAACTTTACTCTTAACCCTAGAAGATTGTCATTATAATAAAGACTAAGTTTGACATGCAACAGTTGATTGAAAAAGACTAATCATTTGCAATTGTTGCAAATGGTTAGTCTTTTTCACTATACATACCAGGGGTAGTACTTGTCCTACGTTTTGTACTATATCGGCACTTGAAATCATCAAATATGGGTAGGTGTACCTTTTTACTGATGCAAAACGATCACGAAAGTCACAATTTTGTTCAATCTATCGATAAAAATAGTGATTTTCATCAATTTGCACAAAAGAAAATCACAATTTTTGGTAATCAGTTACCAAAATTCACGATTTTTTTTTTATATATTAGTCATTTAAAAATTTGGCTATTTTCGTCTCTTAGTCCCCCCCCCCCCAAAAAATCCAAATTTTTACCCATCAGTTATAAAAAAGAAAATCTTTTGCAATTTTCGTCGATCAGTGAAGAAAAAATAGAGATTTTTGTCCTTCAGTAATGCAAAAATCGCAATTTTTTAGCAGCTTGGTCAAAGGGTTCTGGTAAAATCGCTTTTCTTTTAAATGTATACTTTTGCAACAACAAAAAAAATGTGTATGTAGTGTACTATTTATGATAATAAAATGTATTGAAGAGGGAGTTGAGGGTTTTTTCGATTAGTATGCCAAGCAAATGTGTCCTGAAATATCGAAAAAAGTATGTCCTGAAATATCATCTAGGCCTAGTACTACCCCTGACATACAAATAGCCATCTAGGGTTAAGGGTTTGTTGTGAGATCTCAAATTCCCCTCGCTAATGTTATTCTGTATTTTTAGGTTAACAAAATATTTTTTAAATATATGCTTAATTTAATATTTTATGTATTAAAAGCTGACAAGCTTTGAGTAAGATTTCAACACTTCAAGTAAATAAAATTAAGTATACATTTTAGAAATATTTTTCAACTTAAGATATTGCACTGGGAAAAAAGTTTAAAATATTAATTTCCTGATGAGATATTTTAAAGAGAATGCATTCCACTTCCAACTTAACATTATCAAGGGCAATTCATGATCTCAATGACAAACATTCTTAAGCATTTATTTTTATGCTGTATTTATGTATAATTTTTTAATTTAAAAAATGATAAAGTTGCCCATTTAAAATTCATTTCTTTTTCTTTACAGGTATCTGAAGTACCTTACCAAGAAGTACTTGAAAAAACACAATTTAAGAGACTGGCTTCGTGTTGTTGCTAATGGAAAGGACTCTTATGAATTAAGATACTTCCAAATCAACAATGAAGATGAGGAAGATGAAGAAGACAATGAATAAATATGAAGTTTTTAAATAAAAATCTGTTATCCTGTGATGTTTTCTGATTTTTGGCTTTCATCACATTCTTCTTGATGCATTTGTTTAATACAGTAGTCTGTTATATTGCTTTTTTTAAACTTAGTGTTGGTTATGGTAAGACTTTTGTTAATTAAAAAACTTTTGATGTTCATGTAATTTAACACATTCGCTACTGGATTAAAATTAACAGAATTTTATTTTATTCAGAAAATGCTAATAGCAATATTTACTCTATTTAACAAGACATTTCGTGATTACGTAAAATAAAAATTATTTTCTGGTATGATTTTGTATTAAAAATGGAATGTCAAATGAGTGACCCAGCCACATAAGTTTATTTTATAGCGAACATGTTAATACTTTATTCTACTAAGGACACACCAAGTATCTGGCAATAACGGGATATCTTGCTTATTCAGCACTGAAACTGAATATTCGGTCTGGCTGAATACTTTAATTTCTGGTTGCCGGATAGACTCATTTTTTCAATCCTATTTTTAACATTATCAGAAAAAGTAAATGAAAAATTAATTTGCTCCTGACGAATATTATCCCATTAAAAGCTATGTTAACAAAAAGAAATACTCATACATTTTCACAAAAATGAAATTATATGGTTATATATAAATGAAAATGTAATATTTAAAATATGACAACTAATTATTTTTATAGGTAAGAATAGTTTTATTAAATCTTTTGTCACTATTTTGCCTATATATGGAAGACCAGCAGTGTTAATAATTGTGCCACTTTCTTAAAGTTCAAGGGACAAGATCTTCAGTTTCAGGACTGATTTCAATCTTGGAGATATTTTTGATTGATAGTAGATTATACTTCATATAGTGAAATAATAGTATCTTGACAAGCAAAAACTTTTAATCACTTTTATTGTTAAAAATAAATTTTTAGCTATAATGCATGACATTGTAATCTTCTAGCCCATCTCCTAATATTCAAAAATGTTTTCAGTCTTGGCTTGAATGGACTTCTTGCATCCATGAACAAGATACTTGCAATGAAAAAGCTTCCCTATTTAAATTCTATTAGAAAACATTTGTCGTGAGAAAAATGAGTAATGTGTATGTAAGGGAGGAAAGCTACCAATGGCAAGATTGCTGCATAATTTTAAAAAGTCCTTCCGGCCTGTACCGGCAGAAAAGGTAACTTCCTTGTTTCTTAAGATTTTGGCTAATTTAACACAAAACTAAAATGTAAAGAACCAGACTAGAGAAGATTCATCGGTAATGAATTTGAATGACAAGCTTGGCAAGAATTTGACACTTAACAGATATAAATACATATAGTCTGTTCAGGGAAAGGAGATAACGAAAGTAAACAAACAGGTTGCAGAAAAATCGCCAAGGAGCCACACATTTGGCACAAATCCCTATGTTGGCGAATTTTATTTTGATTTGTTAATTTTTTAAACATTTATTTTGATAACTATATGAAAACAACACAAGTTGCTAACTGACTTACATCGAGATTTTAAACAAAAATGTAAAAGTTTAAGACGTCAAAATATAAATTATTCTCTATTTATTTTAAACAGCGTTGAATTCAGACATATTTTTTCCTGGTGGGATTTCTGTGCCTCCAGGCGAGACATTATATAGTTTCGGGGGGGGGGGGGGAGAATTATACTTTTTGACCATTAAAAGTATAAAATCTGAAATATTCCGGGAGGGGACATTTTAATGCCCCGAACGGAATTTCCTCCCGGGGCAAACCTTCTGAATTCAACATTGTTATAAACCATCATCAGGAGTTAATTTTGTTAAATACAAAATAGTACAAAACTATTTATATCTTACATTATTGAAGCCCACTTATCTCATAAATCATTCAGAAGATGAAGTTGAAGTATCGGAACTATTAGAATCTAGATTGATTACCATGGAATCTACTATATTATCTATAGCATTATCTAAATCCCACATTTGTTTTTCCACTGTATTTGTTAACATGCTGAATGCATCTTTTCCATTCTTCAGTGCCAATTTTGCTGATACTTTGAGAGAATATATCTTTTACATGAGGCATTTTGAATGTTTTGTTTTCTTTCGCGACGAAGTTCTTTATTTGTGCCCAAATCAGTTCAATAGGATTAAGCTCGCAATGATAGGGGGGGTAATCGTAAGACAGTTTTATTTTGTGCTTTTGCCATTTCATCGACAGCGTACTTGTCATATTTATTTTTATTTTGCTTCACTAACTGCAACAGTTCCGCTTTTAACATTCCGTCCTCAAAAGGGATATTTTTTGTTAAAAGCCAATCAGCAATTTTTTGTTTTCTCCACGAAGTATTCGGTATTTTTTCTGATTTTCGGGAATGATAAGGAGCATTGTCCATTACTATCACATAGTTATCTTCCAGTCGAAATAAGATATCACCAAACCACTTTTCAAAACGTTCTGAATTCATGATAATCTTTATTTTTATTTGATTCGAATAAGTCAAGCCCTCCATCCACAAAACCAGAATCGCTACCAATATGGGTAATTATCATCCGTTTTCCTTTTCCGGAAGAAAGACCAGACAAAAATGCTTGTTTTGATGATTTTACTGAGGTATCTTTCCAAACTTTACTAACTGTATGGCCTGCATTCAACCAGGTTTCATCCATATAATATATTTTGCACCCTTCTCTGAAAGATTTGATTTGCCTTAAATATTTTCTTTGCCACACAATTATTTAGTTTTTATCAATGAGAGTACTGTCTCGTCCTCTCCGTGAATATCTAAAGTTTAATTCTTTCAGGAGATGATAAAATGTTGTGCTTTTAAAGGTTGGCAAATCAGGGTCATCATTTACAACTTCCAAAACTTTATTTATAGTGGGCAATTCATTCCTCAAAAAGAACTCGTGGATTTTTCTCCTAATAGCATTCCTATCAAAATCATCTATATTTTCTAAAACACGTTTACGTAATTTTATTTTCTTCGGCGAGTTTAACACTCCACATTTTTTATACTCTCTTAACACTCGAAAAACAGAAGCTTTACCTACGCCTGTTATACGAGCAGCATTATCTCCTGTATGAGAAATCGGAAGTTCAGGATTCGATTCAAGTTCCGTTTTATATACATTTAAAATCATATCTTTCTCCACCTTACTCAAAGCTTTTCTTTTTACTCTCTTCTTAGGCGGGCTCAAAGAAGAATTTTCACACTCCATTTGTGTATATAAAATACCAAATCAATCGAAAAAAAATCGTCAATTTTAAAAGTGAAAGACAAGAAACAAACAGCCGTTTGGGAAAAAAAGCAGAAGCTCAAACAATTGGAGCTTCTGGCACAGCACCAGGTTTAAGCATCGCCAATCCGCATGCACATTTGTTTACTTTCGTTATCTCGTTTCATCGAACGGAGTATAGTTTTATGCGTATGATTGGGAAAAATGGTTACAACAATGAAAAATAATTTGCGAGGCTATATCTCAGCCATTTTTTAAGGTACAGGCAAAGCAAATGCTCTAGAATCCTTGTATCAAGGCCTAAAACTTAAGCAAAATTTGGATTTCATTTTTTAAGTTTTAGATGTTTAGGTCTTTTATCATTTTGAAACAAGATGACCAACAAACTCTGTCAAGATCCTTGTAAGCCCAATACACATACTTTGCTACATCCAAATCAATAGTTTAAGTACTGATATTCAGGAGAGGTTTTTTTTTTTTCTCAAATTCAAACCTATATAGTCTTTGAATATAAATGAGTATTTATTTGTTCCATGTTTTTAAATAAATGATAAAACTGATATTAGAAATATAATTGTTGACTATTATTCTAGTTAGGTTAGAAAAAGGGAATAATTTTCTTTTCATTTGGATTGGGTCAATGAAATTTTTTGTGGGTTTCGATTACTTTAAATAGAATATTTAGATAATCCAACTTGTGCAGAATAGTGAAAGATTTTGGGTTTGGTATATCCATTTCTTTAAAAAATAAAGGCTAGAATATTTTTTCATATGTAAAAATAGATTCTATATTGTAGACTATTAATTAATTGTCAGAATAGATTTAAAATTGGCATTCTTTTTCTTTCATTTTAGATTTCGGGTCAAATAAAATTAATTTTCTGGGCGTTGACTTCTTTTTCAAAAAACTTTCTGGCTTTATTTACAATCAGCTTTTCCTTCGTTTTTCAATTTTAGAGCTATTTCAGATTCTTATGCAAATAACAATTAGTTTGCTATATAAAAATAAGTTTGTTGTGAAAAAAAACAACAATTTAAGAATAATGATAATAAAGAGAGAAACGCAATATCCTTATCGATCAAAGAAAAAAACAGGTATCTGGTGAGACGAGCCTGCACTGAAATATCTGGACAGGTACTTGGCAATTTTTTTTTTATCCTAAAGCAATCCTTCCCTACAACCCATTTTGCCTTCTTTGAAATAGACTCATCTTCGAAGAGAGGCGCTACAAACTGCCATTTCCTGATTTACCGACAGTACTACAATCATTTTAAGTGCTAAACATTAACCTTTATAAATAGTGAATAATATACAGAAAGACATTTTCAGTACAGTAAAAAAAAATACGAAGTAAATGTGTTTTGAAAGTAAAATTGGAAGGGAAAGAAAACTTTTTAAGCAGGGAAAGAGTTTTGAACTTAACATTGTAAGAATAGGATAAAATACAAACTTCTTAAATGGGTTTTATTTACTGTATATATATTATTTGGGGGGGGGAAGAGCAGTCAGTCAAAAATAAATTTCAACTAAAACTTCTGACCGCCGAAGTTCAATTTTCAGTGTAATCTAAAATAATAGGTGCAATCATGGAAATAAATGTTTTTGGGAGTCCATCTGAATAATAATTTAGAAAATTATAACCATTGAAAAGTTATCAAACAATATTCCACTTCAAAGAGAATTAAAATAATCTTGGATGATAAAGGCAGTGCTTAATTTGTGCCGCCTTTGATTTTAATGAATATTTAAATAGTAGCTGGCTTGCGCAGACTAGCGGGAATTCATACGTACCTTGTAAAAAACTGCCCTAATACTTTAACACCAGGCAGCTCAGAAAAGCATATAAGCATAATGGGTAAGTTTCTATTTTCATTATTATAATTTTTGAATAAATATTAGATTAAAAACAGTGCAACTTATTAAATCTGCGTTAATTTTTAAATGAAGTCCTTTGATTAAATTAAAACATTGTTTCGTATATATATATTTTTTTATCAGGAAATATAATTATTAGTGTATAGGGCAGTTGCAATTGACGTCATGTTGGAGGTCACATATTACAAATAGGCAGATCTGATTGGTGGAACTACCCTGAACTCCAATTAAGGCTGCTCTTCAGTAAACTTCCCGATTCCCCTCGCTAATGTTATTCCTATGGGCGTGGCGTAGGATGCATTCGTATTTTTAAAATATCTCCTCAGAAAATTAATATTTTTAACTTCTGTTTTCTTTGTTCTCTTCTTAAAGAATGTCTCTTTTTTTCTTAGTTATCAAAATATTTCTAAATTATGTGCTTAATTTATATTTTTGTTTTAAAATCGTAGCGAAACTGAATAAGATTTTAACGTTTCATATAAAATTAAGTATATATTTTAGGAAAAAATTGACAACTAAGAAAAAGAGACATTCTTTAAGAATAGTATAAAGAAAACAGAAGTTAAAAATATTAATTTTCTGAGGAGATATTTTAAAAATACGAATGCATCTTCCACCCATAGGAATAACATTAGCGAGGGGAATCGGGAAGTTTACTGAAGAGAAGCCATTAAGTCTAGTCCAGTCAAATTAGGTTTTTTTCTGGACATAATTACGAAGGTTTTGAAACTTGGTGATATTGTTTGGGAGGGTCTAATAATAAACATACTAAAAGTCTGATGGGTAGGGGGTGAGGGCAAGAGGGGAGAGGTAAAAGAAGGTACCATTTTTCGTTTTTTTGTTAATATCTCATAATCCATATGTCCTACGGAAAAAGTGTTAACACAAAAGATAAAGAGAATTAAATTCTCTACAATTTAGGTCATATACATTTTTTCTCTAGAGTCCATAGTTAACGAGATAATCACATTCAAAAATCAAGAAATTTGCCAAAAGTCACACCAGCGCCAGATAGCTAGTCAACTGCACTTACTTAACTTAAACGAGCATTTATAAATGCTGTGTTCAGGAGAATGGAATCCTGAAGTATAACTTCAACAAATCACATTTTTTGTTAACTGAAACCATACAAAAATGAAACATGCTTAAAATACATCCAGTCAAATTAGGCAGATTTTGGAACATAATTCCGAAGGTTTTGAAACTTTGCAATATTATTCAGGAGAGTCTATTAATGAGCGTACTAAAAGTCCTGATGGATAGGGGGTGATCAGGAGGGAGGAAGTACCTTTTTTTTGTTAATATCTAGTAATCTATAAACCCTACGGAAAAAATTGCTCTTACCAAAAAAAGGACAAATAAATTCTCTACAAAAAAGATCCTAGTCATTTTTTCTCTGAGAGTTAAGTCCTTAGTTAAATTACTAATTATAATGAAACATTAAATATAATAATTATAAAAACCTGCGATTACTAATTATAAAGATAATATAGTTATAGTTACAAGTAAATCTGCAGATCAGGAAATCTAATGTTTTTACAATTTTTGTTTCCGAAAACAGTTTTGATTGTCGTTCTATAATATTTAGATCTAAGAATTTATCTAAATACATGCTAATCTACTCTATAGCATTAGCTTACTAAAATCACCATCAAATAGATATATTTGGAGACTTTTAAACTTAATGGATAGTCATTCATCATCGTGTCTACTGCCAATTGACAAAATAGTTAACGTGATTTGGAGCTATAAAGTATTTTTTGTGATAGCCGTTTAATTATAGGTGCAGATTCACGGTCGCCACGTGGCGACTAATTTTTTTGCTGTGGCCACTAACTTTTGGCGTTTAAGTCGCCATGTGATTTAAAAGTAATCAATTTCTGGTATTCCCAGTCCCCATCGTGAAATGTTGATATTTTTTTGAAAGATTAAGGCCAAAACACATAACATACATTATCTTTTAATAACATTTCAGAATGATATGTTTAACACAGCAAACTATTAAATATATTCGAATAGCAAGGTTATTCGTAACAGTTTGAATCTGATAACTTAACATAGACTGTGATTTAAATATATATATATATATATATAAACAAATGTTTGAAGTGTGTTTTGATTTTTATACTGCAAAATAATCTCACAAATTCGGATTTTCTTTCATATGTACTTTTGTCTGGCAAAATCCAAATAAGAAATATTATTTTTCTGATATTCCCCGCTGTCATGATTGCTTAGCTTATACATATTTTTTTAAACCGTATCTTTCCCAACTTTATCTTCTGAATGTACATGATTTAAGATTTAATTAATATTCAAATTTTGTTGTACATATGTTTATACAAATTACTTTACACTTTGAATTCTTGAGGTTTTTTTTTTTTTTTTAAGTTTTTTACCCCGTATAAACACTATTGTTTTTATGCGTTTGTTTTACAATTGTGGCCACTGGATTTTTTGGGTTTAGGAGCCACTGGCTCCTTACAAATTTTGGGAATCTGCACCTATACGTTTAATACGAGTAGTATCCAGATTGAATTCAAAACCGTAATGTTAACAACATCGGTCATATTTGATGCAATTCTATGTTGCAGACCAAATTACGAAAAATTAACTAATGTTTTGTTTCCCTCAGCCAGGTTTCATATTTTACTTACCCATTATACGTAGTATAGGGTAAGTCTTGTAATCGTTTTGAAAATCGGAAAAAAAAAAATTTGACGGATTTACACGTTTCAGACACTGGAGATATCGAAAACCATATTTTTAGGGAAAAAAGTTTGCCGTCCGTTTGTCTGTAAACGCTCTATCTCCCGAACAAATTGAGATAGACACTTGATATTTGGTATGTACTTAGTATGTAATAATGGGAAGAACCTTATTTAATTTCAGTAACCTCGATTATACGGAAGTTTTTTTTTCGGACTCTTGAAACATTCGTTCTGATAAAAGGTATATAAAAAATTTCGAAATTGTTCTTTTAAGGAGTGAATATAAAAGACAATAAACATAAATTTTGCCTTAAGAATGAAGTCGATCGGATAATGAGTTGCCGAGATATTTATAATCACATTTTCCACACTCTTCGATTTTTCATGACCCCGTATTTCATTCAAATTTCAATTCAAAGATATATTTTAATTAGTAAAGAGACGCTTAATCCGACACAGTAAGCTGTTAGTTAATAGGATTATCATTTTTAGAGTTATAAGGATGTTTCTCTTACGCAATTTAGCAATAAAGCATTTAAAGTTTATGACATCATCAAGCCAGGATTTTATTTGAATTGCAATGCATTTTATAAATAGTTTACACATGTTTTATTTTCGTATTTTATATTATGCATATCCATGATGGGTAAGTATTACGGTGGCCCCCAACGACTAGTCTTCTTTCGCAATCTGGATTATATGAATGAATATTTTTACAGACTATTAAATACAATAGCTAAGTAATGATAAAAGTAAAAGAAAAAATGAATGTCAAATAAGTAAATTTATAAAACAAAATGTTTTATATTATTTGAAAACATGTATGAAATTCCACCAAAATTTATTCTTTCGACAAATGGAAATTTGAAAATCGCCTGAATTGCCATAGCAAAGCATTATGGCGCAAAATAAAATGTTCTATATTTTCCAAATGAATGAACCAAATGTAACAAAAAACAATACAGATAGATCCAGGTACCTCACCAACATGAATACTTAATTTCAAGCTAATCGGGTGTTTTTTGTGGAACAGGCAGAAACCAAAAATTTTTCGTGTGTCTCCATTGATGTTTCGGCAATAGGGAATCACATGCACTACTGCAATGAAGACTGCTCAAACAGTCCACCACCTGTTGAGGAGAATGTCCTAATGAAAATGGAACACAAATCAACATACTTTGAAATTTCCCATTGAACCCGTTTAATCAAAATGATCAAGGACTTGAGTAAGTTGTTTATTCCTCTATTATTGTATTTTACGAATTTTTCATTTTTGTATGTTTTATGTTAACAAAAAATGTCATTTGATAAGGTTATTGTTTAGGCTTCCATTCTTCTGACCACAACATTTATAAATGTTCGTTTAAGTTATGTAAGTGCCGTTGACTCGCTCTCTGGCGCTGGTGTGACTTTTGGCAAATTTCTTTATTTTTGAATGCGATTATCTCGTTAACTATGGACTCTAGAGAAAAATGTATAAAACCTATTTTGTACAGAATTTAATTTTCTTTATTTTTTGTATTAGTAATTTTTCCGTAGGACTTATAGCTTACGAGATATTAGCAAAAAATCGAAAAATGGTACCTTCTTTTTACCTCACCCCTACCCATCAGGACTTTTAGTATGTTCATTAGTAGACCCTCCCAAACAATATCACAAAGTTTCAAAACTTTCATAATTATGTCCCAAAATCTGCCTAATTTGACTGGACTAGTACAATGGTTGATCAGCTGATTGCAACTTCTTTATTATGGGATGATCATTGCTTGATATTCGATATTTCTGTCATAGTTCGGTAGATGGTATCATATAAGACCAAATCATATTAAAATAAAATTTGATCTAATAAATAAGTGTAAAAATAGGACAAAACAAACACTAGTGCATGGATTTTATATTTCATTTAAACATATGTTCAAGTATCTAACTTAATTATAATTTCTATACTAAATAATGTAAATCGTCTAAATTTATTCTTACTCATGTGTAATAAAATTGCAAATATCTTGTACTGAATTTTCAATTTTTTATTTCATATTTATTTATTTATATATCAAGTGTTATATTAAGTGCAAAAATTAAAATATTTTACACAAGATTACACTTTTTTTTTCCCTTATGGCTCAATGTTAGTCCTGTGGATTATAGGGTTTTTTTTTTTTTTTTTTTTTTTTTCAAAAAAATATCAAATTCACACCTGCAGGTTATAGGCAGGAAATTGGGATATGTTAAAATACAAAATTTTATTTGCATTGATATAATTAATATACGTAGTACACAACATTATATATTCTAATCAGAGCCGGATTAAGAATTTGTGGGGCCTGGGGCTACTGGAAATTTTTGCCCTTCCCACACACACTTTTGTCTTTCTTACACAGAAATACAAATATTAAAAATTAAATATGTATATTGTTAATCAAAAACTTTTTTTTTTTTTTTTTTTTTTTGGGGGGGGGGGGGGGTATTTTTATTGGTGCTCTTAATTAGTCTGTTTAAACACATAAAATTGAAAAATACTTTATTAACATTCAAAGAGAATAGAAATATTCCAGTCGTATAAAAACTGACTACATTTAAAATAATTAATATATTTTTTTATTTATACAAATGAATCTAATTACATTTTTATTTTAGCTTTTTCTTATTATAAAACAAACTCATTTTTAAAAAAAAATTGTCCTTGCCTAAATAGAAAGTTATTGCAGGACATCATCAAATATAATGCGTTCAGTGATGTCATGTTCTAGAGACATTAGTGTTTCGTAGTTTGTTTTTTATTGAGTTTGGAAAACTATCATTCTGCTTCACAATTTGTAAGCGGTATTACTAAATATAATTTCGATGCAGAATACACATTTGGGAAAATAGATATTAATTGTCATTAATGTATTTTGCAGTATTTTCACAGCATTGTATGTCTACAGTACTAATAAATTCAGAGAAATGTTGCATTTCTGTTCTTAAATTTTCATGAAGAACCTCATTATAAAATTTTAAACAATTTTCTACAGAGCGTCATTTATTAAGGTATCTGAGGATATGTTTTCAATTTGAAAATTAAAAAATATATAAACAAATATAAAGAAAGTTTATAAAAGCAAGCGATTCTTTAAAAAAATGCATAGCTTGTCAAAAAATATCATTAAATGTTTCTGTTTGAAAAATGTTTTAACACCGCTATATAATTTCATTGTGCTTATTACCATCAGTATATTTCTTTTTTTGAAGTTGAACTTCCTAAAAATTTCGCTAAGCTTTCAAACTTAGTGAAAGAGTTTCAAAATTATCCCTTTGGCTATCAATATATTTTAAGAGCAATTCCAAATGGTTACATGCAGATCAAGCATTGGTTTTTGAAGGGAAGAACTTACTTTGTCGAAACACTGAAAAATATCATGCCAGAGTGTACACATTCAAATTTTGAAGCCTTTAATATGATGCCTCCCTTCTAGCTTTTCTTCAAAGTTCGTAATTATACTTTCCAAATCACACAAAATATTGTCATAATTTAAATACAATGACTTTACAGATTTGTAACGACAGCACCATTTTGTTCTACACATATTTTTAAAATAAGTTTTGCGGCGCTGGTGCCCATTTTTATTAATTTTATACATTCTTATTTTAACTTTTCATTATTATAAAACAAGATAATTTAAAATAAAAAAATCCCTAATGGCTTGGCCTACAGGCACAGGTAGATTTCGAAGACGCAGACTAGAAGGCGCCCGTTTCGAAATCTACCTGTGTCTGTAGACAGAGCCTGCAGGGATTTTTATTTATTTTTTTATTTTCTTGTAGTGCAAGAGTTGGTCCTATTAAAAACTTGTCAGTATAAAAGTTGTAGATAATATTAAGAGGATTTCTAATAAATTTAAGCGGATTTATCTTGTGAATTGACAAAGTTATGAATTTCCCCTCCCCACTTGGTTCGATTTTGCCCATTAATATTTACTCCAAAATACTGCCCCTCCCTAGATTTATTTCTGCCTGTACTCCATGTAAACTATATTTTTTAATGAATTGCTATTTGTATGGAAATATCTGAATTTTCATTACTATCATTAGCCAAGATTTACAGCATTAAAACGCACAAATTAAATTACATACGGCCGTTTCAAGAATACCCCAGATCTCCATCAGCATAAAACAAGTGGGTAAGTGTGATCGAAGATCACTCAAAGGGTTTCGTTTAATATTCCTTTCAAAACACTATCCTTTCTTTAATAAATTCAAACAAATTTCATTTTACAAAAAAAGTCATGTTTTTTATAAAGTAAAAATTTACTGGTCTATTTTTTCGAATATCTAAACCAGCCGGATAGCGGGCCAAGCCCGCTATTATATTCTGTCATAATAATATCCGTCATACGGACTAATGCAATATTTAAAAAAATAATTTCAAAATTAAGCAAATTGTACACCTTCAAAATGTTAAAATATGCAAATATTTCCATAATCAGATTTTTATCACGATTCAATATGTTTCTCAAACTCATATATTTACTATTCTCTATTATTTATATAGATACTCGCTTTGTATTATTCTCAAACATTTGAAAAATTAGTTAAACTTATTCCCATATGACGTCATATTTTCTTTTTAATTCTCTAATGATGCGATATTAATCTGCTTTGTGTACTTACACATACTCATACTCCTTGTATTACTGAGAAGTCTTAGACATTTTCAGTTTTATTATACGACTATGACGTCAATCAATTTTATTTCATATTTATCTTTTTTTCAATTGGTGAAACTTTTTATTTCATTTTCATTTTTCACGTGAAAATCGTCCGATAGAAAATTAATTATAGCAGAAAGAAATTCATCGTGGATTTTTAATTTTTGGCATCGGCTATAACGAAAAATGTTTAAATTGAATAGGAAAAGGCTGTTAGAATTTTGGTTTTTTATCTCTATTTATTAAAATAATACGAATTTTTTAAATTTTAATATTTTCAGCTCTTCACAGCTTATATTCTGATTTAAACACAAAGTTTCAACTTTGTAAGTTACATAGTTTTCGAGAATAGCTCTGTGACAGACAGACAACGGAGCGGGAGCAATAGGGTTTCGTGAGATGAACGAAACCCTAATAAAAAGGAGATTAAAAAGAGTTCAAAGAACCCTCTTAGCTATAGACCTGATTATGAAGTGACCAAAAATGGTAAGAGTTCTGAATAAACAGTTACCCGTGAGACTGGTGAAAAGTGGCCGCTTTTTAGAGGTGGGTGTTATTCAGAAGTTTGTTTTTAAAAATCAAAATACACAAATTTAAATAGAAATACGGTCATTTTAATTGTCCTCATTGTTTTGATACATGAAAAAAAAAAAAATGATTTGCAGTTGCTTTTTTTTTTTTTTTTTTCTGGAAATATCTTTCTCTAAAGAAATAATACGAATTGTTTTGCTATACTACTCATCATCAATGATTTAATGCAAAATTTTGGATTTTATGAAGGTTTGTCAAAACTTTGGTATATGTGTTAATATTGGAAATTTTGGAATCTTCCTTTAGAACTCATCATGATTTTCCACTCGTAATCAAATGATGAATTTTAATACGATAGTTGATAACAACGTATGAAGAATCACGAACTAGTAAGAATAGTACTCTCAAGTTATACGGTAGGAGCCCAAATAAGACAGATTGCAGAAAAGTTGAACAAAAGAATTATCAATCTTTAACATTTTTGTTTGGAAGTTTCCAGAAAACTGAAATTTCCAAAGATGATCAATGTTTACAGAATTAGTCTCTCTGTTGTTTCGAAATGCAAATGCTTTTTTACTGCCCCCAATGAAACTTTCACGGTAATTTCTAAGGACAAAGGGAGATTTTCAAGACCCCACACCAAAGAAGAAAAAAGGCTGGGTGGTCACATTCGTTTAATGGATTATTTATTGTCGGTTGTCCAGTTAGCCTCAGTGTAACGAAATTCTTTCCATGCACTCTGTCCTTCTTGAAGCTTGGGAATTTACGACATCTTGAGACAGAAATGGTTATTAAAAGGATTAAAAGATTAGTTTTTGGAAAAGGATTAAGTGTTTAAGAGAGTAAGTGGACTTTTAGTTGACATATCAAAATAATTTTGTTTGATCTGCTTCACATTTCAGCTTGCAAATAAATATGAAATGGTATCGGGAGCTGTTAATTATTTTTCTCGTGACTTTTGAGCGGCCGTTGTTCAGAATTCCTTATTTAAAGGTTCATACTAATGTTATTGCTATGGAACGTGTTTGATTCCATCAATATGTGGCCATATTCGGAGGTTATCGTTGTTTAGAGGTGGCCATTAAAGGAGGTTTCACCGTACCAGAAAAGGCAGAAATACCCGAAAACGAAACGCCAAAACACAGGTATCACTGTGTAGGATTCCTCCATACAAGAGAGAGAAAAGGGGTCATGTCATTAACCAAGAAATTTGTATATTTATGGATATAATAAGCCTTGTAAAAAAAGTCCAGATCAAATACTGAATTACATTTTTGAATAATTTTAGCCCCAGAAATTCATAAAACGATTAAGCAGAGACATGATAGAACCCAAAAAAGAAATTCCCCACCCTCACTAAATAAATAAAAAGAAAACTGCCCAGTTAAACTAAGGGCATTGAGCTCACAGGCTATTCACACTAATTGTATATTATACTCTCTCGAAAAATAAAGAAATCAACAATATATTAAGAGTAAGAGGGTCCTCCCCCAGTTACCCCCCCTCATAGTTAACCCCTTAAACTAATCAGGGAAGTCTAATTACAATGAATATATATACAAATTTGAAGAAAATCCATTTATATAAATTAAGAGGGGGATTAGCCCCCCCCCCCCCCCCCGTTCCCCCCTGTATACTTAACCAATCAATCCCGAAAACTAATCAGGGAAGCGCCTTAACACAGTGAACCTATAAACAAAATTTGAAGGAAAACGGAATAATTCTGCATGAAAAACCCATTTATATAAATTAAGGGGGGGATTAGCCCCCGTTCACCCCCCCATCTTTTATACTTAACCAATCAATCCCGAAACCTAATCAGGGAAGCGCCTTAACATAGTGAACCTATAAATAAAATATGAAGGAAAACAGAATAATTCTGCATGAAAAACCCATTTATATAAATTAGGGGGGGGGATTAGCCCCCCGTTCCCCCCTTTATACTTAACCAATCAATCCCGAAAACTAATCAGGGAAGCGGCTTAACACAGTGAACCTATAAACAAAATTTAAAGGAAAACGGATATTTCTATAAAGAGTTATCGCGTTACGTACATACATACATACAGAACCAGCGGGCACATAAGCTCTCAGGCTTTGATAGCCTGTGAGCTAAAAAATGACCAAAGACCCGTTTAAGCCAAATTGTAGCCAGAAAATGTTCCTTTTGTGTGAGTTCAAAGATTTACTATGTTAAAACAAATTCAACTGCCATAACATTTTCCTGAGATACAATTATTCAAAAATGCAATTTGGTATTTGATTTGTACTTTTATGAGGCTGATTATATCCATAAATATACGAATTCCTTGGTTAATGACATGACTAGCATTTTTTTCTTTCTTAAGTAGAGTGATCCTGCACAGTGATACCTGTTTTTCGGTCTTTTCCCGTTAGGTATGTCATATCTGCTATATGAACTCCTTAGCATTTTTGGTCAGTTCATAAGCCAGTTCTCTGAGCTATAGCCAAGTGGGTTCTTTGAACCCTTTTTATTTTATTTTCTTTACACCGATGAAGGGGATCTGGGGTAACCTTGAAACGGCTATATGTAGTTCAATGTTATGGCGATTGAATTTGTGTGATTTAACAATGTAAATCTTAGGCTCATGTCTCTTGAACTCGTACAAAGTGAACATTTTAGTCTATCATTAATATCGTTAATCCACATTCTATGGCTTAGAGACTAAAAAATGCTGCAGTAAAATCTTCTAAGACTGAATCACATAGGAAAGAAGAAAAATCAGATTCCCTTCTTCGCCGATACATTGTGTGTTGTAAATGTATATTATTTTGGTACATATTATAACATTCATTTTGCTGGATCAACACATTTTTCCATTTAAGGGTCCTGTCTTCTCACACGAAAACACCTGTTCGCTAATGTTAATCTTATGGGAAAGTTATTTTACAATATCTCGTTTGCATTTCAATATTTTTACTGCCATTTTTTATGTTTGAATTTTTAAAAAGAAAAAATTTAAAAATTTTAGTTGTAGTATAAGGGTGATTTAAAAATATATGCACTTTTTGCAAACATTTTATGCCAGGCCAAATTTTACCGATTTTTGCACAGGCCAGGCCAATGACTTGCCAGGGTTGCTACTCAAGCAGGAAAAAAAAAATTCCCTGACTTTTCCCTGACTATTTTTTTTTAATTTCCTGACAAGTGTGGTAATACGTATTGGTTGCGGTGAAGGCAAATTAAGTTTATTATCAATTGAAAAAACTAAACTTTTCTAAGTACAGATAAGATTAACTTAACATTTCACTTTTGAATCTTGTAGTGAAGAAAGAAAAATGCTAGAATAATATCAAACAATGTTATTTAATAAAAAATACATAAAGTTTTAACTCGAGTATTTAGTCGTTCAAAATATAACTTACTGATTGAGATATAATCACATACGTTTAAAAATAAAAGGAATTTATATTTCATCTAGACACCAAATAAAAGAAATGCATAGAACAAGAATAAAATAATTACACAATTTCTTCATAATAGTTTTAATGAAACTTACTGAAACAATGAATTTTTTTTCACTATTAACTGTTTAAAAAAAAAAAAAAAAAAAATCATTGCGAAATCCACTTCTTCACTTTTAAGGTGCTAAAAATCTTTAATCGATAGAGTAATTTATTTTTAAAAAATGTAAAATTCAATTTAAAAAAAAAAAAACATACATAAGGTTGATCTCAATTTTCAATATTTAGAACCAATAAATTAATATCCTATAACTATAGTTGCTATCTTTTATGCTTCTTCCAATGTCAATCGGATTGGCGTGGGGAATATATCACGTATGAAAGTGGGAAATAGAAGAAAAAGGTATCTATCACGTATGAAAGTGGGAAATAGAAGAAAAAGGTATATATCAAGTATGAAAGTGAGAAATAGAAAAAAAAGGTATATATCAGGTATGAAAGTGGGAAATAGGTAAAAAGGTATATATCAGGTATGAAAGTGGGAAATAGGAAAAAAAGGTATTTTCTATTTATACAATGGCGACAAATTATTACAATTTAGACACATTTTAACAGAAATTTATACAATAAAATAAATTTTGCTAAAAGGCGTAAATCCACATATATCTGATGAATTTTATGCGATTACAGTGATTATTTATAAAAAAGAATTTTATTCTAGATGATTAAGATCTTTCTCCTTGCTAAATATATGCATGGCAAGTGATCAATGCGGCAGAAATACATCACAAACTACCCAAAAATTTTATATAAATGCGACAAAATATTCTATTCCAAAAAGAAACAAAATAATCCACCCTGGACAGACACTATTAAATAACTTCATTTACGTTATTTTCAGATGCTCATAACATAAGCTGACCTTTGGTTGGAAAGCTCTTCTCCAGAGCAGTTCAGAAACAAAACTCCTAGGGTTTGAATAGACAAAATACCTGGAGATTAAATTCCTGAGACATTGCTTATGGTACGTTCTATGAAATTAAGGTTCAGATTTGCAAATGGAAAGTTTATTTTTTAAATATAAAAACACTAAATATTTTTACTTATGTCATGATATTTTATTTTTGCTTGAACTAATTAACTTTTTGGAAATCTGGTCCTTATAAAGAATAACCAGAATCTACTGAATTAACTTAGTAATAATTATATAAACAATTAACACAAGAGAAAGGGAAAATGCAATCTTTTTATTTAAAATTTCTTACAATGCAATGCTACAAAAACAATGTTTATGCAGTAAAAACTCCAACCTTCCAAATTGTATTTGTAAAAAATGTACAAATTTCTAAAAAATAGAGTATATTATAAGTTTCAAAATTTATAATTCTGCCATTATAAATGCTTTTATAAAAAGAAACATGATTTTAATGCTAAAGTTGGTCAATTAAGGTTACAATAAATAACTCTTACCCGTTCACAAAAGCTCGATATTTAAAAGATAATTTTGATTAAATAATGTGAATACTGTGACCTAACAGATCTCTAACAAGAATATTTACATAACATTTATACATGAAAATGCTTAGTTAAATGTATACCTTTTAGTCAAATATATACTTTTAAAGAATTATTCTTGGTCTTAAATTCTTTTAAGTAAAAGTTATTCAAATTACCCTCTAAAATTCAGAAACATTAAAAATTGACAAATTAAGACACTCGATTCTGAAAGCATAAGGCATGTGCAATACTATTCCATGTATCCAAAAAAACATAACAGCTGCTGTCTTCTTTAATTATCATGATTCTCTGTATTCTTTTTTGATTCAGGGTGTTTATTAAAAGAAATGTCCCAGCTCAGTTCCAGTGTCTAGAAAGAAATGAAATTGTAAAACTTTGCTTCTTCATAATACTAATATGCAATTTTTTTTAAACAATTTATTATGTATAAGTAAAATAAATAAAATATTTTAAAAACATCAAAATATTAGAAAAACAACTCAAAATTTGACTATTAAGTAAACTTTTTTTTTCTTTCTTTTTAATTTTAGTTATTCATTTCATTTGACTTGTGCAGAAAATATTAATAGTTTTTATATTTTAAGCAATAAAAAGGTTATTCACTGCAATATGAATTTTAGAACACCCTCCAGAATACTTCCAATTGAAATTTATTGTACACCAAATTTTTGTGTGTAAGCTATTTAAGTGTTTATACTAATTTTCAGAAGAAAATTCCCCTGAGTTATTACTCAGGATTATTTTTCTATATCAACAGTTAACGACCTTTTAAAAGTCAGTTTTAAAAATGTTGTTAACTTAAAGCCCCTTCCCAACACAAGATTCTGTTACATACTTGCATGAAAGGCACAAGATTGTCTGATAATTCACAACTTTAATGTACAATATTGGAATACACACATTATATTCATTCATACATTGATAAAGGATGATCAATATTATCACACTATTTTATTTAACTGAACTTTCTATTTGTATGTAAAGTTGGAATTTTGTGTCACTCAGAAACCACTGGACATTAATATTTTCTTTATCTGTAAGACTACAGATTATTTTTTTATGCAAGAATTTTAACAGATACCGCACTCTCCCACCCCTCATCAAAAATCCAATTCATTTTCTGTTGTAAATTTTAATAAATAAATTAATTAGCAATATTCATGGATATGTTTTCTATAGTTCATTTTAAAAATTCCTCTACAAAGTCATTTAAGAGGTCAATTTCATTTAAATGTTGTGGAAAAAAAAAATTACCAAAATTATCTGATGACAATTTAGTAACTGAATGTTTACCACAAGAACAATTTTCCCCACATCCACATAATTCAATGGCCAAATTGCTACTCTTGTGTCATAGACAGCTTCAAACTTTGTGATACTGCTTTCTGTTCATATTATTACACTCTTTTTTACTAATGTTACACTTTTCTTAATGAGTGATAACATATGTTTTTCCATATATCAATATTTATAGTACACTTTGGAAAAAACAGTGGCATTTTTGCTACCTTGTGGATTATCATAATTATTTATTATTATTACTATTACTACTGAAATAATTACATAGAATTGTTTGTGATAAAAATAAATACAATACTTTGTATGATTCTAGCAAAGAATGGGAATTCAGCGACTTCTTATGCAATTTTTTGCCTATGCTATTTAAGAGATTTATGGCTGGCATTAAAAATTTACTACTAATGTAACCTCAAGCATGAAAGAATGAAAACTATTTTATCTCATTAACTTTGCGTCATCTGAAAGTCAGAGTTACCATGCTCTAAGTATTTCAAAGGATGGCATTCCAGGGTTAGTTATTGCATTAATAAAAGAACTGGATTAAAGAAAACAAAGAACTAGTTCAGCAACGATATCACTTATTCCAGAGGAGAAAACGCTTTAAAAATAGAAATGGTCTTTATCAAGCATCAGTCACTTTGTTTCAGCTACACGGCATAAGATGGGAAACATTTAAAAAGTGACCCAAATAATTGGTTTCATCCAATAAAAATACCAGAAAATCTTATACAACAAATCCACTAGTACCATGTGATATCAAACCTGTAAACTTTAGTTCTGAACACCACCAATTTATAGCCAGTATTTTAAACCACTGGGCTGTGTGAACCTTGCTTTCAAAAAACTTAATTAAAGAAGCAAGTAGTCCAAATTCTTATTTTAACAATGCTTTTAATAATAATAATAATAGCAAAAAAAAAAATCTGATGGTAACTTTTCTTAATTTTGGCCAAAAGCTGACCCACCATGAATCAAATGCCCCTGACATTTGAGGGGGATCACATGGAATTTACTTCTACTTCGGGTTTAGTCTCGACTGTCCGACAGACAAAAGGAAATGTACTAAAATTTTAGAAAAAACTTTCCAAGGAGATAATGTGGTCGAGACAGACATTTTCTGTACAGGAAACCAGCATCGCAATCCATTTACTCAATCAAAAATACAGGTTGTTTCACTAGAAGCTGCACCCGAATTTTCGTTTACAACTTTAAAAATAATGAAGATAATTTAGCTAGATTTTCATATTAAATTTGCTTTATATGGAATCATTGGAAGTGACGGAATTTTAGTCAGTACATAGTATATGTTTGTCAGTGGCATTCTGAATAATAGGATGTTTTGCTTAACGTTTTTTGCACTACAATGGTGGCAATTTCTAGCATTTCTTGTGATATTTCAGAGAAAGCAAAGTAAGTCTGATGTTTGAATATATCCTCACAATATCTTCATATTGTTAAAGTTAAACGAAAATGCAAGTTCAACTTTGAGTGAGATACAAATAAATATTTTTGAATAAGTGGATTGCGATCCTGGCTTCCCATGAAAAAATGGTTTACCTTGTTACTTATTATAACCTCTGAAAGCATATTATCTAAGCTGCATATTATCTTGTATTATGCTTAGAAACACCCAGTTACGAAAGAGCAAACATATTCAAGAACTTGCATTTATGCATCATTAGTTGTTAAAACTTAAGACAAACTTAAGTTGTTAAGACTTAAAACAGTTTGTGAAAGTAGTTTTGAAATGATCACTTTTGCATCAACAATGTTAATTTTTTTCATTTGGCACCAACTATTATACTTGGCAACAACGGTGTTAGTATAATGGAAAAGTACATATATATATATATATATATGTAGTAGGGATGCACTGAATATTTGATGCATATTCAATATTCGGCCATACTACCAAGTATATGGTAACGCCAAATATCAAGATATTCAGCCAAACCGAAAACTTAAAGAAATCGCTTTTAAAAATATTTTTAAAGAACTTAGATAACTTTTAATTTTAGGTGTCAGTAAATACAGATATTCAAGAAAATTAAGAAATAGAATCATATTTAAATAACAAAGATTGCTTTTACATTACTTATTTATCTGCTGTTTGAAAAGTAACAATTAAGAAAATGACTGTATTCAACTGTATGTTCAACTCAACGACTGTATCCCTTAGAGTTAAAAAATGTAATTACAACCTACTAAAAAATATTTTCAATTCATAAAATAAAAAGTTAAGATGTTTTGCATGGTTACGATTAAATAATAAAAATATTCACATTCAATAAATAAATAGAGAGTCACATTTTATTATTACAATAAACATTCTTTCCATGGTTGAAATAAATGACGCATTAGCATACATTTTGGCATGGTGTTGGTGGTATTGGGTCTATGCATAATTCCATAGCGAAAATAGAGTAAATTTCAAATGCAAAATATTTAGGTATAAAAAAAACAATTTTAATCAATCAAAGATGTTCCATTCTGTTCAATAATTTTTTGAGCTTCATTATCCCTCTTTCATAGAAATCTTGAGATTTTCGGGCAAAGTCATACAAGTGGTTTATGAGGACGTCCAGGAAACTGAAGTTTTTGTTATTTGCTGTTCAAATACCATACAAACAAACCATTTTTGGAGCAGATGGTCATTGGTGATGAAAAATGGATTGTTTACAATAATATCAGTCGAAAAAGATCATGGTCAAAGTGCAGAGTCGGTCAGACGATCACAAAGGCTGGATTACACCCGAAGACAATCATGCTCTGTATCTGGTGGGATTGGAAGGGAATCGTCTATTATAAGCTGCTGACACCTAACCAAACGATTGATTTGACAAAGTACTGCTTACAACTGGACAAATTAAAGTGAGCAATCAACCAGAAGTGGCCCGAATTGGCGAACAGAAAGGGGGTTGTGTTCCACCAGGACAATGCCAGACCACACGTTTCTCTGATGACCCCGGAAAAAATATTGCGGCTTGGATGGGATGTTTTGGTGCACCTGCCATATAATCCAGATCTTGCACCCTCATATTATCACTTGTTCCGGGTGCTACAGAACAATTTGAATAACAAGAACTTCAGTTCCTTTGACATTCTCAAAAACCACTTGGTTTCTTTGCCCCAAAATCTCAGGATTTCTATGAAAGAGGGATAATGAAGCTCAAAAGTTATTGAACAGAATGGAACATATTTGATTGATTAAAATTGCTTTTTTCCCCTAAATATTTTGTGTTTGAAATTTACTCGATTTTTGCTATGGAATTATGCATAGACCAAATATAATGGAAAAGTGCAATTTTTTTTAATTATTCAAAGTAAACTTTCCACTAAAACTAAACATGTGAAAACAAATCTCTTTTATCCCCATACATACTTCTGCAATATACAATGGTAAGGCAAAAGCAGCTTTATGAACATCAGGAGTGTAATATCGTAGCCCAAGCTCTTTTAACATTTTTGATGAGAATCTGTGTAGAGGTTCCCTAAAATTAGTCTCCTAAAAGTATAAAGAAAAAAAAAAGACATTTTAAAATAATAGCATGAAAATAAAACATCTTTTCTCATTTCAATTTAATAAAATAAATGAAAGCTTAACTCTAAACAATTAACCTTTGTATATAATAAGAAAATTAACCTGGCAATTCTCTGCCAACCTCAAATGGTGAGTTAGGCCTTAACTCTCAGTTGAACCTAAAATCCAATTCTCTGCTAACTTAACAAGGCGAAACAAGAAAGGAAAACAAAACATAAGTTCTGTTACACAATGTTCCTTTTCAGCTGGAGTTATTCGACGGCGCATGTCCAGTTGAAGTAAAGACGGCAATCGTTTTGATTTAGTTTGTAGCCAACGTTGTTTGTGATGCAATAAGCAAGCGAAATGTTAATTTTAAATGAAATTAATATGAAAGAATGTTCTTTCATTTAATTCTTAAGTCCTTTTTGGATATTTTAGCTCTGTGAACTCCAGATTATATTAATTTGTGATAAGATCTGAACATTCAAAGCCTAGATATCTCCTGACTCCTGAGTATCGCCATCTACCGAATGCGAATAGAAACAAATGTTCTTTTCTTACACCAAAATTTTGGGTGTATGATTCAAAAAAAATTTTTTTCTTAAAATAATAATTAAGAAAAGCAGTTTTTCTTACATTTTTTAGTTTTACCTCTACATTTCATATTTTTTTAGAGCATACACTAAAAAAAAAAAACAGAGTATTTTCTGCAAAATATCGCGTATGTTAGAGGTCTGCACGGGCCGAAATTTCCAGGCCCGGGCTCGGGCCCGGGCCCGACCCATACAAAAAATAATTTGGCCCGGCCCGGCCCGATACAAAAATTAAAAGTTCGGCCCGAACCCGGCCCGGCCCGAACAAAAAAAATATTGGCCTGGCCCGGAAAAAAAGTTAAAATCTCGGCCCGAGCCAGGCCCGAGTGAATTTCTACAAAACATAATTTTTATGTCGATTTGGTTAAAAATTTGCCTCGTAGGAGGAGATCTAACCAAAAATTCCTATCTTAGCTTTTTTTATTCATGTTTATAATCTTCATTTTTATAGAGGTGCCGCAAGCTGGAATATTTATTTTTTTAATAAATCTCTATTTGTTGTATGTATGTGTTTAAGTTATCATCAATATTGTTAATCTATATTCCACTTATTGAAGTGTTAAAAATCAGAAAAATGCTATACAGTAAAATCTTCTAAGATGGAATTGCATAGGGAAGAAAAAAATGAGTTATAGACAATTTGCCTTCTTAGCAGGTGTAAATGTATTATATATTCTTTTCTTACATATTAGTATATTCATTTTTAATGGATCAACACATTTTTTAATTTAAGACAGGATTCCATCATAAGCAGGTTCTTTTTCACACGTTTTACTATATTTTAATTTAGCCATATTTTAATAAGTGTATAAATCTACTATTCTTTAAAAAGAATAAATTTTAATGTTTAATTATAAAATAATGGCGATTTAAAAATGTATGCATGTTTTGAAAAGATTTTTATGCCAGATCGTATTTTACTGACCTTCGAACGGACCAGGCATGCCGAGACATTGATTTTCATACAGGTTAAAACCAGGACTAACAATTTTGAGGCGTGAAGACTAGGAAGAATGAAACCAGTCCCGGCTCTGTACGGAGAAAATAATTTAAGGCACGGCCTTATCCTTCAGGTTAAAAGTAAGGCCCGGTCCGGCCCGTAAAGAGTAATCACTAGGCCCGGCCCGGCCCGAGCCTTCAGAAAAAATATGGCCCGGGCCCGGCCCGAGTGCCGTGAAGGAAAATAGGCCCGAGCCCGGCCCGTGCAGACCTCTAGCGTATGTTCATCCCTTTGTATAAATAATAGTCTGTTGATTGATACCATAATAAATAATTTCAACTAATATATATATATATATATATATATATATATATATACTAGCTGACATGCCTGGCGTTGCCCAGGCCCATGATAATAACCTTAAAAATACCTAAAATCAATGTTGAAAGGTTTTATATTTTTAAATGAAAATATATCCAAACGAACTGAAGGATAGTCATTATAGTTATTGCCAATTTAATGTCGATTTAATTTCTAGCGTTTTGATATCTTGAACTTTCAATTCTGACCAAAAGTTCCTGAGAAAACCGAAATAATATAAAGTGCTCCCCACATTTCCTCTTTTAAACTCAAAATAATATACAGTATTGGCCAATTTATTAGTCCCATTCGAAAAAAATTTCCAAAACCTTGTTTCTAAAATTATTATATAAAAATCACGCACTTGTGGCATCATAATTCAGTTTTATATTTTAACAGAATAGTAAGGCTACTATAATTTGTGACTCATGCACCAGTATACGCAGGACACATGGCCGTTATCATTATCTTTTACGCGTGAAGTTTTCGCTATAATACTCCATTGTGAAATTTGGTAATTTTTGAAATTCAATATTTGAAAAACGGCATAATCATTAGATTTGAAATTTATATCTTTCATTAGATTTATATCTTTCATCTTATAGATTTCAAATTTATATCTTTTATATTATACCTTTCTAACGAAGTTTGTCTAACAATTTTCTGACAAATACTTTTCGAGCTATTAATTTTTTCAGCAACTTCAAATGTTTTATTTTTCGAGATTAATCTGTGGCAACGATTATCAAAAATCCCAGTCTTCAGCAACGCATAGCTTTTTACTAAAGAGGATATATATATATATATACACTTATTAGTTTAAAATAATTATTTTTGTTTGAAAGAAACATTTTTCAGGGAATTTCTTGAAAATTTTCACATTTCACTAGAAATTTTTCAAACACCTTCTAAAATTATTATACAAGGAATTTAAAAAAAAAATTCTACAGATGAAATAAAAAAACAAAAAAAATCCCTGACAGCTCAGCGCATAGGTAGATTTTGAAGACACAGACCGTGGGGCGCCTGTTTATTGGGAATTGCAGAAGAAAGACCTATTTACCATATGTGGCAGTTGGGACCGCCCACTTCAAAATATATCTCTGCTTATAGGCAGAGCCAGCAGGGATTTTTTTATTTTTTATTTTTTTTGCTGTAAGAGTTGGTCCTACAAAAAACTTGTCAATACAAAAGTTACGAAATTATGAATTTTTTTCTTCTGAAACCCTTATTTCCCTCCCCCCCCCCAGGGGCATTTTAAATAAAATAAAAAATCTGTCTTACATAAATTTTTGGCCCTTTTCCTAGAAGTAATAATAACTTTAAACTGATTCGATATGTATCAAAATTAAGAAGTTATGGATTTTTTTCTGTTTTCACAAAAGCCCACCCATTTATCCCCCCCCCCCCCCCCCCCCTGGTTTGATTTTGCCCATTGACGAACTTGACTGAGATTTTATACCGCTTGATTTTATGTATAAGTTTGGAAGAGATTTGTGCAGAATTATGGAAGTTATCGTGCCCATAAAAAAGTTATATATATCAGGATTCTGTTATAGACAGATTTCGCTTTCACATATTTTACTGTAGCATTACAATTGAGCAGGCATTAAAAATCATAGTGATATGAGTCAAAATGTCTTAACTGAAAAATCAGGACTGTAGGTACAATAATGAATTCCAATACCGTAAAATATACCGGAGAACGTCATGATTTTTCTCCTTGACTGACTGACGAATTTCGTGATTTTTTTCCACGACCGATTGATGCATTTTCGTGATAATTTTCCGTGATGAACAGCAAAATTCACAATTCTTTCACCTTGATCGATTGACGAATTTCACAATTTTTTCCCCCGTGATCGAGTGATGAAATTCGCGATTTTTTCCTGTTACCGATTGTTGAATTTTGCTGTTTTTTTTTTTTTTTTTTTACAACTGATTGGAAATTTCCAGATTTTGTTCGGCAGGTTACTAGCGAAACTCAAGTTTTTTTTTTTTTTTTTTTCACTGGACTGATGAAAAATTTTGCGATTTTCTACACAATCGGCTAAAAAAGATTGCAATTTTTTTTTTCATGTGCCAGATTGGCAAATTTCACTTTATTTTCCTGTGATATTCTCCGTGTGACCGACTTTCGAAATTTAAGACCCATCAATCAATTGTAATGCTTCTAAACAACTGTCTCCATCCTAATGAGAAACTCTTTTTACCGTTCTCTGAAAAGTCACCTTGGTGAAAATAAAGGTGGATAAGAAATGTGTTAGACAAAGGAAGTCTTAATTCGCTAAAAACCAGAGTTGCCTGAAATTTTCCTTTCTTACACTATATGTGTAATCTTACCCCTTTTCCTCTCTCCACTAAAGCTTTCCTTGGGACAAGTTTTTCTGAGACAAAATCAAAATACCTGTTAAAACGGAACCTGGCTACAAAATTTTAGACAGAATTTTTTTTTGAGAGTGAGACACCTTTTAAGTTTTAAGTTATAATATCCTTTTTAAAATGAAAATACATGACAGAACCCAAACCTCTGACCCACTCCTCTGACAATGCTTGACTATGACAAAATCCCATCTTAAAATGGAAACATTTCAACTTCAAGGTCTCAACAGAACGAATGCCATACAATTAATGTTGTTAATATTGCAAACCTTGCTAAAACAGAATTTTTTCTCAGTTCCTAGCGATTTTGTTTTCACAGCTGTTATTGTGATACGTAATAAACAATGGGGTTACATTGGGGAACAAATATTGTATTATGGGATGTTCATCACCAAAATGGTCACATAATCCTTGCCAGTAATGAGACTTTTCAGAATAATCATGGGGCCCCATGGAATACCACGATATGGCTCTCTAAATCATGACCGAACCTCGACCATGTTTTACTCTTGGAAGCAAGCAGTCTGCATAGTAAGCTTGGGATGGCATTCACCAGACAAACTCAGCCAGAAGTTGGAAACAGCATGAAACAGGACTCATACGACCAAATGACTGTCTTCATTCCTCCATAGTCCAGGTTTTATGGCTTCGGAACCACATTTCTTCTCTTATAGCCATTTGCATGCCTGATGACTGGTTTTGGATTTGCAGCTTGCCCTAAAAATTCCTGCTTATGGAGCTCCCCTCTTATTGTTTTGCCGCTGATAGGCTTTGTGAACCGGACATTCAGTTCAACAGTGACTGTTGCAGCTGTCGTCTTCTTATTTTTCATCGCAATTCTCTTCAATAACCGTCTGTCAGATCATCCAACACACACTTTCATCCACGTTGTGACTTATATGGATGATGTTTTTCCACTTTTCCTGTATGCAGTATAAATCTTCGATATAGTACCTCTTGAAATATGAAACACTTCAGCTACCTTGGTAATGGAAGCACCCAATATACAAGCATCAACAATTTGTCCACATTTGAATTCACTTAAGTCAACACTGTTCTAACACCGACAGACACTTGCAACGTATTGAGAACACTGTACACGTGGCATTAGTGGGCAAATACAACAGCGTCACCTGATGGAATGGATTGAAAAACAGAAAAATGCATGTTCAATATTTTTGAAAAATCTTTTTAGGGATATCAAAGTGGCCCCCATAACTCTGTCCCCCACCCCTGGGGGGGAAAGGGGGGCAGCTTTGAAATCTTAAATGGTAAACCCCCCCCCCTTTTTTTTATTGCAGATTCAGATTCTACAGGAAAAAATATGTAACTTTTGTATTTAACATTTTCTTCAGAAAATCATAAATGGCACTGTAATTTAGGGATAGTGCCTACGGCACCATGCAGCAGGTGTGCTGCAAAAATAAATTACTTTTGTCTTCCACCACCAGGGGCACCAGATCTATATACCTTTAACATTAACGCAATATTTAAATTACAACCTAACTCCTCCCCCCTCAAAATTTAACCAATGACCTTTAACATTAACAAATATACAGAAACAAAATGGTGTGTTTTTTGGTTTGACTTCGCACTTTATTTTCTTTCCTTTTCAGATAATAGCTATAGATTATAAGTAGAAAGTAGTATTCAGTAGTAGTCTTATCCCCAGTGGCAGAAACACTGTGACACGCCGTCGTAGTCGTGAACAAAGAAAATCTCTTGCGGACAATTTTTGTCTGCACTAATGAAGTTTTAATATAAAAAACTGTCTACAACTTGTGAATTTCGGCAAAGGATCATGGTAAAAACACGCAAATTTCATCAAAATATCGCAGTAAAAATGCGCGATTTTCGTCAAAGGATCGCAGTAAAAACACGTGAATTTCTGCAAAGGATCGCGGTAAAAACATGTGAGTTTCGGCAAAGGATCGCGGTAAAAGCACGCGACTTTCGGTAAAGGATCGCAGTAAAAAAACGCGAATTTCGGCAAAGGATCGCAACAAAAAATAAAGTGATTTTCATCAAACGATTTTGAAAAAAAATAATCGTGAGTATCATCAAAATTTACTGCATAAAAAGACTGCTAAAATATTGAAACCCAGTTCCTTTTACTTATGTCTAAAAATCGTCGAAAAAAGAGAAAAAATGCTAAAAATTGCATAAAAAATTGAAAAATAGAGAGAGGAATTCCGGATTCCTTTTACTAATGTAGAAAATTTGCTGCTGAAAGAAAAAAAAACATAAAAAATTAAGAAGACTAGTCCAAAAGTGGGCTTTGAGGTGCATAACTTCAGACAAAACAACACTTCCTGCCAAATCTTACAGCTCTGTTAGCGGTCTCTTCAGAAAACACCACACACAGACAAACATCTATGTTTAATACATAAATTTTTAAATCTGAAACAATATACAGAACCAACTATTAAAAAATTGGGTTAACCGGAATCCAACCTGCAGGAATCTAAACTAACTCAGCTCGAACTGAAAACATTATTAACCCGATCTGCAGCTGATGCAGGACTTTAAGACATTTTTCTCCAGAAGGAATTTCTGTAGCTGCATTTTGGGAATGAAATTTCTATTTCTCCCCCCCTCCCCCCCCCACCCCACCCCATAAGCTTATCCTTCCCATTTTAGAAATCCCACAAGAAGTGAGATGATGAAACAATATGTAACATCAAAAGTTATAAGCAAAATTAATGAGAACGCACCAAGCTTACCCTATTTTAAATAACATTATGAAAAATTCTTAGTTTAGTGTATTATTTATTCATTAAAATTACACGCAAAATTTGCAGATTATGAAATTTTAAAGGCTTGTCGCAGACAGCTACAGAACTTTCTGCCACCGGGGTCTTATCCATTGGAATGTGGCGAATACGGAAATACCCAAATTTGTATTCTCTGTATTTGTATTAGGCTCCTTTCTCTTTTTTAAAATATAAAATACAAACCAAATTACATCGAATTGGAAATTACAAAGAATGTAAAGTTTGATTTGGCTACCTATCAGTTCACACTTACAAAAAAATAAAATTAAAAATATATGGTCATTACGTAAGTAAGGAGTAAAACTTTTAAAAGACAATCTATAAACACAAATGTGTGAGTCTTGACGTCATAACGATGCAAACAACAATGAGGTTAAAATGCATGTTAGAACAATGGAGCTAATGTTTCAATTAATAATTCAAACAATCGCAATGTTATTTGTATGGAAAAATTGAAAATTTAGGGCAAACATTTCGGGGGGGGGGGGGGGGGGGGTTATTTCGATTTCAGATTATTTAAGTTGCCTCGGCTGTGCTTTAATACACCTTTATCTAAAACTGGAAGACTCACTTCTAAACTGTCAATTTATATAGAAGCAGAAAGACAGACAATTTTTTATTTTTATATATTAGATACATGTGTGTGTGTGAAATAGATTAATAGCATTGTTTACATAATTTAAAAATTTGCTCCCTATAACATGTCTACTCAATCATGCCTGCTGATTCTTCATTACAAAAAAACTTATTCCTCTAACCTCCAACCAAAAACATGTTTTTAAACCTTTTTTCCCTTAACATGGTATTTCATTTTAAAAGTTTTTCATAACTATAAAAATTCTACAGGCTAGTTTGATATTTTAGAAGAAGCTATTATCACATGAATATATATATTTATTTTAGACTGGAAATCCACTGTAATTATAGATAAAGAGTATAACAAACTTCAATATGTTGTTAACAAAATTAAATTATCAATCAATAATTAATGTGCTTGGTAATTTACATTTTTTATTTCAAATAAACATTGCACAGACAATTTTATTAGGGAAAAATGCTACTCACTGGATTAGTACTGCATAATAAATATCCTATTTGTCCCCCTGGGTAAGAAGAAACATAAGAGGATCCATAATCAACAACAGGGAATAAAGTCCTACACATCTTCATCATATCTTTTATCAGTTCCAAATCAAACCAAAAACATTCACCTTAAAAAAGAAAAAAACATCATTTAAAAAACCATAAATCTATTTGAATAGTTCTAAAATTTAAAAATAGGTGAATACCTTGGGATGAAATTATGCCACCTTGTTTCAGAGCCTTTTTTAAGGATTCATAATATGGCTTCCTAAAAAGGCACACAGCTGGACCTATAAAAAATGTCTAATAAATGATATTTTCAATCTTATCTAAACCAAACACATTCCTTTATCAGTCAATTTCCATAACTTTAAAAGTTATTAAAATAGAGGCTGCTGATTAGGGATGACAATATATATAGGGAAGATGGAGGATGAATGGGACATTTTCACAAAAATATTTTAAATATTTTATTTAAGTTATTATCAATATTATGTATCACATTTCATACATTAGGTGTTTGACTATATTAGGGGTGCACAACCTTTTTAAGTGAAGGGCCACTTACAAAAAAGACTGGGTTGTCGAGGGCCACCATCAGTAGCACAGAGAGAATTTTGTTTCTAGGAGGTGTGGCGGAGGGGGGGTATCTAAGTCTACAATCATATAAAAAAAAACATCAATTTCGGCAGGGTAGTTTTTGCCCCCTAGGTTCCTTCCATCCCAGTCAACATATTCAGTTCTGTTGGCAAGGATATATCAACAGTTTACATTTGTATTTATAAAAGAGATATAGCTAAGATTATTTTCAAAGAGTGAAAATACTCCTTGACTATTTTTGAAGAAGTAAATTTAGCTTTAAAGGTTGCCAGTGCTGAAAAAAATCACATTTTTAACATATTCAGTCATAAAATGTGGATATCAAGTAAGCAGGGGTGCACAACCTTTATAGGGCCAGTCACAAAAATGACTGGATTGTCGAGAGCCAACATCCGTTGTGCGGACAAAATTTGGCTTCGGGGAAGCAGGGGGAGGATCCAGGGGTCGATGCAGGTTTTTTTTCTTGGGGCCCATTTTGTGAAAAGTAAAGGTTATTTTTGTGAAATTTATTATATTTTTGTGAAAAATAACATTTTGTAACGAAAGTTGAAATCCAGTTAATCAAATTCGAACCAAGCATTTATAAACAAAAGCTTTTTAAAATCCTTTTGCTGAAGTTTTCCTCTCTGGTAAACTTGTTTGTTTACAAATTACACATTTTAAAACATCACAAAATAATAAATAGTAAGTTTTTATCGAATTGATTTTTGTGAAGGGGCCCATTTTATCAAATTGTTTTTTGTGAAGGGACCCATTTTATTAAATATTTTTTTGTGAAGTGGCCCTAAAATAGGCTCCAAATTTTTCCTGGATCGGCCTAAAAGTTCATAAAAATGCTAATTTTAAAAGGAGGGTTAGCCCCCTATACTCAACCACCTTCTTAGTCAGCCTAACCCAATTGAGTTGGCAAGGATGGAAAAAACTTGCATTTTTTTTTCCCCCCACGTGTGATTGACAATATTTGCAGTTTTTTTCTAATGATTGACGAAATTAAAAATTTTTATGCACACGTTCTTCGAAATTTACAATTTTATGCACCCGATCAGCGAAATTTGCGATTTACACGCACCTGATTGGCAAAATTCGTGATTTTTACGTACCTGAAAGGCACAATTTGCGGTTTTTTTCGTGCCTGATCAGCGAAATGTGTTTTTTTTTTAGCTCGATCTGCGAAATTTGCGATTTGTTGCATTCGTTTGACGAAATTTTCACACTCGATCGGCAAAATTAGTGATTTTTACGCACCCGATCGGTAAAATTCATGATTTTTACGCGCCCGATCAGCAAAATTCGCGATTTTTACGCAGACTATCAATAAAATTCATGATTTTTACGTGCCCGATCGGCAAAATTCTCGATTTATACACAGACGATCGGCGAAATTTAGGATTTATATGTACCGATTGGCAAAATTCGCAATTTTTACGGGCCTGATCGGCAAAATTAGTGATTTTTACAGGCCTGATCGGCAAAACTCGTGATTTTTATGCAGACGATCGGCGAAATTTACGATTTATACGCAACCGATCGGCAACCTTCACGATTTTTATGATTTATATGCACCCGATCGACAAAATTCATGATTTTTTCACATCCGATCGGCGAAATTGATCTGTAGGCCACCAGTAATCTGATCACGGGCCACAGGTTGTGCATCCCTAGACTACATCTTATTGACTACATTTATGAAAATTTCAACTGTTTAAGCGCGTAGTTCGAGAACATGTCTGTTACATTTGCATTTTATTTATATTATTTATATTTATATTCTGATGAAGTTTTCATTTCGTTCTGGAATATTAGCCGGGAATAAATGTGAAACTATTTATATTGTTTTAAATGCAAACGGATTAATTTTTCACAATCGGGCTGCATGGGATAGAAATATTTTTAAAAATAATTCATGCTTGGGAATTATTTTAAAAAGTTTTCAAACAAATTGTATTTGAAAGCACTTTTTTTTCTCTTTGATGGTGTAAAAAATGAAATTGTGCATTCAGTATATGTTTTAAATTATTCATTTTTAATAGAGCTATTTAATTAAAATGAAGTATTTATCTCCTGATTCACTTTTCTCTTCATTTATTTTTTTTTCTTCCATAATCTTTATTATTTATTTCTGCAATTATTCCAAGAAAAAAAAAGGTTAATTTTCTCCTTTTTCTTCTATTTTGATTTGGGTTATAGCTTTTTAATGCCTTTATCATTCAATTAAAAAGTATTAAGTTTTCAATTCAGTAAAATGAAATACAGTTTTCAAACAAATTATATTTAAAAATACATATTTTCCCCAATTCAGCTATGTAAAAATTGAAATTGTTTGATTACATATATGTTGAATTTGTGTTTTTATTACATTATTATTCTTTTATTTATTTATTGATGGAGTTTTAATTTCGTCATAGTCATGGAAAATTAGTTGGAGACAAATACCTAACTATTAAGTGCAAATTGTTTATTATTGTTTCATAATGGGCCTGCACACAATAGAAAAAAAAATCATGCTTGAAAATTATTTTAAAAGCCATAGTAAATCAGTCAATTAAGATATAGTTTTCAAACAAATTGCATTTGAAAGTAGATTTTTTTTCCCTATATAACAGTATAAAAATTAAAAATGTGCGATGTTTAGAATAAAAAAAAAAACTGCAGTAGCAAACATCACAAAACCGAAATTTCATCGTCATGTGTTGCCATTCGCAAAATGACATCAGTGTTGCGCACGGATATGTTTGTTCTTTATAATATAGATAGATACAAAATGAAGTAACTTCTTTAATACCTAGATAAAAAGGCATTTTATTTTCTTTCCTGACTGTATCTCTGGAAACAAATTTTACTCTTAAACCTGAATTGTACCAATGCCATTGATTTTAAAAGGCCTAAGGCCTAATGCCCACATGAAATGAACTGAAGTAAACATCAAAACGAAGAATTTAATGGCCCTGTATCTTTGCATATAGATGAATTATAACCCAGAAATGAACGTAGGGTAGGTGTTATTATTTTCAAATATTTTTCTTAATTCAAAATTTCATTATTTTCATAGAGAATCAATGAATATTTGTCCTGTAAAATTTAATTGTCTGAGTGCAACGAAGACTCATACACAGCGCAGTATTACTTTGCCCCATATATAGCTACGATGAATATTAAAACCTTTCGTCAAGCATAACTCAAAAAATATTTAACGGATTTCGTTAAAATTTTTACAGCAGGTACCTATAAAGGTGACAACGACGTCTATTTATTACCAAGAATAAATGTCAAACCGTTTGGAAATTATATTAAAAAATAAATAAAAAAGCACAATTAAAGTACATACGTCATGAAAATTTAGTGCATACGTCATTTTCACAGGCGGAGATTTTCGTAAATAATAGGATTTCAAAAGTTCATGAAGTAACACGGAGCAAAAAAATATGCACGCACAGTCAAATACGGTATCAGTACAATGATCAAATCAGTACAATAAAGCATATTTCCATTTAATAAAAATGGAAAATTAATCTGGAATTTTTTCTGTTTGAAAGAAAAAAAAACCCGCAATAACTTAGTATTAGAGATTTGGCGTAAATCTCACCATTAGCCTAGCTTTTTTATTACGCGTGTGTAAATCACAAACATTTCTTTGATGTTTAAGTAAAAGGTTTTGATTTGTGGCATTAAATTCTTCTTATTTTCTTTTCCTTTTTAGTATTTAAATGGAATTAGTGAAAGGCATGTATTTTAAATTAAATGAGTAAAATACATGTATTTTTAATGTATGTATTGCAAGTGAAATGAGTGAAAGGTTTATAGTTAAATGAAATATTAAGATGTTATGAAAACAATACTTGGCGATTTATCAACTGCGCCAAGTTAACATGAAAGTACCAATACATCTGCTAGATTAATTTTAACACAATTATTTCAAATTGGTAAATAAAATTACTACTCGTACCAATACATATGTTAAGTGAAAACAAGGCACAGATGTCCTATACACACCACTTTGGCGCAATTTTTCCCCTCGCCAATTTGGCGAAAACTTTATTTTTGAATATTAGTTACAAATTAGCGTGCAATAATAGCACGTGAATTTTTATTTCAATATAAAAATAAAATAACGTAATAAATGAAATAGCTTCTATTATTTTAAAAAAGGAAATATAAATAAATAAATAATAGTTTGATATAAATAAATATTGATATACATATAAAAATAATCTATAGAATTAAAATAAAAGAATAAAAGGAAATAAACATAACAAACCGTTTTCGCCAAATTGACGAGGAAAAAAATCGTGCCAACGTGGTGAGTATATGATATCTGTGCCGGGATTTTTACCCTTTTATCTGTGCTTTCGAAAATATAAAAAAAATAAAAAAATACTTATATCAGGCGTATAATGTTTTGCATTTTTATATGGACCACTTCTCCATTTTAAGATTTTAAATGCTATTTATATAAGATATTTCTTTCTTGAGATTCCCACAAGTTATTTTCGGTAATTTTTTAGTTCGCTTATTAATTGTTTACAATTTGTCCCCTTGACAATAACAATTATTTATCACAAAAATGTCTCTTAGTTTGGTTAAATATGTTTTATGTATTTTTATTACTTGTTAAAATATCAAAAATAATACAATTTTATTTTAGCATCGAACTTAATTTTTTAAGATGGCGCAAAAACATGGTTTAATAAACGTATATTTGTAAATATTTGAAAAACATGTTTTTCCACTCTCTAGAAAAATTTGGTAAGATGCTAAAACTTCCTATTAGCACCATTTTTAATTTTTCCCCAATGGCGCCAACCAGCACATGATACGGAACTTTTCCCCATTCAGATACACAGACAAGGCTGGTCTCAAACAAGAGTAATGCTAGCAACAATATTTTTTTAACTGTATAAGAGTTACAAACAATAATGATATTAAATTCTCCGATTAGCTTTGGGCCCGATTACGGATGTTTCTCCTAGAAAAAAACTGTAGTAGAAGTCTTTTACATTTGTTTCGAATGAAGCTCTGTCACCAAAGTATTAATTAATAATACAACCAACATTAATATTAACAGGGGGGCAAAAGTTTGAATTTAAATGTAAATATTTGGAACCTCCCCCCCACCCCCCCACACACTAAAAAAAAAAAAGTTACAGAAATTAATTTAAAATGGCGTTAAGCCACGCTTTCTGACATAAGCAATTGGCTGCGAACCCGATTACGAAACTTTCACTTAACTTAATATCATGTATCTAATAGCCCTGAGGGTACTTTCCTGTTCCAGTTATATGGAGTTTGGGGCTTTTTTAAAAAGCTTAACGCAGTTCGAGTTTAAGAAGTTGAGATTTACTGCCAAATGACATAAACTACTATGAAAATAAACCTGATGAATTATTATGCTGGTTTATGTATGTATTTAAAAAGTTGCATCTGAATACTTTTATTAGATAAATTACTCCTGTTTGCATTTAATAACAGATGAACGGCTTCTGTATACTAAATTGTTTAAATATTGGGAAGAGATGGCGAGAGGTAGAGAGACGTGTAAACAAACGGGTAGACAGACGGATAGAGAGACAGATAGCGACATAGATAAGCTAACGGGTAGCGAAATGAATAGACAGACGGGTAACGAGACAGGTAAAAAAGAGGGTTGACAGAGGGGTATAGGGAGATGGATAGGGAGATGGATGGGGAGACGGGTAGCGAGTCGAGTAGTGAGACCGGTAGACAGGATGTAGAGGGAAAGGTTGTGAGACGGGTAGCGTGGTGGATAGAGAGACGAGTATAGAGATGAGTACAGATACGAGTTGACAGACGAGTAGAGAGAGGGGTATATAGACAGACAGACGTGTCGAGAGACGGGTAGTGAAACAGGAAGCGAGACAGTTAGAGAGACGGATAGACAGATGGGTAGCGAGACGGTTAAAGAGTAGGGTAAAAAGAGAGACTGATAGTGAGATGGGTATACAGACGAGTAGAGAGACAGTAGACAGATGGGTACGGAGAGAGACACGGTATAGACACACCTAGACATACGGGTAGTTAGACGGGTAGACAGACGGTTAGAGAAACAGATAGGCGGGTAGCGAGACCAGTAAAAAAATATACAGACATGTAGAGAGAGAGTCAATCGGGTAGAGAGATGGGTAGAAGAACGGATAGGGAAACAAACAGATTGTAGAGAAATACAAACAGGCAGGCAGAAGAAAAGTCTGGGGTTTGAAGTAGTAAAGGCGCAGGGGGGAGAGCCTCCTAGGAAATAGTCAAGAAATATTATCTTTTTTTTCAATTTCGCCAATATGGAGATTTAATGTAAAATTTATCTTTACAGAAGTCATCGAATGATTTTTTGTCTTTTGTAGGAATTTAGGCTACAATTTGGTAATCAGGTTTGTAGCAAAGCATGTTATCAATGTGGTTTGAAGTGGACGAGTTTCTATAAATAGTTATTCAAATAAACAAAGAGGAATATTTTTTAATTCAAATGTAAATATTTTCTACAAAGAAAATGTTGCATCAATGAAATTAAATTTGCGTTAAACTACGCTTGCTAAAATAAACTCTTTGCTGTAAATCCGATTACGAATCTTCGTAATCAGATTAAATTAAATTCGTAAAGCTTGGCGTTTTAAAAGATCCGGCTTTTTTTTTTTTTTTTTTAAGCTTTGATCAATACCCGCTTAAGAAAATGAGATGCTTTGCCAAATGTTATAAAAATATATATATGAAAACATAACAGTATATATGAATTTATATATGATATTTTGTAATTCTATCATTTAATTTGCTCTTTTTCATATATTGTGTCTTCTTTACATCGTAATTGTTAACCCCATGTTCTCAGCAATATCACTCAGACTAATCCCTTTGAGGGAAGTCCTAGTTAACCATTTTATGTTGCTAAGCATTATTGTTGCCAATAAATACAAAACCTGGAATAATAATTTTTTTTCAACAGTTATTTTTTAAATGAAAAATTTCCACGTGAAAAATGAAAATTAAAAAATTAAGAATTACAAATAAGATTAACCAACGTCATATTAGAAATAAAACACATTTTTTCAAGTATTTAATAATAATACAAGCTGCATGAATTTGAGTAAGTACAGGAAGCAAGCGAATATAACACTATATATAGAAAATAAAGCTGATATGCTTTGATGTTAAAATAAAATGATTTTTGGGTTTTTTTTTTTTTTTTTTTTTTTTTTTTTGTATTTCACATGAAATGAGTATTTTAAATGTATGTAACATATGTATTTTAAATGTATATGTTTAAAACTAAAATTCTGTATTTTAAATTAAATGAGTGAAATGTTTGCATTTTAAATTAAATGAAACCAATACGATGGCGATGAAAACAATACTTGGGGGTTTATTGTCTGCACATGGCTAATATAAAGATTTAAAAAAGAACGTTTGAAAATAAAATGGATAGTAAATGTCAACAATATGAAAAGTTATTCATGTCAAAAATGATGTCATGGTTAGCGGTAAATTAGGATTTTCATTCTTAACTAAAAAATTAACTCAATTCCCTGAAAAAAACTATTTTTGATGAACGTTAATAAAATTGCATTTTTGTTCACAAAACCTAATGATTTAATATGATTATATCAAAGTAAAATCATTTTTCTTCTCCCAGTATTAAAATTAAGGCTCAAGGACTTGAAGCATATTGGTACAATCGATACACATTTGTAAATTGTGGTTTGACAACTGGATTTTTAAGTCCACAAGTCTTTTAGCTACAAAATAAAAAAATTAAAAATAGCTTTTTTGAATGTTCTTTTTTATAATATATTTTTGTAAAGTCTTATAGGATGGAAAAAATTACATCTTTTAATGAAATGTTTAAGAAAATTTACAATATAAAAAATCCCTGACGGCTCGGCCTACAGGCACAGGTAGATTTTGAAGCCGCAGATCGTGGGGCACCTGTTTATTGGGAATTGCGGAAGAAATGACCTTTTTGCCATGATGCGGCAGTTGGACAGCAGTTACTTCAACACCTAACTTGTTTGCAGGCAGAGCTGGCAGGGATTTATTTTTTTTTAATTTTTTGCTATAAGGGTTGGTCCTATAAAAAACTTGTCAATATAAAGTTTTAGATAATATTACAAGGATTTATTATAATAAATTTACGTGGATTTGATATCTTGTGAATTGACAAAGTTATCAATTTTTTTCTTCTGATCCCCCCCCCCTTGGGGCCATTTTTAATGATATCAAAAAACTGTCATACATAAATTTTTGACCCTTTTCCTATAAGTAATAATAACTTTAAAACGGATTCGATACGTATCATAATTAAGAAATTATGGGTTTTTTTCTGTTTTCACAAAAAGCCTCCCCCCCCCCCCCCCCCCACTTAGTTCGATTTTGCCCATTAACGAACTTGACCAAGATTTTATGCCCCTTGATTTTATGTATCAGTTTGGAAGAGATTTGTGCAGAATCATGGGAGTTATCGTATCCATAAAACAGTGACAAAGATAGATAGATAGATAGATAAAATTTTGAACTGGGGATGGTTTTGGGTTCTGGGAGTCATAATCGAACATAGATCTGCAAAAATTTTTCAAAAATTCCAACTTAGGGGGAGAATGTAATAGGTAGTATTTCTTACGAAATCTACCTAAAATCTAAAAAACAAAACAATGTTATGGAAACGAAAATCAAATTGATCAAAAAATTTGCATAATTCAAGAGCAAAGAAGAAATAAAAAAGTAATGGAACTTTTCCTCAAGCCGAATTGCGTAGACAATTAAACAAGCCAATCGTACCAATTTCTAATATTATAAATATGAAAGCATGTTTGTGACAGCATGTAGTAGACATTTTTTGATATATATGTTGACAATAGCTGAGAATAGGAAGGTTAGGCTTTGTAATCCGGTCCATAGTTAATTTGCTTTTTAGTGGGCGAAATTTGGCACAAAAGTAAATAAATTTTTCGAACCAGGTTTGTTTTTTGCATGGTAAACACTTTTTGGTTTTTGAGATGATCATTTCCTCACTCACATTTGACTCTTTTTTTTTTTTTGTTGGTTGTAGTTTCAGTTTTACTTTCTTCTATCTATAATAGAAGAAAGTATTGTAATCTAAATTTCAATCTTATACGTTTAACAGTAGGTATTCATATTCTCCAGCATCAAATTCTCGCCAAGCTTGGCGAAATGTTGCCAAATCTGGTGATATTTGGTGAAAAAAATAGGTTGCCATAAAAAAAGTCAACTTGGCTATAGCCAGCTAATTTGGCGAAATTCTGATTCAATATTTTAATTCAATATTGACGAGAACTGGAAATGAATTTTCTGTAATAGGGTTCCACGCATTTTAGTTTCATGTTTTCCAGTAAAATTAGCTAAAATCTTAAAACCAAGTAATAGGGAGACTATCTTTTCCCACTGGTACAGGCCAGAAGGACTTTTCTTAGTTGTGTTTTACATTAGCTGCTCGTGCAACGAAAGGTACTTCGCATCCACATAACCCGACGATTCTCAAGCAGCTGATGTACAGCAGAATGACGAAAAGTATTGATTTTATAGGCGATGTGATAGCGAATTTTGAAGTATTAACATGTATGAGATAGAAGAAATTTAGCACAAAATTTTACTTTTTTAAGACAAAGGCCCTTATAACAAGTAAATACAATATTTTCTCCAGTAAAATGTGATAATGAGTTGGTTAATTACATATGTTTTTAATTAGCGGGGGTGAAATGTTTTCCTTAATTATTGTATTTATTTTTATTTTAATGTTACGTGAATAACGTCACGGGTAACAGCTAGTAAAACTATAAATTTATGAGAAATTCAAAACATGGGTGCTTGAAAATCACCAATAAATCTGAAAGCACATCTATTTTACCAAAAGACTCCTATCTGCTCAAATCTGCTTGAAGTTAAAATCAGCAGAAACCAAGAAATGTAATTAAAAAGTACAATAAGCTCCTTGATCAATAATTCAAGCAAAAAAAAAAAAAAAAAAAAAAGAAGCTTGGATAAAATATATTTTAACTACTATATTTCTAGTTGTAACTTATTAAAACATATGAGAATGAAGACTACATTCATTTTTATAATTTCTTAATTCAACAAACAATTAAAGAGGGAAAAAAAAGGAAAATAAAGAAATTGGTGTTTACCTTTTGGGTCAGATGAATCTGTAATTATGACATCAAACTCGTTTTCATGATTTTTTACAAACTCAGCACCATCACCAATATGAAGAGTTAGTTTAGGGCTGAGAAAACCTTTGGCCATGAAAGGTAGATATTTTTTTGATACTTCAATTACTTTCTGTAACAAAAGATAAGGAGAAAATTACTAATCAATCCATTTTATAAATTTGGCACTTTTCTGTTAGCCGGGTGCCAGTGATATATACATATATATATATATATATATACATATTTACATACATGTATGTATATACAAATACATACATATACATATAAAGTGTATATATATCACTGGTATCTGGCTAACATAAAAGTACCATAAATTCTTTAGGAAAACAATTTTATTTCTAAAAAATTAAATTTTTTTTCTCTCTTTTTTTTTCTTTTTTAAAGCAGACATGTCAAACACTTGACCCGCCAATAACTTATCTCTGGCCCGCCAAGCGTTTGGCATTTTGCTTATGTTTATTTCAGTTCATGTTTGATGAAAAAAATGCACTTTGCATGAATACACTTGCACTACCCATGGCTGTAATGTTGCAATGTGAACGACTTGGCAACAGTTGGATAAATTTTTTAATCAAAATATCTACCACTATTTCAGAATAGTAATCTTTGCTTAATTTGTGTGATTAAATAAAGCGAAGACTACTAGTCATAAAAATTTGTAGCTATTTTGAATTTTAAAAAAATCATAATATGGTAACATTGCCATGGCGTCAGAGATAGCAAACTTCAAAAATTATAGTATATGTATGCGGTCAGATCTAACTCATTTTAAAAATTTCAGCTACAAGAGATTGTGGATGCAAAAATAACGAATCGGAAAGTTGTAAAGAACAGATCTTGAATCCGAAAATTTAAAGATTTATAAAACTGTATTTTTTAATAAAATAAGTATATGTTTTATATTAAAACTAACACTTTATTTTACTGCTGTTTTCGATTTACATCGCATTCCAAAATAATACACCATATTTATTAGATACTAAAAATGTATAGAAAACTATTAAAATGTGGCAGTTTAACAATAATTAAAAGTTAAAAAAATTAAATTAAATAAATAGCTATATAAAACGAGTAGCTTTGATAGTGACACGAATTCTGGTCTCTTTTATCTGAACAACAACAGCAAAAATGTTACTCTGACATACATAGTCATACACGAGGACTTGGGATTTGAGCCGATTAATTTTCATTATCTATGTAGTAAACGTGTCATTTAGTAAACGTGTCATTGTTAATTATCCCTACGTGAACTTTATTTTTCTTTATTTCACTTTTACAGACATATTCGTACTCGCATATATTTTAAGATTTTTCAAATTAGCAATTACCTTCCATAGCAAAAAAAAGCCGAATTATTTTGTGCAGCCCTGTATATGATCTATAAATTTCAATATATACTACATAGCATGATAAAAGTTAGCTCAGAAAATTCATATCTAGCTATTTTTGTCAATTGATGGAAATGCATTCGAAATCTTTTGTACAACCCTGTATATTATCTAAAGACTTTTCTACACACCACATATTAAGATAAAATTTAATTCAGGTAAAAAATGCATAAGGCAACTTAAAATTTACTTCCACCAATTACCAACCATAAACAACAATATATCTTGTTCTTTGCTTAGCCCTGTAAATGAATTTATTTATATTCCACAAATTTCTATAAGTCTACTAAATATAGTTCAGCAGGAAAATTCATAAAACAATTAAAAATTTCCTTAAGCAATTCACTCCCATAGTCAGTAATACTTACAAATTCCTTTGTGTAGCTCTGTATATGATCAACAAAATTTATATACACCATGTACTAAGCAAAAATTTAGTTAAACTTAAAAACGCAAACTGAAGTTGAAAACGAAGTTATCACACATGGAGTGTAATTATTGCACTAAAACTGTAATTGAATTCTTTTGTGTGTCCCTGTAAAAGAATGATAAATGCAATGCACATCATACTTTCCAGTGAGCAATTTATAGTGCTCCTCTGTAAAGCATATAAATTTAATTATGTTTGAAATAGTGATATATCATTAAATTATGCTGCAAGCAATTTTTCCCCATAGAACATTGTGTAACAAAATTCTTTTGTGTGACCGTGTAAATGAATAATAAAGGCTTTGCACACATATTTTACAAAAAAGCATGCTTTAGTGCACTTCAATAATCGTATATCAATTTCATCATGTTTTAAATAGCGTAGATCATCAAAATGCACTTGAAAAGATTTTTTCACATTGACTAATGTAACGGAATACTTTTGACTGGCCCTATAAATAAACTATAAGTGCTGTACACTTCATTTTCAATAGAGATCATGTTATAATGAACATCAATAACATACAAAAATTTCAGGGAAATCAGTTTACATACAAGAATTAAAGCAGGACAAGCAGACAGATGGACAAACAAGCCAAAGTCAAACACTTTTCAACTAGATTAGAAAGTGTTAAAAAATGCATATTAAAAGGTAATGCATCTGCTTAAAAAACGAAAAAAGAGAAATAATATCTAGAGCAATTAAAGACATTTGAGAAGAATGTAAAGTGAAATATGCATGTGTCATTGCTAGAAAAACTCATGATATAGCCAGAAAATTCCCAATAATCAAATGAAATCTATAATTTCAATATTTGGTGCCTATTTACTTAATATTATAAATCATGAAAATACAGATGCACGAAATTCCCCCCAGTTTGCAGTTTTGCACAGACACATGTACTTAAAAATAGGCGAGAAGTTTCTGGAAATTATTCCTGTGCTCCATATAATTACCATAGCTGATATTTTTTTACTCAGTTATGAAAATTTTGACTGAATATTTTCATTTAAAAAGTAAGTTTATATTGCAAAATAATAGTGCTCCTGCAAATGATTGGCTTTATAAAAGGAGCAATTACAAAATTAACAGAAGATCAGGGCAAAGATAAGGGTAATACACATAATGCATTTTTTTATCATTTTTGCTGTGATTAAAAATTTTTAAATGCCAGAATTCTGTATTTATAATTTGTAGGTAATGTAAACAACTAAGTATTTAAATATTTGCTTAAATCTAAACCTATGTTTGGCAGCACACTTTTGTACAACATCCTTGCTATTTTCAAAAGTTTGGAAATGTTAAAATTGATGTCTTTTACCCAATAAATATTTCTGTAAAATTTTCCAGTCCATGTTTTAAATTTTATCTGGTAGGTAGCTATAGAATTTTGCATTTTGTTTTGCTTTTTAGCAAAGTAGTATTTTGCCTGTACAAATTTCATTATGTGTGATGGTAAAAAATTAAATTTGCTATTTTTTCTTTTTGTAATGTGGCCCACTGCTTTGTGTACAATGCTTAATTTGGCCCTCGGTGAGGAACAAGTTTGACATGCCTGCTTTAAAGCATCATAAAATTTTGAAAGTTTATACAGTAAGATCCAAAATAGAATAGCAACAGACAAAAAAAGCAATCTGTTTTACCCAGTTTTCTGTAGGAGTTAGGGAAGGGGACACTTTTTGATTAATGAATTTTGTACTTTTTATTTTTTGCTCAATGACTTACTTATAGGTCAATTCCTTGCCTTAGAAAAAATAAAACGACTGAAATAATAGGTGTTTTCGAAAAGTAAAGATAAATCTCAGACAGCAGGAAAGAAAAAGTTTTAATGAGTGCATTGGCAATACATATTGTAACTTTGAACAGTTGACCTTTCTTCACAATCATTCATTATTTGTACGGTGAGTGTTTCATGTAGCATGTGTTTATAATATCTGTGTCAATTCAGAATCCCACCAAATGTGAAGTATGTTCCAAGAGTCCAGTGGATACCCACAAAGAAATTTGTTTCTTTCTATGGGAATATAATGAATCGACAAAATGTAACGAAATTGTGCTGTGCTTTCTCTGGAGGTAAGATCAATGATCATGAAGAACCATCCATCCACCTTACAGCCCGGACCTTGCACCTAGCGACTACCACTTATTTTTTTACATGAAGAAACATCTTGCAGGGCAAAACCAAGATGATGATGAAATCAAAATCGAAGTTGAAATATGGTTTCAATGACAGGCAATAAACTTCTATGACTGTGGGATGCAAAAGTTTGACCCAGACTTAACCAATGTTTGGACAACGATGCCAATTATGTCGAAAAATGAGGCATATACCAGTAATTTGTAATGGACATTTTACGAATTAAAAGTTTTTTTGAATGAATATGCAGCATTGTATCTTGACGTTTCGAAAACCTCTCGTAAGTGCCTTAAAAAAGGTTTAATTAAAAGAAATGTACATTCCTTCAAATGCCCCAACCTATCTGCCCCACCAGTGGCTGAGAGATTCTGCTCTCAAAAGCTGGTAGACGGGAGGTACGGGGTTCAAATCCCTGTCGCACTCATCGACCTAACAGTTCGGAGTTTTCTTCGAACCTTGCCATAAATACGGGTTAGGATCCCTTAGAAAGACCCCCTATGGCCTATATCCCTCGTGTAGATAATAGACTGTCATAAATCAACCAACCAACCAACCCAATCTATCCTACCAGGTAGGGTAGGTTGGGACAGTTGAGCAGAGAAAAAAATATGTGCCCCACTCCCTACAACAGCTGTTAAATATTTTAAGGTTTCATAGCAGTTGTGTATTTTAAGTTCTTATCTATCTATATTATAAAGGTCAAATGTGTCTGTGTGTAACGCTGATGTCACTTTATAAATGGCAACACTTGACGATGAAATTTCAGTTTTGTGATTTTTGCTACTGCAATTTTTTTTTAATTTCTAAACATTGCACACTTTTAATTTGTACACCATTATATAGGAAAATAAATCTACTTTCAAATGCAATTTGTTTGAAAACTGTATCTTAATTTACTGATTTATTATGGCTTTTAAAATAATTTTCAAGCATGATTTTTTTTTTTAATCTATCTTTATCGCTTGCAGACAATTACAAAATATATTAATCTGTTTGCAATTTAAACAATGTAAAAAGTTCAACATTTGTTTCTAGCTAATATTCCATAACGAAATTAAAACTTCATTAAGCAATAAGCAAAATAGTATAAATAAAACAAATTTAACAGACATGTAAGTGAAATAAGTGCTTAAAACCACTGAAATTATCAGAATAAAAAAAACTGCTGTAGATAATGAAAATATTAGTCAGTTCTTTGGCTATTAACTTCTGGCACGAGGCCAATACAAAATTACCGTTTTTAATAAATTTAAAAATTTTATTTGAATATATTTTTGACATATTTCATATAAAAATGCTGTTTGGTGCTGTTAGGGAGCAATCTAAAAAATATATATATTAAATGTAAAAAATCTATTAGAATTCTCAATAAAAAAAAAAAAAAAAAAAAAATTCACATATATTCTCTATCTTGGGAAGCCCAAGTTGGATGCCCTAGTACAGCCATACTCAACCTTTTTCTCCCGCGGGCCGCAAACATATGTTTGCGACGTTAGATGGGCCGCAACACACTTAAAAAAGAGTAAAAAGAAGGGCAATTAAAATAGCAAGATAACAAAGTTAATATTATCCGTAGGGTTGAACGTTTGTCACGAAAGAAATGTTACCAAAACATTTTAACACCACTATTTTTAAACAATAAACTTCGTGGTAGATTTCTATTGCAAATATTGTAGAAATAGACTGTGGAGTTTGTTGTTTTGAAATATGTTATGATACGAACATAACATCTGCTTTTTTTTTTTTAATTCATCAAAATTTATTTATGCTAAATTAATTAATTTATTATTAAATTTAAATAATTTATTTCCCATTTTTAATTAATTCCCATTTTCTAAATTTATTTTCATTTGATCGGCAACCATAACGCTAAATTCTGTATTCTTTTAATAGTAAACAAACGCCATCTTCATTTCAATCAGCGGTTGCCAATCACATATTAACTCTTTTTCCATCAACGCACTAGCTTTAGCGATCGCAAACTTGCGTTACGAGTCCTTCTTTCAAATTTTTAAGCATTCCCCTGTGGCATCGTATTCGGAGAGATTTGGACTGCGTAACAGCGTGGAGCCTTCTGATTGGCTGTGAAGTTTTGGCGGGCTTCTGTTAAGCTGAAGATTGCTGACATAGCGTTCCCTCTCTTACTTAAAAAACTTGGCAGAGTGCAGACGTAATTTTCGTCTTCCGCGCCAATGCTTCGGCATTCGGCTTGGACTATACAGGTCCAAGTTCGAAATGCTAAGTTCAAAATGTTTTAAATATGAAAGTACATTAAATATTTTTATTCAAGTTCTCGATAATGATGACGTTAATAACGCCCGGAAATAATTTGATATAATAATCTGTTCGTCGTAAATGAAGAAATATTACGAGTTTGTGAGATGCTGGAAAGAATGTTGCAATTGCTGACTCATCTCAGGAAATGTGTGAGAGTAGATTCAACTTGTACCACTGTTCTGTGTAGAAGTGTCAGATCTAAGCTTGATTGTTCACAGAATGATATTTGGTGAGACTGTTTTTTCTAATTTACTTTCCCTTTTCAACATTGAGTCCTGATTTGGCATATGATGATGGATCTAAGACTAAGTTCTTAAGACAACATACCATCTTGAATGTTATAATCTACCTGTTAACAAAAGTCTTTTTTGATCATTTCCTAATATTGACTTTCCCTGTGATGCTCTATAGAACAATCTACTATGCACGCTAAAATTCACGATGGAAGGGAATAGGTTAACGGATTTTTCTTGTCCTCATCATTTTGTAACAAAGTTAAATAAGATTGTTTAAATCTTTTACAACTGTTGTATCTTAAGATTATTATTCCTAATTTGTTATTTTTTAATTAAGTCATATCGAGAATATTTTTGTATATGAGGTTTACTTGATATAGGGGATTCTGCAGATGAACCGTTCTTTTTCATTTAATGTTTCTTTCAAATAAAGTAATTTTATGCTAAATGAATCTGTTTCTGTCATTTATTTTGTTAATACAAATTGATTACTTGATATTGCTTGTTAATTGTGCCATTAGATTTTCTTTAAAGTGAAAATACATAAATAAATAAGAATTTATTATACATGTTTTCAAAGAAAAATTAAGAATTAACTATATAGAATTGAAACTTTAAATAATTTGTGTTGGATAAATATATTTTTTAAATTATTTGGAAGAGTACATAAATTGTAAATACAGTAATATTAAAATTAATTATGGCACGAAAATCAGCACATTGTATATATCTATGTTTTCAGTTATGCAGTTTTTCTCAGTTCAGGTAAGAATTGTTTTGTAATTTATCATGAAGAATTTACTATTATATTTTTATTATATTCAAAAAATTTTATCTTCTTTTCACAACGCATTGTTTTTATTTATATTTACTACCACTTTCGATCATTGATTAAATTATTGTTCTTCTAATTTAGGAATATACAAAATTTAAATTAACGTTTTAACATTCAAAATTCTATCTATGACTTCTATGTCAGAAAATGCATTAAATCCATCTTTCCTTTCCTATCTTTTCTTTTTTTTCTATTTTTTTTCATAATAAAATAGTAGTGTAAAAAATTTTTGATGTCATTTTTTTCTGGGACAAATGTTAATCCCTAAAAAGCAGTACTAGCTATATAATAACTATAAAACGTAATATAATATAACAATGCAGAATTTCAAAGTTCTAAAGAAGAAAAAAAATCAGGAGATTTTCTCGAATAAACAATTTTTTTGTTCAATGCATAAACTTTATTTTCTTTTAATTGTAGAAAAATATAGTACAAATTTAACTAATTTCGTATAATGTTTGATTAGTGTTCCAGAATAAGAAATGTATAGAACACTATAGCACAAATAGGACTACATCTAAACAGAACTTTTGACTAAAAAAATAGCATTTAGGATGATTTAAAATTAAATATATAAACATGACAAATTTTGTCTTCCCATGAAAATAAGTATGTATAAAATGACAGTGAATGTCTTGAATACGTTTTATGCACATCCCAATTAATTTTATAAATTGGATTAATGATTTTGTGTCTCGGGACTACATCGCCGGGCCACAGGTTGAGTATGGCTGCCCTAGTACTAATAAAAGAAGGATGTTTATGTGTCTGTGTATGTCCAATGGCTATGGAAATCTACTGCACATAGGGGTCTACAAATTTGGTTCTGGATAAGAAAAGACAGGCCAGAGTCTCTGGTTTGTTGTATGTGTTATTCAATTTGTATATGCATTTTAACATTTTTTCACATTCTGCAGCGATTTTTTGACATTCATAAAAGGAGTCCAGTTTGAATTAGCCCAATAGAGTAAATATATATTTTTTTTTCAATAAACATAATTTGTTGTCTTACAGTAATTTTAGAATTTTACACTTTTTTTTTTAAAGTCAATTTTTTCAGTATCTAATCTTTCTCATCCAAAGATAAATTATACATATTTGTATAGAGAAAACCTTCAAGCATTATTTAAAAAACAAAAATTTTAAAAATATGAAATAAGTTATTTTCCATGAATTTAAAAACTATAGTAGTCAGTTTATGGCAAGCTTTTGCAGAGTCTGGTTAACCCATTTTAGGCCAAGCATAGAAATTTTATAAAATGTGGTATTATTTGCATTGAAATTTGCTTAAATTACATTCATTAAGACACCAAAAAAGTGTTGTGCATGAAAAATATTTTATTTAATTTAACGTTACCATTACTAATTTACCATTAATAATTTACCATTAAATGTAAATAAAAATTTAGTGAAAAATATACGTCACAGTGATAATAAAAATATATTTATTGAAATGGTGCATTTACACACCTTTGGTCGAAAATGGGTTAATGAAGAAAGAAACATCCCTGAAATTGTGCCTCATGGGAGAAAATGGTTGATATAGTAATGAACATAGGACATTAAAAGATTAATGGATAAAGCTGCTTATGATTTTTTTTTTTTTTTTGTTTTTTTTTTGGGGGGGGGGGGGGTTGGTAGGATGGCAGAAGAAATTTCTAAGTGTTTATTGTTTTGATTATTTTCGATTTCATGTGTGTTTTAATGAAATAATTTATTTTGACATAATCTAAATTATTTTCAGGGTTTTTTTTTTTTTTCTTCTTGCAAAGGCATTTTTAAATGTAGTTTTATAAAATTTTATGATTGTACATTTTAAGAAAATAAGTTATTTATACAATGTTACATATTAGCGGAAGATCCCCATTACAATTATTGTTGTTTTAACGATTTATAGGGCATAATCAAAATTTGTAGGTCACTTTTTAGGGTTTCGTTCATCTCATGAAACCCTATTAGTCCCGCTTCGTTGCCTGTCTGTCACAGAGCCGGTTCTCAGAAACTATATAACTTAGTAACTTACAGTCATGAAATTTTGTGTACTTATAGCTGAATACCTACTATGAAGCTCAAAATCATAAAATTTAAAAAAAATCTTTATTATTTTAATATGTAGAGATAAAAAACCAAAAATCTTATAACCTTTTCCTGTTAAATTTAAACAGTTTTTGTTATAGCAGTTGCCAACAATTAAAAATCCACAATAAAATTCTTTCTACAATAATTTAATTTTCTATTGAAAAATTTCCACGTGAAAAATTAAAATGAAATAAAAAGTTTCACCAACTGAAAAAAAAGATTAATATTATGACGTCATATTTGTAATAAAACAGAAATTTTCAAACATTTCTCAATAATACAAGGAGTATGAATATGTGTAACTACAGAAAACAGCTTAATAAGACGTCATTAAAGAATTAAAAAGAAAATTAATCTGACATCTAACATTTTGAAGGTCTCTATACATGTTTAATTTTTAAATTGATTTTCCTTTTTTTAAATATCGCATTTAGTCTACATGACAGATATTATTATGACAGAGTATAATAGCGGGCTTCGCCCGCTATCGGACCGTACAGATTTTTTTAAAAAAATGAGAAAAATAGACCGGTAAATTTTTACTTTATAAAAAACATGACATTTTTTGGAAAATGAAATTTATTTGGATTTATTAAAGAAAGGATACAGTGTTTTGAAAGGAATATTAAACGAAACCCTTTGTGCGATCTTTGATCACACTTACCCACTTGTTTTCTTTTTTGTGAGCATGAACAATAGGCAGCCCGTGGGCCTATCTCCGACCGATTTTCTCTCATTAGTATAGAACCAGACTTGATTTATATATACCATATAACTCTGACACTACACCATCAGCCTATTACCTATTTCATTCTGTAGAAAGCTTTTTTTTATATGGGAAAACTTGCACCTCATACAACATTCTAAAAATATATTTAGAATTTTTTGCTAGAAAAAAGAAAAAAAAAATGGTAATTCATTGTCAAGCAATATATTACAGTACAGATGGTCAATATATTACAGATTAAAGATTTTTCTGGTTCAAATTATGTTTATCTGACTTGGGGGGAAAAAAACAGAAGGTTGGCAGTGTTGTAAATTGTATTAAATTTATAGTACTACAGATGTTGTAAAGAAATTAAATAGCTAAATTAAATTCTTTATAGATGTCATGGTAAACATTTAATTTCATAGTTTTTGTATAGCATTTTGTATTACTTATGTAGGCAAGTCATTCAAGATAAGTAAAAATTATCACATTATGCAAGAGTAGAAAGAATATACCTTGTTAACTCAAGAGACACAAAAATGTCAAAGAAAATTTTCGTGAGCAGAAGATTTATTGTAATTCTTCAGAGAAATATGCTCTTTAATTTCCATTTACACATTAGTTTAGGAATTAAAAAGTCTGTCATTCAATATTATCGAAAAATTACCTTTTTCTTCAAATGATAAAAAGGAAATAAGTAGTAGAACATGCTAACAAAATACTAAAGCATAATTCACTATAAATATGTTTATTAATATACGCAATAAAAAATATAAGAACATTCTTCTTTAACAAAAAAATGTTCATAATATACTTGACAAAATATGATCTTGAACTGAATTTTACAGTATACAAATGCACCAAATTTTATAATAGAGTTTAATGATTCAAAAGGTATATGTTGATCTAATTTTAAATTTTAATACCCAACAGGGGGCAATTTTGTTCTGCTCTTCTTTTTATTCACTGGTCACTGTAACACTGTTAAATTCGAAAAAATGTACTATGCTTTACATTCATAATCGTTGATGCTATTATAGATTAATATTTTAGAATGGCATAGAAGAAAGTTTTGTGATGGCCACAGCTTACTAGTTATATGAAAACATATTTGCAATGATTATCATAAAAATAAAAAATAATTGTATGTTTATTTTATTTAGTTGCCTTTTTTTTTTTTTTGTGTGTGTGTGTGTGTGTGTGTGTTAACCTTCTGACTGCTGATTTTTTTCAAAATCCTTTTGACCAATATTTAATAGACCAGTATATAGTGTAACTGAAATATTAGTAAATTTCTCATTTGAATTTTTAAAACAAAATTGCTTCAAAAATTGTGTATTATATAAATTTTTCTACCAATGTCTTGCCCGACGAAAATCACGGATAAGCAATTAGAGGGTTAATAATATTCTAAACCGCATCAATTGATTGTGGACCTGATTAAAAATATTTCCCAGAGCATAGGATAGTAACACCCCCTGTTGAATGATGAAAGTCAAAATTGAATTGGCAACTATATATGTCAAGGTCTAACAGAATATGCAGTTTGGTGAAATTCTATGCGTTAGTTCTTGAGATATAGCTATTACAAAAATCATGAAAAACACAATATAGCAGCACGACCTGTGAGGCGATATACATTCAAACCTAATTACAGCAATAATCTATGTGCAAGGTCTAAATGAATCTGAAGTTTGATTAAATTCTATGCATTAGTTCTTGAGGTTGAACAGCCACAAAATTTGTGCCACACACAGACTAACAGATAGACAAATAGGCTGACAGACATTTTCCAAAAATAATCTAATTATCTTCCGGACATCCCAAAACCAGGGTTCTGTTCAGAATCAGACTTTCTTCACAGGGTTCTATTTTAGTAAAATTGCGAACAGTGTTTTATATTTGTGAAAAATCTAGTCAATTTTGTGAATTTGAAATTATTGTTATATTCAGGCTCTTGTTTATCTATTTTTAACAAGATCATTTATATGCAGAAAAGCTAAATAATGGATTCTTTGGCAACTTTAGCTGTTTTGCAACAGGTCAGACTTTATTTTTAAATGATTAAATTTGTGAAAGATTCAGTTTGGAGATGGAAAAGTTCTGTGAAAAATTAGTGAAGAGTACTGTTTAAAAAAGGTGAAATTTTTTGTGAAAGGGCCTATTTTAAGATGAAAATTTTTTAAGTGTCTAGGACCCAAATTTTACTTAAACAGATCCTTGAAAACATGTAAATCCATCAAAACACAGAAGTTGAACATTTTTCTCATTGCAATGCTTCCTTCCTATATATATATATATATGTATAGAAAAAGTGAAAACAAAAATTACCTCGTCAATTTCACACAGAGTCACTGATTCTACACAAGGATGTTTCACTGCTTCCCTGACGACTCCTCCATCACCACCCCCAATAATTAAAATCTACAATGAAACAGTTATTAATCAAACAGAAAACTAACTATATAAATATAACCATAGAAATTTAAATCTACAAAATCACAAACCATATAAAGAACATACAGAAGGATTAAACACAAGTAAAAACTACATAACACAGAACTAAATAAGCACCAAGGAAAACTGGAAGAAATTTAGTAAAACCCAGATAAAAAATAAATAATAAAAATTTTAAATCTCTGAGGATTACTGAGTACATGCAACAGTGATTTTTTTTTTTTTAAATAGTAACAAAGTTTTTCTAATTAAATGTATGGTGTGGTACAAAGAATTCACTGGCACATGTTTCTGTAAACCTCATAAGATTGTTTACTTTTCCATCTGGAACTTTATATTTTATTTTTACTTCATGGTATTCTAACAGAAATCTTTTTACCTATCTTAAAACATCTCATATAAGTTCATTAAAATTGTTTAATAACAAAAAGGGAGGAACGAAATCAAAGCATCTTTTAACAACAACTTGGATTAAATAAATGCAAATACCATTACATACTGCATTTTCCAAATTGGAATGTTTTAAAAATGCAGACAAACTTTTTTAGGTGAGGGGCAGGGATTAAACATGAATAGAAAACACCTCCAAAATAGGTTATTAAAATATTTAAATTAACAAAGGAAGGAACGAGAGGGGTAAAAATAAAGTATGCATTTACTGTGTATTTGAAATAAATAAAAGAGAAAATACCATTATATAAAATACATATTACATTTTGAAAAATAATTTTCATGGAGATTAGCTATAATATTGAGTACTAAACTTGATTTTACAGGATTGGCATAAACAGCAACTGAAGGCATCGACCTATACTGAACCCAACTTCATATGAAAACCCTGGCTTTAAGAATCTGTATATTTCATTTAGTCAAAGTGTAAACAACATTTTTTTTTTAGTGCATTCAATAGGTCAAGTTATGTGGCAAAATGCAATTTGCAGGAAGCATTCATTACTTTTGTTTCCATTTGAAGAAATTGACAGCTGAAAGTCTTCATTTGCCACTCAAAACCAATGGGGATTATGCTCCATCAATTTTGGCTTGTGAATACTGATTTAGACTGGATTTTGAAAACAAGGAACGTCAAAAGTTTGAAGATGAAGAATTGAAGGCACTGCTGTATAAAGATCAAAGTCAAACTCTTACAGAACTGACAGAAGCAGTAAATGTAATCAAAATAGCCACCTTTAAATATTTGAAGTTTATGAGAATGGGACAAAAGCAAAGAAATTGTGTACGATACCAACTGAAGGCAAGAGACGTTGAAAAGGTGTTTTTTCACATGTGAATTGCTACTTCAACGCCAAAGAAGGAAGGGTTAATTGCATGGTATTGTCACTGGCAAGGAAAACTGGAATATTACAACAATTCCAAATGTGGAGAATCATGGTGCAAGCTTAGCTAACTATCAAAACTATCCAAATATCCATCGTTCAAAGATGGTGCAAGCTTGGCCAACTATCAAAACTATTCAAATATCCATCATTCAAAGATAATGTTCTGTATTTTGGGGGATGAGACGGACATTGGATATTATGAGCTGCTACACCTGTGAAAACATTATTGGGGATCGCTATCAACAGCAATTAGTGCAGATGAACTGAAAATTGAAAGAAAAATTACCAGAACTTGCCAAAAGACACTAGAAAGTGATTTTCCAAGGTCAAAAAAACTCTAGAGCTACTGGGATGAGATGTTCTACCTCATATTCAACAACATTTTTCCGATTTTTGATTATTTTGACCAGAACCACCTTTCTGACCAGCACTTCAGTTCTTTTGAAGCTATCAAAAAATGATGTGATTGATGAACATAAACTAGGACTTCCCTCAAAGGGATTAGTCTGAGTGATATTGCTGAGAACATAGGGTTAACAATTACAATATAAAGAAAAAGAGCAAATTAAATGATAGAATTACAAAATATCATATATAAATTCATATACACTGTTAAAAAATAGAAAAGAAGTACCGTTCATCAGATGTGTTGTCATAATTTATTTTAACATGTGGCAAAGAATCTCATTTTCATAAGCGCGTATTGCGCAAAACTTGAAAAAAAAAACGCCGGATCTTTTAAAACGCCAAATTTTTTAAAGTTACGTAATTGGATTTGCAGCCATTAGATTATTATATCAAGCGTGGCTTAACGCAAATTTAATTTCATTGTTGCACCTTTTTTGTGTGTGAATTTAAATTTTTTCTTCCTTGATTATATATCTATTATTTGTATAACTGTTTATAGAAACTCTTACACTTCAAACCACATTGATAGCATGCTTTGCTACAAACCAGATTGCAAAACTATAGTCTAAATTACTATTAAAGTATACAAAAAATCTTTCGATGACTTCTGTAAAATAACTTTTACATTAAATCTCCATATCGGCAAAATTGAAAAATTATATATATTTCAAAGTTAAGCTTAACAGATACTTCTTTATTATTCTCTAGCAGGCTCTGCACCCTGCGCCTTTACTGCGCCAATCCGCAGACTTTTCTTTTGCCTGTCCGTCTGTCTCTCCACAATCTGTCTGTTTCCCTATCCGTTCTTCTGCCCGTCAGTCTACCTATGTCGCTACTCGTCTCTCTACCCATCTGTCTACCCGTTTGTTTACTCATCTTTCTACCTCTCGCCACCTCTTCCCAATATTTAAACAATTTATTTAATATACAGAAGCCGTTTATCAGTTATTAAATGCAAACAGAAATAATTTATCTAATAAGTGTAATCAGATGCAATTTTTTTTAAAATACATACATACATAAACCTAAATAATAATTCATCAGTTTTGTGTTCATAGTTGTTTATATCATTTGACAGTAAATCTCAACTTCTTAAACCTGAATTGTCTGAAGCTTTTTAAAAAAAACACAAGGTCTGTATAACTGCAAAGTACCCTGAGGGCTATATTAGCTACATGTTATTAAGTTAAGTGAAAGTTTCGTTATCGCGTTTGAAGCCAATTGCTTATGTCAGAAAGCGCAGCTTAACGCCATTTTAAATTCATTACTGTAACTTTCTTTTCTTCTTTGTTTTTTTTTTTTTTTTTTGGGGGGGGGGGATGTAGGGGGGGAAAGGGTTTTAAATATATACATTTAAATTAAAACTTTTGCCTTCATGCCATTAGTGTTGTTTGTATTATTAACTAATACCTTGTACACCGAGCTTCATTTGAAAGAAATGTAAAAGACTTCTACAGTTTTTGTTAGGAGAAACTTTTGTAATTGGGCCCAAAGCCAATCGGAGCATTTAATATCATTATTGTAACTCTTATAGAGTTAAAACAATATTGTTGCTAGCTTTACTCTTGTTTGAGACCAGCCTTGCCTGTGTATCTGAAGGGGGAAAAGTTTCGTATCCTATGTCGGTTGGCGAAAAAAAAATTAAATGGTGCCAAAAGGTAGTTTTAGCATCTTACAAAATTTTTCAAGAGAGCGGTAAAACATGTTTTTCAAATATTTACAAACATACGTTTATTAAAGCATGTTTTTGCACCATCTTAAAAATTTAAGCACGATGCTAAAATAAAATTTTATCGCCATAGTCGGTATTTTAATAAGTAATGAAAATACATAAACAAACTTATTTAACAAACCTAAGAGGCATTTTTGTGATTAAATAATTGTTATTGTCAGGGGGGTAAATTGTAAGCAATTAATAAATGGCTAGTAAATAATAAATAGCATTTAAAATCTAAAAATGGAGAAGTGCACAGAATTTCCGAAGGCACAGATAAAAAGGTAAAAATCTCTTTTCCAAATGCCAAATAGAAAATTTACAAAATAGAATGCCAAATATACAAAATAGAAAAATATCTGCAAAAAAATATATTTACATAATACTACATCTGCAAAAAAATAAGATTTAGAAAAAGTAAGCCAAATCCTGCAGATCCCAACAATCACATCGAAAAACTTATCACCAAAAAAGAACTCGCCAAATCTTACGGCACAGGAGATGGATTTTCCCCTCTGAATGCAGAATATTAGTCTTTTTTCTTTTACGATGGGTGATTATAATATAATTGTTTCATTTCACATACTACATACCGTTTGATATATTGGTACTTTTATGTTATCCTGGCGCAGTTGATAAATCGCCAAATATTGTTCCTATAACATTTTGATATTGAATTCATTTCATTTAAATATAAACCTTTCACTCATTTAATTTAAAATACATGCCTTTCATTAATCCCATTTAAAATGCGAAAAAGAGAAGAAAAAAAAAAGAAACAATGCCATAAATCGAAACCTTTTATTTAAACACCAAAGAATTTTTTTTTAATTTACACACGCGAAATAAAAAAAGCTGCTATTGCTGAGATTTGCACCAAATCTCTAATACCAAGTCTATCAAGTTATTGCGGGCTTTTTCTTTCAAACAGAAAAAAAATCCAAATTAATTTTCGATTTCTACTAAATTGAAATATATTTTATTGTGCTGAATATTAATGCATGCATATTTTTTTGCTCCATGTACTCCATGAACTTTTCCATTCCGATTGTCTACGAAAATCTTCCGCCGGTGAAAATGACGTACGCACAAAATTTCGTGACGTATGTACTTTATTTGTGCTTTTTTATCTATTTTTTTAATATAATTTCCAAACGGTTTGACCTTTATTATTGGTAATAAATAGACGTCGTTGTCACCTTTATAGGTACCTGCTGTAAAAATTTGAACGAAATCCGTTAAATATTTTTTGAGTTATGCTTGACGAAAGGTTTTAATATCCATCGTAGTTATATATGGGGCAAAGTAATACTGCGCTGTGTATGAGTCTTCGTTGCACTCAGACAATAATTTATAACCTCAAAAGATGAGTAGTTCTTTCACAGAAGAATCCATTTATTACCAGAAATATGGGGGAAAGTTGTAGCTAATAATGAACAATACTTTGAATAACATATACTTATCAAGTCATTACATGTCAATTCAGGGAGGCATGTAACCCACCATCACAGACAGGAACGAAACTGGGTGTGTTTGTTCTTACTATTAAGATATAAACATAGGTAAATTTCTTTACTCCTAAGTGAGAGTATTAGTTTGAGAAAAAGATTATCAAAATTTAAAATTTCTAAGAATTGGCATTCTTTACTGTTTGATTTTTTAAAAGGTAGTGCGTCATAAATAATATTTCAATATCTAATCAACAAATCTTCAAATAATTTATTAATGATAAATAGGATACCATGTAATAATAAATAGGATATGTAGATTAGGAAAACAAATTACTGTTATGTTCAAGACATTTTAAGTATGTCTAAAAAATATTTTAATCTTTCAAATCACGAATTTATGATAAATAATGAATTAACTAAAATGCATTATCAACCAAAGGCAGGGGTGCTATTAAATTTATTTTTGTTACAAATTGTACATAAAAATAGCTTTTACCTGATTATGAAATAAAATTAGTGGGATTTTGGGTGTTTTTAGTAATATTTCATATTTAAATAATATTTTATAGGGTAACACAGATCAAATCACCCCCAGAGTCATCCAATGTCAGATCACTCAAGCCATGTAACCCGCCATCACATATTTCAATGAAACTGGATGAGTTTGTTGTTAATATGTAATCATCATTAATTGTCTTGCTCCTTGGTGAAGTACTTTTTGATTAGTTGTTTTTGCTCTATATGAGAGTTCATTTAAACAGCAGAAATCCCAAACATCGCAGTGAACTTTATGTGTTAACTGCTATGACACCGTTAACCTTTTGACTACAGGTCGGGATATGCGTTCCAGTGGACTATTTTTTATTTTACTTGTACCACTTTTCAAAATAATCTCTGCCATACACTTATACTAGGATATTTCAAAGAAAAATATAGCACAATAAAAAATCTTTATAAATTGATAAGATTGAACATAAAAATAGTTGCCAGCCTTGGCCCATAATCAAAAGGTTAACAAAACTGATTGATACATGACCATCTGCTACCAAACCCGAAAGACCAACAAGCGTAAAATCAGCTGCTGTATGAATGCGACTTACTGAGCTTTGTTATAAAACCAACCTTGGTGCTATTGAGATAGACATGTCTTAGTGAAACTTTCACCTGTACTTCAATAATATGCAAACATTTACATTTATTTTTCACTCTTTAAAATTAAGACAAAAAATTTCAAAACTTTGTATGTATAGTTAAATACTATAAATAAACATTTTGTTAATTTAAAAAATATATTAAGCAAACATTTATCTATAATAGTCTGTTGATATAATATTGACATTATAACAGATAAATTTTCACAGCATTCTATTGGATAACTTTATATTTTAGGATCTTATTCACCATACTATCATAAAATTTAGCACATGTATTCTCTTTTAATGTATAAACAATGTGTGTGTGTTTGGAGGAGAGGGGGATCTATATTTCAGCAATATTGTTTAATAATATATCATATTATCATGAAAAGCAGAATAAAGTGACAAACTACAGCTCTCTAAGTGAAATAGTTTGAGATAAAGGCATGGCATTTTAAATGTTTTTAAACATAACAGATTTTGCTCTATTTTCATAATTTTTAAATTCAACATCTCTAAAAATTGTTAAAAAAATAAAATTCGTATTTTTTTTCTATAACAGTTACTCAAACAACTGAATAATACGGTTTAAGAATTAGTTTTACTCAAGGGAGTCATTTTGAAATTTTCTTGGGCGTGGGAAAGAATGTTTTTCCCCCCTTCTTGTTCAGGGAAGGGATAACTGCTCTTCCCCCATCAGTATGCATCCCTGGTTTTAACTAAAAAACAATGTTGTTGATATTTTCTGCTGTAGTTAAAAATAGAAAATAAATTTATAAAAAAAAATTCCCATGATTCATATATTAAATAAATAGTACTACTAACTTTTTTTTTTTTTTTTTAAATATCATTTTGCTAAAAACAACCAAAATCCCACTATTTTTATTTAATAATCAGATAAAGGATACTTTTACTTGCAATTTGTAATAAAAATTAATTTAACAGCATCTCCGCCTTTGTTTAATAATGCATTTTTTAGTTAATTCATTTTTTTCATAAAAAAATTCTTGATTTTAAAGATTAAAACTTTTTTTAAACACACTTAAAATGTTTTAAACATAACAGTAATTTGTTTCCATAATCTCCATAACCTATTTATCATGTAGAAATTATTTGAAGATAAATTGTAGATTATATATTGAAATATGACTATGACACACTACCTTTGACAATCGAACAGTCAAGAATGCCAACTCATGGCAATTTTCCAAAATTTTGATAACTTTTCTCAAATTTTACTGGTGATTATATTTTAATAGTAAGAACAAACAAATCCAGTTTCATTGAAATCTGTGATGGTGAGTTATCTATCAAAATAAACATTCATTTAAAAAACTTTATAATTAAATTTAACACTCAATAAATAATTTGTACAGAATTCAAATAATAAGTAATATAACAATAAATAAAAACTTAGATCCTAATTTTATGAAGGTGAAATATTTCCACTAGTAAAAATGACTTCATGTTTTAAAGAAAACATACACTTTAATTCCTAAAGCTTAAACATTTTTTAATGAAGCAATTTTCAATAAACTTTCATTCCATCCATACTGAAATAAATTTAAAATGAAAAAAAAAGATTTTATTAATTCATTCTGTTAAAGCATAATTGTATCAATATATAAGATTAACGTGAGCAGTAAAAATAATTTAATTGGAGATACAAGAGAAAATGTTTATCAGTTATCGTCGCAGAATGGTTGAAAACAGGTTTATATACCAAACCTATTGCCAGATTACTTCAAAAATGAATACAGTTCTTGTGACAGTGGCCTGTAACATATTCAACAAATTAAGCTCAATAGAAAGCATACTTTGGGTGCTATCATATTCACTCTCTCACACACACACACACACACACAGACATACATGGCAACATAATTGAAAACCCACAAAAAACGAGCTCCTGACACCTGAAAACATGAGGAAATTTTAATACACGCATACATGTGGAATCATTGTAAAATTAGCGAAAATAGATTCAGCGAACCTCAAAATGTAATCAATATTTCATAAACAAATTTTTATCATGATTGTAATACTTTCCTTTACAATGTGTGTCTATAGAAAGCAATAATATGGAAATATTCATCACTTCTAATATTCTACATAATAACAGTCAACTGAAAAAATTATTCTTGAACCAGATAGAAATTTTGTAATTTTATAATTGCCAGATGTAAATTTTGCCAATAGCATTTTCTTCTCACCAATATGCAATTTTTATTTTTTGCATGTATAAATTAGAAACAATGCTTTGATGTTAAAAGAAAATGTTTTGGCTTATATTATTGTTTCTCATTATTTTGTATTTCAAATGAAATGAATAAAAGTCATGTATTTTAAATGTATGTAATACAGTACAAGACCCATTATCTGGCATCATGAGGATCAATTCGATTAGTTTTCGGAATTTTCTGGATTTTGGATCCATACCAGAAACAAAGTCCCCCTCCCCCTCTTTTTTTTTCCTATGATCTAGTTCTTTAGGTAGACACATATTAGAGAAAATAAGTTTAAAAAAATTATGTACTATTCTTGAAAGAAATTTCTAAAACAATAATAACTTTAAATTTTCAAAAAACTTTTATTTTTTGTCCATGACTGCAAACATATTGCTAATCTTTTTTTTTATTTCAAATAGTTTGGATGTTCTAATGATACTGTTTCTTTTACCTTATATATAGATAAAATGTCATGTTCTCTAAAAAAGGATTTTTGTTCCATTCCGCAGATAAGTTCTTTCGTTAATTCACTACAATATTCTATGGAAATAGTCTTAGAGCTAGTCTTTTCCTACCCTCCCTCATGTGAATAGTTTTTCCCACTGAGACTCTTAGACATCATAAATTAAAAATGAACTCGCACAAACACAGACAAAAAAATAAACAACTGCAGAACTGCATAAATACTTGACTGAAAAATTATAAACATTTTTGTGTTTGATTGTGCTTTCTAAAGGCAAAAGTTTATTTTCCCCCTCAAAGAAGGAATGAATTACCAACTAACATTCTACCCTTCAACCTTGAAGCAGGAGAGTATAATCATGCTTTTTATCTCGTTCATTCTTTCAGCAAACTCTGAACGCTGTAGGAAAAAAAAAAAAAATCTTTCAGGTTATGTTTTGGTGTTTATGGATTTTTTTCTTTAACATTAAGATGTGGCTAAAGGATTATTATTTTTTCCTGATAATCAGATGGGGCTAAAAAATAGAAGAAAAGACCAAATTCTAAGCCAAAAATATCTTTTTTATTAGTTTTTTTTTAATCCTTGATGAGATTGTAAAAAATGCTGGTTTTCGGAATGCCGGATTAGAGGTCCGATACTGTATATGTATTTTAAGTGAAATGAATGCAATACGAATGATGGTGATGGGAAAATATCTGGTGATTCTGTGTCCCCAGTTAACATAAAAATATCGAAATTTTAATACTAAAATTTCAGGTAAGTAGATTAACTGCTGCAAAGTTTTTAAAAAAAGTACAAGCATATAGAGATTAAGGTATCACAAATTAAGAATTAAAATACAGTGACACCTTGGCTAACAAATGCATTAGCTAACAATCATTTTCCCGATTCAGCTAATGAACCTAGATACAGCTTACGAACATTTTGTTGGTTATGTGCACTAGCATAATGCAGCAGTGTTGCATTTTATTAGGAGGAAGAATAATTTAACTAAAAAACATAAGCAACGAATGCAATTTCTGAATGAATTATGTTCATTATCCGAAGTATCACTGTATTCTCAAATCTTACTTTCCTTGAGTCAATAGTGTACTTTTAAGTAACCTCTACGGCAGAATTATGAAATCCTTTTTATCACCATATGCATAAAATTCAGAAATTCTAATTTATTAAGACTAAAAAAAGATAAAAGCTCCCCCCTACATTTGTAAATGTGGTATAGTTTTCATCATAGTTGATGGTTTTATATCAATAGGTTTTAATTTCCTGAAAAAATCATTTTAAAACATTGATAATGTCTGACAGATACGTTACTCGCACGAGAAACATAAAATGAATGGAATCTGGTTGAAAGTATCTGAATTTCATGAATATCTGGAGAATATGTAAAAATTATATTGAATAAATAACTACAGATTTAAATTAAAATCTTACATTTTTTGGATTAGGATGACAATTAAGAGGCAAGAAGGTGATCATTTCTTGATAAGAAAATTCATCTGATTCAGTGCACTGTATTGCATTATCCAGAACTAAAGTTCTTCCATACCTTTTGCTGAAATATATAGAAAAATACTAATAAGAACTATAAGTACAAAAAAAATTTAAATAAGTACTAAAAACAGCTATACATAAAACAGCAATTAAAAAAGAGAAGATCTGGAACCCAAATGTTATACTTTCAGTTTTTTTTACAGAATCTATTATATTAAAATCTGATTGTATGTTTGTATTTCACAACTAATATAAATATTAGTCAGTATAATACTAATAAATACTAACTAATATACTAATATAAATATTAGTAAATATAATACTAATATAAATATCAGTAATTATATATTATACTTCCATTAAACAGTATATATGCATTAGTGATACTGATGAATTTGTGTATATGATGGTACTGAATAGAAATTATGAATGGGTAATAGCATTAATTCCTTTAAAAGAATTATATCTTTTATTTAAATACATATAACTCCGATGAAAGATTATGAACACACCATAAATTTATCACTTTAAAAAGTAATAACAGGATGGCCAGCAACTTTTTCATATGCCTCAATTTTCCCTAGGTCATTTTCTGCAATTTTTTTAGGTTATTCTCTTATGCAATCATGCTGCAAATGGTTAACTGCAACATTGCATTGATATTTTCAGATATCAATTGAAATTCTGTGACTTTCCAAGGTTTTAATCAAAATTCCCCAACTGTTCAACTGAAATTCCAGTGCTGCTAAATTTCCAGTCCTTTCCAGGTTGTCTGGCTACATTGAACAAAATATCAAGCTACATCTACTATATATATAAAACACAAACGGAAATTTCGTTCCGTTCCTTTATAACTTGAGTTCCACTGAATTGATTTTGATAGAACTTGTGTTGTTAGATAGATATTTTTTCAGAGAAGGTTTTAGTACATAACATATTGTTCTACGTACATTAGTTACAGAGTTAATATAGAAAGTTCTGTTATTTTGACCGAAAAGGTTAGTATTGCTAATTTTTTGGCGACCAGTATTGTTGCAGAAAGAAATGAGAAGGCTATACATCTCAAAAAATAAAAGAAAAACTGTTGCTAATTTTATAAAAAAAAAAAAAAAAAGAAAGAAAAAAGAAAAAAAAGAAAAAGTTTTGATGAGAGATAATATTATAAAACGAAAATATTTAATTTAAACATGATTAGGTATGTTCGTAATGCTTAAAAAATTATTCAAGGGCCAAGATTGCTATTGAAACAAAATTTGGCGATTTTGATTTTACTTTTGACCCCAAACAATTGGATTTTAAGCCAAAAGGTGTTTTTTTTTGTTTCAGAAAGAATTGAAATGGCTATACATCTGGAAAAATAAAAGAAAAAAACTTATTAATTTTATTTAAAAAAAGAAAGAAAAGAAAAAAAAGAAAAACAGTTTTGCTGAGAGATTTTAAGCCAAAAGGTGTTTTTTCAAGTGTACGACAGCATTTTTGCAGTATTTTTTTTTTTTTGGTACTTTTCGGTTAGTCGGGCGTTAGTGATAGATATATACATGTATATATACACATATATCTACACAAATACATATACACATATATATACACTTATATGTATGAATATATACATATATGTATATATATTTATATATGTACATATATCACTGGCTAACCAAAAAGTACCTTTTTTTTATTAAAATGCAAACTATATTAATGGCAATATACTTCTATTTACTTCTACATATATGAAATTTTGTTCCAGCTGCTTATAACTAGAGTTCTGCTGAATGGATTTTTGTAGAACTTAAACTGTAAGATAAATTTTTCAGGGAAGGTTTTATTGTATAACATATCATTTTACGTAGCTTAGTTATAGAATTATTATGGGAAGTTGTACAATCAGATCAATCCGATTATGAAAGATTAGTCTTTTTAAAAGATTTTGCCGAATGGATTTCGATGGAACCTACACTGTTAGATAATTTTCTAGGGAAAGTTTTATTATATAACATATCATTCTATGTTGCTTAATTCTAGAATTATAGGGGGAAATTCGAAAATCGGGTGACCATTTTTTTAATCAAAAATTAGCTTTTCCAATATTTGATTCCGATTATGAAAGATTAGCCTTCTGAAAAAGTTCTGCTGAATGGATTTTCGTAGAACTTAAACTATAAGATAAATTTTTCAGGAAAGGTTTTATTGTATAACATATCATTTTACGTAGCTTAGTTATAGAATTATTATGGGAAGTTGTACAATCAGATCAATCCGATTATGAAAGATTAGTCTTTTTAAAAGATTTTGCCGAATGGATTTCGATGGAACCTACACTGTTAGATAATTTTCTAGGGAAAGTTTTATTATATAACATATCATTCTATGTTGCTTAGTTCTAGAATTATAGGGGGAAATTCGAAAATCGGGTGACCATTTTTTTAATCAAAAATTAGCTTTTCCAATATTTGATTCCGATTATGAAAGATTAGCCTTCTGAAAAAGTTCTGCTGAATGGATTTTCGTAGAACTTAAACTATAAGATAAATTTTTCAGGGAAGGTTTTATTGTATAACATATCATTTTACGTAGCTTAGTTATAGAATTATAATGGGAAGTTCTACAATCAGATCAATCCGATTATGAAAGATTAGTCTTTTTGAAAGATTTTGCTGAATGGATTTCGGTGGAACCTACACTGTTAGATAATTTTCTAGGGAAAGTTTTATTATATAACATATCATTCTACGTTGCTTAGTTCTAGAATTATAGGGGGAAATTCGAAAATCGGGTGACCATTTTTTTTATCAAATATTAGCTTTTTCAATATTTGATTCCGATTATGAAAGATTTGCCTTCTGAAAAAGTTCTACTGGATGGATTTTGATGAGAATTGTATTGTTAGTTAGTTAGATGCTATTTCAGGAATGGTTATCATATTGTCCTACATTGCTTAGTCAAACAGTTATGTGTGAAGGTTATATAGTCAGGTGAACCCGATTCCGAAAGATTAGTCTTTTTGAAAGTTTTTACTGGGCGTATTTTTTGCGACTTGCATTGTTAAGTAGGTAATTTGTAAGGATGGTTTTAGTATATTTCATATCGTTCTGTTAGTTTTAGAAATGTGTGGAAAAGTTCTATAATCAAATGAACCCAATTATCAAGGATTAGCCTTTATAAAAACTTCTACTGAATGGATTTTGTCAGTTAATTTGTTTGCATTTTTAGTTCGATAATTTTTAGTGATGGTTTTAGTATATTGCATATAGTTTTATCATTCTTTAGCAAACCCTAACTGTAAATGACCAAATAAATGAGTTGGTCCTTACCAGCTAAAATTTTGACTGCACATTAGAAAATATAATAGCGGAATGACGTCATTTTTCAGTAATGTGGAAGGATATTCCAGGTAAATATACAGATTGCTTTTAAATACAAGGTTAAATTAAATGATATATTTCGTTTGATTCAAGGTTCATTTGTAGAAACTGACCAGCGCAGCGGACGTAGCTTGCTAGTAATACAATAAAACACTATGAAAAATTACATCTACTTGACACAAGTTACCCATAATACTTTAACAAATGATAGAAAAATGAATAAATAAAATAGAATACATAACAGCTAGATATTATAATTCTGAAATACATAATTTTGAACTAAAATCAAACTGAAAGTTCTGAAAAAAAAAAAAAAAGGAGAGAGAGAGAGAATTTTTTTTTTACAAAGTTATCTCACCTATCAAATACAAGAACATCTTGATATTTTGATTTTTCGTGATATAGCACTTGATCAACTTTCATTGATAAAGCTTGGTCTTCATTTAAGGTACCAGTTTCTGTGAACCATCCTTTTTTGAAAGCATCCATACCTAAATATAGATGAAATATTAATTTTACATAATGAATTTTAAATTAGATATGTATATTAATCATATCACTAATTTTTAGGGACAGAGTAGCTAAAATTTTCAATCACCAGAAAAACACAAACTTATGATAAAAACACATCAATCCTCAAAATGAATCCACACTTTTTAAGTAACATAGCTATAATTTTTAAACTATATACATAATATTTAAACTATAAAACGTAGACAATTCCTTGTTACACCAAAAATATGGAATATTCCATAACTGGAATGTTCTATAATTTCAATCAATATTAAGTTTAAGCTAAAGTGGGACTTTCTTAAATACAAATTAATCCACAAGTGCTAAATTAAAATATAGAGTAATACCCAAGATTTAATATAACACTGGCACAGCAAAGGAGGAAGATTTTGGTGTTAAAATCCCTCCCAGGAGCAATAGAGGCAAAGTAATACATATGTTAGAGATGTAAATAAAACGTTAAAAACACCAGAACTCTGATTCTCACTCATTTAGTAGTGAAATTCAACATATTAAAGCCATTGCAATTGACAGAGGTTACAACCCTTCTATTATAGATAATGCTTTATTTAAACTTTAGCACCCTCGTTCCTCAAATTCACTGCGGACCTCTTCTAGTTCCAATATTAGCATTGTGTTACCTTTCTTTCCAAAATCCAGTTTTTCCCATTGCTAAAATTCTCAGACAATATGATTTTAAAATAATTTTTACCCCTACCATTAAACTTACTCTCTCCAAACTCAAAGATCACATTGAGTTATCCAACTCATGGGGTATCTATAGTATCAACTGGCCAATGCAGTCTTTCTTACATTGGACAAACAAAACGTGCTTTAAAATCTATATATTTAAAACACTAAGCGTTTGCTTTCGACAATCCGTGAGAACAAACTACTGCATCAAATTACATCATTCCTTTTTTAAATGAAAGATATTTTGACACAGATTTGTTATCGTATATTCGTTTGTTCGAAAATTTAATTAATTAGCCGTAATTTTAAATTAAACTTTTGCTTCTGCATATGACGTCATAAAGTTGGCAATCAGATAACGCCCCATTACTGTGAGGCACAGAGTAACGAGAAACTCTATGGTTGCAAGGATAAAAAAGAAATAAATATTAAAAGCACGTGACTTTTAGGCCGAATTTTTAATTTGCAAGTTAAATTTCGGTAAAAATATTTATCCAAGTGTTTTATAAGCAAACAAAAATTCATATTTATTGTGACGTCACGGGAATATTGTCCATTGGGTTTATTTTATCATTATGCATTATAACTTTGTTGTCATTTTTCCATTACAATTAAATACAAAATATATTTTTATTTGTATACATAGTGTTTAAGCATAAAAGTAACGTATGGGAGTACATGTGAAAAGTTTGCGCCGGTGAAAAGGACGTTATGCTTAGCTTGAAATGCATTTTAATATTGATAAAACTAAAAAGAAAAATTTATATGATTGTGTCAACATGACGTAATTTTAACTGATTTTTTCCATTCTTAATTATAAAGATTAGAATTGGAGCCTGTATTGGTTGCTTCATCTTGATTGCATACCTTTATTACATGTTACCAATTACTTTTTTTTATATTATAGGTTAGAAGATTTCATTTTTTTAATTAAAAAAATTCACAGAAGTAAAGGATTCAGGAAAATTTAAATTATTAAAAATAGTGTTATGGTAAAAAAAAAAAAATAAATAAATAAATAATGATTGTATTTTTAGATAGAATAAACAATGTAAGGCTAATATTTTATAGGAATTATTTTGGTAGATTTGTTATAAGTTCATTTAACAGTTCCTTATTAGCGACAAAGTCCTATTTCTTTCACTGTGAATTTCTCTTTCGATGTCAAAAAATGGTAGTCTACTTTTGGACGCCAGCTAAAACACAGTGGCAATTTTTAGAAATGTATAACAGTTGTGAGAACAAACGGCGCTAACCTAACGCTTTAGCTTTCATCGCGCTTAAAACACTTCTAAATACTACAAATTTCAATGTTTTACTACATTTTACAATTTCAATTTTTACATCATCAATTAAAAAGAAAATTAGCTTTTGATTGAAATTTATTTGAAAACTGCCGCTTAATTTAACGACTTTTTAAATAATTTTCAAGTATGAAATATTTTTTCAATTCTATCTCAACAATGACCATCAGTTTGCTTCAATAATGTAAAATAGCCCCTGGGAAAGTTGCCACAATTGAAAATAGATTTTCCTAACCATCATGAAAAGTGAAAAAAAATAATAATAAAAACCTGATAAATCATAAGATAAGATTATCTATAAGATAGAGCCATTTTGGCACTAAACTAAAATCTGTCAAAAAAAAAACTTTAGTTTATGATTAACATAAAATTGATATGTTGAATTCGTTGATGTATATGTTGCATCAGAATATGCTAGAAATTCAAGGGTAGTACTTGTCCTGAAATTCCTGAAAAAAATATAAACGTCCTGAAATATGGTAGTCTGTCCTAATATTCCTGAAATTGTGATTTTTGTGCTATATCGGCATTTGAAATCATCAAATAGGGGATAGGTGTACCTTTTTACTGATGCAAAACAATCACGAAAGTCGCAATTTTCTTCAATCTGTCGTTAAAAATAGTGATTTTCATCAATTTGCACAAAAAAAAAAAAATCACAATTTTTGGTGATCAGTTACCAAAATTCGCAATTTTTATTGATTAGTCATTTAAAAATTTTGCTATTTTCGTCTCTCAGTCAAAAAAAAAAATCCCAATTTTTACCAATCAGATATAAAAAAGAAAATCTTTTGCAATTTTCGATGATCAGTGAAGAAAAAAAAAAAAAAAAAAAAAAAAATCGAGATTTTTGCCCTTCAGTAATGCAAAAATCGCAATTTTTTAGTAGCCTGGTAAAAGTGTTCTAGTAAAATTACTTTTCTTTTAAATGTATACTTTTACCAAAAAAAAAAAAGTGTATGTAGTGTACTATTTATGATAATAAAATGTACTGAAGAAGGAGTTAAGGTTATTTTTGGTTAGTATGCCAAGCAAATGTGTCCTGAAATATCGAAAAAAGTATATCCTGAAATATCATCTAGGGCTAGTACTACCCCTGGAAATTGTATTTTTTTATTTTTTTTTTTAAAGATCCATTGGATAGTTAACTGTATAAAAGGAAAAAGATCCTCGATTGTGATGGAAAAAGGAATAATCATCCTGATTATGTAAAGGGACCCAAGAAACCACACAAATAAATTACACTTGAAAACATTAAAAAACTCCCTCATCTGAGATTGATTTATTATTGTAAAAAAATTCTTCATCTTTACATAAAAATTGATGCGTTTTAGAAGATATGGATTTGAAATGAACAATGATTAAAGAGGCTATTTTAAAACCTTTAATTTAAAGATTTTAATTTTTTTTTTTAACATCGAATTTTGATGGTGCCTTTGGGCAGAAGCAATGCACATGTGCATGGGCATGGGAATGGGAGCTCACTCAGTTGCATTATCACAAGGGAGGGGGGGGGGGGGATGTGTACTTTATTTATTATATTCTTTTATTTACTGAATATGAGATGAAAGTAGGGATATACTATTTGTATGATACTTCAAAAGGTCCATGAAATTGTCTTTCTTGCCGTGGGGAATATGGCTGTAATGTCAAACTGATTTGCATTACACAGTTGTTTACGGATTGTTTGTTTGGAGTTTGCATCGGAAATAGTACTGTGGAAAAACTTTTAAAATAAAATATTTGACACTGTTTCATACGTGCCTTCTTAAGTAATAAAGAAGCTTATTTTACTGATATTGTTATAGTAATTTTATTCCGTCAAGTTTTGACGGGTTCCATCTAGCATTGTATTAATAAACATAAATAATATGTTAAAAAACAAGAAACCAATAAATCCTCAATTGGAAAACATTCCTCGGAGATGAACCATACTTTTGATTTCAGTTCGGCTAAAATAATCTCTAAACCTACTTCTATACATGAACTTAACTTTCTTGAAAATATTGTTAATTGTGAATTCACGATTCCTCCATTATCAAGTTGTTGGAAACATTACATAAAAACCTTTTTTTCTTAATTTCTTTCGGCCTTTTTCAATTTCTTCGGTTCTTTCCCTACATTATTTCTTATTGGCTGTAACCTGTTATCTCCTGTTTTCCTACTGGTCATTAAATCTTTCAGTTGAATCTGCATCTTTTCCTATATATATGTACAAATTTCCACCATTCTTAGCACTGAGGACGATATGCTAAATGCTACCAAAACTATCAGGTAACCAAAAAAGTTCTGTCGTTTTTAGGTGAAAGAAAACAAACAGCAAAATGTATCAGAAAGAATACAATTTATTCATCAAAATAACCACCCTCACATGCAATAACCTTTTCCCAACAGGAAACAAGCTTATTAATTTCATTTTTATAAAAGTGACGATCTTTAGAGTTGAAAAAGTTATCTAACTCCATTGCCATAGCCTCTTGATTTCTGAACTGTCGATTGCGCAGATTATTATTGAGGCTTAAAAATAAGTGATAGTCAGAAGGGCTAATGTCAAGGGAATAAGGAGTGTGCAAAAGAGTTTTCCCATCCAAGGGCTGAATTGTATCAGAGGTCACACTCGCGACATGAGGCCTAGCATTAGGAAAAGAATGCCTTTACAGTTCACCAAAGCTGACTTTTTTTAAAAAGCGATTGGTGAACTCGACGGCGTTGGCCACTATGGACATTCGCAGTAATCGTCTGACCAGATGATAACAATTCATAGTGAACAATTCCATTTGCTGTCCACCATACGCACAATAATGACCTTCTGCTGATCTTGGATTTGGTGGTCTGTGGCACAGCATCAGTGGCTGGCAACCAATGATGCAATCTTTTGGGATTGTTGTACAACAGCCACTTCTCATCACAGGTTAATACAAGGGCAAGAAATGGTTCCGTTTGATAGTGATGCAGCAAACTCAAACAAATGTTCAGGTGCTCAAGCTCTGGACAGGTGTCAATTGATGAGGTATTCATTTGCTTAGCTTGTACACTTTCCCCAAGCGATGCAAATGTAAACGGATAGTTTCATCACTGACCGCAAACGTTTCTGATAACATCTGACAGATTTGAGTGGAATCTTCTTCCAATGCAGCCTGTAATTCCTCATCATTGACATATGGCCGCCGTGCTCTTTGGGCATCTTTCAGTGACTCATCGCCAGCAGCAAATTTTCTAAACCACCTTTGGGTGGTGCGAATGCTGACACAATCTTCTCCGAAAGCTTGGCATATTTTTTGGACCATGTGCACAGCATTTGTTCCAAGTTTAAACTCATACAACATACAAGCCCGGATTATACAGTTTGGAGTACTCCTGTTCACGTTCATTTTTCTACTGTTACGAGATAACCTTTTCAATTTTCTTTATATATTATGACTCTGCATTACATTTTGATTAACATATTTTGGCGATTGTAGCGCCATCTATTATCTGTTACGTGTAACATTCATTAACATTTGTCATTTCATAAAGACGACAGAACTTTTTTGGTTACCTGATAGTATGCTATAGAAAATTTAAGTTCTGCTGTTTTAATGTTGTTTTATTTACATCTCTATCATTTTTCCCCCCAGGTATCATCTCAATAGTACATATGTTACTACTATTGTTCTTTCTCCCTCTCCTCCCCGCCCCCCTTAAAAATTAAAGAAGATGCTATTTCATGAAAACTTTAAACACAAATTTACTATAGCTGTTTGCACTTTTTACTGCATCTGTTTTTATGTGTATCACACAATGAAATTGTTTATTTTATGAGTAACAACGGTTCATAGTTCAAAACTCCTCCCAGATGAGGATCCTGGCTGTGCCACTGAATTTAAGATGTACTTTTCCTGTAATTATATCAAAATGATTTTTTATTTTAAAAGATATTTTGCAACTCCATAGGATGGAAAGAAAGGATGATCATGGAAAAAGTACAAGCACCACAATTACAAAAAGAGTACAAAATGTATGCCAATTGAAATCATTAAAAATCTGGTTTTATGAATGCACTATAAAACAAACAAAAAAAAAAATGAAAAAAAATATTAGCCATACTACTGTGTAAATAAAATATATCAATAAGGCAGATTTTTTTGGTTCTTTAATCCGATCTAATAGGAATAATAGTTATTACATTCAGAGCCGTCCTTAGCGAAAGCGAGGCCGGGTGCAAGAACTTTTGCGAGGCCCTTCCATTCTGAAAAATGTTGCCAATTTAGCTGTTTTTTTATTCATCTACCAGAAACTTTTAATAGTAAATTTTGCCATTATTTAATGACAGATACAGTGGCGCACCCACGTGGGGGGGAACTAAGGGGGCTGAAGCCCCTCCCATACCCGGAGATTAGATTAACGATTTGATTTAAAGTTTCCTAAAATTATGAAAGATTGATTTGTGAAAGAAAGATTATAAGAAAAACGGAAATTTGGGGAAATATTTGTTTTGCTCCAGAATCTATCATATTTTAAAATTGTCTTTTTAAATTAAAAGTATAAACACGTTTGTTACATGCTAATTAAAAAGGTTTCATTTTACCAAAATCATAACTGCTATAATATGAAGCGCAGTGGTCGAATGTCGAAAATGTTTTAACCTCTTGCGACCCGAAGTTAAAATAATAGTACAAATACTCATTCTTTGTTTTTAAACAAAATGACATCATAGATGACAAAAAATGTATATTTTTGAAATATATTGTTTTAGGGGACTTGTAATTTAGGTTCACAAATATGAACATAAAATTACTAGCCCCCCCCCCCCCCCAAAAAAAAAAAAAAATATATATATATATATATCAATTTAATTATTATAAAGTTTTTAAGTTAAAGAATTGTGAAAATTAGCTACTTTCTTGGATGCTCTGTTTCGAAAGCATTTTGCAAACTTGGGTTAAAATAACATTTATTTTATAAGGAAATCGACATCGGTGCAGCCATTTATTGATTTCATTTTAAAGCAAAAGCATTCAACTTTATATAAGTAAAGTTAAAATGTAAAAATATCAATCATTTTAGTTTTTATGAGCAAAAGAATCTAGGTACCCATTTGGGTACCCAGGATTCAAGAGGTTAAAATTAGCTTGATTTTGCCTAATTTTAATCGACTGTAGGCTGATCAAAAGTGTCACTCAAATATACCAGTTTCCACTGGTCAAAATTTTCAATACCAGGTCAAGCTCGGCCTTGAGAAAAAGGACCCAGTGTAAAAGCTAAAAGTTCGCCCTGAACAAGTTACCTTGTCAGTAGAACCAGTCCCGACCCAGCGAATTTCTTTAAAATATCTCTATATTTCTTAACCAACATTACTTTCAGTTTTTAAATTTATTTAAAATAATAACACTCATAGTTGTACAAACAGTTTAAAGTCCAGAATTTTTCAGATTATATGTTCGCAAGGCATGGTATAAGGAATTACAACATAAATAATCATATGAACAGGTTCAAATAAAGACTCAGTAAGAAACTGAATATAGTTTAGAAAGAAAGAAAACGATTATAAAAAACATCGTACTTTTAAAGCTCTATGAAGGAAAAAAAATGTAGATTTAAAAAAAAATATGTGCGAAGTGTGAATTGTCTATTTTTCGAATTTGAATACAAATTTTGAAAGAGAGACATCTACATATAAAAAACCGACTTAGAAATAAAATGACTTAGTAATAGTTAGTGTATAGACTTAGAAATAAAAATCTATTCATATGCCAACCGTCAAACCAACCATCGACTCCCTGTCTCTGCCATTTTTTTTTTATCGAAGCCCTCCCTATATTTTAGTGTATCAAAAATATAAAGGGCTGATAATTTAAAACACTTTTAACGCGATCCGTAATTATCGTATAATGCTCTCATATTTGGATGATAAATATAATCTTTATAAAGGAGGGACTTTGTCGGGGTTTTTAGCGGAAGTCCCAAAATCTTAGTATAGCATGAATATAAGAGCTTGTTAACCAAAACACTTATAAATCGGATCCAAATTGTCGAGGCTCAAACAAATATTGTATGGTAAACCTTTTAGTAGGAGGTTAAGGAGCTCTGTCGATTTTTTTTTTTAAATCTAAGCTTGCTATATTTTAGTTTATTATGAATATAAGGCAGTAACAAATTAAATAATTATAGCTCGAGCTGTAGTCGTCGTAGTACACTCATATTTTGTGTGACACATTATTTATTATATGAAAGAGACAAAGTCCCCCTCCCCTCCCCACCCCTTTATAAAGTTTACATTTACCATACAAGATAAGAGTACGATAATTACAGCTAGAGTTATAAGTACTTTAAGCTGTCAGCACCTTATATTTATGATACAGTGAAATATGGGGGCTTATATAAAAAATCGACAGAGCCCCCATCCCACCCTCTCCTTTAAAACGTTTCTCATACGAAATTTGTGTGGACTATGAGAATTTCAATCCCAGTTATAAGTGTTTGTGGTCATCGGGTCCTTATATTCACGCTATACTAAACTTTAGGGGCTTCGGTTAAAAACGTCCCCCCCCCCCCTCTTTATAAAGATTAAGTTTACTATACAAAATATGAATGTTCTACGATAATACTGGTCGGCACCAAAATCTTCCATGTAAAAATAATCGTTGATTCTTATAGATTTCATACTATTAAATCAAAATATGTCAATGAAATTATTGTATCACGGAACCATTTTTAGTTAGGATGGTGCAAGTAAGGTATTTTTTTCTTGCAAAAACATAAGTGGAAATTGTTTAAATAATAAAATGTACATAATTATGTGTAAATTACTCATAAATAAATGTACTAAAAACATTACCCAAGTTACAGTGGCATAAGGAATAAAAATATATTACACAATAGTAAATAATAAATTTGGATGAGAAAGGGGGGGGGGGGGGCACACACAAAAAAAAATGCTCAATACAACATACAAGTGTCAACAAACTAGATTTTCATGCTATATTTTATCGATTTGTTATCTAAGACAGTGAAAATAGTTTTTTCATGATTTCAGTTTATCTATCATTGAAAAATAATATGATAATCCTTCACTATTTGTTATTTTATAAAACTGTTTCTCAGAAAAATGATAGGTGCTGGGAAAAATTTGGATGTCATATTTAGATTTAGGAATATTAAATGTGTAGAGTTTACATATTTGTTATGCAGAAAAGAGATTTTTTTTTGGTTGACTAGTGTAATTACAGTTCGAGTTATAAGGGTTTAAAGGCAGTACATTATATTTGTAATACACTAAAATATGGGTGGCTTCGAGAAAAATTGACTAAACTCCACTCCCCCCTTAAAATGATTACGTTTACCATATAAAATTCCATAGGCTGCAAAAATTTAGATCCGAGTTATATGTGTTTATGTTTATTAAGCCCTTATATTTGCACTATACTAAAATTTAGGGGCTTCTGTTAAAAAAAAAAGACAATGTTTCCTGCAAATTATGTCACTTTGTTCATGCACACAAAATTTGAGCCCGCTGTCACTATTTGATCACGAGTTATAAAAGTTTAAATTTGTCGGGTTCTTATATTAAGCTTTTTATAAAATTTTAGGGGTTTGATAAGAAAATAATAATGGCCCTCATGATGTTGAACCATACAGTGTTTGGTGGGCCTACGACAATTAGCTATAGGGGGCGGGGGAGGGAGTCGAAATGGCATCGACGGGACCGAAGTGTCATGTACTCTACATTTTATTATGAAATAGATAACTCACAACAAAATAAATAATAGTTATTTAGCTATTTTGCATTAAATTGTTTTTCGGGCGCGAGGCCTTCTTAGGCGCGAGGCCCTGTGCGGCCGCACCTGTCGCACACCCCTAAGGACGGCTCTGATTACATTTGTAAAAATTAGCGTTCATTTAATAAAACTAAACATTTATAGGTTGATTAATATTTATAAGTTAAAACTTTTTATGCCATATACTTTTTTTTTTTTTAATGGATTTGAAAAATTAAGAAATTTTACATCTTAAAATACACTTATGTTTACAGGAGGGCTGGATTTTCCACACCACAGCTCGAATGAGGATTTGAATAATGAAACGAATGAAAAAATTACCTTAATAGTTTTACCCATAATAGTTTTAACCTTGCAGGCTGCCTGACATGCTGCTCTGAGCATTTTCCCTGAATAAAAATATGGTGAACTACCCAAGATTATTAAAGATTTCCCACTACAAATAAAAATTTTAGGGAGTGCTTCCTAGCATGATTGCACGAAAATTATACAAGTTCCCAATAGCAGAAACAGTGTAGCACAGCAGTGGTCACTGCAGTTTAATTCAGACCTTGCAGAAAAATTTATTGGCTTGAAAAAAAAAAATGCTGGGCGTGAAAAAAATTGCTAAAATTTATCTTAAGTCTCTAAATGTATTGTATTTTTTTATTATTGTGATTTGTAAATGCAAACTTTGTTTATTTTATGCATTATTTTTTCTGGTAGTAGGCTTGGTCCAGCAATGTTGTATTGCAGATACATTTTGATTTGCTGCAGATTGACACAGAAAATTCTGCTAGTGGGTGCAAGTTGCAGAAATAAAATTTAGTATGCAGGTTCTCTGTAGCAATGTAAAGAAATTTTCTAACCTTTTTTTAAATATTTGACATAATTTTGCTGTTATAGAAAAACTTACGAGATTTTTCTGTCATCCACTCTATAGAAATAGAAGACTTTAAAAAACTCATTTATGATATTTTAGCAATACAGTGTTCGAAAACTAGAAAATCTTATTTTTTTGTGAGATATGAAAAAAAAGCCCCCTCCTCCTATTAACCCTATGACTGCCAAGCAAAAATGCAAAAGAGAATGTTTTCTCTGTAATTTTTTTTTTTAAGCTAAAAAAACACAATATAAAAAACTTAATTACGTATAATGAATATAATCCTTGAGACTATTAATCATTACTTAATGTTTTAAAACTATATTATTTTTTTACAATTGCATTAATTTTAATAATGCTAATATTGCAGTAAAACCTACAGCATAGTGAACAGATGTATCAGTTCGCGGTGGTGAGAAGGTTAAAGATCCAGAAATTAAAATCAATTAGAGAATTGTAACATAGCATAATTAAGGCACTAGAAAAAAGTTTAAGGTCGAGAAAAAGGCCATGTTTGAGTTACACAAATTTTGCAAATGCAAAACAATTAATGTAGCAAAAATGCCACTCGATTGTGAACTATGAGGTGATAATATTTAAAAATAATGGTAAAAAAGGGGGCCAAAAAATGAACATGTTTAAGATTTGCAGTATTTTTTGTTGGAAAAAACTATAAATCCACGACAGTTTTTTTTAATCAATGCAAATTATATCATTCTGCACATATTTCAAACCTTAAAGTTCAAGTTATTAAGCATTTTGGAAACATTGAACAGTTTTGTTTCTGCTGTTAAGAATGCTGAAGCATAAGCATTTGTCTAACTTAGAATGTGGCAAAATTCTTGACATGAAAGCATGTTGAATGAGTGGGGCTTCTATTGCAAGATCTATAGGTCGGTCAATAACTGTTGTCAATTTTTTAAAGATCCTTTAAATTATCGAAAAGCTAAGTGCACAGGTAGACCTTGCTTACTTGCAAGATGCCAAAAATCAGCTGTATTTCCATTAGCGAAAAAATGTCCTCATCTCTAATAGTTAATGATTTAAACTTACCATTCACCAGTCAAACTGTCTGCAATGTTTTAAGTTCAGATGGAAGGGCAAAGTATATAAAATTGAGACCTTGTGCACCTTTAACAAAGCAGCATAAACTTGCTTGTGTGCAGTTTGTCATTTTTCTTTTCTTTTGTTTTTAGATAAAATGGAAAGAAGTTGTCTTTTCTGATGGAAAGAAATTTAATTTGGATGAGTAATGGTTTCACGAAGTACTGGCATGATATTCGAAAAGTAAAGCCTTTTCTCTAAACGCCAATTCGGAGATGGGTCTATTATATTATGGGGAGCATTTGCACCAGATGAACCCTACCCATTGTCGCGATTGATTATAAGATGAATGGAGAAAAGTATAAAGTCTCAAGACATATTGGGGGGAACATTTGCTATCCAATGCACCACTTGTTACATCTGGAGAGTGAATATTTCAATAAGACAATGCCAGTACCAATGGTTCTCAGTCAACAAAAACATTGTTTGATGCTAATGGCGTCCCAAGTTCTTGAGTAACCTTCCAAGAGTCCCAACCTGAATCCAATGGAAAATCTTTGAAGTATTTTAGTGCAGTCTATTTATAAAGATTTCTAGCAATATCGAACCAAACGTGAACTCATGAATAGGATCAAGATTGCCTGGAGTAATATAAACAAGTGGGTAAGTGTGATCGAAGATCGCTCAAAGGGTTTCGTTTAATATTCCTTTCAAAACACTTTATCCTTTCTTTAATAAATCCAAATAAATTTCATTTAGCAAAAAAAAAAAAAAAAAAAAAAAGTCATGTTTTTTATAAAGTAAAAATTTACCCGTCTATTTTTTTAGTTTTTTCAAATATCTAAACCAGCCCGATAGCGGGCTTCGCCCGCCATTATATTCTGTCATAATAATATATGTCATGCGAACTAAATGCGATATTTAAAAAAATAATTTCAAAATTAAACCTGTTGTAAACCTTTAAAACGTTAAAATATGCGAATATTTCCATAATCGGATTTTTATCATGATTCAATATGTTTCTCAAACTCATATTTACTATTCTCTATTACTCCTATTGATACTCGCTTTTACTTATTATTCTCAAACATTTGAAAAATTCGTTAAACTTCCGATATGACATCAGAATTTCTTTTTAATTCGTTAATGATGTGATATTAATCTGCTTTGTGTACATACACAACTCATACTCCTTGTATTATTGAGAAATCTTAGAAATTTTCCGTTTTATTACCACTATGACGTCAATCATTTTTATTTCATATTAATATTTTTTTCAATTGGTGAAACGTTTTATTTCATTTTCATTTTTCACGTGGAAATCATTCAATAGAAAATTAATTATTGTAGAAAGAATTTCATTGTGGATTTTTAATTTTTGGCAACTGCTTTAACGAAAAATGTTTAAATTTAATAGGAAAAGGCTGTTAGAATTTTGGTTTTTTATCTCTATTTATTAAAATATCATTTTTTCAAATTTTAATATTTTGAGCTTCATAGCTGGTATTCAGCTAGATATACACAAAGTTTCAACTCTGTAAGTTACCTAGTTTCTGAGAATGGCTCTGTGACGGACAGACAATGGAGCGGGAGTAATAGGGTTTCGTGAGATGAACGAAACCCTAAAAATGAAACTATCTAAACTTACTGCAACATTGACAGATCGATTGATAAAGGTAATTGAAAAAAAAAGTGCATTTATAGGATATTGACTTAAAAAATTTATTAAAAAAAATCAACCTTATACTTATTTACATGATAATGTGTATCAAAAATTAAAATATGTCAGTATTTTACTAACTGTAATTTGTAGTTTTGAAAATTGTGTATTTATATTAATTTTGACTTTAATAAACTAGGTTCCTGACTTCATGTCCTTATATTTTCTAGAAATTTTTTACAATCATTTATTTCCATGACCTTAAACTTTTTTCCAGGGCCTTATTATAACTAAAATACTAATAAAGGCTTACAAAATGAAATTAAAAAAAAACTGACACTGTTGTTTTACAAATATAAAAGTATCAGACAAATCTCTTCTGTCCCTTCACAGCACAGATTTTATTCAACATCCTTTCCTGAAATATCATTTCTAAATGGAACATAATGATTACCACTTTTAATTAGAAAAGCATGTTTATCCAAACACAGTAGCTGTATCCTTGTATTTTGGTATCATGCAAATGTACGAGGGTCGATCCAGAAATAAGGTTCCCAAACATCTCCAGCCGCACGGGAAGGTGAAATACGGCAACAGCGCTGTGCGCGGCTGCACACCCACTCGTGCTTCGCCGCTCATTCTTGGAACAGCAGCCGTCCGAGATGGAGGTTCCCATTGTTGATCCCGCCAAGTACGAGATTCGTCCAGTTATTATGCAACACTAAGAAAACTCAGGCGAGCTATCCAGAACCGCCGGCGAGGACGACTGACAGCCGGTGTAACGCTGCTTCACGACAGCGCCTGACCTCGAGTCTCCCGTCGAACCCAGGAACTTTTCGCGCAATTTGGGTGGATTGTCATACTCCACCCATCTTACAGTCCAGACCTCTCACCTAGTCATTATCACTTGTTCCCGAGTTAAAGGAACACTTAGGTGGCCAACGCTTCTGGAGCGATGATGATGTCAAAGAAGAGGAGAAACGCTTCCTCAACGGGTTGGCGGCGGAGTTCTACGACATTGGGACATAGAAATTGAAGCACAGTCTACAAAAAATGCGTAGAAAAAGATGGCGATTATGTAGAGAAATAGAACAAATTTTCTTCTTTCAACGATATAAATTTCTATGAGAATAAACAATGTTGTCTATTTGTAAAATTGATGGGAACCTTATTTCTGGATCAACCCTCGTAGTTCAATAAATTTTATTCAGAAAAAAAAAAATTTCTTCATTGAATTTGATTGAAAATAAAAAGATTAAATGCAAAAAGTTCATAAATAAATAAATAAATAATAAAATTCTTAAAATTGAAAGAATGTCTGTGCTCTCTTATTCGACAACACTAAAACTAGCAAATTTAAATGGCAGAGAAAACTACAAGGATAAGAAGTCTATGAATAGAGAAAGTATAGAACAAAGTTGAAAGGTGGGTGTAAAAAACTATAATCACAAACTAGTTATTGATAATTATGCCCTGTGTGTATGAATGACCTACCTTTACTTCTATTTTTCCAAAGTATTATTTTCATTTTTACCTCAATCCAAGGTTACCAAATGATAGTATCCTCAAGCTAACAGATGGCACTGTCACCTCAAATCTCCCAAAAATGGACTATCATTTTTCATCTGACCCTTCAACTATAATCACTTTTATAATCAATGTATTATCACAAATGATTTTTATTTCTAGTTTCTAATGTTCCATGTGGCATCAGAATTTCTTTGAAAAGAGCAGCAGTATTTCTCCTATCACCTACCCGCAACTGCAAATTTTCACAAAACAGAATGAAATGTCAAAGGATAGATATATTTGGTCAATCTGCAGGAGACATTTCATCCTTATTTAGGAAATTCAGTAAATGTTCCATAATTATATCCTATCACAATATATAGTTAAGTATGGTGCTAAACAGGATTACAAAAAACAGCAAAAGCAGCACTCTACAATATAATATATATATATATGTAAGAAAAGGGAGGAGTTGGAACATTGGCAGTCCCAATTTTCAAATTATATAAACATATATATTGAAACTTTTTTCTTTGTTCTGAACATCAGAGAGGAATACTTTTGTATTTTTATTTTTTTTAAACATTCTATACATTAAGACCCTGAGAATTACAAAGAAAAATATTTTAAAAACTGGAATATTCTTAAAAAGGCAAAATCAATCAGATAACAGAATTAAAGTCTATCTAACTTTTCAGAAAATAAAATAAAAAGCAAAACTCCCTTTTCTTAATTTTACATTTAAAATGAACTTTACAAAAATTTAAAATCATAAAACAGGATTAAAAAAAGCACATGCATTTTGCACAATATTTTCCACGAGGGTTAATAATTCAAGCAAAATTATAAATATTACAAGGAATTAAGTAAAGCTTTTAAAAGCTAAATTTGATTTATGCATGCAATGTTTACTACATTAACAGCATGCTAAGGCAAGGGCACTCACCTAGTGATAGCTATATTAGACAAAGGCTTGCAATAATCTGAAATAAACCCATAACTTCAACATTAAAAAAAAAAAAATTCTAATAAACATAGTTTAATTTACCACTGTTCTAAAAATATTTAACCAGAAAGATAATTACACCACTTCTAAAATCACTGAGAAATTAATAATTACAAAAGATTTAATATAAATACATTGTACCAAAAATAAAAAGCATCCTGGATTGATTCTTATTTTTTAATGAGAAAATTTCATAAACTGAGTTTAATTATTGCTATGCTAGACAGTGGAGGTTTACAATAATCAGAGTAAATCAAACCCATACTTTCAATATTTAAAAACTAATGCATTTTAATCTGAAACTATTCTAAAAATATTTAACTAAAAGAATAATCTGTCCATTTCTAAATCATCCAGAGAACAAATATTTAAATTAAGTATATTCACAGAAAATAAAAATATAGCTATAACATCAGATCAAAATAACCTCTTTTAATAAAATGGGATGCTTTTATTCTTTCATAGTTCTTTATTGTAATCCAACTGAAGTATGTAATGAACATTTCTAAGCCCATTAGCAGAAACAGTACAGCATGGCAGTGGGCCCTGCAGATTATATTAGGCCTTGTACGTTAATCTAACAGCTTAAAAAGAAATTAAGGATTTAAAAAAATTGTTAAAATACACTGTCTCTAGATTCTTTTTCTTATATTTTCTTTGTAAATACAAATTTTGTTTATTTTATGGGTTACTATTATTTCTTGTGATAGTAGGCTTTGTCCAGCATTGTTGAGTTGCAGATAAATTTTGTTTGCTTCAGATTGACACAGAAAATTATTCTAAGTCTCAAATTCAAACTAGTTACCTTTACATACATCAAAGGTCTGTGCTGACTTTTCTCACAGAGACCTGTTTTTGTGAAATTAGGAACAGCTTTTTTTATATTTGTGAAAAACCTAGTCATTATTTAGTCAATTCGAAATTGTTATATTTAGATTTTCTATTTATACATTTTTAAAAAAATTCCTTATCTATATAACAGGTTCTTTGGCAACTTTAGCTGTTTTGTGATGTCAGATTTTATTTTAAAAGAGTGTAAATGTCCATCCTAGGGTGGTGGGTAAAACTCGTGGTTTTCACTTAAAATTTGAAATAATTGATATATTCAATGAGCGAAATTTTTAAAATTTTTGATGGATGAATCTCAAAAATATATGACCCACTACACAGCTCATTGCTCATACATTATCAAAATTAAACAATTTCTGAGGATTTTTTGGGACAGCACTTTTTTTACTCTATTAAGCGTCATTTCAAAATATTGTTTTTCTGCCATCTATTGTTATTGACAATCAAGATAAAATAAGGAACTACATGCTGAAATTGTAGTTTTTTAGGCCTATTTTTAAAATAAGAAAAATTCAGTACGTCTAGATTTAATTCAATATTAACTTTTAAAAGCTTTATCTATATAACTCTACAATTTTATTCAATATAAATAAAATGAAAATTATTTCTTTTGAAAAATTTTAAATTTATCAAGTTTTAAGATCTTGCCTTATACCCACTTAATTTTTTAAAACTTTTGTATTATAAATAAAAGGAATATATATATTTTTTTTTCATATGTAATTAAAATATGAGGATTATGCTATACCATGTACAAATATAATTCATTATTATATCAATACAGATAAAAATTTTAAACATAGTAACATTTGAACTTAACTTTGTAGTGAAAATTATTTGTAATTTAATAAGAGAATGTGAAAAAAATAATAATAAGTCATACTAATGCATCTTAATAGTTGCAATTTACTTATGGGTTAAACAAAAAGATGATTTTTAATAATCAGAATTTATTAGTTTTCATTAGGCATATTTTTAAAATTAAAAAACAAAATCACGATTTAATTACAGATAAATTTTTAAAAGTTTAAATTATATTAATTCATAAAATACTTTTAAAAAGAAAATTATTACTATTTTCGTAAGTATATTAATTATGAAAAATTCAAAAATTGTGCAAATTTAGTTTTATTAAATTTTTAAAAGCTTAACTTTTATAGAATTATTATTATTATTATTTTATTTATAAATAAAATGAGTAATATTTATTTAAAAAGTATTTAAAATACAAAGAATATACAATTCCATATATATAAATGCAGATAAATTTTGATTTTTAACATAATATTTTAACTTAATTCTGAATGAATTGTAGAAACTATGTAAAAATAATTTGCAGAATTGAACATTAAAAACCATCTTTATTCCATAAATCAATTGCAACCATTAATTACATTAGTATGACTGAAAATTATTTTTTTTTCACATTATCTTATTAAATTACAAACTTTTTACACTACAAAGTGCACGTGTTATGTTAAAAAATGAAAATTTTATCTCTATTGGTAATTGGTATAATTAATATATGTTGGACACTGTACTATAAATTCCTTATATTTTATTTACATTTGATGAGAAATATTAAATTTTATTTACAATGCAATCAAAATTTAAATAGATATAACCTAAACTCTTAAAATTTATAAAACTAAATTAAAATTATACAAAAAGAAATAATTTTCATTATTTATATTGAATGAAATTTTAAAGTTATATAGTTAAAGTTCCAAAAAGTTGATCATGAATTAAATCCTGAACTTTCTTATTTTAAAAATATGGCTAGAAAAATACAATTTCAACAGAAAGTTCCTCCGGTTATCTTGACTGCCAATACATAGTGCCAAAATATTATTTAGAAATGAAGCAAAATTGCTGTCCTGATCCACTTGTCAATTTCTGAAATGGTTTGTAGATTGCGCAAATCATTGAATTTTTTTTACTTTTGAGTGTTTTGTAGAAAAATATGCTGAACAGAGGTGATTTGAGGTTAGTAGAGATTGGTATTTAGGCAGATAAGCTTTCCCATATACATCTCAAATCGAAATTAAGCCTAACATGGCTTTATCTTATTGTCAATTGTCTAAGATAGATGGGTCCTGACCGGAATAGTCACCTCACTTATGTATTATGTAAATAGATAATTAAATTTGTAAAAAGGTCCAGTTTGGATATGGAAAAGTTTTCTTAAAGGTAGTTTTAAGATTAAAACAACTTGTAAAGGATCTTGTGTTAAGATGAAAAAAAAAAAAATGAAAGGTCCTTTAAAGGACACAAATTCTTCCTAAGCAGATTCCTGTACATAAGCAAAGCAATTTTCATTTTTAAATGCATAACATTTGCTGTTCTTATTCAGATGCCAAGAAATCAAACAACTCTTTTTAGTTTCCTATTTTTCAGTAAATGTTTTCAAAGTTAATGTCTCGGGCTAATTTTCAGGATACAACAGTTATGGAAAAAGTCATTAGGAAGCAATCGAAAGTTCATTTTATAGGAAGATGAAAAATGCTATTTAATTATTCTTAGGCACTTAATACTACCTGCAATTTTCACACATAATTACAAAAATGAGTTAGTAAATGTGTAAAGAGGATTAACTTTTTTTGAAAATATAGAGCATTAAAAAAAAAGTGTATACACAATTTATTCGCTAATAACTGGCATGTTCTTATTCATTCAGGTTTAACTAACTTGAAATAATGGCTGAGATCTGACTAAGCTTTGGCCAAAAATATTTATATTGTCCGACCACGTATTGTGTGGAAAATTATCAAGTGAAAAATAAGGACGAATCCAAATACAGCCATCTCACAGGAAGAAGAAATCCAATTCCTGGAGAGGCAAACGTCAGCTGGTAACTTTTAATAGAATTATTCGCCTTATTATTTTCTTTTTCCCTGCAGAATTTCTATCCAGAAAATTTCTATTCCATTTGACTGGTAGGAGTTTTCCAAAGCGGTAATCAGGCTTAAGTTGTCACCCCTAATAACTAATCGATTCTTCTATTTCCGTCTTTGAACCGAATGTTTACCTTTCCATCTATTCGGTGGTACAACAGTATTAAGGTGGTCCCGTATGTTTGGCTTTAAAACCTTATACAGTAGACTCTCTCAAATCCGCAACCCTAAAATCTGCAATTTTCTAAAACCTGCACATTGTTTCAGATGTAAACAATGAAACTTACAGTTAAGATATAGAAGGGAAATTAAAGATTTTTTATTTTTATATCATTCCGTATGCATTTTATTATATAATTCTGGTTAATATCATTGAACTGATGCTTTCTCATAAAAGGAAGTTTAAATTTATTTCAGAAAATTTTCAAGATAGCACTGATATTAGTGGCGATTGATCTTTTTATCAAATACATTTATGTATTAATCAAGCTTTTTTGTTTATTAAATCTGGCCAAACATCAAATAAAATTTTGTAATTTTATGGTTTTGATGTAAATTACTAGTGTAAGGCGAGTTTCATTGAATAATCCAAGAAAAAATTATCTCATCATCATTATTATGCATACTTAGTCATGTGTAATTAATTATTTATGTAACCTTTACTTTATTATTATTTCCCATAATTATTTTAATATTTTACTTTATTGTAAGCATTCATGATAATTTTGAGTGCATTATTACATTCAAATTACTCTTAAAATGTAAACAAAACAGTGACCAGAAATCTGCAAAATTCTAAAATCTGCACAACCACTGGTTCCAAGCTGTGCGGATTTGACAGAGTCTACTGTATTTAAAATTTGAATACTTTATATTAATTTTTAGAGGTGCCTCAAAAAGGGAGGGTGTGTGCTATATCTCTATAATAAAACCGTAAGTCATGTGACTGTCATCAACAGTTCCGGAATGTCCGTTTCACTTTTTCATATGCCAGGCGGCCATTTTTATTAAAAATTAATTTTTCGAATAAAACTTCATAAATGTGACATTTTTAGAAAGATCGTTCAAAATAAATTAATATTTGAGAGATGACTTACGTTCAATTATGTATATATTCTCCAATAACTTCAGTTGAAATTAGCTTCACAGTTCAAATTCTCTATCCATGAAAGTAAAAAAAAAAAAAAAATTCATTCGTCGTGAAGGTTTAAAATATTAAACCATTAAACCATGGAGATAATCGTTCGTAAAGTTAGTTTTCCATGAAAGATTTTTTGGAGCGCTGCCTGGTGTCAAAAAAATAATTCGTACCAGTGACACAATCAAAGTTTACCATAATTATGTGCTATACAACTCAACTTCATTCTTTATCTTTTCTTGATGTAAGCTGAATGTAAACAAATACAACTCATGTAATGATATTTAATGAATCAAATTTCGAAACAAATTGTCAGTTAATTTGGTATTTATGTATTATACGTGAAAGGAAGAGAGACCACCGAAAATGATTGTTAATCACCAATCATATTTACCATTATTAATGACCAAATGCTTTCAAAACAGTAATTTAATATACATTTACAAAATACATAACATCATTAAGTACTTTTGTGTTATTTGGGCGCAAATCTCGCCAATAGAATTTTTAAAATCGCCAATACCAGCTTTTATTTTTCGCGTGTACAAATTAGAAACGATACTTTTATTTTGAAATCAAATGTTCTGATGGAACAGCTGTCGTAGACGCACCGGGGCACTATATTAACTATAGAGTTGCAATATAGAGAGAAAAAAGGGGTTGCTGTAATTAGAATTATAGGCGGTTGTTGTGACATATTTACGTGATTATCAAAATTGGCTTCCAAAAGTTCAATGTTTCACCAAACCATACTCGAAAATTACGTGTTATAATATGCACTCCGATTATGTCACATTATTCAAGACGTTTTAAATGAGAATAATGATAGATTTTCTTCTTGATTCTCCCGTAATCAAGTCTACAGCCAAAGTTAGCGAGAAACAAACAAACAAAAAAATATTGGCAACAATATGGTTCAGTGTAAATGGTGGATATCATTAGACTTTCACAAAATAGACTTCACTGCACCAAATCGTATTAACTAAAATACGCCATTTGGCAATGGATCCAATTACGGAAAACTACTTAATATGTTTAAGAATCTCCTCATTAGCAAGCATATTTCAACTGATAAGCAAACGGATATGAAGCATAAATGCTTAAGTTGGTTAAGCGGTTTTTGTCAAGAAAGATGAAATACATAACAACAAAAAATATGCGAAATGCTACCATGATCGAAAAAGTTTTTGATTTGTCTATTAGAATTTTCCGGTTTGGCGAAGGATTACGGAAAAAAAATAAATTATGAATAAAAGTAACGTGTTACAGTGCTTAACATACATTTAAGGGAGACCAAACTGGTCGCCAGTGGCGGCTAGTTAGATATAATTAAATATACATATTGTACAGTTAGTCTAGAAAAAATATTTATAAAACATTCTTTTTTTAATGTTATAAACATATTTTCTGATAATTTTAATTATACTGTGTTTATTTCTTTTTACCGATTCATTAGGAGGAGTTGGGAAGGGGGTAGTCTAACATAAGATTTTATTAATGTGCATAATGGTTAATCTGGTATTAAATATTTAAGAAAAACATACTAACACCACCAAAAAGGATTTTTATCTGAAAAATATCAATTATGTACTCAAATTTTTGAATTTTAAAAAATACTTTTGTAATTAGCCACATACCAGCAGTTAATAGCCAAAGAAATTGCCAAAGATATCACTATTTATAGGAATCTATTTCAGTGTTTCATCATTTAGTTTAATTGCATCTCTTAAATTTTTGCTTTATTTTTATTTACATTATTTTATGCATATATTAATTTATTTGTTTATTGCTGAAATTTTAAATTTTGTTATGTAATATTTGCTTGAAACAAATACTGAACTATTTATATTATTTTAAGAGCAAACGACTTATTTTTTCACAGTCGGTCCAGACACGATAAGCAGATGGATTTTAATAAATTCATGTTTGAAATTGACCTGACATTCGTTTATTTAAATGATTTTAACAACATTGGTACTTTATGATCAGTTGCAATTTTGAACATTAGTAAATCATGATATCAGTGTTCATAATCGATGAAACTGAAGTCAAAAACCTTTGAATTTGGACAAATTTGTCTTAAATCTAAACAACCCCATGATTACAGGGAATTGTTGGAGTTATAGATCATTGTTCTTGGAAATGTTAATAACAGTCAAAAGAAAGTGAAGTTTCATCAGAAGATGCTTTTCATAGAGCTTGATGGATGGCCAAATTGATATATACCATAAAATTACCTGTTTTGTGATGATTTAAATTAATAGCTCATGAATTGAAAGGGATTCAAGAATTTTTATTATTTGTTGTTAAAATATATTTGGAAGTATAGTATAATGCACATTTGTGGACAAAAAATGCCCCAAGAATTGATCTCCAACTTCTGAAAGACATAAAAAAAATACGAACAAGTAAAAATAAATCTTGCTACAGATATTCTTCAAACATTTCTTAGACATCAGTGATAGTGCAGAACTAATTGATTTGGCTTTCTTTGATGACGAAGTAGCAATAAATGATAAACAGAAGTAGTTAAAAGTTCTAAAAAAATTATAAAGCCTATAAGTATTAATGATAAAGTTATATTTTGACTACTTTGTAACAAAAAATACAAAGCAATTATTTATATTCTTGGCATTCCATGTAGTTTATTATGCATAGATGTAAGTTGCTGTAAAGATATAACTGATTATTAAATTGATTATATGTGCAATCACTGAAAGTAATGAATAATGTAGCAGAACATGGTGTCGCACTTATTCAAAACTTTTAACTCTATTCTGAGGCAAATGGTAGAAGATAATTGTAAGAAATTTCCAGATTGCATAAAAAGAACACCCTTTAAAAATATGAATTAAAGAATATCAGTTATTGTAATATGATTGAGTACTAATTATGTTCATTTAATTTTATTCCTTAAATTGCATGTATTTAGTGTAAAGAACAAAAAGTAAATCACTTGAGGCACCTTTAAATATTTTTCAATTCATTTTTTTATATTTAGTGTTTTTATGGCAATCCTCACATAATGAGAGGGTGAGAGTGAAATATTTTTTACTTTCTTTTTTAACATAGGATTGGGGACCACCCTAATATATATATATCCTAAAGTGTTACTGGAAGTTTGAAAATGTAGCTGAAGTGCAGAGATAGTTTCAAAAAGCCCTATGCTGTGCTAGAATTAGAGACTTCGAGGCAGATAAAACTGTTCACAATCTTCATAAACAACGTTCAGTAAGACCCCTCTCCCCCCAGCTATTAATAAACTCTGAAGAAATCCGACAGAAAAATATGGTGAAAATTTAAAAAAATCTGCCCAGCAAGCAACTTGCGAGGTAAGACTAAAAAATCAAGAGTGTTGCATTTTAAAGCACACACATTGGAGAAGTTACGTTCAATGGTTAGTCCACACTGTCAGGTTTCTATACTTCTGACGTCAATGAGAAGTATATTTTATATAAATTATTGGTTAATTAATGAACTTTATTAAGTTTTGTATTTATCTATATATTTTTCTTTCCTACATACTTGGTTAAAGAAACATTCCATTATCTATGTGGTTTAACCAGATTTTTTTTTTAATTCCAAAAAGATTGTAATCTCTTGGAATGTGAGGTACATTGAAAAGAAATGTCCTTGGTAGTAGAAGCAGGAATGCAAGAAAAAGAAAGATGAATGGAGTGCCTCACGATGAGGGTGCAATAATAGCATGTGGAGGTGCTTGTGGAAATAAAGGAAACGTCCTGTAGCTTTAGAGGGAGAGAGAGGAGAAGAAGCACCAGCAGATTATAATGAGTTCAGATTGAATTTTGGTTGATGTCAGGTGCAGACCAGAGTGTGTGCTGGAATTCAGCATGAAAGTTTGGCTTGCTATTTGCAAGTGAGAAGATAGTTTTCTAATTCATTTTGAAGGTTGATCTTTCTGTTTGCAGATCACCAGAGTGTTTTACAAGAAGTGTCCTAAGGGCAGACTGCTTATTTTCAAGACATGTGTGGTCGTTATATTGGGCAAAGTTAGCAATACACGTCCAAAAGTGACTAGCACAGTATTGTGATAGTATATTCTCAACGTACTCAGTGAAAAACTAAGTGTAATTTAGTAGGTGGGCTGTATCTGCTATATTCTTGCCGAAAAATGTTAAATATTTTTTGTTATGAATGTTCCAATGTGTACTTAATAAACATTACTTTAATATTTATCACAAGTGTTGCAGTCAAGTAATTTAGAGCTTGCATCATGTCCAGTATCACATTTGTACTGGTGGTGGCAGCATACTAATCAACGTAAGAAAAATATATTTCTCTTCATGGGTGGCAGAGTAAAAAATGTAAATATATCTCTCATGCTCTTAAGTCTCAAATGAAGATAATCTGGACCAAAGAGTGCAGTTGTATATACATTATTTTTTTAAACACTTTATAGAAAATCTAAGAATAAATCATTAACTGTCACAAATACATCTTCAATGAATTGTTACTTTTTTTTAAGTTGTCCAATCTTTTATAAATTAAATATCTATAAAAACTTGGTAGTAGTCACATTGAAGTAGAAAATCTGGGATAATTTGAATGAAGACAATCAAGGCAAGCTGCAACATATAAATTTTGGGTACTTTTCGGTTAGCCGGGTGCCAGTGATATATGTACATATATATACATACATATGTATATATATGCAGATATATGTGTATATATACATATGTGTGTGCATATATATACATGTATATAATATATCACTGGTGCCCGGCTAACCAAAAAGTACCATTTTTTGTGTTAAATTAATATTTTGCAAACTGTCTTGAGAAAATTATCAATATATACTATACATGTAACCTTTATCAGACACAAACAACTATCATTGTTAAATTATGATTATGCACTTTCAGATCTTGAGAAACAAGTACTCAAACAAAATAAAAATTAACAAAAATTTCACACATTTATAAAATTGTTTAGTAATTAACTGGCTCTCATTTTAAAAAATAAATTTATTTCCTTTATTAGATACAATATACAGATTATCACATCTACTTTAATTTTCTTTTGTCAACAAATCAAACAGGTTATTAATAGCAGAATTTTTATGGTTCTTGATATAATGCCTTTATTCTTGAAACTCTAATGGTACTTCCTTATTACAGTGCCTTCTGAGTATGTAAAGAAGCAAATATCCACATAAAATTATCAATAGTCACATTGATGTAGGAAATCTTGAGAAGCCTTAAAATATGCTAATTTGAATGAAGCAATCAAGGCAAACTTCAACAAATAAATTTTGCATTAAATTAATATTTTGCAATTGTTTTGAGATTATCAATATAACATACGTAGGGTTTAATCTAGAGCTAGCCAAATAGCCAAAAAGCTAACTGAAAGCACCTTTTGCCCCCAAAGCATTTAGTGGATTAGCCAAATAGCAACAGCCAAAAAAATATATATCATTTCCATTTTGTTGTTCCTGCCTTTCGTAAACCTGCAGCAGCCGCGTGAAAAAATATCTAAAACCGCTTCTGTCCCGGCAACTCACTTGTAGCTATTATTTAGCACATTAGCACCCGGCAACTCACTTCAAAATTTGTCTCATCCTCTATGTGCAAGCATCTTACAAATAGTATGACGTCATTTGCATTAAACAAGTGTTGAGGAAATTAAGAGTTTGTTTATGTTTTGTTGATGATCCCAACTTAGGAAATGAAACCAAAACGGTTCATGAATGGAAGTTGTTCAGGCAGGTTCTGGCTACAAGGGGTAAAGAAATGAAACTAGCTGATTGTATTCTTTTTCCATAAAAATGGCATTACTGACATGTTTCCCAATGTGACTTCTTTGTATGAATTTGTAGCAACAGTTCTGTTGCCTACAGCAGATTGTGAAAGGGTATTGAATCTCGTGAATATAACAAAAACTGACTTGAGAAATAGACTGACAATCAAAAATTTAAGTAACTTAATGGGGATTAATTTGGAAGGGGAAGTTTGAAAAGAATTTCCATTTATAAAAACGTTTGATTTGTGATGTATGGCCAAATCTCGAGAGGATCAATCTTAGAGTGGTGTACTGTTTGTATATTGTATAATTAAAAATAATACTCATTTATATAGAAATTTTGTTTAAATAAAAGTTTTTTCTTGGCTAAAGCTATTTTTATTTGGCTAACAGTTATTGGCTGCAATTAGCCAAAAAGCTACAAATCTCTTTTTCCTAGATTAAACTCTAATACGTGAATGATTAACATATATGTGATCAATATATATAATACTGAAGTACTTAAAAACCATTGTAAAAATATTTACAGTTTTGTTGAGTCTTATTTTAAAAAGATAAAATCTTAATGAATTTTTGATAGGGAAAAAAAGAAATTATTCATATTCAATATAAACTTTAAAAATTAAAATTTATCCTTACCAAACTGATCAACGCTATGGTCACCGTTCAGCTAAATAAACAAAAAATATATTAGATATTTCTGGAAAATCAAAAAGGTTTATTTTATTTAAACTGTTTCAAATTAGCTTATTGTAATTATGATTTTAATCAATCTCATTTATTTTTATTTTATTAAGATCATTGATTATTAAAAATTACCTGTTTACATACAAATAGCAATATTCAACAAGACTTTCACCTAGATCTATTAAAATGATAGGCATATCCTAAAGAATTCACTTGTCTATTTAAGATTTGCTTTATTAGCAACTAGCAGTAAAGCACTGAGAGAATGAAAATAATATATATATACAAGATTCTGGAAAAGATATTTTTTTTTAATTTTAATGATATTTAAAATTTAATTATTTATATAATATTTTAATTTTAATTATATTTAAAAATTTATTCTCGTATACTCATCAACCCTAAATACTGAAAGACTCAATGCTTCCACCAATGAATATAACATATAAAAGTATTTGACAATTTCATCCATAAAGATGAAACGTATTACATTATTATTTAAAGGAGAGATACACTTTTCACCTTTATTTTCAGCCTAGACTAAGATTATAAAGTCCCACAACACAAAGGTAAATTATTTTAATTTTCAGAGATACACCAAAATGTGAAACTAATAAAAGGGCGGCCCCGAATGGCAAAAATCTGTCATTGAAACAGTAATTTTTTAAAGAAAATGTTCATTTTTCTACATGAATTTGAAGCATTTTACTTACGACTAACAAAAATGTGTCATCTTCCCTTAAGCCTTAAAATTATTTCTATAATGTGAAAAGTAAAACTTTTTTGACCACCCTTCAATTCTCTCTAAGTTTTGGCATTCTTTTATGAACATAATGAACCAGTTTTTACTCTGCATGCAAATTTTTTAATACAAAAAGGAGCAAGGATACTTACTTTAACAGAAGGATGCTAATTTTTTTGATGGAGAGCAATAAATAGTGCTATTTTTTTGGATGACGGGCAAGAAGGGTACAGCACTCTGCTGAAACTGTCTGAGAGAGACTTGGTATAATCATAATTTAATTAATATTAATTGATAAAAGCCTTTCTTGTAAATAAATTTTATACTATCTTTTATTTTCTATTTTTTGAGTTTAAAATATTTCATTGCTGCTGATTCAGAGTTAATTCGCATATTCGAGTTAATTCAGAAGATTCAGAGTTAATTCGCATAAGCCTGTTTGGTGCATAATTAACCCCATTGTTGTTGCAACTTGTGCACATTGTAACCATAAAGAATATTTGGTGATTTATCATCTAGGCACAGCTACCAGAAAAATGCCTTAAAATTTATAATCAAGTTCTAAAAACATTAAAATATTGTATTGTCATCGAAAACTCACCTATGTACATAATTTTTATATATAATTCTAACATATCAAGAAATGAGTAAAAAATCAATTACAAAATTCCATCTTCACATGCATAAGTTTCATTATACCATTTTTACATACATATATAAGTTTAATAACAAGTAAGATAAAGTAAAATACTAAATATACTAAAACCAGCGAAAATGGAATCCCAGATGTATTGGACAAAAATGTCACTTTTGACTAATAGGTTTTCATCTCAACACAATATATTTTTCTTGTGAAAACCATGTAAATTTTTTTTTGTCAAGACCATGTAATGTTATAAACAGGTTACACTCTATATTAACCAAAAAATAAACTTGGCCTATTTTTTTTTTGCACTAAAAAAAAAAAAAGAACTCCACTTTTAAGTAGGCTTGGGAGTTTTTTTAGAATGGGATTTTTGAAAAAGAAAAACTACCTGGGGTTTTGGGATAAGTGGGCATGAAGACAGCCCTGAATAAAACAGAGGCCAATAAATAAAGTTGTAACTATGAGGGCTTACTGAAACTAAGGAGGGGTTGCATGTGTCCTGGGCGCCTGAACAGAAGAAGGTGGAGGGGGAGCCAAATTAAGGTTTATTTTTTTGTTCGATACAAAATATATATATATAATATTTGCATAAAAATGTTTTGCATCTGGAAAATCTAAAAGAAAAACTGAGCCAAGCGCATTAAAATTGACAAATTCATAGAGAGATTGGTGAGGTCAGATAACTGTCCGGGACACTAAAAACTAAGGAATGGAAACTATGCAATTTTAAAAATATTTGTTTTTACTGCAATTACTTTTCTTACATCCAGATCCGGCCTTAGAGGGGGGTGAGTTGCAACTGCCGGGACACTAAACACTAAGGGTCGGGAAAACTCAATATAAAATACTTAGTAAAAACTTAAGTTTTTTTTTCTTTGTGTTCTTTTCTAAGTCACTATTATAATTTTGAAAATTAGAATTAGGTTCAGAAAATCATCTAAACATATCAGTCCATTAATAGGAAAAGTGGTATAAGTATAGTTCCATGAAACTGGCTGTAGATAGCACACAAATGTATTTTTATGGTAGGGTCATTCCATGTCAAATCAACCAGTGACTCAACCTGACCATTTTAGATTTTGATGAAACTTACAGGAATCATTCTCCCTGATGATATAAATGAGAATATACTTTTATTATTTTTTTATCTCAGTAAATTTTCATGCAATTGATTTTTTTAATTTCGAAAAATCATCATTTTTTGGCTTGTATAAATGTTTTCAACTTTGAATTTCTCAAGTTCTATCAGGCGTATATTATAAACTTTAAATTCTGAAAGTTTTAGAGTGGGATCTCAATGGGATCAGCAGTTGTGTTAAAAAAACTAATGTTAAACACCAGTTGGGGCTGGTATTTAAAGTTGGCACCTTGCCAACTTTATGATTGTGTTAAAGATAGTATTGTTTTATTAATTTTAAACATTTTTTTTTTATAACTGCTGATCCCATTGAGATCCCACTCTAAAACTTTCAGAATTTAAAGATTATAATATTAAAAAAAAACATTTTTTTCAAAATTTATAAACACTATTTTAAATTTTTTAAATTTTAAATTAACTTTGTTTAAACCAAGTGTAGTCAACTTGCAATCAAATTAAACCTGATGAAATTCTCTTTAAAATGAGGGGCCAAACAACTCTCTATGCCTGAAAGAACTTGAGAAATTCAAAATTGAAAACATTTATACAAGCCAAAAAATGATGATTTTTCGAAATTAAAAAAATGAATTTTATAAAAATTTACTGAGATAAAAAAAATTATAAAAGTAATTTCTCATTTGTATCACCAGGGAGAATGATTCCTGAAGGTTTCATTAAAATCTGAAATGGTCAGATTGAATATTGAAAATTTTTGGTTGATTTGACGTGGAATGACCTGTAAGTATAGTTCCATGAAACTGGCTGTAGATTGTTTCTAACATATCAAGAAATGAGTAAAAAATCAATTACAAAATTCCATCTTCACATGCATAAGTTTCATTATACCATTTTTACATACATATATAAGTTTAATAACAAGTAAGATAATGTAAAATACTAAATATACTAAAACCAGCGAAAATGGAATCCCAGATGTATTGGACAAAAATGTCACTTTTGACTAATAGGTTTTCATCTCAACACAATGTATTTTTCTTGTGAAAACCATGTAAATTTTTTTTTGTCAAGACCATGTAATGTTATAAACAGGTTACACTCTATATTAACCAAAAAATAAAGTAAACTTGGCCTATTTTTTTTTGCACTAAAAAAAAAAAACAACTCCACTTTTAAGTAGGTTTGGGATTTTTTTTAGAATGGGATTTTTGAAAAAGAAAAACTACCTGGGGTTTTGGGATAAGTGGGCATGAAGACAGCCCTGAATAAAACAGAGGCCAATAAATAAAGTTGTAACTATGAGGGCTTACTGAAACTAAGGAGGGGTTGCATGTGTCCTGGGCGCCTGAACAGAAGAAGGTGGAGGGGGAGCCAAATTAAGGTTTATTTTTTTGTTCGATACAAAATATATATATATATAATATTTGCATAAAAATGTTTTGCATCTGGAAAATCTAAAAGAAAAACTGAGCCAAGCGCATTAAAATTGACAAATTCTTAGAGAGATTGGTGAGGTCAGATAACTGTCCGGGACACTAAAAACTAAGGAATGGAAAGTATGCAACACAACATATAAGTCACAAATATACTTTACGGTATTGAAATTCATTGTTATACCTACAGAGAATTTTGGCTTTTCAGTCCTTAAGACATTGTGACTCATATCACTGATTTTAAATGCCTGGTCGACTGTAATGCAATATCGCAGTGTTACAATAAAATATGTGAAAATATGTAAAAATCTGTCTATAATGGAATCCAGTCTTAAATGAAAAAATATGTGGTCCCAGCTAAGACGGAAATCTGTACAAAAGATGATTTTTTCCTGTTCCTTTCGGCTTTCGCATCTGATGTCACAGGTTTTATTGAATAAATATTTGACAAATCTGATTACATAGTTCAATATTATGTATTTTATGATTACATATTTTTAATTTAAAAATAAGTCAGCTATTAGAAACTTGGGGAAATTCTCTTTGTAAATTTACTTTGTAAAGCATGGATGAGGGGCACCAAAATCTATGTTTGCCCCCTGTGAAAAAGATGCTAATTTCGGCCCTGTTAACTAGGGTAGATGTGCCAGTAATGGACACCCTTAAGGAATCTATTTAAAAATTATTTTTTAATTAATAGTTATAATTGTTATATTCCACATTTTTTTAATATTATATTAATGTACCAACAATATTTAACCATGCTCACAGTCACATTTCCCAATGTGAATCAAAATTTAACTGTAAATAACAGAAATAAATCTAAACACCCTAAATTCCAGTAATGGACACCCCACTAAAAGTAATAGATAATTGATATTATGATGGTATTTAAAACTAGAATTTAAAGAAAGCATATTAATGAAATAAAAAAAAGCTGAATTTTTATTGGTTATTTTTTTATAAACCAAAAACGTTGAAGGTGGCCCATTACTGGAAGGCCGTCTATTACTGACACATCTACCCTATGTTATATAAAATATACATGAGGTATACTTTTAAATCGTAAAAATAAGAGTTGTGTTTTTTATTGTAGTTATAATGATGCATTATTATAGCAGAGAGCAGATTCAAGTGAGAATATAGCATACTACATCACAACTATTTAAAGATAATCAGTCAGTTATTTAAAATAATTATATATATCTGCATCAATTGTTAAGAATTTGATTAATTTCAATAACGTTTATTTTAAAACACGACATAACAGCCCTAGTTACATTCTATTTGATACTAATACATTCTAAAGATTATTTTTTTTTATAATTTTTAGCTGATAAAGCAATTACAAATGCTTCATTTTGCTTATCTGATTTTATGTAACATTTTTATTAAGTTAATTGCTTAACTTTTTGCAGGGAAAAGGACTACTTCTGTCAACAGGGAAAGTGCTTTATACCATCGAATAATCAAAAGTATTTCGTCGACAAAAGATGAAAAACTCTTGACATTAAGAAATCTACACAAGCAGAAAATGATCAGTTTAGTAAAATAATGTTAATTTTCTTATATGAGAGACACTTGACATTGTTTAATGGTTATTTAGCAAATAAATTTGTATATAAGTTGAAGTTCACAGCAAAGTAGATTTACAAATAAAAATTGAATATTCAGTACAATAGTTTATGCAATTTATTATTACAAATAGCAAATACTTACGCAATTTTTTACAACATAAAAGAATGTTAAGACTGATTTTATCAGTAAAGGTCTGCAAAAGATAATTTCTCTAAAAATTAACAGAAAACCTGAATAACACAAGTGTATTTTCTGATATCTTATCAAACTGAATTTTCAAGAAGCCGCGAAAGATAAGTTCACAGTTTAGGATGTTTCACTGTTTACATCTGCTAAACCTTAAATATCTGTAGAGCTCTAAAATCTTTCAAAAGATAGGATACTTCATTAAAAATTTATGTTTAAAATGTGAAAATTCTACACATATCACATTTTTCAAATCTTAAAAAGTTAAAAATTATGAGGAGTAACACTCACTGCAGATTCCATGACAAATTTGCCCAATGGTCAGCTTAACTTGACCACCAAATCCTGCTGTTTACTTACAACTTAAAACAATTTATCAATGTTTTTCACCTGTCGTTTTACCTTTGATAAATGAAATATGACGATTATCATTGGCCAGGTACATTTATCTTTTGTTAATTTTCCTGAGAATACCAACCAATAGCGATGAGTAAACTAGATTAAAAAAAAACTGGGGACAAATGCTTCTCACGATGAAAATAACCGCAGAGGACGCTAGCAGTGTCGGAAAACTATCCTTGATGTCAAAGTTAGGGTACCCAAATTTTATGAGGATTTTCAAACATATCATAACTTTAAAATTAAAACTTTAATTTCTTTCTTTTTGCTTCACTTTCTTAAAGTGTGATAAGTGTTTTTAATCAAAAACTGCGAGAACAAGAACTGTGTCGTACACTGTCAGGGGGGTGCCATTTCCCTTTAGTTCTGGTATCAAGTTTTCGGTTTTTCTGACGTCACTGAGCGTGCTAAGAAGGACTCTTTCAACGGGTATTTTTCATTCAAAATAGTATTTCTGCTTTTAAAAAATCGTTTCTTTGGTCATATGAAAGCATATTTCTTCAAAATAAAACATTTTTCATTAGCGAAAGTATTTTTTTCTGGGAATAAAGCGATTTAGAGGGATTTTTTTTCCTTCAAATGAAATAGTCGTGTATCTTTCTTGCTAAGAAATGGAGTTTTTATTGCTTATTATCTTTGGTCAATCTTTGAAAGAGATGGGAGTGTGAAGTAAACATTTATTGTCATTTTCTTTGACAGACAGGGCAGTTTCCCCTCACACGAAGTTTTAATTGCTTCTCAGAAAGAGATACTTCCGGTCATTTTTGCTATATACGTGGCAAAAATGCAATTTGAAAGCTGGCAACGTTCGAACCAAAGAGCGCCAACGTCCCGGGTTTGAAAGCTGGCAACTTCATTTTGATAATGTGCGTCTGTCAATAGTTTTGGGGGTTCATTGGTTAAGTATAAAGGGAGAAAGGGGGGGTAACCCCCCTAATTTAGATAAATTAGTTTTTCATGCAGAATTATCCGACTTTCTTCAAATTTTGTATATAGGTTCATTGTGATAATGCGCTTCTCTGAATAGTTTTGGGGGTTCATTGGTTAAGTATAAAGGGGGAAAGGGGGTCTTATCCCCCTTAATTTAGATAAATGGGTTTTTCATGCAGAATTATCCCATTTTCTTCAAATTTTGTATATAGGTTCATTTTGATAATGTGCTTCTGTCAATAGTTTTGGGGGTTCATTGGTTAAGTATAAGGTGGAAAGGGGGGATACCCACCCTAATTTAGATAAATGAGTTTTTCATGCAGAATTATCCAATTTTCTTCAAATTTTGTATGTAGGTTCATTTTGATAATGTGCTTCTGTCAATAGCTTTGGGGGTTCATTGGTTAAGTATAAAGGGGGAAAGGGGGGCTAATCCCCCCTTAATTTAGATAAATGGGTTTTTCATGCAGAATTATCCCATTTTCTTTAAATTTTGTATATAGGTTCATTTTGATAATGCGCTTCTATCAATAGTTTTGGGGGTTCATTGGTTAAGTATAAAGGGAGAAAGGGGGGATAACACCCCCCCCTAATTTAGATAAATGGGTTTTTCATGCAGAATTATCCGATTTTCTTCAAATTTTGTATATAGGTTCATTGTGATAATGCGCTTCTCTGAAAAGTTTTGGGGGTTCATTGGTTAAGTATAAAAGGGGAAAGGGGGGCTAATCCCCCCTTAATTTAGATAAATGAGTTTTTCATGCAGAATTATCCGATTTTCTTCAAATTTTGTATGTATATTCATTGTAATTAGACACTTCCCTGATTAGTTTAAGGAGTTCATTAGTTAATTATGAGGGGGTAACAGGGGGATGACCCCCCCCTTAATATATTGTTGATTTCTTTATTTTTCGAGGGCATATTTCAAATTCTTTGAAATAAGAGTTCAATATACAATGAGTGTGAATAGCCTGTGAGCTCAATGTCCTCAGTTTAACTGGGCAGTTTTCTTTTTATTAGAAATGTACAACAGTTGTGACAACTAAGGCGCTATCGCTTTAGCTTTCATCGCGCTTACATCACTTCGAAATACTACAAATTTCTATTTTTTACTACATTTTACAATTTCAATTCTTACATCATCAATTAGAAAAAAAATTAGCTTTCGATTGGAATTTGTTTGAAAACTGCCGATTAATTTAACGACTTTTTAAATAATTTTCAAGCATGAAAAGTTTTTCAATTCTATCTTATCAATGACCACCAGTTTACTTGAATAATGCAAAATAGCCCCTGGGAAAGTTGCCACAATTGAAAATAGATTTCCCTAACCATCATAAAAAGTGAATAATATATTTTTTTTTTTTAAAGTGATAAATCATAAGATCAGATTATCCATAAGATAGAACATTTTGGCACGAAACAAAAATCTGTCAGGGAAAAAAAAAAAAAAAAAAAAAAGACTATTTTTAGTTTATGTTGAACATAAAATTGATATGTTGAATTCGTTGATGAATATGTTCCATCAGATATCAGGATATGCTAGGAATTGCATTTTTTTATTTTTTTACATTTGCCAACTGTATAAGAGGAAAAATATCCCCGACTGTGATGGAAAAGGGATAATCATCCTGATTATGTCAAGGAACAGAAGAAACCATACAAATAAATTACACTTGAAAACATTAAAAATCTCCCTCATCAGCAGATAGATTTATTACTGTAAAAAACTTCTTAATCTTTGCATAAAAATTGATTAGCTTAAAACAATGGATGCGTTTTAGAAGATATGGATTTGAAACGAACAATGATTAAAGAGGACATTTTAAAACTTTTGATTTAATCATTTTAAAACTTTTTTAACGTCAAATTTCGACGTTGCTTTTGGGCAGATGCAATGCACATGCGCATAGGAGCTCATTCGGTTGCATTATCACAGGGGGGGGGGAGAAGTGTGCTTTATTTACTATGTTCTGTTATTTACTGAATATGATATGAACGTAGGAATATACTATTTGTATATACTTCATAGGTCCATGAATTTTTTTTTCTTGCCGTGGGGAATGTGGTGGTAATGTCAAACTGATTTGCATTGCACAGTTATTTACGGATTGCTTGTTTGGAGTTTGCATCGGAAATAGTACTGTATTTGACTGGGAAAATTTCTTTTAAATAAAATATTTGAAAGACTGTTTTATACGCGCCCCTTTATAAATAATAAAAAAGCTTATTTTACTGATATTGTTATAGTATTTTTTTGCGTCAAGTTTTGACGGGTTCCATCTAGTTTTAGTTTAAAAATATTAAATATTCAGCTGTTTACTTATTAAAATTTCTATTTTATTTGTCTTTTAAATCTAATCATGCAAAACTCAATATTGTGTATCTGTGGTGTGAGGTTGAAATCTAAGTGATTATTATTTTTTAAAACTTTTTTTTATGAAAGACATGTCGAAATTACAATAATATTAGAATTATTATAGATTTCAAATTGAATACCGGTCAAATATTATAAATATATTACATTAAAAATTATTAACTGCAGTCATATAAACATTAAATTTGATGCCCTTGTAGGTCTTTATTAGAAATTACTATTTTGCATTTTTATGTTTATGAAAATGAACTTTTCATATTGAGGTGCGAACGAAATGTAATGATAAAGATAGCCAATTTAACAATCAAACTTCGGCAAATTGAAAAGAGATAATAGTTTATATTTTAGATGAGATGTAAGTCCTATGTATAAAGAATATATTTTAATTTTTAAATTTCTTTTCACATGAAAATTTCGACTAATACTTTTCAATTAAAAATAGTGCGTTTCTAATTCAAATCAATTGGAAAACTGAACAGAGCACGCTGAGTGACGTCAAACAGCGAGTGGCTCCTTATTGGCTGCAGAGGGAAATGGTTCAACCTTATGATATGGTAACCTTGCAGTTAGAGAAAATAATCATGAGTGAGGTGCCGGGTGAAGGGGATGTTCAAGTGTCCTTCAGAAAATGACTAATTAGGAGGACTACGATGCATCTTTAAAAATTCGTTCGTTTGCTTAAGCTAGGAACTTAATTAGAAATTTGGCTTAAACTATTATTCAGAAATAGTGGTAACCGCTACTCATGAATTTAGTTTAATGTTATAAAGGGTGACTATTAAGTTAATTATAATGTTTGGAATCACTTGCGTTGAAATCGGAAAGATAGTTGATGAGATATGGAAACGGGGTATAGTTAGAGAAAACTTTGAATGAAGGCACCGGAGGGGGGGGGGGGGCGAATGTTGAAGTGACCTTCAGCAAATAAAAAATTAGGAGGATCACTATACATCTTTAAAGATTGATTCATTTGGTTAAGCTAGGAACTTAATTTGAAATTTGGCTTAGGCTATTATTCGGAAATACTGGTAATTGCTTTTTAGAAATACACCTTGAAACAATGAATGCTAATTTTTACGATAATTTAGTAAAAATGGAACTAAATGAAGAAGTTCGGAATATTATTATGAGATATTACTGAGAAACTGAGATTTAAAATAGCGGTATTCTGTATATAAAACAACAATTCAACGCTTCGGGTTAAAATTGTTAAATGTAATTAGACCCCTACCCCTCGCCATTCCCACAAATATATAACAAATAATCTGTTAAATGAAGTTTTCTGTATTAATAGTCTCTATCATAATAATATATGTCCTGTTTTAAAAAAACCTTAAACCCAGATAATTATAATGAAGAAAAACGTGCCTGTAAATGTCTTAAACAGGTGGCGTTTGTGTAATTTGCCGTGAGTAGATGGCGCTACATTAGCTTGGCTATATGCAGGTAAATCATAGACCTTACAATAAACTAGACCCCACATTGGCAACCTTTTCGGTGACCGACATCACAGGTGGAGGTGGTAGATTTAATCCGCCAAACTGGTTTTTCTCTCGCAAAAATCTACTTGGAATTTCCCCCATTTTCCCGCCGAAACTGGATTTGTGCCCCCTGATTTTAGTCCCCATCTTCTGTGACGTCTAATCTTCTGTGACGTCATGGGGATGCATATCATGGGGGTGTTAATCAGGATTTCTTCGAAAGTAAAATGCTCCAGCACTGGATTTGTGCCCCCATTTTTTGTGACGTCAAAATGACGTACGGGGGCTTAAATCAGGAGGACATTAATCAGGCTCTAGGCGCCTGATTAACATCCCCATGATATATGCCCCCATACGTCATTTTTACGTCACGAGAAAAGGGGATATAAATCCAGTACTTGAGCATTTCACTTTTCACGAAATCCTGATTAATGTCCCCCTGATATATGTCCCCATATCTGAAAGGAACACAAATGTAAAGCTAGAGAAATTTTGTTTCGTTGAGAGCCTGATTAACGTCCCCATGATTTATGCCCCCATACGTCATTTTGACGCCATAAAAAATGGGGGTGCAAATCCGGTGTTCGATCATTTCACTTTTCAAGAAATCCTGATTAATGTCCTTATGATATATATCCCCATATCAGAAGGGGACACATATCCAGTGATAGAGATTTTTCCTTTTATTGAGAGCCTGATTAATGTCCCCCTGATTTAAGCCTCCGTACGTCATTTTGACGTCACAAAAAATGGGGACACAAATCCAGTGCTGGAGCATTTTACTTTCGAAGAAATTCTGATTAACACCCCCATGATATGCATTCCCATGACGTCACAGAAGATGGGGACTAAAATCAAGGGGCACAAATCCAGTACTAGAACATTTTATTTCGTCGAGAACTCCTGATTTACGACCCCATGATATAAGCCCCCATACGTCCTTTTTATGTCGCAACAAAGGGGATTCAGATTTCATGTAGGATAGGCTACTAGAGTTTTGCACGGGCAGGAATAGAGGTCTGCACGTGCCGAAATTTCCAGGTCCGGGCCCGCCCCGACTCATACAAAAAAAATTCGATCCGGCCCGGCCCGATACAAAAATTTAAAGTTTGGTCCGAGCCCGGCCCGAACAAAAAATATATTGGCCCGGCCCGGCCCGATTTAAAAGTTAAAAGTTCGGCCCGAGCCCGGCCCGGCACGGTATAAAAGCTAAAAGCTCGGCCAGAGTGAATTTCTACAAAACATTGATTTTTACATTGATTTGGTTAAATATTTGCCTCGTAGGAGGATATCTAACCAAAAATTCCTATCTAAGCCATTTTTTTCATGTTTATAATCTTCATTTTTATAGAAGTGCCGCAGCTTCTGATATTTATTTTTTTAATAAATCTCTATTTGTTGTATGTATGTGTTTAAGTTATCATTAATATTGCTAATCCATATTCCATGTATTCAAGTGTTAAAAAATCAGAAAAATGCTATACAGTAAAATCTTCTAAGATGCAATTCCATAGGGATGAAAAAAAATTGAGTAATCGACAATTTGCCTTCTTAGCAGGTGTAAATGTATTATATATTCTTTTCTTAAGAATTAGTATATTCATTTTGCATGGATCAACACATTTTTCAGTTTAAAACAGGATTCCGTCATAAGCAGGTTCTTTTTCACACATTTCACTATATTTTAATTCAGCCATATTTTAATAAGCGCATAAATCTACTATTCTTTAAAAATAATAAATTTTAATGTTTAATTGTGGAATAATGGCGATTTAAAAATGTATGCATGTTTTGCAAAGATTTTTGTGCCATGTCTTATTTTACTGACCTTCGAACGGACCAAGACACGCCGAGATAATGATTTTCATACGGGTTAAAATCAGGACTGAAAATTTTGGGGCGTGAAGACTAGGATAAAGGAAACCAGTCCCGGCTCTGTGCCGAAAAAATAATTTAAGGCACGGCCTGATCCTTCAGGAAAAAAGCAAGGCCCGGCACGTCCCGTAAAGAGTAATCGCTAGGCCCGGCCCGAACGCCGTGAAGGAAAATAGGCCCGAGCCCGAACCGCCGGCCGGGCCGGCCTTTAACATTTCGCTTCGGGCCTTGCCCGGCCCTTGCAGATCTCTAGGCAGGAATTTCCAGTCTGATCCCGGCCCGGTGCAAAAATTTAAAGTTCGACCCCAGAAATTTTTGTGTTAAAAAGAAATAATCTTGTGTAATCACGTGTTCAACGTTTTCTGGCTTTTCCATTACCTGCGATTTTATTTTGTTGAGCTGATCATAATTATCAGACCAGAATTATAATTATTAAGGTTAAGTGGGTTAATTATTCCTTCCAGCTTCTCCAGGATTTCATAATTGGAAGAGCATTGGCGGCTTCAGCCAGGATATCCTTGGTTCGAATCCTAGCCTGGACATTTTTCGCCCAGTTTGAAAAATTAAATCTCATATGATTTATTTACCTATTATAATAATTGCGTTTTTAAAAAAATGATTCTTGTATAAATACGTGTCCAGCGTTTTCTGGCGTTTCTATTACCTGCGATTTTATTCTGTTGAGCTAATTCATAAACGTCAAACCAGATTTATAATCAATAAAGTTAACTGAGTGAATCAGTCCTTCCAGCTTCATCCAGGATGGCTCAGTTGGTAGAGCACTGGTGGCTTCAGCCAAAATATTCCTGGTTCGAATCTTGGCCTGGACATTTTTCGCCCATTTAGAAAAATTAAATCTCATATGATACATCAATTATTCTAGGGAAAATCGGGGAAATGTTTTGCAATAAATAAAGTAAACATTGTTTACGCAGACGGCATAAAGCTGTTTCTATCCCACTTGCTACAAATTAGTAAAATATATTGTTTTTTAGGCATGATTGTGAATAGATTGTTTTCCGTATATTGTTTTAATAGTTCCGTATTGCTAATTTTGAATTTTAATTATGTTTTTGTCGTTAAAATGTTAAATGTAGCATTATTATTCTTTTCCTTCACACTAACACACTAAATAAATTAAGTTCATAATTTCATATATTGGACTGGACAATAATTAAATGCTTATGTATATTACAATTCTAAAAACAGTGCATTTTGAACATTTTGTTAAATGATTAATCAAACAAAACTTAGAGGGTTTTTTTTTAAATTGTATACTAAAATTTAAAAAAAAAATGTTAAAGAAGATTTATTGCTGTTTTCAAATCCAAAAAAGCTACTTTCTGCTAGGTGACTGCCTGGGACAAGAAAAACAAAGGGGGGGGGGGGGGAATTCGCAAAATAAAATACTTAATGATAACTTGATATAGATATAATTATAATATCTATGAATTTCAAAATACATATCAAGTTCTAATATCATTCTACATTAATCTACAAAGAGATAAATAATGATATTGTGTAAACAGAATATATATATATATATATATATATATATATATATATATATATATATATATATATATATATATATATATATATATATATATATATATATATATATTAATTGCAGAAATATCTCACTCAGGGTGAAATGGTTAGGAAAACCGCCCCTGCTTTTACCCCCCTCTCCCCAAATTATTTTTCCTCGGCATTTTGCCATTTCTAAACCGAAAAGGGCTTTTTTTTTTAAATCTAGATCCGGGCGTAGAAACTGCGTGGTTGAGTGACAGCACGGAAACCTAACAAATGGGTAAGTGTGATCGAAGATCGCTCAAAGGGTTTCGTTTAATATTCCTTTCAAAACACTTTATCCTTTCTTTAATAAATCCAAATAAATTTCATTTAGCAACCCCCCAAAAAAAACTCATGTTTTTTGTTTTTTATAAAGTAAAAATTTACCGGCCTATTTTTTCGTTTTTTCGAGTATCCAAACCAGCCCGATAGCAGGCGAAGCCGGCTATTATATTCTCTCATAATAATATCTGTCACGCGGACTAAATGCGATATAAAAAAATAATTTCAAAATTAAACATGCTGTACACCTTCAAAATCTTAAAATATGCGAATATTTTTTTTTCAAATAATAATTCATGTATTCAAATACAAAAGTATTAATTAAATATTAATTCATATTTAGTATACAAAAAATTTTAAAATAAATAAAAATCACATATAATTTTCTTTGCGACACTTAAGGACACTCGGTACTTTGATCTATATTTTTATTTAAATATTTTATAATACTTTTTTGACATATTGTTAAATGTTTTTATGGAGAAAAATAGTTTAACCAAGAAAAAATTCAAGTTTGCGGTAAAATAAAAAAAATGGATTAACTGAAACAATTAAGAAAATTAAAAAAACGCTTGGAACTTATTGCAATCTTTTTTTTTTCACAGTTTTCCTATTGTAACTGTGACAAGATATTGAAAAAGTAATTTTTTTTTTTTAAGATAAAAACAAACTAAAATGTCACTATATACGCAAAAGTAGAGCAACAAAGGTTTTTTTCTTTAACATTTTTATTTTAAAAAATAAACTATTCATACTACTGCTAATCTTATCCTTCATTTCATAAATCACACCATACGTCAATAAAAAATATCAATTCAGTTCAAAAATATATGTTGAAGTTTTAGCATTTTGCACATACCTATATTGAAAAAAAAGGAAAGACGAACTAAGGACAAGTGGGTAAGTGTGATCGAAGATCGCTCAAAGGGTTTCGTTTAATAATCCTATCAAAACACTTTATCTTTTCTTTAATAAATCCAAATAAATTTCATTTAGCAACAAAAAAAAAAAAAAAAAAAAAAAAAAAAAATCATGTTTTTTTATAAAGTAAAAATTTACCGGCCTATTTTTTTCGTTTTTTCGAATATCTAAACCAGCCATTCTGTAATAATAATATCTGTCATGCGGACTAAATGCGATATTTAAAAAAATAATTTCAAAATTAAACATGTTGTACACCTTCAAAATGTTAAAATATGCGAATATTTCCATAATCGGATTTTTATCATGATTCAATATATTTCTCAAACTCATATATTTACTATTCTCTATTGCTCATATTGATACTCGCTTTGTATTATTCTCAAACATTTGAAAAATTTGTTAAACTTCCAATAGGACGTCAGATTTTCTAAATCAAAGACATCTTTGTTGACCACATGTGAATTTGGCATCCCCCAATTCGACATTTCAAAAAACAATTACGCTAATATTTTGCCCAAGTTTTGCCCAGTTTTACCTACCCATTAGATAATTTTTCCCACCTTTTCAAAAAGCTGTAAATTACAAATATAGTTCTGACCACGTGTTCGACTGGCAACCCCCACTTTCGAATATGGCCATAAAAATTACATACAAGTTTTGTCCAAGTTTTGGCCACCCATTATTTAATATTGCCCACCCTTTATAAAAATGTAAATCAGATTTTATTTTTTGACCCATTTTTCATACTGGCACCCCCCTATTCGAAATTTCAAAAAACAATTGTGTCATTATTTTGACCAAATTTTGCCCAGTTTTGCCCATCTAGAAGATAATTTTGCCCAGTTTTGCCCATCCAGTAGATAATTTTGCCCACCTTTTATAACGCTATAAATCAAAAATATCTTTATTGACCACGTGTGAAGGTGGCACTCCCCAATTCGAAATTTCAAAAAACAATTATGCCATTATTTTGACCACCTTTTAAAAAGCTATAAATTAAAAATATGGTTTTGACCACGTGTTCAGTTGCCCCCCCCCCTCCCCCCAATTCGAATATAGCCATAAAAATTAAATAGAAGTTTTGTCACGGTTTTGTCCACCCATTATTTAATTTTGCCCAACCATTATACCGCTGTAAATCAAAGATATCTTTGTTGAACACGTGTGAAGTTGGTACCCCCCCCTCCCCCCAATTCGAAATTTAAAAAAACAATTGTGTCATTACTTTGTTCAAGTTTTGCCCAGTTTTACCTACCAATTAGTTAATTTTGACCACTTTTAATAAGCTCTAAATTAAAAAAATATGATTTTGACCACGTGTTCAGCTGGCACGCCCCCAATTCAAATATATTTATAAAATTACATAGAAGTTTTTCTCCGTTTTGTCTACCCATTAGATAATTTTGCCCACCATTTTAACGCTGCAAATCGAAAATGTCTTTGTTGACGACGTGTGAAGTTGGCATCCCACATTACGAATTAATCCTTACAAATTACATAGAAATTTTGCCCAAGTTTTGCAGAGCTTTGCCCTCCAATTATACAATTGCGCCCTCTTTTTATAGCGCTGTGAATAAAAAAATTGTTTTTCATCGTATTTAAAGCTGGCACCCCCGACTGGAATATAGCCGTTAATTTTACTCGTAATCCTATATTATTGCTCACTTTTTCCCTTTGGTTTTAGAGTTTTTCCCAACAATTCTAGTTTTGTCCAGCGTCCTTAAAGGTTTTTCCATCTGTGTCCAACTTTTTTATGGAATATCCCTGTTTTCTTTTAGTTTCGTCTAGTTTTCTCCAACGTCACTATAGTTTTGTCCAGTATAATCAATGTTTTAACCAGTCTCTCCCAGCCTTCCTAAAGTTTTGCTCAATTTTGCTATTATGCTATTATTTTGCCCAAGTTTTCCCCAGTTTTGCCTACTGGGCGTTTTGCCCATTAAATAATTTTGCCCACCTTTTTAAAACGCTGTAAATCAAAGATATCTTTGCTGACCACGTGTGAATTTGGCATCCCCCAATTCGACATTTCAAAAAACAATTATGCTATTATTTTGCCCAAGTTTCGCCCAGTTTTGCCTACCTATTAGATATTTTTGCCCACCTTTTAAAAAGCTGTAAATTAAAAATATGGTTTTGACCACGTGTTCAGCTGGCACCCCCCCCCCCCCCCCAATTCGAATATGGCCATAAAACTTACATACAAGTTTGTCCAAATTTTGGCCACCCATTATTTAATATTGCCCACCCTTTATGACGCTGTAAATCAGATTTTATTTTTTGACCCATTTTTCATACTGGCACCCCCCAATTCGAAATTTCAAAAAACAATTGTGTCATTATTTTGACCAAATTTTGCCCAGTTTTGCCCCCATCCCCAATTAGATAAATTTGCCCACCTTTTAAAAAGCTATAAATTAAAAATATGGTTTTGACCACGTCGTCGCTACCATGTCGAACTATCGAATGTGCAAAAATGCATTTTTCATTACTTTTAAAAATAGGCCGATTGCCACCACTAAATTTTAATAATATTCTTCAGAAGGGTGGGCTGTTTGGTCTCTTTTTTATTCAGAAATTTCGCATTGATACCAGAAATATCAAGTAGAAATTTTTGCTTTATTTAATGACAGACATTTCGTGATTACTTAAAGTAAAATTTATTTCCCCAAAATTTCCGGTACGAATTCGGCATCTCGCAATCTATAAGAAGGCCAAACTGCCAACTCTATTCTTCACAGAAATTTTATTATCATTGTTACTTGGCGAAGAATTCTAATAAAATTTAGTGGTGTCAATCCTCCCATTTTTAAAAGTAATAAAAAATTCATTTTGTCACATTCGACAGTTTGACATGGTAGCGACGACGTGTTCAGTTGGCACCCCCCAATTCGAATATAGCCATAAAAATTATATAGAAGTTTTGTCAAGGTTTTATCCCCCCGAATTCGGAATTTAAAAAAACAATTGTGTCATTACTTTGTCCAAGTTTTGCCCAGTTTTACCTACCAATTAGTTAATTTTGCCCACTTTTAATAAGCTCTAAATTAAAAAATATGGTTTTGACCACGTGTTCAGCTGGCACGCCCCCAATTCGAATATATTTATAAAATCACATAGAAGTTTTTCCCAGTTTTGTCTACCCATTAGATAATTTTTATCGCTGCAATTTAACGCTGCAAATCGAAAATATCGTTGTTGACGACGTGACGTGTGAAGTTGGTATCCCACATTATGAATTAATCTTTACAAATTACATAGAAGTTTTGCTCAAGCTTTGCCCTCCCATTATACAATTACGCCCTCTTTTTATAGCGCTGTAAATAAAAAAAATGTTTTTCACCGCATTTAAAGCTGGTACCCCCCCGACTGGAATATAGCCGTTAATTTTACTCGTAATCCTATATCATTGCTCACTTTTTCCCTTTGGTTTTAGAGTTTTTCCCAACAATTCTAGTTTTGTCCAGCGTCCTTAAAGGTTTTTCCATCTGTGTCCAACTTTTTTATGGAATATCCCTGTTTTCTTTTAGTTTCGTCTAGTTTTCTCCAACGTCACTATAGTTTTGTCCAGTATAATTAATGTTTTACCCAGTCTCTCCCAGCCTTCCTAAAGTTTTGCTCAGTTTTGCTTAACGTTACTAAAGTTTTGTCTATCGTTCCTAAGATTTGTTCCGCTTTGTCCAACATTCGTGTGGCTTTGAGGGGTTTTTCTCTATATCCTACAGTTTTTCCTTGTTTTGCCCACCGTCCCTACTCTTTTGCTTATCATTGCTAAAGTTTTGTGAAACAATTTCCTGACGGCTCGGCCTACAGGCACAGGTAGATTTTGAAAATACAGATAGTGGGGCACCTGTTTATTGGGAATTGCAGAAGAAATGACCTTTTTGCCATGATGCGGCAGTTTAGACCACCCACTTCAAAATCTACCTGTGTCTGTAGACAGGAATTTTTTTTTCTTTCGGGCTATAAGAGTTGGTCTTATAAAAAAACTTGTCAAAGTAAAAGTTGTAGATACTATTAAGAGGATTTATAATAAATTTAAGCAGATTTGATATCTTGTGAATTGACGAAGTTTTGAATTCTTTTCTTTTTAAACCCTATCCCCCCCCCCCACCTTGAGGTCATTTTTAATGATATCAAAAATCTGTCATACATAAATTTTTGGCCCTTTTTCTAGAAGTATATTAATAACTTTAAACGGATTCGATACGTATCATAATTAAGAAGTTATGGGGATTTTTCTGTCCCCTCCCCCCTTTGGTTCGATTTTGCCCATTATCGAACTTGACCAAGATTTTATGCCCCTTAATTTTGTGTATCAGTTTGGAAGAGATTTGTGCAGAATTATTGAAGTTATCGTGTCCATAAAAAAAGTTATCTAGATAGATAGATAGATAAAAGTTTTGAATTGGGGGTGGTTTTGGGTTCTGGAAGTGATGATCGGCGTAGATCTGCAAAAACTTTTCAGAAATTCCAACATAGGGGAGAATGTAATAGGTAGTATTTCTTACGAAATCTACCTAAAATCATAAAGTAGCCATTTTGTATTTGAGAAGGTTTTAAAGCATCTAATTATGACAGCAAGTATTGTTTAGAAGTCAACATCTTCAGTAGTTGCCTGTGGTTATTATTTTCAATAATTGTAAAGAAAAAAAAAACACTTGAGAGTTAAACTTAATTTTTTATAGCATTCAAAAGTTACAAATTATTTCTTCTCAGAAACTTATGCAAAATAATAGTTATTTTAACAGAGAAACAATTACACAAGTTCTAACTTAGCAGATATGAAATATCCTGGAATTTTTATTTTTCATACAGAAAAAAAAAAAAAAAATACTGTGCATTTGTAATTTTTTTTTCTATACATGCGTATATGTTATCTATCGATGTTTTTCTTTTGATTAAAAGTATTGTAATACATTTATATTTTCAATTAAATAAATATATATATATATATATATATATATATATATATATATATATATATATATATGCATATATGAAAGATTGCAAAAAATATGCCTTTAAATTGGAACATCAAAAGCAAAACAAAAATTCTGGATTGCAGCAAAAATATGTTCTATAGAATGTATTGTTAAATAAAGACAGTATGTGATTTCAAGTTTTCAAAACCTATAAAATACATTATCAAATCAAATAATATTTTATAACATGTCACTGCTAACTTTCCACAAATTCTTCACTTTTGTAAGAAAACAAGAACGAAAAATCATGCGTCAAGCATAGATTATATAGCACTTTCCAACGCTTCCAAAATAATTTTACAAATCATACCGTTTAATAAGCTAAAAGCTAACATCTAAGTAAACAATTTAGAAAACGCATAACATATTTAAAAACATAATTTCAGGAATTTCCAACATATACAATATTCGGAAAAACATCCGAATACTTTTATTCAGCCCTGTATAGGATCTATAGATTTGTATATATACTACATAGGATGATAATTTTAGTTCAGTTAGGAAACGCGTAGCACAGTTTAAAATTCTCCGTCTGGAGTTTGTCAATAAACAGAAATGTGTTCGCGAACTTTTGTGCTGCCCTGTATAGGATCTACAGAATTTATACACACCACGTAATAGACAAAAAGCAAGTTAAAATTAAAATCGCGTTCAATAACTTAAAACGCACTTCCAGGAATTATTGTTAACAGACAGTAGATAATTCTTTTGCGTGTCCCTGTAAATGAACGATGACTGCTATACACACAATATTCCGTAGTAAGTCTCTTGTAATGCACTATAGTGATCTATATAAATTTCAATGCGTTTAAAATAGTGAAACATTATTTAAATAAACCGCAGACGATTTTTCTCCATAGACGTAATGTAACGGAATTCTTTTGACTGCCCCTGTAAAGTAACTATAAGTGCTATGCACACCCTATTCCATATTAAGCTTCTTCTAATGCACCTTAGTGATATATATAAATTTCAATGCGTTTAAAGTAGTGAAACATTATTTAAATAAACCGCAAATGATTTTCCCCCATAGACCGCAATGTAACGGAATTCTTTTGAGTGTACCTGTAAAAAAACTATAAGTGCTACACACTTCCGTTGAAATAGGGAACATGCTATAGATAACGACAATAACATATAAAAATTGCAGAGCAATCCGAGCATATTTACGGGAGTTAGAGCACGGACAGACGGCAAACGGCAGACGGCAGACGGCCAGACGGCCAGACGGCAGACGCCAGACGGCCAGACGGCAGACGGCCAGACGGCCAGACAAACCGAAGTCATAAGCACTTTTCAACTAGGTTGGAAAGTGCTAAAAAAAGATACTGTAAATACTGTTCGATTTTCTGTTATTTTAATAATGCCTGAAAAATTTAATGCATTTTTAGAATTAAAAAAAAAATCTGACATTAATTTGTTACATTTCGTGAAATGATTGTGTCAATTTGAAGATTTCCAAGCAGAAATCTCGAAATAATATCTTATATCACTAATAAAAAAAATATAATTTAAGTAACATTTATTACAAGGACAAAGCCATTTTATAACATTAAAATAAAATACAGCAGCAAAAACAGAAAAAGAAAATCCATCCAGAAGATTAAACAATCCTTTTTTTCACCATGGGTGCGACCATGAACCTCTATAGAAGGACTTCTAACGCAATAGTGATACATCGTGTCGAGACTTTGGCACTAAATGGCAGCTGCACAGCTACGCGCACGGTTCTGCGCATAGGAGCCTTAGCGCCACCTATTTGAGGCTTCTTTCGATTTCCTTCTTGGAAAGGCTATTTCGTTAGAAGTCCTGGTATAGAGGTTCATGGGTGGGACTCTCATAACTTATTTCTATCCTTCCTCTTTGAGATTAAATCTTAGAAGGAGCGACAGTTTCGTTTCGCTTTGGTTTGTTTACGTTTATTTTTATTGCGAGAATGAAATCGAAGTTGCCAAGAAAGCGATCACCACCAAAACAGACAGTTTTTAAAGCGCCAATCCGAGCTGATCCTGGGACCGGGTTTTCAACTATATAACAAAGAGATGTGGTCTCTAGTAGATTATTTCTCTGAGAGGTAACTGCAATCCATGTTGGCACTATTTCGTTATAAGTCCTTATCTATGCATTGTTACTCTGATTTATTTAATGTGTTCTGAGAAGATATTCTAGACAACCAACCAACCGAAGAAAAAAAGCGTATTTTTAAGTTATTTGTGCATTTTAATTAATATTTCAAAAAGTAATTAAAATATTAAAATTCTGACGTAATGGTGCACCAGGAGAGAGTTTGGACTACATAAATCTAAATTTCCAGCCTTCTAGGTGGGCTAGATTTTCCTAGTCATCGCCACAGGCCCGAAACTACGGGGGGGGGTGGGGTGGCAGAGGGGGCATGTGCCCCGGGCGCCAGCCGAACGGGGCACCAAATGAAGATTTCGTTTGTCGTTTAAGGGTGTATTTCGAACAATTCTCACCAAGGCAATCACGTCTCCGACAATAACTCCAGAAATTATCCAGAAAAATATTCAAAAATGGAGTATGTTATGCAAATTGACCTTATGGAGGTCCCCACCCGGATTTTTTTAAATTTTAAATTTGTTAAGTTTGATTTTTTGAGTGTTTCATGAAAATTCTTTATACTTAATTTCTCCGCACATTTCCCATAAAAAGTTTCAAAAATGCACTATTATATGCAAATTAACCTTATGGAAGTACACTATAAAAATTGGAAAATTTGAAGTTTGTTAAGTTTGGTTTTTTAGTTTGTTTGGATAGGATTTTCGTAAAAAATAAAAATAATCATACAAATTCGAGCGTGTACATTGCCGAAAGATACAAAATAAAATCTGCATATGTTACTATTACTAAGCATCAAAATACATTTTTAAAATGTTGAAATGCGTAAAGAAATGGAAATTCTTGAAAACAAAAACAAAACAGAAATTTTGTGTTTGGTGCTGGGGGGAGGGGAGGGGGGAAGAGAGAGAGTCGGAGAGATTTTAAAGGTATTAAGAAGGTATTTTAGGGGTATATGTACAATTTATTTTTTTTCCTCTCTCCATCTTTATTATTAGGGTTTCGTTCATCTCACGAAACCCCCTATTACTCCTGCTGCGTTGTCTGTCTGTCACAGAGCCATTCTCAAAAACTATGTAACTTACAGAGTTGAAACTTTGTATATAAATCTGAAAACTAGCTATAAAGAGCTCAAAATATTAAAATTTGAAAAATTCGTATTATTTTAATAAATAGAGATAAAAAAAAAAATTCTAACAGCCTTTTCCTATTAAATTTAAACATTTTTCGTTATAGCAGATGCCAAAAATTAAAAATCCACGATGAAATTCTTTCTATAATAATTAATTTTCTATCAGACGATTTCCACGTGAAAAATAAAATGAAATAAAAAGTTTCACCAATTGAAAAAAAGATTAATATGAAATAAAATTGATTGACGTCATAGTGGTAATAAAACGTAAAGATTTCTCAATAATACAAGGAGTATGAGTATATGTATGTACACAAAGCAGATTAATATCACGTCATTAGAGAATTAAAAAGAAAATCTGACGTCATATCGGAAGTTTAATGGATTTTTCAAATGTTTCAGAATAATACAAAGCGAGTATCAATGTGAGTGATAGAGAATAGTAAATATATGAGTTTGAAAAACATATTGAATCGTGATAAAAATCCGATTATGGAAATATTCGCATATTTGAACATTTTGAAGGTGTACAATTTGTTTAATAGTGAAATTATTTTTTTAAATATTGCATTTAGTCCGTATGACCGCTATCCGGCTGGTTCAGATATTCGAAAAAACGAAAAAATAGACCGGTAAATTTTTACTTTATAAAAAACATGACTTTTTTTTGTTGTTGTTGCTAAATGAAATTTATTTGAATTTATTAAAGAAAGGATAAAGTGTTTTGAAAGGAATATTAAACGAAACTCTTTGAGCGATCTTCGATCCCACTTACCCACTTGTTTACTTATTTATTTTGTATACTATCATGCGCGATAGGAGAAAGCATAAATTTTGGCGAGAGAGGTTCAATTTACTTGATTGATTATTAATTAATTATCACTAGAAAGCAGCAATTAGGTCAACATTTTTATGCTATGAAAAAAATAATAATAAGATTTAATTTTTTTTTACATGCTTTGGAGGGACAAAGGGGGGAGGGACGTGTCAGATAAAGACGTACATAATCAAACAAGACTGCATTTTGCTGAATATAATTGTGGTCAGATAAAAAAAGATTTATTGAGAAAATTGCTATGGATTTAAATGCTAACAAACGAATAACAACATAGTTTCTAATGCGAAAAAGCTAAAAACAACGTTGAAGCACACAAATTATAAAACTTTAAAACTCATACGGCCGTTTCAAGGATACATAGATCCCCTTCATCAGTGTAAGGTGGGGAAAAAAAACGTTAAAAGGGTTCAAAAGAACCAAGCTCGGCTATAGCCCCGAATACTGGCTGTAATCTGACCAAAATGGCAAAGCAAGTGTAACCAGCCCAGTTTTTTTTCCACCTTACACTGATGAAGGGGGTCTACGTATCCTTGAAACGGCCGTATGAGTTTTAAAGTTTTATAATTTGTGTGCTTCAACGTTGTTTTTAGCTTTTTCGTATTAATAACCACACAAAGTGTACTTTTTATACCTAACATAGTTTCTGCCACCCAAACAGTAAAAACGTGCCCATGCCCTATTCTGGCCCTGTTGATTGAATAAAATATGCAGTAACAGAACACAAGTTTCTTTTTTCGTGTTTTTATTATTTAGGTTTTCTTACGAACTTCTGTTCGGAATTGAAAGCTTAATACATCAAATTGTCAGTGGCTCACCCCGGGATTAAATTTCAATAACGTTTTGAGTCTTACGAAAGATATTTAACTATGTTGTAAACAGAAATCAAGTTTGACAATAAGGCCGTAGCCAGAGGATATCGGGAGGGAGAGTACGGGGCCGGTCCCAAAACTCCACCCCCCCCCCCCCTTGCCGATATAAGTTGAAAAGTGCTAATGGGTTCTTTCATATACTTCCATTTAAAAGACAGTCATTGTAACTTAAAATGTATAAAATTGTCCTGGAGCCCCAAGTAAATAATATAAAGTAGCTTCTGGCTACGATTCTTGTTTGAGAATAACTTAATATTGCTTTGGAAATTTCAAATGAAAATATTTTTTTCATAATTTTTTTTCTATTTTAGGATTAATTCCCTATTACTGGCAAGGCACGCGAGGCACTTTCCCAGAACAAACAGATTTAAGGGGCCCAAAAATTTCTAGCGTCATAAGTGTATTTATAATTTTTCTGCACATTTAAATTTTAAATTTATCATACTGGCGCCCAAAGTATTTTAGCTTGTTTTTATATGTTTAAACTTTCAGATGAATGTTTTAATTTTATGACTTTCTTATCTATAAAATCACACTTTCTTTGGGATACGTACGCTTTTTATGTTCGTGCAGAATTAGTTCATGTTTATTTAACATCATATTTGAGTCTGCCAAGTTACTTTTTATGAAATTTATCAATAATAATAATCCAACTTCAATTACCAATGATTTTCAATTACTGTATACTGAGAGTAATGCAATTGAATTCCCTTGTGCATCTCTGTAAAAAAACGATAGAAGCTACACTATCCGTATTCTATATAAAGCGTATTGTAGTGCATTACAATAATACATATCAATTTCATTATGTTTGAAGTAGTGTAACATCATTAAAATACATTGCAAAGACATTTTCCCCATAAGGCATAATGTAACGAAATAGTTCTGTCCGGGGCATAAAGGTTGCTTATATGCTTCCGGGATGTAGATCGGGCTATGATGATGAGATCGAAAGAAAAATCGAAGGGAAAAAAAATAAGTATGTTTAGAGCTCCAAAGGTGAGTGCTTTTTATTATACTTTAATTTAAAGTTATATGCATGTAATCATTTTTAAACTAAGAAATTTGTATTCTAGTATATCGATCTTATAGTGTATATGTTTTTGAAATGTTATACTTAATTTAATGAATGCTAATGTCTGTGGCTAATTGACATGGCCATTTAAATTGTCTTATAGAGTGCTATTTGCAATATAAAAATTTAATTTGATTACTTGGCTGTTCAATTAAATCAAAAGATTTTATTGATTGTAAATTAGGAAAAAGAACTCATTTAAATAACAAATTTAATATTCACAAAGAAAAAAATATTTAAGTATATATGGTTTTTAATAACTGTATAATTTTCAAATTGTAAGGTAAGCATGTTACCTTTTCTATCTGCAGCAGTGTGTATGAAAGAGGAAGCATTTATGTATGATAATAAAAAAAAAGAGAGTTTTTGGACCATTCATAACTAACATTATATTAAAGTCACAATTTACGATTCTTGCAAAAATTAGTTAATAGACCCTATTATTTATTCAAGTTTTATTTCCCAAATAATTAAGATAAAAATTTGTTTTTAAATGTACATAATATTAATTGCATAGATATAAAAAGTTATGAGTTATTAAATTATTCAAAGGTTATCGATATATACGCAAGATTAAAACTTATTCCAGAAAATTTGAATAATACTTTTAATCTCTAAAAATTATACGTCCATTCCGTATTTCTTCGCAGTACAATATCCGTAATATTTATTTTTAAATGACTATTCAGATGTTTTTGTCAGGATGAACTCTTATTTAAAGAGTTATAAAAAGCAATAGAAACGCCAAATATCTATTAAAATATATGCATGGCGTGAAGAAAACTTTATTCAATGAAATTTCTACTTGTTTGACTTTTTTAAAGTTCAAATTTTCAATCAAAAACATTTAAAAAATGAATGCTTTTCGCATTGCAAAGCATTGCAGAAGCAGGCTAGGATCGCCGTCAGTTTACCGTAGCGCCATCTATGAGGAGTAAAATTTCAACGTTACTTTCCCCTCCATCTATCTTCCTCCGTGTTTGACAAATACAAAACGAACCATTCAGCTATTTTCTAGAAATATCATGTTTGCTTCTTAGGTAAAGTAATTTTAATTCCGTACTTTTTTGTATGACTATAATATTTTATGATTTGTACAACCATTGCTTATTTGTGTAAGATGATACTGAATGCATATTTTTTAGTCAGTTACATCTGTAAGCCATAAACTTATTTTAGAAAACAGTTTTTTATATATATATATATTGTTAAAGATGTATAAAAATCATTTTGGCTTGAAATTATGTATTACTTGAACATTTGAATGATAAATACATTATAATCTGTGTAACTATCAAAGTTGTAAAAATTTAAATATAAAAAAAATTGTGTTAAATTATTTCTAAAACTAAATAATTATTACATTTTTAATTTTATATTGCTAGTTGTAATTTGTAAATCGACTATATTATAAATATTAAATGCTTATAAAAATCAATATTTCTAATGAAAATCTTCTATTTAATTGATAATTTTTATAAATCATAGTTACAGTTTATTATAAGCATTTGAAATTTCTAAGAAATCACTATATATATTTTTTGTACTTTGTTCATAGATGGCAGCACCAAACAGTTAACTCTTATAAAAAAAAAAAAGTTTGTTAAGTCTTTTATTTATGTGGATAATTTATCATTAATGTTGATTTCTTGTTTGTATTTGATTATATTATCGCAAATCTTTGCGAAATTTGGAAAGTAGAATTAAATATTCAGTAATTACCAGAATATTTATTTATTTATTTTCATTCTAATTCGAAAATTCTAATAAATATCGCAGGCCAAACTGTTTTTTTTTTTTTTTTTTTTGGGGGGGGGGGGGGGGGGGCACTATCTAGTGACGCTTTCAAACGTGAAAGAATTGTGTTCGTTCCTTGTTTTAATAAAATTTATTTAAGCAACTGGGGTGCATTTCCTTAGAAATTGGAGATTTATTTTATGAATTTTATACTATTAAGATGTGTTCCATTTTTACCTCTATATTGTAATGTTAAATTTATTTTATGGCAGTATATTTCATCTATTTTTTAAAAGGTTTAAAATAAAATTTAGTATTTTTTTTTCTATTTCTTCTCCTCCATTCATTTATGTGTAATTCGTAATTCTTTAGAAGTAAATCATTTTAAAATTAAGTTATAAATTTATATAAACTAGATGGAACCCGTCAAAACTTGACGCAAAAAAATACTATAACAATATCAGTAAAATAAGCTTCTTTATTATTTATGAAGGGGTGCGTATAAAACAGTCTTTCAAATATTTTATTAACATTTTCCCCCCCAGTCAAATACAGTACTATTTCCGATGCAAACTCCAAACAAACAATCCGTAAATAACTGTGTAATGCAAATCAGTTTGACATTACCACCATATTCCCCACGGCAAGAAAAAAAATTACATGGGCTGATAAGTTCCCGGTCTAATAAAGAAAACACAACTTTTTGACAAAGCTTTATAACTTTATGACTATAACTTTAATAAATAACATAACTTTAATAATAAATAATAATAATTTAATAATAATAATAATAATTTAAAAATAATAATTTTATAATAATAATTTAATAATAATAATTTTAAAAATAATTTTATAATAATAATTTTATAATAATAATTTAATAAATGATTAATAATAATAATTTAATAAATGATTAATAATAATAATTTAATAATAAATAACATAATTTTATAACGAAAAAGCTCCAAACAGTGCTCAGAACTCGTTGTTGTTTTTGGTCAAAAGTCAACACGCGCGGCAGCCACGTTGACAATAGCTTTTTCATAGACAAATTTTCATTTAAAATAAAACCTACACGTTCCTTGGATATCTTCAGAGTCTGAGCTATCTCCTGCAACTTCACTTTACGGTTCCCCAAAACGATTCTGTGGACTTTTTTTATGTTTTCCGGAGTAACCACCTCTTTTGCGTGGTGCATCACTGGTGTCCGTACGACCACGTTTAAATTCAGCAAACCAGTCAATAATGGTTGATTTACCTGGTGCAGTATCCGGATAAAGCTTATCTAGCCAAGCTTTTGTTTGAACGGTATTTTTCCCCATCAAATAACAATTCTTGAAATTCTTGTTATCCATTTTTTTGTTTATCAACAAAGTCGTTCAACTAAAACCACTCTAACGTTTTATCCACACGGCGAATCGTCATGGCATTTTTTCTACTACCTTTTAAAGGTTAGTATTTACTAAAAAAACATCGTTCGGCGATTGCAACGCCATCTGTGTGCCAGACCGGGAACTTATCAGCCCATGTGTTATTCCTACGTTCATATCATATTCAGTAAATAACAGAACATAGTAAACAAAGCACACATCTCCCCCCACCCTGTGATAATGCAACCGAATGAGCTCCTATGCGCATGTGCATTGCATCTGCCCAAAAGCACCCTCGAAATTCGACGTTAAAAAAGTTTTAAAATGATTAAATTAAAAGTTTTAAAATGTCTTCCTTAACCATTGTTCGTTTCAAATCCATATCTTTTAAAACGCATCCATTGTTTTAAGCTAATCAATTTTTATGCAAAGATTAAGAAGTTTTTTACAGTAATAAATCTATCTGCAGATGAGGGAGATTTTTAATGTTTTCAAGTGTAATTTATTTGTATGGTTTCTTCGGTTCCTTGACATAATCAGGATGATTATCCCTTTACCATCACAGTCGGGGATATTTTTCCTCTTATACAGTTGGCAAATGTAAAAAAATAAAAAAATGCAATTCCTAGCATATCCTGATATTTGATGGAACATATTCATCAACGAATTCAACATACAATTTTAAGTTCAACATAAACTAAAAATAGTCTTTTTTTTTTTTTTTTTTTTTTTTTTTTTTCCCCTGACAGATTTTTGTTTAGCGCCAAAATGTTCTATCTTATGGATAATCTGATCTTATGATTTATCACTTTTTTTAAAAAATCATTATTCACTTTTTATGATGGTTAGGGAAATCTATTTTCAATTGTGGCAACTTTCCCAGGGGCTATTTTACATTATTGAAGTAAACTGGTGGTCATTGATAAGATAGAATTGAAAAACTTTTCATGCTTGAAAGTTATTTAAAAAGTCGTTAAATTAATCGGCAGTTTACAAATAAATTTCAATCGAAAGCTAATTTTTTTTCTAATTGATGATGTAAGAATTGAAATTGTAAAATGTAGTAAAAAATAGAAATTTGTAGTATTTCGAAGTGATGTAAGCGCGATGAAAGCTAAAGCGATAGCGCGTTTGTTGTCACAACTGTTGTACATTTCTATAAATTGCCACTGTATTTTGGCTGGCGTCCAAAAGTGGAAAAACATTTTTTGACATCGAAAGAGAAATTCACTGTGAAAGAAATAGGACTTTGCGCTAATAAGGAACTGTTAAATGAACTTATAATAAATCTACCAAAATAATTCCTATGAAATATTAGTCTTACATTGTTTAGTCTAGCTAAAAATACAATAATTATTTCAAGATTTTTTTCTACCATAACACTATTTTTAATAACTTTAAATTTCCTGAAATCCTTTACTTTTGTGATTTTTTTTTATTAAAAAAGGAAATCTTCTATCCTATAATAAAAAAAAAAAAAAAAAGCAATTGGTAACATGTAATCAAGGTATGCAATCAAGATGAAGAAATCAATGACGGCTCCAATTCTAATCTTTATAATTATGAATGCAAAAATCAGTAAAATTATGTCATGTTAACACAATCATATACATTTTTCTCTTTAGTTTTTTACAGTAATAAATCTATCTGCAGATGAGGGAGATTTTTAATGTTTTCAAGTGTAATTTATTTGTATGGTTTCTTCGGTTCCTTGACATAATCAGGATGATTATCCCTTTTCCATCACAGTCGGGGATATTTTTCCTCTTATACAGTTGGCAAATGTAAAAAAATAAAAAAATGCAATTCCTAGCATATCCTGATATTTGATGGAACATATTCATCAACGAATTCAACATACAATTTTATGTTCAACATAAACTAAAAATAGTCTTTTTTTTTTTTTTTTTTTTTTTTTTCCCTGACAGATTTTTGTTTAGCGCCAAAATGTTCTATCTTATGGATAATCTGATCTTATGATTTATCACTTTTTTTTTTGTTAAAATGCACTTCAAGCTAAGCATAACGTCATTTTCACCGGCGCAAACTTGTCACACGTACTTCATATACCTTACATTAATGCTTAAACACCATGCACTAAATATTTTGTATTTAATTGTAATGAAAAAATGGCATCAACAAAGTTATAATGCATAATGATAAAATAAACCCAATGGACAATATTCCCGTGACGTCACAATAAATATGAATTTTTATTCGCTTATAAAACACGCGGATAAGTATTTTTACCGAAATTCAACTTGCAAATTAACAAATTCGGCCTTAAAACCGCGTGCTTTTAATATTTATTATTTCTCTTTTATTCAACCACAGAGTTTAGAAAATAAACTCTGTGCTTCGGAACAGTAGGCGTAAGGCTCCTATAATACTATTATAGGATTATAGGAGCTCTAAGTAGGCGTTATCCGATTATGACGTCATTAGCAGACGTAAAAGTTTAATTGAAAATTACGGTTAATTAATTAAATTTTCGAACAAACGAATGTACGATAACAAATCTGTGTCCAAACATCTTTCATTTAAAAAAAGAATGATGTAATTTGATGCAGTAGATTGTTCTCACGGATTGTCGAAAGAAATCGCTTAGCGTTTTAAATATATAGATATCTATATTGCTATAAAGTAAATTAAACATATCAATGCATTGAAATTACAATTTTTTTGCATGTGTGTTTAAGTACCATATTTACTCTATTTATTGGTACATATTATCTATTATATATTCGGATATAAACAATGAAATTTACAAAAGAAATTCGTTCCTTTTTTTTTGGGGGGGGGGGGGAGGAATTTAATTTTTGTTTGTTTCTTGCTTCTTTCTGAACCATAAATTAAACAAAAAATAAATTAATAAATTTAAAATATTATATCACATTTTTATGAAAACAGCCTTTTACTTTGTATCAGAAATTGCATTTTTACTTTGTTAGCAAGGTATAAATCCCCCCTCCCCACCATAATAAATAAATAATCTATAGCATTGAAATAAACAATAATTATATGAATGTTTCAGAAAAATAAAACTAACCGATGATGATGAATGAGCAGGCCCGGACTGGCCAGGTCGGCTGGTCGGCGAATGCCGAGGGCCCCCGGCCCAAAGGGGCCCCAAGGGGATCCCAAAAATGGATATACAACTTTGTTATTAGTTACATCAGAGTAATTTGACTATTTCTCAGTAGTCTTGCGCGTTTACAATCAATTTTAAGGGGTTCATAATCAATTTTTAGTTTAATTAAATCAGTTTTATTAGGGCAGTTTTTTACGAGATTCGTATGAATTCGAGGCTACGATGTAGTTAGGAGCCCGCTAGCGGTCGCATTTCATATAAACTAGTTTCACTGTCCCTAAACGCTGTTTTTTTCTTATCACCATTGCGACTGGCGATTATTGAGGTTAGTGAGTAGTGACCTTGTCGTATACTTCTCCCCGCCCCCTCTCTATCGCTCTCTCTCCACCGTCTTTATCGTCACAGCCCCAGCCCCTGACAGCTGACTGCTATTGATTGATCCAAAACTATAACTATTGAAGGAATCAATCACGGAAAAATCACCCCGGAAAAAATCACCCCGGAAGAAATCACCACGGAAAAAATCATCTCCGGAAAAAATCACTCCGGTAAAAAGCACCACCGAAAAAAATCACCCCGGAAAAAATCACCATGAAAAAAATGGGCTCACATTAACTAAGGTGAAAAGTAGAGGTCTGCACGGGCTCCGGCAGATTTTCATTTAGGAGGCTCGGGTCGGGACTACTCTTCACTCTTCCCGGGCCGGGCAAAAATTATATTGTTTTTGAACAGTTGTTTTAAAAAAATCTTTAGAAATTTACTTTGGTTTAAAAAACTACAGAGATAATATTTTTGAAATGTACGTTTTTTTTTTTTCTTTTTTTTTTTTTGCATTCTTTTTTATTTATTCTGAACTAAATTGACTGTTTTACTGAATATTTATTTGAATATAACTGTCTAAATGAATTTTTTTTTTTAAATCAGTGCTTATGTACGTAATTGTCTAAATGGTCACTAAATTATTGTTAGTTTCTGTTTCAAACATAACCTGAAAATAAAATCTATGTATAGTAATTGTAATAGTAGAATAATATTGCATCGGAAATATCGGCATGTTTTTCAGAAATTCAGTCGGGTCGGGCTCGAGTAATTAAGTTTTTGCACCGACTGGGCTCGGGCCGCACCTTTAGCTTCCATATCGGGATGGACTCGGGCTTTTATAATCTTAGCTTTTATAATTTTTACTAGGGGTGCACCGAATATTCGGTATGTATTCGGTATTCGGCCTATTCGGCCATACTACCGAATATTCGGTTAGGCCGAATACCGAAATATTCGGTTTGCTGAATATTCGGTAAGGGCAAATATCAAACTATTCGATCTGCCGAATATTATGATATTCGGCCAAACCGAATACTTAAAAAAAAATTTTTAAACCTTATGTAACTTTTATTTTTAACTGTCAATAAATAAAGATATTCAGGAAAATTAAGAAATAGAATCATATTTAAATAACAGAGATTGCTTTTACATTATTTATTTGCTGTTTGAAAAGCGTTCCACTTATTCAAAAATATAGTGTATCTAATTCCAAGTCGAACATGCATTTTGGTTTAACTTAAACAATAATGAAGATATTGTAACGATATATAAAAACATCAGACTTACTTTGCTTTCTGTGAAATAGGACAAGAAGTGCTAGAAATTGCCACCATTGCAGTGCAAACAACACTAAGCAGGACATTCCATTAATCAGAATGCAGCTGACAGTACATATACTGTATCACTGGCTAAAATTCTGTCACTTCCACTGATTTCATCACATTTCATACAAAGCAAAGTTAATGTGATTAAAATCTAACTAAAATATCTTCGTTATTGTTAAAGTTGTTAACAAAAATTCGAGTTCAACTTATAGTAAAACACCCTGTTTTTTTTATTGAATAAATGGATTGCGATGCTGGTTTCCTGTACAGAAAATGTTTGTCTTGACCGCATTATCTCCTTTCAAAGTTTGTTCTGAAATTTTTTGAAATACTGTACATTTCAGACTTCTGACAAAAATCGTTCACTTTAGACATTGTTTGACTTCAGACTCTCTAGTGCATTCAGAAACATTCGTGGCAGCTTCTCTTGGCAGTGATTCTTCTAGAATACAGATCTGACACAGAAAATGATCATGAAGCAAACCACCAGGAAACGCCTGATGCTGCTCAGAATGCTTCTAAGCAACACTTTGTATGTTTCATCTGCCCCAACGAAAATGACCCAGTTTGAATTAAAAAAGCTTTTATGGATAAGCACTCTATTCAAGTTAGTGAAGAGAAAGGGAGCTAAATTGCCATTTGACTCTTTAAAACTTTAATAGCGACATTTATCGAATGGTGATAAAATTCACAGAAAATTGTTATATCCGATTTGGCTCAACAGGGTGTACTGCTCCAGCTGTATGGCTTTTGGGAGTAAAGATCATAGAGATTCTAAATTTATTACTGGACAGGACTTCTCTTCTAAGCATATTTATAAATCTGTTGAGATTCATGACGACTCCCGTTATCATCATCTCGCAGCAAACTAGCTTTTCAAAGCCAATAAAGGTCGTGATATTTCAACTCTTCTTACTAGTAACCAAACCAAAAAGCGAGAAAGAGAAATTCACATCAGATGATTGGTTGTTCAAGGTTAAATTGATACACTGCGTACAGAGGGGATAAAGTAGAAAGGCTTATACGCTTAACTCTACAGATAATCATGGTAATTTTCTTGAACTGGTCATGTTGGTTGCAAATTATGATGTGATTTTACAAAATCATGTCAGAAAGTGCATTTAAGACAGCAAAAAGCACAGACTGAAAATAATGAACAAAAAAAAAGTCACAGGAAAATTAACTAAAAGACCGACTGGACGAGGTTATTTGTTGATATTTTTGTTAACAAGCTACTTAAAGTAATTGGTTCGATGGGTCGTAATATTATTTTGAAAGACCTTCATGATAACATAATATTCAGCGTGGCGTGATGGTAAATAGTATTCAAGATCTAGCTGTTATGGACCAGTTGGCAATTTGCGTCCGCTGTGTCGTTCAAGAAAAGATTGATGAAAGACTTTAAAAAAAAACAGCAGTCGATTATTCACGTGGATTAGCTTTGTACGAGTCTATAAAATCGGAATTAGCCAAGTGTGGCGTTGCAACATCGAATATTATTGCTTGTTCATTTGACGGAGCTAACAATATGAAAGGCTGTTATAACGGTCTACAAGTTCAGTTCAAAAGGGTAAACGAAGATCTTATTTATACTCAATGTATAGATCATGTACTGAACTTTATAGTAGCTGATTCAACAACAACGTTGTTCCAAGCAGAAAACTTATTTGGATTGGTGGAAGAATCTGCTGTTTTTCCAAGCTCGTCTTACAAAAAAATGGCCGTATGGGAGAGGGAAACAAAAAGAAAACATACTGTATTTGAAAAACTGTACAAGAGAAAGAAAATGGAACCACAAGGTGATGCAGCAAACAAAGCTATTTCTTCGATTATCGATGAGGGATTTTAAGAAGTGAGGAATGTGTAAACACAAAGAAACTATTTAATTTTATTACCATTTTGAAAGAAATATCAAATGGAAGTTTTGACTGCAAATTTAAATTCATGGCAAGAAATGTGATTAGTCAATGGACTAAATTTGAAAACCTATTTATGTCTATTGTTTTACTAGATTTATTTCTTGTTTCATCTCCTATTTACAAATATTTACAAAGTAAAACCATTGACTATTCTACAGCTTGAAACTTGGTAGAGAAGCTGCTTCAACAAGTTAGGGATAAGAGTGATAAACACTTTCAGGATCTGTATTCAAAAACAAAATATAAAGCAAGTACAGGTAATACCAAATTAGAAGATAACAGTATTGATCTAGAATTAGAATTCAAGGGAAAATGAACTTCAAAGTAAAATATAATGCCTGGTGCAAAATCAATAGACGAAGCTCCAGGAATCTCAACTACTCAATAGTATAAATTGGTCTTTTTCAGTGTTTTAGATTGTGCCAGGACAAGTATCGAAGAAAAATTTAGTCCAAACAATTAAATCGTAGAAGATTGTTCCTGGTTAGACCCAAAGAAATTTAATGAAATCGTAATCATTGATAGTTTTCCTACGGAAGCCTTTTGTAGCATCTCTAAACTTTGTAAAGATGAAAGAAGTCGGTTATTGATAAAGCTGAAACAGTTTGCAGATCAGTATGAAGGTTTTACAATGGCAGAAAAAACTAAGAGGGAAAGAAAACAAGACAATCTGAATGGAACTGAAGAAATCTGCAAATGTGACGATGTAGAGTCGGAATTTGAAGAAGACGAAAATCTTTATGGTTACTGCTATGACAGGAAATAATGTTTTCGGTGTTTATCATGCGTTTTTTCTGTTGTTTTGAACTCTCACAATCTGGAATGTTTACCAACCTGTATGTTGCTTACAATATTGTACTAACGATACCTTGTACACAAGTCACCTGTGAAAGGGGGTTTTCTAAACTTAATATAGTTAAGAAGCGACTTAGATCTACTTTAAGCCAAGACCTTATGTTTAATCTTCTTTTCATGAATGTAGAAAGAGACTTATATAATAACTTGGATAAAGATGTTATTATAGATGAAGTAGTAGTAAGGACCAGCGAAGAACTGACCAAAAAGCTTTTAGGTTAATAAACAGCTGTTCACCACACATAACCTTTCTTAGTTCGTTGTATCTGTACCATTGTAGAGCCATTTTTATTTTGTTATAAAATCCATTTTACAAATTGTAATAATTAATTCAAAATTAAAGAGGACTTTTTTTTTCAATAGGTTTTTTATTACCGCTGTGCCTTTTTTTAATAGTTACGTAGGTATTACAGTAGGACTTAGATTATTACGGCTTCAACACTATGATTTGGTTGCCTAAAACTAAAAAATATTTCTCCCTCTCATATTTAAGTAATAAACCACACGTAATTAATTAGTATACTTAATTTTTTTAGCATGGAACTAGTTTAGGTACAGTATATAAAAGTAATAAATATATTTATTGTGAAAGTAAATGAACTACATCAGAAAAAGCTTACTTTTTTACTCAACTATTTTCCAAGTGACAAAATAACTAAATGTAGTTTTTAGGCATGTAAGCCAAATTTTCAAAAAATAAATGTTCTAATATTCTATTTCCTGTAAATTATCGGGCAAGGGGCCCCTTTTCAGTCTCTAGCCGAGGGCCACCAAAGGAGCCAGTCCGGGCCTGTGAATGAGCATTTAGTTTTGTATAATTAAATATTTATGATTATTTTACTGCTTATTTGAAAGTTGAACAGATGGTTTTTCGCAAAACTTTTTTGAAATCATTATCACCCTTTTTCATTCGTGCATTGATAATAAATCATTTTGTTTCTGCAAATCTTGCATATTCAGTTATTATATTTCAAAAAATCTATGACAAGTATCATCAAAACAAACACCTCTTAAAATTGGGTTAAATGGACGGAAGAACAATCAGCCAATCGCAGCGCAGGATTCTTTCCCCTGTCCGTATCCATGTAAAGGTTGCTTATATGCACCCCGGTCAACCGAAAATCCTTTGGTCCCATGCTTTTCGAATAACCGGGGTTTTACTGTATTAATGTTCTGGATGTTGCGAGTCCATTGTATGATGCAATTATTTTTTATTTTCCCCCTCATCCTATAAGGAAAGGGCATATTTACAAACAAACACTCCCGTCAATCAATCTCCCCATACACCAATCAAACCATCTTTTGCCCTGAGTGACGTCAGCTGATCTTTCCTCATTGAGCGCGTGCTGTGGAGTCTTTTAATATTTGTAATAAACGACAGTTATTAATTATTTTAATGAAAATTAGCAATATGTTATTACATTACATAATAAAAAAGGTAAAGTTAAAAATATTTTTATTATTTACTAGTAAATCTGCATATCAGAGACCTTAACGTCGCTTCTGCATGTCATTGTTTTTTAGTCTCACTTTGCATGCTATTTAATATCCTGTCGCATTTTCTCAATTGATATAAGCTCAGATGAGCCCAAAGATCAATATTCTGGATGTTGCTAGTCCATTTTATGGTCCAATTTTTTTATCCCCCCCCCCCCTTCCCTCGCGTATTGAGCGCGTGCTAAGTCTTTTAATATTTATTTTAAAAAACAGTTAATTAATTTGATGAAAATTAGTAATTATAGGTTATTACATTACATAACAGCAAAGGTAAATTAAAAAGTATTTTTATTCTTTACTAGCAAATCTGCAGATCAGAGGCCTCAAGGTCACTTCTGCACGTCATTGATTTGTAGTCTCACTTTGCATGATATTCAATATCCTAGAATTTCCAATTTAAATGTTATATATATAAACATAAACGTAATTTTTATAGAAAGAAATATTGCAGGTAAAAATAATCATTAAAATATGCCTATAAATAAAGAAAATAAAATTTTGACAAAAATTTAAAAAATATATGCTTTAAAGTGAAAATCACTGAAAAATCCTCTTTTTTTACTTTTAAATTCATTAAAAATTTTATAAATTTTGAAGACAAAATAACAAGGAGCCTTTCTTGCAGTGAATAGTGAAAAAAAGTAATGAAATAGGGCCAGTGATTCATAAGTAGTAAAAATTTATATAAGTTTAAAATTTTGAAATAAAATTTTAATCCTAATTAATTTTTCAACAGAGCTGAAATTACTCTGTAAATTTCCTTTGTATTTAAAATTTTAATGTTTTAAAAAACTTTTATCTGAATAATAATTTTTATACATAGATATATTTCAGGAAAAAAAAACAAGAATGAAGAATCATGCGTCAAGCGTAGCTTATGAAACACTTTCCAACACAGCCAGAAAACTGTAACGAAACTTCACCGTTAAATAAGTTGAAAGAAGATATGTAAGTAAACAGTTTAGAAAACGTACACAACATTGAAAAATACAGTTTTCGAAATTACCTTCCAGTGTCAAAAAAGTAGTCACATTATTTTGTGCAGCCCTGTATATGATCAATTGATGTGGATATATAACACGATAAAATTTAGTTCAGTTAAAATATTCACATTTAGCAATTTTGGCCAATCGATGAAATGCACTCGAAATCTTTTGTACAGCCCTATATATAATATCTGGAGACTTTTGTACACATAGCATATTAAGCTAAAATGCAACTTAAAACTCACTTGCAGTAATTACCAAACGTAAACGACAATGTATCTTTTTCTTTGCGTAACCCTGTATAGGAATTTATTTATATTCCACAAACTTCTGTTAGTCTACTAAATGTAGTTCAGCAGAAAAATGCGCAACACAATTAAAAACTACCCTTAAGCAATTCACTCCCATAGTCTGTAATACAACGAATTCCCTTGTGTAGCCCTGTATATGATCAATCGAGTTTATAAACACACAAGTACTATGTAAAAATCGAGTTAAACTAAAAAACGCAAACAAATTTGAAAACGCACTTATCACATATAGACTGTAAATATCGCACATGTATTGTAACCGATATCTTTTGTGTGTCCCTGTAAATAAACGCAATGCACACAAGAGAGCAATTTATAGTGCACCTCAGTAATGCATATAATTTTTATTATGTTTGAAATAGTGAAATATCACTAAATTACACTGCAAACGATTTTTCTCCATAGGACAGTATGTAACAGAATTATTTTGTTTGATCCTGTAAATGAATATTAAATGCTTTGCACTCCATACAAAAAGTATGTTTTAATGCGCTTCAGAATTATATATCAATTTCATCATGTTTTAAATGACGTAGCATCATCAAAGTGCACTTGAAACGATTATTTCCGATTGACTGTAATGTAACGAAATACTTTTGATTGTTCCTGTAAAAACACTATAAGTGCTACACACTTCAGTTGCAATAGGGAACATGCTATATTAAATGACAATAACATAAAAAAATTTCAGGGCAATCTGAGTATATTTACGCGAGTTAGAGCACGGACAGACGGCAGACAATCCGAAGTCATAAACACTTTCCAACTAGGTTGGAAAATGTTAAAAATTACTAAAATTTGCCTATAAATAAAAAAAATAAAATTTTGAAGGATTTTTAAAAAATATATTCTTCGAAGTAAAAATCATTGACAAAAATTCTTTTTTTCTTATTTTCATATTTTTTTTTTTTACTTTTAAATTTATTATAAATTTTTTAAGTAAAAATTTTATAAATTCTGAAGACCAAATGACAATTAACCTCTCCAGCAAACAACAGTGAAACTAGTCGGATGTGTCAATCCCAAAACTTTCTTCTATCTCACACAGGTTTCGCATACACTAAAAAGAATCAGCACCAATTTATATCAAGATCTAACTGTAAGATATGTTATATCAAGATCTAAAGTTGTATTAAATTCCGTGCATTAGTTCTTGAGATATGACTATTGCTAAAATCGTGTAAATCCTGCAAAATGTAGCACAGCAGCATCACCTGTTGGGAGATTTAGACCAAAACATAATCAATAACAACTTATGTCAACGTCTAACTGAATCTGAAGTTTGATGAAAATCCATGCATTAGTTCTGGAGGTATAGTTATCGTGATAATAATGAAAAAAATAGCATAGCAGCGCCACCTGTTAGGCTATTTACACGAAAAAGTAAGCAGCATCTATTTATGTCAAGGTCTAACAAAATCTGAAGTTTGATGAAATTCTGTGCATTAGTTCTTGAGATATAGCTATCGTAATAATCATGAATAAAGTGGTATAGCAGCACCACCTGTTGAGATATCTACATCAAAACATAATCAGCGTCTAACTGAATCAATGTCTAACTGTCAATGTCTAATCGTCAATCAACTGTCAATGTCTTACTGAATCTGAAGTTTGATGGAAATAAGTGTATTAGTTCTTGCGATAGAGCTATTGCGGACTTCGCAGAAAATTCAGCATAGCACCGCCACTTATTGGGGGATTTTCACCAAAAACTAATCAGCACCAAATTATGTCAGAACCAAATTATGTAACTGAATATAAATCTACCCTATATATATAAAATCCTAATGAAACGAATTTGTGAAACGATTTTATGAAACGAATTTATGAAACGATTTTATGAAACGACTGATTAAACGACTGATTATGTTTCAGGGCTATTTTTAATAAAATATTAAACGCTTGATGGTGAAATTAATACCAATTGTCCATAAAAATCCGCGGATGTCAAAACTGGTAATAGAATTTCGAAATGGGAATTAGTTTTCGAGATATTAATTTTTTTCTAATTTTAATGACATTTCTGTAATGATGGCAACTAATTACTCAGTTTTTTGTGACAAAAAAAGGGAAAAAAATTGAAAAGGATCCCGATGGGGATTATTGATTTCTTTTTATTCGTCATTTTCAAATTGAAATTGAATTTATCTTTTATTTCAATCGATAATGAAGACAAGATTGTAATTAAATTATGTTTTTCAGGAAAATTTGAAAAAAAAAGTCCCATTTCTATCGTTAGGATTCAATCGTCTGTCAGCATTTAATTTAATTTATAAACTGAAAATATTTTGAATAAATTCGTCCAAATGACGTCATTTATGCAAACGCAAAAGAAAGGGGGAAAGGGAATTAATAATAATTATTATTTTTTGATATATTTTTTTTTGTAAAATTTAATTAAACGAATTTATAAAATCACTAATTCGGATATGTCAAACGAATATATAAAATAATAATTGCCCAACTGAACGGAAGGAGAATAAAATATCCTGCTTGGTTTTTTCCGCCAAGCTTTTTAAAAAAGCGTCAAGTCCCCTATAATAGAAAAGCACCAAAATTTCATTGGATTTGTTTTCATAACTTTTGGCAACAAATCTATGTATATTAACGAATCTATCCCTTTTTGAAGCTCGAATTACGCCAAACCTAAAAGCAAAGGATCCTATACTGGAAAAGTTACCCGATTTTCTTATGGACACTATTCAAGTGACATAACATGGTGTAAAATTATCGCGGATAGCAAATTTGTTTAAATATCTCATCAATTGATGCCGAGCCCAAAATATTTAATTGATTTTGTATGATAAATAATTACTAGAAAATTCGTATATACATATTAATTAAATAAATTAATTTACATATTTAAAATAACATGGAAATATGCATGATGGTGCACTAAAATAGAGAGAAAATTAAAACCTGTTACTGAAAATGTCTATAACATAGTACTTTTCAATACCGTGGTTCTTAATGTTATTCACAAGCAGATGAAATTTTTCTCATCCTTAAACGCAAAGGAAGAATAGAATACAGATCGTTGTTATAAAAGTCCGAGATGTAGCCACAATTTAAACCTAACCATTTTATACAAGCTGATTTTCAAGTTGTAATTAATTTTACTTATGAATCCCGAAAACAGTCGTCAGTTGTCGCAACAGCTGTGTATGATGCCATGATAATCAAAAAAGGGCCCATTAAAACGTTAAAAGCATGGTAACCCAATTACAGATTTACCAATATTTTTAAAATAAAGAACGCTGTCATGATTTTAGAGGCCTCGAAGTCTGAGCGGGGGTTGGCGAGCGTAGCTTGCAGGGGGTAGGCCCCCTAGTATTTAATAAATTTCGTGCATTCGTTCTTGAGATATGACTATTGCTAAAATCGTGTAAATCCTGCAAAATGTAGCACAGCAGCATCACCTGTTGGGAGATTTAGACCAAAACATAATCAATAACAACTTATGTCAACGTCTAACTGAATCTGAAGTTTGATGAAAATCCATGCATTAGTTCTGGAGGTATAGTTATCGTGATAATAATGAAAAAAATAGCATAGCAGCGCCACCTGTAAGGCTATTTACACGAAAAAGTAAGCAGCATCTATTTATGTCAAGGTCTAACAAAATCTGAAGTTTGATGAAATTCTGTGCATTAGTTCTTGAGATATAGCTATCGTAATAATCATGAATAAAGTGGTGTAGCAGCACCACCTGTTGAGATATCTACATCAAAACATAATCAGCGTCTAACTGAATCAATGTCTAACTGTCAATGTCTAATCGTCAATCAACTGTCAATGTCTTACTGAATCTGAAGTTTGATGGAAATAAGTGTATTAGTTCTTGCGATAGAGCTATTGCGGACTTCGCAGAAAATTCAACATAGCACCGCCACTTATTGGGGGATTTTCACCAAAAACTAATCAGCACAAAATTATGTCAGAACCAAATTAAGTAACTGAATATAAATATTTAATAAATTTCGTGCATTCGTTCTTGAGATATGACTATTGCTAAAATCGTGTAAATCCTGCAAAATGTAGCACAGCAGCATCACCTGTTGGGAGATTTAGACCAAAACATAATCAATAACAACTTATGTCAACGTCTAACTGAATCTGAAGTTTGATGAAACTCCATGCATTAGTTCTGGAGGTATAGTTATCGTGATAATAATGAAAAAAAATAGCATAGCAGCGCCACCTGTTAGGCTATTTACACGAAAAAGTAAGCAGCATCTATTTATGTCAAGGTCTAACAAAATCTGAAGTTTGATGAAATTCTGTGCATTAGTTCTTGAGATATAGCTATCGTAATAATCATGAATAAAGTGGTATAGCAGCACCACCTGTTGAGATATCTACATCAAAACATAATCAGCGTCTAACTGAATCAATGTCTAACTGTCAATGTCTAATTGTCAATCAACTGTCAATGTCTTACTGAATCTGAAGTTTGATGGAAATAAGTGTATTAGTTCTTGCGATAGAGCTATTGCGGACTTCGCAGAAAATTCAGCATAGCACCGCCACTTATTGGGGGATTTTCACCAAAAACTAATCAGCACCAAATTATGTCAGAACCAAATTATGTAACTGAATATAAATATTTAATAAATTTCGTGCATTCGTTCTTGAGATATGACTATTGCTAAAATCGTGTAAATCCTGCAAAATGTAGCACAGCAGCATCACCTGTTGGGAGATTTAGACCAAAACATAATCAATAACAACTTATGTCAACGTCTAACTGAATCTGAAGTTTGATGAAATTCCATGCATTAGTTCTGGAGGTATAGTTATCGTGATAATAATGAAAAAAATAGCATAGCAGCGCCACCTGTTAGGCTATTTACACGAAAAAGTAAGCAGCATCTATTTATGTCAAGGTCTAACAAAATCTGAAGTTTGATGAAATTCTGTGCATTAGTTCTTGAGATATAGCTATCGTAATAATCATGAATAAAGTGGTATAGCAGCACCACCTGTTGAGATATCTACATCAAAACATAATCAGCGTCTAACTGAATCAATGTCTAATTGTCAATCAACTGTCAATGTCTTACTGAATCTGAAGTTTGATGGAAATAAGTGTATTAGTTCTTGCGATAGAGCTATTGCGGACTTCGCAGAAAATTCAGCATAGCACCGCCACTTATTGGGGGATTTTCACCAAAAACTAATCAGCACCAAATTATGTCAGAACCAAATTATGTAACTGAATATAAATATTTAATAAATTTCGTGCATTCGTTCTTGAGATAGAGCGCCCACAAAATTTTTGTCACACACAGACAGACAGACATTTTCTAAAAACCGTCAAATCGTGTTCAGGACATTCTAAAACGCATAAATCCGTCGAAAACCGGAAATATTCATGAATCCAATACTTTCTTCTTGTAAAGATAGAAGAAAGTAAAAAGTAAAAAAAAATCGGACAAGAGGTTCATCAGTACTATAAAAAATTACATAAGTTTAAAATTAAAATTTATTTAAAAAAAAATAAAATTACAAAATGTTAAAGAAACATTTTTATGTGAAATGTAATTTTATAGACAGATATATTGCAGGAACCCCCCACCCCCATAAATTTAAATAATGAATTAATAATTAAACTAGCTGGCTTCGCCCGCCAGCGGGCCCCTAATTGTAAAACCTCTAATCTTGTAAAATCTCGAATAAGATAAACCTCGAACCGAACGAACCTCCGACTCGGCTCTAACAATCCGTATACCGGACGCACCGAATAATCCCTTAATTTGCACATAAATATAGTATAAACCTCTAATCGAACGAAACTCCGACCCGGGTACCCGCTGCCTTCGGCAACGTATACCGGTCGTGCAACGCACGGACCGGATAATCCCCTAATTTGCACATCGAATAGTATAAACCTATAACTAAACGAATGCTGAACCTATAACTGTCCCCGCTGCCTGCGGCAACGTATAGCAGTCGTGCTGCGCACGCGCTGCAATATACGTTATTTCAACCTTCCACAACCAGGTGGCGCAATCTGTTCTATACGAACCTCGGGCATTGAAACCGTTAAAGCTATCGATGTCGAGTCGAATGAGCCGTACCCCGTCGTGATCCGGCCCATAGAAACAGAGTTCGGAAAGCGCTCCCTAGCGGTGAAATGCGGAACTAAAATCGATAATCTCTAGTAAGCTCTATCGGTGTCGAGTCGAATGAGCTATACCCCGTCGTGATCCGTCCCATAGAAACAGAGACAGGAAAGCGCACCCTGGTGGTGAAACTCGGAACTAAATTCGGTAAGCTCTATTTATGTCGAGTCGAATGAGCCAAACCAGGTCGCGATAGGACCCATACGAAGGGAGATATTTTTAAAAGAAATAGCAAATTCCTTAGCTTTTTCTTTTTTTTTTTTCTATACAAAAATGACCATTATTTAAAAAATTCTAAAACTTTTAAAAATAAATGTTCCTGCGTTGAATCATAAACCGGGAGTTCAACAAACTATATAGAATCCGATATATATAAAATAGAAAAAAAAAATAATTTGATATCTTTTGGAGCTTCCGAAAAAAGTACACACAGCAACTATATTTGCAGTGCAATCGGCTGCTTCAAAACACAAATATCCTAGTAGAATAGAATTTTAACCATGAAAATATAATTATTTCTCAAAATAAATCATATTTTCGGAAAGCCCATTCAATTCTGTACGCAAAATGAACAACGATTTATGATTTAAGATCGTTAATAAATAAGATAATTACGGCGAAAGCAAAGTCACTTATTACACTTTGATTAAACTGTGCTTGCGCCGAAAAACGCTCATTTCTAGAAACGGGTTTCACAAAAGAATTTTGTTTTTAATTGATAATGATCGAATTTTTTAAAGTCGAAGGCATCTTTCTATAGCTGAATGTACGCACTTTTAGCCTCTTCTCTCGGAATTTGTGTAATTCGATAAAAAAGTCCTGCGGCGGCGGGGGGCGGGGGGGGGGGGTATACATTGGCAAATTAGAGGAAATCGTGAAAGTGAGGTACGGGAACGACCGGTTTCTAAAGGGTTAATGTACATATTTTTTAAAACTGAAATATATGTTTCGAAGAATAAGAACGTGGCTATGATCTGGTGCATTTCATTTGTCTCTATTCACATTTTCCGAGTCGATGCGGATTTTTAAACATGGGTCGAAAAACGAAAATTCACCCGAGTGAGTTTCGGAAACCATTTTTTTAGAAGGGTTAAAAAACGAATTTTTCGAAACTGATAACTGATTTTAAAAGGAAAAAGAACGTAGATTAGCCTTTGTATTTTTATTTTTTCGTATCTTGTTTAGAAGCCCAGAATTGAATTTTTAAAGATTGCAGAAATCGCTGAAAAAGCGAAAGAGAGTTATGGAAGAAAACGTTTTCGAAAGGGTTAACTGATATATTTTTTAAAACTAAAGGTTTTATAGTGATCTCGAAAGGAGGGAAATGTACATGAGTATGTTTGTTTGTTTTTTTGTTCTTTCAGAGAGCCGATGCGCGATTTTAAAAATCGCAGGGTATCGAAATTTGCAAAAGTGAGTCTGCGGGCGAATTTTTTTCGAAGGGTTAATATTTGTATTTTTCAAAAACGATCGCATATTTCGAAAGGATAAAGAATGTAGATCTCGTCTGGTATTTTTAGTTTTCATTGACTCGTTTGGAACCGCCGCAGCGAATTTTTCAAAATACGCGATACTGTGTACGGAAAATATACATTTTCGAAGGGTTAACTGACGTATTTTTTTTAATGGAAGGGGGAATTGGAGAGGACAAAGACCGATCTTTTATTTCGTGAAATCCGTTTATCCGAATCTTTCTTAGTCCGGCGGATGCGAGGTTCGGAAGAAGGGAGAATATAAAAAACACGAATTCGACCCTTTTTGATTATTTTTTTTTGAAAGGGTTAATATCGAAATTTTTTCGAACCGACCGGATCGTTAGAGACGTAAAAGTACGTTCTTTGAGAATATGTGGACGGTTTTTTCGTATTTCTGTCGGTTCGCCGTCGGCGAGTTCAGACAGTCGTAAAACGAAACCGGCAGAAGCGATCTTTCCTTCTTCTTTTTGCGGAAGATGAGGATTGAGCTCTTCTGGGCATGTGCGAAATAATTTCCACGTAGGTTTCTTTTTAGTAATTAAAACAGTTTTGTTCGTTAATAACTCCCTTAATTATGGACCGATTTTTTCGAAACTGCAATTCCTGGAGGACCGGATTTTTCTGAATTTTTTGACACAAAAAGCGCTTCGCTACTCGCTACGTTCGCAGAGTTTATCCGGGTACAGATACACACACACACACAGACAGACACACAGACGTATACGGACATTAATAATAAGGACAAAAGACTATTTTAGAAGTCAATATAACCCTACAGGAATCATGCATATATTTTTTTGTATACGATTTTTTAAAACTGTAATATCAATATTGTTTACTTAATACAGTAAATCTTACATTTCATTGTCAATTTCACGATTTTCTTCAGATATATTTTTTCTCGTTCTCGTCGAATCCGTTGACTATTCGACGCCTAATAGAAATTTTTCCATGACACTGTTGATTCTTCCTTTTCTTATTTCGTTGTTTTCCCATATTTCAAATAAAAAATGTAAAAGGAAAAAATTAAATTATTTAATTCAAGAGTATAGTTCAATGTTGAATGGCTGAGAAAAGCATTTATATTCTCTTAAAACATCTAATAAACCAATCAATCATTAAATATTCATTCTTTGATTAACATCTCATTTTCGTAACGACACTTCACGGAATTCTTATCTTTCGCCCCCCCCCCCCATGCACACAAACCCCTGACCTCATTTGAAGCAGGACACCTAATTATTGGCTAATGTCAATCACGGCCAAACTCCATCTTTCTCCCTTCCGTCATACGGCCTTCACAATCACCCTTAGTTTCGGAATCGTAAAGGGCTATTTTGGCCGGTAGATGGCGCGATATACTTACCATAAATAGTGCTTAGTAAAGGTTACTTCTGTACATAAAAATACAAAAATCTTTGCAATATATTCATTATAAAAGGTATATATAACATATGTATCTTTTGCTTCGACGCTTTCTTTACTACAAACAGGAAAAACTAAAAGATTTAGAGGTAATATAAATAAATACGATGCTTTAAGCAATTAAAAATAGTTTAAATAACACGCTACTACAAAATGCAAAACAAACATTATAAGTAAATTTCTATATTTATATAATTTATATACATTTAGATTCTTGATTACTTGAAACATTAACTAGAATCCGTCAAGCCGAAATGTCGGAGCATTGAGTGGGATAAACATAAAATATAACATTAACAATATATAATATATGTTTTTTATTTTTATATTTACTGTTTAATAGTATAAAAGAAAATTTACAATAACAGCTGTTGAATCTTCAAGTGTTTATTCGGTCAACACTTGCCTCAGATACTGCTCAAATGCTAATCTATCAGCAAGTGGCACTTCAATCAGAACATCCTCTAAACGTCGAACCCTGCTAAACGCGACATAAGTTGCTCCAAGTGACAACTCCTTTTCACCAATGTCCACAGCTATTTTTGACAAAGTTAAACCTTGGGAAGTGTGTATGGTGACAGCGTATGAAACTGTTAAAGGTAACTGAGTACGGGAGCATGAGACATTGTTTTCTTTCCAAGACTTTGTAATACGTGTGACAGGAAAAAGTCTTTCTGTGAGAAATGGTCCCCGATAATCATCAAAATGAACCATTACTGCCTGTGGCAAGCCTGGAGGCCGCAATCCTGGTCCGTAGACAATATCTTTTACCGTACCAAGTGCACCGTTGACCAATCCTCCCTCTGTACACAGATTGGTACGCAACATAATTCTGCATCCAATTGCTAAAAAAAGTTCAGCCTGAAGTCCAGACGCGTGCTCATTTTCACTCCATCTTGCTATTTGATTATTGTGGTCTGCTAATATTCTTGCCACTGGCCATTTTGATTTACGAAGTACTTCTTGATTATGTTCTTCAGCTTGCTTGTTTGTGGCAAAAAGGCGTATGGCATCTTGAAACCTTTCAAGTTCAGCCGGAGGCTGTATAGCTTTACGTCGTTGCATAAGGGATGCGTATTGGTCGCCTGTAACTTCACCTACGGAAAGCGAATCAAGAGTCTCTCTAAACTGTATTTGCTGATCGTCGCTTTGTCTCATTGACTTTGTTAAGGTGAAACATTTTTCAAACATCTTAAGAACTGTTTGTCCACGTAAAGCCAAAATGTCTTTTATAGAATGTCTCCTATATAGAGGTGTGTCTTTTACAGGCTGTAGCTGCCTAATATCTCCAATCAGGTAAACAAATAAGCCTCCAAAAGGTTCAATGCTGTCTGGTTTACCTTCGCGACATCTTTGCTCAAGTGCAGCCATCAGACGGCATCCGATCATTGAAAATTCGTCAATAATGAGAAATGAAACTGGATTCATGCTGAGCTGTAGATTTCTTGCTGCTTCACTTCCTAAATCAGCAAACGATTTAAAACATGTTGGTACTTTTAGTGCAGAGTGAATTGTTTTGCCCTCGACATTAATTGCAGCAGCACCTGTTGGAGCCAAAACCATAATAGCTTCCGGTCCTAACTGCTCGGTAACTCTTTTACGAATTTCTTTTATTACCGTACTTTTTTCCAGCTCCGGCTTTCCCAATAATAAAAGTACGTTTAGGGCAATTTATAAATCTTGATTGCAAAGACGAAAGCTGTTGCGTGCATAAGTGAAGTATTTTTTGCTGCTCATCTGTAAATCTGATCTCAGCCGTATCGTAATTTTGATGCACTGTAAGTTGTTGCTCTTTACAGTAATTTAAAAATGAAGTAAAATTGCGATCAGGGTACTTGTAACTCTCACTTTTCCACTCACATGCATGATCAATCACGCGTTGCCCCAAAGTATCCTCGTTTGTCTGCACGGGAACTATGGCAGCTGCTGCCATATATGGATCAATCTCGCGGTATTCTTCTTGCAGGATTTCTGTCTCATGTGTACTGCTAACAGCAGGAAAATTTATTTCTTCGTGTGCATCAATATTTAGATCATTGAATGCTTCCTCTCATGAGTGATACGCAGACGGCAGGCCTTCTTGCAATAAAGAGTCAGAATTACCTCTCCAAGTATAATTGAGTAATACTTGTTGCCTATAGTATTCTTTGGCTAGAGTTGGGTCGTGGTTGAGTGATGTAAGAGGAAAAACTCTGACAACTGCATCTTTTCTTCTTTGGTGATAATCGACTCCTCTTACTGAGAAAGATTTTGCAAACTTAAGAAGCGTGCAGGAAATAAGTTTCTCCGGCCGCGCGCAATATTTCTGAAGCATGCTTTTTGATGGTCTTTCGTCGCTTGAAAAGTTGATTTCTTCCCAGTTCTTATCATGAAGCCGTATTGTAACTACTTCCCGACTACTGTGATACATTGGCCATCCCATTAATATGTGTACTACCTCTTGGGCTGAGTAATCCATTTTAGAAAAGAAGACAAAATAAGTTTTTGGACTTCTTGAACCGCTGGATTTGTTTCGTTCATCTTATTTAAAATCTCAGATAACAATTCCTTGTAAGGAACAGAAGCTGTTTCTGATTTTGAGGCATATTTGGCAATGTAATGCAAAACCGCATCCTTTGATGTAATAGGGCTGAAATCCGTGTTAGCTCTCCAAACTTGTGACACGAAGCAGTTGTAGGTATTCATTTCAGAATCGTTTCTTTTTGGCAAAAAGCTAATTATGCCATTTTCTACTTGAAGCTTTGGAGAGTCGCACTCTGCTTTTGGAAAACCAAATCTGCAGCTATAACTATTTGTACCTCTTTTTTTCCTTAGGCAATAATCTCCATGTCTTGTGTGACGTTGGACTTGATTTAAGAGCTGAGCGAGATCTTTTTCACGATCTTCACTGGAAATGTCTGAAAAGCGAACTCGACAGCGGTGTATATCATTTACGAGGACGTCCTTGTCAGGATTAACAGCACTGCATAGTTTTTCAAAATATGCTGTTACGGCTGCTACATTTTCAGCGTTAGTCATGTCTAGTGTTTCCATGTTTGGCGCCCCTCTTAACCACAACAATCCATGCATGTGAGGACTTCCACGCCACTGCCATTCGAAACGAACCCAGTAGTCGTCTATTAAAAACAACGGCGTCAAGATTTTTCTCAAAAATATATCACAACGTTTTTGAAAGAGCCAACCAGTCAACAGAGGGTTGTCGTGCATTAATTGTCTGCGTTCTGTATCAGTCAGCTCATTTGGATCTCTGTTAGGCTCTAAAAGTCTAAAAAGATCAGGCCAGTGATAATCAGCTGCAGACAGTGTAAAAAAAATTGTTGGTGCTCCAATTTGTCCTACCATGGAAAGGAGTTCCCCACAACGTGCACTCCAGTATCCTTTTGTGGATCTTAATTTGCTAGCATAAATCATAATGTGTTTTGCCCTTTCTGGTTGCCTATTCAGAATATCACGCACTGCTCTACCGTCTTATTGCTGAACCTATTTCGCTGAACGAAAAAACGCCCTTTAGCCAAAGACTGCCACCGAAGAATTGAATTCATGGCAAAGTAGCGAAATCGGGGGTCTTTAGCAAATCGCCCATCTTCATACTGCATTAGGAACTTAAAATACTCATCAGGAGAGACTGCTTTTTGACGAGGTTGTCGTAAGTCAGCTGTACCATGTGGAAAAAGATGAGGAAAAGCACGTGCTATGTAACCCTCTTCTTGAAATTCGTTGATAGGCTGTGAATTTAATGAAGGGTGCGGCACACGAATTGCGTCATTTATTAAGTTGTTTTGATCTACCGGTTCAAGTAGTGGTCTAAATGACTCGCGCCTTATTTCCTCGTTCAAAGTATCAATATCCTCAGTAATATCGGTTGCTGTTGGTAACATTTGAGATACGTCACCATTCTTAGGTAATGTAGCGATCAAATCTTCATCAGTTGTGATATTTGAATAATAAGGATTGTGAGCTTTAAGCCATTGAGTGCTTCTAGAAGACGTTGTGAGCGAACAGAAAACTCTGCACATCCTGATAAAGTATCTTTTGTCACTAACACAATTGAAGTCATATCTGAAGGATTGACAGGCAGGCGCGAAATAAAACTCTCAATATTTTGTTTAAAGCTGATTACATTTCCGCTGTATCCATACTGTGAGCCTCGTATACGGTAAAGAGAAACCACTGGATGTATTTGAGCGACCATCATTTGTTCAATGTAGCTCAGATCTTTGAGACAAATAGGAACTGGACCTGGGTCCATCCAATTAGTGGCAGAAAACTTGAAAGCACCGTCTCTACACTTGCATGTCTAGCAGAGCCCAGCAGCATTTAATATGATATCAGGGAAAGCTCTGTGACACGTATTACAGGACACATAGGTGATTTGCGATACCTCTCTATTAAACCTGATTGCTTCATTCATTTGAGTTGTCAGTATACCGGTACGCGGCAAAAATCTGAAGGTAACTGACTTGTGCGACTTCTCCGCATTGAATTACGATTCGCAATTCTTCTCATTTCAGCTGATTGCTTTCTCTTAACTGGCATCCTTGCAAATTCTATATAATAAAAACATATAATCCGTCCATATATAAAATGTTTCTTAACATATATTTTTTTTAATCCTGGATTGGCTGGACTATATCAAAATAAACAGATTTACTCTCATACTTCTTTTATACAATAAGCTTGAATGAAAAGGAAAAAAAATATTTTGAAATGGAAAGAAAAAGTTTAATTACACCAATTGCTGAGTTCGATTTAAAAAAAACTAAACTCATGTACTTAATACGATTTAGACTTCATTGCACGTGTTTTAAGATAAAAATGTATGGGGTCCTTATTTCAGAAAAGTAAACTATATGTAAAATATATAAAAGTAAAATATATGGGACCGAGATTAAGAGCTTGTACTAAAAGGTTGTTTCCGAGTATATTGTTATTTAAATAAGTTTCTCATGATAAAAAATGGCAACAATATAAATTATTTCAATTTTCTTTTTATTTAATTCAAAAGTTTTTCATGATAAAAAATGGCAACAATATAAATTATTTCAAATTTCTTTTTATTTAATTCAAACAATCGCAATGTTATCTCTATGGGGAAATGGAAAATTCTAGAGCAGACGATTCCGGGCGTTAGAGTTGACGAATATTTCTGTTTTTCAATCCCCGGCGAGATTTTGCCACTACCGACTTCCAGTCCAATTTTGGTATCAATGCGGCAAATATTTTGGCCGCTATCGTGTACACAAAAGTGTAATTTTTCATGGGAAGCCGGAGCTTTGCTCCGACAATAATTCTGAGCGTAAAATACACAGTAATAAATTTAAAAAATATTTACTAGTTTCACAATAATAAGAAGATTAAGCAAGTTCGCCAATTTCCGGCAATGAACTCATATCGAATTTTTTTTTCTTCTCAAAACATGGATTATTTTTACACGATTCTGAATTATTTAAAATATGTATAATATGTACATTCAAAAGAATTTTCAATAAATTTAACCATTATAGGTGGTGATCTGAAATACATAAGCATATAGAAATATAATAGAATTACATATAAATTTAAATATTATATTCTAATTCTGGAAAGTCATTGTATAAAAGTATATATATGATAAAAATATAAAGATACTTACAGGTTTCATAATATCAAGAGAATAAGAAAACCTATTTCGCCAATATCCGGCAATCAACTCATATCGATTTTTTTTTCTCTTAAAACATGGATTATTTAACAAAATAATAATAATTTTTACAGGTTTCATTATTTTAGAAAATGAACAAGGGTTTTTTTTTTTTTTTTTTTTTTTTTTTTTTTTTGCTGTAGCATTATGTGTTCTATTTATGAGAGAATAGTTTTTGTGGAAATTTTACAATATTGTGTGGTTACAGAAATTACAGAATATTTTTTTAGAATTTTAAAATATTAATTCATAAATCTATCCACCATACTTGTATATATAAATGTATCTATAGGTATATGCAGATTCCATTTCTTGATTAGACTTTAAACATTGATAATTTTTACAGTAAATATTAAAATATATAATATATATTTATATAATAATAAATATATAATAATACTAGCTGGCTTCGCCCGCCAGCGGGCCCCTAATTTACATCGGTAACTAAAATCGATAAAATCCCTAATTTACATCGGTGCCTCGAATCTTTTGTATTCTCCGGCTCGCACCCCCCTCGAACCGAACGAACTTCCGACACGGGTCCCTGCTGCCTTCGGCACCGGATAATCCCTTAATTTGCACATTGAGTAGTATAAACCTCTAACCGAACGAACCTCCGATCCTGGTCCCCGCTGCCTTCGGCACCGGATAATACCTTAATTTGCACATCGAATAGTATAAACCTCTAACTGAACGAAACTACGACCCTGGTCCCCGCTGCCTTCGGCACCGTAAACCGGTCGTGCTACGCACGCACCGGCACATAGAATAGTATAAACCTCTAACTAAACGAACCTCCGGTTCTGGTCCCCGCTGCCTGCGGCACCGTATAGCAGTCGTGCTGCGCACGCGCTGCAGTATACGTTAGTTCCACCTTCCACCACCAGGTGGCGCAATCTGCTTATACGATCATAACTGAAATCGTTAAGGCTTTCGATGTCGAGTCGAATTAACCATACCCCGTCGTTTTCATGCCCGTAGAACCGGAGATAGGAAAGCGCCCCCTGGTGGTGAGACTCGGAGCAAAAATCGATAAGCTCTAGTATCCTCTATCGACGTTGAGTCGATTGAGCCAAACCGCGTCGTGATGTTACCCATAGAACCCGAGTTGGATGAAAAATCCTTTAATTACACCTTCCACCACCAGGGGACGCAATCTGTTCTATACGAACATGACCGAAATCTGTAAAGCTATCGAAATCCAGTCGAAAGAGCCAAACCACGTTGTAATCGGGCCCATAGAACCCGATTTCCGAAAGCGCACCCTGGCGGTGATGTTCCTGTGTTGACTCTCTGGTTTATTTTACTACGATCGAAATGAAGTTGATTCTTTACATAGTGTATAATCTCTGATCCATCGAATAGAAAGTTTCTATAACTCAAATGGCAACATTTCTTTCCGACGAAATGAAAAAAGGATGCGTTTTAAAACGACAAATTTAAATATATCGCATCCCCACACAAACACAAAATCATAAACCGGGTGTTAAATAAACTATATAGAATCCGATATATAAAAAATAGAAATAAAAAAAAATTATTTTGATATATTTTGGAGCTTCCGAAAAAAGTAAACAAATCAAGTATTTGGAGTGCAATCGGCTGCTTGAGAATACAAATATCCTAGTAGAATAGAATTTTAACTATGAAAATATAATTATTTCTCAAAATAAATCATATATTCGGAAAGCCCATTCAATTCTGTACGCAAAATGAACAACGATTTTTTAAATAAAATCGTTAATAAATTAGATAATTACTTCCAAAGCAAAGTCACTTATTACACTTTGATTAATCTGTGGTTGCGCCGAAAAACGCTTATTTCTAGAAACGGGTTTCACAAAAGAATTTTTTTGAAATTGATAATACTCGAATTTTTTTAACTGAAAGGTGTCTTTCTAGAGGTGAATGTATGCACTTTTAGCTTCTTCTCTAGGAATTTATGTAATTCGATAAAAAATAGCTGCGGCGGGGGGTATACATTGGCAAATTAGAGGAAAACACGAAAGTGACGTACGGGAACGATCGGTTTCTAAAGGGTTAATGTACATATTTTTAAAAACTGAAATATGTGTTTCGAAGAATAAGAAGGTGGCTATGATCTGGTGTATTTTATTTGTCTCTATTCACATTTTCCAAGTCGATGCGGATTTTTAAACATGGGCCGAAAAACGAAAATTCACGCGAGTGAGTTTCGGAAACCATTTTTTTAGAAGGGTTAAAAAACGAATTTTTCGAAACTGATACCTGATTTTAAAAGGAAAAAGAACGTAGATTAGGCTCGGTATTTTTATTTTTTCGTATCTTGTTTAGAAGCCCAGAAATGAATTTTTAAAGATTGCAGAAATCGCTGAAAAACCGAAAGAGACTTACGGAAAAAAACGATTTCGAAAGGGTTAACTGAAATATTTTTTTAAACTAAAGATTTTATAGTGATCTCGAAAGGTAGAAAATGTACATGAGTCTGTTTGTTTGTTTTTTTATTCTTCGAGAGAGCCGATGCGCGATTTTAAAAATCGCAGAGAATCGGAATTTGCAAAAGTGAGTCTGCGCGCGAATTTTTTTCGAGGGTTTAATATTTGCATTTTTCAAAAAGGATCGCAGATTTCGAAAGGAAAAAGAATGTAGATCTCGTCTGGTATTTTTAGTTTTCTCTAACTTGTTTCGAACCGCCGCTGCGATTTTTTTAAAATCGTCCAAATTGCCGAAATCGCGAAACTGTGTACGGAAAATATACATTTTCGAAGGGTTAACTGACGTATTTTTTTAATGCAAGCTGGCATTGGAGAGGACAAAGACCGTTCTTTTATTTGGTGAAATCCGTTTATCCGAATCTTTCTTAGTCCGGCGGATGCGAGGTTCGGAAGAAGGGAGAAAATAAAAAACACGAATTCGACCCTTTTTGATTATTTTTTTTGAAAGGGTTAATATCGAATTTTTTTCGAACCGACAGGATCGTTAGAGACGTAAAAGTACGTTCTTTGAGAATATGTTGACGTTTTTTTCGTATTTCTGTCGGTTCGCCGTCGGCGAGTTTAGGCAGTCGTAAAACGTAACCGGCCGAAGCGATCTTTCCTTCTTCTTTTTGCGGAAGATGATGATTGAGCTCTTCTGCGCATGCACGGAGGACTTTCCACATAGGTTTCTTTTGAAGCAATTAAAACAGCTTTGTTCGTTAGTAACTCCTTTAATTAAGGGCCGATTTTTTCGAAACTGCAATTCCTGGAGGACCGGATTTTTCTGAATTTTTTGACACAAAAAGCGCGTCGCTACTCTCTACGCTCGCAGAGTTTATCCGGGTACAGATACACACACACACACACACACACATAGACACACAGACGGATACGAACATTAATAATAAGGACTAGCTGGCTTCGCCCGCCAGCGGGCCCCTAATTTACATCGGTAACTAAAATCGATAAAATCCCTAATTTACATCGGTGCCTCGAATCTTTTGTATTCTCCGGCTCGCACCCCCCTCGAACCGAACGAACTTCCGACATGGGTCCCCGCTGCCTTCGGCACCGAATAATCCCTTAATTTGCACATTGAGTAGTATAAACCTGTAACCGAACGAACCTCCGACCCTGGTCCCCGCTGCCTTCGGCACCGTAAACCGGTCTACTCACGCACCGGCACATAGAATAGTATAAACCTCTAACTAAACGAACCTCCGGTTCGGGTCCCCGCTGCCTGCGGCACCGTATAGCAGTCGTGCTGCACACGCGCTGCAGTATACGTTAGTTCCACCTTCCACCACCAGGTGGCGCAATCTGTTTATACGATCATAACTGAAATCGTTAAGGCTTTCGATGTCGAGTCGAATGAGCCATACCCCGTCGTTTTCATGCCCGTAGAACCGGAGATAGGAAAGCGCCCCCTGGTGGTGAGACTCGGAGCAAAAATCGATAAGCTCTAGTATCCTCTATCGACGTTGAGTCGATTGAGCCAAACCGCGTCGTGATGTGACCCATAGAACCCGATTTGGATGAAAAATCCTTTAATTGCACCTTCCACCACCAGGGGGCGCAATCTGTTCTATACGAACATGACCGAAATCTGTAACGCTATCGAAATCCAGTCGAAAGAGCCAAACCACGTTGTAATCGGGCCCATAGAACCCGATTTCCGAAAGCGCCCCCTGGCGGTGATGTTCCTGTGTTGACTCTTTGGTTTATTTTACTACGATCGAAATGAAGTTGATTCTTTACATAGTGTATAATCTCTGATCCATCGAATAGAAAGTTTCTATAACTCAAATGGCAACATTTCTTTCCGACGAAATGAAAAAAGGATGCGTTTTAAAACGACAAATTTAAGTATATCGCATCCCCACACAAACACAAAATCATAAACCGGGTGTTAAATAAACTATATAGAATCCGATACATAAAAAATAGAAAAAAAAAATATTTTTTGATATCTTTTGGAGCTATCGAAATAGGTAAACAAAGCAAGTATTTAGCTGCTTCAGAATACAAATATCCTAGTAGAATAGAATTTTAACTATGAAAATATAATTATTTCTCAAAATAAATCATATAGTCGGAAAGCCCATTCAATTCTGTACGCAAAATGAACAACGATTTTTTAAATAAAATCGTTAATAAATTAGATAATTACTTCCAAATCAAAGTCACTTATTACACTTTGATTAATCTGTGCTTGCGCCGAAAAACGCTTATTTCTAGAAACGGGTTTCACAAAAGAATTTTTTTGAAATTGATAATACTCGAATTTTTTTAACTGAAAGGTGTCTTTCTAGAGCTGAATGTATGCACTTTTAGCTTCTTCTCTAGGAATTTATGTAATTCGATAAAAAATAGCTGCGGCGGGGGGTATACATTGGCAAATTAGAGGAAACACGAAAGTGACGTACGGGAACAATCGGTTTCTAAAGGGTTAATGTACATATTTTTTAAAACTGAAATATTTGTTTCGAAGAATAAGAACGTGGCTATGATCTGGTGTATTTTATTTGTCTCTATTCACATTTTCCGAGTCGATGCGGATTTTTAAACATGGGCCGAAAAACGAAAATTCACGCGAGTGTGTTTCGGAAACCATTTTTTTAGAAGGGTTAAAAAACGAATTTTTTGAAACTGATACCTGATTTTAAAAGGAAAAAGAACGTAGATTAGGCTCGGTATTTTTATTTTTTCGTATCTTGTTTAGAAGCCCAGAAATGAATTTTTAAAGATTGCAGAAACCGCTGAAAAACCGAAAGAGATTTACGGAAAAAAACGATTTCGAAAGGGTTAACTGAAATATTTTTTTAAACTAAAGGTTTTATAGTGATCTTGAAAGAACGGAAATGTACCTGGGTGTCTTTGTTTGTTTTTTTGTTCTCCCAGAGAGCTGATGCGCGATTTTAAAAATCGCAGAGAATCGGAATTCGCAAAAGTGAGTCTGCGCGCGAATTTTTTTCGAGGGGTTAATATTTGTATTTTTCAAAAAGGATCGCAGATTTCGAAAGGAAAAAGAATGTAGATCTCGTCTGGTATTTTTAGTTTTCTCTCACTTGTTTGGAACCGCCGCTGCGATTTTTTTAAAATCGTCCAAATTGCCGAAATCGCGAAACTGTGTACGGAAAATATACATTTTCGAAGGGTTAACTGACGTATTTTTTTTAATGCAAGCTGGCGTTGGAGAGGACAAAGACCGATCTTTTATTTGGTGAAATCCGTTTATCCGAATCTTTCTTAGTCCGCCGGATGCGAGGTTCGGAAGAAGGGAGACAATAAAAAACACGAATTCGACCCTTTTTGATTATTTTTTTTGAAAGGGTTAATATCGAAATTTTTTCGAACCGACAGGATCGTTAGAGACGTAAAAGTACGTTCTTTGAGAATATGTTGACGGTTTTTTCGTATTTCTGTCGGTTCGCCGTCGGCGAGTTTAGACAGTCGTAAAACGAAACCGGCCGAAGCGATTTTTCCTTCTTCTTTTTGCGGAAGATGAGAATTGAGCTCTTCTGGGCATGCTCGGAATAATTTCCAGGTAGGTTTCTTTTTAGTAATTAAAACAGTTTTGTTCGTTAATAACTCCCTTAATTATGGGCCGATTTTTTCGAAACTGCAATTCCTGGAGGTCCGGATTTTTCTGAATTTTTTGATACCAAAAGCGCTTCGCTACTCGCTGCGCTCGCAGAGTTTATCCGGGTACAGATACACACACAGACAGACACACAGACGTATACGAACATTAATAATAAGGACTAGCTGGCTTCGCCCGCCAGCGGGCCCCTAATTGTAAAATCTCGAAAAGCTATCGATTTCGAGTCGAATGAGCCATACCCCGTCGTGATCCGGCCCATAGAAAGATAGTTCGGAAAGCGCCCCTAGTGGTGAAATGCGGAACTAAAATAGATAATCTCTAGTAAGCTCTATCGGTGTCGAGTCGAATGAGCTATACCCCGTCGTGATCCGTTCCATAGAAACAGAGACAGGAAAGCGCACCCTGGTGGTGAAACTCGGAACTAAATTCGGTAAGCTCTATTTATGTCGAGTCGAATGAGCCAAACCAGGTCGCGATGGGACCCATACGAAGGGAGATATTTTGAAAAGAAATAGCAAATTCCTTAGCTTTTTCTTTCTTTTTTTTTTTTCTATACAAAAATGACCATTATTTAAAAAATTCTAAAACTTTTAAAATAAATGTTCCTGCCTTGAATCATAAACCGGGAGTTCAACAAACTATATAGAATCCGATATATAAAAAATAGAAAAAAAAATTAATTTGATATCTTTTGGAGCTTCCGACAAAAGTACACACAGCAAGTATATTTGCAGTGCAATCGGCTGCTTCAAAACACAAATATCCTAGTAGAATAGAATTTTAACCATGAAAATATAATTATTTCTCAAAATAAATCATATTTTCGGAAAGCCCATTCAATTCTGTACGCAAAATGAACAACGATTTTTGATTTAAGATCGTTAATAAATAAGATAATTACGGCGAAAGCAAAGTCACTTATTACACTTTGATTAATCTGTGCTTGCGCCGAAAAACGCTCATTTCTAGAAACGGGTTTCACAAAAGAATTTTTTTTTAATTGATAATAATCGAATTTTTTAAAGTCGAAGGCATCTTTCTATAGCTGAATGTATGTACTTTTAGCCTCTTCTCTCGGAATTTGTGTAATTCGATAAAAAAGTCCTGCGGCGGGGTTACATTTGCAAATTAGCGGAAATCGTGAAAGTGAGGTACGGGAACGACCGGTTTCTAAAGGGTTAATGTACATATTTTGTAAAACTGAAATATATGTTTCGAAGAATAAGAACGTGGGTATGATCTGGTGTATTTTATTTGTCTCTATTAACATTTTCTGAGTCGATGCGGATTTTTAAACATGGGCCGAAAAACGAAAATTCACGCGAGTGAGTTTCGGAAACCATTTTTTTAGAAGGGTTAAAAAACGAATTTTTCGAAACTGATACCTGATTTTAAAAGGAAAAAGAACGTAGATTAGGCTCGGTATTTTTATTTTTTCGTATCTTGTTTCGAAGCCCAGAATTGAATTTTTAAAGATTGCAGGAATCGCTGAAAAACCGAAAGAGAGTTACGAAAAAAAACGATTTCGAAAAGGTTAACTGAAATATTTTTTAAAACTAAAGGATTTACAGTGATCTCGAAAGGAGGGAAATGTACTTGGGTGTGTTTGTTTGTTTTTTTGTTCTTTCAGAGATCCGATGCGCGATTTTAAAAATCGCAGAGAATCGGAATTTGCAAAAGTGAGTCTGCGCGCGAATTTTTTTCGAAGCGTTAATATTTGTATTTTTCAAAAACGATCGCAGATTTCGAAAGGATAAAGAATGTAGATCTCGTCTGGTATTTTTAGTTTTCATTGACTCGTTTGGAACCGCCGCAGCGAATTTTTCAAAATAGTCAAAATTGCCGAAATCGCGAAACGGTGTACGGAAAATATACGTTTTCGAAGGGTTAACTGACGTATTTTTTTAAATGGAAGGTGTTATTTGAGAGGACAGAAACCGATCTTTTATTTGGTGAAATCCGTTTATCCGAATCTTTCTTAGTCCGGCGGATGCGAGGTTCGGACGAAGGGAGAAAATCAAAAACACGAATTCGACGCTTTTTGATTATTTTTTTTGAAAGGGTTAATATCGGAATTTTTTCGAACCGACCGGATCGTTAGAGACGTAAAAGTACGTTCTTTGAGAATATGTTGACGGTTTTTTCGTATTTCTGTCGGTTCGCCGTCGGCGAGTTTAGACAGTCGTAAAACGAAACCGGCCGAAGCGATCTTTCCTTCTTCTTTTTGCGGAAGATGAGGATTGAGCTCTTCTGGGCATGTGCGGAATAATTTCCAGATAGGTTTCTTTTTAGTAATTAAAACAGTTTTGATCGTTAATAACTCCCTTAATTATGGGCCGATTTTTTCGAAACTGCAATTCCTGGAGGACCGGATTTTTCTGAATTTTTTGACACAAAAAGCGCTTCGCTACTCGCTACGCTCGCAGAGTTTATCCGGGTACAGATACACACACACACAGACAGACACACAGACGTATACGAACATTAATAATAAGGACTAGCTGGCTTCGCCCGCCAGCGGGCCCCTAATTTACATCAATAACTAAAATCGATAAAATCCCTAATTTACATCGGTGCCTCGAATCTTTTGTATTCTCCGGCTCGCAGCCCCCTCGAACCGAACGAACTTCCGACACGGGTCACCGCTGCCTTCGGCACCGGATAATCCCTTGATTTGCACATTGAGTAGTATAAACCTCTAACCGAACGAACCTCCGATCCTGGTCCCCGCTGACTTCGGCACCGGATAATACCTTAATTTGCACATCGAATAGTATAAACCTCTAACTGAACGAAACTCCGAACCTGGTCCCCGCTGCCTTCGGCACCGTAAACCGGTCGTGCTACGCACGCACCGGCACATAGAATAGTATAAACCTCTAACTAAACGAACCTCCGGTTCGGGTCCCCGCTGCCTGCGGCACCGTATAGCAGTCGTGCTGTGCACGCGCTGCAGTATACGTTAGTTCCACCTTCCACCACCAGGTGGCGCAATCTGTTTATACGATCATATCTGAAATCGTTAAGGCTTTCGATGTCGAGTCGAATTAGCCATACCCCGTCGTTTTCATGCCCGTAGAACCGGAGATATGAAAGCGCCCCCTGGTGGTGAGACTCGGAGCAAAAATCGATAAGCTCTAGTATCCTCTATCGACGTTGAGTCGATTGAGCCAAACCGCGTCGTGATGTGACCCATAGAACCCGAGTTGGATGAAAAATCCTTTAATTACACCTTCCACCACCAGGGGGCGCAATCTGTTCTATACGAACATGACCGAAATCTGTAAAGCTATCGAAATCCAGTCGAAAGAGCCAAACCACGTTGTAATCGGGCCCATAGAACCCGATTTCCGAAAGCGCCCCCTGGTGGTGATGTTCCTGTGTTGACTCTCTGGTTTATTTTACTACGATCGAAATGAAGTTGATTCTTTACATAGTGTATAATCTCTGATCCATCGAATAGAAAGTTTCTATAACTCAAATGGCAACATTTCTTTCCGACGAAATGAAAAAAGGATGCGTTTTAAAACGACAAATTTAAATATATCGCATCCCCACACAAACACAAAATCGTAAACCAGGTGTTAAATAAACTATACAGAATCCGATATATAAAAAATAGAAATAAAAAAAAATTATTTTGCTATCTTTTGGAGCTTCCGAAAGAAGTAAACAAAGCAAGTATTTGGAGTGGAATCGGCTGCTTGAGAATACAAATATCCTAGTAGAATAGAATTTTAACTATGAAAATATAATTATTTCTCAAAATAAATCATATATTCGGAAAGCCCATTCAATTCTGTACGCAAAATGAACAACGATTTTTTAAATAAAATCGTTAATAAATTAGATAATTACTTCCAAAGCAAAGTCACTTATTACACTTTGATTAATCTGTGCTTGCGCCGAAAAACGCTTATTTCTAGAAACGGGTTTCACAAAAGAATTTTTTTGAAATTGATAATACTCGAATTTTTTTAACTGAAAGGTGTCTTTCTAAAGCTGAATGTATGCACTTTTAGCTTCTTCTCTAGGAATTTATGTAATTTGATAAAAAAATAGCTGCGGCGGGGGGGGTATACATTGGCAAATTAGAGGAAACACGAAAGTGACGTACGGGAACGATCGGTTTCTAAAGGGTTAATGTACATATTTTTTAAAACTGAAATATATGTTTCGAAGAATAAGAACGTGGCTATGATCTGGTGTATTTTATTTGTCTCTATTCACATTTTCCGAGTCGATGCGGATTTTTAAACATGGGCCGAAAAACGAAAATTCATGCGAGTGAGTCTCGGAAACCATTTTTTTAGAAGGGTTAAAAAACGAATTTTTCGAAACTGATACCTGATTTTAAAAGGAAAAAGAACTTAGATTAGGCTCGGTATTTTTATTTTTTCGTATCTTGTTTAGAAGCCCAGAAATGAATTTTTAAAGATTGCAGAAATCGCTGAAAAACCGAAAGAGACTTACTGAAAAAAACGATTTCGAAAGGGTTAACTGAAATATTTTTTTAAACTAAAGGTTTTATAGTGATCTCGAAAGGAAGGAAATGTACATGAGTCTGTTTGTTTGTTTTTTTGTTCTTTCAGAGAGCCGATGCGCGATTTTAAAAATCGCAGAGAATCGGAATTTGCAAAAGTGAGTCTGCGCGCGAATTTTTTTCGAGGGGTTAATATTTGTATTTTTCAAAAAGGATCGCAGATTTCGAAAGGAAAAAGAATGTAGATCTCGTCTGGTATTTTTAGTTTTCTCTAACTTGTTTGGAACCGCCGCTGCGATTTTTTTAAAATCGTCCAAATTGCCGAAATCGCGAAACTGTGTACGGAAAATATACATTTTCGAAGGGTTAACTGACGTATTTTTTTTAATGCAAGCTGGCATTGGAGAGGACAAAGACCGATCTTTTATTTGGTGAAATCCGTTTATCCGAATCTTCCTTAGTCCGGCGGATGCGAGGTTCGGAAGAAGGGAGACAATAAAAAACACGAATTCGACCCTTTTTGATTATTTTTTTTGAAAGGGTTAATATCGAAATTTTTTCGAACCGACAGGATCGTTAGAGACGTAAAAGTACGTTCTTTGAGAATATGTTGACTTTTTTTCGTATTTCTGTCGGTTCGCCGTCGGCGAGTTTAGGCAGTTGTAAAACGTAACCGGCCGAAGCGATCTTTCCTTCTTCTTTTTGCGGAAGATGATGATTGAGCTCTTCTGCGCATGCCCGGAGAACTTTCCACATAGGTTTCTTTTGAAGCAATTAAAACAGCTTTGTTCGTTAATAACTCCCTTAATTAAGGGCCGATTTTTTCGAAACTGCAATTCCTGGAGGACCGGATTTTTCTGAATTTTTTGACACAAAAAGCGCGTCGCTACTCGCTACGCTCGCAGAGTTTATCCGGGTACAGATACACACACACACACACACACACACAGACACACAGACGGATACGAACATTAATAATAAGGACTAGGGGGCCTACCCCCTGCGAGCTACGCTCGCCAACCCCCGCTCAGACTTCGAGCCTCTAAAAACATGACAGCGTGCTTTGTTTTAAAAATATTGGTAAATCTGTAATTGGGTTGCCATGTTTTTAACGTTTTAATGGGGCATTTTTTAATTACCATGGCCTCATACACAGCTGTTGCGACAACTGACGACTGTTTTCGGGATTGATAAGTAAAATCAATTACAACTTAAAAACCAGCTTGTATAAAATGGTTAGGTTTAAATTGTGGCTACCTCTCGGACTTTTATAACAACGATCTGTGTTCCATTCTTCCTTTGTGTTTAAGGATGAGAAAAATTCCATCTGCTTGTGAATAACATTAAGAACTACGGTATTGAAAAGTACTGTTAAAGACATTTTCAGTAACAGGTTTTAATTTTCTCTCTATTTTAGTGCACCATCATGCACATTTTCATGTTATTTTAAATATGCAAATTATTTATTTTAATTAATATGTATATACAAATTTTCTAATAATTATTTATCATACAAAATTACCTAAATATTTTGTAAATGCATGCATGCATTTATTCGGCATCAATTGATGACATATTTAAACAAATTTGCTATCCGCGATAATTTTACACCTTGTTATGTCACTTGAATATTGTCCATAAGAAAATCGGGTACTTTTCCAGTATAGGATCCTTTGCTTTTAGGTTTGGCGTAATTCGAGCTTCGAAAAGGGATAGATTCGTTAATATACATAGATTTGTTGCCAAAAGTTATGAAAACAAACCCAATGAGCTTTTGGTGCTTTTCTATTATAGGGGTCTTGACGCTTTTTTAAAAAGCTTGGCGCAATTCGGGCATCAGAAAGTGAGATTTGGTGCCAAATGACATAAACAGCCATGGAAACAAATTCGACGATTTTTTTGTTTATATGCGTATTTTAATTATACGTATATTATTATTGTTTTTCTATACAAATTACTTCTGATTATATATAAAATAGGATAAATGACATTTTACGCTAAACAAATTGTATAAATATTTTTTTGCTCCTTTCTTTTGCGTTTACATAAATGACGTCATTTGGACGAATTTATTCAAAATATTTTCAGTTTATAAATTAAATTAAATGCTGACAGACAATTGAATCCTAACGATAGGAATGTGATTTTTTCTTTCAAATTTTCCTGAAAAACATAATTTAATCACAATCTTGTCTTCATTATCGATTGAAATAAAAGATAAATTCAATTTCAGTTTGAAAATGACAAATAAAAAGAAATCAATAATCCCTATCCGGATCCTTTTCATTTGTTTCCCTTTTTTGTCCCAAAAAAAACAGAGTAATTAGTTGCCATCATTACAGAAATGTCATTAAAATTAGAAAAAAATTAATATCTCGAAAACTAAATCCAATTTCAAAATTCTATTACCAGTTTTGACATCCGCGGATTTTTATGGACAATTGGTATTAATTTCACCATCAAGCGTTTAATATTTTATTAAAAATAGCCCCGAAACATAATCAGTCGTTTAATCAGTCGTTTCATAAAATCGTTTCATAAATTCGTTTCATAAATTCGTTTCATAAAATCGTTTCACAAATTTGTTTCATTAGGATTTTATATATATAGGGTAGATAAAAATTAAAATTAAGTAAACTTTAAAAATTTTCTTGATAAAGAATTCTTACATGAGGATGAATTGGCTTCATTTGTAAAATTCCTTGCCATATTTTTTAAAATGATGGGCAAAAATTTTGCACATATTAATGAGCATATATTTGTTTTATGATCGTTTAACTCACATTCCCATAAAGGGTTTTTTATTGCTCTCGGATATATTAATTCATATATAGTTTTGACGATTCCGTTTGTATTTAGGATTGGTATAATTTGCTCCATAAAGTCTAAAATTGTGGAAATTAGACTGATGAATTGTGGTTTGGGATAAGACAATCCAAGTCCTGATTGGCAATTAATAGAAGTATGGGTGCATCACATTCATCTGTTTCTATGTTTGATAAGCAGGATTCACAATTAAAATTTTCTTTAATGACTCTTACGAGATATCCGTAACAATGGCAATACTTGCAAACTTCAGGTTAACTCTTGGTGGTGCTAGCAATTAAAAATAAATTAATTAATGGGTTTATAATTCCGATCATTAAAATTCAATTTAAATCTAAAAATAAATTGAGAGCCGCAGCAATTTTATAGAGCACCTGTTTCGAAAATTTTGCTCTGTACTTCTACTGATTTCTGGTGTATCGGTAATAAATTAATAAAATAATTTTAACAATTTGATGTAATTTTATAGTATTATTTTACATAAATATTTGTACACCAGTCAGTAAAAACGTGTGTTTACTATACACAAAATTTTTTATACGGTAATAAAATATTTCGCAATTTCACTTACTTTGTATCTAAGAAAACACAAGAGCGAAAAGCGAAGATAAGGAAATTCTCCATTTGTCATGGTAAGTAATAGCGCCCTCTACGTTCGTCCGGGGAGAATATCTGATTCCTCTTGAACAAAAGGAAAATGACTTTTTGTTACGGCCGTATAAGGGGAGAAGGGATCGAGTTTGGCCGTGTGTCAATTGAATGACAGACTGCATATCCTCCTTTTTTTTTTTAAAGTACAACATTCAGCGCCATCTATCAGGAAAAAGTAGTTTTTTTTTTCATTTTAAAATACGACCTTAAACAATCAAATTTTATTTCCCGTATGCGAGATTCTAAAAGATAGTCACGTTTTAGCATTATTGGCTTGAAATGTGTTCTCATTCGCTGTTATCAGTCACGTGTCATAGACGCTGTTGGTGCTTGGCGTTTTAGATTTGGCGCTAGGAAGATAGGGAGATTACTATCTCCCTGTTTGGCGCACTCCCTTGGAAATTTTCAAAAAGTGAACAGCTTACAAATATAGTTTCAGTTTCGTTTTAATGACTGCCCTTGATGTAAATGATGTAAAAAAAAATTTAAATGTTTGAATTCTACATCCAAACTGGTGTCCGATTTTCCTCTATTAAATGTAAGTAATTAAAAAAACATTACTAATAATAAATGTTAATTAATATGGCCGCTATTCATACTGTTGATTATTATTACTCCACAGAAAACAACTGTAAATCCTAATAATATTATAAATCTGTTGTGTGCAAATGTTAGGCTGAAGCCAGCGTCAAAATGAAGCATTTAATTATCCTGTATCTTTGCATATAAGTTGATTATAACCATCAAATGAATATAGGCTGGTTTTCGTTTATTTTATTTCAATATTTTTCTTAAAAATTAAAATTTTCATTATTTTCATACAGAATAAATGGACATTTTTTCGTATATTTTACAATGGTTGGTTGGTTTGGTTGGTTTGGCCCAAAGGGCCCGGTTTTGCAGCTTTTTTTAAAATGGTTAAATTTATTTTACCGTTGCTAATACTTTATCGTTGCCAATATAAAATAAAACCCCTGAGTAATAATTTTTAATCAACAATTTATTTTCAAGTGAAAAGTTTCCACGTGAGAAATGAAAAGGAAATGAATTATTTAAGAATTAAACAGAATATGAAATGATGTCATATTAGAAATAAAACGTGCGTTTTCAAATATTTGATAATAATACAAAGTGCATAAATACGAGTAAGTATGGAAAGCAAGCGAATAATATGATGTCATATATAGAAAAATAAAACAGATTTGTTTTGATGTTGAAATAAAATGATCTTGGGTTTTCAAATTATTTGTGATTAATTTCTCTTTTTTTTCTTTTTCTTTTTCACATGAAAGGAATTATTTTAAATGTACGTAATATATGTATTTTAAATGTATGTGTTGCAAATTAAAGTTCCGTGTTTTAAATGAAATGAGTGAAAGATTTATATTTTTAATGAATTCAATACGAATGATGGGATAGGTTGGCGATTTATCGTCTGCATACGGCTAACATAAAGATACCATATTTTTAATTTAAATTATAAAAAGTAAAAATTGGATGGCAAATGTCAATGATATGCATCGCAAAATTATCCGTATCGAAAATCAGAAAATCTTAATAAAAATAACTATATTTTTTAAAAGAAAGTTGCTTTTCTCATAAAAGCTAAAGATTTAATATGATTGCGTCGAAGTAACAGAATTTTTCCTCTAACATTTTCCCACAATCGAAAACACATTTGTAAATCGTCGTTTCGAACCGGAATTTAATTTTACATTTCTTTTAGTGCAGGATAAGAAAAATTGCATAGATTTTAAAGCAATGTTTAAGTAAAATTACAATATTTTTTAAACTTAAAAAACAACAATGTTATCGAAAAGAAAATCGATTTTACCAACAAATTCGCGTAATGCAAAAGCAAAGAAGAAATAAAAAAGTAATCTGGAGGCACGGCAGTGCCTCCGCCAAATCGAGAGAGGACAGCCGTAAGCATACTTTTCTGGAAGCAACTCAGGGCACTTTTGACCCCCCCATATCTCCGCGCTGGAGTAGCCCAAAAATTTGAAACTTCGTTTTTCTAGAGTATTTGGTACACAGGACCAAAATTTAAAATTACAACTTTCTGTCTTTTCTAGTTCAGACGATATATGAACTCAAACATTCGATTTTTTGTCACTCACTCACTCACTCGTTCACGCGTCATCAAAAAGATTAGGTAGATCCCATAGCCCTAGAAACTTGACATTTGGAAAAAAGGTAGTGTTTAGGATACAAAGAAAGGAAAAATTATAAAATCCGGAAAATTCGAAAAAAAAAACATTCGAAAATTCAACAAATTCCATCAAAATTCAGAATTCAAAATAATACGATCTTGTAGTCTTAGAAACTTAAGATTCGGTGTGAAGGTAGTGTTTAGTATCCAGAAAAAGAAAACATCAAAAACACCAAAAAAATCGAAGGCAAAATGGAAAAAATCGAAAAATCGAAAAATTTCAAATAATCCGATTTTGTTGCGCTAGAAACTTGGAATTCGGAATAAAGGTAGTATTTAGGATACAAAATAAGGAAAAATTAAAAATTCCGGAAAATTCGAAAAATTCGAAAAAAAGTTGAAAAAATAAAATAATTTGAAACTTAGAAACTTAAAATTCGCGGTAAAGATAGTGTTTATTAAAAATTTAGGATTCAGAATAGGTTAAAATAAAAAACGCAATAAAATTCGAAAAAAAAAATCGAAAAAATCGAAAAATAAGGAAAATTTGAAAATAATTCGATTTTATAGCGCTATAAACTTGAAATTTGGAATAAAGGTAATATTTAAGATACTAAATAAGAAAAAATTAAAAAATATGGATAATTCGAAGAATACCCATAAATTAGTGCAGACGATATATGAACTCAAAGTTTCGATTTTTTGTCACTCACTCATTCTCGCGTCATCGAAAAGATTGGGTAGATCCCGCAGCCATAGAAACTTCAAATTTGGAATAAAGCTAGTGTTTCGGATACAAAGAAAGGAAAAATTATACAATCCGGAAAATTAAAAAAAAAAAAAAAGCATTCGAAAATTCAACAAATTCGAACAAAATTGAAAATTGAAAATAACACGATCTTGTAGTCTTAAAAACTTAAAATTTGGTGTGAAGGTAGTGTTTAGAATTCAGAAAAAGAAAACATCGAAAACACAATAAAAATCGAAAATTAAATTAAAAAATCGAAAAAATCGAAAAAAATCGAAAATTTTCAAATAATCCGATTTTCTTGCGCTAGAAACTTGGAATTCGGAATAAAGGTAGCATTTAGGATGCAAAATAAGAATAAATTAAAAAATCCGGAAAATTCGAAAAAAAAATTCAAAAATTCGAAAAATTCGAAAAAAAAATGAAATAATTAAAATAATCTTTTAGCCTTGGAAACTTAAAATTCGCAGTAAAGTTAGTGTTTAGGATTCAGAATAAGTTAAAACAAGAACGAAAAGTCATGCGTCAAGCATAGATTATGTAACACTTTCCAACGCTTCCAAAATAATTTTACGAATCATACTCTTTTATAAGCTAAAAGATAACATCTAAGTAATCCGAATACTTTATTCAGCCCTGTATAGGATCTATAGATTTGTATATATACTACATAGGATGCTAAATTTTAGTTCAGTTAGGAAACACGTAGCACAGTTTAAAATTCTCCGTCTGGAGTTAAATAATACGGAAATGTGTTCCCGAACTTTTGTACTTCCAAGTATAGGATCTACAGAATTTATACACACCACGTAATATACAAAAAGCGATTTAAAATTAAAATCGCATTCAGTAACTTAAAACGCACTTCCAGGAATTATTGTTAACATACAGTAGAGAATTCTTTTGTGTGTCCCTGTAAATGAACGATGACTGCTATACACACAATATTCTGTAGTAAGTCTCTTGTAATGAACCTTATATAAATTTCAATGCGTTTAAAATAGTGAAACATTATTTAAATAAACCGCAGACGATTTTTCTCCATAGACGTAATGTAACGGAATTCTTTTGACTGTCCCTGTAAAGTAAGTATAAGTGCTATGCACACCCTATTCCATATTAAGCTTCTTCTAATGCACCTTAGTGATATATATAAATTTCAATGCGTTTAAAGTATTGAAACATTATTTAAATAAACCGCAAATGATTTTTCCCCATAGACCGCAATGTAACGGAATTCTTTTGAGTGTCCCTGTAAAAAAACTATAAGTGCTACACACTTCCGTTGAAATAGGGAACATGCTATAGATAACGATTATAACATATAAAATTTGCAGGGCAATCCGAGCATATTTACGGGAGTTAGAGCACGGACAGACGGCAGACGGCAGACGGCAGACGGCCAGACGGCCAGACGGCAGACGGCCAGACGGCCAGACAAACCGAAGTCATAAACACTTTTCAACTAGGTTGGAAAGTGTTAATAAAAAACGCAATAAAATTCGAAAATAAAATAAAAAATTTGGAAAAATCGAAAATATAGTAAAAAAATCGGAAAAATCGAAAATAAAGTAAAAAAATCGGAAAAATCGAAAAATAAGGAAAATTTGAAAATAATTCGATTTCATAGCGCTACAAACTTGAAATTCGGAATACAGGTAATATTTGAGATACTAAATAAGGAAACATTAAAAAATATGGATAATTCGAAAAAAAAATCGAAAATTTCAAAAATTAAAAAAAAAAAAGAAAAGAAAGAAAGAAAGGAAAAGAAAAAGAAAAAGTGAGAAATTGAAAATAATATGATCTCGTAGTCTTAGAAACTGAAAATTTGGTGTAAAGGTAGTGTTTAGAATTCAGAAAAAGAAAACATCAAAACCCCCCCCAAAAAATCGAAAATAAAATAAAAAAATCGAAAAAAACGAAAAATTTCAAATAATCCGATTTTGTTGCGCTAGAAACTTGGAATTCGGAATAAAGGTATTATTTAGGATGCAAAATAAGAAAAAATTTAAAAATCCGGAAAATTAAAAAAAAATTTAAAAATTCGAAAAATTGAAAAAAAATCGATTTTGTAGCTTTAGAACTTAAAATTCGGCGTAAACTTATTGTTTAGGATACAGAAAAAGGAAAAATTAAAACACAATAAATTCGAAAATAGAATAAAAAACTCGAAAAAGATCGGAAATTTCAAAATAATTCGATTTTGTAGCGCTAGAAATTTGAAATTTGTAATAAAGGATACAAAATAAGAAAAAAATAAAAAATCCAGAAAATTATAACAAAAATTCGAAAAAATCAAAAATTGAAAATAATTTTATCATGTAGTCTTAGAAACTTAAAACTTAAAAGGTAAGGTGTAAAGGCAAGGTTAAAGGGTCTAAAGGTAGTATTTACTATTCAATAAAAGGGACAATTAAAAAATTCGTTAAATTCGAAAATAAAATCGAAATATCGAAATATCTTTAAAAAATCGAAAATTCGAAAACAATTTGATTTTGTACTGCTAGAAACATCAGTTTTAAGATAATTGTCCTATTAGCTAGTACAACGCCCCTAATTGTTTTATGTTATTTCCCCCGGAATATGGTTTTCTTTTCTTTCATTTACGAATTTCGTTATAGAAAAGTTCTGCTATAGACTGGCTACGTTATAGGCGATTTCTTTATAGACAGTTTTTTTTTCTTTCACAGGTTATACTCTATTTACTTCGCATATGAAATATGGATTGTTAAATGATGCTGGCCCCACAAAAATTTTCACAGCTCCCCCTCCCCTGCCGACATTACTGGCTGGTTATGGCTTGATAGTCCTTTCTAAATAAAATCATGGTGACTATAAGATTCACTTGATTTATCTTTAAATTGAACCTAAATGATCCTAAGAAGACGGATCAAAGAATTACTATACTGGCATGACAATCAGGTAACTTAGAATTAAAATCGAAAAATCAATAAATTTATAAAAAGTCGAAAATTTGAAAATAATTCTATTTTGTAATCCCTAGAAGCTTGACATTTGGCAGAAAGGCAGGGTTTAGTACACAAAGTAAGAAAAAATTAAAAAATCCGTAAATAATAAAAAAAAGACTAAAAAAAAACATCGAAAAAAGTAATATAGTTTGATTTATTGGAAATTTCCTGAAATTTTAATTTTGGCTTTCTTTTTATACTAAAAAGTTCTTTTATGTTAAATATCAAGTATCTAGGGCTGCGAGTAATATCTCATATGGATAGCACCTATCCTGGAAGCAATTGAGAGTTCTTTTGACACTCCCTCTCCCATAACTTAGTGCTTGCCTAGGAACCTGAAATCTCTTTTTATCTACAGTACTTTGCAAACGAAACTAAAGCTTCCAATTTTTGATACCTATAAATAATAGGGACAGAGTGTGGGCTTAGTGAAAATCAGTGGATGATCCCCAAAAAGAACCCAAAATCAAGAAAAGGAGGATTACTTACAAAAAGAAGTGAAATCTCTTCAAAAAGTCACCTGTAAAAAATGCAGCCAAGTCTCGTAACTCATTTACCGTAAAAAGTACTGAGATCGTATAAAGCCAAGTTTAACTGTCTTATTAACTCTGAAATTTTCATTCACAAATCACTCCTAGTCTCTATATCTTTAGTTAATTATTATTTTGTGACTTGGCAATTACGCAGCACAGGGAAGTTATTACACCTTACTATGTTATGGAATGGGATGGGATAATTTAATTAAGGCAAATTATATACGCACAGGGAAGTTATACACTTTAATATGTTATAGTATTATTTGATTAAGACTAACTATATACATCACATTCTCGTGCTACGTAATTGCCAAGTCACAAAATAATAATTAACTTAAGATATAGAGACTAGGAGTGATTTGTGAATGAAAATTTCAGAGTTAATAAGATAGTTAAACTTGGCTTTATACGATCTCAGTACTTTTTACGGTAAATGAGTTACGAGACTTGGCTGCATTTTTTACAGGTGACTTTTTGAAGAGATGAAACTTTTCTTCCAGCCGAATTGTGTAAACTTGAACAAGCCGATCGTGCCAATTCATAACATTATAAACGTGAAAGCGCGTTCTATACAGTAGATTTTTTTTTATATATAGGTAGAACATTTGTGAGAATGGATAGGTTAGGGGTCTGTAATTAGGTCCATAGTAAATTTGATTTTTTTTTATCAAGTGAAATTTGGCGCAAAATTAAATACATTGTTGTAACCAGATTTGTTTTTTGCGTGGTAAACACTTAATGATATTTTAGATGATCATTTCCCCGCTCACCTTTGATGCCAACTATGACTGTAAAACACATTAAAAAATATTAGCCGATAATTTTATAATTTTCTTATTGCTTCATGATGTAAATAGACTTCCTGGTTCATACTTTAAACCTGAATCGGTCATGCCATTGTCGTTCAATTTTTATTCCTAATCCTAACCCTAATCGTATCCTATCCTAATCCTGATAATAACTTTAAAGAATATTCTTTGACACGAATATGTAAATGAAATCAATATCCGTAAATGGAATGAATGGAAAATATAATAAATAGAAATGGTAAAATAAAATAACAAGAAAGTACATTTATTCGACACCTAACCCTAGAGAAAGCGTAAAAAATTTCAAGCGCATGAAATAAATCAAAATAATCCTATATATACTAACAAAAATATGTAAATTTAGATTATCAGATTTGTGTCGTCGGTATTTATTTGCTTATAGTGTTGTTGACGCGATAGAGAAAATATCGAGGTTAAATTGGGCAGAATTTAAAGTACTTTCTAGCAACCTTTATTTACATTTTAGAATCATATCAGATTGTTATATCTTTGTGAAATATCTATCAATTTATAAAATCCACAAGCAGTTTGTTCACTATGGGGAGGAGGAGAAGGAATGAAAATTATCTACATTCAACACCAGAAAAACGGTAAAAGAAAAATTTTGTAAGAAAAAACATCAATAATGTTTTTAAAATTATTACCTAATTTTATTATGTTTGGATAAACAAGTTGGAAATTGTACGTCAAACGTTACAAACAAGGTGCGTTCGTACGCACGTTTTAGAATTAAATTCATGATATCCCGTGCGTAGAACGGGTTAAACAGCTAGTTAAGTATATATTTTATGACACTGTTCATACAAATATCTTAACTAGTTATATAAATATTCAGATATATATGTATCAGCTAGTTATATAAATATTCAGATCTTGGTGATTTTTAATTCTGTGAAATGAATAATATCGTCTGCAGATTAATTTCTGTCATAAAATAAGTATCTCGGTCGCTTGACGATTAAACTTCGGAAGCTCCTATAACAAAAAAGCACCGATTTAAAAAAAAAATTCAAATTTCTTAATAAATATTTTTATTAATATCTCCTAAAGTTTTGATTCGATTTTAATAAAATTTGAAATGTCTCGACAAAATTCTGCAAAGATAATATATTTTAAATTGCAAACCATTTGGTTGGGTAGTTTTTGCGTTGTTATATGCGGACAGACAGACAGACAGACGGACGGACCAAACGACGACTATAGGTGCTACGTATTTATATAATTACGAACGCACCTAAAAAGGAGAAGGGGCGAGCGTTCCTCCCCCAAATTAATTGGGAAATGAATTATTTATCATGTACTTTTATTTTAGAGAGTGACATTGTAGCTAAAAACCTATAAGGTTCTCTCCCCCATTAAAATAGAAATGAAAGTCAAAAAAGTTTTTTCTTAAACACTCTTTTATAAGCATTGAATGTTTATTGTAAAAATCACGCCTAATTTTATTTCTGCATATCACGTTGTTCCAAAAAAATTCTTTTACAATGTGTTAATTTGATGTGGGATGGAAAATTATGGAAAATTCACCGCTTTGATTTATGCTTGGTAGAAAGAGCGAACTAGTGATTTCATTAAGAATTGTAATTTTTGCTCTGTTTCTTGTTTTAACATATGGTAAAAGGAAAGAGAAAAAGGATTATTTAAATTATCTATTCAGGACTTCTGAATTGTTTTCACAACGTATAATCATAATTTAATTAATTTTTAAACTATTAATCGATAAAAGCATATATATGTTTAATTACACTCTTTATTTTTTGTTTATATTTCACTTTTTAGTGTTTAAATATTTCATTGGTACATTTTCACAACCAGTTGGCATATTTTAGAGAACATGGTTTGGCTCATAACCTCCATTGTTGTTGTAACTCGTTTACACTTGTAACTATAAATAATATTTGGCAATTTACCAGCTTTGTCCTGCTCACATTAAAATGCCCCTTAAAATTAATTTAAAATTACGTTCTAAAAATATTAAAATGTTGTATTGTCATCGGAAACACACCTGTGTACATCTCTTTTATAATTCTAGCCTATCAGGAAGTGAATGAAAAATCAATTTCAAAATTCCATCTTTAAATACATGAACAAAGTTAAATTAAATAAAAGAATGTAAAACCTATTGCAACCATGCAATAACCATATAACCATATTCAATCACAATTACAAGCACCTTTTGATATTTATATGTTATACTTTTCTTTAAATTCTTACCTTATAAAAGATTTAGAGAGATGGGCAGCTCATGCCGCGCATGCGCGGTAGCGTATTACTGCTTGCACGGCAGCGTATTACTGCTTATTTTACTGTTTAATAGTGTTAATTTTACGGTATAATACTGGCAGCTAGGGTGCCAGTTTTATACTGTAAAATCAACAATTATTTTTTGCAGTGTATGCATATTCAGATTATTTGGAAAATACAGCCTATATAGAAATACCAATATGGAAATACCAAAAAAGTTTAGTTTTTTTTTTCTTTTTCAACTTTCTAGTATTTTATAGAATTTTTAAATGTTCCATTTTTCCCATTTTTCTTTTGTTATAAGGATAAACGGCAGTAGGAAAACTATTAGATAGATTTCGTAAGAAATACTACCTATTACTTTCTCCCCTAAGTTGGAATTTCTGAAAAAAAGTTGCAGATCTACGCCAATCATGACTCCTAGAACCCAAAACCACGCCCAGTTCAAAACTTTATCTATATCTATTTATCTATTTATCTATCTATATCACTTTTTTATGGACACGATAACTTCCATAATTCTGCACAATTCTCTTCCAAACTGATACATAAAATCTCGGTCAAGCTCGTTAATGGGCAAAATCGGACCAAAGGAGAAGGGAAATGGGGGTTCTTTTCGGGAAAACAGAATAAAACCCATAACTTCTTAATTATGATACATATCGAATTCGTTTAAAAAATTATTATTACTTCTAGGAAAAGTACCAAAAATGTATGTATGACAGATTTTTGATATAATTAAAAATGACCCCAAGGGGGGGGGGGGGGGGAGGATAAGGATTTAAGAAGAAAAAAATTCATAACTTCGTCAATTCACAAAATATCAAATCCGCTTAAATTTATTATAAATCTTCTTAACGTTATCTACAGCTTTTATACTGGCAAGTTTTTTACAGGACCAACTCTTACAGCAAAAAAAAAAACAGAAAAAAATAAATAAAATAAAAACATCCTTGCTGGCTCCGCCTACAGGCAGAGGGTAGCGTCAAGGGGGGCACGGATCACTTTACTACCAGTATTTTTATATGCTATATTTGGCCTTATTTAATTCATACCATTCAAAGATTAAATAAGGCTAAATGTAGTATATAATTATACTGGTAGTAAAATGATCGTGCCCCCCCCCTGACGCTACGCCACTTCCTACAGGCACAGGTATATTTGGAAGTGGGTGGCCCCAACTGCCGCATCATGGCAAAAAGGTCTTTCTTCTGTAATTTCCAACAAACAGGCGCCCAACGGCCTGTGTCTTCGAAATCTACCTGTGCCTGTAGGCCGAGCCGTCAGGAATTTTTTCACTTTATGTTCTATTTTTTTAGAATAAAATGCTCAATGCTTGAACTTTTTACATAAAAAGTGAAAAAAAAAATCCATATTACGTAAAAAAAATGACGTTATTCAAAGTCAACTTTCATTGTCATTTTATTATAAACGATTCGCGAATATCAGCGAGTATCATTTTATAAACTGGTCTGTACATTCGAATTTTTATATTGTGTTAATGTTTTATTTAACTTGTGATTATTTTTCAATGTACGATTATGTTTAATTTCTTTAAAAGGGAGTTAAAAAAGGCAACATTAAATTGACAACTGATCTTTTTTACACTCACATACACATATTTGTGTAAAAAAAAAAAGTTGAGCCCCACCAATAATTTTCAAAACTTTACGCGTATGCGAAATATGATTAGATTCATAATAAGAAAATCTGCGATATTATGAGATGGCAAGTAGATTAGTAAAAATAATATAAGGTTTTAATGGATTACACCTGAATAAATACTGTTAAAAAAATCCCATTATATACATAATTTTTTTTATAGATACTATAAAACTTTTATTTTAAAAGGACAGCATAGCATAAATAAGAAAAAATCAACTTAGATATACAAACGTTTTAATATAATATATTTTGTAATGTTTATTCTTTATGTTTAAAATTTATTTAATAACTTACAGCTTGTTTTAAACTAATTTCTTTTAGACAGAAATTTTTGAAAATGTTCAGTATTGACGCTTATATTTATTTAATAAGTGCTTATATATATATATATATATATATATATTTAAATTGTTTTTTAAACTATCTTAAACTGTAGAAAAAGCTTTTTCTAACAATAGTTATTAAATTTTCTAGAGCAATGTGAGAATTTTAATATTTTTTTGTATTTAAAAAGTAAAAAAAAGCAAAATTTAATTTTTAATGTCCATTTTCTGAAAAAGTACTTGTCATATTTATACATCTTAAAATTTAAACCGTTCCACTCTCGTTTATAAAAGTTATCAAACTATCTTAAGTTACTTTCAATGGTTTATTTGAAAGCTAAAGATAACAATCGCTTCAAAATTACCAACATAATTTTTTTCCTCTTCGTTTTTTTAACCATAGAAATAGACAAACGGGTTGGCGACGTTTTCCCTACCGCCAAGGGATTACTCTCTGAAAAGGACACGACTAAATGACCAATGATGTGGCTGGATTTGACAATAATGCTAAAACGTGACTATCTTTTAGAATTTCGCTTCCCGTATGTCGCGGAGGTCAAAAAAGACAATCGAAGAAATGAAGGGACGAACATCCCATTTTGAAGGAGTCTATCCCTTCTGAAATTTTATCGAGGAGGGGTGCCCCTTTTCCCTCCACCCTCGGTAATCAGCTCCTCGGTAATCTACGTCGCTGCACCGTAATTCGGAATTTTTTATCATATATCCTACCGACATTTTTCTACACTAAAATTTTGACGGCTACAGTTAAGTAAAAAAGTTAGAATTTAACTGGAATGTAAACCAATACCGAATCTGGCATCATCGATAATAATTCGAAGGAAGGGTGTGGAAATTGTCCGGCTTTTAGTAACGAGTTAAAAGTACCTGATTAGTTATAGTCAATAGTATAGTATTGTGGATTTTAATTGCTACTATATATAAGGAATATCGAAAAAAAATTGGAATTATTTTTATAACTCAGTGAAAGTGTACTGTGTGAGTGTTGCGAAACTGTCCGTCACCGGTATTTCATTAATCATGGGTGATGATTATAAATTTTGATGACAGTGTCAAACTACAATTGATCTACAAGTTAACGTTTAGTTATAGTTTCTGTGTCTTCACTATCAAATCATGGGTTGTGCAGTGAGTTCAGCGGCTGACAAAGAAGCAGTCGAGAGGTCGAAAAAAATTGATAAAGATCTACGTGCTGATGGAGAACGTCAAGCTCGAGAAGTCAAATTACTTCTGCTGGGTAGGTTTCACTTAAATGTTTGTTTATTATTTGTCAGGTATGCAATACTTTTAAAGGGATTTTCATTTATATTATAAAAAAGTATCTTTGTTCTGCTTGTATACTTTTTGTAGGGATTGTTGTTTACATCATATTATCATAGATAATTTATAATTTCACCATAACAACAACACTACATTAAGGCTATTTCTAAACTGTAAGTAACAATGGGCTATTTAAATACTTGACAAATCATAATTATGACGTAGTATACGCATATTATACTTTATTTCTAATAAAATGTAAGGAATTAATAATTAACATGCTTTTGCAATCATGGGATTAATTTAAATTTAAATGGAGCATAGAGCTAAATCATGTGTACTAACACAATATAAAGGCATATCTTATAATTTTCATTTCATTAAGAAAAAGAAAAAAAAACCCACCCCCAAATCTCGTGTTGTTTTTCATATGCTGCTTGCATGCGTGTAGTAATAATCATGTTACACATGACTGTTTGTTACGCGAATAGCAATAGTATATGTGAAAATCGATTTTATGTCCATGGTAGTTCTAAATTTCTTTAAAGAAAAAATCGCTTTAAAAAAAATAATAAAGCTGAATGTTTCATGCACAAGTGTTATAGTTACTAGTACTTTTCTTAATTGCAATTTTATTCTTGGAAATATGTTATTAAAAAACAAGGGTCGAACCAGGCAAAATTTGTGGCTTATTTAGATTCTCTTCACAAAAATCTATTTAATAAAACAAGACCCCTTCACAAAAATCAATTTGATAAAATGGGTACTTCATAAAATTCTTTATAATAAAACAGGCACCTTCACAAAATTCCTTTTAATAAAATAGGCCCTTTCACAAAATTCTGTTCCACAAAAACTTCCTATTTATTAATTATTTATTATTTTGCGATGTTTTAAAATATGTAATTTGTAAACAAAGTTCACCAGAGAAAACTGCATCAAAAGGATTTTAAAAAGTTTTTGTTTGTAAATGCTTGGTTCGAATTTGAGTAACTGGATTTCATTTTCAACTTTCGTTACAAAATTTTATTTTTCACAAAAATTAATTTTAATTTTCAAAAAATGGGTCCCAAGAAAAAAGACCTGCATTGACCCCTGAAAAAATAACAAAGAAAAAGTAACTAAGCATAGATTATGAAATACATTCAGAATACTATAATAAAATTTTACCATTTACTAAGTTGAAAGATTGTATCCAAGTAAACCATTTGAAAACCCAATTTCAGTCTACAGTTGTAAAAGTATACAAATTCTTTTGTGCTGCCCCACATGTGATGTATAGTTTTATATGTAATACTAAATACAGTAAAAAGCCACTAATCCGCAAAGCTTGGTTCCAAGTGTTGTGCGGATTGGAGGCTTTTTGCAGATTACAGGCCATGTCTATTTAATCCAGACCTGCCAACCTTTGAAAATGAGAAATAGTAGCACACCAAATTCTAATTTATCTGAAGGTTGGTTGGTTGGTGGCTGTTTTTTACGCTGTAAATTTTAAGCGAGCAAATACTAATCAATTAAACGCATGTGTATCCATAAGCACACAAAGTAGGAGACTCTTTTATTTTTGCTAATTTTTTTGTTGCGGGTGGGATTGATTAAACATAATTATTCCTATTCAATTAATGCTCTGTCCACTCCTACGCCAAATTTCTGAACTTCACAGTGAATTTTCTGAAAGATTCCAAGGTGGTTGGGGGGGGGGGGGGGGGGGGGTGATGGAATTATGGTTATATCTTCCAGAGAAAAATGTCTGAGTCCTTCATCAGGTCGAGTAAGCTGATACAACAGGGAGTGGGGGTGTCCATTCCCACCACTTTTTTGTGTCTGACGAAATTTGCATTTTCTCGTGATCTTTTGACGAAATTTGCAGTTTTTTTCGAGATCTGTTTATAAAATTTGCCGTTTTTTTTTTCGATATTTTTTGATGAAATTTGCCGTTTTTCGCAATGTTTTTGACGGAATTTGCCGTTTTACAGCGATTTTCTGACGAAAAACACGTTTTTCCCACGATCTGTTGACAAAATTTGTCATTTTTTTGCAATCTTTTGACTAAATTTGCCATTTTTTGCAATGTTCTTCACGAAATTTGTCGTTTTTGCGCGATCTTTTGATGAAATTTGTCGTTTTTCGCAATGTTTTTGACGAAATTTGCCTTTTTCTTGCAATTTTCTGACGAAAGTGACATTTTCCCGCGATCTGTTGACAAAAATTTGTCGTTTTTTTCGCGATCTTTTGACGAAATTTGCCGTTTTTCGCAATGTTTAGGACGAAATTTGCCGTTTATTCGCGATCTTTTGACGAAATTTGTCGTTTTGTGCAATGTTTTTGACGAAATTTGCCCTTTTTTCGTGATTTTCTGACGAAAGTCACGTTTTTCCCGCGATCTGTTGACAAAATTTGCTGTTTTGTTCGCGATCTTTTAACGAAATTTGCTGCTTTTCGCAATGTTTTTGACGAAATTTCAGGGTTGGGTTTTTGACGTCAAAAAGTGGTTTTGACGTGACATGTCAAGAACTGTCGAAAAGTGTCAAAAACCTTATGCATGTTTTTTTTTAGCAATCATTAGTGATATTTTTTATTATATCAAGCTAAAAACTGATTAAATAATAATTTATATATTATAAATAATTTTCATTTAGTCATACTGTAATTAAGTTGCAATAAAATTATATATCATTATTCAAAATATTTGTCAATTGCCATGCTAGGAAAAATAGCAAAATATTGAATCTATTATTAAATGCATTTTTCAAAGTACCTTTTATATCTTTATTACTATTAAGTATTTGGTATGTTATAAAAAAAATTAGCAATCTAATTTATATACTTTTAAAAATAAATAAATAAAGACTTAAAGCTAAAGTAAACACTATTCAATGACTGTTCATAAGTTATCTAGACTTTTAATGATTCTAAATGTTTGTTTTTGTACATAAACTTTAAATTGCAACACAAATGTTCTTTAAGTAATTAAATTAATTATAATATAAAATCTACATAATTAAACGTTCTTTAAATCAATAACTTAAAAGAAAATGGGTTGTTATTTTCAATATTTATACACATACATAATATATCTTCATTTTATTATGTTAGTTTCAGTTTAATTATTTAGAACTATTTCTTTATGTTAAATTTATTTGTTATACATTATAAAATAGTATCTTTTTTTTTATCCAAAGGTTTGAGTGTCATAGCTGAGATTTATTCCAACAGAGCGAAAAATGCCGGGACCAGGACTCTAACTTGGGTACTTTGGCTTGCCGTGCCAACGCTCTTGCTACTAATCTATCCCGACGATATCCTGGTTGGCATAACTCACTCTTATTTGTTGGACATGGCTGTGAACTGCAGTGCTAATTTTAATCATATGAGCTACTATAGCATTTTTACATGATGAATGTGATACAACGCAGAAACTAACTCCTGTATACCATGTAATTAGGTCATAATGAACAGACTCAGGTTCGAGTCCTGGTCCCGGCATTTTTCGCTCTATTGGAATAAATCTCAACTATGCTACTCCAACCTTTGAATATGATTTACCTATTTGAAAAAATATTCCTCTGTTCATTAGTACCTTTTTGGGGGGACAAACATTAAAACAATATAAAAATAAGTATATTATTTATATGAAATTTTATACATTAAATTATACAAGTAAAGTACTATTTAATTAGTTTAACGATACTTTTAATTATTAATTTATTATATATTTATAGCTTACAATTATTTTCAAAGTAATTTGTTAAACCAAAATCATGTTTTGAGTTTTCAGGTGTCGACACAGATTTTTTTTTCTTGAGGCCTATGTTTGAAAACTAAAAATTATTTTTGTGAAATTTATTTTGTTATGAAAGATAAAATCCAGCTTCTTAAATTCAAACCAAGCATTTAATGATAACTTCTTTAAGTCATTCCGTTAAAGTTTTCATTTCTTGTGAACTTATTTTCTTTGTAAATTATGCATTTTAAAACCTAACAAAATAAAAATAATTAATGGAGAGTATGTTTTTATGGAATGGAATTTTGTGAAGGAACCAATTTTATTAAGAGGAATTTTGTGAAGGGGCCTGATTTATTAAATCGTTTTTTGTAAAGGGGTTCTAGATAGGCCTTTTTTAATGTCGAAAAGTTTACCCATGTATCTAAGACTAAAAATTATGAAAAATTGTAAATTTAATGTTGTTGTAAAAATAATTTTAATCAGTTTTTGGACTCAATTTTAGGTTTTTGACAGTCATTGTCTAAAACTATGTCAAAAAGGGGTTTTTGACATGACGGTTAAAACCATGGTTAAAACTGGATAAAACCGTCACACTGTCAAAAACTTGCCAACCCTGCGAAATTTGCCATTTTTTCGCGATTCTCTGACGAAAGTCACGTTTTTCCCGCGATCCTTTGAGAAAATTGGCGACTTTTCTTTGAACGAAAGGCGAGATAGATTTTTTCGCCGATCATTTGCCGAAATACCGATACATTTAATGCCCGAATTTTCGGATTTATGACCGATATTTATTTTTTTCGGAAAATTCGGACCAGAACCACCCCTGAACGATCTTTTGACGAAATTCGCATTTTTTCAGCTATCAGTTGAATAAAATTCACGTTTTTTTCGGCGATACTTTAGCGAAATTTCTTTTTCCCGCCAATTTTTTGACGAAATTCGCGGTTTTTCAGCGATCCTGTAACGAAATTCGCATTTCTTAGCTCGATCCTGAGACGAAATTCATGATTTTTTGCGCGATCCTGTGACGAAATTCGTGATTTTTCGAGTAATCCTGTAACAAAAATTCGCGTTTTTTTTTTTTTTTTTTTTTTTTTCTCCCAGAAAATCGTAGTTTTAGACAGATTTTCGTAGCATCGTAGTTTGTGGCTCAAAATCGTAGCAACTACGATTTTTTCGTATCAGTTGGCAGCTCTGTTAATCTTTGTTTACATTTTTTAAAATTCATATTTTGGAGAAATTTAGATTGCTAATACTAAAATATAAATAAATTACACATTTTAATATATAGATAAAATAATAACTATGTAAAAAATAATTTCTTAAATACGGCATCAATTGTCTGTTTTAAGACATTTGGTTTATAGTGTTGAATTTTATCTTTAAGTAAGAGTTCAAAAGCAATATATATGTATTTTTTTTTATGTGTTTTTCAATTATATAATTACGATTTAATGAAAAATAAATAAATTATAAAATGTATTGTCTAAGTAAGGATTTTTTATCATTAAAATTAAAAAAGAAATGAAGAAATGAATACATAAAATAATATACTAATTAAATGTGCTTTCATTTTAAACTATAAAGAAGAATGCTATATGATATATAATAGCTATATATAAAGATAAGAAAAATGTTAAAATTGGTGAAAAAAAATTTCAAAATTAAAAATTTTGTCACCATTGAAGCATTTTTCAAGAATTAAATTTCTTTGTTTACATTCATAAATTGATTGCAGATTAGAGGCCTTTGCGGATTACAGGTTTGCGGATTAGCGGCGCTCTACTATAGTATGCTAAAATTTATTTCAGTTAGGAAACACAGTTGAAGATTCTTTTTTAGCAATAAACGGAAATGTACGTATATTCTCTTGTTTCCTTGTGTGTATTGCTGTATCTGATCGATAGAATTTATACACCAAATAATATGTAAAAAATTAGTTAAATTTTAAAACTCATAGTACCACAACTTAAAATACTCTTCCAGCACTTATCACTCATAGACAGCATACTGTTACCGAATTATCCATTTGTGGATTTTTGTGTGTCAATCCGCAGCAAAACAAAATTTATCTGCAACCCAACAGTGCTAAATAAAGCTACCATAATAAGAACTTATAGTAACCCATAACCAGGGCTCAAAATGAAAAAAAATCATGAACTGGAACGCTATTTCAAAATTGTTGACTAAAAATTTTTGTGAAAGTATAGTAAATTATTATTTCTAACCATACAAAAACATTTTTAAAAATACATGCAAGATTCTAAATAATAAAAAAAAAAGTTAGAGAGACCACAATAAGCTCTCTCTCTCTCTATATAAAACCGCAGAACTGATGTGTTACACTCACACACCGATTTTTTGCGACTTTTTCGTTGCCGTGATTTTCAAGCCTGTGCCAAACCAGTAACTTAATACAATAGCTAGGGTAGATGTGCCAGTAATGGACACCCTTAAGGAATTTCTTTAAAAATTATTTTTTAATTAATAGTTATAATTATTATAGCCCACTTTTTTTAATATTATATTAATCTATCAACATTATTTAATCAATCTCATAGTCTCATTTCCCAATGTGAATCAAAATTTAATTGTAAATAACAGAAATGTATCAAAATTCCAGTAATGGACACCCTCTCTTCCAGTAATGGGACACTCTCTGTTCCAGTAATGGACACCTCAAAAAAAATAATAGGTAATTGATTTTATGATTGTATTTAAAACCAAAATTTAATGAAAGAATATTAATGAAATAAAATAGTCATTTTCAAATAAATTTAACAGTTAGGATATCAATAATTAATAAAATATTTATGAGACTAATTCACTGTTTAAATTAATTATTGTCATTATCACAAGATCAATATTTTAGTTATTTTAGATAGAAGGTTTAAATTTTAAAATACTAAATTTCAAAGAATTATATTTACCAAATTATTAAGTCATTGAGGGGGGGGGGGGAGGGGGTTTAGAAGGGTTAGTTTAAAAAAAAAAAAGATTTTTTTAAAAAGTGTCTTGGTGTACCAGTGCATGGAATCATATTTCTTTTTATTCTTAACAGTTAAACTTCCTAAAACTGCTTTATATATTACTTTTAGCAATTTGTATAAAATATATCAAATAAATGAAAGTGTAGGTTGAATGTTTTTTAAATACTAAATAAAATATCAGAACTGACATTTGAGCCCCTTGATCTGCAGATTTACTACTTTCATTGCTACTATCAATTTAATATTATAGGGATTTTTTTATGTATGTAGTACTTTTGTCAACGATGAATAATGAAACATTTAAGATAAAAAATCATAGATTTTTAAGAATTTGTGCGATTTAAAAAATTGTCTTTTTTTAAATGGGGAGAGTTTGAACCCCATGAGCCCCTCATTTTCCCATGCCTTATAGATTATTCTCTGCTTCCAAATGGGAATGATGGCTTACAAAAAAATAATTTGATAACAATCTTTAAAAAAAATTATTAATTACTTGAAATTAATAAAAACAGCTTTTTATATAAAAAAATATATTACATTCTGGTAAGTGAAGTTACAAAAATATATATATGATTACTTAGCTTTTCAGTTAAAAAAAAAAAAAATATATATATGCACTACGAACATTACTGAAATTGCTTTTTCAGTATGTGCACATGGGGTGTCCATTACTGGAAATTGACTAATTAAGCATTCCAGTAATGGACCATGGTCGTAAAACCTGAAAAATAAATGAAATTTTGTAAATTGCCATTGGTATGTAAAATTCAAAGTTTTCTATTATTGTCTAAACAAAAACATGCAATTAAAAAAAAATATATATATATATATATATATATGAATTGTTTAAGTTAAGCCAGCTCTTAGCATGTTCATTAAGATTTTCACAGAAAATCTGTGGAACTGTGAAACATTATTTTCTGCTTCCTGATTGGTTTGATTAAGAGTTTCAACAATAACCTAGATTATAAAACAAGCAAGGAGGAATTATGAAAAAATATGTAAAAGACTAAATTTTTATTGGTTATTTTTTTATAAATCAAAAACTTTGAAAGTGGCCCATTACTGGAAGGGGGTCCATTACTGGCACATCTACCCTAGGTTGCCATTAAAGGAAAAAATTCCCTAAATTTAGCGATTTTCTTTTTATTACCAATTAAAAAAAAAAAAAAAAAAAAAAACAGTGTATGACATCATAGCCAAAACCGCTATGTTTATGTGGTGAAAAACGGCGTAAACGACGTCTCTTTTGCTGATGACAACAAGCGGAGTGTAAACAAACTATATGTTTCCGGTAAGGCCTAAAATCAGGCTGCTTGCATCTTTGTTATATCAAAAGATTAAAATCAAAAAGCTTGGATGTGTGACCTGTTATATTTAGGGGAGAGTGGGGGCTAATGGGACAGCAGACTTGTATAAAACCAAAAACTTTCTGCGAACATAAATATTGAGTCAAAAACTTTCTGCAAATTAATTTAATGTTTAATAAAATTACGTGCTATATTATTTTGACAATATAAATTAAAAACAGTAGTTTAAAATAAATTAATATTAATTAAAGAATAATTATTTTAGTTAAAAAAAATAATAAAACTAAAAATCCATGATAAGAAGAGCTGAATTCTTATAAATTATTTTGTCAATGCATTTAGAAACAACCCAATCCTTAATATTTTGACCTCTTCGCAAGTGTCTGTAATGTCATAACAATGTTTTGCATCTTTAAATTTTGAATTGTGCGCAAACAGTAAATAAATCGTACACAAGATTGTGAAATATTTTTAATTTTTTGGTATTTAAAAAAAAAAAAAATCCCTTAAATTTTTTTTTGCAAAGTTCCGAATTTTGCAGAAAATTTTCCGCGCACGGCGTACGCACGTGCGTCTATATTATACAACTCTGTGGCACAGTGACCAAATTTTATTCAAAATATTATTTTTAAGAAAACATTATGCTACACCTAAATGGCAACACCAAAGCTGCTAACTTTAATAACAACAAGTCAGTAGTTTGCAATTGTTTGAAAGAGTGCAAGAAAGTTTGTTTTCAACTATAAAAAGTAAATTTGATTTGTTTTATTTAAATGACATTTACAATTCCTTATTGATTGAAATTGTACATGAGGCTACTAATTAGGGATGCACCGAATAGTGATTTTGGCAAATATTCGGCTAGTTGAATAGTAACAGTGAGGCCGAATGCCAAATATTCGGCGAACCGAATAGTAACTATTTGGCCGAATACTGGATATTCGGCTGTCCGAAAATTTTTATATTTCAGAGTTTAAAAGTGTTAAAAGATAAAGTATAAAACAATTTTTCATAATATTTAACACAGATACTTGTACCATTTTATGAACTAACTAGACCTTTTTACAAGAAACCTTTACATTAAAAAAAAAAAATCTGTGCTTTGAGTTATAACTTAAAAAGAGGATAGTCTTAAAACTTTTTTAATTAATAAAGCTTTAAACTTCGTAGCTTCTTCTGTGAATTAAAATAAATTAATAAAATTTTCTAATATTCTGTAACACTTTAATTTTAAAGTAATTTTTTGAATGAATTAGAAGAAACATTTTACAGTGATATAGTTTTTATTTGTCAGGAAGGGACTAAAGTAAAACAATACAATATATTAAAATGCTGGCAAATCTGCAAGAATAACTTTCTTGCTCTTTTTGATTTGGCAAGGAAGTTTTTAAATGAACCAGAGAGCATGTGTCTAGAATGGGCGATCCTATTCAGAGGTTGTAAACATACAGGGTGTTCATGTTCATACATCTTGGAACAAACTTTCTCTGCAGATAATGTGGCCAAGGCAAACATTTTTTGAGCATTATCTCAATCATTGAGCATTATCTCAAGAAACATTATCTCAATCCACTTATTTCATCAAAAATATAATACATTCAATAAAAAACATAGTCTGTCACCGCAAGCTGAAACTGAATTTTTGTTTAAAACTTTAACAATAATGAAGATATTTGCATTGTATTAATTTTGCTTGTAGAAAATATGATGATACTATTGGAGGTGGCTGAATTTTGGCCAGTGACACAGTATAAGTAGTACTGTCAGCTGCACTTTGAATAAAGGAATATCTAGCTCAGTGTTGTTAGTTTTAGACATGAATGGTGGAAATTTCCAGTACTTATTGTGATTCACAGAAATCAAAGTAACTATCTTGAAAATATAGTTACACAATATCTTCAATATTATTAAAGTAAACGAAAATTCAAATTTGACCTGGAGTGAGATGCACTTTATTTTTGATAATAAGTGTATTGCGATCCTAGTTTCTCGGACAAAAATTGACTGTCTTGATGTCTATTATCACATGTGAAAGTTTTTTTCCATTTTGTTTAGAAACATGATGTTTGCAAAAAAGCAAGAAACAGATTATTTACTAGACAATATTCAGGAACTTGCATTTATTTGTACATCATTAATTCTTATGAAGGTCATCATTAACGGTTAATTTTCTTAAGTGACACTTTTCAAACAACAAATAAATAATGTAAAAGTATTCTCTTTCATTGAAATATGATTTTATTTCTAATTATTTTGAATATCTTTATTAATTAAAGTAGAAATTGTGGGTTTTAAAAAATATTTTTAAAAGAAAGTTTTTTTAAGTATTCGGTTTGGCCGAATACCGAATATTTAGTGCATCCCTACTCTAATTAATATAACACAAATATTCCATTTTATATTAAACTTAGTTAAATTACCTTTGGATAAACATGTGCTATGTAGATTATTAAAAAAATATAAAATATCAGGATATGGGGACTAATGGGACTCAGCATATGGAGACAAATGCGACAACTGAATTGGTGATGCATAGGTACTTATTGTTAATGATAGGTATGCATGATTTATTTGAAAGATTAATGTCTTATTAAAAAGTATTATAAAAGCAAGTTTTTTACTCTTTCCATGACGCTAAAGAATATTCTAGCTGGATTTTCCAAAAACAGAATTTTTCTTTTCGATGCAAATAATTTTACAGAAATGGACTTCCTCTTCTCTCATGTGTCAGATCATCTAGAACCAGCAACAACAAGTGAAGTTGATACTTAAGATGTTGATATTTTAAAGCTTTCAACAAATGACATGATTTTGACAACCATACAGGCGCGTAGCTCTGCTGGATCATCCTCTGTACCAGTTACATCCAAAATCTCTCCCTCGAAAATTTGGTACCAAACAAGGAAGAAAAATTCAAACAACAAGAATTTTGACAAAAACACCTGAAAAAGTAGTAGATAATACTAAAATAACTCAGGAAAAGATCTCAAAAATGCCTAAATTAATATAAAAAAATAAGCGTATTTCTTTTCCAGAAAGTTCTGAAAGTAGTTTTGCACTACATGATTCTTCAAGTAATGAAGACTTTCCAGAAAGAATTGATGTTGAAGAAAATGTTCTTTTAGTGCAAATATCTAAAAATGATTTTGTCTTAGTAAAATTTGAAGGGAAAGGTTCTATATCTCATTATGTGGGAATTGTTATTGAGATAAACCGCGGAATTCAAGGACCTTTTTCTGAGTTACCTCACAAAAATGTGCTATTCTATGTTTGTCTATCCTGAAAAAGGAGAAAAATAGTGGACTGAAATAGAAATTTAGACATTGTAATGAAATTACCTCAGCCTACAATCGATGAGAAAACTATTCGTTCATCAACATTAATGTCTTGATTTTAATTTTTCAAATTTAAATATGCAATAATTAATACTATACTGATTTTGTACATTGTATTTTGAAGTAAAATATGCAGTCTTTAAATATGTACTGCAACTCTACTTTTTGTGTTGATTTTGATATGTCCCATTAGACCTAAATTATGTATACCTTTTAACTATGTATTTCTCGCAAATAAAAAAAAAACTAAATTTTTATTACAATGATTAATCTTGTAGAGAAAATATTTCTATTAAATTCTGTATCTATACTAATAAAAGAAGAGAGTTTGCTTGCCTGTCTGTATGCGCGTGTGTGCGATGACTAGAAAGAATTAAATTTCCCAAGATCCTATCAAAATATTTTCTAGAGCCGAAAATTTATCGCCGACTATAATAAAAAATCATGTGAAACATTAAAAATTTTAAAGAGGCATTTTTAAAAATGGATTTTTATTTAAACAACTTCTAGTAAAAAGATTCAATCGAAGGGCGCCAAAAAAATCTTCAAAGGGCGCCATAAAAATCTTCAAAGGGCGCCGCGTTGGAAAGTCCTGATATAGAGTATATATACAAACCTATAGATTATATACAGGACTGCACAAAATAATTAGGATATTTTTCTGGCTATTGCCTGTAATTGCTGAAATCTGGTTTTCAAATGTGTTTTGCGTTTTCTAACATGTTTACTTAGGTATCTTATTTACCTTATTAAACAGCGAATGTCTGTTAAAGTGGTCTAGAAGTGTTTGAAAGTATTTTGTAATCTATGCTTGATGGATGATTTTACTTTTTTTTTTTTTTTTTCCCCCGATGCGCACGCGCCCGTAAGTTATCAAGCCGACATGTTTTATTATATCAACTAAAATAAAAATACGTTTTTTACTTTGAAATATGCATAATAGATTGTTGTGTAAATGGATTTTAAAAACACTTCGCATTTCAAATAATAATAATAAGTCTCGAAAAAGCTTTAAATTTCAGGGCGTCAAAGTGGTGTTGCACCTTTATTTGGCTTGGCTGAAATCCGTCAACCCTGCTCTTACATTTAAGTAAAATCTGTAAATAAAGCAGTTTTTTTTCCTCTTCTAAAAAAATATACATACATATTAGTTGTGTATGTACATTAAATAGAGAAAAAGCAGCGTTTGGTTGTCTTTTTTTTTATTCTGGAGGTTATCATGGTTAATAGATAATTCGTAAGGGGGGGGGGATTGCAGTCAAATGGTTATTGAACATTAGATAAAAGATTTGGACTGTTCATAATTTAATAACAAAAGGACACCATAAACAGCGTCAACATTTTCAGTTCAGACCATCTGTTCTGTGCCGATGAACATGTTTGGATGACAACATATATTGGTGCATCTTGATTAGGAAATAATAAAATCTTGTGTTTGATAACATCGTCTGAATTTTTCTAGCGCGGAAAGCATCCCATTTTACACGGTCGAAGTGGATTTTCAGCACATTTTCAGCTATGGTCATGCCTATGCAACTGTCCAACCGGTTACGCATCGCATCGTCTGCTGCGGTAGAAAATCATGCGATCTGGAGGAAAACGAAACAAGAAAAACAACAAATGGAACTGAATCTCTTATTCAGTTTTAAAAATTTCGATGCCCTTTATAATTCGGCGTTCTTAAAATAATTAACACAAAAAAAGTACTCTGATTGTGCATAAAGTATGTAACTGAATGAGTATATTCTGTGTTGTCAATTACATAAAGCATTCAGCATTAAAAATGTTTTAATGGCAAACTAATTAAGCGTTATTTTCTTTAATCCCTTTATGAATTACTAGCAAGCTACGCCCGCTACGCTGGTCAATTTCTTATAACGAACTTATAATCCAACAAAATATTGACATTTCATAATTCACTTTTATATTTTAACAGAATAATAAGGCTACTATAATTTGTGACTCGTGCTATAGCCAATATACACGCCAGGACACGTCGCCCTTATTATCTTTTTACGCATGAAGGTTTCGCTATGGTACTCCATTGTGAAATTTGGTAATTTTTCAAATTCAATATTTGAAAAATGGCATAATCATTAGATTTGAAATTTATATGAAGAAAAGAAAAATACAATTTTTTTACCTTTCAAACGCAGTTTGCCTAACAATTTTCTGACAAATACTTTTCGGAGCTACTATTTTTTTCAGTAACTTCAAATGTTTCATTTTCCGAGATTAATCTGTGGCAACAATTAGCGAAAAACCCAGTCGTCAGCAACGCATAGTTTTTATTAAAGAGGCTGTTGGAGCAGGGGTTGTCACCATCCACTTGCCACCATCACTTTTGAAATCGGTTCCGTAGTTCCAGAGATTCCATAGAAATTGTAATTTAGAATGTTTTTAGAACGCTTTTCGCCCATTTCACCCTTTTAAATTTCGATTTTTTTTTTTATTTTGTTCTTAGAGAGCATTTACATCTTATAAGTAACTACAACTTCAAATTTCTAGCTCCTTCAGTATAAAAAAATCTCAATTTTAGAACGTTTTTCGTTCCTGCACCCCCCTGGGGTTAGTGACACCGACATAAAATATAGCCTATGTTGGAGCAGGGGTTGTCACCATCAATTTGCCACCATCACTTTTGAAATAGGTTCGGTAGTTTTAGAGATTCCATAAAAATTGTAATTTAGAATGTTTTTAGAACGCTTTTCGCTCATTTCACCCTTTAAATTTCGAATTTTTTTTTATTTTGTTCTTAGAGAGCATTTACATCTTATAAGTAACTACAACGCCAAATTTCAAATCGGTTCGGTAGTTCTAGAGATTCTATAGAAATTGTAATTTAGAATGTTTTTAGAACGCTTTTCGCTCATTTCACCTTTTTAAATTTCGAATTTTTTTTATTTTGTTCTTAGAGAGCATTTACATCTTATAAGTAACTACAACGCCAAATTTCAAATTTCTAGCTGCTTCAGTATAGAAAAGATCGCAATTTTAGAACGTTTTTCTCTCCTGCACCCCCCCGCCTGGGGTTAGTGGCACCGACATAAAATATAGCCTATGTTGGAGCAGGGGTTGTCACCATCAATTTGTCACCATCACTTTTGAAATCGGTTCGGTAGTTCCAGAGATTACCCCCTACAAACAAACAAACAATCTTTACTCTTTTATAATATTAGTATAGATTATCAAGTTTAACCTTTAAAGACACTGACGGCGTACAGAGTGCGCCGAACAGTGATAAATCATTTGCGAATTCCAGATTAATTACGCGATTCAATTTAAATTGGTCTTTGTTTAACAACTTGATGTTTATTACTTTTATACTACTTCTGGAAAATGCACTAAACACAGATATCATTAAAAAGTTGTTTTAGGCTTTAAAAGCTGATGGCGCATGGAATGCGCGGCTGGTTAGAGTCCTGCTTCTGTCGGGTTGTACCCCACCCGAATTCGCAAATTCCATTTGAAGTCAAACCGCAACCCAACCCGAAGCATTTCAATCCGCAACCCGACCCGAACCCGCAATGAAAGGACAATAAATTATGTTTTAATACTATTATAAAATGTAATGTACAGTTACATCTCTAATACCAATTTTATATTTTTATATAGACAAATGGACAAATCTACATTTAATATTCAAATATAGTAAAACCTCTGAATAGCGGACACCTCGAGATCGTTGAATAGAGTCCTGCATCGGGTCGGGTTGTTTCTATTTTTTTTTTTTTTCCGGGTCAGGATTACTCTAATTTTTTAGGTAGCTTTCATTACAAAAAGCTACCTATTGCAGCCGTTCGGAGGAAAGCAGTTCCAAAAAATTTTGGTATATTTTCACCGATCATGACCCCTAGACCCCAGGGTTGGCCAGATTTATCCATTTCAAAAAAATCCGGATGGTTTTTTTAACATAATATATTTTTAACATAAATATATTTTTTAAACGATTTGTAACAGATGCTGATGTTTCGTGATTGAAAAATAGGTGTTCTTTTAAAGATAGAATAAAATATCCTGTACAAGGAAATTGTTAATCTAATGAAATTCCATTAGAAAACGCATTCATATATATATATATATATATATATATATATATATATATATACTCGAATCCTGATAATAGCACAATATACTGGAAATTGAGAACATAAAATTAAAGTGACAATAGAAGGTTCAGGGGGCATAGTAACCCCTGAAGAAATGTACTTTTCATTCTGAAAAAAATTACTAAGAATAAGCAATTCATCAATATCATTGCATAAAACCGTGTTTAATGTGACACTGCTGAAATTTCCAAAACTTTCGAAAAAAATCTTATATGCTTATAAATAGAACTGAAAAAAAAATATTACGGATTCTAGACCATTAAATATTATGCTAAGTGAGATTAATGAACAGCGTCTTGTAGAGCTGACGTTCAGGCCCCTGATCTGCAGATTTACTAGTACATTAAGTATGTAGTATTCAGCATAAAAGTAATTTGAAAATTAGAGTGTTTACTTAATAATTTATTCAACAAAATGACTAAATGATTCACTGAAATAATTTTCTTATTCTTGTTTTATTGTGAAATCTGTTCGTAATTCAAACAAGTTGGAAATTGTACGTCAAACGTTACAAACGAGGTGCGTTCGTACGCACGTTTTAGAATTAAATTCATGATATCCCGTGCGTAGAACGGGTTAAACAGCTAGTTAAGTATATATTTTATGACACTTCATACAAATATCTTAACTTAGTTATATAAATATTCAGATATATATGTATCAGCTAGTTATATAAATATTCAGATCTTTTCTGATTTTTAATTCTGTGAAATGAATTATATCGTCTGCAGATTAATTTCTGTCATAAAAACTGCATCTCGGTCGCTTGACGATTTAACATCCATCGGAAGCTCCTATAACAAAAAAGCACCGATTTTTTAAAAAAAAATTCAAATTTCTTAATAAATATTTTTATTAATATCTCCTAAAGTTTTGATTCGATTTTAATAAAATTTGAAATGTCTCGACAAAATTCTGCAAAGATAATATATTTTAAATTGCAAACAATTTGGTTGGGTAGTTTTTGCGTTGTTATATGCGGACAGACAGACGGACGGACCAAACGACGACTATAGGTGCTACGTATTTATATAATTACGAACGCACCTAATAATAAAAACCTGTCGAAAATAGTATTTTCCCTTTTAACTTAATTTTTATAGGACTGGATCGATTCTATATTTAACCAAATCTGCGTTTGTCCCGAAATTGCTTTTTTTAGCACTTTCCAACCTAGTTGAAAAGTGCTTATGACTTCGGTTTGTCTGGCCGTCTGTCCGTGCTCTAACTCCCGTAAATATACTCGGATTGCTCTGCAATTTTTATATGTTATTGTCGTTATCTATGGCACGTTCCCTATTTCAACTGAAGTGTGTAGCACTTATAGTTTTCTTACAGGGACACTCAAAAGAATTCCGTTACATTGCGGTCTATTGGGAAAAATCATTTGCGGTTTATTTTAAAAATGTTTCACTATTGTAAACGCATTGAAATTTATATAGATCACTAAGATGCATTAGAAGAAGCTTAATATGGAATAGTAGGTGTATAGCACTTAGAGTTACTTTACAGGGACAGTCAAAATAATTCCGTTACATTACGTCTATGGAGAAAAATCGTCTGCGGCTTATTTAAATAATGTTCCACTATTTTAAACGCATTGAAGTTTATATACAGTGTCTCACAAAAGTGATGGGACACTTGTGCTTTATAAAAAGAAACTGCAATAAAATAAATAAACAAACATGTGCAAAAATTTTTTGGGTGTGTTTCATATTTAAAGTTAGTAACAATTATTACATAACATACATTTTGTCAAAATATTAAAATATTAATTTAGTAAAAATACAATTGTTCAGAACGGAGCAAAAAATGGCTCACATAAGTGATGGGACACTTACTTTTCCATCAAATATTTATCCACAAATTTTACTTTTTAAAAGGTTTTAATATTTTGTTGGATTTCCTTTTACTTTTAAAACATGATTTAATCTTTTTGGGATGGATTCGACTATTTTTTTTGTGATTTCTGGAGTGATTTTACCCCATTCTTCTTGAAGCACCGATTTTAGTTGTTGTTTTGAAGAAATGGTGTGTTTGCGAATTCTTGATTCCAATTCTTGCCAAATATTCTCTATGGGATTTAAGTCTGGAGATTGTGGTGGTGTTTTTATTATTTCAGGACAGTTATATAGCAGCCAGAGTCTAACGTTCAGAGCAGTGTGCTTGGGGTCATTGTCCTGGTAGAATTTAAAATCGTTATGAAGGTTCAATTTTCGTGCTGAAGATTTCAAATTTTGCTTTAAAATATCAATATACTTGTACTGATCCATTATACTGTCAATAAAAACAAAATTACCAACTCCAGCGGACGACATACACCCCCATACCATAACTCCTCCTCCACCATGTTTTACTGTTGGTACCAAGTTCTGTTTGCGAAGTTCTTCCCTGGGTTTTCTCCACACCAAGATTCTACCGTCAGAACCAAATATATTAAATTTACTCTCATCAGCAAATATAACTTTATTCCAGTAATCAGAATTCTTATTTATGTTGGATTTTGCGAAAGCTAGTCTGAGTTTTCTATTCTTTTCACTTACGAAGAATTTTTTCCTGGCTACTCTACCGTGATATCCAGCAGATCGAATTACCCTTCTAATAGTTTCAGGATTAACAATTATTCCATATAATGCTTGTAAATCAGCAGCAACTTTTGAAGCACTAATTCTTGGATTTTTTTTAATATTTCGAACGATAATTCGCTTTATTCCATTGGATAGCTTTGATGGTCAGCCAGGTCTTCTTTTATCCTGAATCATATGATTCTTTTTATATCGTTTAATGATATTGAAAACTGTTGAACGACTCAAGTTAACTGTTTCAGCAGTTTTTCTAATAGATTTTCCACGTTCAATATGCAAATTAATAACTAATTTTCGAATTTCAGGCGAAGTTTCTTTTCGTTTAGCATTCATGACTACACAGAGCTAAAAAACACAAAAATTCCAAAACAAACTGGAGAGAAATACTGCAGACGATTTTATAAATTATTGCCAATTGCTTTTAAGTAAAAATAAAACCCCAAAAAATATTTTTATTGCTTATTTCAGGCGATTTTTGTTGCATATATAATGGTGTCCCATCACTTATGTGAGCTATTTTTTGCTCCGTTCTAAACATTTGTATTTTTATTAAATTAATATTTTAATATTTTGACAAAATGTATGTTATGTAATAATCTTTACTAAATTTAAGTATGAAACACACCCACAAAAAAAATGTGTACATGTTTTTTTAATTTATTTGATTAGTTTCCTTTTGTAAAGCACAAGTGTCCCATCACTTATGTGAGACACTGTATATTACTAAGGTGCATTACAAGAGGCTTACTACGGAATATTGTGTGTATAGCAGTCATCGTTCATTTACAGGGACACGCAAAAGAATTATCTACTGTCTGTTAACAATAATTCCTGGAAGTGCGTTTTAAGTTATTGAACGCGATTTTAATTTTAACTTGCTTTTTGTCTATTACGTGGTGTGTATAAATTCTGTAGATCCTATACAGGGCAGCACAAAAGTTCGCGAACACATTTCTGTTTATTGACAAACTCCAGACGGAGAATTTTAAACTGTGCTACGCGTTTCCTAACTGAACTAAAATTATCATCCTATGTAGTATATATACAAATCTATAGATCCTATACAGGGCTGAATAAAAGTATTCGGATATTTTTCCGAATATTGTATATGTTGGAAATTCCTGAAATTATGTTTTTAAATATGTTATGCGTTTTCTAAATTGTTTACTTAGATGTTAGCTTTTAGCTTATTAAACGGTATGATTTGTAAAATTATTTTGGAAGCGTTGGAAAGTGCTATATAATCTATGCTTGACGCATGATTTTTCGTTCTTGTTAATGTTTAAATCCGTATTCTTTTTCCTTTTGCGGACGCTCCTTTGAGATCTTAAAACAGTTACCGAAAATGTTTCCCTTATTTTAGTTTTAGCAACGAGCTGCTCTATATTCAAGCACACTTGGTTTGTTTTTTGTCTGTATCGTATTTCGATTCCCGCTTGAATGGAAATCTGAAATTAAGCGGGTTCTCTCAGTCAGTCATGCTAACTGTTCGGGTTTCTGTTTTAGATAAGTGTGCAGTTATTAATATTTATCTGCATTAATCTACAAGAACGAAAAGCAATGCACCAGGCATCAGTGCCTAATCATCTCTATGTGGGTACCGGGGGACACAGGGTATAAAAACGAGGATGCGCCACCAGGTGCCTGAGGAGCGTCTACGAGCACCGAACCCAAGTCCTGAGGGACTTTTAGCGCGCACGACCGTAGGGCCCACAGTGTATGTCGGACCCATGGACCTTCTAATACTAATCTTTACTCTGAGGTCGGACCCCAGTTTCACAGAAAAATTTATGCATTATAAACATGATATGCATTTTAATATTTAAACCACAGCTTTATAAACATAATAATACTGTAGACGCATATATAAAAATTCATTAAAAAATTATATGAATGCAAAATCTTCTGCACTATATATGCTAGTTAGTGTGAATGAACTATAAAGGGAGTTTTATACTAATTTCTATTTTCAGAAAGTGCTGAAAATGCATTTTGGAGCCCTCTGAAAATGAAGGCCCGGGGCACGTGCCCCGTGTGTCCTTGAGGTAATCAGGCTCTGCCAGGCATAGATAATAAAATATTTTCCAACAATAACAGAATATTGTTAGGAAATTTCATTTTTTCATACAATGAAATGCGATATCTAAATAAACAATTTAAAAGAGTCCCCTGGCCTGTACTGGGAGGAAAAAGTAGCTTCTCTATATCTTGGTTTTAAGATTTTAGCTAATTTTATTCGAAAACGCGCTAAAAGACGAAAAACCCGATTAGAGAAGATTCGTTCCCAGTTTCCGTCAATACTAAAATTCAATGAGAATTTCACCAAATTATTCAGCATTAATCCCAATAATTAATAATAGCAAAGTTGGTTTCATTTATTGCGATTATTTTGGTCGCCAACTTTTGGCAATTTTTCGCCAACTGCCGCCAAGCTGGGCGAGAATTTGATGCTACCGCATATTAATATATAGTTTTATGATATGGGAGTTGGGAAAATACAACGATGAAAGATAATTTGGCAGAAACCACGTTCACAAGCACTCATAAATCAATCCCTTATTTTATTTTTACTTCCTTCTATCTTCACAAGAAGAAAGTATTTGATTTATGAAAATTTTCGACTGATGTAAACGCTTCAGAAGGTCCTGAACACGATTTGACTATTTTTAAAAAATGTCTGTATCTGTATGCGACAAAAAAATTGTGGGCGCTCTATCTCAAGAACTAACGCACGGAATTTAATAAAACTTTAGATTCAGTTAGACCTTGATATAAATTGGTGTTGATTAGTTTTTGGTGTAAATTGCCCAATAGGTGGCTCTGCTAGGCAACATTTTCTTCGATTTTCACGATAGCTATATCTCAAGAACTAATCCACAGAATTTCATCAAACTTCAGATTCTGTTAGACCTTGACATAAATAAGTGATGATTACATTTTGGTGTATATTAGGGTGGATCGAAAAGTATACGAAATTTTTTTTTTCGAAATTACTTTTGGCGCGGGGTGCAAAAGTTTCTTTTTATATATACAGTAAAACCTCTAAATAACGGACACCTCGGGAGCGCACAAATTGTCCGCTATTCGGAGGTGTCCGCTATTGGGAAAACTTCAGAGTTTCACAAAATCGTTAAGAAATGCTTAATGTTTCATTAATTGGCTTTTATATGTCCGAGAACTTCTATTATATGATAAAGAAGAAATTAAAATTATTTTTTAAGCAATAAATCTGAAATGATCAGGGGTGTTGTAGGTTCATGAAAAAATACCTGCTATTTTAGTGAGAAAACATTTACGTATGGAGTGAGAGAGGGGTGGTGGAACATATAATTTAATACAGGGAGGTGAAATTATGAAAAATATGCCTACATCAACTGATTCTTCTTCAGTAGGTCATCATCAATGTTAATGAACATTTTGGCAGTTTCTTCACTCCTGACACATTTCATTAATTCACTCATTGCTCTTAATTCTTCATTTCTATCGGAAATAAGTGTTTCACTTTCTTTTAACATAAAGCCTGCTTTTTTTAAACATTGTTGTACGTTTTCCGGTTATGGTTTTTATACAGTTGAAAAAAATCCAAATTCGAGAACATCAGGAACATTAAATAATTTTAAGCAGTTCTCAAGTCTATTTATAGAATCTAACTTCGAAAGAGTGTGACTTAATAAAAGCTTTGTGTACCAGGTTTTACAATTGTATATAACGACTTGATCAAGGGGCTGGCATACGGAAGATGTGTTTGGGGGAAAAAACAAAGTTTCCAGTTTTGACATTGCACAATTTCAAATGTTTTGGATGGGAAATTGCATTGTCCAAAAACAAGAGAACTTTTCTTTGTTTTTTCATGATATTGTCAAAGGAAGTTAACCATTTAATCACTAAAGAACTGGTCATCCACGCTTTTTTATTCGCTCTCGACATAATACAAAATTTATTAAATTGGATGTTCTTTGAGAAAAACATGGGCTTCAGAAATGTTTCAATTATAAGAGGGATTTCAAATTCTCCTTATACATTGCAACATAATAAAACAGTGAGCAACTCTTTTGACATTTTTTGGCTGATCAGTCTCACTTTTTAAAGCACAAAGTCTTATTTGGAAAAATTCTGAAAAAGAGTCCGGTTTTTATCGAAATTAAAATTGTTTCTCTCCTCATAACCTGCACAAATTGATTGCAGTCGTTCATGTCAATCCTTCACTTTAAGAACTACAGATTTTGCTTTTCCACATATTGTTTTGAAAGCGATGTAGTGCCGAAACCGGAACTTTTCCAGCCATCCGAGTTTTTTCGAGACTTCTAAAGCCTTTTCCTGAAGAAGTTTTTTGAATGAAGTGAAGTAAATCAATTCAGAATTATAGAATAAATTTCATTGGAATCAGTATTCCTCAATTTCACATTTTTGGTGTTAAGAGTTAGAGTTAGTAATCCACAAATTCCTTATTACTTCTTTACATCGTAAAATCTCTTCCACTTGTGTTTTACGTATTTTAAAACGTTCGGCAAGTATTCGTACACTCAATTTCTGTTTTTCAGATTTACTTACACGTACAATTTCAAAATTTTCTTTTAAAGTTAATCGCTTTCGCTTTGAGGTCATTCTTGAAACATTAATCACAAACAAGACACTAAATTCAGAGTACGTAAAACTCAATATTTTCAGAAAACGATAAAAATGGTGTTAACATATTTTGAAGATTTGAATCACAGAGTATAATGCAGTGTGACTTGTTTATTATCAACCACCTTTTCAGCGGCACACTGTAATGCCAGTTTTTTCTCTTCTATGTTATAAAATTATGCAATCCAGTTAATTACTGTTTGGATTTTACGAATGAGAACTATTAAATGAAAATATATCCTATTTTTAGTTTTTTTTCTTTCTTTCTTTTTAACTCTTTATAAGATTTTTCGAACAATGGTTTGAACTTGAGTACACAGAAACAAAAATAGTCATCATCAGTGTTGAATTCAAACACTTTTCTCCGGGAGGGATTTCTATAGCTCCGGGGGGACATTATAGAGTTCCGGGGTGGAAATCCATTTTTTAACCTTTGAAAGCATAAAATTTGAAATACTCCGGGGGGGGATATTTCAATGCTCCAGGGGGGACATTCCGCCCCGGGCTACCCCCTGAATTCAACATTGGTCATCATATAAATTTATCATGAAATGCCAAGCCAATGTAAACGAGGTTATGTTACGCGCATTCAAAGCGAAAGAAAAAAAAAATGATGTTTCGTATATTATGGAATCTGGGGAAGGGTAAATTTGTAGTTCTAGACATTAATCAGCAGAAAATCCAAAATCTTCCAAAAAAAAAGAGCCCCTTTGATTCTCTGACGGAAGGGAGGGGGGATTTTCCACAGGCCACCCACCACATTTATCTGTGGTCACAAAATTTATGAGCCATGAAAAATTTACAGGCTTTTTAATTTTTGATCTTTTTCGTTAAAAAACCATTTTTCATCCTTTATCGCCAAAATTACTGTCCGCTATTCGGAATGTCCGCTATTCAGAGGTTAAACATACAAAAATTTAGGTTTTGGGAGTGGGGATTAGAAAAGTGTCCGTTAAATAGAGGTGTCCGCTATTCGGGAGTGTCCGTTATGGAGGTTTTACTGTATTAGTTTACACGTTTCTTTTTTAAAAAATTGAAATCCATTCATATCTTCCGGTGCTTCAAGCGCCCTAAAAATAGTTACAAATTGAAATTTTTATGAAAATTTATAATTTTATTTTCATTTTTTTTGTTTAAAATTACTTTTGACGCGGGGTGTGAAAGCTGTCTTTTATTTATATTAGTTTGCATGCTTTTTAACACTTTCCAACCTAGTTGAAAAATGTTTATGACTTCGGTTTGTCTGCCGTCTGTCCGTGCTCTAACTATCGTAAATATGCTCGAATTTCCCTGCAATTTTATATGTTATTGTTGTTATCTATAGCATGTTCCCTATTTCAACTGAAATGTGTAGCACTTATAGTTTTTTTACAGGGACACTCAAAAGAATTCCGTTATATTACGGTCTATGGAGAAAAATCATTTGCGGTTTATTTTAATGATGTTACACAATTTCAAACACATTGTAATTGACATATATCTCTAAGGTGCATTACAAGAAGCTTAATATGGAATAGGGCAGGGTCGGCGAACCTTTTCACATCCGCGTGCCAATTTGTTTCAAAAAATTGTTTCAAGGGACCATGGCGTGCCAACAACCCCCCCCCCCCCCAACCCCCACAAAAAAACTATAAAAATAATGAATAAAATTACTTTTATTATTATTAGATTAAGATAAATATGGATAAAATACCTGCAAGTAATATCAATTGATACACATTCAATTAAATAATGTGTAATATTTAAAACTAAAACCAAAACATCTGTTCACATGAAAAATTAACTAATTATACTAATAATTATATAAAGAAGATAATATATAAGAAATAATTATAGTAATCGTAAAAAATATTAAAAACTTAAATCAAAACAATTTTCCAAATGACTGTAATAATTATGATAATACATAGTGTTGCCATTGAGATGTGTTGATTTTGACATTATAAGCAAGAGTAGTGTTTTTATAATTGAGGTAATTTCATTTTAAAATAGACAATGAAAAAATAAACTTTAAATAAAGTCATTTACGAATCATATCTGCCAAATATTTGTTTTACAACTGCTATTAAATGGAAAATTATTATTTAAAAAATATATTACAATTCATAAGAAGAAATTAGCAAATGTAAGAAACGTTACCTAAAATGTCTGAAAAGAAATCTGGTTTTCTCTTTGGTTTTCGTTGATTCAATTTTATTTTTTAATTTCATGAGCATTGCAAAATCTTCTTTTATTTTCAGAAGAATATTAAAAACTTTGTAAGGTACATAATCAGGGTTGGCAAGTTTTTGACAGTGCGACGGTTTTATCCGGTTTTAACCATGGTTTAAACCGTCATGTCAAAAACCCCTTTTTGACATAGTTTTTGACAACAACTCTCAAAAACCTAAAATTGGGTCCAAAAACTGCTTTAAATTATTTTTACAACAACATTAAATTTACCATTTTTTATAATTTTTGTGTTAAATACATGGGTAAACTTTTTGACAGTTTTGGACATTAAAAACCACATATCCTGTATAAAATCAGGGGTCGATCCAGGAAAAAGTTAAGGCCTATCTAGAACACCTTCACAAAAATTGATTTAATAAATCAGGACCCTTCACAAAATTCCTCTTAATAAAATTGGTTTCTTCACAAAATTACAGTCCATAAAAACATACTCTCCATTATTTTTATTTTGTTCGGTTTTAAAATGTATAATTTACAAAGAAAACAATTTCACAAGAGAGGAAAACTTTAACAGGAGGACTTAAAGAAGTTATCATTAAATGCTTGGTTTGAATTTGAGCAGCTGGATTTCATCTTTCATAGCAAAATGTTCACAAAAATATGATAAATTTCACATAAAAATTTTTTAGTTTTCACAACATGGGCCTCAAGAAAAAAAAACTGTGTCGACCCCTGAAAACTCAAAACATGATTTTGGTATAACAAATTACTTAGAAAATAATTGTAAGCTATAAATATATAATAAAAAATAATTAAAAGTATCGTTACATTAAAAATATAAACTAATCAAACTATTAAATAGTACTTGCAGAGTTTCCCCCAGGCAGTTTCAGAAGGGTGCTGCACCCTGCCTGCCCTTTGATTTACAAAATAGCACCCTTCTTGCCCCTCAGTAAAACTAGTCGTTGGGGGCCACCGTAATACTTACCCATCATGGATATGCATAATGTAAAATATTAAAATAAAAATGTGTAAACTACTTATAAAATGCATTGCAATTCAAATAAAATCGTGGCTTGATGACGTCACAAACTTTAAAGGCTCGATTACTGAATTGCTTGAAAGAGGTTTTTCCTTATAACTCCAAAAATAATAATCCTATTAACTAGCGGTTTATTGCATCTGATTAAGCGTCAAATTTCCAATTAAAATATATCTTTGAAGTGAAATTTGGATGAAATACAGGGTCATGAAAAATCGAAGAGTGTGGAAAATAGGATTCCAAATATCTCGGCAACTAATTATCCGATCGACTTCATGCTTTATGCAAAATTTATGTTTTTTTATTGTCTTTTATATTCATTTCTTAAAACAAACAATTTCGAAAATTTTTATATACCTTTCATCAGAACGAATATTTCGAGAGTCCGAAAAAAATTGTTCCGGTTAATCGAGGTTATTGAAATGAAATAGGCTTCTTCCCATTATTACATACTAAGTACATACCAAATTGCAAGTCTCTATCTCAATTTTTTCGGGAGATAGAGCGTTTACAGACACACAGACACACAGACGGACGGCAAATTTTTTTTTCTAAAAATATGTTTTTCGGAATCTCCAGTGTCTGAAACGTGTAAATCCGTCAAACAAAATTTTTCGATTTTCAAAACGATTACAAGACTTACCCTATACTACGTATGATGGGTAAGTAAAAAGTGTCTTTTCTCCTTTTTAACACTTTCCAACCTAGTTGAAAAGTGTTTATGACTTCGGTTTGTCTGGCCGTCTGCCGTCTGCCCGTGCTCTAACTCCCGTAAATATGCTCGGATTGCCTTGCAATTTTTATATGTTATAATCGTTATCTATAGCATGTTCCCTATTTCAATGGAAGTGTGTAGCACTTATAGTTTTTTTACAGGGACACTCAAAAGAATTCCGTTACATTGCGGTCTATGGGGAAAAATCATTTGCGGTTTATTTAAATAATGTTTCACTATTTTAAACGCACTGAAATTTATATATATCACTAAGGTGCATTAGAAGAAGCTTAATATGGAATAGGGTGTGCATAGCACTTATACTTACTTTACAGGGACAGTCAAAAGAATTCCGTTACATTACGTCTATGGAGAAAAATCGTCTGCGGTTTATTTAAATAATGTTTCCCTATTTTAAACGCATTGAAATTTATATAAGGTTCATTACAAGAGACTTACTACAGAATATTGTGTGTATAGCAGTCATCGTTCATTTACAGGGACACACAAAAGAATTCTCTACTGTATGTTAACAATAATTCCTGGAAGTGCGTTTTAAGTTACTGAACGCGATTTTAATTTTAAATCGCTTTTTGTATATTACGTGGTGTGTATAAATTCTGTAGATCCTATACAGGGAAGCACAAAAGTTCGGGAACACATTTCCGTATTATTTAACTCCAGACGGAGAATTTTAAACTGTGCTACGTGTTTCCTAACTGAACTAAAATTTAGCATCCTATGTAGTATATATACAAATCTATAGATCCTATACAGGGCTGAATAAAAGTATTCGGATTACTTAGATGTTATCTTTTAGCTTATTAAAGAGTATGATTCGTAAAATTATTTTGGAAGCGTTGGAAAGTGTTACATAATCTATGCTTGACGCATGATTTTTCGTTCTTGTTGTATTAAAAAATTTGCTTTCTTAGTAAAAAAATACTCAATGTTGTCTTAAAAAGAGTGCTCTGACTTTTAAACATTAAAAGTGACTTTAAAAACCAAAAGTATGCCTTTAGCAATAAGTGCCTTTTTCTCACCAGCAGCACCCAGCTCTTTCTTAAACCTGGGGAAAATTCTGGTACTTGTATAATTTAATGTATAAAATTTCATATAAATAATATACTTATTCTTATATTGTTTTAATGATTTTCCCCCCCAAAAAGGTACTAATGAATAGAGGAAAGTATATTCAACTAGGTAAATCATATTCAAAGGTTGGAGTATCATAGTTGAGATTTATTCCAACAGAGCGAAAAATGCCGGGACCAGGACTCGAACCTGGGTCTGTTCATTATGACCTATTACATGGTATACAAGAGTCTGCATGTTGTATCACACTCATCATGTAAAAATGCTATAGTCATAGCTCGGATGAATAAAATTAGCACTGCAGTTCACAGCCATATCCAACAAATAAGAGCGAATTATGCCTACCAGGCTATCGTTAGGATAGCTTAGTAGGAAGAGCGTTGGCACGGCAAGCCAAAGTACCCAAGTTCGAGTCCTGGTCACGGCATTTTTCGCTCTGTTGGAATAAATCTCAGCTATGATACTCCAACCTTTGAATAAAAAAAGGTATTTTATAATGTATAAAAATGAAATTTAACATAAAGAAATAGTTCTAAATAATTAAACTGAAACTAACATAATAAAATAAAGATATATATATATAAATATTGAGAATAACAAACCATTTTATTTTAAGTTATTGATTTAAAGAATGTTTAATTATATAAATTTCATATTATAATTCATTTAATTACTCAAAGAACATTTGTTTTGCAATTGTGGTTTATAATTAAGTTTATGAACAAAAACAAACATTTCGAATCATTAAATGTCTAGGTAACTTATGATCAGTCATTGAATAGTGGACACTTTAGCTTTACACAAACCTTTTATTTTTTTTTGTTATTATTATTTATTTTTTTAAGCATAAATTAGATTGCTATTTTTTTTTTTTTTTTAATAATAAACTGAATACTTAATAGTAATAAAGATATAAAAAGTACTTTGAAAAATGCATTTAATAGTAGTATCAATATTTTTAGTTATTTTTCCTAGCATGGCAATTGACAGATATTTTGAATTATGATATATATAATTTTATTACAACTTAATTACAGTTTGACTAAATAAAAATTATTTATATAATATATAAATTATTATTTAAGCAGTTTTTAAGTTTTGTTGAATTAGCTTAAGATTTAATATAAAATATCACTAATGATTGCTAAAAAAAAATCTGTATGAGGTTTTTGACACTTTTCGACAGTTCTTGACACTTTCCGACAGGTTTTTGACATGTCATGTCAAAAACCACTTTTTGACGTCAAAAACCCAACCCTGTACATAATGCAACCACAGCGTTTTAGAATTTGGGTGTTAGTTTCTCTTCACTAAGTTCGTTATTACTCTCATTTTACTCATTGTCACAAATGTTTGTTTCTTCTTTCAATTTGCAGCAATCGTTTGTAGAAAAAAGGGTCAATCATAAGCCGAAAATGGCGGTTTAACATATCTCAAAATTTTCCAGTCAAGTTTTATGACAATTTTTTACCGCTATTTCCTTACCTATTTGATTGGTACTTTAAGAAACTGGCATAATATGCAGAGTGATGCTTTAAAGCGAGTGACACTTTAGCAATGTCTTACTCTAGTTATATTTTTAAAATAATAAAAAAAAAGAAGAAACTAAAGTACTGAAAAAAATTAATGTGATTTCTGATGTTGCATCTTGGATATCAAATGATTGATATCGGAATCATAATTGGTTATTTTTAATAAAGTGTCTGGAATTGAATTTCAAGTGAATTTTATTATAAGCATGATGCCTGATAGTCTTTCTTTTTCTATCATCTCCAAATCCTCTCTCCATCTGGCGAATTTCTGAGCCCATATTGAGGCGGATTGGCAGTTGATAAGTTCCATTTGAATTTCCTAAATTTCCAACCAATCAAATACAACCAAGTTCAGTTTATCAATCAGAATGACATCTGGATAGATAATAAATTGAAGTGTTTCCGAAATACTTTTGAGTTCACAAAATCCTGATGCAAACTCTTCGAGTAATGCATTTATTACCGAAATAATATCTTCAGTGAGACTTGATTCATCTAATTTTTTCATGTAAATTAAAATCCCCAGCTATTTTTTTAAGTTTGGAAATTTTTACAATTTTTGGACACAATATCTTTTCTAAATATTTGCAGTTTCGCTTCAAAACCTCGAATCATATCTATCATGATAATGACAGTGTTATTTGTTCCTAGGAGCTTTAAATTTAAGTCTTTTAAATGTTCGTACGAATACGTAAATTACATTAATTTTGCAAGCCATTTAACATCCATCCATTGCGTATATTTCTCAATTTTACTTTCTTCATGTAAGATAAGCCAAATTTCTTCCAAGCAATCAACGAATCTTTGTAGCACTTTGCTGCGACTTAACCAGCGAACATTGTTATACATCAGTAATTCACTGTACACAGAGCTGACTTCATCTAACACAGTGTCAAACTTTCGTTTATTTAAAGCCTGTGACGATATGAGATTAACTGTTTTTTTTAGTACAACCATAATATCACCAAGAGATTCGAAACCAGCCTTTACACACAGGGCTTGTTGATGTATGATGCAGTGAAATCCAAGAATAATATGTCCAATGCGAGTTTGAAATAAACTGAAAAAAAACATTTATTTTATTCACCTTACTAGGGTCCCCCGTCAGAAACTATTTTAAACAAATATATTTCATTTTCAGTAAGTGAATTTATAACTGCTGTATAAATGGTGAGATCTTGGAGACACAACAAAGAGGGATATATAAATGGGGAAAAATACTTAAGGTACGGTTTTCGGGATTGACTTTTCAAATCATTAGAAGAAATAGAGAGTAAATGGGAAAAAAATCGCATTTCTGATACATAAATCGTATAAATATCTGCACCATAGGTTGTAGTTGATAATAATAATAACGAGAATAATTCCTTCTTAATGTAGTTTTAAACAAAATATCATACAAACACAGCTAAACGAGCAGATTTGGTTACATCTGTACTTTCGTCAAGACATTATGAGATAAAAGGAAAATAAATTAGATTTTTGTTGCTGTTGATATCAGATTTTTGTTGCTCCCCTATATTTTCTGCCAATTTTATGATTCTATCTTTGCGTAAAGGATTCCTTGATAAAGGAATATCTTTAATTCGTTGAATTATTTTATCTTTATTTTCAAATTTGTCAAGAAGTGATGGAGCGCATTTTAACTGGGCTTCCTGCAAAAAATCTCCAAGTAGATGAAAAAGTTTACCATTCAGGGCAATGACAATCGCAGCCGAGAAACTCGCGACAGTAGTTTGAGAATCCTTGCTGACATATTTAATCATAGATGTCGACAATTTTTTTTTCTCTTTAATTGCACTGCCAATGAAGTTTGACTGAATTTTGATTTAGAACTTAAATCAACGGCGTGCCAAAAATATCATCTCGCGTGCCAGCTACGGCACGCGTGCCACAGGTTCGCCGACCCTGGAATAGGGTGTGCATAGTACTTATAGTTACTTTACAGGGACAGTCAAAAGAATTCCGTTACATTACGTCTATGGAGAAAAATCGTTTACGGTTTAATTAAATGTTGTTTCACTATTTTAAACGCATTGGAATTTATATATATCACTAAGGTGCATTACAAGAGGCTTACTACAGAATATTGTGTGCATAGCAGTCATCGTTCATTTACAGGGACACACAAAAGAATTCTCTACTGTCTGTTAACAATAATTCCCGGAGGTGCGTTTTAAGTTGCTGAACGCAATTTTAAATTTAACTCACTTTTTGTCTATTACTTGGTGTGCATAAATTCTGTAGATCATATACAGGGCAGCACAAAAGTTCGCGAACTCATTTCCGTTTATGGACAGAAACTCCAGAAGGGGAATTTTAAACTGTGCAACGCGTTTCCTAACTAGAACTAAAATTTAGCATCCTATGTAGTATATATACAAATCTATAGATCATATACAGGGCTGAATAAAAGTATTCGGATATTTTTCCGAATATTGTATTTTTTGGAATTTCCTGAAATTCCGTTTTTAAATATGTTATGCGTTTTCCAAATTGTTTACTTAGATGTTATCTTTCAGCTTATTAAACAGTAATGATTTGTAAAATTATTTTGGAAGCGTTGGAAAGTGTTACATAATCTAGGCTTGACGCATGATTTTTTTTTTTTTTTTTTTTTTTAATCGAAATCCATTCATATCATCAGGTGCCCCAAGCGTCCCAAAAATAGTTAAAAATTAAAGATTTTATGAAAATTTAGAATTTTTCTGTTTTTAATTTTTTTTAATTCCATTTGGCGTCGTGTGATAAAGTTGTGTATCGGGTGTATTACATAATTCTGTAGTTTACACACACACACACACCCACATATATATATATATATTATCGAAATCCGTTCATATCTGCTGGTAAGTGTTTTGAAGTCCTCTATAACATTATGTGAAAATATATGCATTTAAAATAGTGAAAACGTTACCCGAAGCCGAGCGTGACCGCGGAAAATATCCCGTTATTATGGGTTTTTGTCGAAAATATATCGGATTTAATTTTAAAAAAATACTTGTTCTCGCCCGAACGCTTCGAAATTGTTGTAGGTGATGTAAATCTGATCTACCGAGATGTTCTAAAAAGATTGTGTCGAAATACGAACGTTTAATAACTTTTAGCGTTAAGGGGGAAAAATCTTCTCGTGAGGCGCGAAATGACCTGCGTTTGCCAGTGTTTTTGAAAGTGTTAAAATCCGTATTTTAAAGAAATAATTATACCGTTTATTAGAAGAAGGTTTCAGCACTAAGAGCATATGTTGGTTTGTCTGTATCTCTAAAATTGTGCTGTTGAGGGGCGTTAGCGTAAGGGAGAAAACATAAACCCGGGAAAACGACCCTTTTTCAAAAATGTTTTTCAAAGGGTTAACATAATTTTTTTCGAATTGATTACTTCATTGAAGACGTAAATGTGCGATCTTTCAGAATATGCTTTTCATTTTTAAATAAACCAAACGGTTTAGTCGATATAATTAAAAACATAATTGTGAAATAAACGCATTCTTCATGTAAATGGTTCTTCATTCCCGTGCACTGTGGTAAATCGGGTTCTGGGCATGCGCGAGTTCTGAAAGTCCAGACCTTGGACTATCCACACCTAACTTTCAGACTTCTAGTTGGGCTAGATTTTGCTAGCCATCACAGACAAACAAACACACACACACACACAGCGAAACTTTCTTTTATTAGTATAGATTTAGCCCCGAAACATTTTTTTTGCAGCTTCCTCATCATCAGATAGCTGCCAAATTGTTAAATCCCTCTTAGCGTCAATGAAAAATGTAATTTATAGCGTACAGAATATTTTCAATTTGAAAAATAGCACATTGAGATGTTTTGCGTGTCAAAATAATTCACGTTCTATAAATGACGAGTCACAATGTTTGGCACACTCCTAAAACTAATTTAATTGCTTCATAGGCGAATGACGGTAAAGGTCTTTTCTAATTTTATTCTCTGTTTGCGAACGAAGTACACTAAAGCACCGTTTATGCGTTTCTCCTTTATAGGTCTTTTACATTTATGCGTCCTTTCAATGTGGTCCTGATGCATTTCAATGTACTTTAATGTTGTAATGTTTCGTTTATACGACGCATAACTTCGGTTATAGATCGTTTCTTTCATGCCCTAACCGATTTTCTCATTTTTTCTCCCAGCGTCGTTCTTTTTTTTTCTTTTCAACTAGAAATATTTGGGGGGAGATAAAGGACAAAAAAAACATGTGTGACTGCTACAGGGTTATTTCAAGTTCGTGAAACCTGTGGAGGGGATGGGACGAAAAGAATAGACAGTGGGTGGTCTGCTCACGATACAAGTTTGAGAATAGTAAACGTCGCTTTATTTCCCGATTTGTTGCAATTTAGATCACGTTGAGCGCGATTTCTGTTTTTTTTTTTCTTTCGGTCTCTTTTGAATACTTAACGCACTCCTAAAATGTCCCGAAAACAAAAGTAACTTTCATTAAAAGAGAAAATAGAAATTTTAAAAGAGTTTGTCAGACGAACGTCAAATGACGTAGTTAAAATCTGTTTGTATGTTCGATAATGAAATCAAAAAGTGTAATTCAAGATGTGCAACGTGCAACTGATATAAGGTTTGATAATTCTCACTTTCATTTTTCGATTTTAGAAAAAAATATTTTATTTTTCAACGTTTTAACTTTTTTTCAATATATACTGTATCTTAAACGATCGAAAATGGTAACAAAGTAACATTTGTATGATTGCAGCGTTATATTTCAACAGTCAAAGGTTTTACATCTTAGAATTTCGATTGTACGTCTTCCACAGTCATACGTCGTTTTAGAATGGGCCCCTGAAAGACGTATAATCGGTGCTTTACGGTATATATTGTTCACCGTGGTTTGAGAACGATAAAAATCACAATTCCATTCGTTTTGAAGCGGTCAGCACGTAATTTGTTTTCTTCAGGCACATCACTTGCGCAATCATTTATAAATTGCGTATATGAATATATCAGGAGCACTGAAACAACTGTTGACGCCAGACACATACACACACAAACGTTTAGATGCACTGACGATGGGGTAGAAATCGTAGTAGTGATAACTGACGGTATCGGTAAAGTATTTATCAAGTTCGGCGACTGGGGCCGAGTCACAATCCTTGCTACTGCTCTGTATTTATACTATTTATTTTTACGATAATGCATATTATTGAATTTAATTATCTAAATCCATTATTCTTGTAGATTTATGTTAAAAAATCGATTAACTGATTTTTGTTTGCCCGTTGCACGGATAATCGAGGTTTTTCTACCGAGACTGAATATGAATATCTCCTCTCGAACATTGTACTATATGATTTCCATGGAATCATCTAGTGCAGTGACGATTCCATGAAAGCAGATATCGTTATCATGGTTGAATGCTACGGAAATAGTGACCGAGTCGTTCAAAGAATTCAGTGTATTCTTGATATGCGAGACAACGAAGGCTAAAAGTTGGACCTTAAGTGTTGCCGGGCTGAATAGAAACTTTATCTTCCCCTCTTCAGTTCCTCCGAACATAAGAACGTATTTAATAGGGCGTGGGAAAAATAAGATTTTGGTGACACGACGACTTCGGGATCTTTTGAAAAAATACTATTTTTTTCGCTTCCATACACCCTTTAAAAACTTGGCTGCTGATTGAATTAAGTGCTTGAAACTGTATCCATTATAAAAATAAATGCTGTTTAAAGAATCCAGTTTTTTTTTCTTATGATAAGTGAATTCTTTAGACTAGGAGTCATTTTTTAATGTTATTTTTCTCATTTAATCTGTTCTAGAGTTCTGATAACGTTTATGAACCTTATATCAATTTGCTGAGCAGTATTAGTGTTTATGTTGGGCTTGTTCCCTATGAGCGATTCCGTTATTATTCTATCAAAAACATATAGCGAATGATTGACATGAGTAATCGAACAGTGTTTTCTTTTTTTTTTTTTTATTATTGAGTCTTATTTTTCTCTTTGTGTATTACTTGTGTAACAATTTCTTTTTTATTCTCAACTGTTCTTTTTTCTCCAATTACACTACCCGTTTATTACTTCCATAAAAATGGAATTTTGGCGAAATACATCGTGCTTTATCATTTTAACCTGAAGAACTTTAACCCAAATTTGTTATATAAGTGAGTTCAGACTTTATTTATATTATTTCATTTATTTGTTTTAATCCATACAATATGTACTCTTGTTCTTTATTGTCTTAGATACGCTAACTCGTTCATAAAACAACTTCAAATTTGTGAAGAATTTACAGCCGTTGAAACAAATCGGAGAATTAAAAAATAAAGGACAGTTAGAAAGAAAACAAAATGAAAGATCTGTGTATGAAGTGCCGACGTTACAAAGATGTGCATAGTTATTTATACTAAAAAAATTTGAGATGTCTGGTCAAAATTATTTTGGATGGTGTTTCTAAGTCTCTCTGCTTTATTATTTTAAATAAAAACAGCTTAATACAGATGTGTTGTGTAAAAAAACTTTCTAGTAAAATTTGGTTAACGTCTCGTGGTGATACTAAAAAAAAAAAAACTGCGTTTACGAGTAGTAGGAAAATGACAGTTCAAGCTCAGCCGGTGGTAAACCGTCCACCCACCGCTGGTGCACCCACCGAAACCGACTTGAGCGCTCCTAGCGGAAAAATTTAAGAAAACAGGGCTAAATATGAACTGTACGACGAGGGGTAAGCATAATAACTCTAAGATGAGGTTAAATGGACAAGATTATCATACTATAACATGAATATTAAATTTATATATTAATTTTGAATGCGGAACATCTTAATGAGTATTACTAATTAAGTGAAACAATGAAAAAAATATCAATTTTAAGGAAAAAAAGCCGATTTCTTAAGAATTTTTCAACTATAAGATGACGTTATCAATTTATGAGAGGAAATTTAAACTTATATTTTAGTTTTTGAACAATCATCACATTAATGAGCTCTAATAATTAGGGATGTAACGAATAGTGATTTGGCCGAATAGCTGAATACCGAATATTCGGCCAAGTTTTAGTCTGAATACCGAATATTCGGCCAAGTTTTAGGTCGCATACCGAATATTCGGCGGCCGAATACTGACTTATAAAAAAAAAATATTTTAATTGTTTATTTTTTTTTTCAATTTTAAAATCAAAAATTAAATTAAGGACTAATTGAAATTAATTTTTTGTTTGACTGTTCAAAAATCATAACAGCTGAATGTATGCAAGCTCAGTATATAGTGAACATTTGTTTTCTGAAGCTAGTAATATATATGAAACCAAATGCAACAGACTTCTTCCTGAAAATGCTGAAAAGTTATTATTTTTGCATCACAATTTCAGGCTTTACAGTGATAAACAATTTTGTTACCCCTGTATGTTATTTTGTAGTAACTCATTAAATGTTTTTTCAGTATAGGTAAGTTTTTTTCTTTTCAATGTATCAAACTTATTAGTTCGTTTAATAAACATCTAATATTTAATTTTTAATTAGTAAAGTAATTATATAGTCATATATTTATTCTAATTTTTTTTATTTAAGAGTAAAACTAAAAACTAGAAAATTGATTTAATTTGTGAAACATTAAGCATTTTTACAAGACAGTAAAATATTTGTTTTTAATATTTATGAATTTTATTGTTTAAGAAACTTTATCATTATAAATCGGATTAAAAAATAGATATAAAGTTAATATTTTTAAATTCACTGATGATTTAAACTTTAAATGCAGTATATATTTTGCATTTTAATGTAAAATAAATTAATGTTGCAATACTTAAATTCACATATGCCTAAATATGCAGTAAGAAAAATATTTTTATTTATGTAATATCATTATATACAGTTATTTATAAGTTGTCATGAAGCTTTAAAATTGAGTAAGCAATAGGATTTCTTTTTCTTATAGTAATTAATGTATCTCCATCTCCAACTATAATAAAGAAGCAAGTTTGTGTGTGTGTTTCTCGGTTGTGTTTTGAAGAAACCGCTGCACGCAGAGCTACAAAGTTTGGTGGGAAGGTACCTCTATGCATATAGTTTTACACCTCGAAGCCAGATTTTGTAATTTTTGAATAGATTTTTTTGAATTAATTTTTTTATGCGATTTTTAGTGTTTTTTCCCGTTTTGCTGCGATTTTTCCACACTAGTAAACGGAATCCGGTTCCAATCGTTTAGCCCAATATAGTAAATTTTATCCTCTTTTCAATAAAGTTTAAGCGAAATTCGTACAACAATTTTTGAATTTTTGGCAATATTTTTCCTTTGACACTAAGAAATTTTGCCAGAATGCTTGATTGGTTCGGTGGTTGCGCTTCCATTTCAGCCTCAGATACACTCAGAATCGGCATTTTTTTTCTTTTTTTTTTAGCACTTTCCAACCTAGTTGAAAAGTGATTATGACTTCGGTTTGTCTGGCCGTATGGCCGTCTGCCGTCTGGCCGTCTGTCCGTGCTCTAACTCCCGTAAATATGCTCGGATTGCTCTGCAATTTTTATATGTTATTGTCGTTATCTATAGCATGTTCCCTATTTCAACGGAAGTATGTAGCACTTATAGTTTTATTACAGGGACACTCAAAAGAATTCCGTTACATTGCGGTCTATGGGGAAAAATCATTTGCGGTTTATTTAAATAATGTTTCAGTATTTTAAACGCATTGAAATTTATATATATCACTAAGGTGCATTAGAAGAAGCTTAATATGGAATAGGGTGTGCATAGCACTTATAGTTACTTTACAGGGACAGTCAAAAGAATTCCGTTACATGACGTCTATGGAGAAAAATCGTCTGCGGTTTATTTAAATAATGTTTCACTATTTTAAACGCATTGAAATTTATATATATATATCTAAGGTGCATTACAAGAGGCTTACTACAGAATAGTGTGTGTATAGCAGTCATCGTTCATTTACAGGGACTCACAAAAGAATTCTCTGCTGTCTGTTAACACTAATTCCTGGAAGTGCGTTTTAAGTTACTAAACGCGATTTTAATTTTAACTCGCTTTTTGTCTATTACGTGGTGTGTATGAATTCTGTAGATCCTATACAGGGCAGCACAAAAGTTTGCGAACACATTTCCGTTTATTGACAGAAACTCCAGAAAGATAATTTTAAACTGTGCTACGCGTTTCCTAACTAAACTAAAATTTAGCATCCTAGCATATACAAATCTATAGATCATATACAGGGCTGAATAAAAGTATTCGGATATTTTTCCGAATATTGTATCTGTTGGAAATTTCTGAAATTATGTTTTTAAATATGTTATGCGTTTTCCAAATTGTTTACTTAGATGTTATCTTTTAGCTTATTAAACGGTATGTTTTGTAAAATTATTTTGGAAGCGTTGGAAAGTGCTACATAATCTATGCTTGACGCATGATTTTTCGTTCTTGTTTTAGCTTGGAGAAAGTTGATAATTCTTTACAGATAAAAAAAATCATGAATTTAAAAAGGCGATTGTTAGTGTTTTTTGACGTTTCGCTGCGATTTACCCTCAGTAGTAACCAGAATCCGGTTCCAATCTTTTAGCCCAATATAGTAAATTTTATCCTCTTTTCAATAAAGTTTATGCGACATTCGTACAGCGATTTTTGATTTTTTGGCGAATTATTTCCTTCGACCGACACTAAGTAATTTTTCCCAGAATACTTGATTGGTTCGGTGGTTGCTTCCATTTTAGCCTCAGATACGCTCAGAATGAATCGTAATTTTTTTAAACTCTTTTTAGCTTGGAGAAAGTTGATAATTCTTTACAGATAAAAAATCATAATTTTAAAACGGAAGGGCGGATTATTTATTATCCCGAATTTTTTTATTAGATTTTTTCTTTTAATTTCATTTAAAAAAAATTATTCATGTTTTGTTTCAAATGACGTCACAAATCGCCCACTACAAATCAAACACCATTGGAGGACAGTTGTGTTTGGTAGCTTGTAGAATTGTAGACACAGCTGGAAGTCAACCGGAAAATTGTGATTGACAGATGAAAAGGTCATTAGCTGATTTCAAATCGAACAGCGATTTGTAAATTTTTGCGATTTGTTTTATGCGATTGTTAGAGTTTTTTCATGTATACAACATTTAATGTATTTGATTTCAGAAATTAACAACGATAGCTTACTGTTTTTGTATTTTTTTTTTAAAAAAAGGAAGAAAAGTCATTTTGTTTCTGTTTCAAAAGTTTATGATAATTCCTAATTTTTTAACGCCGTTAGTTTAATTCTGTGTGTGTGTGTGTGGGGGGGGGGTGGGTATGTAAGTGTTCGGTTGTGGTTTAAATATCGCAATAATGCTCTCTCTGATCGAAGCTCCTTCTCCCCCCCCCCCCCCCCCCGCCTCCAAAATTAGAACTATTTAATTATTAGTCCGATTCAAACGAAACCTTCTCTCAGGTCCCCAGGTACTAGATAAACTTCGGCATCATTTTTTCAAATCTTGATTTCCACTATTTCTGAATATTAATGACCAGGAGGGGTATTTTCTCGGGTTCTATGGACCCAATTTCAATGAGAATTAGTTCATTCAACTTAACACGAACTAATTAAGATATTGATAACTAATTAAAATACTGATTTGGCGCCACTTGGCGCTAGAAAATGGAACTAAAAGATTTTGCAGCGCGTGAGCAAAATGCCTGCTATACGCTGTCGTAGGCAACAGGGTCACGGGCTGGAGTTTCGGTAAGAAAGAGTTTTATTTAGAACTGAGTGCACCCCCTAGCTGTGGGAAGTGAAATAAAACAATTTTGGATTTAAAATTTGTTTGATTCAAACAAAGGACCCGATTTCAACGACAATTGATTCATTCAACTTAACATGAACTAATTAAGATATAGATAACTAATTAAGACATAGATTTGGCACCCCTTGGTGGTGGAAAGCAGAACTAAAAGATTTTCGGACCGTGCTCAGAACGCTTTCTATACTTTGTCATAAGCAGCGGGGACACATGCCGGAGTTTCGTTCGGAAAGAGATTTTTTTAGAACTGAGTGCATCCCTTGCGGTGGACAATGTAACTAAAAGAGTTTGTAACTAAAGGAGTTCATCTTGGTCCGATTCAAACGAAACTTTTTCTGACATTCTTCCCAGGTCTCCCAAGTACTAAATAAACTTCGGTATAATTTTTTCAGCCCTTGAATACCACCATTTATGAATATTAATATCCGGGGGGTGATTTATTTTCTCGGAGTCTATGGTTTTGATTTCAGCGCGAATCAGTTCATTCATGAACTAATTAAGATATAGCTAATTATTTAAGATTTAAGACATAGATTTGGAAAGTGGAACTAACAGATTTTTCGCGCGTGCACACCTTCTACACGGTGCCATAAGCAGCAGGAACGAGTGCCGGAGTTTCGTTCGGAAATAGGTTTATTTAAAACATAATACTCCACCTGGTGGTGGAAAATGGAACTAAAATATTTTGCAGTGCATGCCTAGCACATCTGCTATACACGGTATCGTAGGCAGCGGGAACACGTGTCGGATAATTTGTTTAGAACAAAATGCATCCCCTGGCGGTGGAATTAAAAGATTTTCCTGCGCATGCTCCAAAAGTGGTTATTTATATTGAAACCGCAAAAGAAAGTTACCGATTTGATAGTCCCAGACAACGAAAAAGTTTCATTTTCATTCCTCCGCGAGTATTAAGAAAAGTATTGGATTATTTGAATCGAAACTCACTATTTATTTTTCTGATTTCAAAAATTCAAATTTTGTGAACATTAGACGGTAACTTTTTTAAATTTTGAACAAAAACTGACCCGTTTTGAATCAAATGATCCAGACATTTGAAGAGGTGGTATTAAATTTACTTCCGCTTCGGGTCCATCTCTCATTTAATTTCTGAAAGACAAAAAGTTACCAGTGGAAGAGTTTCGTGCAACGATTTTTAGAGTGATTTCGCCTTTTGTATTATTTTTTGACGGGACCGGGCAACGCCGGGCTGATCTACTAGTTTAGATAATTCTTTAATATTGTTTGTTAAAAATATTTAAAATCACATTTTGTTTTGATTTTCTGGAACTTATTTAAATCAAATATCTTAGAATATTCGGCCAAATATGCAATTATTCGGCAAAATATCTAATTACATTCGGCTACAGGTATTCGGCCGAATATCTGTTCAATATTCGGCAAAAGGGCCGAATACCGAATAGTGGCCGAATATTCTTTACATCCCTACTAATAATTAGACAAAACAATGCAAAATGTCCATTTTAAGGAAAAAAGCCGATTTCTTAAGAATTTTTCATCTATAAGATGAGGATATTATAAACCATAAGCTGAAGATTAAACAAATATATTAATTTTGAATGATGAACACCTTAATGAGTTTTAATAATTAAACAAAACGATGCAAAATATAAATTGTTAACGAAAAAAACTGATTTTTTAAGAATTTTTCAACTACAAGATGAGGATATCATAATATAAGATGGAATTTAGACTTATATTATAGTTTCTGAACAATGGACCCCCTTAATGAGTATAATAATTAAGCAAAAGAAAATATCAATTTTCAAGAAAAAATGCTGATCTCATAAGAATTTTTATACTATAAGACGAGATTATCAAACCATAAGATGAAGATTAAACATATACAGGGTGTCCATAATTAAATGACCCTATTTTAAAGTTGTCTACAGATGAAACTATTGTTCATACAGTTATGAAATTTTGTGAAGGACATAATGAAGGGATGAGAATTTGTTTGAGCGAAAAAAAAATAGTTCAAAATTTCGCCATCAGAGGGCGTTTTTTAATGAATTACGCATTTAGAATACATTTGCGATAGTTTAAAAATTTTATTACAACAAAAGATGTTCAACGAAATTTTTTTCACATGTTCTTAGTATTTCTCAAAACACTGCAGTCAGGTATGGAACATGCTATCTTACGATTCCAGATGGTAGTTGAAAATGATATGGCCGTCATGCGGAACATGATATGTTGTAATAAAATTTTTAAACTATCATAAGTGTATGCTAAATGTGGAATTCGTTAAAAAACGCCCTCTGGTGGTGAAATTTTGAACTATTTTTTTTTCACTCAAACAAATTCCCATCCCTTCAATTATGTTCTCCACAAAATTTCACTACTTTCTGAATAATTGTTTCGTCTCTATACAACTTTAAAATAGGGTCGTTTAATTATGGACACCCTGTATATTAATTTTGAATGACAAGCACCTTAATGAGTATTAATAATTAAACAAAGGGAAATATTAATTTTTAATGAAAAATGCTGATTTCTTAAGAATTATTTAACTATAAGATGAGGATATCAACTTATAAGAGGAAATTTAAACTTATATTATAATTTCTGAACAATGGATACCTTAATGAGCATATTATTAATGAGTATAATTAAGCAAAATAAAATATCAATTTTCAAGAAAAAATGCTGATTTCCTAAGAATTTTCAGCTCTAAGATAAGATATTCATATGGGAAAATTACAGAGGGAAAATTACACTTAGGGGAGGGATGGGACAATTTTACCAAAAATATTTTTTACAAATGTTTCGATAGTACAAAATAGAAAATTTCAGAATAACATCTTGAAACATTTTAGCATATTTAAAAAAATATAAATTTGATGATAATTAAAATTTTAGGTTAATAAACCAATTAAATTAAGAAGAAAAATGTCCCATCCCTCCCTCACATGAGGGAGGGGATGGGACATGTTTTTAAAATGAAAATTCATATTTAATTTTCAAAAATGTGGTGAAAAAATGACAAAGACAGTGTGACATTTACATTCCTAAGGTTTATTGTAAATCACAGCATTTATTTTATCTTATATTATACTTTGTAAAATCCAAATCAAATGAAAAATATGCTTGAGCCCGACTAGTGCTGCCAATTAATTTTGGTGGATGTAGATTTGCAATTATGTCTTATTCATCAATGATGGAACAGTCATTTTCTTGCAGGAAGATGAAATTTCCCTTTCATGTCTCCTCATAAATAGTATGTTAACGCTCAAATCTTCCTCATCTTTGCTTTTAAATCTTCCAACAATGTGAATAACTGATTTTTTAGGTAGATTTCGTAAGAAATACTACCTATTATATTCTCACCTAAGTTGGAATTTTTGAAAATTTTTTGCAGATCTACACCGTTCCTGACTCCCAGAACCCAAAACCACCCTCAGTTCAAAACTTTATATATCTATCTATCTATCTATGTCACTTTTTTATGGACACGATAACTGCAATAATTCTGCACAAATCTCTTCCAAACTGAAACATAAAATCAAGGGGCATAAAATCTCGGTCAAGTTCTTTAACGGGCAAAATTGGACCTGGGGGGGGGGGTGGCTTTTTGTGAAAACAAAAAAAATCCCCATAATTTCTTAATTATGATACGTATCGAATCCGTTTAAAGTTATTATTACTTTTAGGAAAAGGGCCGAAAATTTATGTATGACAGATTTTTGATATCGTTAAAAATAGCCCCAAAAGGGGGGTGTTTAGAAGAAAAAAATTTATAACTTCGTCAATTCAAAAGATATCAAATCTTCTTAAATTTATTATAAATCTTTTTAATATTATCTAAAACTTTTATATTGACAAGTTTTTTATAGAACCAACCTTTATAGAAGGAAAAAAAACAAAACCTGCCGGCTCCGCCTACAAACAAGTTAGGTTTCGAAGTGGGCGGTTCCAACTGTTGCATCATGGCAGAAAGGTCATTTCTTCCGCATTTCCCAACAAACAGGAGCCCCAGAGTCTGCGTCTTCGAAATCTACCTGTGCATGTAGGCCGATCCGTCAGGGATTTTGTTTTTAAATTACAAATCTAATTACTATTTGTTTGATTGTTAATCGCGATGGGCAATTTTTGTTAATGTTGGTCGCAATTCAAAAATTTGTCTAGCACTATAGTAAATAAATTAAAACTGAATAATAGCTAGTTAATGCATGTCGGCTGACTTTTTAAAGAAGCCAAGTGGAAAAAGAAAAATCTGAAAAACTAAACAATTTTCAAGCTTCCAGTAACAAAACAAATGCTTATTATGCTTTTCACTGTTATAATTGCAAGTAATGTGCATATTTTGAATTTTATTTTGATGTAAATGGAAAAGTATAAAAGTTATTTAGAAGAAAAAATAAACGTTGCAGAAAGTTAATTATGACCCACCGTGTTACATACATGTCTATAAAAAATTTTTTGGAATGTGCTTGGAATGCAATTATGAGTAGACTTTTAAAACATTGCGTTGAGAAACCCGCACAGCTACATTATACTTCCCGTTAACGTGAAATACGGATGTTAGTCCTTATACTTCCGTGGAATCGACGCTCTCTTGGCAATGAATGACGATATTAGAGTTAATGAGTAAGCTGCGAACTCCATCCCCTCCTCCCTCGAATCTTTTTCTGCTAGGCGGCGTAACGAATCAGCGGCAATTAACGAAAGTGTGCACTCCGGATCTTCATTCGCAGTCGTGACGATTGGATCAAGATTCCTCCCCATCCCCCCCCTCCCTCTCTCTCGATAAACGCATTCAGTCGTAAGTCGTTATTTTATTCGTGATATTTCAACAACTTTCACTTTTCTGTTGTGCGAAGGTGCAAACAAACCAACTACGAGGAAGCAATTTCTTTCATATGGTTGATCGGTGATTTTGATGCTTTTTTCGGCAACAGATCTGCGACGTCAAAGGGGAAGGGTCCTTGAGGTGTTTATCACACCCCCTGGGAAAATTTTCTTTTGTTGATATTGTTTGCTTCGCTTCGAAACCTTTGAAGAGAAATGCAAAAGGTCTCAACTGACCACATAGTTCATGGAAAGAAAGCCCAATAGAATAATCTTCACTCTTGTCGCAGAATTTGGTCTGTACGCAGCCGATGTCCTATAAAGTTGCGCTTAGTGACATCCTGAGCAAGTCTGTCTTTGATGGGCATAAATCAAATGTCTTCCCATTCTTCTTATCATTTTGTGATCATCGACAAAATAAAGGAGAGTTTCAACAAAAGAAAGGGGATGTTTTCCGAGCTGTCAACGACTCCCACTCTTGAACTCTGAGCTTTCGGCATGCTGCTAAGAAAGTCATAAAAGATGAAAGGGATCGCTTCACCCTATAAGAGATTGCCGCAGACTAGAATGTAATCTTAGTCCTTAAGCTCCGACGGAGAAATTAGCTATTACCGTTTGGTGCAAACGTTCTGCAACATTTCATAAAAGAATGTACGTTACATTTTTTACTATCCAACATTCAGTTAAGAGGCTACTTCACTCAGACGAAAATACATGCTCGCTAATGTTAATCCTATGGAGGAAATATTTTAAGATATCTCTCGTTCGCATTTCAATATTTTTAAATGATTTTTTTTTGCATTGGATAGCTGAGGTCAATCTCTATGCACGCTCCTTTGTACTTTTTCGATTTTTGTTGCTTTTTTTAACACTTTCCAACCTAGTTGAAAAGTGTTTATGACTTCGGTTTGTCTGCCGTCTGTCCGTGCTCTAACTCCCGTAAATATGCTCGGATTGCCCTGCAATTTTTATATGTTATTGTCGTTGTCTATAGCATATTCCCTATTTCAGCTGAAGTGTGTAGCACTTATAGTTTCTTACAGGGACACTCAAAAGAATTCCTTTACATTACGGTTTATGGGGAAAAATCATTTGCAGCTTATTTTAATGATGTTACACAATTTCAAACACATTGTAATTGATATATATCACTAAGGTGCATTAAAAGAAGCTTAATATAGAATATGGTGTGCATAGCACTTATAGTTACTTTACAGGGACAGTCAAAATAATTCCGTTACATTATGTCTATGGAGAAAAATCGTTTGCGGCTTAATTAAATGTTACACTATTTTAAACGCATTGAAATTTATATGTATCACTAAGGTGCATTACAAGAGGCTTACTACAGAATATTGTGTGTATAGCAGTCGTCGTTCATTTACAGGGACACACAAAAGAATTCTCTACTCTCTGTTAACAATAATTCCTGGAAGTGCGTTTTAAGTTGCTGAACGCGATTTTAAACTCACTTTTTGTCTATTACTTGGTGTGTATAAATTCTGTAGTTCATTTACAGGGCAGCACAAAAGTTCGCGAACGCATTTCCGTTTATTGACAAACTCCAGAAGGAGAATTTTAAACTGTGCTACGCGTTTCCTAACTAAACTAAAATTTATCATCCAATGTAGTATATATACAAATCTATAGATCATATACAGGGCTGAATAAAAGTATTCGGATATTTTTCCGAATATTGTATATGTTGGAAATTCCTGAAATAACGTTTTTAAATATGTTATGCGTTTTCCAAATTGTTTACTTAGATGTTATCTTTCAGCTTATTAAACGGTAATTATTTGTAAAATTATTTTGGGAGCGTTGGAAAGTGTTACATAATCTATGCTTGACGCATGATTTTTCGTTCTTGTTTTTAATGAGGATACTTTCACTTTCGAAACCGGTTCCGAAAGTGAAAGTATCTTAATAAAAAAAAAACTTGTAATCAAAATCGAAAAAGTACAAAGTAGCGTGCATAGAGATTGACCTCAGCTATCCAATGCAAAAAAAAAAAAAAAAAAAAAAAAATCATTTAAAAATATTGAAATGCGAACGAGATATCTTAAAATATTTTCTCCATAGGAATAGGATTAACATTAGCGAGCGGTTGTTTTCATCGGAGTGAAGTAGCCCCTTAACCAACATACTAGGCTAACGCACATCCATACCACACTTCTACTATATAAAGCATAAGCGGCTGTAGCTATCGGGTGTACTGTGAGCTGGATTACGGAGTGTGCCTCAGTTTGCCACAGACTGTAGCTATTTTCGTCATTTCTTGTTAAGTTATCGCATTTCAAAGAAAGCAAAGTAAAGATTTCGAAATTATCACCACAATGTTATCTATATCATAATATATTATATATCTTCATTATTGCTAAAGTTATGAACGAAAGTTAGGGTTCGGCTTAGGATTACGACGCTGGTTTTCTATATAAAATGTTACAGTATGCTGCGCCACCTTTGAAAGTTTATTCACGACAGTTTAAAAATCCGTTATGTTAACTTGATCATATAGTAAAATATGAATATAAAATTATCACAAAATTATAATAAAACTAGATGCTGTGGCCCACACACATCTTTCTTCTGATTATTCTACTAAGGTAACTGCACCAGTAGTGGACACTTTAAACTTAGACTTTAAAAGCCATTCTCGGCTTTGAAAGGTACATATTATAATATTTTCATATAATTTTAGTTAAATCTTTTAACGGGTTTACTTCTTTAGCAGTGTTAAACTGATTTTGAATTAGAAATAGAAGCTCACACGTAAATATGATTGGCGATTGACAATCGATCTTCCTGGCACGTGGCACGGAAAATACGAAGTGAAAAAACTCATTATACATGGGCAGTCTACTGTAAATTATAGTAATGTTGCCTTACCACTTTCTCTTTAGCTTTGCCTATTCGTTTATATTACTGTAAATGTCACTTAACAACAACGAAAGTCATATAAATCCACTGGTTACTCGAACATTTTTTAAACGATTATAACGATACTTGAAAGAATCGTATTTTATGAAGATTTTTTTTTTTTTTTCGCAGTTTATGTAAAACTTCAAAAGTTTAAATTATTTTTTCTATCCACCTTTTTGTTTACTTTCAAACTTACTAACTCCTCCGTAATCGGAGTCTTCAGTGCCGAAACTAAGGGGGACAGAGGGGGCATGTGCCCCGCGCGCCAGAACGGAAGAATATGGTATATTTGTATAAAACAAATGAAGATTTGGTTTGTTGTTTGATACAAAATATATGCATCTATAAAATTTGGGTAAAAATTTTTTACAGCTGGAAAATCCAAAAGAAAAACTGAGCCAAGTGCATTAAAATTCACAAATTGAAGAAAGATTGGTGAGGTCGTGTGAATGCCCGGGACACTAACATCGCGGTGGAAAATACGCAATTTTAAAAATATTATTTTATTACAATTTTCCTTTTTTACATCCAGATCCGGTCTTGGAGGGGGCGAATTAGAGCGACTGCCCGGGACTCTAAACTCGGGTTGAAAAATTCCCAATGTAAAATACTTACTAAAAACGTAATAGTTTTTTTTTTCTTTTTGTTCTAAGTCACTATTCTAATTTATTATCTCACGTTACTTTAATTGTACCTTATTACTTTTTATGTTAATGCAAATTTTATTGATTGTCGAAACTTTTGGGACACGGTGTACTCTATTTTATATGCGAAAAAAGAAATTGGAGAAAGCAAAAAATGCGAACTTTACGCAAAATGCCGAAAACCGAGAACACATAAAACGATAACAGAAAATCATGAATGATTTTCATCTTTCATTGACGTTTATCAACTTCGTTGTTTTTTAATTAGCAATAATTAATTTCGTCGGTTCATCAACAGCATAAGGATCAAATTGACAATTGCAACCTGTAGGTTTTAAAAGTCCAAAAAAATAAAAAATAAATAAAAAAAATGGTGACACGACAAAAACTATTTCTTTTTATGACGAATAATCAAAATAAAACTACAATTCGCTACAATGTAAAGGCTTATATATATATATATAAAGTGAGTTAAAGAACATATACGCCGCACATAAATAAAGCACAGATCAAAATTGTAGAAGCTTACGAACAAGACACTTAAATCAACAGTTCCGGTAACATAAGACAATTTCTTAGACCTGATAATGGAATAAAAACTCCCTTATCAAAGGCGCAAAGTAAAAGCCTCTCATATATTTCTAACTTGCTCTTTAAGCGAGAAACTTACTCTCACAGATTATGCTATAAAGTGGGCAGGGCGAAGTTGCCATCCCGACACTGAGCAGATGAACAACTAAAATGACTATTATTAAAGGAATGAAAAATATTTTCCAAAGTACTCAAATTTCACTCTTTACCCTTTTCCCTCTTCATTTTGGATAATAACCTGTAGAAAGCCAGATCCACTTGACATTTCTTTCTATTATTATTCTTATCTCCTTCGTAAAACACACGAATCAAAAAGCACATTTTTAATACAGCAAAGTTTTATATTCCAAATCCAACGTGAAGTTTTGACTGCAACATTTTCGCTGAACTAATGGAAATGCATAAAAACAAGTCCTAATAAAAGTTACGACAGAAAAAAAAATAATAAAACGGTCCAAATTAATCCATAATTAGGAAAGAAAACAAAATTAAAAATTGGATTTTTAGGTAGATTTCGTAAGAAATACTACATATTACATTCTCCACTAAGTTGGAATTTCAGAAAAATTTTTGCACATCTACGCCGATCATGACTTCTAGAACCCAAAACCACCCCCAGCTCAAAACTTTACCTATCTATCTGTATCACTTTTTTATGGACACGATAACTTCCATAATTCTGCACAAATCTCTTCCAAACTGATACATAAAATCAAACGGCATAAAATCTCGGTCAAGTTCGTTAATGGGCAAAATTGGACCGGGGGGGGGGGATGGGGGTCTTTTTATGAAAACAGAAAAATGAATGATACGTACTTTTTAATGATACATATCGAATCCGTTTAAAGTTATTACTTCAAGGAAAAGGGCCAAAAATTTATGTATGACAGATTTTTGATTTCATTAAAAATGACCTCAAGGGTAGGGGGGGGGGGGGACATAAGGGTTGAAGAAGGAAAACAAAATCATAACTTCGCAATTCACACGATATAAAATCCGCTTAAATTTATTATAAATCCTCTTAATATTATCTAAAACTTTTATATTGACAAGTTTTTTATAGGACCAACTCTTACAGCAAATAAATAAATAAATAATAAAATAAAATAAAACAAAAGAATCCCTGCGGGCTGGCCAACAGACACAGGTATATTTCGAAGTGGGCGGTCTCAACTGTCGCATCATGGCAAAAAGGTGTTTCTTCTGCAATTCCCAATAAATAGGTGCCCCCACGGTCTGTGTGAAATCTGCCTGTAGGCTGAACCGTCAGGTTTAAAAAAAAAATATTATTGAGTTTTTTTAAACGAAAAACTACCCCCCCCCCCCTCCCTCCCTCCCAAAAAAATATAAATAACCCGTAATTGAGAAGGTGAAAAAGTAAAACATTAGCAAAGGACGTACGGTCTCGGTGACCGCATTTATTTAATGATCCAATGAAGTTTCCTAATTTAAATATTAGTATGGAAATAGTATAGATGTGTACTTTGAACATTCACCTTACAACCGAAACAAACAACAACAAAAAAAAAAAGATAGAAAGAAAGAGGAAAAAAACAGTTTTCAAAGAAAATCTCATACAGAAAACGTTTCAAAAAATGGTATCTTCTTCATAAAAAAAATCTGAATAAATATAGGCTTATTCAACACCGCACCTCCCCAGTTTAAACGGATTGCAGACCGGTCTAAAACAACTTCCCCAAACTAATATAATTGTGAAAATATTAGGTTAGAATTCTGAAGCGCCCAAATCGAGGCTGCTTCTCTGAAATATAACACACAAGTAGATTCTAAGTGATAAAAAGTGCGAGAATTTTAGAAACATCCTAAAATCGGTAGAAATCAGTCAAAAATCTGGTGGATGGAAGAGAGAACAGGATCATTCGAAATTTCATGCAGAAATTACAAGTGGTTGATTTCTCCTTTTTTTTTTTGGGGGGGGGGGTGGTTAGTGTTTCGATTATTTTTCGTACATACTTCTGTATGTATAAATAATCCTCCATTCGATGGTGAGCTTTACAATATTCGACTCACATACAAATGTAGGCAGATGTTTCTAGAAACGCTTGATGTCGCGGACAGATGTTTCCAAAGATCGAAGTGCCTGAGAAGACAAAAAATTGAAAAATCCCAGTTTGAACATTAATATACAATTCGAACAGAAAGCAAACAAAGACGGAAATAAAATATTTCATAATATTTTTGAAGTAAATCTGGCAGGAAACTTACTTTCTATAGAAAAAGTGGGGAGAAAAACATCGGCATGGAAATGAACTCCAGTTTTTATAACCAAAAGATCCTTAAAGATAAAGAAAACTAGTCGTTGGGGGCCACCGTAATACTTACCCATCATGGATATGCATAATGTAAAATATTAAAATAAAAATGTGTAAACTACTTATAAAATGCATTGCAATTCAAATAAAATCGAGGCTTGATGACGTCACAAACTTTAAAGGCTCGATTACTGAATCGCTTGAAAGAGGTTTTTCCTTATAACTCCAAAAATAATAATCCTATTAACTAGCGGTTTATTGCATCTGATTAAGCGTCAAATTTCCAATTAAAATATATCTCTAAAGTGCAATTTGGATGAAATACAGGGTCATGAAAAATCGAAGAGTGTGGAAAATAGGATTCCAAATATATCTCGGCAACTAATTATCCGATCGACTTCATGCTTTATTCAAAATTTATGTTTTTTTATTGTCTTTTATATTCATTTCTTAAAATAAACAATTTCGAAAATTTTTATATACCTTTCATCAGAACGAATATTTCGAGAGTCCGAAAAAAATTGTTCCGGTTAATCGAGGTTATTGAAATGAAATAGGCTTCTTCCCATTATTACATACTAAGTACATACCAAATTGCAAGTCTCTATCTCAATTTTTTCGGGAGATAGAGCGTTTACAGACACACAGACGAACGGCAAAAATTTTTTTCTAAAAATATGTTTTTCGGAATCTCCAGTGTCTGAAACGTGTAAATTCGTCAAAATTTTTTTTTCGATTTTCAAAACGATTACAAGACTTACCCTATACTACGTATGATGGGTAAGTAATAAGTACATACCAAATTGCAAGTCTCTATCTCAATTTTTTCGGGAGATAGAGCGTTTACAGACACACACACAGACAGACGGCAAAATTTTTTTTCTAAAAATGTTTTTCGGAATCTCCAGTGTCTGAAACGTGTAAATCCGTCAAAATTTTTTTTTCGATTTTCAAAACGATTACAAGACTTACCCTATACTACGTATGATGGGTAAGTAAAAAAGTAAAATAAAAGAAATAAAGCCACTAACATATTTTAGTAGTTACACAACGCTGAAAAAATACTACATTTCAGTTGCCAGATTAGAGTTCAATAAAAATAAAATATTAAGAACTTCATATTTCAACATTTTTAGGTGCTTTCGTAATTATATATAGCGCATATAACAGCGCAAAAACTACCCAACCGAATGGTTTGAAATTTAATATATATATATATATATAATGGTTGTAACATTTTGTCGCATTTGTCGAGTCATTTCAAATTTTATGAAAATGGAATCAAAACTTAAAATTAATAAAAGTTTTCTTTATTCTATTAAATGCCAAGACACGTAATCTATATAATAAAAGCGCAAGTCATGTGACTGAGGAAAACAAATACGGGCTAACCACATCTTTTTTCATATGCCATGCGGCAATTTTTATTCAAAATTATTTTTTCGAATAAAATTGCATAAAAGTTACATTTTTAAAAAGATCGTTCAAAAAAATTATTTGCTTGAGAGATTAATTACAATAAAAAATGTATAGATTCTGAGATAGATAACTTCAGTGGAAATTAGATTAACAGCCGAATATCTCAATCCATTAAAGTAAATAAACAAAAGAGATTCGTTCATCGTGAGTCATAGAAATATTACACCATGGAGGTAATCAATAGCAAAGCAAGATCTCCATGGTGAATTTTGCAGAGCTGTCTGGTGTAAAAAAAAAAAAAAATCTCATCTTTAAACATGGCATGCTTATAGCAGACGATATTATTTATTTCACTGAAATAATAACGATGATTTTTTTTTTACATTGTAAAACTAGTTATAGTTTAACGTACAATTTCCAACTTGTTCTATTTCCTCCGATCACTCCAAAAACGAACAGTCCGGTCGAAAAATAGACTGTTGGCAAACCTAGTCTAGTCCCCTTCCAACGTTACAGGCGCGATAGTACGGGAAGCAGCGACGCCTTTAACGTAACTATTTTATACAAGCTGACCTTTAAATATGTGACTCATCTTAATCGCGAAAACAGCCATCAGTTGTCTCGACAGATATGGATGTGGTCTCGGGGGCCGCAACAACCCCCCTATCAAAGAGAAATGAATGACAACCAGATTACGGAAGACAGCATCAGGATTTGATTAAGTTAAATTTAGTTACACGAGTAGACCCGCGTTCTCTCTGCAGTCTAAGACTTTTTACCAATATCTAATATTTTTTAGATGCACGATTAAACTTACAGAAAAAAAGTAAATATGTAAAAAAAGAAAAATATCTGCAAACAACATTAGTCAAGCCAGTATGTAATTTCATTTATTTGGGAAAAAACACGGGACCATTAAGATATACATTCTATTACCATGCATGGGACAAAAAAAAAAAAAAAAAAAAAAAAAAATTATATAATATATAAAATACAATTTAATTTAATATAACAAAGCATACATTTTAGGCTACACGTAAAATACCTCTGCTTCGATTGATCGATGGTGACTTTTTCTTTTAAACATTTGAATTTCAATTTTGCTTTTTAATCATAACTATAAAATAAGCCCGTTCAGAGAGGTCCCACTTTATCCTTCCTTTTTTAAATATAAATATTGAGCACGATATAGTGCGGTATTTTATTTTTGTGAAAATATTGATTTGAGAAAAACCTTCCATTTCATTTTTGAAAACATTGCTGATTTAATTTTTAATTAACTGCAATTTTTATTCAAAAAACATGTTTTAACGAAATGTGAGTGTACTATGTCAGAAGCAGGTTCAAAAACCTTTCGAATGATACCTCATTCAATGTTGTGCGACCCTAGTAACTACCCAGTGCGACCCTAGTGTTTTACCTAGTAAATGCATAGAAAAAGGGATGTTGACAACAGAAATAATATGTATGATAACCGAAGATCAGCTTGTATAAAAATGGTTAAATAAAAAAAATCGCTGCCTCCAGAACTATGGGTGATTTAACGATTGTTACTTTATTTATTTTATCTGCATATATCTTTTATGAAATGCCTCAACAATAATTAAAATAATCATACATATCAATTATTTCATGAGTGACTGTTTAAAAATTATACGGCATTTTCTCGCATGATTCTTCTCATTCCCTACTTTAAAAAAAAAAAAAAAATATTTCGAAGAGGGGAGGTTACATAATTGCAAGAATGAAGAAAATTTAGAATGATAAATAGAAATCATCAGATTGGCTCAAAATTCTAAGCTATTTAAAAATTTATTTGGAAATTGAAAGATTTTTTTCTTTTTCAGTTATTAAATTACTTACATTTTTCCTGACGTGCCGGACATAAAGTTTATAACTTTAGAATTAATTTCATCGCAATATTCAATTCTTGGAGCCAGAATTGAAACGTAAGTACATTTCATAACATTATGCGAAGATGACAACTCTTTTCTAAAAATGACAATGTCTTATTTTAGTAATATAATGGGTGGTAAATTTACTTTGACATACTTCCGGGAATTCTTCATTAAAAACAAAATAACTTTTACTTATTGTAAGCAGGAATTCCAAAATTTCTGATTCATCTGGGGTTGATCGCATATATATTTTTTATTAACTTCACGTTCTTTTAACATGACGGCTCTTTCATCGGTGGAAACATTTTGTCCTAATCAAATGTATTGAAATTTTCTGCACCTAAGCGATTTCGTAATTTATTCAAGTCCATATGAAGAGAATTTTCTCTTCATATGATGAGAATGCTCAATGTTAAAAAAGGAATTGGAAGAAATATAATAGAGAATAATTTTGGTACATCTAAGTTTAGAACGTATATATAAAAAATGAAGTTAAAAATTGTTCTCGAAATAAAATTTTGTAAAGCTTGTTGCTACTCGAAAGGGTATTCGTGTTATGTTATTCTTAATACTGCTTTCAACAGTGAGAAATAGTTTTTCCATTAAATAATTTTATGCATGACTCCGATTTTCATCAAACTTCAGATTCAATTGGACCTTGACATAAATAGACGCTGATTACGTTTTGGTGTAGATATCCCAGCAGCTATACCACTTTTTTCATGATTTTCACCATAGCTATATCGCAAGAACTAATGCACAGAATTTGACCAAACTTCGGATTCTGTTAGACCTTGACATAAAAACATGCTGATTACGTTTTGGTGTAACTAGACCAACAGGTGGCGCTGACCGACTACTTTTTATGATTTTTATGCTAGCTATATCTCAAGAACTAATGCACAGATTTTCCTGAAACTTCAGATTAAGATAGTCGTTGACATAAGTTGTTGTTGCTTAGGTTTTGGTCTAAATCTCCCAACAGGTGGCGCTCCTATGCTGCATTTTGCAGGATTTACCCGATTTAGCAATAGTCATAACTCAAGAACTAATGCACGGAATTTAATAAAACTTTAGATTTAGTTAGATCTTGATATAAATTGGTGCTGATTCTTTTTAATGTACATGCGAAACCTGTGTGAGATAGAAGAAAGTTTTGGGATTGGCACATCCGACTAGTTTTTTAAAATCTACTTTAGCAATGAACATTTGTCCATTAATCGCAGCTAATAATCATCGCAATATGGTCTGTTCGTAATCCAGGTTGGACCCCAGGGTCGAAACTAGCTTTAATTTCACGGAGGGCAAACATGGATTTTGGCGCGCGCCCCTTTCTCCTTCGCTAAGTAAATTTACAAAGAGAATTTTACTACGTTTCTAATTGCCGACGTATTTTAAAATTTAAAAATATGTAATTATAAAATACGTAATATTGAACTAATGTACACAGTATAATCCATGAAAGTGATCATATACTTAAAAAATCCACATTTATCGAATAGTTTAAAAACATTGAAATAAATTGTAATGATTTCTGCAATTTTAACAAGTCCTTCTCATCTCCGTCTTTATATGTAAAAATGTTTTCGGGGATAAAAGAGATTTGATTAATTAGTTTCAAATCTAAGAAATGGGGTACACTGTTGTGACTTTAAACAAACCACCTGTTGCACAAGTGCAAGAATAAAATGTACTATTTTATTTTATATTAAAAGCAAAGCATGCCTTGTTTTGCTCATGTTAAGCCCCCCCCCCCCCCTTTCCAAGAATATAGAATATTTTATTTTATTGTTATGAAAACTTAGCAGAAAATATTAAATTGTAATAAATATATGTTAAGTGTAGTTTTTAAAAATATTTCTCATATTAAATTCAAATGATTCCTTTTTAATTTTTAGAATAATTTTCTTCGGATTTATCCGTAAAAGTGCTATTTAAATGTTTGTGATGAAAATCTGATCATCTGCGTTTATTTATTTTTTTTTCTTTCTATTTTTTATTATTATTCATTCTTTTAAGCATCTTGGTTGTATTTCATATTTCTTTTTATACATATTCCTCAATCCTTCATCCATTTTCTGATTTTTGGCATTTCAATACTTTTATTTCTGTCTTTTTGTCAAATATTTTCTGAGAAAAACTTATTTTTGTAGCATTAAAAATGCAAGCTATAAAAAGATTTACTTGAAAGTTGCTTTTCATCCTTCACCTGCTGATAGAGTTTCCATATTAATATTGATGATATTTAATACTCAGGTTTCTGATTTCTCCCTATGTCACTCTCATGTGACGGAAACTTCATGCTATCTGGTCAGTTGAGGGTTTAAAAAAAAATAAAAATCATTTATCTTACACCTGATGTATATCGGCTATTTTTCCGAAAGTTTAAAGTTCGTCAGCTGGTTGCTTCAGCAGGAAATAACAAGATTTTTGCGATGTTCATTTTTCTAATTGTAATTTTTTTTTCTTCTAGAATTTGTGTCATTTCCTTAACCTTGTTTAATCTCTCTTTACACTATTTTGAAATAATTTTCCCGATAGACAACTTTAAGAATAAATGTAAATTTGTTTCTTATCAAAATATATTTCCAGATTGTGGTGTAGATTCCATGGCAAACATGCTTTTCTTTGTTTTTCGTACTGTCTTCCTTGAAAACCTAGTTCAATATCAAATTTCACATTTATTGCTATAAACGTATGAACTTTAGAAGCATCTTTTCATTTAATTTACCAGCGTTATTGGTATGTGTACTCTTCGCTCTAGAACTCTTCCAGTTTCCGTAGAATTTATTTCTCTCACCTTCCTCTCTACTTTCCTGTTAAAACGACTTGAAAAATATTTTTTTCCATAATAAATATTTTCATAAATTTAAACGTCAACCGAAAAAGAAAAAAAAAATCGTAAAGTAATTTTTAATTAAAGATATAGATTGCATAATTAATTGTTACTCCCAATGCGATTTTTCTGTTCAGGCAAAAAATTAGGAGTACTCCGTTTAGCTTAAGGGGCTGTAATAAAAAAATACAAATATAACTATCAACTTTTTTGGTAATTTTGTACCCCCTCTCCCCCTTACGGTATCATACGTTATCATATCTCGCACCCCTTCCCCCTCTCCAATGATATCGTTATCAGTGTTTATTATTATTTTTCTTTTTTCAATCCTTTTCTTTCGTTTGCAGTTATATACATATATGGTTATAGGTTTTTTATTCGCATACTTTAAAGATTCAAATGCAGAGAAGTAGTCTATAAAATATCACTATGATATATGAAATAACTTTATATCAAGTAACACTTAAAAGAAAAAAGTTACTATTTAAAAACATTTAATAATAGGTTTTTGTTACATAATGCATTCAACAGTAATAATGTCTTTTGCGAATGCTCTCTGCACGGGGAGTGGACAAGCAGAATTTCTTATCAACAAAATAAAGGGACAACATTCTTTCTCTTTTCTTTATTAGTAAACGCAATATTTCAAAGAGTTGCGCACCTGGTTTCTCCAACAACGGATTATATACGCATACACACATATGGCTGAAGAATAGGGATGCCAAAGGTTGTGGTATGCCATATTTTGGATTGAAAATTTTTTATAAATCATTTAGTCACATCATTTTAATAACTTTGCATTTTCCTAAAAATAGTTAACAACCCCCCCCCCCCCTAAAAGATGCATAGTGGTCCTCCTAATTTTGTTATTTGCTGAAAAATACTTGAACATCCCCCCCCCCTCCGGCCCCTCCTTCAAGGTTTTTTTTCTCTAACTATGCCTCGTTTCCATAACTCAGCAACTATCTTTCCGATTTCAACGCAACTGATTCCAAACATTATAATTAACTTAATACTCACCCTCTATAACATTAAACTAAATTTATGAGTAGCGGTTATCACTATTTCCGAATAATAGTTAAAGCCAAATTTGTAATTAAGTTTCTAGCTTAACCAAATTAACGAATTTTTAAAGATGCATAGTGGTAATGAAAAAAATCTTGTGTGGATAAATATACTAAAAATATCAACGTTTGACACACAATAACATCGTGTAATAAACAGACGCACGTTTCATGAGTATCCTGGACTCATTTCCTCAGTGTAAATAAACTTAAACCCTATTGTATCCCCCCAAAGACATGAAAATGAATCTAAAAACCCAAAAAAAAAAAAAAAAAAAAAAAAAAAAATTGGGTTTTTAGATTCATTTTCATGTCTTTGGGGGGATACAATAGGGTTTAAGTTTATTTACACTGAGGAAATGAGTCCAGGATACTCATGAAACGTGCGTCTGTTTATTACACGATGTTATTGTGTGTCAAACGTTGATATTTTTAGTATGCATAGTGGTCTTCCTAATTAGTCATTTGCTGAAGAACACTTGAACATCCCCTCCCCCTGGCACCTCCCTCAAGGTTATTTTCTCTAACTGTGCCTTATTTCAATAACTCGGCTAATAATGTTCCCATCTTCTCCAAACCAGCTCAGTTTTGTATCTCGCCTACTATACAGTGCCGCAGGCAGCAGGGACCTGTCTCAGAGGTTCGTTCGGAAAGAGGCTTGTTTAGAACAGAATGCTCCCCTGGCGGTGGAAGGGGAAAATAAAGATCTTCCGAGGCCTACGAGCCTGCCCGGTATACAGTGCCGAAGCCATCGGAGGCCCTGGCCAGCGTTTCGTTTTTTTAAGAGATTTAAGTTTATTACATGGGCTCAGGCAACACCGGGTGGGTCAGCTAGTGTATATATATATATATATATATATATATAATGCATAATATATTGAAATCGCTTTTGCATTTCTCGAGAGAAAGGTACATCAATATCAGGTATTTTTCAGAGGATTTCGCAAGTGTTGATACCTTATAAGAAAGTCTCCATTTTAGTGGTATGTCTTTGTGCAATTTCATCTCTCTAGCCCAAACGACATCATATCATGCAAGATATTTCAGCAGCATGTTCAAAATTCAATAATATCCCACTTTGAAAGAAAGAAAGGTTTTTTAAAAAAAAAAGCTCTCAATGGGTTTCACTGTAAAAATATCTCTTGTCAACAGACTATTCATAAATGACAAATCGCATAAATATTCCACAGTAACTTTAAAGCGGGTGTAGCGAAAATTTAAAATGATTATTATTATTATTATTATTATTATTTATATCTGTTCGTAAGATTCACAAAATATTTAGGGGTACGCGTTCCCCCAGGGGGAGAAAAAAAACCGCACTGATATACTACTTGTTGGCTGAGTTTAAATTATAAAATTTCTGAAACTTTCATGCTAGTAAGTGATAAAAATTAATATATTACTTTGAACAGCCTTTATTAACTATCGCTTTCGCATCTAATTTCTTTGTTTGTAGCATTTTCTAAAAAAAAAAAAAAAAAAAAAAAAATACGTATTCGATTAATACGTATATATATATTTTTTTTTTTTTCTTGGATTACAAATTGTGAACTTATTTTGTTGGATTAGACTCGGCTCATTCCCTGCTCTGTGCAGTCAGGCTTGAACGCGGGATTGTATCCCCACCCCCCTTAAAATAATAAGTCCAAAGGTTTTATAAATTCGCATATTCTTTAAAAAGCTGTAGTTTTAAAGTCACTGTACTCCAAATGATATCTTATTTTCGTCCTTTCAACCAGAATGACTTTGAATGAATATTATTGCTGATACTTTAAACAACACTTAAGAGGACATAGCATAATCGCGAATATTCGCATTTTCAAGAATTAAAAGATCTCTTGATATTTTACTACGACAGTTTTAAAATTTCTGTTTGTTTTCTATGTATTTAAAATAATAATTACAATATAATTATTTATTCCTTCCCTATCTCTTTCTTTCCCTTTTCTTTTTAACACTTTCCAACATAGTTGAGAAGTGTGTATGAATTCGGTTTGTCTGGCCATCTGTCTGTTCGCACTCTAACTCGCATAAATATACTCGGATTGCCATGTAATTGACATATGTTATTAAGGTTTACCGTGGCATGTTCGGTATTAAAAATGAAGTGTGTAGCATTTAAATAGTTCATTTACAGGTGCACTCAAAAGAATTCCGTTACATTATGGTCTGTGGGAAAAAATCTTATGCAGAATTTCAAATTGAAATTGATTTGATATAAATCAATTAGGTGCACTCACTACAAGATGCTTGCTTAATATAGAATAGGGTGTGCATAGCATTTATCGTTTATTTACAGAAACACACAAAAGAATTCGGTTACAGTACTGTAGAGATGGGAATGCTCGGAAAAAAACCGGAAACTTTGGAAAAAAAAAACTTTTTTTTTTTCAGTTTTTTTCCGAAGGGGTATTTTTCAATTTTTACGAATCGGAAAAATTGAAATTTAATTTATAAAATAATAGAGTCAAATTTTTATTATGGATGCATTCTGATATTTTTTTCTTTATATTTTTCCATGTTCTGTCTCTCCCATGAAAATGTTAACATAGAAAATATGATCTGTAAGCATAATTTGAGTCCTTTAAAGGATCCTTTACAATATTTTCACCATAAAACATAGGACCCTTCAAAAAATTTGGAATATTTTTCAACCTCCATTCTGAATCCTCCAGAAATGTGAATATTTAAAGAATAAAAACACATGTCACATAACAGCTGAAATCTCCAATGAATCTCTTATCTAGCTGTCTATACGGTAGTACCCGAAATTGTGGGAACCTTTTGGGAAAAATGTTTTTTTTTTTAAAGTTTGATGGCTCTAACACCCAATATTTCTTAGTTATACCATGAAAGCTATATACCACTGGAAAGATAATCTAATTGAAAATATCATGCAATACAGTTTGTTCAATTCAAATTAATTTATCAAACGTTATAGCCAAATAATCAGAAAAGGGCAGTAAAATCTGGTTAGGTTGATGATAATAATTTTTCTTTTTCTTGAATGTAGCCAATGCATATGAATGTTTGGTGTGTCAGACAGTCTCCATTTTATTTGGTAATGTGTCAGTCTAGGGTAGGATTTCAAAAAAAAAAAAAAAAAAAAAAAAAAAAATATATATATATATATATATATATATATATATATATATGCCATATTTTGGTACTTATAGGAAAGACTTTCATCACTATTTTTTATGATTGCTATCAAGTTGCTAAAGTTCTTTGCCACCTTTCAATTTTTGAGCTAGTAAAGCATAATAAAATTAACAAAACATCATAAAGAGTTAATTAGTTACCCAGAAATCAAGATGTAACAATATTTTTAAGTGTAGAAAGGTATGGTTATGAAGAAATTTGAAGTAAAATTAGAAGTAAATTAGCAAAGAATATGTCCAGCAAAACACGGCTGGTAAAGACAGGAAAAGTTTCAGAAGAGCAATTGGCGGTAGAAGAGTAAGGTGTGTATAGGTCACATAAAACATTATCTCAGTAAATGCAACATGAAATGGTGCACTGAAATGTGGAGTTGAATCAATGTATACAGTTCTGTAGAGAATGCAGTATTTTGGTCTAAATGCTAGAATTTCATGAAAAAAAAAAAAAATTATAAATCAAATAAAGGTTGAAAATTGTAAACTGAGCTAAAAGGCATGTTTACTAGACAGAGAAATAGTAGGGTCATGTTATTTGGATTTTTAAAAAGTTTTTTTTTATGGAATTCTAGCATTTAGACCAAAATACTGCACTCTGTGCAAAACTGTACTTTGTTTCAGCTCTCCATTACAGTGCATCATTTCATGTTGCACATACCGAGATGATTGTTTTCTGTGACTTATACACAGGGGCCTTAATCTTCTACCGCTAATTGCTCTCCTGCACCTTTACGTCTTGTTTTGCTTGACTTAGACATCCCTTTGTTTATTTACTTCTAATTTTACTTCAAATTTCTTCATAACCATAGCTTTCTACACTTAAAAATATTGTTACACATTGATTTCTGGGTAACTAATCAACTCTTTATGATGTTTTGTTAATCTTATTATGCTTTACTAGCTCAAAAATTGATAGGTAGCAAAGAACTTTAGCAACTTGATAGCAATCATAAAAGTCCTCCTATACGTACCAAAATATGGCATACTTTTTTTGAAATCCTACCCTAGCTTTAATTGACGCATTACCAAATAAAATGGAATCTGTCTGGACGCTCCAAACATTCATATACATTGGCTACATTCAAGAAAAATGAAAATAATTATCATCAACCTAACCTGGTTTTACAGTCTTTTTCTGATTATTTGGCAGACGTTTGGCTATAACGTTTCATAAAATAATTATAATTGATCAAACTGTATTGCTTGATATTCTTGAGTAAATTATATTTCCAGTGGTATATATCTTTTAATTATCTCTACTGGTTATTGAACAAATGCAATTGAAAAATCATTTCAACAGAGACATGATATATTACGAACAAAGGTGCTAAATTAAGCAAGAAAAGCTACTGTGAAAATTGTGAGACTGAAAAACTAACTTTTAAAAGCTGACTTTTGTAATATATTTATGTAAAGTGAAAAACAATATTTTCTTTAGTATGCAGAAAAAAAAATGTTTATTATTTTATATCTTTTAAGAAAATGTAACTTATTTTTGAGAAACATTTGTAAGAAATCAATTTTTCCACAATTTCCAATTTTTCCTGAAAAAAACCGGAAAAAAACTTTTTTTTCCGTCACTTCAAAATTTTCGGAAATTTTACATCTCTAGTACTGTTTATGATCAATAATTCATGGAAGTAAGTTTTGAACCGTGGTATGTGCTTTTATATTTAACCTTTTTTCCAACCTCCCATATTACTTGGTGTGCATAAATTCCACAGATCATACGCAGGGCTGCACAAAAGATTAGAGTACATTCCTACTTATTGACAGAAATTGCTTAAAGAGAATTTTCATTTGCGTCATGCGCTTTTTAACTGAACTACATGTTTGCATACTATATGTAGTATATATTCAAATCTATAGATCATATACGAGATTGCACAAAATGATTAGGATTTTTTTTTCCGACTGTAGATGGTAATTGCAGAAATTGGATTTTCAAATGTATTATGCGTTTTCTAAACTGTTTACTTAGTCATCCCCTTTCAACTTATTAAACCGTGAAGTTTTGTTACAGAATTATGAATGCCTTGGAAAGTGTTGCATAATCAATGCTTGTCGCATAATTTTTCTTTCTTGTTATATATATATATATATATATATATATTATATATATATGTGTGTGTGTGTGTGTGTGTGTGTATATAGATGATAATACATTATAAATCAATCAAGGAATGTTACTGCGACTTTTTTAGATCAAAGAAACAAGAAGCTGACATAAATTCTATTGTAATATGTTTTAATAAGCTATCTGCTGCATGAATTTCAAAATACAATCAGGAGTAGATTGCGATGGCATATATCACGGCCCATGAATAAATAGTGTATGTGATCAAAGTTGTTTAAAAGAAACTCTTGATCAAAAAGCTGATTTGTTGAATACAGCACGTGACCGTTTAGGAAACCGTTGCCTAGCTGTTACTACGCTTTTCCTGGAGGTACTCTTTCACACAATCGAAAACTTATCCAGTTGTTTGTTTGAAACAATTCATTCGTGTGCCATCACATTTTTGGAGTCTATATGAGAATGCATCCTTTCTTTCAAATATGACATCATTTTCATCATCAGAACCATTCATCCCTTCCGAGATTAGAGCGTCATTTAAGAAATTGTTTTAAATTTCCTGAGTTTCATTAAATATTTATTATAATTAATTGAAAATTATGTAATTTTCAGAAATATTTTATTTTGTGTACCAAGGATCTTTAAATAATAGTAGCAAGAGTTGTCTATTTAGGTGCAAAAATAAGGGTCAGTGAATACTGATGCAGTTTTAGTAAAATATTTTATATTCATGTATGAAAATGCATCTTTTTTTTTCGCCCGTATGACGTCATTATCTTCACCAGAAACATTTCGCTTAACATATTATACTTACTATGATAGATTATTTACTGTTATTTTATTTACACAGATTATTTAAAAAAAATTCTCAATAAATAATCTGTGTTCTGTTCTTCCGCGATTAGTGCATAATTAAACGCAATCATTTTAATTTGTTTACATTTTATAAAAACATTGAATTTTTTCTTTAAAATATAACGCGTTTCAGTGGTGAAATCACGCTTCTGATTGGTGGAATGTAATAAGGCAAATTAATTTTATGTTACTGCGGTTGTTGCCAAACGGCAAGCTACAAATTCAGCCTTATTTCCTCGCCACGTAAATATTTTAAATAGATAAATTTCTGACACAATGGAATCGGTTGGATTCGAATGCTGGATCGCCCCACCAGTGGCTGAGAGGTTGTGCTCTCGAAGCTGGTAGACGGGAGGTGCTGGGTTCGATCCCAATCGCGCCCGTCGGCCTAATCGTTCGGAGTTTTCGTGGTTTTCTTCGAGCCGTGGATTTCTCCATGCGTAAATACGGGTTAGGTTCCCTTAGCAAGACCCCCACGAAGGGCACTCCTCCCGGGCCTATATCCCAAGCGTAGATAATTGGCCGTCAATAATCAACCCAACTCGAATGCTGGATCTCCCATTTTCAAATTGGAGACGTTACCTCCGCGCTACTAGTGCTGGATTACATCGCCGCAATATTTAGCACTTATACCCTGTTCGTTTTCTTGGTGATTTTCCTCATAGAGTCGGTAGCAAAATGGGTTTTAAATACCTAATCCGTCAGTCTATTTGTGTGGAAATCTATACGGTTCTTGCAACAGTAGTTTATAACATATTCTCCACATGGAAGCTCAATCAGTAGTACTGTTTCTGAGTTATTGTTACTTATACACTCACACAAAAAAAAACATAATTAGAATACTTCCTTATACTATATATTTACAAAATAAAATCTTCGTTAAGATGCGTTTTAATTCATTTTACACTAAAATTACTGATAATTAAAATTTTCCGATTTTATTAAATCTCAAATAACGGATGCAATAATTGCTTATAAAGAGTATTTTTATCCATTTGAGTAATAATTATGAAAAATTAAAACTGTTTAAACCGCTGAAAAGTTATTGAAAAGCCAAGATAATGCAAATTATAATCACCTTAGGTAATATTGTTTTGATTATTTAATGCCGTTCTAGAAAAGCAAATGTTAGGACACTTCTTAATAACGAGCGTAATAAAAGTTATCCCGTCAAAATTTTCGTCTAGCTTTGATTGGAATTGTTTTAAAAGTTGTAATGTGGCCGAGCAAATAGACAAAAATGTGTCCATGATTAATTTTTAATCTGAGAGATAAGATTGAATAGTTTAATCAATTAAATGAGAGAATTTCAGTTGCAACGTCGTAAAAAGTATTCGAAAGTAGCCTTTTAAAAAATATAATTTAGTCCAAATGATTGTGAAACAGTTGCCCAAAGTAGTTTAGGATCATGCTTCTGTTAAATTGTTCAGATTTAATTCTTATAGTCTTTATTTTAGCGAGAGAAAATGAAAACCTTTAGTCACGTTTAACTAGTTGTAGCAGTATGAAGCATTTCACGTTGTAGCAGTACGAAGATCTTGGTAAAGCAATCGTGCGAATAAAAATCGAAACCTTGGAACAATCATAGGAATAAAATCGAAACCTCACCCATTTCCTTTTCATCTGTGCGTACTTATCGGTGGAAATTTCCTGATGTTATTAGTATATAATCGAAGTAAAAAAAACAATTCACTGAAAAGTTGCATAGCAAAATCAGCGATGTATTCCTTTAACCATTGATTATGAATGCATTTTACATTTTAACGTGAAACTTATCAGCCTCTTTAAAATTAAGGACAGCTATTTAAATCTGGATTTTGAATACCAACTACTAACAACATTCTGGAATTTGAATATTTGTTTTCACGATATTCTTAAAATACCACCATTTATTTTAATCACTGAGTTTACCGGACTATTTCGTTGCTGTTATTTTACTTAAAAAAAAAAAAAAAAAAAAAAAAAAAAAAACTTTCTATTATGTGACCCTACGAGTCTGGTTTATCTCGGGTCAGTTTAGATTTTTGCGGGTGTCCCGTTCGAGTACACCCAGTTGTTCAAAAGAAAGTTCAAGATTTTTATTTTTTCAAAGGGAAAATGCACGAATATGAAAGGGTGCATATCTATTCATTTTTCTTCATAAAATATAAAATTGTTATTAGAGATGATGATTGCAGACTATTTTTCCTCGATTGCATCAAGATATGCAGTTGACAAAAAGTTGTTTTAATGCATTCATCTTCTTAGTGGAGCTTCCAAGTAGAGTCCTGCATCGGGTCGGGTTGACTTTCATTGTTTCGGTTTGGGTTTTTAACTCTTGCGGATCAGGTTCGGGTTGATCCGCTTTTTTAAAAGATTGTCCACAATATTTTTCAGGTTAAAAAAATATATACAATAAGACCTCCATAATGATCACTCTCTAAAAGCAGACACCTATTTAGCGAACACTTTTCAATTCCTATAACACTTATATCTTAATAAATATCTTTAAAATAATATATGTACGCTTATATTTTGGAATAGCGGGCACCTCCAAATCTATGCGCACGCACACGTAGCATGTGTATGTGTGCATATAAACTATCACAAATACGATACATGTGTTTATGTGTGTATCATAAACGAAATGTTGGTAATGTTTTTCGTATTCTGAGAAAAGAAAAATGATTCTTAACTGCACCGTAAAGAAAGAATAATCTATGATTATATTTCTTATATACATTTTATTTTTTCTCATGCAGTAAATTGAATATATACTCATTTATATTCAAATACGTATTTATTTTCATCTGAAACAGTTCTGTTCAAACTTTTTGTGAAAATCACAACAATCCAACGTGAAAAAAAAACTAAATATGACCCGGAGGAATTAATCTAGGGCGAACCTGACACGCAGAAAGAAAATTAGTCATCCCGATCAGGGAAAAATAATAAAAATAACACGACCCGATGCAAGACTCTATTCAACGATCTCGAGGTGTCTGTGATTCAAATGTTTCACTATATTTGAATATTAAAAAAGATATATTTGTCCACTTTTCTATATAAAATTTGTATTGGAGATATTTACTTATAATATCTATACTATTATATAAAGAGGAAACGGTGACTGACTAACTCATCAACGCCCAGCCGAAACCACTAAAGTCAGGGTCACGCAATTTGCACTGTAGATTGCTGTTATGGCCTAGGCAAGCAATAAGAAGGGATTTTAGAAATTCCCCCCCGAAGGGGGTTAAAGGGGGGTTCGAATGTTTTAGGTTATTTTGCCATATCTCAGCAGCAGTCATAGGTAGGAGCTTGAAATTCCAGAAAACAAATCTACTAAAAAAATGATTAAACAGATGTTTCAGCGATTTTAGAAATTCCCCCCAGAAGGGGGTTAAATGGGGGTGGTCGAATGTTTTAGGTCATTTCGCCATATCTCAGCAGCAGTTATAGGTAGGAGCTTGAAATTCCCGAAAACAAATCTACTAAAAAAATGATTAAACACCTATTTCAGCGATTTTAGAAATTCCCCCCAGAAGGTGGTTAAAGGGGGGTGGTCGAATGTTTTAGGTCATTTCGCCATATCTCCGCAGCAGTTATAGGTAGGAGCTTGAAATTCCAGAAAACAAATCTACTAAAAAAATGATTAAACACCTATTTCAGCGATTTCAGAAATTCCCCCAGAAGGGGGTTAAAGGGGGGTGGTGGTCCAATATTTTAGGTCATTTCGTCATATCTCAGCAGCAGTTATAGGTAGGAACGTGAAAATCAGGAAAACAAAGCTACTAAAAATGATTAAACACGTATTTCAGAAATCCCCCCCCCCCCGAAAGTGGTTAAAGGAGGTGGTCGAATGTTTTAGGTCATTTCGCCATATCTCAGCAGCAGTTATTGATAGGAGCGCAAAAATCAGGAAAACAGATCTACTTAAAAATGATTAAACATGTATTTCAGCAATTTTAGAAATTCTCCTCCCGGAGGCGGTTAAAGGGGGGGGGGGGTCGAATGTTTTAGGCCATTTTGCCGTATCTCAGCAGCAATTTTAGTTAAAAGCACAAAAAGCAGGAAAACAAATCTACTAAAAACATGATTAAACAGGTATTTCGGCGATTTTAGAAATTCCCCTCCCGGAGGGGGTTAAAGGGTGGTGGTCGAATGTTTTAGGTCATTTCGCCATATCTCAGCAGCAGTTGTAGGCAGGAGCGCGAAAATCAGGAAAACAAATCTATTAAAAAATTATTAAACACATATTTCAACGATTTTAGAAATTCAAAAATTAATTTGGTTAAAGGGGGTGGTCAAATTAGGTCATTTCGTCATAATCTCAGCAGCAGTTTTATGTTGGAGCGCCAAATTAAGGAAAACAAATCTACTAAAAAATTGGTTAAATCCGTATTTCAGCGATTTTAGTAATGTCCCCTCAAAGGGGGTTAAAAGGGGGGAGGGGGGTCGAATGTTTTAGATCAGTTCGTCCACGGCCTAACTCGATTTTCTCCTTCCCTTTATACGGCCGTAACAAAAAGTCATTTTCCCTTTGTTCAAGAGGAATAAGAGTTTCTCCCCGGAAGAACGTAGGGGGCGCTATTACTTACCATTACTAATGGAGAATTTCCTTATCTTTGCGTTTCGTTCCTCAAAACTATTTATGAATTGATATATCCAAGACTAATAAAAAACCCTTATGGGGAATGTGACTTAAACGAGCATAAAATAAATATATGCTCATTAATATGTGCAAAATTCTTGCCCATCATTTAAAAAAATATGGCAAGGTATTTTACAAATGAAACCAATTTATCTGCATGTAAGAACTCTTTATCAAGAAAAATTTTAAAGTTTACTTAATTTTAATTTTATAATATTTAATGTATATTTCACTGTAAAAATTATCAATGTTTAAGGTCTAATCAAGAAATAGAATCTGCATATACCTATAGATACATATATATATACAAGTAGGGTGGATAGATTTATGAATTAATATTTTAAAAATCTGAAAAAAATATTCTGTAATTTCTGTAACCACACAATATTCTAAAATTTCCACAAAAACTATTCTCTCATAAATGGAGTACATAATGCTACAACAACAAAAAAAAAAAAAAAAAAAAAAAAACTTGTTCATTCTCTAAAATAATAAAACCTGTAAAAATTATTATGAATTTGTTAAATAATCCATGTTTTGAGAAAAAAAAAGCTATGTGAGTTGATTGCCGGATATTGGCGAAATATGTTTTTTTATTCTGTTGATATTATGAAACATGAAAGTATGTTTTTGTTTTTATATACATACTTTTATACCATGACTTTACAGAACTAGAATATAATATTTAATTTTATATGTAATTCTATTATATTTCTATATGCTTATATATTTCAGATCAGTACCTATAATGGTTAAATTTATTAAAAATTGTTTTGAATGTACACATATATACATGTATTTTAAATAATTCAGAATCGTGTAAAAATAATCCATGTTTTGAGAAAAAAAAATTCGATATGAGTTTATTGCCGGATATTGGCGAAGTTGCTTAATTTTCTTACTACTATTATGAAACTAGTAATTATTTTTTTAATTTTTTGCTGTGTATTTTACACTCAGAATTATCAATGTTTCAAGTAATCCAGAATTTTAATGTATTGAAATTTACTTATCATGTTTGTTTTACATTTTGTAGTAGGATGTTATTTAAACTATTTTTAATTCCTTAAACCATTGTATTTAGTTATTTTATCTCTAAATCTTTTAGTTTTTCCTGTTTGTCCTGTTTGTTTTGTTTAGTTTTTTCCTTTTAGTTTTTCCTGTTTGTAGTAAAGAAAACGCCGAAGTAAAAGATAGATATGTTACATATAATGCTTATATATTTCAGATCAGTACCTATAATGATTAAATTTATTGAAAATTGTTTTGAATATACATATATATATACATATTTTAAATAATTAAGAATCGTGTAAAAATAACCCATGTTTTGAGAAAAAAAATCGATATGAGTTCATTGCCGGATATTGGCGAACTTGCTTAATTTTCTTACTACTATTATGAAACTAGTAATTATTTTTTAAATTTTTTATTCAGCATTTTACGCTCAGAATTATCAATGTTTCAAGTAATCAAGAATTTAAATGTATATAAATATAGAAATTTACTTATAATGTTTGTTTTGCATTTTATAGTAGCGTGTTATTTAAACTATTTTTAATTGCTGAAAGCATTGTATTTATTTATTTTATCTCTAAATCTTTTAGTTTTTCCTGTTTGTAGTAAAGAAAATGCCGAAACAAAAGATACATATGTTATATATACCTTTTATAATGAATATATTGCAAAGATTCTTGTATTTTTATGTATAGAAGTAACATTTACTAAGCATTATTTATGGTAAGTATATCGCGCCATCTACCGGCGAAGCAGCCTTTTAACGATTCCGAAACTAAGGGGTGATTGTGAAGGCCGTACGAGGAGAGAGAGAATCGAGTTTGGCCGTGGTTCGTCATATCTCAGCAGCAGTTTTAGTTAGGAGCGCGACAGGAAAACAAATCTACTAAAAAATGAATAAAACACATATTTCAGCAATTTTGGAAATTCACCTCAGAAGCTGGTTAAATGGGGGGGGGGGGGGGGGGGGTCGAATTTTTTAGGTCATTTCACTATATCTCAGCTTTTATGTAGGATTGCAAAATTAATTAAAACAAATCTACTAAAAAATTGGTTAAACACGTATTTCGGCGATTTTGGAAATTTCCTCCAGCACGTGGTTAAAGGGGTTTTCAAAAGTTTTGGGTCATTTCGCCATATCTCAGCAGCAGATTTAGGTAGGAGCGTGAAATTCAGGAAAACACATCTACTAAAAAATGGATAAACACGCATTGCAGTGATTTTAGAAATTCCCCCCGAAGGGTTTTAAAGGGGGTGGTTTCGAAAATTTCAGGACATTTCGCCATATCTCGGCATCTGTTTTATGTAGGTGCGCGAAATTCAGGAAAACAAATGATTAAACACGTATTTCAGTGAATTTAGAAATCCCCCCCCCCCCCCCCCCCGAAGGTGGTTGAAGGGGGATTCGAAAGTTTTAGGTCATTTCGCCATATCTCAGCAACAGTTTTTGGTAGGAGCGTGAAATTCAGGAAAACAAATATACTAAAAAAATTACATTGTCTACCCGTGCAAAGCCGGGACGGGCCGCTAGTTAATAATATTTAGACATGTAATAATTACTTTTTATAATAGCACTAAAACATGCGTCCTTTCATTGCGGGTTCGGGTCGGGTTGCGGGTTGAAGTATTTTCGTTTTGGATTGAAATATGTCGGGTTCGGGTCGCTGAAAATTATTTTTGCGGGTTCGGGTCGGGTACTACTCGACCCGTGCAGAACTCTACTTCCAAGTAGGTAATTAAAATTATAAAGAGCTACTGGTGATTTTTACAGATTACACGTAGGTATCACTCTGATAAACAATGTTTTTCATAGCTACTAATCCGTAGAATCCATGAAGTATAACGCTTCATGTGGGTGGTAAGACAGAGGAGGCGGTAACCGTGAAATCAGCCCATGGCACGCATAAGCGGTGCATGAACACTTTACTTACGCTCTTTAGATGTAATATCTGATAATGCTTTTTGCTACAGTGATTTTTTGTTTTGTGAATGAAAGTTGCGTACTAGTCATGAGAGATAAGAGAAAAAAATATTGATCCTTCATTGCTATGACAGTTTTGTGAACGAATCTTTCTTTTTAATAAATCTGCGTAAAAGCTTTGACATGAAAAAGAGTTTATTTGTTGAATATAGCTTCTATTTGTTAGTCTAACACAAATAATAGTCGATGTAAAAAAAAAAAAAAGACAATAAAAACAGTGTTTTTTACAAAACTTAATATCACTATTTTCCAACGAAAATTATACATAGGTGTTTGGTATTGAGGCAAGTGGACTGTTATATTATTTATAAAAAAAATCGAATAATTAAATGTAACTAAACCATTTTTAATAACAAACTATTTTTTTACGGAGCTCCCCATAGAGAATGTGCATGTTTGTCAACAAACTGGTTCCTGACTAGTCAAACTCCTCTTGTCGTAGACAAAATATTTCCCGCTCAATGCGCTGTTTCCTATGAGAAAGCGAAATCTTTGCATTTATTTAATTATGGATCATATCTATTCTAAAACAAATTTTGTTTTATCAGATTATGCACAGAACTTGGATTCTGTTGCTAATCAAGATTATTTAACAAGAAAATTTTACCAGCCAGCCAGTTGGAAATTATGACAAAATGTATGCAACTGGAAAAATAGTTAATTACTATTACTACAAAGCATTTTCATATATTTTTTTCCTGTAAAATTAAGAATACGAAATTTTTGTATAGGGTAAAACCACATGTTTACATCGTGGTAAATTTAAAAGTTGCAAAATATAGCTAACTACTATCGTCTGAAATTTTTCAAAGATTGTCGAAAAATACACTCGCTAGCGGCAATTAAAATGATGTATTTCCCAACTTCTGAGTATGGATTAATGGTTTTACATAAAAACAATTAAAAAATTATGTACATCATTTTAACATGTTGTATTATGACAAGGAAATCTGTGAAAATGGAGCATGTGTTTTGTCAGAATTCTGCCTTGTTAGCTGAAATTATTTTTATACTAAATAAACACTCCTTAGGTTTTTTAAAAATATTTTTACTATTCTAATAATATGTATAAAAACAGAACAAAACAAAATATCGACCTATATGAAACATATGATGAAGTACTAGGGCGATATTTTTTTAGGAAACATTTTACTGTTTTTGAGAAGAAAATTATATAATTTAATCTAAAAAAAAAAACAAGTTGGAAATTGTACGTCAAACGTTACAAACGAGGTGCGTTCGTACGCACGTTTTAGAATTAAATTCATGATATCCCGTGCGTAGAACGGGTTAAACAGCTAGTTAAGTATATATTTTATGACACTGTTCATACAAATATCTTAACTAGTTATATAAATATTCAGATATACAGTGTCTCACATAAGTGATGGGACACTTGTGCTTTACAAAAGGAAACTAATCAAATAAATTAAAAAAACATGTACACATTTTTTTGTGGGTGTGTTTCATACTTAAATTTAGTAAAGATTATTATATGACATACATTTTGTCAAAATATTAAAATATTAATTTAATAAAAATACAAATGTTTAGAACGGAGCAAAAAATAGCTCACATAAGTGATGGGACACCATTATATATGCAACAAAAATCGTCTGAAATAAGCAATAAAAATATTTTTGGGGGTTTTATTTTTACTTAAAAGCAATTGGCAATAATTTATAAAATCGTCTGCAGTATTTCTCTCCAGTTTGTTTTGGAATTTTTGTGTTTTTTAGCTCTGTGTAGCCATGAATGCTAAACGAAAAGAAACTTCGCCTGAAATTCGAAAATTAGTTATTAATTTGCATATTGAACGTGGAAAATCTATTAGAAAAACTGCTGAAACAGTTAACTTGAGTCGTTCAACAGTTTTCAATATCATTAAACGATATAAAAAGAATCATATGATTCAGGATAAAAGAAGACCTGGCCGACCATCAAAGCTATCCAATGGAATAAAGCTAATTATCGTTCGAAATATTAAAAAAAATCCAAGAATTAGTGCTTCAAAAGTTGCTGCTGATTTACAAGCATTATATGGAATAATTGTTAATCCTGAGACTATTAGAAGGGTAATTCGATCTGCTGGATATCACGGTAGAGTAGCCAGGAAAAAATTCTTCGTAAGTGAAAAGAATAGAAAACTCAGACTAGCTTTCGCAAAATCCAACATAAATAAGAATTCTGATTACTGGAATAAAGTTATACTAGGGGGCTCAGCCCCCTACTCGCTAACGCTCGCCAACCCCCCGTGAATTGCAAAGCAATTCACATTGAGACCGCTACGCGGTCCCAGCTCGCTTCGCTCGCTCGCCCCTTTTTATTTTTCTAATAATTCTAGCCGGAATAAGTACTACAATAAATCATTTGAACATATGAAATTGACAATTTTTTTAATGTAAGAAAGTAATCGAAAACTCCGTTGAAAACACAACTAAAAATGCATTTAGTTGATGCTACTAATGGACATATAAATCATTTAAATACTATGAAAAAAGGATCTTGGAAACATAATTAGTTTAAAACTTATTGCACCTATAATATTGTACAGCACTGCTTAAATTCACTAAAAAAAAAAAAAAAACACTACGTGGTAGGAAGATAGTTTATCATCAATGATTGTGTAAATTTCGTTCAACATTTCACTATTCTAATTGATTATAGATTTCTGCAAAAGAAATTTTTACTTCATTGAAATTGAAGAAAAATCATTTTTACTTCAATAAAACATCAACAGATGGCAGCAGGAGTTCTAGAAAGTTTATATTTTTTTATCTCTGATTTTTTGTGTGAGTGAAATTCGTAAATAAATTCTAAATAAGAGTTCAGAATTCAATATCACTCATAATTAAACGACAACATTACTCATAATTAAAATGAGGAATCATCTCAGACGCTTTGGATTACGTTCATATTATTTTATTTTTAATAATTGCTAGCTTGAGTTTCAGTGCATTAACACTGGGCGCCATATTGGAGGTGGAGCTAACACAATCTTGTCTGTTCATTGGTCTGAGCTCTGGAAACTACGGCTGTTGCCAACGATAAGGTAGAAATTCAGCCCTATTTTCGCGCCACGTAAGACAATTATATATATAGATTTGCTGATGAGAGTAAATTTAATATATTTGGTTCTGACGGTAGAATCTTGGTGTGGAGAAAACCCAGGGAAGAATTTCGCAAACAGAACTTGGTACCAACAGTAAAACATGGTGGAGGAGGAGTTATGGTATGGGGGTGTATGTCGTCCGCTGGAGTTGGTAATCTTGTTTTTATTGACAGTATAATGGATCAGTACAAGTATATTGATATTTTAAAGCAAAATTTGAAATCTTCAGCACGAAAATTGAACCTTCATAACGATTTTAAATTCTACCAGGACAATGACCCCAAGCACACTGCTCTGAACGTTAGACTCTGGCTGCTATATAACTGTCCTGAAATAATAAAAACGCCACCACAATCTCCAGACTTAAATCCCATAGAGAATATTTGGCAAGAATTGGAATCAAGAATTCGCAAACACACCATTTCTTCAAAACAACCACTAAAATCGGTGCTTCAAGAAGAATGGGGTAAAATCACTCCAGAAATCACAAAAAAATTAGTCGAATCCATCCCAAAAAGATTAAATCATGTTTTAAAAGTAAAAGGAAATCCAACAAAATATTAAAACCTTTTAAAAAGTAAAATTTTTGGATAAATATTTGATGGAAAAGTAAGTGTCCCATCACTTATGTGAGCCATTTTTTGCTCCGTTCTGAACAATTGTATTTTTACTAAATTAATATTTTAATATTTTGACAAAATGTATGTTATGTAATAATTGTTACTAACTTTAAATATGAAACACACCCAAAAAATTTTTGCACATGTTTGTTTATTTATTTTATTGCAGTTTCTTTTTATAAAGCACAAGTGTCCCATCACTTTTGTGAGACACTGTATATGTATCAGCTACTTATATAAATATTCAGATCTTGATGATTTTTAATTCTGTGAAATGAATTATATCGTCTGCAGATTAATTTCTGTCATAAAATAAGTATCTCGGTCGCTTGAGGATTTAACATCCATCGGAAGCTCCTATAACAAAAAAGCACCGATTTAAAAAAAAAAATCAAATTTCTTAATAAATATTTTTATTAATATCTCCTAAAGTTTTGAATCGATTTTAATAAAATTTGAAATGTCTCGACAAAATTCTGCAAAGATAATATATTTTAAATTGCAAACCATTTGGTTGGGTAGTTTTTGCGTTGTTATATGCGGACAGACAGACAGACGGACGGACCAAACGACGACTATAGGTGCTACGTATTTATATAATTACGAACGCACCTAAAAAGTCATGTTTTTAAAAACCTTACCACGAGAAAAGCATTTAATCAGAAGTCGGTATTTTTTTTTTTTTTTTTTTTTTTTTTTTGGGGGGGGGGGGGGGGGGGATTTTGTGAAAATTAAAATTTATTTTTGTGAAATTTGTTATATTTTTGTGAAAATAACATTCTGTAACAAAATATGAGTCCCCTCCCCAGGCGGTCGAATATGCCCCCCTGTAAATTTAACGAATTTCCTTTAACATTAACGCGATTTTTTAATTTACAGATGAAATCCTCCCGTCTCTTTCTAAACGTAATCACGAGTCCTTATCTTTAACAGTAACGCGATTTTTAATATTACGGCTGCAGTGAGTAAACGTAAGTTCATGCCGAAAAAGAAGATTAATGTTTAAAAAAATCCCTAACGGCTCGGCCTACAGGCACAGGTAGATTTCGAAGACGCAGACCGTGGGGTGCCTGTTTGTTGGGAATTGCGGAAGAAATGACCTTTTTGCCATGATGCGGCAGTTGGAACGGTCCACTTCGAAACCTAACTTGTTTGCAGGCGGGAGCCGGCAGGGATTATTTTTTTAATTATTTTTTTTTTCTATAAGGGTTGGTCCTATAAAAAACTTGTCAATATAAAAGTTTTAGATAATTTTAAGAGGATTTATAATAAATTTAAGTGGATTTGATATCTTGTGAATCTGGTTTTTTTAACCCAGCCCGTGTGGGTAGCTGGGCGGGTACCCGGGCAGCTACCCACTACAACCCTTATGGTTGTAAAAAACCCAGCCCGGGCGGGTACCCGGGCAGCTACTCACTACAACCCTGCTTAGAAATGAAAAAGTTTCCAAGGAGTACTTAGAAATCTTTAGAAATACTCCTTAAATTATCGCGAAGCATAATTTAGCGTTGAAAAATGATTTAATTGGAGCATACAAGATTAGAAAATGAAAACATATTTTTCCATTATGAATAGTACTGCTCAAGTATGTATGGTTTTTAAGAGAATTAACCTTTAAATAAAGGCAGTAAAATAAAAATCTTATGTTTACAAAGGTAAAGTAAAGTTTTTTTTTGTATATGCTGCGTGGTTTTTTCCATCAAAATTTACTTTTAAAATCTGGTACATGTGATACATGATAAATATTTGGGATTTCAGTGGCCTCTGTTTATATGGACATTGGTCACTGCATAAAATAGTTCAATGGCAATTTTGTATTAAAATTTACGAAACCAGTAAGCAATGCATTACGAATACTTTGTAATTGTAGCACTAACGATTAGGTTTTAATAGAATAAAATCAGTTTTCTCTCTAAAGGAAGCATTAAAAATTAGTGTGTGCGTGCGCGTTATATTAATTTATCAAAATAATATAAATGTTATCATTATTACCAACACAGTGGTCATTATTAACATTTAGTGTTTTGAACTGGAAAAAACATTTTTTTTTGCTCCTGTTTCTATCTCTGATTTCTTTATTTGCTGTGTTCAAAAGTAGAAAACTTTCTTTCAGTTTCTACTGAAGTAGCTTCTAGTTATGATTAACATTTTGATCCTAATTAGTTTTTTCCCCCTATACATTTTCTCGTAATAGCTTTTGAGCTGATGTTATCATTCTTTCATTCTACTTTTAACTCCAATTTGTTGTTATATGTTTATTTGAAAGAGTAGAATAAATAAAAAAAAAAAGATAATCATTCTTTTGCCTGCAGTAGAAATGTATTATACTTGTTGTGCTTGTCATATCATCATCATATCTATACTAATAAAAGAAAGATGTTTGTGTGTTGACGATGGCTAGGAAACTACCGCACGTAGAGGTCTGAAAATTTGCATGAGGATAGTCCAAGGCAGATCCAATTTCACACGAGGATCAGATTTTTAATTAAAAAAATAATTATCAGACATTAATTAAAAGCCATAATTAACATTACGCGCCTTCACCGATCATGGGGATTTCCGAAGCATTCCGAAGTTTGGTAGTAGAGAAATAAGAAACTAAAAACGTTTTTTTCCGCGTTCTTACAAGTCAGTAAGAGTACAAGTACAGCAGTACAAGTTAGGTTCAGGAGAAAAAAAAACTACAGTAGAACTCCAATTATCCGAACTCCGACTATCCGAATAGCTGATTATCCGAATCGCTTTCAGAATTTGAGAAAAAAAATAATAAGACGGAAACGTACTGCGATTCGCAAAATAATGATTTAGCGCGCTATTACCCTTCCCTCCGTGGAAGAGACAGGAGAAGATGAGGATGACGTGCCACTTGAGGAATTCAGAAACCTGGATGTTCAGAATGTTCCTTGAATTCCTGGATGTTCAGAAGTTAGTGTTGAAGATATAGGAGAGTGGATGGTGTGTGATTCGTCAGATTCCTGGGTTCCAAATTCTAAATAGTGATGAATTTATTGAAAGTGTGAGAGAAGAAAGTGTCGAGGAATGAGATAACCTTAATGTCGAAGCAGACATGGGACCATCAGCTAGTGAAACATTTGCCGGCCTTGAAACTGCGTTGAAGTGGATGGAGCGTCAGCCCAAGTGTGACCACATGCAACTTCTAAATGTCAAGCGGATGCGCGACTTGAGTGTTCGAAAACGGATGAAGACTGTCAAACAGCTTATTTTAACCAAGATATTCAGCAAGCAATGACTTTCATTTACAGTACGGTACGTACATAATGTACTAATGTACAGCACTTGTAAGTACGATTAACGTGTAAAGGTGTTGCCTTTTCATTTAATTAATTAAAAGTTCTTTTTTTTAAGACCCTTTTTGAAAAAAAATTGAAAAAATTAAATTGAAAATCCAATTATCCGAATTTTGATTATCCGAATGGGGTCTGGTCCCAATTGATTCGGATAATTGGAGTTCTACTGTACCACCCATCGTATTTTTTCGATTCTAACGGTGTTATCCGTTTAAAAAAAATATTAATATTTACCCTTTAAAAAAAAATTACTTTCTGGACGTTGAGTTCTTTTTTGTTCCGCTTTCCTGAACGAAATATGAAAAAAAAAAATACTTATAGATGGTAGCTTTTCGGTTATTTTTTTATTATCTATATATTTAAAACGCTAAGCGATTTCTTTCGACAATCCGTGAGAACAAACTACTGCATCAAATTACATCATTCTTTTTTTAAATGAAAGATATATGGACACAGATTTGTTATCGTGCATTCGTTTGTTCGAAAATTTAATTAATTAACCGTAATTTTCAATTAAACTTTTACGTCTGCTAATGACGTCATAATCGGATAACGCCTACTGTTCCGAAGCACAGAGTTTATTTTCTAAACTCTGTGGTTGAATAAAAGAGAAATAATAAATATTAAAAGCACGCGGTTTTAAGGCCAAATTTGTTAATTTGCAAAATAAATTTCGGTAAAAATACTTATCCGCGTGTTTTATGAGCGAATAAAAATTCATATTTATTGTGACGTCACGGGAATATTGTCCATTGGGTTTATTTTATCATTATGCATTATAACTTTGTTGATGCCATTTTTTCATTACAATTAAATACAAAATATATTTATATTTGTGTGCATGGTGTTTAAGCATTAATGTAAGGTATATGAAGTACGTGTGAAAAGTTTGCGCCGGTGAAAATGACGTTATGCTTAGCTTGAAGTGCATTTTAACATTGATAAAACTAAAAAGAAAAATGCATATGATTGTGTTAACATGACATAATTTTACTGATTTTTGCATTCATAATTATAAAGATTAGAATTGGAGCCGTCATTGATTTCTTCATCTTGATTGCATACCTTGATTACATGTTACCAATTGTTTTTTTTAAATTATAGGATAGAAAATTTCCTTTTTTAATAAAAAAAATCACAAAAGTAAAGGATTTCAGGAAATTTAAAGTTATTAAAAATAGTGTTATTTTAGAAAAAAATCTTGAAATAATTATTGTATTTTTAGCTAGAATAAACAATGTAAGACTAATATTTCATAGGAATTATTTTGGCAGATTTATTATCTCATCAAAAAGTCACCTGTAAAAAATGCAGCCAAGTCTCGTAACTCATTTACCGTAAAAAGTACTGAGATCGTATAAAGCCAAGTTTAACTATCTTATTATCTCTGAAATTTTCATTCGCAAATCACTCCTAGTCTCTACATCTTTAGTTAATTATTATTTTGTGAATTGGCAATTACGTAGCACGAGAATGTGATGCATATAGTTAGTCTTAATAAAATAATACTATAACATATTAAAGTGTAATAACTTCCCTGTGCGTATATAATTTGCCTTAATTAAATTATCCCATCCCACCCCATAACATAGTAAGGTGTAATAACTTCCCTGTGCTGCGTAATTGCCAAGTCATAAAATAATAATTAACTAAAGATGTAGAGACTAGGAGTGATTTGTGAATGAAAATTTCAGAGTTAATAAGATAGTTAAACTTGCCTTTATACGATCTCAGTACTTTTTACGGTAAATGAGTTACGAGACTTGGCTGCATTTTTTACAGGTGACTTTTTGATGAGATTTCACTTATTTTTGTAAGTAATCCTCATTTTTTTGATTTTGGGTTTTTTTTTGGAGATCATCCACGGATTTTCGCTAAGTCCACACTCTGTCCCTATTATTTACAGGTATCAAAAATTTAAAACTTTAGTTTCGTTTTCAAAGTACTGTAGATAAAAATAGATTTCAGGTTCCTAGGCAAGCACTAAGTTATGGGAGGGGCAGTGTCAAAAGTACTCTAAATTGCTTCCAGGATAGGTGCTATCCATCTTGAGATATTACTCGCAGCCCTAGATACTTGATATTTAACATAAAAGAACTTTTTAGTATAAAAAGAAAGCCAAAATTAAAATTTCCGGAAATTTCCAATAAATTAAACTATATTCCTTTTTTCGATGTTCTTTTTTTCGTTGTTTTTTTAGTCTTTTTTTTATTATTTACGGATTTTTTAATTTTTCCTTACTTTGTGTACTAAACCCTGCCTTTCTGACAAATGTCAAGCTTCTAGGACTACAAAATCGAATTATTTTCAAATTTTCGACTTTTTATAAGTTTATTGATTTTTCGATTTTAATTCTAAGTTACCTGATTGTCATGCAAATATAGTAATTATTTGATCCGTCTTCTTAGGATCATTTAGGTTCAATTTAGAAATAAATCAAGTGAATCTTATAGTCACCATGATTTTATTTAGAAAGGACTATCAAGCCATAACCAGCCAGTAATGTCGGGAGGGTAGGGGGAGCTGTGAAAATTTTTGTGGGGCTAACATCATTTAACAATCCATATTTCATATGTGAAGTAAATAGAGTACAACCTGTGAAAGAAAACAATCCTGTCTATAAAGAAATCGCCTATATCGTAGCCAGTCTATAGCGGAACTTTTCTATAACGAAATTCGTAAACGAAAGAAAAGAAAACCATTATCCGGGGGAAATAACATAAAACAATCAGGGGCGTTGTAGTAGCTAATAGGACAATTATCTTAAAACTAATGTTTCTAGCAGTGCAAAATAAAATTGTTTTCGAATTTTCGATTTCTTAAAGATATTTCGATTTTTCGATTTTATTTTCGAATTTAACGAATATTTTAATTGTTCCTTTTATTGAATAGTAAATACTACCTTTACACCAAGTTTTAAGTTTCTAAGACTACAAGATAAAATTATTTTCAATTTTTGATTTTTTCGTATTTTTTTTATAATTTTCTGGATTTTTTAATTTTTTCTTATTTTGTATCCTTTATTACAAATTTCGTGTTTCTAGCGCTACAAAATCGAATTATTTTGAAATTTCCGATCTTTTTCGAGTTTTTTTATTCTACTTTCGAATTTATTGTGTTTTAATTTTTCCTTTTTCTTTATCCTAAATGTTTACGCCGAATTTTCAGTTATCTACAAAATCGAATTTTTTCCAATTTTTCGATTTTTTTTTTTCGAATTTTACAGGTTTTTTATTTATTTCTTTTTTTGTATCCTAAATACTACCTTTATTCCAAATTTTAAGTTTCTAGCTTTACAAAATCGAATTATTTTCAAATTTTCGTTTTTTTTTTTTTTTCGATTTTTTTATTTTATTTTCAATTTTTGTTGTGTTTTCAATTTTTTCTTTTTCTGAATCCTAAACATTACACCAAATTTTCAGTTTCTAAGACTATGAGATCATATTATTTTCAATTTCTCTCTCTTTCTTTCTTTCTTTCTATTTTTTTTTTTTTTTTTTAATTATCCACATTTTTTAATGTTTCCTTATTTAGTATCTTAAATATTACCTTTATTCCAAATTTGAAGTTTCTAGCGCTATGAAATCGAGTTATTTTCAAAATTTACTTATTTTTCGATTTCTTTCGATTTTTTATTTTATTTTCGAATTTCATTGCGTTTTTATTATAACTTATTGTGAATTCTAAACACTATCTTTACCGCGAATTTTAAGTTTCTAAGGCCAAAAGATCAAATTATTAAATTTTTTTTTCAATTTTTTTCGAACTTTTCGAATTTTTTTTTTTTTTTTCGAAGTTTCTGGATTTTTTAATTTTTCCTTATTTTGCATCCTAAATACTACCTTTAATCCGAATTCCAAGTTTCTAGCGCAACAAAATTGGATTATTTGAAATTTTTCGATTTTTTTCGATTTTCCGATTTTATTTTCAAATTTTTTTTGTGCTTTTGATATTTTCTTTTTCCGAATACTAAACACTACCTCCACACCAAATTTTAAGTTTTTAAGACTACAAGATCGTGTTATTTTCAATTTTCAATTTTGTTCAATTTTTTTGAATTTTCCAATGTTTTTTTTTTCCGGATTTTATAATTTTTCTTTTCTTTGTATCCGAAACACTAGCTTTATTCCAAATTTTAAGTTTCTGTGGCCGCGGGATCTACCCAATCTTTTTGATGACGCGAGAATGAGTGACAAAAAATCGAAACTTTGAGTTCATATATCGTCTGCACTAATTTATCAGTATTTTTTGAATTATCCATATTTTTGAATTTTTCCTTATTTAGTATCTTAAATATTACCTTTATTCCAAATTTCAAGTTTCTAGCGCTATGAAATCGAATTATTTTCAAATTTTCCTTATTTTTCGATTTTTCCGATGTTTTCCGATTTTTTAATTTTATTTTCGAATTTTATTTCGTTTTTTATTTTAACTTATTCTGAATCCTAAACACTATCTTTACCGCGAATTTTAAGTTTCTAAGGCTAAAAAATCAAATTATTTTAATTTTTTCAATTTTTTTCGAATCTTTCGAATTTTTTAATTTTTTTTTCGAATTTTCCGGAATTTTTAATTTTTCTTTATTTTGCATCCTAAATACTACCTTTATTCCGATTTCCAAGTTTCTAGCGCAACAAAATCGAATTATTTGAAAATTTTCGATTTTTTTCGATTTTTCGATTTTTTCAATTTTGCTTTCGATTTTTTTGGTGTTTTTGATGTTTACTTTTTCTGGATACTAAACACTACCTTCACACCGAATCTTAAGTTTCTAAGACTACAAGATCGTATTATTTTCAATCTTCAATTTTAATGAAATTCGTTGAATTTTCGAATGTTTTTTTTTTCGAATTTTCCGGATTTTAAATTTTTTTCTTTCTTTGTATCCTAAACACTACCTTTTTTCCAAATGTCAAGTTTCTAGGGTTACGGGATCTACCTAATCTTTTTGATGACGTGTGAACGAGTGAGTGAGTGAGTGACAAAAAATCGAATGTTTGAGTTCATATATCGTCTGAACTAGAGAAGACAGAAAGTTGTAATTTTAAATTTTGGTCCTGTGTGCCAAATACTCTAGAAAAACGAAGTTTCAAATTTTTGGGATACTCCAGCGCGGAGATATGGGGGGGTCAAAAGTGCCCTGAGTTGCTTCCAGAAAAGTATGCTTACGGCTGTCCTCTCTCGACTTGGCGGAGGCACTGCCGTGCCTCCAGATAAGTTCATTTAACAGTTCCTTATTAGCGCAAAGTCCTATTTCTTTCACTGTGAATTTCTCTTTCGATGTCAAAAAATTTTTGTCCACTTTTGGACGCCAGCCAAAATACAGTGGCAATTTTTAGCTCACAGGCTATCGAAACCTGAGAGCTTATGTGCCCGCCGGTTCTGTATGTACGTACGTACCTATGTATGTATGTATGTATGTATGTATGTATGTACGTAACGCGATAACTCTTGATAGAACTAACCGTTTTACTTTAAATTTTGTTTATAGGTTCCTTGTGATAAGGCGCTTTCCCTGATTAGTTTTGGAGGTTCATTGGTTAAGCATAAAGGGGGGAAACGGGGGGCTAACCCCCCATAATTTAGATAAATGGGTTTTTCATGCAGAATTATCCCATTTTCTTCAAATTTTGTATATAGGTTCATTTTGATAATGTGCTTCTGTCAATAGTTTTGGGGGCTTCATTGGTTAAGTATAAAGGGGGAAAGGGGGGCTAATCCCCCTTAATTTAGATAAATGAGTTTTTCATGCAGAATTATCCGATTTTCTTCAAATTTTGTATATAGGTTCATTTTGATAATGTGCTTCTGTCAATAGTTTTGGGGGTTCAATGGTTAAGTATAAAGGGGGAAAGGGGGGGGGGATCCCCCTAATTTGGATAAATGAGTTTTTCATGCAGAATTATCCGATTTTCTTCAAATTTTATATATAGGTTCATTGTGATAATGCGCTTCTCTGAATAGTTTTGGGGGTTCATTGGTTAAGCATAAAGGGCGGAAACGGGGGGCTAACCCCCCATAATTTAGATAAATGGGTTTTTCATGCAGAATTATCCCATTTTCTTCAAATTTTGTATATAGGTTCATTTTGATAATGTGCTTCTGTCAATAGTTTTGGGGGCTTCATTGGTTTAGTATAAAGGGGGAAAGGGGGGATACCCCCCCCCTCCTAATTTAGATAAATGAGTTTTTCATGCAGAATTATCCGATTTTCTTCAAATTTTGTATATAGGTTCATTTTGATAATGTGCGTCTGTCAATAGTTTTGGGGGTTCATTGGTTAAGTGTAAAGGGAGAAAGGGGGGGGGGTAACCCCCCCCCTAATTTAGATAAATGAGTTTTTCATGCAGAATTATCAGATTTTCTTCAAATTTTGTATATAGGTTCATTGTGATAATGCGCTTCTCTGAATAGTTTTGGGGGTTCATTGGTTAAGTATAAAGGGGGAAAGGGGGGCTAATGCCCCCTTAATTTAGATAAATGGGTTTTTCATGCAGAATTATCCCATTTTCTTCAAATTTTGTATATAGGTTCATTTTGATAATGTGCTTCTGTCAATAGTTTTGGGGTTCATTGGTTAAGTATAAAGGGGGAAAGGGGGGATACCCCCCCTAATTTAGATAAATGAGTTTTTCATGCAGACTTATCAGATTTTCTTCAAATTTTGTATATAGGTTCATTGTGATAATGCGCTTCTCTGAATAGTTTTGGGGGTTCATTGGTTAAGTATAAAGGGGGAAAGGGGGGCTAATCCCCCCTTAATTTAGATAAATGAGTTTTCATGCAGAATTATCCGATTTTCTTCAAATTTTGTATGTATATTCATTGTAATTAGACACTTCCCTGATTAGTTTAAGGAGTTCATTAGTTAACTATGAAGGGGTAACAGGGGGATGACCCCCCCCTTAATATATTGTTGATTTCTTTATTTTTCGAGGGCATATTTCAAATTCTTTGAAATAAGAGTACAATATACAATGAGTGTGAATAGCCTGTGAGCTCAATGCCCTCAGTTTAACTGGGCAGTTTTCTTTTTATTAGAAATGTACAACAGTTGTGACAACAAAGGCGCTATCGCTTTAGCTTCCATCGCGCTTACATCACTTCGAAATACCACAAATTTCTATTTTTTACTACATTTTACAATTTCAATTCTTACATCATCAATTAGAAAAAAAAAATTAGCTTTCGATTGGAATTTATTTGCAAACTGCCGATTAATTTAACGACTTTTTAAATAATTTTCAAGCATGAAAAGTTTTTCAATTCTATCTTATCAATGACCACCAGTTTACTTCAATAATGTAAAATAGCCCCTGCGAATGTTGCCACAATTGAAAATAGATTTCCCTAATCATCATAAAAAGTGAATAATAATATTTTTTTTTTTTTTTTTTTTTTTTTTTTTAAGTGATAAATCATAAGATCAGATTATCCATAAGATACAACATTTTGGCGCGAAACAAAAATCTGTCAGGGGAAAAAAAAAAAAAAAAAAAGTATTTTTAGTTTATGTTGAACATAAAATTGATATGTTGAATTCGTTGATGAATATGTTCCATCAGATATCAGGATATGCTAGGAATTGCATTTTTTTTTTTTTTTACATTTGCCAACTGTATAAGAGGAAAAATATCTCCGACTGTGATGGAAAAGGGATAATCATCCTGATTATGTCAAGGAACCGAAGAAACCATACAAATAAATTACACTTGAAAACATTAAAAATCTCCCTCATCAGCAGATAGATTTATTACTGTAAAAAACTTCTTAATCTTTGCATAAAAATTGATTAGCTTAAAACAATGGATGCGTTTTAGAAGATATGGATTTGAAACGAACAATGATTAAAGAGGATATTTTAAAACTTTTGATTTAATCATTTTAAAACTTTTTTAACGTCGAGTTTCGACGTTGCTTTTGGGCAGATGCAGTGCACATGCGCATAGGAGCTCATTCGGTTGCATTATCACAGGGGGGGGGGGGGGAGATGTGTGCTTTATTTTTACTATGTTCTGTTATTTACTGAATATGATATGAACGTAGGAATATACTATTTGTATATACTTCATAGGTCCATGAATTTTTTTTTCTTGCCGTGGGGAATATGGTGGTAATGTCAAACTGATTTGCATTGCACAGTTATTTACGGATTGTTTGTTTGGAGTTTGCATCGGAAATAGTACTGTATTTGATTGGGAAAAATTTTTTTAAATAAAATATTTGAAAGACTGTTTTATACGCGCCCCTTCATAAATAATAAAAAAGCTTATTTTACTGATATTGTTATAGTATTTTTTTGCGTCAAGTTTTGACGGGTTCCATCTAGTTTTTTTTAAATCAATATTAACCTTTTCAAAAAAAGATTTTCGTAATGCCGTTTTTGGGTGTTTTGTTTTTTCTGCAATTTTTAAAAATCTACATCCGTTTTCCTGAATGAAATACAAAAAACTAAATACCCATCTATAGATTGTACTTTTAACTTTCTAACAATGTCTTTGTTTTAAAAATACATTAATATTTATTATTCAAAAAATATATTTTCTGGATGTCCTTCCACGAAATCGCAAGACTTTCTTTTTTTCTATTGATTTCCCAGAATTCGTGAGTTTGAAGAGAATTAACTGTGTTTTGGAAATTTTCAGATGGGGAATGGTAGATACAATTTCGTGTCTTAAAAGTGAGACTTTGGGAGTTTTTTATTATTTAGGTTTCCTTGGGAACTATTGGTCAGACTTGAAAGTTTAATATATCTTAATGTCAGAAATTATATTGTCAATCACTTATATCAGGGGCCCCTTACTTTGTGTTGAAATATTTTCATATAAAAATATAAATTCACACTTACTCGTTTAATCGGTTATTTGTATAAAATCGTACAAATTTGAGGTTTGGTTGAAAAAACAAATTGGAGTTTGCGTAGCACGCCCTATGTACGCTGCCGAAGGCAGTGGGCCGCCAACTCTAGATTCGTTTGGATAAATTTTCATTTAAAAATGTAAAATCAAATTCGATGGTGTACGCTGACGAAGTCGGTGGGGACCCAACAATTAGGTTAGTTTGGATAAATTTTTATTTAAAAATATAAAATCAAATTCGATGGTGTACGCTGCCGAAGACAGTGGGGATCCAACAATTAGGTTAGTTTGGAAAGATTTTTGTTTAAAAATATAAACTTTGATTTTAGGTTCTAGGTGATTTAATTCAACTTTGATTTTAGGTACATTTAAGGTATTATCACAGGCCCAGTTACCATATTTTTATTATTGCTGGGCCGGTCAGTTATTATATTATAAAAGAAGCCTTGTGAGAGTGTCTGTCTGTATGGCCGGGCTGATAATCAAAAACTACTAGATGGATTTTTTTACACCATTTCACATAGCTCGTTTTTCCGGGCTTTTTGTTATGTACATAAAATACCGATATAAATGTTTTTTTTTTAAATATATATATAATACAATTTGGCATTTTTTATACTTTTGGGCGCAAATGTTGCCAACGGTCGACCCCCCCCGTTTCATCGTCGATTCATATTACACTATTGTTGATTAAATAATTGAAACGGCTATATTAGTTAGAAAAAAAAACTAACACCTCGAAAAATAAAAGAAACAACAACAAAATCTACTGTTATTTATTTTTCATCTCCAGTTACTTTTTTACCACCAAAAAAGCAATGCTTGAAATACACAGAAAAAAGAAAAAAAAATTGTAATGTCAGTGATGGCGAATGAAACAATATTTGGCGATTTTGATGATTATAATTTCATCTCACGTCACAGCCTTAGCAACTCAACACTCAACTTAAGGAAAAATTAACGGTTATGTACATTATTATGGTTACTTATTTTTGGACAACAGACTGAAGAATAATTTAATTGTAATTAATTACAGTAATTCAAAGCACATTTTTATTTATTTATTTTATCTTATTTTTTTGTAAAGTTTAATTGCGAAAAGGTTTTGTTCACCAAAATTGTCTTTGTGTTAAACCGGGGAATCCGAGATGACGCTGTGTGTTTTGAACCACACAGCGTCAAAACACCACAGGTTCAAAACACACAGCGTCATCTCGGAGGCCCCGGTTAAATATGATGTAAAATTATTTCAAAATTTAACTTTTTAAAACTTTTAAATCTTGAAATATAGGAGTATTCGGCGAAATAGCCACTATTCGGCTGGCCGAATATTCGGTACGTTAATTTCGTCAAAGGCTCACGAAAAAAAAAACGTGAATTTTGTGAAATAGTCCCGGAAAAGATGCAGCATTCCTTTAGAAAACAGCTGACACACAAAGTTCTATGCTTGTTAATATAGGCATAGTTTTTAATCTGAAACAATATACTGAACTGACTTTTGAAAAATCGGGCAAACCCAATTTGCAGGAATCTACACGAAATCGACTCAATTCAAAAGCAGAGTTAATCCGACCTGCAACAAGAATAATTATTGCTGAGAGGGGATAAAATACGAAAATAAAATAAAGATAAAATATGCCGTATTCCCCTCCCCCCTCTGCTGTAACCTTTCAGAATATTTGCTGTGAATTTCAGAATTTTTTTTACTCAGAAATGTTTATAAATATTGATGCCTTAATTAGCACTACAACAGCAGCAAGAATAGATTTATATGATATATTGCGTATTGCAGACTATTTTTGAAAACATTATTAGCGTTGCAGACACTTGAAGATAGTTCTGTCACTGGGATCCCTACTCATAATTGAACATTTTTTAGCAGTATTCTTCCAGCTTTTTCTTCTTTTTTCTCGGAAATAGAATTTGATCCACGGGATTTTTTTGTTGTTGTATTTATGATAGTTAGTTTAAAATCTAGTCGATTTCTTAGCTAGAAAGCATCCATAATCATATTTTAACCATTCTTCCCATAATTATATCCACAAACGTGGATTAACGTTTTCTTTGACTAATTGACTAATTTCATTAAAAGAAAATGCTTATTTATGAGATATTATCAGGAAATTGCATCATGCTTCATTGTCTATATTATAATGAGGCTCTCTCTTTTTAAAAATTGAATATATTTGTATCTATACTAATAAAAAAGAGTTTTGCCTGTCTGTGTATGTCGGCGATTGCTAGCAAAATCTACCGCCGAGCTAGTCAGCTAATATAATATATATATATATATATATAATGAATCCTAATGTAATGATTTTATGAAATTGATTTGTGTAATGATTTTTAGACTTTTCTTTTGAAAAGCTTAAATGCAGGAGTTTGTAGAACGCTGACGGTAATGCCATTTTAATATGAGGTTAATCACCTACAGCATGTTTCTTTTTGAAGATGATGTAAGCATTTATAGTCATTGTACAAGGCCGCACAAAAAGTATTCGATTACACTACCATCTATGGGCGGTAATTACTTAAAATCAATGCATTTTAGTACCATTATGTTATATGAAACTCTACGAAATTTATATATGTTACTAAGGTTTATTGTGGCGTGTTCTCCATTAAAAATATGGGGTGTATCATGTATAGTTAGTTCTATTACAGGACAACACAAAAAAAATTCAGATGCATTACACTTTAACGCCAATTACTGTTGTAGAACTATTTTCTATGATCCTTATTTAACTTATGATGCTTCGTGTATCTATGTGTATAACTGTCTGCAAGTAACTTTTCGAACGTATTAGCTCATTTCCTACGGATAAATTTCCCTCAAATCATCAGAAAAAGCTTCCGCCCATTGTCAAATTATGTATTGATTTTTTTTTTTTTTTTTTTTTTTTTTTAAAACATTGGTAGCTCGTTCCTGATGGGAAATTGCATAACTATGTTTTTAAAATGGATTATTATTATTTTTTTTTTAAATCTTTTCTCATAGCAACCACACTCCAAGTTAAAATTAGATAGTGTAATTTAGACTTAATTTTCTTTTACGCCGATAATGCCGCCTATCTATAGATCAGTTTCAACCACGTGATCACCAGCCCACCAAAAGTTATCAACCAATCATAATCGTGGATTTGTAGCCTGTATTGCGAGCCAACCAATCACAATCCACAATCTTTGATGGGCAAACAAAAAACAAACCTAGTTGCTAAGGTGGTTGCTAGGGTGTGACGTCAGTTGAAACTGATCTATAAATATATTAACCAAATTTAAAAAAAAAAAAAAAAAAAAACTTATTTATGTTTCACTGTATGGTAGCCGATTTCAAGATAAAATAGGTAGTACTGATTAACACAATTTCCTTTTTCGTTTATAGCGCCCCTTGAGGTTAAATAGAATAACCAAATTTAAGTTTTTTATGTTTTACTGTATGACAGTTATGTTATACTGAGAATAAAAGTTGGCATAGATTCAACGCAATTTTCTTTTGGGTTAGCCTCCTAGTGTCCTCTGGCGGGAAATAGGATAACTACATTTATATAAAATTGATTTTTTATGTTTTTTTAATAAATCTCCGTAATATTGTTCTACAACGGTAAAATTTATGTTTTGATAAAAATTTTCATATGATATATATATTACGCTGGTAGCATGTCCATGGTGGAAAAAAGCAAAACCAAAATTGATTTTTGAAGTTTATTCATATGAGCTCAAAGTAAAAATTAGATATGACAGATTCACCTTAAGTTTTTTTACTTTGATGATTTACACCCCCTAACGAAAAATAGATTAGTCAAATTGAGTTAAAATTCTTTTTTGTTATTTATCATTGTATGACAGCCATTCTGTATACTGAAGATAAACATAGATAGTACAGATTCAGCACATATCCCCCCCCCCCCTCTCGTTTATAGTGCTCCCGGTGGGAAATATGGTAACTAAATTTAAATAAATTAATTTTTATTATGTTTTATTTATTAAGCCGTACTCAAGTTAAAAATTGGTTTGAAAAAATGTTATCATTTATGTAAGTTATTGTTAGATGTGCATTTGAATGTTGTTTGAGCGATTTACTAATACACTGAAAATTTAGTTATTTCTTCGAAAATCGAGAGTTCCGAGAAAATCTTGTGTTCTGGAAAAATCTGAAGTAACGCCAAAAATCTAAAAATAATTGCCTATCTTCGTAACTTTATTAAAATGTTTCTAAATGTAACCCTAAAAGTACATCATTAAATATATTGTCAACTTTGCGATAATACGTTATTAATAATTAAATCCTATTCAAACTAAAGATCATATTAATATTTAAACACTTGTGTTCACCTATTAAAATCTTCCGTAACTGAGACATTTTGGTCGGAAAATGTTTAATTTTTAAATATACAGGACAATAACTCAAACCTAATGTGTAAAAAAAAAAAAAAATCCCCCCCCCCCCCTCCAAATAAAAAAAAACTTTGAATTTAAATTTATTTCTAATGCAAACAAAATTTTAAATTTGGAAATAATTACAAATTAGCAATTTATTACTTTTAAAATTCCTTTAAAAATTAATATTTAAAAAATCAACTAAGCTGTTATATAAAACACCCAGACGCAAGATAGTATATGCAATTAACCTGTCTACCGGCCTTTTCGTCTATAAACAATTGGAATTACTAAAAATGCTCTTACATCCAATAATTTTAAATTTGTTATTTTGGTAGATTACAGTGTAGGGAACTGCACGGGCCGGAATTTCCGGGCCCGGCCCGACCCGATGCAGAAATCAAAAGTTCGGCCCGGGCCTGCGCAAAAATCAGTGAAAACAGGTCCAACTCAATTTCCACATAAAATTTCGATTTTTCTTAACATACAATTAAGATTCTTTTCCATAATACTTGATACATATCTATGGAAATATTTAACAGTAGATTTTAGATTGCTATATGTTCAGAAGCCAAATCATACAGAATAATAAATATAATAATCGCTTAGAAAAAAAGAAACGAAAAGAATATTCGATTAAAAATCGTTTCAATAATTAGGCCTGAAAGTGTCATGCTTTGCGTTCAAAAAATGAGTTAGAAAATATGTCATAGTTTCCCGTTGTTGAGAGGGGGATTTTTTTTTTTTTTTTAACCTTCCTTAAATGAAAAGTAACAATAAATACAATTTTCAAAATGATAGAGATATGAGGTGAGAATGATAGAGACTAAATTTATTTTTTCGTATATGAACGTTTAATACTTGTCATAGAAAGTAAAATATTTTATGAAATGGTACGTATATGGTTTTTTTGGTCATTTGTGTTGTTTTAATTAGTACTTATTATAGATAAAGTTTTTTTATATGTATTATTTATTTATTTTATTTTATTTTTGCCATATTAAACAAATTTATATAATTATAGCTTTTATTGAGTTAGAAATTCAGATTACTAAACTTATTCTCTGCTGCTAGATCAATACCACAAGACCAAATATCTCTATAATAAAACTGTAAGTCATGTGACTGTCCTCAACAGTTCCGGGATGCGCATCGCTTTTTCATATGCCAAGCGGCCATTTTTATTCAAAATTATTTTTTCGAATAAACTGCATAAAAGTTACATTTTAAGAAAGATCGTTCAAAATAAATTAATATTTGAGAGATGACTTGCGTTCAATTATGTATATATTCTGCAATAACTTCAGTCGAAAGATTCGCAGTTCAAATTCTCTATTCATAAAAGTAAACAAAAAAAAGATTGATTCGTCGTGAACATTTAAAATATTAAATCATGGAGGTAATCATTCGCAAAGCAAGTTCTCCGCGAATGAATTTTTGGACCGCTGCCTCGCGTCAAAAAAATAATTCGCACCAGTGAGACAATCAAAGTTTACCATAATTATGTGCTATACAACTCAACTTTCGGACCTTTTCTTGACGCAAATTGAACTCATGTAATAATATTTAATGAATCAGATTTTTAGCATTTTTAAAATCGCTAATACAGCTTTTATTTATCGCGTGTACAAATTAGAAATGATACTTTGATTTTGAAATCAAATGTTTTGATTTATGATATTATTTCTTATTTATTTATTTATTTTCTCTTTTAAATGAAAAGTGTGAAGTATTTTAAATTTATGTAATATAAGCATTTTAGATTAAAGTTAAGTATTTTAAATGAAATGAGTGACAGGTTTATAATTTAAAATTAAATTAATTGTAGTATGAATGACGGTGATGGGAACGATATTTGGCGAATTATCATCTGCTCCCGGCTAACAAAAATACTCATAATTAAAAAAAAGAATAAAAATAAATAAATGATAGTTTGTTGTAAATAAATATTGATATACATATCAAAAATAATTTATAGAATTAAAATAAAAAATAAAAGTAAATAAAGAACAATTTCCATAACAAAGTTTTCGCCAAATTGGCGGGGGAGGGGGGGGGGGAATCGCGCCAACGTGCGTATGTGACATTTGTGCCCAAAAAATATGCGAAATGCTACCATGATCGCAAAAGTTCATGATTTGTCTATTAGAATCTTCCGATTTGGCGAAGGGAAAATTAAATTATGAATAAATGTAACGTGTTGCAATGTTTAACATACATTTAAGGGAGACCAAACTGGTCGCCAGTGGCGGCTAGTGTATTTATAATTAAGCAGAAACATGTATTATGACATGTATATTATGCTAACGAATACAATTTTACTTTTTGGCGCATCATTTAGAAGTAGCCAATGATTTAAATCTATCTCCATCCTGTATCCTTCTTGGTCTCATTAAAAAAAAAAAAAAATCATACTTTTTTTCAATTAAAACATTCAGACCGAATATTAGAGGTCTGTACGGGCCGGATTATATCGGATCACTTAAATGTAAAATTAATTTTGAAATTGGTATGTGATAGTGACAGTGATGAATTGATTTTGTTTCAAAGACGGAAAAAATATGTTAAACCTCCAATTATTCTGATTGTGATGATGCAATGGAAAAGTTTCAAAAAGTAAAAATCTAGAGGTCTGTACGGGCCGCGGGCCCGTTAATTTTTTTTTTTGTTCGCCCGGTCCGTTAAAAAATTTCTCCTAATTCTGCCGGCCCATTTGAAAGTTTGTCGGGCCTTGTACGGGCCAAGCCCGGGCCCATGCAGATCTCTATTAGGGATGCACCGAATATTCGGTATCTATTCGGTATTCGGCCATATTATCGAATATTCGGTTAGACCGAATATCAAACTATTCGGTCTGCCGAATATTCGGCTTGGCCGAATATCAAACTATTCGGTCTGCCGAATATTCGGTTTGGCCGAACATCAAAATATTCGGCGAAGCCGAATACTTAAACTTTTTAAAAAAATATTTTTTAAAACCCACAATTTCTACTTTTAACTGTCAATCAATAAAGATATTCAAAATAATTAGAAATAAACTTCATATTTCAATGAAAGGGATTGTCCATGTTTGAAAAGTGTCCCTTAAGATAATTAACCATTAATGATGACCTTCAAAGGAATCAGTGATGTACAACTAAATGAAAGTTCCTGAAAGTTGTCTAGTAAATAATCTGTTTCTTGCTTTTTTGCAAACATGTTTCTAAGCAAAATGGAAAAAAACGTTCACAGGTGATAATGGACATCAAGATAGACAATTTTTGTCCAGGAAATCAGAATCGCAACACACTTATTCAATAAAAAATAAAGTGCATCTCATTCCAGGTCAAATTTGAATTTTCGTTTGTTATTTTCATAATATAGAAGGTATTGTAACTATATTTTCAACATAGTTATTTTGATTTCTGTGAATCACGATGAGTACTGGAAATTTCCACCATTCATATCTAAACAACACTGAGCTAGATATTCCTTTATTAGAGTGCAGCTGACAGTACTACTTATACTGTGTCACTGGCCAAAATTCAGCCACTTCTAATAGTATCATCATATTTTCTACAATCAAAATTAATACGATGCAAATATCGCTAAAATATCTTCATTGTTGTTTTAAGCAAAAATTCGGTTTCAGCTTGCAGTGACACACTCTTGTGTTTTTGATTGAATGTATTGTATTTAGATAGAATAAGTGGATTTGGATAATGTTTCTTGCTCAAAAAATGTTTGCCCTGACCACATTACCTACACAGGAAGTTTGTTCCAAGGTGTATGAACACCCTGTATGTTATTGTTATAACCTCTAAATATGATCGCCCATTCCAGATACTTGCTCTCTGGTTCATTTAAAAACTTCCTTGCCAAATCAAAAGGAGCAGGAAATTTATTCTTGCTGATTTGCCAGCATTTTAATACATTGTATTGTTTTACTTTAGTCCCTTCCTGACAAATAAACACTGCAAAATGTTTCTTCTAATTCATTCAAAAAATTTCTTTAGTTTTAAAGTATTTGTTATAGAATATAAGAACATTTTATAAATTTATTTTAATTCACAGAAGAAGCTACAAAGTTTAAAGCTTTATTAATAAAAAAAGTTTTAAGACTATCCTCTTTTTAAGTTATAACTCAAAGCACAGATTTTTACATTTTTATGTAAAGGTTTCTTATAAAAAGGTCTAGCTTATAAAATGGTAGTATCTGTGTTAAATATCATGTAAAATTATTTTATAACTTTTAATACTTTTAAACTCTGAAATATAAAATATTCGGCCGAATAGTAATTATTCGGTTGACCGAATATTCGGTATTCGGCCTCACTGTTACTATTCGGCTAGCCGAATATTCGGTATTCGGTTTAATTATGGGCCAAATATTCGGTATTCGGCCAAAATCACTATTCGGTGCATCCCTAATCTCTATTACAGTGTCTCGTCTCCCCCAAGGGATGAATTAGGAACAACAGTTTGCAACGCACGAGTCTGCTGAAAGACGAAGGGCGTAGGGAAGTAGAACCGAACCTCCTAGTACAATATATAAAGAGCTTTTTTGTTTCAACGCGTATTACATTTTTAATTTTGGATTTTGTAAACTGCTCAAGAAATTGTCATTAAATATAAAGTAAATTTTCATAAAATATCTGTTGTAATTGTATTGTATTCTTTAAAATTTTCGTTAAATATTTGTCCCGTTCTTACAAGTTTTACTGCATAAATCAGGGGTCGATCCAGGAAAAATTTGGGGCCTATTTAGGGCCCCTTCACAAAAATAAATTTGGTAAAATGGGCCCCTTCACAAAAATAAATTTGGTAAAATGGGCCCCTTCACAAAAATCAATTTGATAAAATGGGTCCCTTCACAAAATTCTATTCCATAAAAACTTACTATTTATTATTTTATGATGTTTTAAAATGTGTAATTTGTAAACAAACAAGTTCACCAGAGAGAAAAACTTCAGCAAAAGGTTTAAAAAAAGTTTTTGTTTATAAATGCTTGATTCGAATTTGATTAACTGGATTTCAACTTTCGTTACAAAATGTTATTTTTCACAAAAATATAATAAATTTCACAAAAATAACCTTTACTTTTCACAAAATGGGCCCCAAGAAAAAAAACCTGCATCGACCCCTGTAAATAAATAAATTAGCAATAGTTGTTATTTGAAATAATTTATTCTAGATGAATAGGTAAATATTGAGATTTTTCTCACTTTCATGCTGTTTCTCCTTACATATGTACTTTAACATTATACTTTACATATTAGGGCACTGATAAATGAGTCTAAAATAGCCACATATTATTTTATCCTTTTCAGTGACTTGCCATTCAAAATGAAACCAATCGTGTATTTTTTATTTTTTCAATTATCCTTTGTCTTTGTCTTACTTTATTGTATATCCGTTACGCTTCAAGTGAGAGATTTTAAATGCTAAGTAAAGTCAATTCCCATTGTAATACAAATTTTACTGGATGTCGTGTGTTAGATTACTGTGAAATTGAAAAGTCAAGTTTTCTCTTTTTCTTAAAACGAGGCAGGAGAGAGCTTGGGGTGATGAGAAATCATTGACTGTTTAGTACTGTCCGCATCATGCTTGTTAATCACTGCTTTTTTAATCATTGGAGCATAATGCCTATTGTCTCCTAAGCCATAAATTACTGAAAGTGTTTAAATAAGTGTTCCTTGTTTGTGCTTTTCCATATTCAGCATTTACTCGTCTTTAAAAAATCCTTTCAGCTTGAGAGTTCTTGGAACAATGGTCGTTTGTTTTGGTTTGACCATTAAAAGAAATCTTTCTTTAAAACGTCCTTTCGGAACTTATCTGAAAGCTTTTTGATGCATATAGATAGAAATGTTAGGATGAAGAAGAAAAGAGAGATAAACAGAAAAAAAAAAAGAACAAAATTGGCAGGATTAGTAAGCTTGTCTTCTTTTTCTCCATTTTATTTTTGCACCTCATTTCCTTCCCTCATCATCAGATTCGCTTGGAAGCAGATTTTTTATTTATTTTTTTTTTAATCTCTTCAAATGATAGGGTCAATCAATATTGTATCTTCACTCACAGCCATGGGTTGTTGTCGAGTTTTCGCTTCACTCTTGCGATTCAAGATTCAAAATTGTGTACGGGACGGGACATTCGCCGTGAAAGATGAAGGAAATGAATGAATGAATGTTCTTTTCAATGTTGCTCACCCCCCCCCCCCCCCCCCCCCCCAAAAAAAAAAAAAAAAAAAAAAAAAAAATCAAAGTTCGAAGTTTTATGAACAGTTAAGCAGAGGACCTGCTCAACAACGCGAAACTTTGACTCATTTTTAAACGCAAAGGCATACAATTGGCAGGCCTGACTAATGAAGCGATTTGGAATCGAAATGAGTTTTCCATTTTTCGATAAATGCATTACTTATCGAGTTATCAACAATTCGTATCACGTGACGACACGTTTTTCCCCTTTCTCGTGCTGCAGCGTCGGAAATTCAGTTTAAACGCGAACTTTGACAGTATTTGCTGAACGATCTTCTGCCTTTACCAAAAAAAAAAAAAAAATAAAGTATTTTGATTACAAAGTTTCTGAATAAGCACGCCTGCCAATTTCATGTGTTTCCTAACAAAAATGAATTAAAAAATATCATAAAGTAGCCAGTTTGGATTTAAGAACAGCCTTATTTTCTATATTCAGATGCCAAAATTAACTAGCCGGATGTGCCAAAACCAAAACTTTCTCCTATCTTACACAGGTTTCACATACACCAAAAACGTATCAACACCAATTTTATATCAAGTTCAAACTGAGTCTAAAGTTTTATTAAATTTCGTGCATTAGTTCTTGAGATATGACTATCGCGAAAATCGTGTAAATTCTGAAAAATGCAGTATAGCAGCACCACCTGTTGGGAGATTTACACCAAAACCTAATCAAGAACAACATATGTCAACGTAGATTTGCTCATTTGAAAGGAAATAAATTATTAATACTAAAACATTCTAATTATCTTTTTTTTTTTTTTTTTTTTTTTTCCCCCGTTAGTTTTTAAAATATATTTTTTTTTCATTGAACTAGTATTTTGAAGTAGTCAGATGTGCTGCTATAGATGCAAGTATTAAGTTTAGCGTAAAAAAAAATATGTAAAACACATTATTTTCATTGGAAAAGTGAAATAAAAAGATGTGTATTCCTTTTTGTTTCTGTTATCTTATCGCCCCACCAGTGGCCGAGAGGTTCTGCTCTCGAAGCTGGTAGACGGGAGATGCTGGGTTCGATCCCAATCGCGCCCGTCGGCCTTATCGTTTGGAGTTTTCGTGGTTTTCTTCGAGCCGTGGATTTATCCATGCTTAAATACGGGTTAGGTTCCCTTAGAAAGACCTTCACGAAGGGCACTCCCCCCGGGCCTATACCCCATGTGTAGATAATTGGCCGTCAATAATCAACCCAACTCAACCCTGTTATCTTATCGGAATCTCAGAAATAAAATACCCTCAAATCACATTTTGTTTTGAAATATATATATATATAGGTATATACATGATATTTGGGGTTTGTTCATTAATTACATCACGTGAATTTTGAGGCTGTTTGACCTTTACTTTCCCCTATGTCGCAGGTTGTCACATTCATGTGATACCCCATCCCCAATTGTGACATCCCATTTTTTTTCCACTGTGTAATTTAGAGCCAATTTTGATTAAAACAACTTTGAAATTATTATTTTTTACTATCTTATTTATTATTTATTGAAATAAATGCCATAAAATCGTCAAGATCTTGTGTATTTTTACTTCTAGATTTGCAATACAAAGAAAAAATATACCTAATACTACCTGAGTAAAAATACATATTTTTTATGAACGTAATTTATACTGCTTGCAATAAATGCTTTCATATTTTACATGTGACGCCATAACGTGTTAACGTTAGCCCACCCCTTCCTCCTGCCACTCTGTGTGCCTTCTTGAACTGTGACATAATTAATGGATGACCCCTTGTCTTATTAATAACTTTTAAACCTTCATGCTCATTTTCATTCTAAAATGTTTAATTCAAATAAATTTTGAGTGTAACTTTTATTATTGCAGGTGCTGGGGAGTCTGGCAAAAGTACAATTGCAAAACAGATGAAGTAAGTTCTAAAATTTATATATATATATATATATATATAATTATAATATCTATGAATTTCAAAAAACATATCAAGTTCTATTCTACATAAATCTCCAAAGAGATAATCAATGATACTGTGTATACAGAATACCACATAGCTAATAATTAACATGTGCAAACATAATATATTACCATAGCTGATGCTTCAATGGTAATTGGCCAAATTTTACTCATACCAAAAGAATATTGAAAAAAGAAATAGAGAGAAAGGGGGGAAAAAAAAAATTATAAATTGGAGTTGCAATTAAGTAAACACAAATGGATTAACAAATTAAATATGAACCATACACAATGGAAAATTGGATCACATGAGAATTAAATATGAATTGGACATGGAAAAACACATGCACATGTACTCATCAGCCTGGATGCACCCACATGTGTTTTAAATAATAATTCAGTGTTTCATAATTCTACTGGCATAATGCTAAGATCAGTAGAATCATCCAGGTACACTGAATTATTACCAGACAACAATTGGAAATATTAAAATTTGGAAATATTTAAATAGGAAATAAAAAACCATTAAGAAAATACAATATATTTCACTCACATCGATTATCCAAAAAACTGTAATTAACACCTCACTAAATTACCACGAGATAACAGTTTTGAAATAATAAAATTGGAAATATGAACGCGTAAAGTGTAGATAAAATATTTTACTCACAATAATTATACAGAATCCTTAAAATGTCACAACGTCTACATAATATTCACATCCACATGGCAATGCATCATACATGTTAACTAAGTCGAGTTGAGAGAAATGATTTGTAAGACAAGTTGAGAGCACACTTTTTTTAAAATACAACCCCATAAATTACACCCAATCACAAAATGATTCAAAAACACTCAAAATAATTCTGGTTTTAATACACTTATAACAAATTTATATCCGTGAATATATATTACTCCATCCAATTTTAATTCCTGAAAGTAAAATTAATATACAATCAATAGCTCCCTCTATAGTTAAATTAAATATAATATTAACAGTATTATCTACAACTACCTGAAAGGTAAAGTGTCGCCATCTATTGGTATTATAATAGTTCATAATTAATATTTAGTTAAATATCCACTTTATTAGTTACATACTCACTTCATTAGATTTATTTATATAAATAAACTTTAAAGAACAATACTAACTTGTAGTTTTACTTAAAATTCAAATAAAATATAATACTACTATATGAATAAATCTACACAGAATTAATTCAACTTGCACAGCATTTCAGATATTCTTAACAAGAATATATTATGTAAAAGAAATATTATTTTAATTCAAATTATTTTTGCTGCCAGCTGTGTTAATCCACTGATATTATAGACATTTATTAAATAATTAATGTTTTATTTTTACTACTACTTAAATATATATTAGACTTGTTTTTAAATAATTAATGTTTAATTTATACTACATTGTAAATATATTTTATATTTATAGATTAATTTAAATATCTAATTAAATAATTCATAAACAATTCAAAATATCTCAAAATTTATAATGTTGATAATTAATAGTATTACTACTGTTTTTCAATCAAATTAATGCAATGCAGTAATTAAAATACTTGTTAATTTTAATTATTCTTAGACAAAAATAAAAACTATATATATTTATTTTTATATATATTGCAAATAGATATATATATATGAGTTATAATCACCAATGTTATCATTGTATAATTTAATTTGTTATTGTATAAGTTAATTTATAAATGTATGAAAACTGCACATCAATAATACCTTAAACAGAGGTGATCGGCAACGCACAATCACAACTATACAAAGTATAAATAATGTTCAATCAAATATTAAATTTCCTAATATGTTATAATTGTAATTATGTATGTTATATTTGTAATTTTCTACATAAAGTGTATATAATGTTCAAATAAATATTAAATTTCCTAATATGTTATAATTGTAATAATGTATGTTATAATTATTATTTTCTATATCTTTTGTTATATGTTATCGCACACTAAAACAATAATTTATTACATACCATGTTTATATTTAAATTATATAATAAATGTTATTTAAAAGAGTTGATGATTGAATTTATCATAAAAATAGGATATCCATATATTTTTGCTTGATCTCGAATATATCTAATATTTTTGTTTTTATTTATATCTGAGCATAAGTATTTTATACGATGTAGATAATTGATAATTATATTTTTATAAACAGATTTATGTAAACATGAAGCATAATTGGTAAAAATATTTACTTTAAATGGGAAATCAAATCTCTTATCATAAATATCAAAAATTAATTTATAATTATTAGTAATATTAATTTTTAAGTCAAGAAAGTTTATATTATTATTAATTAAATCATTTTCGCTTAATTTAAGCTGAGTAGGATAAAAATTGAGTGGTGATGTGCAATTTTTTTCATTGAAATAAAATATGATAATGTCATCAATATAGCGATAAAATACATAATCATTGTTCGGACTTATATTTCTTTCATAATAATATAAGTATATATATATATATATATATATATATATTTCAATCTTGTACATTTAATTTCTGATTTATAGTTTTATATAGCTGAGCATTTTTATTTATTTGTTTATTTTTTGCAAGATTGGCATTTTTCTTTTAGTAGTAGTGTCTACCTTATTAGTATGTAGTAAAATATTGAACATTATTTTTACAGAATTATCCATGAATCTGGCTATTCTAAAGATGAATGTCTGCAGTATCGGCCTGTTGTTCATAATAATACATTTCAAAGTTTAATGGCAATAATCAATGCCATGGATCAGCTGAAAATTGAATTTTCTGATCCGGCAAGGAAAGTATGTTTTTTTTTAATATTTTCATTTCATTTTATGCTGCATTAATATTCATCACTCATATTTTTTTACAGCCAGGCAGAATGATGAAAAATGGTATCTATTTTTTATAGGTTCTTTGACGGGTTAGAGAAAATGCTTTAGTGAGAGAAGGGGAAAAGATCAGGGTCCATAAGCCGTGTTTCTGGCCCATGAAATAAGACTAAAATTCGATTTTGTTATACTGACTTAATTATTTCACTTTTAATATTAGAAGGTTTATCCTGTACAATTTCAACAATATTCTTTGCATTTTGTTCAGATTTATATAACTTATACAAGCTCAAACTTCGTATTATTCGTAGATTTTGATGAAAAATATGCAATTTCTCCTAATTTTACCTCAATTTTTAATAGATTTTTTAATATTTTACTATGAGCGCAGCTTTGCAACACTTTTATTTTTACATATATTGTACATTTTGATGTATTTTATAAATATATGTAAAGAAGAAAGTGTTACACGATTGCGCTTATATAAATAATTGAGGTAAAAGTAGGAGAAATTGCATATTTTTCATCAAAAACTACGAATAATACGAACTTTGAGCTTCTGTAAGTCATATAAATCTGAACAAAATGCAAAAACTATTGTTGAAATCGTACAAGATAAACCTTCTAATATTAAAAAGTGAAATAATTAAGTCAGTATAACAAAATTGAGTTTTAGTTTTATTTCATGGGACAAAAACACGATTTATGGACCCTGATCCTTTTCAAAAGTTTTCTGGCATTCAGTCCAACTTATTTGCTGTTTGTACACAGCAGTGATTTATTGAATTTTTATACAATTTTTCTTTTGTTTTCATGGCGGTTTTTGTCATTTGGTGACTAATCTCATTTTCTCAAGTCCGAATTTCACCAATGTCAATTGAAATCTAGCATTGCAACTAAAAAAAAAATACAGACAATATCAAGGTAGAATATGACATATAAAGCATAGTATTATTAAAACCTTAGATAATCATATGTATAAAAGTATGATTTTGAATAGAAGTATGGTAAAACTCTAGCTAGACAGCTAAATTTGACAAACATTTTGCCGAGAGAAATATCCTTAATAGGAGAGTACTATCTTTGATTTTTTATTCTTTTATCTTTACAAGAAGAAAATATTGGATTCATGAAAATTTTCGACTTGCGGTTTCAATGAATTTATACGTCTTAGAAGGTCCTGAACATAATTTGACTGATTTTAGAAAATGTCTGACTGTCTGTTCGTCTATCTGTCTGAGTGTATGTGAAAAAAATTTTGTGGGCTCTATCTCAAGAACTAAAGCACAGAATTTAATAAAACTTTATATTAAGTTAGTCCCTGATATAAATTGGCGCTGATTAGTTTTTGGTGTAAATTGCCCAACAGGTGGCGCTACTATGCTACATTTTTCAAGATTGTCATGATAGCTATATCTCAAGAGCTAATGCATAGAATTTCATCAAACTTCAGATTCTGTTAGACCTTGACATAAATAGATGCTGTTTACGTTTTGGTGTAAACAGCCTAACAGGTGGTGCTGCTATGCTACTTTTTCATGATTTTTACGATAGCTATATTTCAAGCACTAATGCACAGAATTTCATCAAATTTCAGATTCAGCTAGACGTTGACTTAAGTTGCTGTTAATTAGGTTTTGGTGTAAATTTCCCAACAGATGGTGTTGCTATGCTGCATGTTTCTGGATTTACACAATTTTAGCGATAGTCATATCTCAAGAACTAATGCACGGAATTTAATAAAACTTTAGATTCAGTTAGACTTTGACGTAAATTGGTGCTGATTCGTTTTTGATGTGTGTGGAACTTGTATGAGATAGAAGAAAGTTTTGGGATTGGCACATCCAACTAGTTTTATAAAGTTAATGAGCTATATTTCTTTTAAATGCTAAAAGGTGTAAACTAAAAACATAATATACAGTAAAATAACTTTTATTAGATTGTTGACATGTTTTGTCTTGCTCTAAGCCATTATTTAAAAAAAAAAAAATGTTTTTGATAACGTCTTGAAGTGAGCCGAAACATATCAACAATCCAGTAAAAGTTATTTTACTGCATATTATGTTTTTAGTTTACACCTTTTAGCATTTAAAAGAAATATAATATTACAAGGTGTTATAATTTATTATGTTTATTATATATTATAATTTGTTAATGAGCTAGCTTAAAAATATCAATTTGTGGAGATATTTATGTTTTGTGATTTTATCTAAGAACTAGCTGACCCGCCCGGTGTTGCCCAGGCCTCTGATAATAACCTTAAACAGACCTCAAGTTTGTATGATTTTATATGGATTTATATTTTTAAAGAAAAATATTGTGGAAAAAACATTGAATTTTAGTAGTAAAAGCGCTCGGAAGAAGACATTTTCTTGTTTTTTCCATGTAGGGTCGTTTCACAGTTTTTTAAAAAATAGTTTTTGTTGTCCAAACTCTTTGAAATTGTTATTGGTTTTAAATATAATGGTTTTACAGCCCGTAAAAATTTCATGAAAAAATATTGTCTAGTTGTAACAAAAAAAAAAAAAAACTTGCTTTTTTTACATTGGGTGCTTTAACAAAAATAAAAAAAATAGTTCTCATCTTCCAAACTCTTTGCAATTTTAATCGGCTATAAATGTAACTAACTGTATCTATGCATTTTAAATGCATCATTGTATTGTAACTATTAGTAGGTTCTCCTAATTGCCGAAATGTTATGTTGAGGCACAAAAAGTTTTTGGTATGTGTATGTCTATTCTGCAATAATTTTCAAAAAGCATCTAATTAGCTTGAAATTGGATAGATAGTTTAGTGAGGTAGTCCGATTTAGCTGTATAGTTTATTTAATTTGGTTCATTCGTTTGAAAAATATAGAACATTTTCTTTCCTGTCATAATGGGAATTTAGACAATTTTAAAATTTTGTCATTCATTAAAATGAAAATGGCACATTTCAGTAATTAATATCAATGTTAAATTATGGATGCTAAGTTTTCAATATACAGGTTTTAAATTAATTCTGTTGTTTTAAAATTTTGTCAATATATATGTCAGACATTCTCAATCTAGAGTAACAGCCCTGCCACATTTCAATATTCTTGGCTTAACAGTTCAAAATAAATAGTAATTTAGAACGTTCTTAGATTATTTTTCACTCATTTCACCCTTTTAAATTTCGAATTTTTAAAAATGTTCTTAGTGAGCATTCACATTTTAAATGTAACCACCATGCCAAATTCCAGGCTTCTGTACCAACTGTATCCCATAAATCATAATTTTAGATAGGGATGCACCGGATATCCTGCTTATTCGGCAATCAAATCGGATATTTGGTCCAGCCAAATACTTCAATATCCGGTTGCCAAATAGTGACTCATTTTTTTAAATAATATTTTTAACATTATCAGAAAAAGTTAGTGCAAAATTAATTTGCTTCTTACCCATATTATCCCATTAAAACAATGTTAATAGAAAGAAACACTCATATATTTTCACAAAAGTGAAATTACATGGTTTATATATAAATGAAAATGTTTAAAATATGAGAAAAAATTATTTATAATTAAATTTTATTAAAGGCAAGTTATGATGTAGGTATATTAGGTACTCAGCATTTTCAGGCTGTAATCTGTTGTTACGTTTTTAAGCACATATAATACCTTCTTCTGAGAATAAGCGTTCATCCCTCTGGTGGTCTCTTTTTCTTGTGTTTTCAACAATTCTAAAGTAAACAGGATTTTGTTGAATCTTTTGTCACTATTTTGTCTATGAATGGAAGAGACCATCTGCGGTAAAATAATACTGATCATGAAAAGAAATGTGCCACTTTCTTGAATAGTCAACTGTCCCTTTTGTACTACAAAACAAGATACTTGCAATGAGGAGCTTCTCTATTTAAATTCTGCTAGAAAATATTTGTCATAGGAAAAGTAAGTAATAATATGTACTAGTATCTATAGGAAAAGAAAAAGCCACTTCAATAGGATGCTTAGTATTTATAAATAACAAAGATTTATAAGTATGAAAAACAGAGAAATTACTTAATTGTTTATCTTTTTATGTTCAATGACCTTGAATAAAAGAAAAGAAACTACTATGTATATTAGAATAGGCAAAAGAAAAACATGATTAAATTTCAATACTTTAACTTAATAAATGAATTGAAATTTATTATTAACATTTTAATGACATTAAATTATAATAATTTAAATTTTTCTTCTTTAAACAAGCATAAAATAGAAATATTATTGAAATTAAAAACAAGATAGTATTCGGCCGGATACCGAATATTCGATAAAATTTTGTGCCAGATATTCAGTATCTGGCAAAAATTTACAGGTGGTACATCCCTAATTTCCATAACAATTCCATAGGAATCATAATTTATAATGCTTTTTCTGCTTTCAAATTTTGTTTTTTAAAAAATTGTTCTTGGCGAACATTTACATCTTAAATGTAACCACTATGCCAAGTTCCAGGCTTCTATACCAAATGTATGACATAAATCGCAATTTTAGAACTTTTTTTGCTCCTTCAACCTTTTAAATTTCGAATTTTTAGGAAACTGTTCTAAGTGAGCATTTGGGTCTTAAAAGTAGCAGCCATGTCAAACTTCCAGCTTCTCTCCTTAACAATTCCATAGAAAGAAATAATTTAGAACATTTTTAGAAAGCTTTCTGCCCATTTCACACTTTTAAATTTTGAATATTTTAGAAACCATTTTTAGAGTGCATTTTTATCTTAAATGTAAAATCCCTGCTAAATTTCAAGTTTCTAGTCCTTTTGAGTATCACACAAATCGTAATTTAGAATGTGTTACTCCTACATCCTTTTAAATTTAGATTTTGTTTTAAAAAGCAGTGCTGAGTGTGCATTTGAGTCTTAAAAATAGTAGTCATGTCAAATTTCAAGTTTCTATCCTTAACAAACTCCATAGAAATCATAATTTAGAATGCTTTTCCCTCATTTCAATCTTTTTAAATTTCGATTTTTTTAGACTCTGTTCTTAGCAAGGGCTTATATCTTATTTGTGACCGCCATGCCAAATTTCAAGTTTCTAGTCCTTTGACAATCACAAAATTAATTAAGAACATAAATTAATTAAGAGTATAATTTAGAACTTTTTTCTCCTGCACCTTTTTAAATTTCGATAATAAAAAAAAGTGTTGTGTGTGCATTTGCGTCTTAAAAGTAGCAGTCATGTCAAATTTCAAGTTTGCAGCCGTAACAATTCCATAGAAATCGTAATTTAGAACGATTTCTGCTCATTTCACCCTTTTAAATTTTGAATTTTTTTTAGAAACTGTTCTTTAGAAGCCTTTTTATCTTAAAAATATCCGTCATGCGAAATTTCAAGTTTCTAGTACTTTCAGAATCACAAAAACAGTAATTTAGAAATTTTTTTTCTCCTGCACCCTTTTAAATTTTGATTTTTTTTTTTTAAGTGTTATGTGTACATTTGCATGTTAAAAGTAGCAGCCTTTCGAATATCACACAAATCATAATTTAGAATGTCTTTTACTCCTACATCCTTTTAAATTTAGATTTTTTAAAAAAAAAAGCAGTGCTGTGTGTGCATTTGAGTCTTAAAAATAGCAGTCATGTCAAATTTCAAGTTTCTATCCTTAACAATTCTATAGAAATCGTAATTTAGAACACTTTTCCTTCATTTCACACTTTTCAATTTTGAATTTTTTTAGAATCTGTTCTTAAAGAGCATTTACATCTTATAAATAGGGGAGATTAGGGAGGGATGGGACATCTACAGTAATGCTTAAAATAACTTTTATTTTTAATTTATGACTCTTCCACCAGATGGAGTAATCATTGCATCATTCTTGTTGCTGTAAATCTTTTTAATTGCAAGCACCTATGAGTTTGTGAATTAAAAAGACTATTTTATAATATCAAAAGTAACTAACTACTCAGAGTTTTAATGTAAATTTTCAATCTCATTCTTTGTTGCTAACTTAATTGTTTTTAATGTTTTGTAAACTCAACAATATATCTTTTATGAATGAACAGTTACGACTAAAAGCCACATGCTTGTTGTAAAAACCTTTTTTTTTTAAATGTTGCTCTAAGAGAGGGACGGGGCAGGGCACTATGACTCAGGGAGGGATGGGACATGTCCATCCCTTCCAAATATCTCTATCCAAATAATTATGTTTAATTACATACAATTTTTTGGTATTTTATATTTATAAGACTATCTTGGAATTGAATAGTGTAACAAATAAACCTTATTATTTTGCAAGTTAAAAATGTATTTTAACTACTTTCATAATTTTTTTACAAATATGCATTGAAAAATTAAAGCAGTGCAAATTTTTCTTTTATTACTCATGCGTTATTTATCAATGTTAACCATTAGTATTAAATATTTATATTTATTTCTGTAATATCAATTTCCTTAGCTTTTTTAAATAAAAAATATTATTATTTTGAAATAATTATTTAACTCAACTTGCGAACTTTTATTTTTACATGGCAATGCACTATTTAAAAAGGAATGTAAAAGTACATTATGACTGTTCCATCATTGATGCACAAGACATTGCAAACCTACATCCACCAAAAATAATTAGCGGCACTAGTTGGGCACAAGCATATTTTTCATTTGATTCGGAGTTACAAAGCATAGGGTAGACCAGGAGAATGCCGGCACCTTAAGGGAATTTAAATTTTTTGGCCTCTAAAAAATGTTTATTTTTGAACAGTAAAAATTCTTAAGCTGAATCAGGATCTTTAACTTAATTGTGTATAAATTTAACCGTAACTATACCTGTAACATAAGTATGCATAAAAAAATATTTTTTCAACAAAATGCAGTTGAAAATCATAATTCTATGCAATCATGTTTAATGTAACAGTTCATAAAAGTTGGATTTTCTGAATGTTTGGAAATATACATATAATCTAACATTATTAAATTGTGGATTGCAGGACGTTATATATTGTGTAAAGTGAGAGGAAAATAGCCTGCAAAATTGATGTTGAGACCCTGATCTGCAAATTTACTAGTAAATATTTCTAGAACTATAAAATTACAATTGTTCATATGAAAATGTTACCTGAGTATATTGAGTATGTAATCATTAATAATTTGTGTTTATTGAGAATTTATTCATTCTAATAACTTCTATGTATTTCAGTCTCTTAGTAGTAAATTGTGATTTTAAAATATATATTTATTAGAAATTTTATCTATATTTAATATATATATATATAATATATTTATAAATTGTCATTGATTGTATAAGCATACATTCATCCCTGCTGTTGTGCATAATTTTAAAATTTGCAATATAATTTAGGAAGATGCAAGACAACTATTCACAATAGCTGGTGCTTGCCAGGATAGTGAAATAACTCCAGAACTTGCAGCAATAATGAAACGACTGTGGCAAGACAGAGGTTTGCAACTCTGTTTTTCACGCTCGAGGGAATATTTATTGAATGATTCAGCTGCATAGTAAGTTTAGGATTTTCTTAATTCTTTTCTTAATATAGTTTTAAGAACATCTTTTTTTCATTTTCTCAAAAAAGTTTTTTAAATTCAAATTTATTACCAAATATATATATATATATATATATATATATATAATAAATAAATAAATAAATAAATAAATAAAATCCTAACTTCTTGATCCAACAATGGCCATAAATTTTTAATCAAATGAAGGCCTGGTGACTAGAGAGGTGTGAAGCATCCAGGGAACTTTGCATGATAAATACAATAATCTTTTGTTATTCTCACCATATGTATGAAATTGCTGTCTTGTTGGAACCGGAACCAACGTACTATCAGACACATGACCTCACAAATATATATCTATACTTTCTAGCATCACTAATTCTGTCATTTAATGTCTAGTCTATCAGTTTAATTCAGAAGTATTTCCCAACCTTTTTATGGCCACACCCCGCATAAACATCTCTAAAAACTTTGATTGTAAACCCCTATTATTCCTACCAGCTGGGAAGACCGAGCAACGCTCTGTTAAAATTAGCTTTGTGTTCAATATAAAAATAAATTCAGTGCAGTCTGCTCTGAACTACCAGAATCGTGCTTTCTGTTGTATTGTGAATTAATGGTTGAATAATCTATTTAGGTTCCTATTGGGAATTTCTTGAAAATTCCATCAGTCCTGACAACCAATTTTTTTACCAAAATTCGTGAAAATTTTGACACATATTGCCAATTTATAATTTTATATTGCAGCAATTTATTATTTAAATATTTCATTTGGCGCTAAGCATATGTTTTGGCATTGGTAATAGTGAAAGTCAATTTTCCTGCCAAATTTTGCCACTGTTGCCAACTTTACGACTTCCTTTACTGTCAACTTTTCAACTACTTAATAACTGTCCCTCCAGCCTACCAACAACCTTCATTCCTATTGGAATGCAGTAACCCGTAGTGACCCATAAAATGATCCACTAATCAAATTTTCTTGAATATGTGACTTAGCCCAATGGTCTTCTTGTACTTAAATATGGTAAGATACAAAATTTAGTCAAAATCGTTAAGCAGTTTTTTAGATAAAATTAGCTTGACCTGTAGTGACCCATATATAAAACACACTAATAAATTTCTTGAACATGTGACTTAGCCAAATGGTCATTCCATAATCCAAAATGGTAAGATACAAAATTTTGTCACAGTTGTTTCAGCATTTTTTTACTTTCTTCTATCTTTACAAGAAGAAAGTATTGGATTCATGAAAATTTTCGACTTCCGGTTTTCGACGGATTTATACGTTTTAAAAGGTCCTGAACACGATTTGACTATTTTTAGAAAATGTCTGTCTGTCTGTATGTGACAAAAATTTTGTGGGCGCTCTATCTCAAGAACTAATGCTCGGAATTTAATAAAACTTTAAATTCAGTTAGTCCCTAATATAAATTGGTGCTGATTAGTTTTGGGTGAAAATCGCCCGACAGGTGGCGCTGCTATGCTGCTTTTTTCGCGATTTCCACAATAGCTCTACCTCAAGAACTAATGCCCTTATTTTCATCAAACTTCAGATTCAGTTAAACCCTGACATAAATAGATGCTGTTTACGTTGTGGTGTTAATATCCCAACAGGTGGCGCTGCTATACCACTTTTTCAATATTTTTACGATAGCTATATCTCAAGAACTAATGCACGGAATTTCATCAGATTTCAGATTCTGTTAGAAATTGACATAAATAGATGCTGCTTACGTTGTGGTGTTAATATCTCAACAGGTGGCGCTGCTATGCTACCTTTTTTCATTACTATCACAATAACTATATCTCAAGTACTAATGCATGGATTTTCATCAAACTTCAGAATAAGTTAAGCGTTGACATAAAGTTGTTGTTGAGTAGGTTTTGGTCTAAATCTCCCAATAGGTGGCGCTGCTATGCTGCTTTTTGTAGGATTTAACGATTTAAGCAATAGTCTTATCTCAAGAACTAATGCACGGAATTGAATAAAACTTTAGTTTCAGTTAGACCTTGATATAAATTTCTGTCAGTTCTTTTTTAGTGTATGCGAAACCTGTGTGAGATAGAAGAAAGTTTTGGGATTGGCCCATCCGACTAAGTTTTTACATAAAATTAGCTTGACCAAGACCCATAGTGACACAAAATGACCCACTAATCGAATTTTCTTGGACATGTGACGTAGCCCAATGATCTTCTTGTTCTCAAAAACATTAAAATAGACAATTTAGTCAAAATCGTTTCAGCCATTTTTTTTACATAAAATGAGCTTGACCTTGACCCGTACTGACCCCAAAAATAACCTACTAATCGAAAGTTCTCGAACCTGTGACCTATCCGAATTCTCTTCCCATAATCCAATACAGTAGATACAAAATTTAGTCATCGTTTCAGCCATTTTTTACATAAAATTAGCTTGACTCTGACCTGTAGTGACCCAAAAAATGACCCACTAATCATATTTTCTCGAATATGTGGCCTATCCCAATGGTCTTCTCGTAATCTAATACGATAGGATACAAAATTTAGTCAAAATTGTTAGAGCCACTTTTTAGATAGAATTAGCTTGACTCATAGTGAGGACTAACCATAACCTGATCCGAACACGACAAAATAATTTCCGTCGTCATGCAACCTGAGCCGTACCTGAAAATTGAAGTTAACTCGAAATTCGACTAGAACCCGACAAAAAAATCCATCGAACTGTAACCCGATCCGAACCCGACAAAATAAAATCTATCGCAACAGAACCCGATCTGAAGCTGAAATTTCAAGTTAACCGGAAACTGAAAATTTAAGTTAACCCAAAACCCGACCCGTACCCGACAAAAAAATCCATCGAATACGTAACCCGATCCGAACTCGACAATTTCTTCATCACGCAACCGATCCAAATCAGAAAATTGAATTTAACCCATACCTGACAAAAAAATCCATCGAACCATAACCCGATCCGAACCCGACAAAATAAATTCCTTCGTGTCACAACCCAAAACAAAATAATTTTCAGTTTTTAGGTTTCGGATTATGGTCCGATGGATTAATTTTGTCGGGTTTCGGGTTAGTATAAATTTTCAGGTTTGGTCAGGCTTTGGGTTACTTTTAATTTTCAGGTTAGAGTCGGGTTTGCGAGACGAAGAAATTTATTTATTCAGGTTCGGATTAGGCTACGGTTCGTTGGGCTTCGAGTTAATTAAATTTTCAGGTTCAGGTCGGGTTGCATGACGATGAAAATTATTTTGTCAGGTTCGGATTGGGTTACGGTTCGGTGAATTTTTTCCTAGTTTCTTGTCAGGTTTCGGGTTTACTTCGATTTTCAGGTTCTGGTCGGGTTGCGACACGAAGGAATTTATTTTGTCGGATTCGGTTACGGTTCGATGGAATTTTTATGTCTTGTTCGGGATAGGTTACTGGTTAACTTCGAATTTTTAGGTTCAGATCGGGTTACGGTTCGATGGATTTTTTTTTGTCAGGTTCTGCTCGGGTTTTGGGTTAACTTCAGTTTTCTGGTTTGGGTCGGGTTGCGACTCGAAGGAATTTATTTTGTCCTTTTAGGATCGGGTTACGGTTCGATGGAATTTTTCTGTCAGGTTCGGGCGACTTTGAATGGAATTTTCAGGTTCGATTTGGGTATAGCACCATATATTGACAAAGAACTGGTCCTTTTCTAAATAGGCATGGCCATTTTTCAATTAACCTAACGTTATCTAGGCTCTTTGTAATAAGCCTAAAAATTATCAGGCTGATTGAGAAATAAATGACCATATTCCAATTAGCCTAACGCTGGCTAGGCTTTTTGCAATAGGTCTGAAAAATAGCAGGCTGATTGGGAAAAGGGATATGATTCTCCAAATAGACCGGCTCTTTGCAAAGAGCCGGATTTCCCAATTAGCCTACGACATATATATATCCGTCAAACAATCGTGAAAAAAATAAATTTCTTCAATCAGTTGCTGAAAAATCTTGAAATTTAGTCAAATGATCACAGAAATTCAATACATCACAAATCTCTTCAATCAGTCAGAAAATTTGCATAGAGATTCATTAATGATTTTCTTTTATATTATCTAATAAAGCAAATGTTTTGACAACATCATAAAGACTATAATAAATATATTTGGGCTCTAATGGGGGAAGAAAAAAAACTTGGAAGTACAAATCCCTTAAAATTTGAAAAAAGGGGGAAATTTTCACTCCCACTCCCTTCTAAACTTCCCTTTCAATAACTATTTCAAACTCTGGATATTACAGATTTAATTGTAGACTACTTTACCATATTTGTAATAAAATATGGAGTAATTTTCCTTCATTTTGGGCTTGTCTTCGGTTCAGGATTAAATATTTCAGGTTCAGGTTGGCGTGTTTCTGATACTCGGGGTGTGTTCAGTTGGGCTGAGTAATTCTTTATTCAGCAGACTATTTTGATATTCGGTATAACTAAACATAGTATGACCTAATAGGCTGAATACTGAATAGATACCTCTCACTTATACGCATTTGAAGGAATTGATTTAAAATCGCGTATAACTGAGAGGATGTTGTAATAATCCATTATACACATGGGAAAGAAAAAAAGTTTTGAAATATAAGAATTATGATTAATAACATTTTGTACAATAATATTAGTGTAATGAACTTTTTAAAAAATCCTTACGCTTTCACTATAAAATTTAGTTTTAAAAAATACCACAACCGTAAAATTTCTTTTTACATAGAAGATGTACTTACATTAAAAAAAATGCCAATTAGTCCTTTTTTATGAAGTCATTAATGCTAGTTTGTTTTTATTTTGGCCGTGTTTGTACAACGACCTTTTCTAATGCATTAAAGTGCGTCATTGTATTTGATGCTACATCAGCATTTTGAAGGTAACATCTGAAAGTCCAGGATTCCTAAAGTAGTAGCATAAGATGGGACAATTACAGTATCAGATTCATCATTATAATCATCTTTTTCAGCTGTCACGTCATCAAAAAACAGTTTCAATATCTCTTATTGCTGTTGATGTTAAGTTTTTATCAACAATGACGAAATCTTGAAATGAAAGAGAATCTTTGATTATGCTGTTTCATTCTTCTTGGTCTATGTTAAAATCATTTCTGTTGTTTTCAGTTTCCTGTAATGGAATAATTTCAGCATCATTTGAATGAACACGCTTTTTTAAAGCAGTTAGAAATTGTTGTGGCTGTTACGTTATTCCAAGAGGAAACCAACATATGCATAGCATCCAGAATCCGAATTTTCTTGAATTCTTTTTCCTGCTCTAGTGCTATAAAGTCTTCGCAGCAAATCTTTCCTATACTGTGCTTTCACCACTCAGACAATGATTTGTTAAACCGTGCCTTTTCTTAAGTTTTTCTAGCCATACCCAAGATGCCGAAAAATTTTCTATTCCCATTTTTGATGACAAAATGAGTGCCTTTTCTTTAAATAACTCACCGCTAATGGGTAAATTAGAAGCTAACATTTCTCTGAACCACTGAATTAAAATGGTTTCTAAAATCTCAAATTTTAAATCTACATGTGGCTTGAAGAAAGAAAAGAAGGAACCAACCATTAGAACTGCGAGGAGAAAGTGCAAAGTCGAATTGTAACACCCTCCCCTCCCTCTCAGGAGCTTTGTGGAACGGTCTTTTGTCCTTGACAAGTGCAGAAATTTTTTTATAGATAAAAACAAAAAAATTTGCACTTAACTCAGTTTGTGAATTGTGCTGTTATTTCCGCATTAACTGAGAGAGACAATTCAAAGTGGCACTTATAAGTGAGAGATCTATAGGATTATTTTCCTATTCCTCGTTGCGGGACCTTACGAAATTCGCATATAACTGAGAGGTGCATAAGTGAGAGGTGACGGTATTTGGTGCATTACTAGTATATAGTAGACAAATTCCGCACTCCCTAGATGTTCATTATTCAAATGTTTGTTTTATTATATTTTGTTTTTGTTATATTATACATTTTGCATGTATTATATATTTTTCATTTTATTTATTTATTTTTTTTTAGTTATTTAAACGCCCTTGATAGGATTAGTCAGCCAAATTACATTCCTTCTCAACAGGATGTTTTAAGAACTAGAGTCAAAACAACTGGAATTGTTGAAACTCAATTCACTTTCAAAGGACTGCATTTCAAGTAAGGAAGCTTGCAAAGTATCATTCCAAATTAAAATTGTGATTTTTAAAGTGATTAAAATTCATTTCATATTTTCTTATTGCTAAATTTTAAAATAAATAAGCATTTCATGTTATTTCTTTTTCTTTTTTATGATTTGTCACTCCTCTAATAGTAAAATTTCAATAAATTGAACTAGCATCATCCTCTGAAACTTGTCATTCTTTTTTGAGACATTGTCAGCACTTATTATGTATTATGTGTTCTTAAAATAACTATTTTTATTTATTTATTTTATTTTACTTTTTGTATGATAGGTTTATGCATTATTTTGATGTTTACTTGGGAAAACTGGACGAAAAAACTTTTCTGCAATTTTATTTTAGTTTGTTGAGATTATAATCATAACTTGTCTTGTCATGTATGTTTGAGAATTAATAGAACTGAATTAATTGGAGATTATTTTTAAATGCTGATTTTTCTCTTTAATTAGAACTTAAAATTTTCAAGTTTATTAGTTTATTGTAAACTATTTTTTTACTATAACTGAATGTATTTGGATATTTTTTAATTCTGCCTGTAGTGAGAAACTGTAACAATCATTGTTATAATGTTATCTTTATGGTAGTGTTCCTAAATACAATTTCTGCATTATTTAAAATGACTGCAAAATATCTCATAAATAAAATCTGTAATCAAAGTAATTTTAATTGAATATGCAATATTTTGGATTGGTAACCACAACACAAGGAATGTATTGCACAAAAATTTTATGTTACTGAAAATAAATAATAACTGCTGAGAATTTAACTGAGTTAGAATTTAAATAATTGGATTAGATTATAAAACTGAAATAAACTATTTAAGGGAATTTATCATAAGAATTTCAGAATATTTATACTGCATGACTGCAAAAATTAAAATCTAGCTGTATAAGATACTTTGAAAATTCATTTTAATTACAGAATATTTTCTGGTCTAAGTTTTTTCATATTGTTATGTAATATTTGGTATAATCATACCCAGTCATTGATTTTGCATGTGATAACGAATGAAGAAATAATTATGTAACTTCTCAATCAGCATTTTGAAGTTTTGATTAATTGTTTTATTGTTCTATTTAAGTGCAACATTGTAATTTTATACCTCTTTTTTAGATTTACTGAATATTTTAATCCCACACCCAGGTTTCTTCTTGCTGCTACCTATCCATAATTCATTATTTTCAATAGATTGACTACTTTTAAAGAATTAACTTTTCCTGGATTTAATGACCTCTTAAGAACTCTTGACTTAAGTCTCTGAAAGTCTGTAATATATGAAAAGTTCATTTTAAGAAATGTAATCAGCATCTTCTTTCTTATTTTTTGCTCCATTAAATTTTTAATCACAGAGCTAGTAGCTTCTTAGGCCTTAATTTTATAGTGATCCCATTAAATTTACAAATTTCTTTAGATTGCTGCACTTATGATAAAAGTTCAATGTTGCTTTGATTTGTGATGTTTGTTACTTTTTTTCCCCCTTTGTTGTAAAATTAGTATTTATAGATTTAATAGCATGTTCGTAGCATATATTAGTGGTATATTTAAATGATTTTAGATAGTGATATCAAGTATACTTCTATGAAAATAATTTCACATTTTTAAAGATCTATTAGAAGTATATTATGCTAACACAGTTCACTAATTGTACTTCAAATTGATAAAAAAATTAGAATTACAATATAATTTTTAATAGTTTAGTTCAATTTTTATTAAAAGATTACATATTACAATACTTGAAAGTGAATTCATGGAAAATATTTGTCGGAGCAAAGCTCCGGCTTCCCATGAAAAATTACACTTTTGTGTACACGATAGCGGCCAAAATATTTGCCGCATTGATACCAAAATTGGACTGGAAGTCGGTAGTGGCAAAATCTCGCCGGGGATTGAAAAACAGAAATATTCGTCAACTCTAACGCCCGGAATCGTCTGCTCTAGAATTTTCCATTTCCCCATAGAGATAACATTGCGATTGTTTGAATTAAATAAAAAGAAATTTGAAATAATTTATATTGTTGCCATTTTTTATCATGAAAAACTTTTGAATTAAATAAAAAGAAAATTGAAATAATTTATATTGTTGCCATTTTTTATCATGAGAAACTTATTTAAATAACAATATACTCGGAAACAACCTTTTAGTACAAGCTCTTAATCTCGGTCCCATATATTTTACTTTTATATATTTTACATATAGTTTACTTTTCTGAAATAAGGACCCCATACATTTTTATCTTAAAACACGTGCAATGAAGTCTAAATCGTATTAAGTACATGAGTTTAGTTTTTTTTAAATCGAACTCAGCAATTGGTGTAATTAAACTTTTTCTTTCCATTTCAAAATATTTTTTTTCCTTTTCATTCAAGCTTATTGTATAAAAGAAGTATGAGAGTAAATCTGTTTATTTTGATATAGTCCAGCCAATCCAGGATTAAAAAAAATATATGTTAAGAAACATTTTATATATGGACGGATTATATGTTTTTATTATATAGAATTTGCAAGGATGCCAGTTAAGAGAAAGCAATCAGCTGAAATGAGAAGAATTGCGAATCGTAATTCAATGCGGAGAAGTCGCACAAGTCAGTTACCTTCAGATTTTTGCCGCGTACCGGTATACTGACAACTCAAATGAATGAAGCAATCAGGTTTAATAGAGAGGTATCGCAAATCACCTATGTGTCCTGTAATACGTGTCACAGAGCTTTCCCTGATATCATATTAAATGCTGCTGGGCTCTGCTAGACATGCAAGTGTAGAGACGGTGCTTTCAAGTTTTCTGCCACTAATTGGATGGACCCAGGTCCAGTTCCTATTTGTCTCAAAGATCTGAGCTACATTGAACAAATGATGGTCGCTCAAATACATCCAGTGGTTTCTCTTTACCGTATACGAGGCTCACAGTATGGATACAGCGGAAATGTAATCAGCTTTAAACAAAATATTGAGAGTTTTATTTCGCGCCTGCCTGTCAATCCTTCAGATATGACTTCAATTGTGTTAGTGACAAAAGATACTTTATCAGGATGTGCAGAGTTTTCTGTTCGCTCACAACGTCTTCTAGAAGCACTCAATGGCTTAAAGCTCACAATCCTTATTATTCAAATATCACAACTGATGAAGATTTGATCGCTACATTACCTAAGAATGGTGACGTATCTCAAATGTTACCAACAGCAACCGATATTACTGAGGATATTGATACTTTGAACGAGGAAATAAGGCGCGAGTCATTTAGACCACTACTTGAACCGGTAGATCAAAACAACTTAATAAATGACGCAATTCGTGTGCCGCACCCTTCATTAAATTCACAGCCTATCAACGAATTTCAAGAAGAGGGTTACATAGCACGTGCTTTTCCTCATCTTTTTCCACATGGTACAGCTGACTTACGACAACCTCGTCAAAAAGCAGTCTCTCCTGATGAGTATTTTAAGTTCCTAATGCAGTATGAAGATGGGCGATTTGCTAAAGACCCCTGATTTCGCTACTTTGCCATGAATTCAATTCTTCGGTGGCAGTCTTTGGCTAAAGGGCGTTTTTTCGTTCAGCGAAATAGGTTCAGCAATAAGACGGTAGAGCAGTGCGTGATATTCTGAATAGGCAACCAGAAAGGGCAAAACACATTATGATTTATGCTAGCAAATTAAGATCCACAAAAGGATACTGGAGTGCACGTTGTGGGGAACTCCTTTCCATGGTAGGACAAATTGGAGCACCAACAATTTTTTTTACACTGTCTGCAGCTGATTATCACTGGCCTGATCTTTTTAGACTTTTAGAGCCTAACAGAGATCCAAATGAGCTGACTGATACAGAACGCAGACAATTAATGCACGACAACCCTCTGTTGACTGGTTGGCTCTTTCAAAAACGTTGTGATATATTTTTGAGAAAAATCTTGACGCCGTTGTTTTTAATAGACGACTACTGGGTTCGTTTCGAATGGCAGTGGCGTGGAAGTCCTCACATGCATGGATTGTTGTGGTTAAGAGGGGCGCCAAACATGGAAACACTAGACATGACTAACGCTGAAAATGTAGCAGCCGTAACAGCATATTTTGAAAAACTATGCAGTGCTGTTAATCCTGACAAGGACGTCCTCGTAAATGATATACACCGCTGTCGAGTTCGCTTTTCAGACATTTCCAGTGAAGATCGTGAAAAAGATCTCGCTCAGCTCTTAAATCAAGTCCAACGTCACACAAGACATGGAGATTATTGCCTAAGGAAAAAAAGAGGTACAAATAGTTATAGCTGCAGATTTGGTTTTCCAAAAGCAGAGTGCGACTCTCCAAAGCTTCAAGTAGAAAATGGCATAATTAGCTTTTTGCCAAAAAGAAACGATTCTGAAATGAATACCTACAACTGCTTCGTGTCACAAGTTTGGAGAGCTAACACGGATTTCAGCCCTATTACATCAAAGGATGCGGTTTTGCATTACATTGCCAAATATGCCTCAAAATCAGAAACAGCTTCTGTTCCTTACAAGGAATTGTTATCTGAGATTTTAAATAAGATGAACGAAACAAATCCAGCGGTTCAAGAAGTCCAAAAACTTATTTTGTCTTCTTTTCTAAAATGGATTACTCAGCCCAAGAGGTAGTACACATATTAATGGGATGGCCAATGTATCACAGTAGTCGGGAAGTAGTTACAATACGGCTTCATGATAAGAACTGGGAAGAAATCAACTTTTCAAGCGACGAAAGACCATCAAAAAGCATGCTTCAGAAATATTGCGCGCGGCCGGAGAAACTTATTTCCTGCACGCTTCTTAAGTTTGCAAAATCTTTCTCAGTAAGAGGAGTCGATTATCACCAAAGAAGAAAAGATGCAGTTGTCAGAGTTTTTCCTCTTACATCACTCAACCACGACCCAACTCTAGCCAAAGAATACTATAGGCAACAAGTATTACTCAATTATACTTGGAGAGGTAATTCTGACTCTTTATTGCAAGAAGGCCTGCCGTCTGCGTATCACTCATGAGAGGAAGCATTCAATGATCTAAATATTGATGCACACGAAGAAATAAATTTTCCTGCTGTTAGCAGTACACATGAGACAGAAATCCTGCAAGAAGAATACCGCGAGATTGATCCATATATGGCAGCAGCTGCCATAGTTCCCGTGCAGACAAACGAGGATACTTTGGGGCAACGCGTGATTGATCATGCATGTGAGTGGAAAAGTGAGAGTTACAAGTACCCTGATCGCAATTTTACTTCATTTTTAAATTACTGTAAAGAGCAACAACTTACAGTGCATCAAAATTACGATACGGCTGAGATCAGATTTACAGATGAGCAGCAAAAAATACTTCACTTATGCACGCAACAGCTTTCGTCTTTGCAATCAAGATTTATAAATTGCCCTAAACGTACTTTTATTATTGGGAAAGCCGGAGCTGGAAAAAAGTACGGTAATAAAAGAAATTCGTAAAAGAGTTACCGAGCAGTTAGGACCGGAAGCTATTATGGTTTTGGCTCCAACAGGTGCTGCTGCAATTAATGTCGAGGGCAAAACAATTCACTCTGCACTAAAAGTACCAACATGTTTTAAATCGTTTGCTGATTTAGGAAGTGAAGCAGCAAGAAATCTACAGCTCAGCATGAATCCAGTTTCATTTCTCATTATTGACGAATTTTCAATGATCGGATGCCGTCTGATGGCTGCACTTGAGCAAAGATGTCGCGAAGGTAAACCAGACAGCATTGAACCTTTTGGAGGCTTATTTGTTTACCTGATTGGAGATATTAGGCAGCTACAGCCTGTAAAAGACACACCTCTATATAGGAGACATTCTATAAAAGACATTTTGGCTTTACGTGGACAAACAGTTCTTAAGATGTTTGAAAAATGTTTCACCTTAACAAAGTCAATGAGACAAAGCGACGATCAGCAAATACAGTTTAGAGAGACTCTTGATTCGTTTTCCGTAGGTGAAGTTACAGGCGACCAATACGCATCCCTTATGCAACGACGTAAAGCTATACAGCCTCCGGCTGAACTTGAAAGGTTTCAAGATGCCATACGCCTTTTTGCCACAAACAAGCAAGCTGAAGAACATAATCAAGAAGTACTTCGTAAATCAAAATGGCCAGTGGCAAGAATATTAGCAGACCACAATAATCAAATAGCAAGATGGAGTGAAAATGAGCACGCGTCTGGACTTCAGGCTGAACTTTTTTTAGCAATTGGATGCAGAATTATGTTGCGTACCAATCTGTGTACAGAGGGAGGATTGGTCAACGGTGCACTTGGTACGGTAAAAGATATTGTCTACGGACCAGGATTGCGGCCTCCAGGCTTGCCACAGGCAGTAATGGTTCATTTTGATGATTATCGGGGACCATTTCTCACAGAAAGACTTTTTCCTGTCACACGTATTACAAAGTCTTGGAAAGAAAACAATGTCTCATGCTCCCGTACTCAGTTACCTTTAACAGTTTCATACGCTGTCACCATACACACTTCCCAAGGTTTAACTTTGTCAAAAATAGCTGTGGACATTGGTGAAAAGGAGTTGTCACTTGGAGCAACTTATGTCGCGTTTAGCAGGGTTCGACGTTTAGAGGATGTTCTGATTGAAGTGCCACTTGCTGATAGATTAGCATTTGAGCAGTATCTGAGGCAAGTGTTGACCGAATAAACACTTGAAGATTCAACAGCTGTTATTGTAAATTTTCTTTTATACTATTAAACAGTAAATATAAAAATAAAAAACATATATTATATATTGTTAATGTTATATTTTATGTTTATCCCACTCAATGCTCCGACATTTCGGCTTGACGGATTCTAGTTTATATTATCCATAAATATGACAAGAATTTGTATTATAATTTATGGTTGACATAGGTAGTTAAGTAATAACAGGATTCATACACCTTAGGGGAGGGGAGGGGGGACCTGGGAATTGGGGGAAAACTCAGGTGGAAAAATTTCAGTTATAAAATCTCAGGGGAAAGTCCAAAATATACCACAAAACCTGGGAAAACAATCAGCTACTTTAGGAAATGAAAGCAAATGCTGCTATTTGCATGCTTTGTGATATGATAAAATCAAACTAACACATGTCTTCTAATATCATGAGGCATTGGATCAAAAACTAGAAAAATTTAATGTATATTATAGAGTAAAAGAATGTCTGTGAGTAATGCTGACATGCCATTGTCGGTGACAACATCTGACCAATAAATTTTGCTTTTATTATGGAAAATTAAATATATTATTTTTTATGTTATGTATAATTTTACTTTAGAGTAGGGGTGCACAACCTTTTTAAGCGAAGGGCCACTTACAAAAATGACTGGGTTGTCGAGGGCCACCATCGGCCAAATTTTTGTTTCGAGGAGGAGTGATTGGGGGGGGGGGGATCAGATTAAAAAAACAAATTTCGAAAGGGTTGATTTAACCCCTAGATTCCTTCCTTCCAGTCAACGTATTCAGTTCTGTTGGCAATGATATATCAACAGTTTACGTTTGTATTTATACAAGACACATAGCAAAGATTATTTTCAAAGAGTGAAAATACTCCTTGACTTTATTTGAAGGAATAAATTCAGCTTTAAAGATTGCCAGTGCCGAAAAAAAAATTCTGCTTTCATGAATGAAGGTGGAGAGGAGGAGAAACATATATTATTCTAAATTGTACTTCTTAACGTATTTAGTCATAAAATGTGGATATCAAAGGGATGCACAACCTTTATAAGAGGAGGGGCAATCACAAAAATGACTGGATTGTCGAGAGCCAACACCCATAGGATGGACAAAATTTTGTTTCGGGCAAGAAGATGGGGGGGGGGGGGTCCGCCTAAAAGTTCATAAAAATGCTAATTTTAAAAGGAGGGACTCCCTATACTCAACCACCTCCTTAGTCAGCTTAACCCAATTCAGTTGGAGAGGATGGGAAAAAACGCATTTTTTTTTTCCATGCACGATTGACAATATTCATATTTTTTTCCTAGTGATTGACGAAATTCTGGATTATTACGCACACGTTCGGCGAAATTTGCAATTTTTACCCGCCCAATCCGCGAAATTTGTAATTTTTTTCGCATCCGATCGGCGAAATTTGCAATTTTTCGCACCCGATTGGCGAAATTTGCGAATTTTTGCGCCCGATTGGCAAAATTCACGATTTTTACGTGCCGATCGGCGAAATTCATGATTTTTACGCGCCCGATCGGCGGAATTCAGGATTTTTACGCGCCTAATAGGCAAAATTCGCGATTTTTACGTGCCCGATCGCAAAATTCATGTTTTTTATGCACCTAATCGGCGGAATTCGCGATATTTACGCGACTGATTGGCAAAATTTGCGATTTTTACGCATCCGATCGGCAAAATTCGCGATTTTTACACAGACGATCGGCAAAATTTATAATTACATGCACCCGATCTGCAAAATTCGCGTTTTTTACGGCCCCGATCGGCAAAATTCACGATTTTTACGCATATGATCGACGAAATTTACGATTTATACGCACCTGATCGGCAAAATTTGCGATTTATACGCACCCTATCGGCGAAATTCATGATTTTTACTCACCCGATCGTCGGAATTCGCGATTTTTACGCGCCTGATCGACAAAATTTGCGATTTTTACGGGTCCGATCGGCAAAATTTGCGGTTTTTACGCAACCGATCGGCGAAATTTATAATTTACACCCACCTGATCAGCAAAATTCGTGATTTATTTGCACCTGATCGGCAAAATTTGCGATTTTTACGCGTCCGATTGGCAAAATTTGCGATTTTTACGCATACGATTGACGAAATTTACGATTTATACGCACCTGATCGGCAAAATTCGCGATTAATACACACCCTATCGGCAGAATTCGCGATTAATACGCACCCTATCGGCAGAATTTACGATTTATACGCACCCTATCGGCAAAATTCGCGATTTATATGCACTCGATCGGCAAAATTTACGATTTTTACGCACCCAATGGACGAAATTTGGCAAAATTTGCGATTTTTTCGCGTCTGATCGGCAAAATTGATCCGCGGGCCACCAGTAATCCGATCGCGGGCCACAGGTTGTGCACCCCTACTTTAGAGACTCCTTTTTTTTTTCCTTTAAGGGAAGGAGGTATGTTACTGTTTTAAAAAATGTTCAAATGTGTCAATTATTGATCTTAAAAAATAAGTCAGGGTAAACTTAAAGGATTTTTCCCCCCTTTATTTAGTATGAACTCTGAATATACTTCTTACAATTTCCCATTGAGTAATCTGCAACACATGACTTTAACTTTAAAATTGCTTCACAAAGCAACAAAACAAGTTTCATGAGTATTCATTTTTTAGCACTCTTCATCAGATTGAAACATGCACTTATCAATTATACAGATGCAGGCGAGCACATATATGTTTTGTCTGATGAACAGAGCTAAGAAAACTGTAGCTTTCACAACTGATTATTTGCTTTGTTAAGCAATTTGAAGCATTTAAGAAGTCTTCCACTGTAGTTTTTTTTTTCACTTTATATTCTGTTGAGTATTTAAATGGACTGCTAAACTACACAATAGAATTGTTAACATTTTGTATTTAACGATTTACGAGAGAAAGAAAGAAAACTGCAAAAATGAGTGGATAAATTTTGTAGTGAAAGACATTATCAGAATAATGCTTTTGATGATATGAATAATCCTTTTCCCTTTAATAAATCCCCCCTCCCCCTCGTTTTTGTGGTAGATAATTTTTAAATCTTTTTAAATGGAAATTTATAATATATTGTTTTATGACAAAATTGCAAATCTAAAAATATTTTAATACATTTGACTTTTATTCATGATATTCAGTTCTAATTAGCATTCTCTAGGCTGTTTCATAACTAAAATCATGACCACACCTGATCAGTAAGAGTATTTGAATTCCACGTTGTCATGCTACAAATTTTATTAATTGGATTTTTGTATTTAAGTGAAACAGATTGAGTTATTCATATACACTCTTAACGCTTACTCTCACCTTTTCAATACTCTTTTTTTTTTTTTTTTTTTTCCTAGGATGTTTGATGTTGGTGGTCAACGATCTGAAAGGAAAAAATGGATTCACTGTTTTGAAGGTGTTACAGCTATTATCTTCTGTGTTGCTCTCAGTGGCTATGATCTTGTTCTAGCTGAAGATGAAGAAATGGTAGATTTCCTCACCTCTCTTTTAATAATGTTGTACAAATTTAATTAGTTTTAATTTAAATTGGTCTCTGCTATATAACATTTTTTTTGTTCTTCTATAATTTTGTATAATTTATTGTTGAATGCTATTCTATTGCTTATCTATTAATTGCTTATTAATTCTAATGCTTATCTATTTTGATCTATATGTGCATATATATACAGTCGAACCTCGTTAACATGAACCTCAAGGGGAATCAAAATTTTGTTCATGTTAACAGTAATTCATGTTATCAGTATAAAATCTTTGTACTCGTTTTTATAGGGGACTATGAAAACAATTCATGTTAAAAGTAATTCACGTTAAGCGTGTTCATGTTAACGAGGTTTGACTGTATATATTGTGCATATATATATATATATATATATATATATCTTATTTATTCACATAATTTGCAGCCCCGCATATTTTATGCAGCCTGGACTTTGAAAGAAAATTTGGATTTAAAAAAAAAAAAAAAAAAAAAAAAATTACATAATTTACATATCAAGATTATGAAAAAAAATTAGATTATTATCTAATGCATCCTGATAGTTTTCATCTACTATATATATAAAACACAAAATGAAATTTCGTTCTGACTTTTTATAACTCGAGTTCTGCTGAATGAATTTTGATGGAACTTGCACTGTTTGATAGATAAATTTTCAGGGAAGGTTTTAGCATATAATGTATGGTTCTACGTAAATTAGTTATAGAATTATGATGGAAAGTTCGGTTATTTTGGACAAAAAGATTGCCATTGGATAAATTTTTGATAATTTTTTGTTGTCTGTCATAAGTAACTAATCTGAAACTCTATCTGGGTAACAACTTTCCTATATATTGGCTAGTGCAAAATAAAATCATATTTGGTGACTTGAGGCTCTGGAAATGCAGAATTCTGTATTCTTATTTTTTAGAAAAAATTAACCTACAATTTTGAATTCTGTTCTTCATTCATTGCTGGAGTTGTCTGTTATATATTTTGTCCATATTTACAAGATGTGAATTATGCACAGGGCTCACATGCTTTTAATATTTTAGTACTACTTTTTATTAATAATTTTTTCAACTTATTTAATCACAGCATTTCTGTTGTTAAATAAGGCAAAGAAAACTATTTAAAAAAAATATGAAAAGCATGCGAGCCCTGTGCATATTTTCCATCCTTATTATTTGCTTATTTATAATGTTTATCAGTTGCATACTGTTTTAAAAAGACAATTTTCTTCTCCTTCAGAATCGAATGACGGAGAGCATGAAATTGTTTGATTCTATTTGTAATAACAAATGGTTTCTGGAAACATCAATAATTCTCTTTCTGAACAAGAAAGATTTGTTTGAAGAGAAAATAACTAGGTCTCCACTCACTATATGCTTTCCTGAATATACTGGTAATGTAATTTTATTTTTTTATTCAGTATAAAAGCTGTTTCATTTTATTTGATTAATAACTCTTACAATTGCATAACTGCCCACCTTCTGTGTCCCCCCCCCCCCCCCCCCCAAGTAAAACATAATTTGATCAAAAAAAAAAAAAAATAAGTTTTTTGTTTCCATGTGTTTAACTTCTTTTATGCAATAAAATTGCTGGTTTTAGTTGATTTGAATAAAATCCGGAAGGTTACAGCTGTGATTTATTTTAAATGACTAAGTAATTAATGAAAAGTCAAAAATATCATTTCAGTATGTTCTTAATGTGTAATGACAAAGATATCTAAATATAGGAAGAATTTAATATAAAGATTAATATTAATGAGTGAAATAACACATGAAAAGTTTAAGTGTATTTAAATGCTTCAGAAATAAGCTTTACATTTTCTAGTGTAATGAGGGGTAAATAAAATAGTTTGCTTTAAAAAAAAATAATTTTAAAAAAATCTTGTGAATTTTGCTGAATTTAATAATTTGAAATTTTCTCTGAAAAAAATAATCTTCCAAGTAATTTCTCTTCACTGGAATAATTCTGGTGGCATGCTTTTAGATAAGAGATAAAGTTTATTAGATTACAGTTGTATAATTTGGCACAAACTTATTTAGAAATTGGTTTCATGTCTGGATCAGATAATATAACTTTCAACTTTCATTCCTTATGTGTAACATTTATGCATACCAGCTCTTTTTCTTTTTTAATATTGCAATCATTTTTTTTTTTATCATATTCCTGAATATTTTAACATTTTTCCCTTTTCTTTGTATAATATTGAAATGTTTTTTATATATATATATATATATATATATATATATATTCTCTTAACCAGGAATTAATAGTCTAATCAAATGACGTTGGTCAACCAAACCAAGTTTCCCTATTTTGTTGACGAACATCTTTCCTAAAACCCTGTTGTAGCTACCAGTTTTATATTGTGCCTTTTTTAGGAGATTTTTCTCCATGTTTTTCTTTTTCTTTTAATTGGATGTACTGCTTTATGAATTCTCATACATTATTTGCATCATGCAAATTTAAATTTTTTGTATTTAAAGTATTTTTACATACTTTTATTTAACTTTATTTGTTGCCTGTTTAAATGTCTGGGTCAAATCTTGCAAATGTTTTTGACCCACTTTCATCAAACTGATTTTCTTCAAATGTTGCACACAAGTTCATTCGTGACAGGGCATCATTTAAGAATGGTTGGTTAGGTCAATTGCCCCTTCCCTTCTGACCTTTTTTTTTTTAATCATTATCTTTTTCTCTAATCTTGTATTATTAGTTGAGTGTTTTCATTGTTTTTACCAAAATATTAGTAATTGAATGTAAATAAATTATAAAAAAAATGTTCTTTAAAAATTTAAATTTACTATGTCCAGCAAGAGAATCCCCCCCCCCCCCCCACACACACACACCAAGCAGTATATAGCATTATATAAGGGCAGGGTCCAGAGATGAAAACACCCGTTTATCTTTTTGATTGAAATCTCTATGAACGGATTTCACTCAAATCTTGCACTTTATGCCAGGCCATACCTCAACATGGACAGCGTCCATATACAAAACAATTAGAATGAAATCCCTTATTTCATGAATAGATCTTGCTTAAATATTGCACGTGAGTTCCTCGTTGTTGACAATGCAATATTCCTGTATTATCAGAGCCATATCTCATCAGGAGTAGGGTTCAGGTGCAAAAACATTATTTTACATTTTTGGTTGAGTTTCCCCACCTATGGACTGATTTTCAAATTTTTTACTCAAGTTCATTGTTGATGACTGCAATATATTCGTGTATTGTCAGGGCAATACCTAATCAAAGACAGTATCCAGGGGCAAAAACATTCTTATCAGGATTGCAAAGAACCCGGGTGGGTTTTTTTGTGTAAAACTCACTCTAAAAAACTTATAAAAACCACATCAAAGCAGGTTTGGGTGTTTTACAGTCCATGATATTATTATTTAATATTCAATAACTTTTATAATCGTTTTTAAACCTTTGTGTTTAAAGAGTAACACTATCCTACTAAAACATATTGTGGGTGTACTGCCAAATGTGACCAAGTCAAAATTGTCAAAATGAAATAATGTGCTTAAGTCTTTAAAACGCCTGCTAATATTTAAAAAAAAAAAAAAAAAGAGGCCAAAATTAATATACATAGCTAATCATAACATTTTCACATGGGTAAAAATTGACAAGGTCTTTTATATCAAGATTTAACAATATAAAGCTTTATAATGTTAATTCCCAACTGGGTACAAATTTGACTTATTGACTTTTGGCAGTACACCAACAATATATAGTCTATCCATGCAATAAAAAATATTTACATATTTGTGGTAAAAAAGTAACACAACAATTTGAAAAAAAAAAAATATTCAAAATCAAATTGTCTCTCTTTATTATGTCGATATTTCGATTTCTCAAACATCGATCTCAACTGGGCCTAATTAAGACTAATCTCTGAGTCAACAGTTAAAGTTTTTTTACTTGGAACAGCGTTCAAAATATTTTAACAAGAGTTTTTGATGAGTTAGACTTGGTTGAAAAAAATCTAAACGATAAAAGCCGTGGGTGGCGAATCTATATTCTGCCGTAAAGTAGAATTTTTCCTTCTTCTTCTTTTTTTTTTTTTTTTTTTTGGCCAGACATTTACAAAGCGGTTTTTAGTGTTTATCGAGTCTATTAACTATTCTTAATCACGGAAATGTTTGTTAATTTTATGCATTTTGAATTCAAAAATATCAAATTTTAGTTATTATTACATGTTCAATGTCAAACTGAAATCACTAGATATGTTGCGGGGTGGGGGAGTACTTTTTCTAAATATATGGTAATAAATTATCAATAGTCCTGTTTCATAGCAATAAATTGTCTTCAATGAAAATATTGATGGCACATGTGTTCATGTGGTATGGCATCCCGGGAAATATTGCTGGCACACATATTCGTGTGCCCATGCAATCAATGTGTTAAAAAAAAGTATTTCAATCTTTGTGAATAACCATTAGTGTTAATTAAGCACTAAAAAGGCATATAATATATTTTACAAAAGAATTGTTATTATTTTTATGTACGTTCGTAATTATATAAATACGTAGCCCCATTAGTTGGTGTCTGGTCCGTCTGTCTGTCCACATATAACAGCACAAAAACTACCCAACCGAATGGTTTGAAATTTAATATATATAATCTTTGCAGAATTTTGTCGAGTCATTTCATATTTTATGAAAATCGAATCAAAACTTAAAAAGATATTAATAAAAGTTTTCTTCATTCTATTAAATCCTTAATATACGTAATTAATTCAATGATATCCCATGATAGGTAATGATTCTAGGTTGCCATGGTGATACGTCATATTTAAGATGGAGTCATATTATTTCCGTATTACTGAATTAAACACAGAAATTGTATACTGAAATTGTTTAATTAGAGCAATCATATAATCTACCGACAGTTTTTTTTTTTGGATAGATGTTTCCAGAGAAATAGATATTAAATGGAAAAAAAAGTCTAAATATGGATTTCAAGTTCTGAAATTTTCAAAGTTAGGCTTAAGTTTCCCATTGGAATTTTCAGTAAATGTCAACAAAAGATAAAATGTTGCCAGCTTAAAATGTACTTATTTTATTACAGAAATTAACCATATCATAATAACAGATGATATAATTCATTTTATTTTAATTGCTTTCACAATCTATCTATAGCACTTAACAGAAATGAAGTTTCACCTGTGTGAATACTTGTTGCAAGTACTGCATCCCTATTTACATTTCACCAGCCATCCAATAATAAAGTAACACTTAGTGTTTTGCATTCCTTTCAGAATTTCTTCAATATTTTCATGCATTTTATCTAATAATTTTTCTTCTAAATCAGTGCGAGTGGGACCACAGTAACCTGGTCGTAAAGCTGTTATCATTTCTTTGAATTCATTAGTTGAGGCTGATTGTAAGCAATATTATTTGTGTAAAAAAAAGTTGGCTACTTTTAAGTCCAAATTCTGCTTGTACTAACAGTATAGTCATCCATCATTCGTTTGCCGCTTACTTTTACAGCCCATGCTAAATTCATTATTCCTTTCACTTTCAGATGGACATGTTCTACTTGTCGACTCAACTGCAGACAAATCATTCCCAGTGTCCACAAGTACATTGTTAGTTGGATTGCGTACCACAGATCTTTTTAAACATTTTCTTTAAGTGAGCTCTGATGCTTTCAATTTTAGCACTTATTTCCATGTTACAGTGATTGCATAAACATTTCCCCTTGTTCTTAGTGTCCAATTTAGTCACTTCCAACCTCTCTGGAGCATTTTTTCTACCACATCCAATAGACATTTTACGAAATTTAATTATATGTAATCCCAATTAAAAATAATAATCAAATAACTATTAGCAACAAGATAAATTAGAAATCTATAAGGTGTGCAATCCACTCCTAACCCTAACTAACACTAGTTTATCTGCACCTGCATAAAAGTGTACTGAAAAATTTAATAATGAAATGTTGAATAGCTGGTTACTCTTCTCCCTTAAGCTAAAATGTGATGTACTGTTTGACCCGCACCTGTGCTATTCATACCCCCCCCCCCCTCTTTCTCAGTAATTGAAAAGATGTACTTAGCCTAGGTAAGTATATAGATGCTGAATGGAAGAGAAAGACAACTTTCTTCTCATTCATTGTTGAAAACAGGTTGTGTTGTGACTTCTTGACCCTTTGACCACTGATTACAAAAGTGTAGTTAGTACCTTTGATTAACTAGCTTTTTATGGAGAAAAAAAATTGCTTTAAAAATGTGTTTTTAGTGGTGAATATAGATAAAAAGTAATCTATTAAAGTAATATGTTTAAATATGTGATATGTGGTTATGTTCTATAATGTTAGAAGTAAAAACTTTTTTTACAGCCTTTTATGCTGATTTATATTCAAATGTTATGTATATTCAAATTACTTGTATATTAAGTTAACTAATAAAAATATAATAAGATTTCTTAATTTAATACATACTTTCTATAAATAAGGAACTTCCCCTGTCTTCACCTTAAAAAAAAAAAAAAATTATTATATTGACATATTGTTTTTGATTTATGAAATTTAATGTATTGTGCTTTTGTCTGAGCATTCATGGACTATGTAAGGGTAAGGATATGTTCAAAATATTTTCAGTCTTGACCACCTCTCACAACTTGCACCTATTTTTGCATTAAATTTTGTATCAAAAAAGATGCTACTTAAATAAATAATTTAAGTTATATTTCTTGTTGATCATTGTTTGTTTTCCTTCTGCCTAGTTGTTAATTTCTTTCATTATTTTTATTTTGTAGGTCCTAATACATATGAAGATGCCGCTGCATATATAAAACTGAAGTTTGAGAACCAAAACAAACAAAAGGGAACCAAAGAAATTTACACGCATTTCACATGTGCCACAGATACAAACAACATCCAGTTTGTGTTTGATGCAGTTACCGATGTTATCATAAAGAATAATTTAAAAGATTGTGGTTTATTCTAAATGGTTTGTGTTGTAAGTATTAACTTACAACTAATTCTTAAAATCTTATTTCTAGATTCTTTTTATGAATTTATTTCTGGCAACCCCTAGTAGGGGTATTTGTTAGTTGAACATTTTCCCAAAAGCTTGCATTTCCTAGATATTAACTCATATATTGTTAACTGAAAATTTCTTTATTGTTTTAAAAGAGTTGAATAAAGATTGTTTAACATTTTAAATTTATACTGTAGTTTTAAAGTGGTAAAGTTATTTTAAACAAGTTTTAAAGTTAATTTTTTATTTTCATCTTCCTTAGATTTATATGTAATCAATTATGAAAGTTATTATCAAAGTTCTCCTTTTAAGTTTTTTAAAAATTATTTTTTGTATTTAAATTACAAATACCTCCATTTGGGCGTGATTTAAATATTATTTTATAGTAGGAAAGAGATAATTATTTAATCTTATTTTCTCCCTTGAGTTCAATTTGCAGTATTCTTTTCCTCCTTATATTCCTAATATCTTTCATTTATAGAACTAAAATTGTTCTATTTCTATAGGGATGGGCATTATTGACTCTTTCTTTATTACATTTTCCACCAGAACACTTCTCTGCTTTAAAAGTTAATGTAGATGAAGGTTGTGCTTTATAAAAAATCACAGTTTCATCTGCATTGAATACATTGCGGGGTGCATAATCTCTTTTAATAGCCGGCTATTCTTTTCAGAAAAACAAATCTACACTACCCTTATTAATTGCAGACTTCACCACATGTCTCGCGAACGAAGTCGTCGGGGGGGTTCCATGGCGGTTCATCAAGGTTTCGTCTCTGCGGAAGTTTCCTCCGAGATGTGGGGTTACTGCCGTGACGACCTATGTCACCAACCTTGGTAAAATGACCTGGGGGTCCGCAGTGGGGAGCGGCCTCAGGCCGATCGCAGCGCCGGGCGAGACAAAGCCCTGGTGCGTTATAAGCCCTTCAGAGGCTTGGGTGTGATGGTCGTTTACGCGCGTCGGCGACCCCCGTGGGCACCTGACGGCGCAGGATAGTTTTTATATCCTTTTGGAGACAATACCATGGCGTTCTTTAAACCTTGACAGCCATCCATTTGAGGATGTAAAATCATTGACACCAAGAGCTTCTGCAGAAAACTTTTCTTTTTCTTTTAAAACAGCACCAGTTAAAATGATATTCTGGTTCCTAGCTTCTCTTATCCATCTTAATAAAGCAACTTCAATTTCTTCATTCTTAGCATTTCTCAATCCATTTTCTTGCAGGGTCGAACTGATTTATAGCTCAAGCTGTTTCAATTTGTTCTCAATTCTTAATAACTGTCGAAATAGTACTAGCAGATATTCCGTATTTTGTTGCAATCTGTGATTTAAAAAAAAAAAATCCCATCACTAACATCACATAAAATCTTCTGCTTAGTTTCCAAACTAAGAGCCTTTTTTTTTACCACTCATTTTCACAACTAGAGCTCCAATACAACTAGGATTCAATCAATAAAATATTTCTAGCAAAGAACTTTATTCACATCAAGTGATCAACCACGTGCTAGCAATGAAATGAATTGCTCATAAAAGAATTTCAATAACAGCAGAGAAAGAATGCAACTCTTTTCTCTTCCCCCACAATCACCACTACACCCACCTCTCTTCACCTAGCTGAGTTCCAAAAACAAACTCATATCTTCCCCATAGACATCCAATATGGCCACGGATTAGTAACCTTTTATTGAACCAAACATCTCCTACCTGATTGAATTTTGACCATATAATGATACCCAACCATTGAATATGATTTACCTAGTTGAAAAAAAACTTTCCTCTGTTCATTATGGCCTAATTACATGGCAGTTTCCGTGTTGTATCACATTCATCATGTAAATGCTATAGTTATAGCTCGGATGAATAAAATTAGCGCTGCAGTTCGCAGCCATATCCAGCAAATAAGAGTGAATTATGCCAGCCAGGATATCGTTAGCATAGCTCAGTAGGAAGAGCATTGGCACGGCGAGCCAAAGTAAACAGGTTAGAGTCCTGGTCCCGTCATTTTTCGCTCTGTTGGAATAAATCTCAACTTATGATACTCCAACCATTGAATATGAACAGATTTTAATGGTTTGGATTCATCTTTACAGAAATCAACATCTATACTTACTTCCCAAAATTATTTCAAACATTCTGTCTAAAGGCCTTTTAATTAAAACATCCGTTGGCAGCATATATAGTGATTGGTTACACATTACCAAAATAACAGGTTATTGGAACCTGTTACCAATGCTGCTATGGAACAACGTAACCTATTAACCAAAAGTAACTGTATTTCCCATCTCTATATTGCGTTAATTGCATCCAGTCAATGGTAGAAGTCTGTGTCCAATTGTTTCATAATATTAGCATTTATGGTCAGATATGTATAGATATTTCAATGTAAAAGTATTATATTCAAAAGATTGTTTTAATTACCTATTGCTGTAGAAATATTACATTTGATAGGTATTTTTTTTTATAATTTCTGAGTTTTATGAGGATGATTAAATTCCATTAATTTGATTTTTATCTTGTTAGTTAACAATCTTCAAATTAGGAAATGTGTTTTAAATTAGCATATTTTATCTTTTAGCTGGCTTAAATGTAAAACATATGTGTCTTAGACAAAAAGTGTCTTATTTGTATAATATATATAAAAGAAATTATTAAGATTGAATCTTGAAATAAATGCTAATTTTAATAAACTTAAATGACTATTTCATTTATTTTAAAATTTATTTTATTTATTTATTTTTGTTGCAGGTTCTCTCATAGTTATATCATACCACTGAACTGTATGGATCTTGGGATGAAAGGGATATTTGTCCTTAGATTATTGTGAATGCTACACAAATGAGGAAATATTGTACATTCCTTTTTCTCTATATTATTATATTCACAGTTTATTTTGAAACTATTTTTCAAGAGACTGTGCCAATAATTATTTAGTATGGGCTTCCTTATAAATCCACGTGCCTTTTCTAGCCTCATGTTTAGCTTCATACTTCCTGTGCCAAAGTATGAATCTTTGCTAGAATTTATAATGTTTATCAATGTTTGATAGTTTTTCTTTTTTCCCATATATTTGTTTGTTGCAGACATTTTCTTTTAAACAATATGCTTGCAGAGTTCCTCCTTTTACTTTCTCTTTGAGAGGGATATATACTTTAAAATTAGAATTTCTTAGAAATTTAGAATTTATATATTTTATCTTTAATTAAAAGTTTGATGATTTTCTAATACTTTTATTTAAAGTATTAATTTTGGTAGCTTATAGAAGTTCCAAACTTGTTAAATATTTGTCCATCTTGTCTGTGATACCTCGGTTAACGGATTCCTCTGCTATTGAGTGTTATGGGTAATAAAGATTATTTTCGTTGTTTTTCTGGTACAGCTGACATTTTTTTTTTTCTTTTGCACTTTACTTGTACAGAAAATCATGTTTTGGTTAATGAAGATTTCATCTAAGAAATGTGATTTCAGAACAAATTATCTTTGTTATCCGAGGTTTCACTGTATATCCTTTTTTTTTTCTCTTCTATTTTGTTGTTAGAATATGCAGTACTGTAAGTTTGATTGTATTAGTAAATAAAAATTTCCCATTTAGAATCAGATGTAAAAGTTTTGAACCCTCTCACCCACCTAAAAAAATAGTATTTAGAAAGGGGGGGGGGGATGTTACATTTACCTTAATCTGGAAGAAAAATAGTTTTTCTCATTAAAGATTGATTCAGCTGTGATACTTCAAAGAAAGGAAAGGGAGGAGGATTCTGGCATTTTATGCATTCATTTTTCACAAGAAATGAAAACTTGATATGGGAAATGTTTAAATTCACTCTTAACAAATTATAATGTTTTTAATATAAAAGGGTATTTGACATTTATCCTGTTTCTTGCCATTTTTTATTTCTTTTGCAGCTTTGCACTTACTTTATGGACTTTCAATTTAGTTGAGCTCTTATTCTTGTAACATGATAAATCATTGGCTTTATACTGTTACAAGTTGATTTCAGAATCAATGCAGTTTTTAAATCTGTATAAATATTTCATTAAAACAAATATTCCAAGGCACAGTGTTCATATAAATGTATATATATAATATTTTATCACTGAGATTATATTTTTGCAGTTTATAAAGTCTGGTTTTTATATGATTTTTTTTTTTTTTTTTTTCAAATTTTATATGTTTACAATTGTGAATATCACTTGTATTTTTCTATTGAGAATGACAACAATATTTTTCATAAACATTTATTAAATGTTGATGTAAATTCAGATAACTTTATAATTATTAAATGTGACACATATTTAACAATTTTATCTGCTCTTGTAATAAATATGCTTTTGTTGTTTTAGAATTAAGATTAAGTATCATAGAGAAAATGACTATTTTTCTGATATTTAAATGCGATAGATAATAGTCGATTTGCTGTTCTATAGGGGAAAAATTAAACTTCATATAAGTTTAACTTTATTATTGTTTTGGTGAGTGGAGCTTAAAGGGAAAATATACCAATAAGTACTTTGTTACAACTTTCTAATGCACTATAGAAATTACATGTTTTTCCTATTGATATGGAAAGTGTGGCAACATTATTTGTTACTTGCTTTAATTCCATTTTGAACCTCATAGAATAATTTTTTTGTTCTTATTTTCTTTATTTTGAAGTCTCATTTCACAAAATATTAAAATAAGTGAGTAAACTCTGTTACTACTTTTGAAATCATATCCTGTAACCTTAGGATTCAAAGGTCTTCCAAAAAATGTTTAAAATTATGAATCCTTAAAGTTATCAAGATTTTTGTCTGCTCAAATACTTTTGGTGAAAAATTTACCTGCTTTCTTTCAGGATAAACTTTATTTTCTTTCATTCTTCCTTTTTATTTTAGAACTCGGCAAATTATTTGTTGGTTTTAACTTTGTTTTATTGAGTATGTGCTGCTACATTGCTCTAACCTCTCCATCTCAAAGATGTATGTTATCTAAAGTTTTCAGTTCAAAAGAGAAATTTGTTGAATGTTTTTTTTTCCCTCTCAATGCTGCAGTTACAGCAACCCTCTGCATTGAATATATTACCTATTATACAGTTTCTTATTTATCCTTACAAGTGATTTTGATATTTAATGTCATAGACATATAATGTCTATTTATTTTTCCATAACTCAATAAATCTGTTTCCAGCACACTAGGCATGACAAGTTATCATAAAATGATAAAGAACACATATTGGATGTTGCATATTTACAATGAAAGTCTGTGGTAAGCAATTTGAAGTGGCATATACATGATGCTGGTAGCAAACTTGTTTCTTTTTCTTCTTACACTAAAAACAGATTTGGGACAAAAAGAGTTAATTGATTGGAGGAGTGATATTGAATTTTTTGCTTTACCCGTAGCATTTAATTCAAAAGTAATTTTAAAGTGATCAGATTACAACAGAGTTTTTTGAATAATAGAATAGCTATAATAATTTTTTTAAATTTAAATCCTGTACATGAGATAAAGGACCCAATAGTGAGAATATATTTAGACTTATTGTTCATCCAAAAGATTGCACAAATTAAATTTCTTTTAGAAACATCTGCTGATTGAAAAAATGTATCCACTTTGATCAGGATATCGGCATAATATATTGTCAACAATAAAGACTTTTCTTATGTATTTTCGGTAGCTTAAGAATTTACTGTAAAACCTGCTAAGACAGAATGACAAGAGGCTGGAAAAAACTATGTTTTAAACAGGTTTCCATTGCAGCATGTACAACCATCTGTTATAACTATTTTGTATTCTTTTTGCTGGAACCATGAAATTTTCCATGTATGTTCTGTTTTTACAGGTTTTACTGTTATATGTACATTGTTCTCCTCTGCCTGGATAAGAGTTAATTGAATTAATTTTAAAACTATTTATTTTTATTTTTATTTAGAGAGATTAAGTTTATTTCTTTTTGCTGTAATTGTTAAAATTTATCGGCTTGTATGTTTGAAATAGGTACAGATGACATAAAATTATTTTATGAATTGTGTAATTGTTATATGGATTTATGTATTTTATCTTTGTGAATTATTTTGTATATCTTTACTGTATTATATGTATAATATAATTTCTAGTATTTTTTCTATGCTGGGCAACCACTTTTGCTTTTTACTTGTAATTTTAATGTTTATAGAAATATAGTTATTTTATGTTAGCAAAAATTCAACTTACTTGCTTTTATGTTTATTTATTTAGACTCTAAAACAATTTTTATCCTCACCTTATTGCTGTTTTCTGTTGTCTCCTTTCCAAAAAATGTTGTGTGATATATACATATCAGATATCAAATCTGATTCTTTCTATATCTTAATGACATCAGTTTATACTAAGATATGGTTTAAATATGTATCTTTGTAGACTATGTATCTTTGTAACTTATTTCATCCTCTAACAAACTTTTTCAGTATCTTTTTAGTAACATTTTTATTTATTAATAAATTTTAAAGAAAGCATTCATTTTTACATACATGATTTTTGTTAGTTTTTTTTACCCCCCCCCCCCTAATTTTTTTTTTTTTTTTTTTTATATGTGTGTGTTCTGTTTAACAACTTATTTGATTATTTTCCTTTATTATGGTGCACAGTATTATATCTTTGTTTTTCCTGACTATTTACTTCTAAATTTTATTGACAAATATAAAGTTATAAGCTATAAAGTACTCTCTTAAATTTGGTTTTAGCTGTTTTATAATTATAAAGTTCAAATATTATAATTATATAAATTTGTAATAGTGTTTCAAGACCATTGTGAAATATCCTGAATTTTCTTTCCTTTATTTGGGTTTAATTTAAATAATTATCAGTTTGGATGTTTGAACTATAATTTTTGTAACTCGAGAGAGATTATATTTTTATTTCATTTATTTCTTTTTTCCTTTTAGATGTCAATATAATAATATGTCAATTTTTTATCTTATTATTCTTACATATCAATTCTTTCAGTATTTTGCTTTTGAGTTCTAATTTTATAAAAATAAAAATACTTAAAATTCATTATTACCTTAATTATAGTAACCCTGACTTAGCAACTGCTTTTCATTTTTTGAGTAATCGGTAGTTGTCTTTGCTTTTGTAATGTCAGTTCTTTAAACTAGACATCTCAATCTGACCAGTCCTTATGTGCAGCATAAAGAACACATGTTGCGTATTTACAATGCATGTCTGTAGTAAGCATATGTCCATAGCATCTCCAAAAACAATGACAATCTAATAAGTTGGTTTTATATAAAATTCTATATTAATACACAAATAAATATTATTTTAAAAAAAAATTAAACAAAATTTAATATTTTTGACAGTTTTTATATTTTGGGGTGAATAAGTTAAACTTGTAAAAAATTGTTATTTCAAGTTGTATCTGAAAGGAAACACATCTTCAGTAACACTTGGAAATTTGTTTCTCATTTAATATTTGATACCTGTCATAAGATAAACTTCTTTATTACCTTTTCCCCTATTCTTCACAAAAAATTGTTTAAATTAGATTTTTTTTTTTTAAATTCCTATGTCAAAGCATCATTAATTTTTAAATCTTCATTAATGTGTTGAAATTAAAAATATTATTCCCATAAATGAGATAACTTTTGATACTATTATCAAAATATGTTTTATAAAAACAGTATCTGTTATTTTAGACAAAATGCATTTTTGTATAAGAAAGCTTTTTGGAAAAATTTTTGTAATGAATAAGCAAGTTTTTATGTGTCATATTTTTTCTGTACATTATTACTTTTCTATATTTTTTCTAAACTTGACACTTTTTCCAGTTTTTAATATGTATTTCTCTTCTATATTGCATTTATCTGTGTTTACATTCCTGCTTTTTTGTTTTAATTCTATAGGAAAAGTATAAAAAAAAATTTCTATCTGTCTTTCAGAAATTTCCTTCATTTCTGAATTATTTTACTGTTCTGTGAAATGTTTTGTAAAAATGAACTGTTGAATAAATATTTAAAAATATTTTGCTGGAGTGAATAATTTCTTACATATGGTTTTAAGTATACAGTAGAAGCCGCTTAATGTGATCACCTCAGGACCACGAGTTTTTGATAACAATTAGACATTTAGGAAAATACTTATTGCTAACATTTAGTATTTTTAAGAGAATAATTTTCTGTTGATGAAATTAATGTTCTTTTAAAAGAAAGGTAGAAAACTGTATAAAAGATATCTGTAAATTTTGCTGGCTTATAATTCTCTTTTAAAAGATCATTAATAAATTGCTCATACTCTTTATTGTTCAAGTGATGTACACCTTATTTAAAATTTATAACTCATTTCTCATTTCCATATTTGTAGAAGTTTTTTCTATAAATTTGTTTGTATTTCTTCGTAAACTTTCTTTAAAATTTCAGTTTCTGTGAGTTTGGCATCATCACAACTACAAGAATATCCCGTCCCTGACTTTTACCAACAGGCCTCAACATCGGCAAAGTAAGCACAAAACAGAATAAAAACATAGTGATAGACTGCTATATTCTTTATTTTTTAAAAGTCATACTTTTAATGGGCTTTATAGAATTTCACTTTCCATTGTGCATTTTTCAAGAACTGATTTGCTGAAAAAATGGAAAAATTGATCACACAAAGAGCAATTAATTTAATGTGGAATTGAATATAGATAGTCTGTGACAGCTGATTTCGATAACATTAAACAATTGTTAGCAATAACCGTGATCACATTAAGTGGCATCTACTGTACTTAAAATTACTTAGTGACAATTGTTGGAACGTTATTTAAAAAGTTTTAATTTCTTACATTTCCTCTCTAGAGATGCACCCAAATATTCGTCATAATACAGAAAATTTGATTCTACCAATTACTTTGATATTTGGGCAGACCAAATACATAAGTTTCGGTCTTTACTTTCAATAAATAAAGATATTTACTCAGAATAATTAAAAAAATAAAATTATATTTAAATAAGAGATTGATTCACTATTATTTATTTTGTTGTTTGAAAAGTGACACTTAAGAAAATTAGTTTTAATGACACTAGTCATAGGAAGTAATGAGTATAAATGCAAGTTCCTGAATATTATTAGGTAATAGTCTGTTTTTTTTTTTCACATACAGGGTGTTTTAAAACAAAATGGAACAAACTTTCAAAAGTGATAATAAGCATTAAGACAGTTTTTCTATAGGAAACTAGAATCTTAATCTACTTATTCACATGGTGTGCCTCATTACAAGTCAAACTCAGATTTTTGTTTGTAACTTTAACAATAATCAAGATATTGTAACAATATTTATTACAGACTTCCTGTGCTTTCAGTTAAATATGATAACATAAGTGCTGGAAAGACCACCATTCACATGCAAACAGTGGGGTGGATGTTTCATTATTCAGAATGCAGCTGACAATACATACTATGTCACTGTCCAAAAATCTGTACATTTCCAGCTCTTCTCTTGGTGTCACCACATTTCATAAAAAGCAAAGTCACTCTGGTCAGAACCTTGCTAAAAATCTTTATTACTATAGTTGTGAATGAAAATTAAGGTTCAACTTGTAGTGAGACACTTTGTATTTTGACTGAAAAAAGTTCTTGTTTGTCAATAGGGATATATTTGTGTTAACAAAATGGAAACATTAACTACTTTCTGCTTCCCTCCTTAAAAAATGCAGACTCTATTGCTGAGATTGGGAATGCTGAAACAAATTTTAGAATTAACATTAATTATCTCCAAAATATTCTATATTTGCTGAATATTCATTTTAAAAATAAAGATAGTTATCTTACAGTTTCATTTATTCATACTTTTCTGCCATTTTATGCCGAATGAAAATTTTCACTATTTTTTTAATAGAAAAGGAAACTTGTTGTCTTCCTATGATTCCTTTTGAAGAATCAAATCTTGTTCATATTTTTAGGTGAAATTGTAGGAATTTGTAAAATTGGGGAAACTGGGTATGTTAAAACTCTGACATTTAGGGCTTTTCTCAAATCCAAACTGGCTTGATACATTTTTTAATACATTTGAACACATGAAATTAGAAAGTGGTTTTATTCAGAAACTATGAAATCAGTTTTTATCCATTTTTCGATAAAAACACCAGATCTTTCAGGAAATAACACCAAAGCTAAAAAACTTGGACAACAATCTCTTATAATTCAAGTTGTAATTCATTGATAAAAAAAAAAAAAACTTTGATTACAAATCACTTCAATAGTCATGCCTGCAAGTGTCATTTTTACATTTAAAAATGAGTCTGAAAGTTTCACGTTGTCGAGTGGAGAAAAATATTTTTTTAAGATTAAGAAAAGAAAAATGTTGGGATACCGAGATATTAAGCTTAATACTGCGATGTTTGCTAGTATTTTTAAAGAGAATTTTTCATCTTATTTAATCACAGAATGTTATTATTATTAAATAAGGAGAAATTTTCTTTTCTTAAAAAGTGGTGGGAGTTTGCCTAATTGGAAAAACCCTGCAATTCATGTGTTATTTGCAAAACCTAAAAAATTTAAATTTGAAAATGTTTTTCCAATTCATAAAGTACTTTATTCTACTTTGCTAAATGATATGCATTTCTAAAAATACCATTACAATCTCTTCTTTTCTATTGCTCGCTGTGATAATTTGTTCTTTCAATTTGTCTCTTTGAAGATTTTATCTGTAAAAATAGAATAACAATGTAATATGGTGGGGGTGTAATTATAATAAAGTGATGATAGGTAAACCTAGTACTAAGCCGTGCATGCGGTTCTCAGTCTTACCTGAGTCATTGTTGAGAGAGAACCTAGGAATCGGTGAATAGGAAAAAGTATTTCAGGCTTAGTGAAATAATCTATAATATTCTCCCAAACCCAGAAAACTGTTCAGTTACCCTAGAAAAAAAAATGGGTTTATTGTATATTTTTAAAGTTACAATTTGTCAGCAATCATTGTTATTCCTCATCCTTTATCGTTAATTCTTGATAAGGAAAACTTATTGATAATTAAAAATAGGACTATTGCACCATAATATATAATTAAAATAATGTATTAAAATCAAATACAACATTTGCTAAATGGTACACACATTAAAATCGTGAATTTCAAACACATTTAAAAATATTCTACGTTTCGTTTCGCTTTTGCGATAGTCATCAGGATGTTACAAGCAAGTCTAAAATGTCAAAATGGGCATAAACGTCTGTATGTATATGTCTGTGAATATGTTCAGGTGGCCAACTTAACGCTGAAATTGAATTTATTAAAAGAATTGCCTTAGATCAGCGGTTCCCAACCTGGGGTATGTGGCGGAATATATGGAGGTACGTGAAAATTACATTGGTAATGGCAGATAACACAAAAAATAAAACTTAAAATGGAAACAGAAAAACTTTTGTTTACAAAGAGAGACTTGTGTAAAATTAAAATACTAGGCTATTTGCATAAAATAAAGGAAAATGCCTAAACTGAGTAATTTTTTGATCATATGTCACCATTATCTCTGCCCACTCCTAATAATATTTAATGAATTCACATGTGTCTCTCCTTTTCTTTTGTTGTTTTCTTTCTAGTAATTCTATAAATACTAAGAAAAAACACAAATCGTAACAAGGCTTTTGTTTTCTATGATTTCATGTAAAGGACATTTGAAAGCATGCTATCATTTTAGTGTGCGATCCGTCAGTATTATCATAAACTCGTTAACTTATATTAATGGGTGTAGAGATTTATACTTTCTTTGTGAGTGTTTAATTTGAAATCTTTTGCTAATATTTAGTGATTTTATGTTAATATTGTGTTGTGGTTCAAAATGGATAAGTGATTGAAAATTGGAATTCTGAAAGAGAAATGCATCTAACATTAGTAAGTAGCATAAGAATATTACTGATGAACGAAAGCAAAAACAATTGGAATGGATTTATGTGAGAAGGGGTACACATAAATGAAAAGTCAAAGAAAGGGGTACGTGAGAGAAAAAAGGTAACAATATTGATAAAATCCAGAATCATCAAAAAGCCGGAGCTTATGAAATTCAGATTACCCTCCCAAATAACGAACGGTAGTTTATATCTGTGAGAAAAAACGAAAATTTTCAGAAAGATTAAAAGAGCACAAGAGGGATATTTCACAATCAAAACATAGTACAGCTCTCGCAAGGTTTTATTTTTCAAATGAAGGTAGCAAACTTGGCTTTGATGAGACTAGAATCATAATCCCATGCAAGAATCCTTATGTTAATAAAATTTTAGAGTCCCTTACGATTATTAAACTTGGGCAGTATACATGTAACGATAATTTATCCTATAACATTCATAAAATCTGGCATAATATGTTGTAATCCATTAATACAATCTGTTCATTTTGTCTTCTACTCCCCCTTTTTTTTTCCCACTGTGGTGGTTTGATCCATTTTGCTACCATGGGAACTTGGTGACGTTTGCACACTCTCTGATCAAGTTTTCTCCAGGACTCTCAGACGTTTATGCCCATTTTCTGGTAGCACGGTAGTGCGTCCGCCAAGTTCGCACAGGCCGTAGCTACCTTTTCCCTGACCATTTCGGCCTACTTTTCACCCTCTCATAACTGCGTTTTGAGGAGAGCTAGAGAGTTTTCCTTTTTAACACACATTAATATAATCAAACTGAACTAGGTTCCACGATCTCGAGTTTCAGTATTTAATATTTTTTTAAATATGCAATTTCGAAAAAGGGCTTTTTTGTCACTGACTTACAGGGGATCATCAAATAGCTACGGTTGGTGATCATCAAATAACTAAGGTACTTCTAACAGTCGTAGAATCATGAAATTTGACAAGTAAGTAGGTTTTGTTGCACAATTAACGAGAAAATTCTGAAAACATAGAATTTCTGCCTTTAAACCCTTCAAATAGGGGTTGCTGATTTGGCTATATACAGTTCGTAACACATTCAATTGGCAAATTAAAAAACTAATTACATTGTTGCAACCATTTGTGTTTTTTGTTGTACGATAAACATTTAAGTAATAATAGTTGCATATACAATCATTTACTGGCTCATATTTGATGCCAGCGTTGGTCGCCAAATCCCGATTACAGACAATTTGTCTGAGTTTGAAGGTGTTACATGGTTTCAAGCAGAATGAAATTTTTATATGCTTTTCCGAAAATGTTGGTAAGGCAAATCTTTTAGTTTATCTGTCCGTTTTTCTATCTTTTACTTCTTTAAAATAAATTTTATTATAAATGTAGGTATTCTAACCGTAATAGCACTCTAGTCAATCTGGCAAAACTTCGAAGCTATTTATGGGTTATTTCTTTAAGTGCATTTTAATGATGTTTATGAACTTTATATATATATATATATATATATAATATATTATATACATGCATATGCATCACACATATAATACATATGCATCATTATGATTAACAGTGTATTTTTGTCGCCAAATTTGTCGATATTTCGTTAAGTGTCGCCAAGCTTGTTCAGAATTTGACGCTAGAGGCTATTTTTCACTGAGAATTTTTAGGGCAAGTAACCATCTATTAACATTATGTGGTTAATTAAATGGCATAATGCAGCAATATTAATAAAGTTTCAATCGTTTTGTCACTACACAAGACCTCTGCTCTTGCTATTATATTGTACTGTTATTATACTTACTGTTACTATATTGTTAGTCTTTACTCTGTTAAAACTTCATTATAGAAATAGAATTTTCAGAATAAAAGCATCGAAACTGCCAGTTCTCCTTATGATTATTATAATTTTCTAACATATATCCAGTTTAACGATATGTACGTTATAGAATTAATCTTCTATAATGGGGTTCCTCGCATTTCAGCTTAAGGTTTTCGAGTAAAATTAGCTAAAATCTTAAAACCAAGACACTGACATATATTATCGAAGACGATTAGATGAAAATAACGATAGATTTTCTAATGGAAGAACGGCCGCACGGCCGTAGATTTTCTAATCTTCCTTAATTGCGCCAATGTTAGAATGAAGGAAAAATATATTAGCATCAGTATGGTTTACTGTAAATGTAGATAGCTTTAAAAACATTTAAAAAGAACCACTTCACTTAAAAAAATCGTGTTGGCTAAAATATGCCATTTAGCAGTGGCAATTACAGAAGATTACTTAATAGAATTAAAAATCATTAGAGAACGTAACAATGCAAACGGTCATGAACCATAAATGCCTAAGTAAATTAAGCGGTAATTGTCAATAAAGATGAAATGCATAACAACACAAAATATAAGATATGCTGCCATGATCGCAAAGAGTTGATTCTTGATTTCTCTAACAGAAACTACCGATTTGGCGAAGGATTGAGCAAGTAAATTATAAAAAAAAAGTAATCTGATGAAGTGCTTAGCATACATTTTAGGAAGACTAAACTGGCAGCTAGTATTTTGATGCAAACTAGAAATAAAATATAGATTTGTAAAGCATGATAAAATAATTTTAAAATTCTTTTATATTTATATATTTATTACATTTATATCCTTCTTTTAGAAAAATACATTTAAAAAAAATTACAAAAAATAATGATATCCCATCAAAAAATTTCTATAAAAAAAAGTGCCAAGTTCCTCTTAATGTTTCAGCTGCAAAAAGTACTGATATCTGATGCTCGCCCAAGTTAAAAGTCAAACATCTGAAATCTTTCATTAAAAATGGCTTCCTGCGACTTGGCCATTACTGCAGTTCTAGAAGGTTTTTCATATTCTAAAGTATGTATAATGATCTACTTGTCTACTACATTTTTTTTAAAAAATTTAACACATTTTGTTGCACAAAATACTGAAATATAATACACATTTTAAAAAGCATAATTTTGAAATCACAGCTGTCGAGGATGGTCCACTCATCTCAATGCCTCATATAATGTAACACCATGTGAAATTTGATGAAAAAATTATTCATTGGAATTTGTGTTAATGACAATAGACCGTACAATAGAGCCATTAAACCATGGTAAAACTATATGATGGTTAATCAAAACTAATGTTTGTTGAAACTCAATGCTATTTATCACATAGCTTTTAGTTACAATGTCTTCATACGAATTTGCCTATTTGGATTCTGATATTACTTTTAATATTCAAATAATTTATAAGTGTATAATTTCCAATCATTAGTCATAAAATGGTTTATCGACATAATTGTTTATTTCAAATGAAATATATATGTTTAACATCAGTCAGGGTGTATTATGTATTCTAATTTATTTTTCTCAGTATTACATTCTTCTAATGTTCTTTAGAATTTATTGAAATTTGTATAAGAATGCCAGATAAATGAAAAAAAAAAAAAAAACCTAGAATGCATTAACGACCAAGTCGCAGGAAGCCATTTTCAATGAAAGATTTCAGATGTTTGATTTTTAACTTGGGCGAACATCAGATATCAGTACTTTTTGCAGCTGAAACATTAAGAGGAACTTGGCGCTTTTTTTTTTTTTAATAGAAATTTTTTGATGGGTCAAGTTTTCTCCAGGACTCTCAGACGTTTATGCCCATTTTGATATTTTAGACTTGTTTGTAACATCCTGATGATGTTCGCAGAAGCGAAACGAAACATAGATTATTTTTAAATGTGTTTGTAAATTCACGATTTTAATGTGTGTACCATTTAGCAAATGTTGTATTTGATTTTAATACATTATTTTAATTGAAAATTTATTGAATATGGAATTTTTATGTGGAAAATTGGGTGTTTTGGTTCTTATTAATCTGATATGGGTATGCTTGTCCAGACTATTTTTCAAATGAAAATAATTGTTTGAATTTGGTTAGTTTGCAACATAACAAATAAATTTTTAATTACAGATAGAATTATAAAATATTTTTAACACTTTCCAACATAGTTGAAAAGTGTGAATTTGGTTTGTCTGGTCATCTATCTGTCCATGCTCTAACTCACATAAATGTTCTCGGATTGCCATATAATTGATATATATTACTGAGGTTTACTATGGCATGTTCAGCATTGAAAATGAAGTGTGTAGCATTTACAGTTTGTTTACAGGGAGACTAAAAATTTTTTTTGTTACATATTGGTCTAAGTTTTAGCATAGTATGCGGTATACATGTTGTGGCATAATTTATAGTCTTTATACATACATCATATTATGTTTAGCTCATTGTATTATTTTTATCTAATTTACAATTTTATGTCATTTAGGATTTAAAATTTGGCAACACTCTAAAGTTTTTGTTTTGCATCTAAAAGGTTTGTTCCATGAAAATAAATCTGTTAAGTTAAAACTGAATAATGATGTCAGTATTCTTATTTACAAGTACACACAAAAATAATTAATGATTTGTATATGAAAATCGCTCCCCAACTTATATACAAATATATATATTATATATAGGCAGCACACACAAAAAATTTGGATATTTTTCTGACTATAGATAGTAATTGCTGAAATTGTGTTTTCAAATGTGTTATATGTTCTCCAAATTGTTTGCTTAGATAACATCTTTCACAGAAATGTGAAAAGATGAACAGAAATGTAATATCTTTCATTCGTCTCATTTTTACTTTCATTTGGTCACTCCACTGAACAGTGCTGCTTTTTGACGAGTCACCAGGTGATTTTACAATGTAGTCATCTTGTGACTCTCATGTGACTGTCATTTTGACACTCCATTGTAAAGTCATCATGATAGC